>CM062815.1:144076936-145393186 GCA_031772625.1 Pinus tabuliformis | reverse complement strand
CATAACTCGGCTTGTGTTCTAGGTCTGATACAGATTTTTAATGGTCGTCCAGATCTCCGCAGACGTTTTACAGTCTCTGATGTGCGGGATAATGTTGTCCTTCACGGACATTTTCAGCAAAACATTTGCCTTGTTCTCTCATTTATCCCAGTCTTGCTCCTGTGTCCCTGCATTCACCCTCTGCTCATCACCTGTAACTATGGACCAAGCATTCGCACCCTCAAGCAAGGACTGGATCTTAAACTTCTAGTTCATGAAGTTAGATCCATCGAGTTTGCCAGACTCGTGGAGATAAGATTCCATCGTATTACTCATTCTGATCAGATTTAAAAAATGAATCTACCCAATAGTAACAAAAAAATGATACCTTTCAAATCGATCTGTCACCGATCTGCTGATCTCGTGATCTACTAACTGATTCAGATCCGACAATATCTAACAACTCAGCAAGATGAATTCCACTCTGATGAGCAAATTCAGCGTTTTTCAATACAGCCAAAAAATCGATCTGATCAAAACTGATCCAATCTGCCTCTCTCGGATAGATCTGCAACTTCTCCAATCTGCACCTTCGCAAATCGCCAAATGAAGATGAGGCTTCCCGCAGATCTCCTTAAAGGTAGGTTGGTTCGTTCCCGAGCAAAAAATCCGTGCCAAGAAAAAAATCGGTGCGAATAAAATTTGCTGGCGCGATTTTTCTGTGATTTTCCGCACCAATCGGGTAATTTGGCGCTCTGGCGCGATTAATAGACTAACAATCGTGCCAATTCCGCTTCCTGACACTACTGTCAACGCGAAAAGCGCGCCAATCTCCTTTTATTCAGAAAAAATAAAAAACATCCGAATCTGAGCCAGGTGTTCTGCAGTCCACCTGCTCAATTGAGCACAAAGCTCTTGTGTACACGCGGCCACAAAGGCACCTCAAACCACACAGGAAATTCTGCCACAAGGCAAGCTGGCCACAAAGGCACTTCAGTCACAAGAGGTGATACAAGATCAGGCTCACCCAATCTGAGCTCTGATACCAAGATAAAATGTGAATAGAATTGAAAATGAAGGAGATGTAGCTCAAAGGTGAGGCCTGCACCTGGAGACTACACTCAAAACAGAGAGATCACTCTCATACACTCTATTGTTCATGAATGAAAGATTACATCATTTAAGTACAACACTAGGAATTAGGAAGTTACAACCAAACCCCTAAACTCTAGGAACTAATCCTAAACTAGGGAGAACGTTACAACTATGTAACAATTTTCTCCATTAACACAAAATAATATAATTATTTTCAACTATCGCACACACTTATGGCTTCGTTGATATTCAAGGACTTCGAAAACTTAGTTTTTTAATAAAACAATCTCATCATCAGTTATACCAAAAAAAAAAAAAAAAAAAACAAAACAAAAAAAACAAAATATATTATATTTCTAAAATAGAAAACACAATTAATTTTTATTTTTTTTAAAACCACATCATTTTTTCTTATTTTTTTCAAGAAAAGAAACATTTAATTCTTCAAATGTGTGTCAATTTCCAAACTCTCACACAACCGTGATCAAATTTTAATAGCTTTCTCGTCGATGACTAATTATTATTTCAATTGGCTTTTGTTAGGTCATCGACTTTTTCACTTAAAAATAATCCACCAAACAATTACCTAGCGATATTATTATACATAACAGAATAATCACAAATAGTGGGATATAAATAGATGAGTTGCAAAGCATTTAGTTTGCTGCAGCAGCTAAGTATTTATTGAGGACCAACTTTGGACACCGCCCACATAAAATGTGGTTGTGCATACGAGTAAGAAAGGACAAATGTCACGACCGCAGTCTAACAATCCCAATTATTATAGCTGCTCTGTCGCTCTCTTATACACACGCGCTGCTCTCCTCTGATCTCCCATGGTGCCTTCCTTTTCCGAAGAATGGAGAGCTTGTTGCAGCTGATTCATTGTGCACTGGCGATTTCTGTGACGAGCTTACTTGCAGCACTCTTACGGCACCATATACTGCTCCGGAGGAAAATGAGGGGTCCTCCAATCTGGCCAGCGGCGGGTATGCTTCCCTCTGTCTTTTTTCATATAAGTGATATATATGACTGGACCACCCATGTTCTCAGGGAGTGTGGCGGAACATTGGAATTCAAGCCTCCTTGGCTGGCAAACATGTTTTCTTTCGTTACCACGGATCCCAAATATATAGAGTACATTGTAAAGACCAAGTTTCGCAGCTTCCCCAAGGGGAGTTACTATAAATGTATTTTCGACGATCTACTGGGCGACGGAATCCTCAACACAGATGGCAAACAATGGGCTTGGGGAAGAAAGACAATGAGTTCGTTCCTGCACTCGTCGCTCCACAAAAATCACATGATTGCCACAATTGACAAATCCATTCACTGCAAACTGCTGGTAGACCTCGAAGACGCATGCCGAATTGGTTCTGCTGTGGATCTTCAGGAGCTACTCATTCATTTTGCTTTGGACAACATGTGTACTGTTGGTCTTGGAGTGGATTTGGCTTCTCTAAGTCCTCCTGGACGAGACGTTGTGATAGCTAAAGCTTTTGAAGAGGCCATGGACGCAACTGTCAAGCGGTTCATCATTCCTAGTAGTATATGGAAAACAATGAGGTTTTTGGGCATTGGGACGGAAGGAAAGCTCAAGGTCTCTCTGCAAATTATTGATGAATTTGCTGCCGAGATGATCAGGACCAGACGGAAAGAAATGCTCGAAAATGACAGAAATGTGGAACGATGTGACATGTTGTCTAATCTCATGATACTGCGTGGCGATGATGGTCGTTTGTTGTCCGATAAATTGATGCGAGACATGTGCATCAACTTCGTTCTAGTCGGTCAGGACACTACTGCCATTGCACTCTCCTGGTTCTTTTGGCTGCTTATTCAACACCCAACCGTGGAAGAAAACATTTTGTCTGAATTACACAAGATCTTGGTCACCAGACGAGGATCGAATCCCGCTGGCTTTAAGGTGGAGGAAGTGAACCAGATGCAGTACTTGCATGCTGCGCTGTCCGAAACGTTAAGGCTATATCCCTCGCTCCCTATAAACTACAAGGAAGTGATACAAGATGAGGTATTGCCCGATGGAGTATATTTGAAAAAGGGAACAAATCTCATATTCCCGATATATTCCATGGGAAGGACGGAGAGCATATGGGGAGAAGACTGCAGGGAATTTAAGCCGGAGAGATGGCTGAAAGAAGGGGTGTTTGTGGCAGAAGTGGGCTATAAATACCCAGTGTTCAATGCAGGACCAAGAGTTTGTCTGGGCAAGAATTTTGGTATTTGCTCATGAAATGGGTGGCAGCTTCTCTGGTTTACAGATATCGTCTGAAAATGGTGAAGGATGTGATGGCTGCCCCAAAGTTGGGAATAACTCTGTGCATCAAAAATGGGTTGCTCGTCACCTTACTTCCACGATCAGGAATTTGAATACCACTGAAAATAAAAGTTGTGGGAAGCACGTCTGCCCTCATATGGTATGTATGCATATATGATCCATTTTGTTCAATTCAAGGTTGGTAGTAGAATGCAAAATATATATATATATAAAATAAATTGTGCACAGAGCGGTCGTTGGAAAATTATTCGTGAAGACTACAGACAATTTATATAAAATTTCTGTTTATAATATTTCTTTTCCGAATGTTTGGATTCCGTGCATCTTCTACCGTGCGCATAACATATAGGGTTAGGGTTTTTGTTAAATGAAATTTCTGTTTATAATATTTCTTTTCCGAATGTTTGGATTCCGTGCATTTTCTACTGTGCGCATACCATATAGGGTTAGGGTTTTTGTCAAATGCTGCGAGACAGTGGCCTACTAGGTTGTGAATATATCGGATCAAATTTGAATAACAGAATATATATCGGATCAAATTTGAATAACAGAATTTTAAATGTTCGTAGTAATTTTATTTGGTTAAATATTCGTCATTATTTTATTATTTGATTACAGTTTGAAATCAAACCCTTATTTTATTCTCGTTACATTTTCTTCTCAACTCATGTTAACAAATTCAATTAGGATGAAATTCAACTAATAAATATTTTAACACATTTATGTTAAAAGTAATATTTAATATTAATATTAATATTTTATTTTTATTATTATAATAAATTGGTTTTAATATTGGATTTTATATTAAGGTTAAATATTTATTATAAATTTAATAATTATTAATGTGGTTGATATACTTATATATCAATCACATTTATTAATGTGGTTGTGCTAGTATAATATTGAAATGGAGATTTTTTAATTAGTCAATCAATTTAGTCATTATTTTTAGATTGAGCCATAAATCAAGCCTAGAATTTAAAGTTTCATAAAAATGTCTTTTTGGTTTGTTAAATAGATTTACCATGAATAAAAAAAATAAAATACCAATTGGGATTGGTAAAAAGATAAATTAATCTGTAAATTTGATGTGCTTACAATTAAATTAACCATCATAAATTCTAATAGTTGCTTGTGAATAAGTAGATTCAAGTGGGTGGTTGCTTGTGAATAGATAGATTCAATGAGGTTGATTATGGATAACTTCATTGTAACTTGGCATAAGTCTATTTTCCTAAATCCTAAATACCACATGGAGGCATTTAAATTAATCGCCATAAATTCTAATGGTAGGTTGGGAATAGATAGATTCAATAGGGCTGATTTTGGATCAAGCAATTTTGACTTAGAATGGATCTCTTCCCTCCCACTTCTACTCGTACAGTTTCTTGACCAATTAAACCATTTCCAATTCATTTTCCACAGTGTCAACTCTTAGACCTTAGATGCCTACAATTCCACACCATCATTCATATGACTTGACTGATTACATATCACATGTTTACTATGTAAGAGGAGGACTCAATTAACAACAAACAAAGTGAGAAAAGAAAAGTATGGTAGTGGTTGAGAAATCAGTCCAAAAACCCTTTGTTGAAAGGAGCAAACTTCCATCAATTAAATTTTCCATTGGTGAGTTGTGCATAGAGAAAACAAGAGCTAGTTGTTTGCCTAGCACATAAAATAGTTTGAACATTATTTTATGTGGGATCTCTTCTAAATGGGCTTGGAATTGGACTTGATTGGGATTGGCATCATTACAAGCAAAGGAGACTTAATCTTTGAAACAAGCAAGATCTCCCATCTGTTAATGGTGCACTGAATATCCATTTGCATGTCCACTCAAAAAAGGACTAGGAAAGTCTCCTCTCCTATCCTCGGCTAAGCATGGTTTCTCATTATGTTAAGAAGGCATAATTTGAGGACGACCTATAATATTCTTTAAAACTTCTCTTGTCAAGTTTTCTCTCAATTGGCATTAGGAAACCCAAGCTCAATCTCTTGGATATTAATGACAAAGCTCTCTTTATAGATTTGGATTTTTCAACCATGGATCTTAAACTATATATAATTCTATCCTTATTCCCCATTGGCACCTAAGTTTTTTAATGTTATTGCAAGGTTGGGACTCAATTTGGATTTCTCACTTGTGAATCTTAAACTATATTTAATTCACTCCTTATTGGCCATTCCAGCCTAAGTTTGTGGTGAATCCCTTGGATCTCTTTTGCTTAACCACAAGCATGTTAAGTTAAATATGAGAAGTTGTTACATGAAACTTGTCTATAATTAAAGTAAAAAAATTAACACTCATGAATATGCATTTTGAATTTGACAATCAACTCAAATTGAAATTCCATGTTTGCTATAGAGTGTCTTTGAGCTAGCCATATGATTGTAGTAGTATTTTTATTTATTAAATATGTAAATAACAAGTAATGATGTATGAGATGGTTCTATCTTTGGAAAATATTAAGTACCATGTATTAAGTTAATGATGGGTTCATTGTTTTTTCATTCTATGCGTTGAATATCTTATTTTTGGAAAATATTTAGTACCATGTATTAAGTTAATGATTGGTTCATTGTTTTTCCATTCTATCCATTGAATATCACTCCATTCTCATCCTACAAATAAGTAGAGTAAGATTATTATTTATTAAATATGTAAATAACAAGTAATGATGTATAAGATGAGTTTATCTTTAAAAAATATTAAGTACCATGTATTAAGTTAACTATTCTCATCCTAATATAAAAATACTAAACCAATTATTAACTTAATACTTAATTAAAATACTAAACCAATCATTAACTTAACTCTTGATACTTAATTTTTACTTTTCCTCTTTAGTACGGTCGGCCATCAGCAATTTAAGCCATCACAAGGATTGTCTGTTATAAGTGGCCTCATAAATACATATACACACAGGCAACTTCATTCAGTTCGTATCTTTCCTACGGCAGATTTTGACGCATCAGATCGTCTCTCTAGCGATTGATTAGCAATCTAGAGAGTTATCTTCTCTTATAATTAACCGGCCAGCTATTTCTAGTGGTATGTACGTAGAAAACGAGATTGAAATTGTTCTGTTTTTATTTTAATGCAAACATAAAGGGAAGGAAATATGTTGGTCTGGGAAAATTGATGTGGCATTTGAATATCGAATAATATATAGTTATCTCTGTGAAGTTGGAAGTTTTATTTTTGGTGGAAGTTGAAAGAGTCTACCAGTGGGAGTTGCAGGCCACCGGAATTCGTCGTATCTGCCACCTATTTATCCCGTATTTTATTGAACCCTCATTCGACCCGCGACTGGAACCACCGTTGGGTTTAGGGTCGTCGGGTGACAATTAAATAAAAAAATATGCCGAAGGTTGCCATATGCCATTAAACCTGATTTGACCCGCGAGCCGAACTACGGCTGAGTTTAGAATTGCTGGTGACCATAAATTAAAAAGATACCAACATTGCTATATGGCATTAACTCTCAGGTTATTCAAGCCCTATTTGACAAGTGAGCGAAATCTTGATTGGGTTTAGGGTTGTTCATGACCATTAATTAAAAAATGCGAAATGTTGCCATATGGCATTAGGTCTCAAAAGATGGCATAAAGAAAATTTGCACATGGTGCGATAACTATAGCAAATTTCGATGAGGAAAAGATGCATTTTAAATAATTTTGTATTATTAACATAAAATTTTAAAAAATAAGGGTGAGTCAGAATTTTAAAGAGTTTTGTGAGAATTTTAGAAGATAAGATTAAGTAAACCATGTAGGGAATGTAAAAGGATTCTAAAGGGAAATTAACTATGAGGATGGAATAAATGTTTAAATAAAAATTATTTTTTAGATTTAATTAGAGTTTTACAAATTCTGTATTGAAATCTGAGTTATTATGGATGTTATAAATAATGATAATTTTAAATATAATGTTATGTGCAGGTTATTTTCTTGACATATGGTACTGTTTAAAGTTGTTTTATGGACTCTGTATAAAAATATAAGTATTTTATATTTTGGATTATTTTAATAATGTTTTAATTATTTATGTTTAATTTTTTTATCATTTAGTTTTTAGTTTTTTTCTCACATTTGTGGAGTCTTAGTCCTTATATTCTTTTGTCTCACTTGGTCTACAACTAGTAATTTCACCTGCCCAGTCTGCATTTGTGAAGCCCTGAAGCTTCACTCCCTCTATCCGTTTGTACCATAATCCATACTGAGATGTGCCTCTGAGGTATCTCAGCACATGCTTCGTTGCCTTCCAAAACAACTTGGTAGGTTGAACCATAGCTTGACTCAGCTAGTTCACCGCAAAGCACAAATCTAGTCATGTGTTCACTAAATACATCAATGAACCCACAAGTTGTTGATAAACAGTAGCAACTACTATCTCACCTGAAGTAGCTTCCTCCTTCCTCCAGTTACCTGCTAGAGGAGTCTACATGGGCTTGCACTTCTCCATGTGGAATCTCCTGGGTATCTCATTTGCATACTTGCCATGAGACACAAACACTTCCCCATCCTTTTGCCACACTTCCATGCCTAGAAAGTAGTGCATGAGACCCATGTCTTTCATCTCGAACTCTCTTGCAAGGTCCTCCTTGCAAGACATGATCAACTGATCATCACCTGTTAATATCAAATCATCAACATAAAGAATAATGATCAACTGCTTACCTTCTACCATGATGTGGTATAGGTTCGCATTTGCTTCACTCTTTGTGGAGCCCAACCTGGTGAAATAGTTGTCAATCCTGGTGTACCAAGCATGAGATGCTTGCTTCAGCTCGTACAAAGCTCTCTTGAGTTGGCACACATGCGACTCACGATCGAAGGTCTCAAATCCTTCCAGATGCTCTATGTACACCTCTTCCTCAATCTTTCCATTGAGGAATGCAGTCTTCTCATCCATCTAATGGATCTTCCAACCCATCTGTACTGATAGTGCCAACATTGATTTGATAGATGAGTACCTTGCTATAGGAGCAAAAGTCTCATCAAAGTCGATCCCCTTGATCTGTGAGAAACCATAGGCAACAAACCTTGCCTTATGTTTCTTGACACTACCATCAGCTGCTTGATTTACCTTGTAAAGCCATCGAGAACTCACCACTGACTTGTTCTCTGGTCTTGGAACAACATCCCAAACACTGTTCCAAACTATGGAGTTGTACTCCTCCACCATAGCATCAACCCAGATTGGCTGCTGCACTGCTTCCTCAAAGGAAGATGGTTTGGTCTCTATACATTCCCCAACAAAGGTCATGTAACCAGTGTACCGCTCAGGTGACCTCCTCTGTTTGCGCTAAGAAGATGGTTGTCCCACATTCTCTCTCGCATCCATCAACAATCTGTCAGCTTCCCTTAAGCATTTCCGCCCATCTCTGGAAGACTCTGCATGAGTGGATGTCTCCACTCATGGATCCTCTGCATGCGGCTGCTCCGCATCATTTTGAGGCTCCTCCTCCTTAGGAACCAAAAGTTCCTCCTCTACATGCAACTTGAGCTCCCTCTCAAGGGAAACTCGCATGGCCTTCTTCTCGTCGAACTTCAGATCTCTGTGGACCACTTTCCTCTGACTGGTAGGCAAGAACACCCGATAGTTATGGGGTGTATCAGTGTACCCCACAAGTATCCCCAACTCAGCTGTTGGCTCTAGCTTCTTCCGGGCATCTTTGGTCACATGGCAATAAACCAATGATCCAAAGATCATGAAGTGACTCACATCTAGTCTCTTCCCGGAGAAAGCCTCCTCTGGTGTCTTCATTCCAAGTATACGATGCGGGCTTCTATTCTGCAAGTATACTATTGTATTGCATGCCTCAACCCACAGATGAAGTGGTAGGCCTTTGTCATGTAGCATCGCCCAAGCTACTCCCACAATCGTTTTGTTCTTCCTTTCAACCACCCCATTCTGGTGTGGGTTATGGGGTGTCGTCAACTCTCGTTTAATTCCTTCTGCTACATAGAAGTCCTTAAACTTTTGAGAGACATACTCTCCACCATTGTCGCTTTGCAAGGCCCTTATCTTCTTTCCTGATTCTTTCTCAACCAAGGCTTTGAACTCAAAAAACCTTGAGAAGGTTTGATCCTTCTTCTGCATGAATTAGATCCAATATCTACGAGAAAAATCATCAATGAAAATAACATAGTACCTTTGTTTAGCGGTGGAGGCTGTTGAGAACATTCCACACACATATGTATGAACTCGCTCCAGGATTGCTCCAACTCAACTGTCTCGATCCTGAAAGGAAGATTTTGCATACTCACCCAATGTACAACCTTTGCATGTATCCACTTGCTCCAGTTTACCCTTGGGAAGTCCAATAGAAATCTGTTACATGATCTTCAAGACCCCATGGTGCAAGTGGCCCAATCTTCTATGCCATAGCTTGCCAATATCTTGGCTTTGCACCAACTTTGCTTTGGAACTCAATGCAACACAGTCATCTACCTCTAGCTTGTAGAGATTCTTTACTCGAATCCCAATCCTCTTGGTCTGTCCAGTGCCGATGTGCCTCAGGAATGCCTTTCCTTTACTAAAGACTACATCATAGCCTTTGTCTTCCAACATAGCGATGGATACTGGGTTCTTCTTCAGTCCAGGCACATACATTACATCAGTCAGGGGGAGAGGAGCTCCATGCTCCCTCTGAAACACAATCGTGTCTTCACTTGAAACATGGTACTTTCCATCATCGCCCATTTCTATGCGCATCTGGAGGTCCTTCTCCTCCAAGGTACTAAATAAACTCTTGTTGCCGGTCATGTGGAATGAGGCTCCATTGTCCAGGTACCAAACACAACCCACCATCGATGAAACCATGCATGCGATGAGGGTGAAATCCAATTCGAACTGTGAGGCCAGTGCCTCACCATCTGATCCTTTCGAGGATCCCTTCTTGGATTTCTTCTATGGAAAATTTGTAGCATAATGGCCCACCTCATCACATTGAAAGCATCACACTTTCGATTTGTCAATCTTCTTCCCACCATGGGAAGAACTCGATTTGGAATGGGAAGCCTTCCCTTTCCCTTTCCTCGCCTTACTCACTAAGGCTAGATTTTCTTCATCATCATGCTTTGATGAAGAACCATCTCTGGTGCTTCTCCTTATCTCCTCCTGCATCATATCTAACCACAGTCGTTCCCAATCTGGCAGTTTCTCTCTTCCATTTACTAAGTCTTGGTAGCTATGCCAGCTCTTAGGAAGACCGAGGAGAGCAAGACTCACCATGTCATCATCAGCTGTCATGATTCCTACACTTCCAAGCTCATCCCTGCAGGTGGTGAGCTTGTTCAGATATGTAGAGATCATGTCGCCCTTTTCACACTTGATTTTTCGAAGCTTGTCTTTCAACAACAACTTCCTCTGATCGCTTCTGTTATGATATAGATGCTTCAATGTTTTCCACATCGAAAACGGTGTCTCCTTTGCATGGAGACTCGAGACAATGTGGTCTCGAACTCCCTCTAGAAGAATCCTCCTCGCTATAGCCACACATTTCTTCCATTCCGCCAATTCTTGGGCATTAGCAGCTGCTGGCTTGGGGACTTCTTGATCAATGAAGTCCTTCAAACCGTTGTCCTCTAATACCGCTTCCTTGTGATCCTTCCAGGCTATATAATTTGAGCTGCCATCCAGGGCATACTCGAGTCTCAAACCGTTGAACACCATTGGTGAAATTTGAGATGTGATAAGAATTTGATTTCTATAATCAAGAACTTCAAACTTTGAACTTCTCCCTTATTTGTATATTGTTCTCCTCTTTGATCACCTTTGCTCCGATACCATGTAGAAATTCCCACTGCAGATCACCTGATAAAGCAATATTCTAAAGCAAAATACTTGATCTACTTCTACAAACAAACTTGCTGAAGCTTAATCGATTTTGAGCAAGATCAAATAGAACCCATATAATAGAGAATGAGAAATCAATCACACATGAACACAGAAGAATACTCTAGGGAAAGCCTCAGCTAAAAACCCCGCTATCTGTATTATCATACAAGTGGAAATATCTCTAGATTACACAAAGCTTTAGCTCACAAGCTATCCAACTCTCAGTACAATCCCTCAATGTTGCTCATAGACTGAATAGACACAACATATGCCTTCCTTCAGTCCTCCAAGCCTCCTATTTCCTTGCGCAGTTTCTCTTGGGTCCTCAAGCGACCACCTGTGTGTAATTACCTCACACACTACTCACCAAACTGAGAAATAACTGTGCAATCCTCAAGGAATGAATTCCTTCTGCATGTAAGATATATCCTCAAGGGAATATTCTTGCAACTGATAGTACACTGTCCCATCCTCTGTCCTCAACCGAGTCTCTAATTGAACTGACATGCATGAGTTATTTAAGATAGAATATTCAGTTATCTGAAGTACACTAGTTACATGCATGCATGCATTAACTAAATGAACTCACAATCAGTTCCACAAACTGTTGGAACTAATCTAACTGGACTTAACTCAGTTAACTGAGCTAACTAATTACAAATCAAAGTACAACTCATCTTGATCTCCTTAATTAAGGGATAACTTCCTCAATCAAAGGGATAACTGTTGCATGTCTTCACATATACTTCATGTTTGATTTACTCCAACTAATTAACTCAATATGAATTAATTAATTATTTTTCAAACAGTTGCTAAGATCAAATTCGAATTTTAATTCTCAATTTTAGTTCAGGGACTAACTAAAATTGGAATGTATCCTGAAATGTTATTTATAGCAATGTTATTTTTAGCACTTATATATTTAGCATTTCTTGTTGCTATTTTCAACACTAGCTATACAAAAGAGATAGTCTCTAGTCAAGAAGAAGAGTACAATCCAGATTTTTGCTTAACTGAAAATAACTCCAATGCTCATGAAAATAAATATGGTAATAACCATTGATGAACCTTGAAAAAGGTGCCTTTTGATTCTACTGCTATTATTTTTGGATAGAGTGTTGAGAAAATCAACTCTGAAGCTGAATTAAATACTCACAGGTCCCAACTTTTCCATGTTAATGACTGCTCAATTTATGGTAAATAGGAAAAGGTGGAATGGGAGCAGCATAATAAGTTTCAAGTAACACTCTCTCACTCCCTTGATGATGAAGGTGTTGAAACCATTAAACGAAAGTTGGAAAACAACAGTTTCAAGTCATATATGGTGTAGGATTCCCTTGTGTATGAAAATTATGATTAGTATGAAAAGGAAATGTGCTCAAACAATGATGAATCCTTACAAAACTCATTGTATGATAATACAAGTTTTTCCCTTAAAAATGATAGAAAAACCAAGATCATTAATGAACAAGAATTTGTACAATTTATTAAACAACCTAGCTATACAAAAGAGACAGACTCTACTCAAGAACAGGAGTATAGTCAAGATTTCAGGACTAATGTATTTAGTGGCTAGTATGGGGGACATGTATGCAATAATACGTAAAATCCTGGTTTTACATATCAACCCAATGAAAATATGGCTAACAAAAATTAGACCAACATTGATTTTAAAATGAAGAATTGTAGGGGGAGTTTACATATTGATGAAGATACTCACAAACTTGTAATTGAATATGTAAAAAGGACGATGATGGTCCAGACCCTATCAAATTAGATGGAGCTATAGAAGGAATGATCAGAATGAATGGTGGAGCTAATACTAAGAACACAAGCTTGATTTATTTCAAAATTATGTTAACTAATCTTATTCGAAAGTTCAGAAAATTCATTGAACAACCTAGCCATACAAAAGAGACAGGCTCTACTCAAAAACATGAGTACAATCCAAATTTCATGATTGATGTATTTTGTGATAGCATGGGGGACATATGTGCGATAATACCAACAATCCTAGTTTGACATATTAGCCTAATGAAATCTAGTTAACAAAAATTAGACCAAATTTGATTTTAAAAAGAAGAATTGTGGGGGGGAGGAGTTTACAGATTGATGAAGATACTCACAATCTTGTAACTGAAGATATAAAATGGACGATGAAGATCCAGGTCCTGTTAAACAAGATGGAGATCCATAAGCAATGATCAGAATGCATGGTAGAGATAATATTAAGAACAAAAGCTTGATTGATTTCAAAACTATGTTGACTAAGCTTATTCAAAAGTTTAAACAATTCATTGAACAACCTAGCTATACAAAAGAGACAGGCTCTGCTCAATAAAAATTGTACAGTCCAGATTTCATGACTAATGTATTTAGTAGATAGCATGGGGACATATGTGTGATAATACCTACAATCCTGGTTTGACAAATCAACCCAATGAAAATCTGGTTGACAAAAAATAGACCTACTTTGATTTTAAAAAGAAGAATTGTGTGGGGGAGTTTACAGATTGATGAAGATACTCACAAACGTGTAATTGAAGATGTAAAAAGGATGATGATGGTCTAGGTCTTGTCAAACAAGATGAAGTTCTAGAAGCAATGATCAGAATGCATGGTAGAGCTAATACTAAGAACACAAGCTTGATTGATTTCAAAATTATGTCAGTTAAGCTTATTCGAAAGTTTGTTTCAGCATTTGAGGAATATGGGTTTGGTCTCAATTTTAACTAGATAGAAATCCACATTAACCAGTTTGAGTTGAATCAAAGTTTTTAGATTTAGTGTATGGTCAACTATCCTTATGAATGCTCTATATGCATAAAGGAAAATGACTTGTACTCTGAAAAATTTTACAGTATTGTACCAAACTTGATGGGTACTATGTTTGCAATGTTAATACACACCCCCATTATGTACCTACATCAACTGCATTCCCTATCATAACTCCTTTCATGAAATAAAACATATCCAAACCGAACCTTGTGGATATGAACATTCTACAAAAATCAAGCACATACCAAAAGCCAAGGGCCCGAGATTGATACATGACTACCAAGGAGGTCTAGAGGGTTTCAAATGGAATCTTGATTAACACAGATCCAGGTAGTCATATTTAGAAGGAAATGTCAAATGTTTGAATCTAGTCTACTACGCTTGATATAACTAACAATTATTGGTTTCTAAAATGATTCCCCAAATTCTCTTGAGTCAGGGCCAGGGCCCTGCACATTGATTTTAAGAAAAATCAAAGCCATTGATAATGTATGGAATATTTTCTTTGGTTCCTTTTCACAAACAAATGGGTTTGATTTGAACCAATAACCATGTGTTCCTTGTTGTCTCTCAGATTCTAGCATAACTCCCATTCACGAAATAAAATGTAACACCCTCCTCCCACATCTACCAAATCAACTGGCCAGCGACGTAAACATGCGACGAGAGGCCACTATGATATGATTCGACCTCCTAACTCATGTTAAGGAAGTGGAACCAAAGGAAACACACCATATAGACATTCAACATCAACATTAGGACCCTCAGGAACCAATCCAACCTTTCTACAAACCAGCCATTGGGTCCCACTAAGCGTTTGGACCACTTGACCTCTGGATGCTCTCATGCTATGGGCATGCCAGCGTCTACAAACCTATGTAAGCTCTCACATGCCTGCAAACTAGCATTCAGGAATTATTTTGCACAGTGTTGTGCCAATGTCCATGAGATTTGAATATGTAATCTACAAGTGTAAATAACATATTGAGCATCAGGGTCTCATACTTAGCTAAGAGTTGCTAAGAAGCATTTATGCCTCAACACATCAACTGCCATTTCATCCATTAGGTCATAGATACATTTTTCATTCATTTACAAGTAAAAACATGATGAGAGCCATACATAGCTACAGCCATAAAAAACATATATAACGAGCATAATAATAGAAGAAGTACCAATGAAATCATAGCCATATAAATCACATATAACCAATATAATAGACATGGATTTACAAGGAGAAATAAACTCATATTTATGATACAAAATCCAAACCGGATATGGGACTTCCACATTCCACATGACCATAGAATGGCAGAGCCAAATACCTCTTCAGTCGTTCACCCCCGTGCCATATTCCAAGCATGAATAGGGGACCTCATAGAACACTTCAATCCAAGACTATCGAGGGCTTCCAGAGGCCATCCACCTCAACCCATCAAATAGTGATTCTACCTCTTGGTCGGACATCACAAAACCATCATCAGAACGGTCTCTATCCAAGCCTTCCAAGGATCTAGAGTGTTTGTTACAACCAAGGATCTAAGACTAGTAACTCAACCCACAGATTTTACGGGACGCTAGAGCATTTGTCCAACCAAGGCTCCAGAACTAGTAACTCAACCCACCAAGGGCTCTAAAGCATTTTTCCAACCAAAGCTCCAGGAACTAGTAACTCAATCCAAGCTAAGGAAACATGCGATCCAACCAAAAGAAAAAAATGAAATGAACCCACAATTTCCATGGTTATCTAGGAAATGGCAAGGCTACACAATCCATTGTCAATCGTGACCATCCTTTGTAATAAACTTGGTCATATATATATAGCATTTTTTTTTCTACAATTTATTCTTCAGCTGGTTGCTTACAACATTAGAGGTGGATCAAATGTATGAGGTTTTGTTATCATATCTTCTATTGTATAACACTATTTTATATCTTATTTGAGCATGGTTAACCTACCCTTACTTTGAACCCCTTTTTTTTTTTGAGGATACCATACATCACAACCCTAACTCTTCTTTAGTCTCCCATCCTTTCTTTTGTTCATCGAGTGCTATAAGTGGTTATTTACATAAAATACCCACATTTAGCTATATGTAACTATGAAAAAAATTAAATTCTTTTCTTACATATGATTAATGTGATAGTTGTGTATTGTTGACCTTGGGGATTAATCCACTTTTCCCCATCTCCTATGCTATTCTCCCTAGCTCTTTTGGCTATTACATGGGGTGGGCGCATTACCTCGGTCATAACCCTATCTCCTATAACCTACGCACTCCAACCTGTCTTTTGTCAAGGCCACCAGAGTACCACAACACCTTCTTCCATTCAAGCTCTACCACGTCATTCAAGCCATGTGGTCTCGTCCTCCTCGGTGGTATTGTTTGCGACATCATAGTTAATCCCATGACAGGACTTCAAGGTCCCAGATTAGTTGTCAGTAAATCAACGACGATGGTTGTAGTGTCTCAAACCCTTACACCTCACTTCATGGTTTAGATACCTCTCCCCTTGGTGACCCTTAGTTTCCTTTCAATTTTGTTCTTCACGCTGGTTTCTCTTCCCCTCTATCATACCCAACAACAGAAATGGTTTTGGTTCTTGAGCAGCATTCTGACCACCATCGTGCAATGGAAACCCTGGCTACGTGATGGGTTTTATTTTTCTCTTCTGATGGAACCTGTAATCCATTTCACCAGGGTTTAAGGGACTGTAATAGCACAAGTAAAAATTTGGCAAGTATACTTTATGGTTTTTTTCTCGTTTTGTTAAGAACTGGCCGTTCTTATGTGATGTCTAAGCAATTCCTGGCTATTTTACGTCTTAGATGAGGTTACACTGGAGAGCCAATTGGATACGACCAAGGGATGCTCACCCTCCTCTGTTGAGAGACCTGGGTGGGTTATTCTCATATGTTTTGGGTTATCCCCAAATATGTAGCCATTTCTAGCTGGTTACTCTATCCTAAATCATTGACTTACCTAGTTTGTCGACTCACCATCTAGGTACCTTTGATACAAGCATACAGAAATTCTATTTCCAAAAAAGGTATGATACCCCGGATTGTTTATGCTTAACTAGAGTAGTTTTCCATGAGAGTTACATGTGAAGTTTCTTTATATTAGTTTCCAGATTTAGCTAATTCATTTCGCGATTGCTTTCTCATGCTCTCACAAGTAATTTACAATACCCATGTCTACGAGTGTGATAATGTTTCAGGGATTCACCTGGCTCGTCTAAAATTCGACTCTTCTCCAAGTTGGTCTCGGATTCTTGAATCCGCTACTCGTATTGGTCATACAGAGTGCCTGCATCTTGTCCTTTGAATCCTTCTTTGGATTTGTCGAGTACGTTGTCATCCTTTGAGGTGCTTTTAATTTGCCTTCTCGGTAAACCCCAAAAGATTATATGGAGCAGGATTAATTACTATATTGGTTTGAATTTTTTTTAGTGTTTCCCCGTTTTGGGAGATGGTTTCTACCCCAAAGTTTGTTGTTGGCCCCAATAGTGCCACTTTCATATTGTATTTTTCGTAAGTGTTAAATGGAAATAGCCCACTAGTTTCAGTTTCATTTTTGTTGAACTATTATCGACATGGACAGTTCGATTTAGAGTTACTTAACTTATGGAACCATTAATAATTTATTTCGGGTTTTCCTCTGTGTATGACTATTTATTCAATGCTATTTTAATATCAGCTCCTTTGTTATAGCTAACTTCTCGGTGATGGTTGACGTTTAGGATACTGTCCTCTTTCAATTTCATACATAATGATGGCAATGATAACTTCTCGCCATTTTTGGTCATGGTTGTTTCTTTCCTTTTCTTATAGTTCACATCTATGTTACCTCTCTTCTGAAATTCTATTCATGGGATAGTCTCTTGGTGGAGTTCGAATAGATAGTCTTTTCCACTATGCTTCCTGCGTACACTTTAATTGATTCAAAAGACTCATTTTCTATAAATTAAATGATTTTTGGGTTATGAGTCTTGGTCAACACTTTGAATATTTCAAGTTAGCTTCTTCTATGTGTAATATGTGCACTTATTATCTGATTCCTTCAGTGTTTAATTTACATTCTATGTTTATGATGATAAATCGTAGTAGCACTAGAGTTAGAAGTGTATTCTTGAGTTTGATTAGTGTATGTTCGCTATATTTCATGTCAGTCGAAGCTTTACCCCACCTATATCATTGTACTTTGCTTCCTTGAGATTTGGTTGTGTTTATACCACTATACTGGGAAAATGAGGTAGTTGTGCTAGCTTGAGATGCTTACTATCTGAGACTTGTTTTGCAGTTGCATGCCTATTATAATTCTTGTACATATTCAGAGCATTTATTTAGATTTTGTACTTCTGAAGGGTTTTTCATATGGTGCTATCACAGAGTCAGTTTCTTTAATAATTAGTTGTATTTACACTTCTCATCATTAATGTAAGATTTGTTTCTAATATTGAGTAAAAGAATTATTCTAATAGTTCTGCGTAGTTAATATTTAACTAGGTCTTTCATGCACATTGTTTTTGTTTTATGAGTGTTCCCTTACACTAAAGGTTAATAAATGGTTTTCTGACCTACGAATGCATCCTGTGTTATTATCTTCAGCTATTGATTTGTTTACATGCTTCTGCTTATAACATTATTGTGTCACCTATTTAATCTATTATTGACTAGATTCATAATATTGTTTCTCTTATCCTTCTTTTTCTATGTTGGATATAAATCACCAACTCCTGTTTTTTGTTGTTGAAGGTCTATTAAACTCACTAGTCTCGACCTGTTAGTTGAGGTGTTATTCTTTCAGAGAACCCTTGTAACAATATGAGCCTTTGGGTATACATTTATGTATCCCACAGTCTCATTTCATATACCAAAATACATGCATGCTCGTCTACTTATGAGCAATCCTACAATTTGCTTTCTCATTTTAATTCTAAGGTAATATGCACATCTGAGCTAAAAGTTTTCAACCATGAGAATTATATACCAGAGAGAAACTAAATACAATGGTTACATAACTATACAACCCATGCTCTAAGACAAATCTAATTACATTTATGCTAGGAGACTCTAGGGTCTAAGCAATTATATTACCTACAGAGATCGTACAGTTGTTGGAGCCACAACCATACAATACTTAAGAGTTCCTTCATGCCAAATAAATCTACATTTCTTTAATTAAATACCCATACTAAGAACAACACTATGATTATCCATGATCATAAAATTAAATAGAACATAATCAAATCAGTCCCAGTACAACAAAAAAAATATAAAAAGATAGGTACTTCGTTACCAGAAAATCGAATAACCGATAACTGAATTAACTTAGAAAGAAAAATTTTCCACACAACCTTGAATTGTTACTCTCATTGCCCCCCAATATAAGATCACTTTTCCTCCCAAAACCAAAAACCTCTATTGTCCTAGTGAAGGCATTTTTATGCCTCACTTTCCCTAGCAGAATTTCTATAACAACATCTCGTTTTTCTGGGGTCTGCTAATCCCCATAGCCTAGGATGTTCCTATTTTTATTTTCTTAAAAATAATTATTTTTCATCCTTTAAAGCCCTGTCTTTTCCCACTATGGTGCTTTTCACCACTTACAGTGTTGTTTCCCCCACACTGAGTGATTTTCTATATTTTTTTCTCTACTTATCTAGTAATTCACATAATTTCACTTTAGGGGTTTTTTCTTTGGAGTGATTTGGTAAAGTTGAATCATTTTTTTTCCCATTATCCAATCTATGAATCCTAGATTATGGATTAGGATAATGATCTCATTCAATCTTTTGTTCTTTCTAGATAATTCCATCCAAAACCACATTTAATTATTTCCAACTCAATTAATTACATTAGCATAGTTTTTTTTTTCAAAAAGAAAACCTTGGTCATCATACCATTATTATCAGTATTTCAACTACTAAATATAATGTATTAACTATTATAGTTTCTCAAATAAAGGGGCATTACATCCTCCCCTCCAAAATAAAAGAACACTCTCCTCAGACATTTCTTTTGCAAACCAAGTTGGATAACTTCTTTTCATGTTGCCTTCCAGTTCCCAAGTGACCTCCTCAGGTGTAAAATGCCTCCACTGCACTTTAACCTAGGCCACGACCTGATTACGAAGCACGGTCTCTTTCCGCTCCAAGATACATAGTGGCTCTGGTAGAAAGTATCCTTCGGGCTCCACCTGTAACACATTCCAATAAACTATATGAGAAGGATCATGCACATATTCTTTCAGTAACGACACATGAAATACATTATGAAATTTAACATGACTAGGTAGTGCCAACTGGTATGCTACTGGACCCACGTGATCCATAATCTCAAATGGCCCACAGAATCGGGGTGCTAATTTAGCACACTCATTAGTTATAAGAGTACTTTCCCAAGGTTTAACCCTCATGTACACATGATCTCCCACCTTGAGCTCCTTGTGTGCCCTTTTCTAGTCAACATAACGTTTTTTTCGATCTTGGGCAGTTTTAATATTCTATTTAATTTTCAGCATTGTCTATTCCATTTCCTATAGAATCTCGGGTCCAAGAATCAATTTATCCTTAGGTTGGCTCCAAGTCAATGGGGTATGGAATTTCCTGCCATACAAGGCTCCAAAGGGGCTCATCTTGATAGTTGTTTGGTAGCTGTTATTATAAGAAAACTCAAGTAATTGTAGAAAATCTTCCCACTTAGTGGGTTTGTCCATCACATACATTCAGAGCATATTCTCTAGAATTTGGTTCATTCTTTTAATTTTGTCGTCCCTCTGTGGAGGGTATGCAACACTAAAATTCAATTTAGTTCCCAAACCCCTGAACAAAGCCTTCTTGAAGTTGGAGGTAAATGTTTCATCTCTATCCGCTACTATCATATTTGGTATCCCATGTAGCCTGAATATATCTTGCATGAAGACATTAGCAATCTATGCAATGCCAAAAGTGGACTGTACTGGAATAAAATGTGTTGTTTTGGTCATTGTATCAAATAATACCATAATGGAGTCATGTTGATGTCTATTCCTTGGTAGTTCAATTATAAAATCCATGGATATCACCTCCTACTTCCACTCAGGTATGGGCAGTGGATTCAACAATCCTGCTGGATTTTGGTGTTCCACTTTCACCTGTTGGCATTCCATACATTTGGCTAAATAATTTGCCACCTCTTTCTTCATACCTAGCCAAAAAAATGTTTTCTTAAGGTTGTTATCATTTTCTGATATGCTAGATGACCAACATATAGTCTCTTATGGCATTCATCTAGAATAATTTTATTTAATGTTTCTACCCCTAGAATATACAACCTATTTCGATATGTAATTAAACCTTTTGGATTTAAATCATATCCCAATATTTCACCCCTTTTGTACCTTCAACTGAATTTCATGATAATCCGGGTCTTGTTGAACTACCAATTGTATCTTTTCTTCAAAATCTATTTTTACACTGCTTTCTACACTAGCAATCAATGAATGAGAGTATCTACTTAGTGCATCAACAATTTTGTTTTCCTTTCCCTTAATGTGTTTGATTTCCATGTCAAATTCGCTAAGGAAAGATAACCATCTTGCCTGCCTGACATTTATATTAGGTTTGTTAAAGAAATACTTTAAGATGATATGATTTTTTACCAACACAAACCTCTTACCCAACAAGTAATGCCTCCACATTTTCAAGGCATGGATTACTGCAGCTAGCTCCAGGTCGTAAACAACATAATTGTGTTCACGTTTTTTCAGTTTTCTTGACTCATAGGCTATAACCACATTGTCTTGCAGTAGCACACCCCCCAATCCTTCTAGACAAGCATCAGTACACACGGTAAATTTTTATTTGGGTCTTCTATCTTTAAGACAGGGGTTGTTGTTAACATTTTCTTTAGTTTATTAAAACTCTCCTGACATTTATCTCTCCATTCAAATTTCACCCCCTTCTTCTGTAGAGAGGTAATGGGGTAAGCCAACTTTGAAAATCCCTGCACAAATATATGGTAGTACCCAACAATCCACATGAAGGAACAAACTACTGATACATCTTCTGGTATTGGCCAATTCATAATGGACTTAACTTTCTACGGGTCTACCACCAATCCCTCTTTGGAGATGATGTGTCCTAAGTACTGGATTTTGGTTTTAAAAAATCACACTTACTTCTCTTCGCATAAAGTTGATGCTCCTGAGTGTTTGCAACACTAATCTAAGATGCTCTTGGTGTTCCTCCTCATTTTTAGAGTATACTAGAATATCATCAATGAAGACTAACACGAATCTATCAAGGTACTTATGGAGCACACTATTCATGAGACACATGAAGGTCACAAGTGCATTAATAGTGACTCTGAAAGGTAACACCACGAACTCATAATGCCCATACCTTGTTCTAAAAGTTGTCTTGTGTATGTCTTTGTCCTTTATGCATAATTGATGGTATCCAGTTCGCAGATCAATCTTTGAAAAACACAACTGCCCACCTCACTTGGTCAAACAAATCATCAATTTGGGGTAGAGGATGTCTGTTTTTAATGGTTAATTTATTCAATTGTCTATATTCAATACACATTCTAAATGTGCCTTCCTTTTTCTTAACAAACAGTACCGGGTCTCCCCATGGTGACACACTTGGTTTGATATAGTATTTATCTAGCATCTCTTGTATCTACATTTTTAGTTCTAATAGCTTTGGGGTACTTATTCGACATGGGGCTCTGGAGACAGGCGTAGCACCGAGCACTAAATCAATTGAGAAATCGATTTTCCTCCGAGGATTTAATTTGGGAATATCTTCAAGAAACACATCATGAAACTCTCTTACCACATGTAACTGATCTAACCTTTCTGCTTCTATCTGTTGCTCATGTTCCTCCACATGGACCATATAAACTTGACAACCTTTCCTCGTTTTTCTTTTCAGATGTGAGGCTACTATTTCTCTAATTGAAACTAGTTTTGGTTTTCCCTTCACCAAAATGTAATTTCCTTGTGAATACACACAACTCATCGTCTTTTCTAGACGAATTACTACAACTTTTTGCTACTCCAACTTGTCCATTCCAATTAAGAGGTCATATGGTTCTAAGGGAAGGATGTTTAAGTTGATTTATGTGAGATATCCATTTAAATTCAATACACACTATTTTACCACATGGGTCACTCTCCTTTTAGTACTAGTGGCTAATTATACCAGCCAGGAACTATGAAAGTTTTATGATTTTAAATTACACTTTTCCACAATATGATGATTTATATAAATTAGGATAGCCCCAGGGTCTATTAAAACAGACATAGGTTGGTTTTGGATAATACCTTCAATATCAATCATGGTAGATTGATATTATTCCTGTCGGTCTTCCAATGCTGTGCTATTCTCAGAATGCTTATGGACACATCATTTATTGTAGAAGCTTCATGTGCCACCTGCACATTCTGAATGGTCCTATGATTGTGAGGACAATCCTGTAACAAGTTTGGTTTTCCACAACCCCAAAACTTTAGTGGATCCCATTCCTTACCCCTTGTGTTCTTCTTGCTACCCAACTCTACAAGTCTGGAGCCTATGTGAGATTGTGTTGGCTGATTCTCATCACCTCTATTAAATTTTTTCCATTGGTGGTCCTTACCAAAATTTTTTAAGTAGGTCGGCTTCTGCCTCTTTACATTCACCACCATCTTCTTTTTATACTTATTCTGCTAAGGTCGAGAGCTCTCACCTCGATTTTTAAACTTTTGATAACAAAGTCTGGCCTTTCCAACTACTTCATCCACAGTTCTAGGATTATCAAATTCGATTCTTTCTTTATACACAATTGGTAAACAGTTCAAAAATCGATGCACCTTAGCCTTTTCCTCTCTTATGTAAGGCACATACTGAAATAGATTAGTGAAATTGGTTACAAATTCATCCATGGTAAGTTGTACCAATCTCAGTTCATGGAATTCTTTTGTCCGATCATCATAATACCTATCGCTCAGATAGAGAGCTTTGAATTTCTATTGGAAATCCTCCCATGAAACAATTTTATCATCTAACATATGTATCATTTTTGTCCCCTCCCTTTTAATGATAATCACGTGAAACAGTAAACAATAATGGAACCTCTATGCAAGCCTAGTGTAGAAATTTGGGCTTTGATACCGTTTGTAATGAACCCAGTCATATATATATACCAAAAAAAATAAAAATTCTGCAGTTTATTCATCTGATGGTTTCTTACAACATTAGAGGTGGATCAAATGTATGAGTTTCTGTTATCATATATTCAACTGCATAACACTATTTTATATCTTAATTGAGCATGGTTAACCTACCCTTACTTTGAACCCCCCCCTTTATTTTAGAGGCTACCATACACCACAACCCCAACTCTGCGCTAGTCTCCCATCCTTTGTTTGGTTCAACGAGTGTCATAAGTGGTTATGACTGCAATTTACATAAAATACCTACATTTAGCTATATGTAAGGTTACTATGCATAAATTATTGAAATCGTTTCCTACATATGATTAATGTGATGGTTGTGTTTTGTTGACCTTAGGGATTAATCCACTTTTCCCCATATCCTATATTATTCTACCTAGCTGTTTTGCTATTTCATGGGGTGGGTGTGTTACCTTGGTCATCACCCTACCTCCTCTAACCTATGCAATCCAACATGTATTTTGTCAGCACCACCAGAGTACCACTGCACCTTCTGTTATTCAAGCTTTGCCACGTCATTCAGGCCATGTGGTATCGTCCTCCTCAGTGGTACTGTTTGTGACCTCGTAGTTAATCCCACAACATGAATTCAAGGGTTGATATTAGATGTCGGTAAATCAATGATGATGGTTGTAGCGTATGAAACCCAGCACCTCAATTCATGGTTTGGATACCTCTCCCCTTAGTGACCCTTAGTTTCCTTTTGAGTTTGGTATTCACACTATTTTCTCTGCCCCTCTGACATACCTAGTAGCAGAAATGGTTTTGGTTCTGGAGTAGCATTCTGGCCACCCTTGTGCAATGGAAAACTTGGCTTCATGAGGGATTTTATTTTTCTCTTCTGATGGAACCCTTAATACATTTCACCGGGATTCAAGGGACAGTTTGGCAAGTATACTTTATGGTTTCATTCTCATTTTGTTAAGAATTGGTCCATCCTATGCGATGTCTAACCCATTGCTGGCTATTGCAGGTCTTAGCCCAGGTTACAGTCTAGAGCAAGTTGGATACGACCAAGGGATGCTCACCCTCCTTTGTTGAGAGACCTTGGTGGGTTATTCTTATATGTTCTAGGTTATCCTGAAATCTGTAGCCATTTCTAGTTGGTTACTATATCCTAAATCAATGCCTTACCTGGTTTGTCGACTCACTATCCATGTACCTTCGACGTAAGCATACATAAATTCTATTTCCAGAAAAGGTATGATAGTTGGGATTGGTTGTGCTTAACTAGAGTAGTTTTCCATGAATTACCTATGAATTTTCTTTATATTAGTTTCTAGATTTAGCTAATTCATTTCTCGGTTGTTTTCTCATGCTCTCACAGGTAATTTACAATACCCATGTCTGTGAGCATGATGATGTTTTAGGGATTCACCTGCCTCGTCTAAAATTTGACTCTTTTCCAGGTTGGTCTTAGATTCTTGAATCCCCTACTTGTATTGGTCATACACAGTGCCTGCATCTTCGCCTTTGAAGCCTTCTCTAGATTTGTTGAGTTCATTTCCACCCTTCGAGGTGTTTTTAATTTTCCTTCTGGGTATACCCCGAAAGATGATATGGAGCAGGGTTAATTACTATATTGGTTTGGTTTTTTTTTGTGTTTCCCTTTTCTGGGAGATGGGTTTTACCCCAAAGTTTGTTGTTGGACCCAAGAGTGCCACTTTCATATTGCATTTTCCATAAATGTTAAATGGAAATACACCCACTAATTTTGGTTTCCTTTTTTTTGAACTATTACCGACATGGATAGTTCAGTTCGTGGTTAATTAACTTATGGAACAATTAATAATTTATTTGGGTTTTTCCTCTATGTATGACTATTTGTTTCGATGCTATTTTAATGTCAGCTCCTTACTATGTTTATGGCTAACTTCTCGGTGATGGTTGATGTTTAGGATACTGTCCTCTTTCAATTGCATACATAATTATGGAAATGATAACTTTTTGCCATTTTCTGTCATGGCATGTTTCTTTCATTTTCTTATAGTTTGCATCTATGTTACATGTCTTCTGAATTTCTATTCATGGGATAGTCTCTAGTGGAGTTCAAATAGATAGTCTTGCCTGCTATGCTTCCTCCATGCAATTTAATTGATTCAAAAGACTCATTTTCTATAGATTAAATGCTTTCTAGGTTATTGGTCCTAGCCTGCGCTTTGAATATTTCAAGTCAATTTCGTCTTTGCGTAATATGTGCACTTATTATTTGATTCCTTCAATGTTTGATTTACAGTCTATGGTTATGATGAGAAATCATAGTAGCACTAGATATGGAAGTATATTGTTGAGTCTAATGAGTGTATGTTCGCTATATTTCAAGTCAGCCGAAGCTATACCCCACCTATATCATTGTATTATGCTTCCCTGATATTTGGTTGTATTTATACGAATATAATGGGAAAACGAGGTAGTTGTGCTAGCTTGAGATGCTTACTATCTGAGACTTGTTTTGTAGTTGTATGCCTTTTCTAATTCGTGTACATATTCAGATCATCTATTTATATTTTGTACTTTTGAAGGGTTTCTCATATGGTGCTATCACATAGTCAGTTTCTTTAATAATTAGTCGTCTTTACACTTCTCATCATTAATGTAAGGGTTGTTTCTCATATTGAGTAAACGAATTACTCTAACAATTCTGCATAATTAATATTTAACTAGGTCTTTCATGTACATCGTTTTTGTTTTATGGGAGTTCCCTTACACTCAGGGTTAATAAATGGTTTTCCCACCTGCAAATGTATTCCCAATTATTAGCTTCAGTTATTGATTTGTTTACATGTTTCTCCTTATAATATTATTGTGTCACCTCTGTAATCGACTATTGACTAAATTCATAATATTGTTTCTCTTTTTATTTTCTTTTTTTTGTGTTCAATATAAATCACCAGCTCCTGTTTTTTTGTTGAAGATCTACCAAACTCACTAGTCTCAACCTGTTAGTTGAGGGGATATTCTTTAAGAGAACTCTTGTAACAATATGAGCCTTTGGGTATACATTTTTGTATCCCACAATCTCATTTCATATACCAAAATACATGCATGCTCATCTACTTATGAGAAATCCTACAATTTTCTTTCTCATTTTAATTCTAAGGTAATATGCACGTCTGAGCTAAAAGTTTTCAACCATGAGAATTATATACCAGAGAGAAATTGAATACAGTGGTTACATAACTATACAAGCCACACTCTAAGATAAATCTAATTACATTTATGCCAGGAGACTCTAGGGTCTAAGTCTTTATATTACCTACAAAGATCATGCAGTTGCTAGAGACACAACCATACAATACTTAAGAGTTCCTTCATGCTAAATAGATCTACATTTCTTTAATTAAATACCCATACTAAGAACAACACTATGATTATCCATGATCATAAAATTGAACATAATCAAATCAGCCCCAATACAATAATTGTTTTATAAAAAGATAGGTACTTCCTTACCATAAAATCGAATAACCAGCAACTGAATTAACTTGGAAAGAAAAATTTTCCACCCAACCATGAACTGTTACTCCTAGTTCTCCCCAATCTGAGATCAATTTTCCTCACAGAATCAACAACCTATGATTTCTTGGTGAAGGCATTTTTATGCCTCAGTTTCCGTAGCAGAGTTTCTATAACGGCATCCCATTTTTCTGGGGTTTACTAATCCCCATAGCCTATTCTTTTCTTGTTTTTATTTTCTTAAAAAGGATTATTTTTCATCCTTTAAAGCCCTATATCTTCCCCCTATTGTGCGTTTCACCCCTTACAGTGTTGTTTCCTCAGCACTAACTGATTTTCTAGATTTTTTTTCTCTACTTATCTAGTAATTCGCATAATTTCACTCTAGGGGTTTTTCTTTGGAGTGATTTGGGAAAGTTGAATTTTTTTTTTCCTTTATCCAAACTATCCATCCTAGATTATGGACTAGGATACTGATCTCATTCAATGTTTTTTTCTTTACAAATAATTCCTTCCAAAACCACATTTAATTATTTCCAACTCAATTAATTACATTAGCATAGTTATTTTTTGCAAAAGAAAACCTTGGCCCTCATTCCATTATTATCAGTATTTCAACTACTAAATATAATGTCTTAACTATTATACTTTCTAAAATAGAGGGGCATTACATCCTCCATGCCAATGACAAATCACAACCAATAAACCACATGCATATGCCATGCATGCCAAAACTAGTGAGGAAAACATACATGAAACTCAGTACCTACAAGCAAATCCCACTATAGCTATTGATCCTAATGTCCTCTTGCGCTTTCCTATTCTTCCTTTGCCTTCTTGCTCCAAAAATCCAAGTATGTCACACCCTCCAAGAGTGCTCCAAGAAAACTCTAAGTATCGAAGAGTATGAGAGAGAGAGAGAGAGGATATGAGAGAGCTCCAACACTGAACTGATAAAAGGTTACCAACTGATCCTCGAAATTCTTTTTATGAATGAGGCCTCTAATTTTTTGATTTTCCATTATTTTCCTTCAATTTCCTCCTTACATGCAACCTATGGCTTTTCACCTTCCTTTTCTCCTAATTTCCATTATTTTCATAAATAAATGTCCCAAAAATGTCATTTTTCCTTTCCAAAGCCTTAGCTAGTTCCCTTTCCAATTTCCTAAGCCATTAATTACAAAATGAACACCCACACAAGGATTTCTTGCCCAAAATTCAGCTTGGAATAAGTGTCCCATCAACCGCAGTTATTATTTTTCCTTTATTAACTTTTATTACATGGAATTTTCACCAAGGTTGTTATAGAACCCTCCCCCTTGGGGGAACATCATCCTCAGTGTTCAACAACACCTATAACCACAAAACTATTGTAAGCAAAATATACCACCTATGGAGCTTTATAACTTACCTTGATGCAATATTTATAATGATCAACCTGTTGAGAATCAAACCAACATGAAAACATAAAAAACATAACATCATAATGACATGACACCCATACCGCTTATTAGAGCTTTATAACATAGATTTGGTCCAATAAAAACCCTGTTAACTAGATTACTCCAACTGGTAGGAGTATTGCAACCCTACCCTATAATTCTTCAAATAAACTCATCTTCTAAGATTCCTGATACCAATTGTTGTAAGTGAAATCTACCAGTTGAAGATAATTTTCCCACTTTCACTGTTGATGCATCACCTACATCCTCAACATGTCCTCCAATATATTTTTGACCCTCTCTCTCTGTCCATCTATTTGCGGATGATAAGTTGTACTAAAGGCCAACTTTGTTCCTGAACCTGCAAACAAATCCTTCCAAAACTTGGAAGTCAACTTTGCATCCTTGTCTGACATGACCTTCTTCGAAACACCATGCAATATTACCACATATTTGATGAATACCTATGCCACATCACCAACTGAGAATGTAGACTTCACTGGAATTAAGTGCGCAACCTTTATCAACATGTCCACAATAACCATGATGGAATCATGTTGTCTCACTGTCCTTGGAAAACCTGTGATGAAGTACATGGAAATGAGCTCCCATTTCCATTCTAGAATCACAATCATCTGTAGAAGTCCAACTAGATGTTTACACTCTACCTTCACACGTTGATAATCAAAACACCTATCCATAAACTCTTCTACATCCCTCTTCAATTTCAGCCAATAATAAAATATATTCATTGTTTTCAATGTCTTTTGATAACCTAGGTGACCCGAATATGGTTTTGCATGAAACTCTATCAAGATCACATTATTGAGCTCACTATTGTCTTACACATATATCCTGTCTTTGAACCTAACCAATCCATCTACTGTGAGGAAATAGTCCACATCTTGTGCACCTGCACCTGTACATATACCTGTACTACCACTTGTACCTGTACCAATGCTCTACTGCAACCTATGCATAATCTCCATATATCTAACATCCTACTAACTTGCCTACAAAATCCTATCCTGTAAGTTTGTCCCATAGGAGCTCATAGCTCCTAAGTGATTTACCTATATCAGCCTGCTAAGAGCATATGTCACTATGTTCTCTTTACCTTTGATATATCTAATCTCAAAATCGAACTCACTAATCATGGCCAACCACCGAGCCTACCTACCATTCAGGTTCAGTTGGTCAAATAGATATCCTAACCCACTGTGATCACTCATCAACAGAAACTTGTTGTCCAAAATATAATGTCTCCACATCTTCAATGGATGTATAATCACTGCCAAATCAAGATCATGCGTGGGGTAGTTTTGTTCATGCTCATTCAGTTTTTGTGATTCATAGCATACCACCTTTCCATCCTGCATAAGGACTCCACCAAGTACTTTCTTGCAAGCATCTGTGCATACTACAAACTCTTTGTCGAGGTCTACAATCTTTAACACTATAGCATGTTTCAATAACTACTTAAGATGATCAAAACTAGCCTCACACTCCTCTGTCCATTCAAACTTCTTACCTTTCCTCTGCAACAACGTAATAGGATAACAAATCTATGAGAACTTCCTCATGAACCTCTTATAATAGCTTGCCAACCCCATGAAATATTTCACCTCATCTACATTTTGGATCTACTGCAATGCCCTCCTTGGAGACAACATGCCCCAAGTAATGTACCTTAGTTTGAAAGAAACTACACTTGCTTAAATTAGCATACAACTAATGCTCTCTCAACAACCCCAACGCTTCTTATAAATTCTTACATGCTCTTTCTCATTTCTAGAATATACCAATATGTCATCAATGAACACAATAAGAAACTTATCCAAATACGGATGCAAAACACTATTCATCAAGCACATAAACGTAGCTGGAGCATTAGTCAAAGTGGAACTACAACAAACTTATAATTCCCATATTTGGTCAAAAAATTGTCTTGTAAATGTCTTTCTCTTTGATGCATACTTGATAATATCCTGATCTCGAATGAATCTTCGAGAACAATGCTACTCCCTTCAGCTAATCGAACAAGTCATCAATCCTCGGTAATGGATACCCATTATTGATGGTTACTTTATTCAACTACCTATAGTCAATGCATAATCTAACTGTACCATTTTTCTTCCTCACAAACAATATTGGTGTGCCCCAAGGTGATACACCTGGCCTGATGTTTCCCTTGTCCAACATTTTCTTCAACTGTAGATTCAACTCTACCAACTCAGGTGTGCTCATCCTGTAAGGTGCTTTTGATACTGGAGCTACCCCTGGCACCAACACTATAGAAAATTCTACCTCCCTGTCAGGTGGCAACTCTGTAATGTCCTTGAGAAATACATCCTGAAACTGCTATAGAACTGGGTACCTCCTCAAAACATCTGCATGCTCAACTTTCTTACCCTTGCCATTAGAAATGTGTACTGCAAATAACACACACCCTTTTCTGTGACAATGCTTTTCTTTCATAGTTGTCACCATCCTAAATAATGTGGATTTCTTCTTACCTTGTAAGACTCTTGGTTCCCCATTGTCATCCAAGCACTCAATAGCTTTGTCATAACAATCCACCTTAGTTCTATGAAGGTACAACCAATTTTATGAGCCCCAAAAATGGGTAATTATATGGCCTCATTTTGCCTCTTAATTCGACCTAATCCACCATTCTTATTAGTTTATTGCATGTTTTTGAATATATTTATGCTAATAGAGTGAATTGGGTTGGTCATTTTGCCATGTAGTCTAATGTGTGCTTTATGCAGATTTTTTGGTCAATTTTGGACAAAGTCAAGGGATTTATGAGCAAATGGCAGCAAATACTCGAGGAAAATAGGGAAGAGGATTTGTAGGGGGGTGTCTCCTTCATTTATGACCCCTTTCCTCGAATCCTCCATCAGCAACTCGGAGCACAAAGGTCCACATTGATGCATCCAAGGGGCAGCCGAGCAAGTAAAGAAGGACTGTTGTTTATCTCCATTTCTGGGAAGCCGAGCTCCTTGATTTTAGGAGGACTGTTGGAGGACTCCATTTGTATAAATAGGGGGGCTTAGAGCCTTAGTAGGTTAGCCAGTCATTAGTATAATTTTCGCACTTTTGTGCAACACTTGTTCAACTTATTTTCGAGCTTCTTTTAGAACAGTTTATGTAATGTGACTATTCCTTTTGATAATGAATATGAAACAGTTTTTGAGCCAACACTGATCTCTTTCAGAGGGCTAAACCTCTTGGGTTAGGGCCCAACCCAGGCTACCCAACACCTCTTGCTTTGTACTTATATGTTTTTGCTTCAATTCATGAGTTAATTTCTATTACATAGATTCATTTTACTTTTTTTAGATTAGGTTGCTTTTGATGGTTTGCATAATTTTTTTGTTTTAGTTGCTCAAGTAGGTTAATGCAGTGACAGAATAAGATTCAAAAAGGCCAACAGCAAGCCTTGATCTCCTTTCTCCCTTTCTGGGACTATGATATGAGGTCAAGGCACTATTGCTGCCACCAAAAACACAGTTTTGCTCTTCCATGCAATTTCTAGTGTGATGACTTGATTTGGAAAGATTAATGTATTGCTTTAGATTCGGTTGCCTAGATCATTTCCTGTTCTTTTACAATAGATCTCTCTCCATGCTTTTCTGTTCAAAGGTTACTGTTCAACATTTTCTGTTTGTAGGTCAGGAATTAGGTCAAGCTAGAGAAATTTTGTTTCCATGGTATAGTTAGTCCTTTCTTTGATCAGTTTTTGTAAGAAGATGTGCAGATCTCTTGCAGGACACCTCAGCTCACCATACATCCATAAAGTAGCCAACATCAACTGACTTCTCACAGAATTTCCCAAGTCATTCGCAACATTTCACCACTTTGCCCTAGTTTCTTCATTTTTCTCCATAAGCTTCTCTCTTGCCATTTGAACAAATCCAACCATCATGTTCCCTCTTGATATTCATTGACAAGCTCCATACACCTCAACACCTTCATTTAGCCTTCAGTTACCCTTTCCTATCATTTTTCCACCTTCAAAACCTCCAAAAATAGCTCTTGGCCTCCTCTTGTAGATCCCCTACAGCCTCCTGTAGAATTTCTAGTGACTGATTTTTCAAAGTCTGATTGCAAGGGAAGTCTTCATAAGGGTACTAGGGGCTTCTTAGGACCTCTCCACACCTTCCTCCTCCTTTTCAAAAACCAAGTCCATCTTCCTTCACCACCAAACCTCCGCACAATCACAACCAGATAAATTACAAGCATAATAATTTCACATAAAAACACTCAAAAGCACAAAAAAATGTTTTCCTCTCATTTCTTTTCAAAAGTAGCTTGAATAAATGTAATTTACCTTTTTCAGTAGTCAATGGCACTCATCGCATCAGTTTCTATCTCTTTTTCTACAAAAGTAGGGTTAGTTGGATAAATTAGGGTTTGCTTTACATTCCAGTCTTCTTTCTCTTTCTGAAAGTAGAATAGTCCTCGTAGAGTTAGCTTTATTTCATCACAGTTAAAAGCTTCTTTTGAGAATTCATAGAAGTTGGCTTAAGCTCCTAGTGATCTTGCGCCAACTGACCAAGTGACAGCCTGCAGTAAGAACTAGTACTTGTGCATACAGCACCGTCGCTTCCAAGTTTGTTACGAACTACCAGGTTGATAAAAGTAAAGTAGGAAGCCCCAGGAGTTGCAGAATTATTAATGCAATATTGGTGCTCCCCACTTTTTGGCGTCGTTGCCGAGGAAGCGTCAGAGTATTTTGTGATTATTTCTTTTCTTCTATTTTCTATTGCAACATTCTGCTAAGTAGTTTATTTCAGCAAAAGTAGAGTAGCTGTTCATTCGATTTCTACATTTCCTTGCTTTCATTTCAATTCTGCGATTTCCATTTCAGCAAAAGTAGATTAGTTCTCTCAATTCTGCAATTTCCATTTCAGCAAAAGTAGATTAGTCATTTCCTTGCTTTCGTTTCAATTCTGCAATTTCTATTTCAGCAAAGTTAGATTAGTCATTTCCTCGCTTTCATTTCAATTCTGCAATTTCCATTCCAACACAAGTAGATTAGTCATTTCCTTGCTTTTATTTCAATTCTACAATTTCATTTCAGCAAGTTCATTTCAGTTAGTTGCAATTTGTTGTTCAATCAATTTTAGTTTTGTAGGTACAAGCAGAAAAAACAAAAATCACCCAAAAAGAGATTTCATTTCATGCCTCGTAGGAACAGAGATAATTCAGGGAAATTCCCACCCAACACCCCCACCACATCACAAACTCACCCTTCTCTCTTCTTCGATGGCAGTGATCCCGAAGAACCTATAGGTGAACCACCAGAGATATACGAAGATCCTATAGCAGAAGAAGAGGAAGAAACCATCCCTCCTGAGACCATGGCTGAAAATAGAAATGCAAGGGGAAATGGGGAAAGAGTAGAGGGTACCTTTCCCATTCGAGAGACCAATGGGGACACTAAAATGAAGAACATAAATCCTTCAGCCTTACTTCACTTCCATGGGTTGACTACCGAAGATCCTGATACCTTTTTGTTTGAATTTGCTGTTATCTGTCGAACCTATGACTATGCAGAAGATGAGCAGAAGTTGAAACTGTTTCCTTCTACCCTCAAGGATGCAGCATTGCGTTGGTTCATGGGGTTACCTGGCAACAACATCACAACTTGGGCTCAGATGCAGCAAGCCTTTAATAAAAAATACTGGGACTACTATAGGTCAAAGGATACCAAGGAAGAAATCTTCCGAATGACCATGGGAAGCGATGAATCCTTGGAAGATTATGAAGAGAGGTTTCAACTTAGTTATAAAAGGGCTAGGTGCACACTTGACCCCGAATCTCTGAAGTTGGTCCTGCTCAGAGGAGTCCCGGAAGACCTTCTAGATACCCTCCATTTGTTGGCTGGGGGGGACATCTACCAACTACCTTATGAAGACATAAAGACTGTGTTTAGAAACCATTCTAGGGCAGCCAGAAAGAGAGGTAGGGGAAGTCAACCCCTAGCCAGTACATCCTCATCCAGTTCATCCCTTAGAGGTGAATTTGGAAATCTACTAGAAGATTTCAAGAGCGAGATGATGCAGACTCTTGCCATGCAAATGGATACCTTGCATATCAAAAGGAAACAATAAGAAGAAGAAAGGGCCTTGGCCATTTTTCATCTTAGGTGCACCAGAAGGCATCCTAGGAATGAATGTCCATTGAACTCTATAGAAGTGTGTTTAGTCTGTGAAGAAGACCATTCTATGAATCAGTGCCCTTCCTTGCTTGGACTTAAAGCTGCATACCAGGGTGCCGAAGGAGCCACTGAACCAATCTATTTCATGAACCAGAGGAGACCACATGGGCCTAGACCTTACCAGTAGGGAATGCAAGGGACATCCCAGACATATTACAACCCCAATCAAGCCACTTCCATGCCTTCTTAGGGTCCCCCTGCTCATCCTTCTTGGTCCACACCACCCCCCTTGGTCATAACCATCCCAATACCATGCTCAACCAGCTGCTCATTCATTTCACTCTTATGCTCAACCACAGCCTCAGTGGAATGCACCTCATTAGGAGTGGAGACCCCAGTACAACTCTCCTCTCGCTCTTTTGCCTTCACCACCTGCTCAACCACAACCATTGCCTCCTACTCCACCATGGAAACAACAAATACCTGCTCAATCGAACCCGAACCCGAATAGCAGACAGGCCCAACATATATAGTGGGGGACCATCATGCCTGACCTATGTTGTAGAGATTCAGGAGATTAACCTACGATCTAGGAAGGTTCTCCCAGATAACCAGCCTCCCCCTAAGGAGGATGAGGAAGAAAAAGAGGAAAGTGAACCAAAAGCCATTCCACCCTTTCCTGAGAGATTATCTGGAACAACACAACCTACCCCAGAAGAAACTGAACTTCTGGGAGAATTGAAACAATTATGTGTAAAGATACCACTTCTCCAAGCCATAAAGGATGTGCCTATATACAACAAGATGATCAAGGAGAAGTGCTTCAGGCACCCAGGCAGGCGCAGGAGAGATGCTCCAACTATCAATGTCATAGGACAACTGTCTGACCTGATGTTGGGGCAGGTAATCTATCCGAAATATCTAGACCCTAGAAGCCCTGTAGTCAATGTCCACATCAATGGCACCATAATCCCCCATACCCTGATTGATCTAGGGGCTGCCATTAATGTGATGACCAAGGACACTATGCTCAAGCTCAACCTTCAGGGCTCCCTGAGAAAGACCACAATAGTACTACAGTTAGCAGACCGCTCCACCATGACCCCTGAAGGGATTGTGGAAGATGTAATGGTCTCCATCGATTCTTGGGAGTACCCTACTGATTTCCTGGTTCTCCAACCAAAGGCAAAGCTCACTGGGTATCCTCTCATCCTGGGTTGTCTACTGCAAATGCCTACATCAGTTGTCAAGCTAGGAACATGACAATCAAGAATGGGCATATTTCCAAGCAGCTAGTCCTATATCCTCCTACCCAACCTTTGTTAGAACATGATTTACCTCTCTGGTTGGAGGAGGAAGATGAGGATGGAGTCTATTCCGCACCACTGTGTGCTGTGGAAGCTACCATGGGGGGGAACCCACAAACCGAGGATGATCTTATTGAAAACGTGATTCAGAATCCACCCCCCAGTGTGTTGCCATTAAAAGAGATGGTGGAAGAAACCCAAGCCAATCTTTTAGTTGATCTCTGTGTGGCTGACCCGACCTCTCTCCGAGTTAAGAATATGGAATTCGGCCCAGAAAGAACCTTGAAAATCAACTCATCCATATCCACTTCTCAGGAGAAAGAACTGTGTAGCTTACTAAGAAACCACTTGGATGTTTTTGCTTGGAGCTATAAGGAGATGAAGGGAGTGCACCCTTCAGTCTATACTCATCACATTTACATTAAGGAATATTGCAAACCAGTTAGGTAGCCTCAAAGGAGGATGAATCCAGCCCTTAAGGACATTGTCAAAGAAGAACTACAAAAGTTACTAGATGCAGGATTCATTTACCTTATCTCTGATAGCGAATGGGTCTCTCCTTTGGTGCTAGTGCCAAAGAAAAATGGGAAGTGGAGAATCTGTGTTGATTATCGAGAACTAAACAAGGCCACCAAGAAGGACCATTTTCCTTTGCCTTTCATAGATCAAGTGTTATATGGCCTGGCAGGGAAGAAGTTTTTCTCCTTCCTAGATGGGTTTAGCGGGTACAACCAAATCCAAATCAGCCTGGAAGACCAAGATAAGACCACTTTCACTTGTCCTTGGGGTACCTTTGCATATCGGGTCCTTCCTTTTGGATTGTGCAATGCTCCCGCCACTTTCCAGAGAGCAGTATTGAGTATATTTGCTGAACTGGTTCATGATGCAGTGGAAATCTATATGGATGACTTTACCCCTTATGGTTCTAACTTCCAGGAAGCTTTGTCTAACCTAGGAAAAGTTTTGGGAAAGTGTATTGAAATGAACCTGTCCCTCAATCCTAAAAACTGTGAATTCCTGATGATTGAAGGGATTGTGCTAGGTCATGCAATCTCTTAGCAAGGATTACAGGTGGACCCCAACAAAATTTCCATCATCCAAAGGGTCCCACCTCCTCAAAAGGTAAGATATGTTCGAAGTTTCCTAGGTTTAGCAGGGTATTATAGAAGATTCATTAAGGATTTCAGTAAGCTAGCCTCTCCACTGTTTGGACTTTTGGGAAAAGATGTTGAGTTCATATGGATTGACAATTGGCAAGAAGCTTTAGATACCTTGAAAAGTAAACTGGTGATTGTCCCAATTTTGAGAGGTCCAAACTGGGCCATACCTTTCCACATTCATACAGATGCCTCGAACAAAGTGATAGGAGCAGCCTTAGGGCAAGTTGATGAGAAGCTGCCTTATGCCATATATTTTGTAAGTAAAAACTTGTCGAAGGCAGAATTAAACTACACTGTAACTGAAAAGGAGCTCCTAATTGTAGTCCATTCCCTAAATAAATTTAGACACTACATCACCAGCTATCAAAAATTTGTACACATTGATCATGCTATGATTAGGTATTTAATGAGCAAACCATATATAAATGCTCGCATTATTAGATGGTTGCTTTTATTACAACAATTTGATTTAATCATTTTTGATAAGCTGGGTAAGGAAAATGTTGCTGCTGATTTTTTGTCTAGAATAGATCTGCCTGCAGGTGAAGAAGGAATGGTGGATGATCAAATGCCAGATGAACACCAATTTGCTATTTCATCTCTCCATGTTTTACTGATATAGCAAATTACTTGGTTTCCACACAGTTCCCGCCACATCTATCCTCAAAAGAGAAGAGCAAGATCGTGAGGAAAAGTGCCCCATTCACTTGGATTGGGGGCAAACTCTTCAAACTTGGCCCAGATCAGGTTTTGAGGAGATGTGTCGAGAAGGAGGACGTTTTTGACATTCTCCTAACCTATCATGATGGGCCCTATGGGGGCCATTTTGCAGCAAAGAGGACTGTCTTCAAAATTCTGCAAGCAGGTTACTATTGGCCCACTCTTCATCAAGATGTAAGGAGATATATCAGCTAGTGTGACCGGTGTCAAAGGATGGGGAAACCTACTCCAAGGGATGAGATGCCCGTGCAACCTCAAGTGACTTTCGAGCCATTTGAGAAGTGGGGGATGGACTTTGTGGGTCCTGTCAACCCTCCTTCAAAGCAGAAATATTACATCATCATGTGCACTGATTATCTGACAAAATGGGCAGAGACAAAGGCGATCAAGACAGCAACAGAATAAAAAGTATCTAAGTTTTTAAGAGAGATTATATTCTATAAGTTTGGATATCCAAGAGAATTAGTCACAGATCAAGGGAGTCAGTTTACCTCCAATCTGATTGAAGACCTACTCACACATCACAAAATTAAGCACAGAACTTCCACCCCTTACCATCCGCAAGCAAATGGACAGGTGGAAGCCACTAACAGAGCTTTGGAAGGGATTTTGACCAAGGTAGTGAGCAGCAGCAGAAAAGATTGGGCAGATCGATTGGTTGAGGCCACCTAGACCTATAACACCACCTGGAAGACCACCACAGGGTTCACACCCTATGAGTTGGTCTATGGGAAGAAGGCTTTACTGTCATTAGAATTTGAATATAACACACTAAGGATGGCAGCTTAGCTGGACCTAGATCTCAACCATGCATAAAAGGAAAGGTTACTCCAGCTAAATGGATTGGATGAACAAAGATTGCAAGCCCTTCTCTACTCAGAGGTAGTCCAGCTTCAAAGGAAAATATGGCATGACAGACACCTCAAAGAGAAACAATTCCAAGAAGGAGATTGGGTGCTGATGTATGATTCAAGGTATAAATATTTCAAGGGCAAACTGAAGACAAGATGGCTGGGACCGTACACAGTAGAAAGGTGCAATGACAATGGTTCAGTTCTGATCAGGACCATCGATGAAGAAGCCATCCCCATGCTTGTCAATGGGCATAGGTTGAAAATCTACAGGAAGCCCCTCTCCAAGCAAGAATTCATTGAAAATCTGAGTAAAACAGTGTTGGTAGTGGAGCAAGTCTCTGCCTCCACTCCACCCACACCCAAAATAAATAAATAAATAAATAAAATAACAATAAAAATATAAATAAATAATAATAATAATATGAGGAGAATAAAAGATCCCTGGGTGAAAACCTCCCCTTGGAGGTTCCCAGGGCAAGCAGTGAGGGTGAAAACCTCCTGGAGGCGCCCCAACTATCTCTTTAAAAAAAAAAGAGAGAGAAAAAAGAAAACACAGGAACAAAAAAATTAACTTCTTTTCAATGCATTGCAGATTGCAGGAGGGCCACAGAAGAAAAAGGGACACGACCGAGCCGAATACACCTTTGATAAACCATTTCTCCATCGCTATTGTCTTTTCCTAGTCCTTGGTCTCACTTGTTTTGGAAAACTATGCATTCTATAGGAGGCTCTGTGCATTCTACAGGAGGCTCCTGTAGATATCACAGAGAACTCGAAATCAAGTCAAGAAAAGGATTAAAAGGGCTAGAAACTTGTCCAGAAGACCTGTGGACCCCCCTACCACCATTCATCCTCCTAACTCTCCATTCCATACCTACACCACTGCATTTCCACTCGTTTCTTTCTTCCCTGCACAGAAAAAACAAAAATCTGGTTTCTTTTGTTTTTTTAAAAATGAATAATAAATAAGCAGCATCCTTAACTTAACTCTTACCTAGTGCATACCAGCTACTTTTCCTTCACTGACAGAACCTTCCTCAGCTACCTCTCCAGTCCCTACTCAAGCCTCAACCAAAATTTTTAGAGGGAGAAGCAGGTACAGGAAATCCACAGGATTCTTGTAGTAGCTGATCCCCTTAAAAATCGAGCTCCAGAGGCAGGGTCAGTGCAGCCACAGATGTATAAAACATGCAAGGAGCCCAGTCCTGATTGAAGATCACCAGTACGAGGTAGCCGAGCCACCAATTCAGAAGCCACGAGCACCAGCAACAGAAATCCATGGATAAAACGCCAAAGTCTGAGCATGCAACAACATAGTAGCACGCAATTCTCGACTAACAGGTAAGTGACTAAACCCGTTCCTCTATTGCATGAGTATAATTTAAAAACTGCATGGACAAGTGAGATGGTTGCGATTAAACGAGATCGGTGGCCAGCTAACTGGCCACCCTCGTCCAGTTCAAACAACGCTCAGTGGGTGCAATCAACACGTGTGTTCAATCAACTCGAAAAAATCTCAAAACAGGTAGTGGCAGCATCTAACGGGAATGATTGAAATAATTGCGGTAGGTGGCATAAAAGTTTCATCATGACACTGAAGTAGGGACCAACGGTCCGGATGAGGGTAACGTACCCTTCCTGCCACCTCACCTCGTCACCGCAGAACACTCCCGTAAGCTTAAGTACGCTGCAGTCGACCGCCTTCACCACCTTTGTTCTCATTTGTGTCGACGAGCTCTCGGCTGTAGCAACCTACCTACCACCTCTAGAGCCTCAAAACAGTCACTCTCTGCCAATTTTAGAACCCTTTCACTTATCAGGCTCTACAGGAGCGAAAACACATTCCTACAGGAGCATTTCTACAAGAAGGCCAGTGAGCAGCACCGCAGAGGAAAACTCAGGATTTCATGACAAATTCGGGCTAAAAAAGGTAGGGTCAGTAAAACCCACTCTGCATTTCCATATATATACAAAAGGTGGTGTGATTCCAAGCGAGGTATTGAGTTGAAATGGGAAGGAAAGTGAGAACAGAGTCTACCTATGTTTGTTTTAAAATATATACAGTTTCTCCATTTTCTCTTTGCACTGAAAGATTGTCTCCTTCTCCTCCGTGGTATTCTCCTATGTAAAGAAATGATGCAACTCTAGAAAATCAAGCCTGTAAAGAGGGAACTTGCATTGGGTATCTTCTTATTTTGAAAAAGAAAAAACACAGTTCTGTATGTTCTCTGTTTTTTTTAAGATATTGTTTCCCTCAAATAGACAGAGAGGTAATGTGAGTCTACAGAACGGATTTTTGAAGGAAGGAAAGTTGAAATTTATCTTTGAAAATCTACAAAAACTCTGTCCCTATTTCTTGAAAGAAAACCTCAGCTGTTCCACTGTTTTCAAGATTGAAACTTGCTGCCTCCGTCTTCAACTGTGATATTCTAGCAGGATTTGAAACATCATGACAAGGGGGTTTTATGAGGAAGGAGCCTTTGAATTCAACTAATTTGCATGAACATCCAGAAGTGGTAGCCCTCTTCGCTAGAACAAATTGGATGCCTTTCCTTGAAAAGTTGCATGGGTATGATGATGAAGTCACAGAGGAATTTATATTGTCTTTAAAACCTCACTCAAAAACCCATGCCACTGTCAGTTTCAGGGGTCTAACTATAGAAATCACCCCAGAGTTCATCAGCAGGATTACAAGTCTCCCACTTGGACTACCCTGGAGCAAGGGAGGAAAACCACTGGGTCAAGTTGCCAAGAAAACCTTTTTCCAGCCTAATGAACATCCTATGGAGGACAAGAATGGCATTAGGAGAACAAGTATACCTTACCCGTGGAATGAGGTCAGTTATCAGATTATGAAATACATCTCCTGTGAAGGAAAATACAACATAGTTTATGGGTACCATTTCAGACTGTTACATGAACTAAGATATGGCATGGACCTTCCTGCATCCAAAAAACTCAGTATTCCATATTTTCTCCTCCAATCCTTAACAGAGTCTAGCACCAAATTGAAGGTCGGGGTTCCAGACCAATTGGCTCACCATGGGCTAATTAAATTGCTGGTAAAGGATGCCCTCCACACTTTCACAATCCCCATAGCTTGGGAGATTTTCGTAAACATGACTAAAGAGGATGATATAAAAACTATCACCTATGAATTTAGTCCATCTGAAAGTGAAGAAGAGGAACAAAAAGGGGAAGCTGAGAAGGAAATCCATGAAGAAGAAAAGAACACTCAATTGGAAGAAGAGGAACCCCACATAGAGAAAGAATAAGACCAGATAGGAGAGGAGAAACATGACACCACCAAAGATGAGCCTAATGCAGAGAAGAAGAAAGAATCAAAAGCAGAAAAGGGTAAAACCACAACAGAGAAAAATAAGAGGCCAAGAACTGAAAGGAAGAAGCCTAAGACAGTTCAGAAAAAGGTTGCCACAGGAAAATAGAAACTAAGCAAGCAGAGGAGCAAACAAAATCAGAGACAACAGAAGAAAAACCAACAGAAACAGGAAAAACAACAGATGAAGAAGAAGAAGCAAAGCAGGAAGAAGTGTCTCCTGAGACACTAGCAAGAGAGGCAACAGTTGTTCTTGCTGCACTTAGTACTCTAGCCAAGCCCAAAGGAAAAAGGAAAAGACAACCATCCATGTACTTCAAGGCTCGAAAAAGCACCAGAATAAAGATGGGGAAGCCTCAGCCACCTTCAAAGGAGCCCATCATCATTGAAGATGCCCCTACTGCAAAAAAGGAGGAATCTCCATCCAAAACCCCCATTACCTATGAGAGGGGAAGCCCTAGAGCTTCTACTTGGAAAGAAAGGATCAAACTTATGGACTCTAAAACAGTCCTACAGGAGGTGCAGACCGCTCTACAGGAGACATTGACAAAGCTTCAAGAGACTGAAAATCTTGAAAAGAAGGCAGAAGAACAGACCAAGGAGAAAGATAAGGCAAAAGAGATACCATTGCCTGACCCTCAGCGTAACTTAGACTCTTACTACAACCTTCTAGAAGGGGGGAAAATCATCCCACAGAAGTTTTCAGTCCCTATTTTCTTTGAGCTGGAAAAGGAAAGAGTAAGGACACCTACATGGATGTAGATTGCAAAAGCAAGAGGGGTGGAAGACATTGGGCACATTGAAAAAAAATGAGGGAAATGGGAAAATAATTGGGCATGGTTAGGCTTACAGAAAGCATCCGAAGAGATCAATTGGAGGTAGAAAATGAAATTAAAGAACCAGCTGCAAGAAAGGGAACCCCAGGCAGAAAATGAGCTGTTAATCTTAAAAAGACAGCAACAGGAAAAGGAACCCCAGGCAGAAAGTGAGATATTAATAAGACAGAAATAGGAAGGGGAACCCCAGGCAGAAAATGAGGTGTTGATCTTAAGAAGGTAGCTACAGGAAAGGGAAGCCCAATTAGCCTACATGGCCAGCTGGGCTATGGAGGCATTACAGTGCAGGTAACTAGCCAAATCATATGCAGTGTACCTCAAGGATTAGTGGCTCCAATTTCAGATCAAGACACTGGCCTAGAGGGGCACAATACCTTTTCAAGATTATGGCCAATTCATGAATCTATGTGATCACAGTTCAGCTAAGGACAAAGTGAAGCTGGCAGAGTTTTACTTGCACAACATGGCCCTTACTGATATGAACCTATGGGATCCCAATGTTGTGTTAGGAGACTTGCAGCTGATGGCCATGGCATCTTGGATGAGCCATGAAGAGAAAAGGGCAGCAGAAATCCAGAAAATGATGGCAAAAGAGCTTAATGAACCCCTGATGGTTAGAGAAAAACCAACAGACCCCATGGCTCTCATCTATGCCCACCAACACCTTGCAGCTAATCCTCAAAGTGTCCCCAAATATGTTGATCAGCAAGCCCAGGCTATTGCACATTTCGAGGACATGGAGAGATTGTTTGGGGATGACTGCATTCATGCCTGCATGAGAAGGTGGAACACATTTCCACACAACCTACAGATCAGGGAGTATCACTCCCCAAACAGGATGAGGGAATCCATGAGGAGAGTGCCACTATATAAGCACTCTATGAAAAGTTTGAAGGCCAATTGGATTGGCCTCAAATTCAGTCCTCCACTGCTGCTAGGACTGCTGGAAGGAGTAAAAGAGGAGGAAGAATAGAAACAGTGGGAAGAGGTGGATAGAAAGGCAGGATTCCATGATAAAGAGGAAGATATCACATCAAAAGCATGGGATGTCAGGGAATCTATCAAAGCCATCAAGGATGAAGAGTTAGACTAGTTGCTTAGAGGATGAGCAACCCATTCAGTAGGGGGGTGATGATGAGCCCCAAAAATGGGTAATTATATGGGCTCATTTTGCCTCTTAATTCGATTTAATCTACCATTCTCATTAGTTTATTGCATGTTTTTGAATATATTTATGCTAATAGAGTGAATTGGGTTAGTCATTTTGCCATGTAGTCTAATGTGTGCTTTATGCAGATTTTTTGGTCAATTTTGGACAAAGTCAAGGGATTTATGAGAAAATGGCAGCAAATACTCGAGGAAAATAGGGAAGAGGATTTGTAGGGAGGTGTCTCCTTCATTTATGACCCCTTTTCTCGAATCCTCCATCAACAACTCAGAGCACAAAGTTCCACATTGATGCATCCAAGGGGCAACCGAGCAAGTAAAGAAGGATTGTTGTTTATCTCCAGTTCTGGGAAGTCGAGCTCCTTGATTTTAGGAGGACTGCTGGAGGACTACATTTTTATAAATAGGGGGGATTAGAGGCTCAGTAGGTTAGCCAGTCATTAGTATAATTTTCACACTTTTGTGCAACACTTGTTTAGCTTATTTTCGAGCTTCTTTTTTAGAACAGTTTATGTAATGTGACTATACCTTTTGATAATGAAGATGAAACAATTTTTGAGCTAGCACTGATATCTTTCAGAGGGCCGAAACTCTTGGGTTAGGGCCCAACCCAAGCTTCCCAACACCTCTTGCTTTGTACTTATATGTTTTTGCTTCAGTTCATGAGTTAATTTATGTTACATAGATTCATTTTACTTTGTTTAGATTAGGTTGCTTTTGATGGTTTGCATAGTTGTTTTTGTTTTAGTTGCTCAAGTAGCTTAATGAAGTGACAGACTAAGATTCAAAAAGGCCAACAACAGGCCCTAATCTCCTTTCTCCCTTTCTGGGACTATGATTTGAAGTCAAGGCACTACTGCTGCCACCAAAAACACAGTTTTGCTCTTCCATGCAATTTCTAGTGTGATGATTTGATTTGGAAAGATTATTGTATTGCTTCAGATTCAGTTGCCTAGATCATCTCCTGTCCTTTTACAATAGATCTCTCTGCATGATTTTCTGTTCAAAGGTTACCATTCAGCATTTTCTGTTTGTAGGTCAGGGATTAGGTCAAGCTAGAGAAAGTTTTGTTTCCATGGTATAGTTAGTCCTTTCTTTGATCAGTTTTTGTAAACAGATGTGCAGATCTCTTGCAGGACACCTCAGCTCACCATACATCCATAAAGTAGCCAGCATCAACTCACTTCTCACAGATTTCCCAAGTAATTCACAACATTTCACCACTTTGCCCTAATTTCTGCATTTTCTCCATAAGCTTCCGTCTTGCCATTTGAATAAATCCAACCATCATGTTCCCTCTTGATCTTCCTTGACAAGCTCTAGACACCTCAACACCTTCATCTAGCCTCCAGTTACCTTTTCCCATCATTTTTCCACCTTCAATACCTCCAAAAATAGCTCTCGGCCTCCTCCTGTAGATCCCTTACAGCCTCATGTAGAATTTCCTGTGAGTGATTTTTCAAAGTTTGATTGCAAGGAAAGTCTTCAGAAGGGTACTAGGGGCTTCTTAGGACCTCTCCACACCTTCCTCCACCTCTGCAAAAACCAATTCCATCTTCCTTCGCCACCAAACCTCTGCATAATCACAACCAGATAAATTACAAGCATAATAATTTCACATAAAAACACTCAAAAGCACAAAAAGATGTTTTCTTCTCATTTATTTTTAGAAGTAGCTTGAATAAATGTAATTTACCTTTTCCAGTAGTCAATGGCACTCATCGCATCAGTTTCTATCTCTTTTCCTGCAAAAGTAGGGTTAGTTGGATAAATTAGGGTTTGCTAGGGTTTGCCTTACATTCCAGTCTTCTTTCTCTTTCTGCAAGTAGAATAGTCCTCATAGAGTTAGCTTTCTTTCATCACAGTTAAAAGCTTCTTCTGAGAATTCATAGAAGTTGGCTTAAACTCCTAGTGATCTTACGCCAGCTGACCAAGTGACAGCCTGCAATAAGAGCCAGTGCTTGTGCATACAGCAGCATCGCTTCCAAGTTTGTTACGAACTACCGGGTTGATAAAAGTAAAGTAGGAAGCCCCAGGAGTTGCAGCATTATTGCTACAATACTAGTGCTCACCACAATCCATGCTCAACAACATATTGTATGATCCCAACAGTAATACATTCAAATGTGTTGTGGTAGGAATACCATTCAAATCAAATGCACAAGCTCATACCCAATGGTGAGCTATATTTTTTTTACATGTAGCCAACTGCACTAACAAAGATTTTGAATGAAATTCCATACTCAAACCACACTTATCCACCAATTCAGTAGTAACATAGCTATAATTAGATTTAGGGTCAATCAAAATATAAATAACTTGATCACAAATATTACTGTCCATCTCAATGATATGTGCATGATGGTCTACATGGTTGTTATCCAATGCTGCATAAATATGAGGAATGCTCTAAACAAAATCCCCACTAGTTTGTGTATCGTGTGCACTACATATCTTAGGCCTACGACCCTAATACTATGGACAATCCCTCCTGTGATGATCTCATCCACAAGTCCAACACCACACAAGCTCCTTATTCTGCTCAGATTGATGTCCCTGTCCTCTATCTGATGCATTGAACCTCTTAGGTGGTGCAACATTATCTTTATTACCTGAATCTTGTGGTCTTACTTTCTTCTCATCCCATTTTGTTCTTTGCATTACCCTTCTAGTCTGGCTTAGTCTTAGACTTGCGCTTCGATTGTTCATAGCAATGCTTTAGTTTTCGGATGGCCTCCTCCAATGATTTATGCTCATCGAACTCAATTCTATAATTGAATGCCATCAATAACCCACTAGTGAATCTCTGAATCTTGTCCTTCTCCTCCTTGAAGTAAGGCACATAGCTCAGTAGCTCCAAGAACTTGCTAGTGTAGTCATCATCTATCATAGAATTCGTTTTCCCTATCATCAAAGTTCTCTCTAATAGGTAATTCCTTTTGAATAACCACTCAAACGCATTCCACGTCAAGTCTTCCTCATGTATACCTCTGAAATTCTTCACATCTTCCCACCAAATGTATGATTTTAGCTTTGAGAATAAATGTAGCTACGGTGGCTTTCATGTTCTCTGAATATTCATGCAACCTGAAGAACTTCTTCATACCAAGAAATCATACCTCTGCATCCTATGATTTCTTCATCTCTACATTGAATGTAGGTGGCTTTGCTTACTTAAACTCATCTAGAAAGTATTCCCTATCACTCCTCTTGTATGGATGATAATGATATTGATCATCATGCCCGTCAAAACCAGAACTAGAATGGTACTTGTGTCTATCCCTTCTCCTATCCAAAGTGTCCAACAATCTTCCATCTCTAACTGTGTCATCGCTATCTGACCTTTGACCACCATGCGACCTACTACCATATGCCCCATTATTTTTGTCCTCCTGCTCATGGTTAATATCCCTGCAAATTTGACAAACTATGAAGTATCACTGCATTTACTGCTGCTAGCTTCTCATGTGCCTGTGTGATTATGTCATTATCTACCTTACAACTACTTATTTCTTCCTTTAAGATTCTCAATGTATCTGCCAAATCAGAAGAGTTCCCAACACCATACTGCTCATCTAATTCATAGGGAGAGTCTTTTCAATCTACCATCTTGCTAGCCATTTGATATTCTTCCTTCAAGGTATATCATGTCAGCTAAACCAAATCACAATAAACCATCATACCCTATCATATATCAGGGAGGATACCTTGTCTGCAAGATCAACAAATCAGTGTGATATATGTATAACATAATCATGAAAACATGTAGAAACATAACACATAAGCATATTACCATGCAACAAACATTCTAGCTAGGGCCCAGTCATCAATGCATCACCTTAACAACAACACACACCACGACCTCATGCATGACAAAAACCATTACGTCACTGCACACTTGGACACATGCAAACATGAATATGCGTAAGCAATGCGAAACCAACCACACACACGCATAAACACATACAATCTAGCATAAACAAAAAATACTTGTAACCAAGCCTAGAAGAATGATACATGCAACCAAACATATACTCATGACGATGCACCCCACAATAACACCATCAAATTCCACATGACGACATCACCAAAACCATGATCAACATCATGAAAATGCAACAAGAACATGGAATGCAAGTGTAAGAGACACACATGCAACTGACATGCATTCATGACCAACACACAGCCCATCCAGTCCAAGGGTGAACCTTGCTCTGATACCACTCTGTAACACCATCCTCCTACATTTACCCAAGCAATTGGTCAGTTGGGGTAAACATGCAACAAGAGGCCACTATGATATGATTCAACCTCTTAAGTCACGTTAAGGAAGTGGAACTATTGGAAACACACCATACAAACATTCAACATCAGCATTAGGACTCTCAGGCACCAATCAAACCTTTCTACCAACCCACACCTGGGTCCCACTAAGATTTTGGACCACTTTACCTCTAGACGCTCTCATGCTATGGGCATGCGAGTGTCTAGGGACCTCTGGACACTCTCATGGGCCTACAAGCTAGCATCCAGGGATTAGTTTTCTCAGTGTTGTGCCAACATCCCCGAGATTTGAGCCATTTTTCAAGCCCGGAGCCTAGGCCACTGCCGAAAATTGAATGACATCTTTAGAACAGTAAAATAACAAGGAAATGAAAATATAATTGCAATCACTCAAATGGTACCTTGACTAGACCCGTACTATCCATGACAGACATTTCGTCAAACATATCATGAATATGTATTCTACATGTGTAAATAACAGATGTGAGCATAGGGGTCTCATACTTAGCTGAGAGTTGCTAAGAAGCATTGATACCTTAACACATCAACTGCCATTTCATCCATTAGGTCATAGATACATTGTTCATTCATTTACAAGTAAAAACATGATGAGATCCATACATCGCTACTATCATAAAAACCATATATAACCAACATAATAACATAAGAAATACCAATGAAAGCACAACCATATAACGCACATATAACCAATATAATACTCATGGATTTACAAGGAGAAATAACCTCATATTGATGATGAAAAATATAAACCTAAGATGGGATTTCCACGTTCCACCCGATCATAGAATCGCTGAGCCAAATCTTTCTTCAGCCATTCACCCCTGTGAAATATTCCAAGCATGAATGTGGGACCTCATAGAACACATCAATCCAATACCATCCAAGGCTTCCAGAGGCCATCCACCTCAACCCATCAAATAGTGATTCCACCTCACAGTCGGACATCACAAAACCATCATCAGATAGGTCTCTATCCAAGCCTTCCAAGGCTCCAGAGTGTTTGTTCAAGGCTACAGGACTAGTAACTCAACCCATAGAATTTACCGGACTCCAGAGCGTTTGTCCAACAAAGGCTCTAGGACTAGTAACTCAACCCACCAAGGGCTCCAGAGCATTTTTACAACCAAGGCTACGGGACTAGTAACTCAACCAAAGATATTACAGGGCTCTAAAGCATTTGTCCAAGCAAGGCTCCACGAACTAGTAACTCAACCCAAGCAAAGGAAACATGAGAACCAACCAAAACAAAACAATGAAATGAACTCACAATCTCCATGGCTATCTAGGAAATGGCAAGGCTAGGCAATCCACTATCGATCTTGACCGTCCTCCATGCCAATGACAGATCACAACCAACAAAACCAAATGCATATGCCATGCATGCCAAAACTAGTGAGGAAAACATACATGAAAGTCAGTACGTGCAAGAAAATCCCACTGTACCTGTTGATCCCGATGTCCTATTGCACTTTTTGCCCTTCCTTTTCCTTCTAGCTCCAAAAATCCAAGTATGCCTCACCCTCCAAGAGTGTACCAAGAAAAATCTAAGTATCTAAGAGTATGAGAGAGAGAGAGAGAGAGAATAATGAGAGAGCTCCAACACTATACTGACAAAAGGTTACCAACTGATTCTCAGAAGCCTTTTTATGAATGAGGCCTCTATTTTCTTCATTTTCCATTAATTTCCTTCAATTTCCTCCTCACATGCAACCTGTGACATTTCACCTTCGTTTTCTCCTAATTTCCATTATTTTCATAAATAAATGTGCCAAAAATGCCCTTTTTCCTTTCAAAATCCTTATCCAGTGCCTTTGCCAATTTCCTTAGCCATTAGTAACCAAATTAACACCCACATTAGGATGTCTTGGCTAAGATTCAAATTGGAATAAGTGTCCCATCAACTGTGGTTATTATTTTTCCTTTATTTACTTTTATTACATGGAATTTTCCCTAGGGCTATTACATAAAACACAGCCAAACCAAACCTTGTGGATACAAACATTCTACAAAAATCAAGTGAATACCAAAAGCCACGGGCCAAAGGACTTATCTCACACACCAAAGAGAAATAAATTTTCCGGAAGAAGTAGACTACCCTGAAATTGCCAATCGTCACAGAAAAAGCAATAAATTTACTGAAACAAGCAACCAACAACGAACAAATGAAATAAAGAAAGAAATGCATAGGTTTAAAGGAAATTCTGATAAACCTAGGAGGCCATATGACCCTAACTAATAACCAACAAGCTCAGGCCTAGCCATTGGGTGCACACCACTTCATTCATCCACAAACCTCCACAATTGGGCTTTGCAACTGACATATTCGAATGCAGGGGCACTCACTGGTGAATGAGGAGGCATTGCACAACTGCAAAGGCACTTGCTCGTGAATGAGGAGTTTTTCCACAACTGTGCTTCCTGCTGTAAAGCTAGTTATTTTCACGAATGAGGGTCTCTACCTTAAGGTGTAATTATGATGATTGTTTTATTATTTATTAATTAACAACTTTTTTTTTTTTTTTGTAATGTTTTAATGTTTTTTTTTTTTCCTATCTATTTTAATTTGATGGCATACCATTGTTCAATTGTCTAACAATGGATCTGATGGTGAGAAATGGTCCATAGTAGCAACTGGGGGAGTTCTTCCCAAAGGGAAATGCCTTATGGTATAACAATGGTGTATTATACTAATATGCATGTGATTTCATATTTATAATAAAAACTAAGTTCTCTAGCCCCAAAACATATAAACACATACACATTTAACATAAAACACATCGATACATAGGCACACTTGCCTTAGAGTAGTCATCATCTCACTAGCCTAAACATTACATGTACATCATGCATAAGGGTCATCTTAGGTGTGTTATATTTCCCTCCCCCTTATTTAAGCATTATCCTTAGTGCATTGTACACTCACACATATATACAAAAAAAAATCTATTCAAAACGATCAGGGTACTCTATGCGCATAGCATATTCATGCTCCCATGTATCATCCTTAAGACCCAATTGTGTCCATGACATCATTCCGAAGGAAATGGTTGGATTTTGAAGCACCTTAAACTTCCTGTCCAAAATTCGCACTTGATAGAGCTAAAAGTATCCCTTAGCCACCTCTAAATCATATGCCGATCAATTATATGACATATGAAATGTGTTATGAATGTGCATGGATGTTTGAAATGGAATATTATATGCAACTAGTCCAATCTCTTTGGGAATTCAAATGGCCTATAAAATATAGGTGCCGACTTTAAACAAAATCAACAAAATATCCTTCAACTCGTTGAACCAATATCATGCAGTCACATGTGTTTACTTAGTTGTCTTGCATATCACATGGGAGTCAGTTCACTAACCTAACATTCCCTCAATGACCTCCTGTATTAATACCCCCATGCTTTTCTATAAAATGCCCAAAAGAACAACTCTCTTTTACAATTATGGATGAGAAAAAATTTCTTGATTTTCTCTAGGGAAAATCATTCTAACGGTCCCCTACTATTCTGCAGCCAACAGAAATGTTTCTCAGCATAATGTTTTCTCATAAATCACCCCCAAACCCATTATTTTGCATCCCACACTCTCTGCTCATGAATTGGATGCCTTCTCTCTTTCTCCACATGAGATTTTGTGGGTTAGATCCACAAACTCATGAGTAATATCATAAATTTTTGTATGAGTTCTTTCCCATACATATGAGGGACAATTTTAGTAGAATCCCCCACTCCCTCTCATAAATATGTGAAGTTGGTAGTTGAACTATCAAGTCCATTGTTAAATACCTTTTTGGGTAAATGTAAAAGGAAATATCTTTAATTTCGACATAGTAATAAAAATTACAGGGAAGGAAATTTCTTCATGTGACACTTTTGTCCAATCCCCTCACGTGGTCCCACTAATGACATCATAGTCAATGTAGGTTCTCCACCCATTCAATTAGTTGTTGGAAATTTTTCATTAATAGTAAAACATACTTACAACATTAAATTATGTCTCAACAAATATTCATGATGAAATCTTTCAACACTTAATGTCATAATTATATTTACAATTTGGGGTTCAAAATAGGAGTGTTACATATTGCATCTTGAAACATACCCTTATTCATCAAAATTATATAATATGATGAATTTCGCTAAACAACCTCCATCTTGTATCATCATCTAGTGTTGAAGGTGTAAAAAAAAAATTCAAACAAAATCTTTTGTCAATTGTAAAATCCTCTAATCAGGCCAAACAAGAAGAAGCATTAGTTAGTGCATAAAATCTTCATTGTCTCTAGTGTTGAAGATCTAAAAACAAGTTCAACACATAATTTTTTCAATTTTAAAATCCTCCAATGGGGTCAAACAAGAAGAAGCATTAGTTGATGCATCAAATCTTCATTGACTTTACAAGGAATGGAATCAATGTTAAAACCTTCAAAATTAGAAATACATGCCCTGTGATTATTTCTAAATCACCAAATATATTTAAGAATTTAACACTCATGTAAAGAGATTTCTTGAGTCCTAAAAACAAATATTCATATTCATTTTTATTATTGGTGCATTTGAATTGAAGCCTACAAGAAACTACGGTGTGCTTACCCATTGGATCAACAAGAGAATAGTTGTCACTTACTCCTTCCTAAGGCTTAAAACGAAGAAAACATAATTGCTAAATGTTAGGTTCTATAACTTAGTATTATTTATTATTTTTTCTATCATATGAATGAGCTTAGACAATTTATTAAATAAAGGATGTGAAATGAGGAAATCATTACAATTACCAACTTACCAAATTGTGACTAGTTCATTATTGTTTTTATGTTTTAAGATGATGTATTCCTTTATTGATCAATTATTATTTGATTTGGCCTTTTCTTCTATGGTAACCATAAGTGAGACTTGTCAATTGTGAAATGTTCCTGTAATTTTTTCAGCCAATCTCTACTCAATAAGAGATTTGAAGTTTCAAAATATGAATGAAAACAATATATAGGACTTGATGGAAACATGGATTAGAATCAGCTCTAATTAATACATCATTTAACTCATTCCTAAGCTTTACCTATGATCAACCAATTGCAATGATGTGAATGAATGGCTTAAGGGATTTCACATTCAACTCCTTGCCTACTAAGTGTGGAATCACATTCCATGATTCTTCTAAATCAATATTATGCATGTTATGGTTACAAATCTTAAAAATTAAAATAAAGGGCGGGGTTTGAGATTTGGACTTTTTCCCATTGGTTTCATTTACTAATACTTTCTTCTTTGTGGCTACAAGATCATTTGAATTATTTAGAAACATTATATTGTTTTTTATTTGTTCCTAAATCATGCAGGGAAATATTTTCCTTGACCCTCTTAACGTCATAAAAAAATAAGCGCAGTCTTTCGATAGAAATCACATAAGAGAATTTTTTTTTCCAATGCGTTTCGAACCAACAAGTGTGGTTCTGTTTCTATTATTGATGAAGTATTGGTAAAATATATTACTAGTAGAAAATGTAGCATTTTTGTTTACTCCAAGGAGGATAATATCTCTTATTTATTTGTGTCTTATGAATCTTCTCTATCACTTCCTCTTCAAATTATATATCCATTTCATAATTACCAATATGCCCCACAATACCATTGTTCTAGTGAGATATTTGAAAGATAAATCTTTTCTAACAAATTTAACTCATTCTCATCCTCAACTCTTTATCTATAATTTCTTCACTAGTAGAATCTCTTGTTGTTTCTTTATTGAAGATGTGACCAATGATATAAACAATTATTTTCTTAGTAATTTTCTTGATATATATTATCCATGGCTTGGTGATCTATTCATTTTGTGTCATTAACAGTAGATGTTTGCAATGGTTTAGATACCACTATGGCCTTGTCTTTGAAGGGCTTTAAAGTATTATGTCTTAATGTTTCCTTTATCTTCTTCTTTAAATTAGCAATGTCATTTGACATTCTTTTAATCACTTGCCACAAATTTTCCATGTATGTACTTGAATCTTTTTCCTTAGACTTGGTGTTCAACGTTGTCAATAATATGGACTTATTTAGATTTGCACTTCTTTATATTTACAGTGGGATAACTACTCTTCTATCTTGAAATTGGATTCTACTTTAAACTCGCCATTTGTTTCTTAGTTTTGTGTACTTCTTCAAAGAAACTACCAACATATCCTTGGCTAATATTTTTATGAACATGGAAATAATCAATGTGATGGAAACTCAATTGGAAATCATTGTGTTGTGAAGTATTATGTAAACCTTGATTTTGTATGGAAAAATTCAAAATTAGATTATTTTGATTCATTTGAAGGAGGAGTGGGTGGAATTTGATCTAAGGGTTAAGGAATTTATTTGATGGCTTAGAAGTTAAAATATAGAAGGTTACCTATGTGGGATTCTTCTTTAGTTTGAGTTGGAATTCTTTGAACTAGTCTTGATTAGGGAAACTCATGCCCAATTAGAAAGCTAGTAATTTATTATCACAAATATGGGTTATTAGGTGAAAATTTTGGAATTTATTATTCAAAATGGTAAACTAATCTAAAAATTCTAATGGAGGATATGTACAAAAATGAAACTCATCTTAGGGTTGTAACTCTACCTCATTCTCAAATTGAACCTTAGTGTCTTCAAAATTTGATTTTGGACTTATTTTTTACACTTCCACATGCAATACCTCTTCATTCACTGTGTGATTGGGATGTAAGTTGAAAATTTGTTCCCACTAAACAAAATACCATGCAAATGATGTGAGTGTCAACTATAAAAGAGTATTGCCTTCATTACATTTTCAAAATATTAAAATGAGAAAATGCCCATTTTCATCTTCATAAGTTCACCCAACAAAAGTGCCCAATTATACCTCCATTTATTGAAAAGAGTAAAACCCTAGGTTATGGCCTCAGTACAATGATTTGGGTTTATTAAACTAAAATGAAATGTGATTATGAATGTAAATGAAAAATGTATCCAATATAATACTAGCTAAGAATTATGGAATAAACATCACCAAATAATGAGATCCGGACCTATATGGAATAAACATCCATTGATTCGTGAAAAAATCTATTGATTCTTGATGATCTTTTGTTATTATTTTGGAAATAGGTGAGGTGGAAGTTTTCCTACAGCAAAGTAGCTAGTAGTATCTACAAACAAGGATGAGTTGGTAGATACAACAAAGAGATGCTCGTCAAGAAAATAATATTTAACAAGCAGCTCGTTTACATTTGTTGTAAGCTTAGAAATAAATTCTAGTGCCCCATTATCTTTTCCTAGTTTATTTAATATTATGCCTAATTCTTGTAACAACAACAACCATCTACTCATCCTGCCATTAGTAATTGGTTTGTTCATTAGATATTTAATGGAAGCATGGTCAATATTTAATATCACATGATATCTAGTTATATAATGTCAAAATTTATTAATACCATGAATCACCACAAGAAATTCATTTTTCATTACTTTGTAGTTTAATTCTATAGGAGAGAGATTTTTACTAATAGAGTATATCACATAGAAATGATGTTATTCTTATTTCCCCAAGATAACTCCAATAGCGTAGCTATCTTACCAAATTCTAAGCATGACCAATACTCTTATGACTACTTATAGTTCCACGAAAACCCAACTACCTCCTTTTACATCTCATTGGATCTCCTAACTCCTCCATATTGGTAGTGCTAGTAGACTAAGTTTATGATATACAAAAATTACCTTACATAAAGATACATGCACAATGTGTATGGTTTATATTAAGCTAGATTCAATGCCTTTGGAATGCACCAAGTATACCTCTTCTTCTTCCTCCTCAAACAAACTAGAAAAATATTTTCATCACCTCCTCGAATGGTTCCTTTTTAATTAATTTTTCATTCTTTGACCCATCAAAATTTTATTTGAAGGAACCCTCTTGTTGAAAAATCATTGACCTATATTCTATTGCCTATCATCATCCCACCAAAAATTTCCAAATGTCCATCTAATCCTTGAGTTTATCATATGCTTACTCCCCACCTAGATAGGTTTCCCTCCAATATTAATCATCTTTCCTCCAACCACCAATAGGTCATTTCTAGTTTTCCTTAAAACACTTTATTTCCCTTAGTCATGGCTCATGATTCCCGTTCATTTCTTATCCCCATACATTTCCTCATTACAATCGTATATCATCATCATTTCTTTTAGTCACCATTAGTCAATTATAGTAGCATGCCTCAAGGATCATTCCTCATATTCTCTAGGTTTAGCTTCTTTCTAGGCACCTTCTTCCTTAAGGTTCACATCCTCACTGATTGTGTACAGATAATTCCTTTTATCAAGGCTCTATGCATCCATAGGTATATAGATGAAGGGAAACACCTCTTCCGCCACCAAGGATATCTTTAACCACATGAGAATTTATTTCACCAACCTTCCCCACAAAGCTTCATAAGTGGTGCCTTAATTCACAAGAATGATTGGTTCATTTCCACTTATAATCCCAAGATGTATCCTTTTGTGTGTAAGTTTTAAACCTTCACAATTAGCAATACACGCACTTAATTTTTAGAAAATAGGAAAATAGATAGTAACATTCACATATAATACTCAAAGATTTATCATAAAACCCTTAATATAGAAAACTAGTAAATTTTTAGAGTCACGCATCTAACTTTCATTGCATTAATTTACAATACAATATATAGGATCCCATGTGATCTAAAATCCTAATCCATTGACCCAAATATGATTGCAACCTTAATCCCTTAATTGAAATTAGAGAACCATTAGATGGAAATGGCCAAGAATCAACCAAAAACTACCATTTCCCCCTTTTGTCTATTTCTATAGCCCCTTACCCATATATATAGCATATGGGGCTAATCCTACAAAGAACATAACACATAGCCAACACCATAGTTGTCCTTACCTAGTAATATACAACTCTCACAAATTAGTCGTTACAAAACCACAACTCTACTAAATTCTAATCATGCGAAGTGATAGTTCTTCCTCCTTTCAAACAAAACTTGAGTTTTCATATATTCTTCACAAACACTCATACAAAATTATTGGAAAGTACATTATGAAAATCTCATAAATATATTTGAACAACATGATATCATTGAACTCTAACATGTCCCACAGCCAATGGAGCCTCATATTTCATGAATAGGTTGATTTGCTCAGGGCTTAACTCAAAAGAATGATTGGTTCATTTCCACTTTTTGTTTCAACATGTAACCTTCTATCTGATTTTTAAACCTTTACAATAAGCAGTGAAAATGCCATTTTTTATAAAATATAAAAGTAAATATTAACATTCATGTAAAATACTCAGACATACCATAGAAACCCTTAATTGAAAAAACTAATAAATGTATAGGGCTACATCGCTAACTCTCATTGTGTTAATGTACAATATAATATATAGGATATCATGGCATCCAAATCCATAATCTGTTGGCCCAAATTAGATTATAATCTTAATTGCTTAATCAAAACTAGAAAACCATGGGATGTAAAACCATGTGCTAAAAATCATAAAAAATAAATAAATAAATAAAAATATCTAGGGCTCTAGCCTCCCTACCCATATGTATAGCATGTGGGGATAATCCTACAAATAATATAACATATACCTAAAACTATGGTTGTATTTACCTAGTAAAATACAAGTCTCACGTCTCCTCATGAGATGACCAATTGGTTGGCATAATGGGATATTATCCCCTCAACTAGGTTTCAAACCCATATGAGTACATCTTTGACTTATTGTGGAGTCTTTATTGTCTCGTTTGCGTACTCCTAATGTTATAGTGATTTGATCTTGGGTCTCACCTAAATTACTCCAACAAGTTACAAATTCATCATAACAATATATATATATATATATATATATATATATATATATATATATATACACACTATTACAACTCTACTAAATTCTAAATACACCCAATAATATATTTTCTTCTTTTCAAACAAACATGAGCTTCTCGTAATCTTAGGAGAAAGTAATAATAAAAATTTCATAAATGTATTTAAACAACATGATAATCTTTAAACTTTAACATGGCTCACACAATCAATGAATCCTCATATTTCATAAATAGGTTGATTTTCTCACTAAATCAATCTTACAAAATTTGTACAAGTCAATTGAGTTATTCCAATGTTAAAATCTTACCCCTAATATAATTAGATCTAAACAATGAAACTAAATGTTAACTCATAATGGATCAAATATCCATCAAAATGTCTAACATAAACATTGTAGCCATAATGTTAGCACATCAATTCCCTAATTTATAAGAAACATATCACCTAAAGTGCATTTCGAGAACCTTAAATAGTGAGAAAACATATAATATGATGAAGGTGCAACTTAAAGCATTTTAACATCCATCCCATCGTTAGCATATCCATCTTAACATGCACTCTATTACCATCACATCCATTCACGTTCAACCCATCAATGAATAAGTTTAACAGCCATGCTTACATAAACACAGTTGATGACCTATGTGAGGGGTTATGGGCGTGAATATTGTTTCTAGGTGGGAGGGTTGGGATTGAGTTAAAATGATTTCACGATAATTTTGGATCTAATGCAACCTTACAAAAACAATTTAAGTTAATTAATTGAGTTTCAAATTTGAATGGACTCCTATATTAGCCAACAAACATTTTCAAATATAAAACATCCACATTCTACTTCACCAATAAACCAAAAGGAATATGTGTTTTCAAGTGATTAACTAAAAGTGTAACTTCAATGGTTAAGTAGGAGGTTTGGTATGTGGTTCAATGGTTAAGTACGAAATTTGGCCTTTACAAGTTTTATAGTCTAATTCTGATTAAAGCTATTTATTTAAAAGAAAAAAAACTTACCACATCGATCTAAACCATGGCCATTGTCTATGTAGTATAAACTCAACCAGCATAAATAGCCTCTTTCAATTACCGGACGACATTCTCATTTCATGGAACCTGTGTACTTGAGCTTTTATGAGAAATATAAAGTGTCCTTCCCCTTTGTATCCAATGGCACTTGGACATCAAAATCACTCTAATTTGACTTAATATGAAAATCTCGAGTTATATATAGATGATTATCACATTGAAGTTTTTTTATTAAGCATTCTAGACATACAAATTCCATGCGAGAGGTATATAACTAGCACAACCACATTTACCAATGTTGTTGATATACGTCAGTGGGCGTATATGAAGCATATATACAATCACATTTTTCAATGTGGTTGATGTGCGCTGATAGTCGTATATCTGCCACATTAATAATTATTATATGTATTTTTTTAAAGACCAATTATTTATGATTATTAATAACTACATAAATAATAAAAACCATATTCTCTTATATATATATGATTATGATTATTATACTAATATTATATTATATATTAAAAAAAATCAAGTTACTCTATAATATTTTATTTAAAATTATTCAATTTTAAATTATTTAATATAATTTAAATATTTAATAATAATATTAACTCATAATAATATGAGTAGTATTAATTAACATTAATAATTTTAATAACAATAATTATTTAATAAAAACAATAATTATTTTAGTAAATGTGGTTGATATACACATAAGATTTCATTTCTATTTATGGCACAAACCATTGATAGATATATAATAAAAATAAAAATAATAATAATAATAATTTCTACCGAAAGACTTTGCTTAATTCATTATGGATAAGAAAACCCCGAATATAGAAATTTATTATTCATTTTTTATAAAATGAAAATAAATAAATACTTATTTTATTAAAAAATAAATAAATTTTAATATTGTTTTTAGAAAATATATTAATTTTTTTATTTTATTGTATTTTATAAATAATAATAATAATAATTAATAAATAATAGTTAAATAGTTAATTATTGTTAAACAATAATAATATTTTTTTTAAATATTATTAAATAATAATAATATGAATATTAATTAAATAAATAAAAATAATAATAATTAATTCAATTTTACATAATAATAATTAATAATGATAATAATTAATAGTAATTCTTTGTCATAATGTGACATTGGACCATGGTTGATTTTCATATTGAGACAATGTTTGTCACAAAGCAACATTTGGGCATGGTTAGCCATGGTTAACTATGATTCACCTTGTTTGACCGAAAGGAATAACAAACCATTGGGATTAATACTAAAATCTAAGATTGACCATGGTTGACTATGTTTGATTCTATAAAACATGGTTGACCATGATCAACCATGGCTACCATGGTTGACCATGATTTTCCATGATTTTTATATGGAGACAATGTTTGTCACAATGCGACATCCCCTCATGATTAACCATGGTTGACCATGATTGATATTATAAACCAAAGGGAATATTAAACCCAAAGGATTTATATTATAAACCCAAAGGAATAATAAACCCAAGGGATTAGTACTAAAACACCAAGGAATTATGAACCCAAGAGAATAATATTAAACCCAAGGGACTAATATTATAAACCCAAGGTATAAAAGCCTTAAAATAAATATTAAAACTACGAAAATAAACATGGTTGAGGATGGTTTGATTTTGGTATTGAGACGATCCTTGTCACAATGCTAGATTAGATCATGGTTGAGCATCGCTGAACATGGCTGATTATGGTTAACCATTACTCAATAATATTAAACCCTAGGAATATGAACCCTTAGATCAATAAATCCAAGGGATTGATATTATAAACCTAAGGGAATAATAAACCTAAGAGATAACAATTATAAACCCAAGGAATAAAAATGCTAACATCTATATTATAAACCCTATAATTACATGGTTGACCATGGTTGATTTCATATAGAGTCAATCCTTGTCACAATGCAATGTTGGACCATGGTTAACCATGGTTGAGCTGATTGATTGTCATATCAAGACAATCTTTGTCAGAGTGCATCGTTAGACCATGGTTGACCATGGTTGATTTCCATATCTAGCCTCGTTTGACCGTGGTTGAACATGGTTGGTTATGATTGACCATGATTGACAATGATTAATATTATAAACCCAATGGATTGATATTATAAACCCAGGGTGTGCCTCAAGGTCAACTGAGGGACGAATGCCACAAACAGGAAACTTTAGACAGGGGGAGCTGCCTGAACAGAGGAAATAATCAGGATGATATATAAGCAAAGTGTGCAAAAGTAGGAGGTCAAGAGCAAATCTAGGGGTCGGAAATGGATTCAGAAATCTTTAGTTATAAGTTTCTTGGGTCGGAAACTTATTACAGATCAAGTCTCAAGGAAAACTTTAATGGATGCCTTCTTGTTTGGCACCGAGATCCTCTTTAAAGAGTGGGCAAGTCAATATAATCGCGGAAATCTAGTGCATTTCACGCGGCAAGATGCTCGTAAGTTAACCTTCCTATCAGATCCAAAAGGCAATTGGAATGGTCTCTATAAGGGCTTCGGATCTGCAGTGGGTGTTAACATCCGTGCTAATCGCGAGCTTTGTAAGGATTCGCCCGCATCTAGTGGATTTCAGGTGGTGAACTAGCTCGAAATTTTTTTCCTAGATCGGACTTGATACGACTTTAGAGAGGGTTTTGAAAGCATTTCGGGTCCATTTTGTTGGTTATTCGGTGGGCTAGTTGAGCTCCCGATATCACCCCTCAACCATTAGATCTTTGAAAACAGATCATACGGTCATTGGTGGATGGTTTTGTGTCGTGGGCCCTAGGCCAGGTTTTCGAGACTTTCATGCGGCTTCTTTAGTTAGGTGGGGCCTATTTCTCTTGTGGACCTCAGTGCCGAGGATTGTAATTTATACATGTAACTTTTTTAGTCAGTAATAAAGAAGGAAATACTCTTGCTTAAGCAAAAGATATTATAAACCTAGGGTAATAATAAACCCAAGGAATTAATACTTAAAGCCCAAGCAATTATGATCCCAAGGGAATAATATTAAACCCAAGGGACTAATATTATAAAGCCAACGTATATAAACCCTACAATAAATATTATAAACACTAAAATAAATATGATTGAACATTATTGATTTTCATATTGAGACAATCCTTATCACAATTCCATGTTGGACAATGGTTGACCATGGTTGACTAGGGAGTAATAAACCCAAGGGATTAGTATCATAAACCCAAAAGAACAATAAAACCAAGGGATTAATAATAAGACCCAGAGAGATTATGAACCCAAGGGAATAATATTACACCCAAGGGACTAATATTATAAACCCAAGGTATAAAAGCCCTAAGATAAATATTAAAAATACTAAAATAAGCATGGTTGATCACGATTGATATTCATAATGAGACAGTCATTATCGCAATGCGCCATTGGACCATGGTTGACCATGGCTGAACATGGTTGATTATGGTTGAACATTGTTGAATAATATTAAACCCTAGGAATGTGAACCCTTACATCAATAAACCCAAGGGAATAATAAACCTAAGGGATAAAAATTATAAACCCAAGGTATATAAACCCTAACATGAATATTATATAACCTAAAATAAAAATGGTTGACCATAGTTGATTTCCATATAGAGACAATCCTTGTCACAATGAAACATTGGACCATGGTTAACCATAGTTGACCATGATTGATTTTCATATCAAGACAATCTTTGTCACAACACAACATTCGACCATGGTTGACCATGGTTGATTTCCATATTCGTATGGTTTGACCATGGTTGAACATGGTTGGATATGATTGACCATGGTTTACCATGATTAATGTTATAAACTCAATGGATTAATATTATAAACCCAATGGAATAACAAACCTAAGGGATTAATACTAAAACCCCAAGGGATTATGAACCCAAGGGAATAATATTAAACCCAAGTGAATAATATTAAACCCAAGGGACTAATATTATAAACCCAACATATATAAACCTTAAAATAAATATTATAAACACTAAAAAAACAAGATTCACCATGGTTCATGTTCATATTGAGACAATCCTTATCACAATGCCATGTTGGACCATGGTTGACCATACTTAATTTTCATATCGAGACGATCTTTGTCACAATGCAACATTGGACCAAGGTTCATCATTGGGATTAATACTATAAACCCAATATTTACCATGGTTGACCATGTTTGATTCTACAAAACATGGTTGACCATGATTGTCCATGATTTTTATATGCAGACAATTTTTGTCACAATGCGACATCCCACCATGGTTAACGATGGTTGACCATGGTTGATATTATAAACCCAAGTTCATAATAAACCCAAGGGATTAATACTAAAACCCCATGATTGACCATGGCTGATAATGGTTGACCATGATTGATATTATAAACCTAAGGTAATAATAAACGCAAGGGATTTATATTATAAACCCAAAGGAATAATAAAACCAAGGGATTATGAACCCAAGGGAATATTAAACCCTTGGCATATGAACCCTTAGATCAATAAACCCAAGAGATTGATATTATAAACCCAAGGGAATAAAACCCTAACATCTATATTATAAAACCTAAAATAAACATGGTTGACCATGGTTGATTTCCATATAGAGACAATCCTTGTCACAATGAAATGTTGGACCATGGTTAACCATGGATGAGCATGATTGATTTTCATATCGAGACAATCTTTGTTAGAACACATCGTTAGACCATGGTTGAGCATGGTTGATTTCCATATCCAGCCTCATTTGACCATGGTTGAACATGGTTGGTTATGATTGACCATGGTTAATAATGATTAATATTATAAACCCAATGGATTGATATTATAAACCCAAGGGAATAATAAACCCAAGGTATTAATACTAAAATCCCAAGGGAATAATATTAAACCCAAGGGACTAATATTATAAACCCAACGTATATAAACCATATGATACATATTATAAATGCTAAAACAAATATGATTGACCATTGTTGATACTAATTTGAGACAATCCTTATCACAATTCCATGTTGGACCATGGTTGACTGGGGAATAATAAACCGAAGGGATTGATATTATAAACCCAAAGGAACAATAAAACCAAGGGATTAATACTAAAACCCCAAGGGATTATGAACCCAAGGGAATAATATTACACACAAGGGACTAATATTATAAATCCAAGGTATAAAAACCCTAAGATAAATATTAAAAATACTTAAATAAGCATGGTTGAGCACGATTGATTTTCATATTGAGAAAATCCTTGTCACAATGCGACATTGGACCATGGTTGACCATGGTTGAACATGGTTGATTATGGTTGACCATTGTTGAATAATATTAAACCCTAGGAATATGAACCCTTGCATCAATAAACCCAAGGGATTGATATTATAAACCCAAGGGAATGATAAGCCTAAGGGATAAAAATTATAAACCCAAGGTATATAAACCCTGACATGAATATTATAAAACCTAAAGCGTGAATATTGTAAAACCTAAAATAAACATGTTTCACTGTGGTTGATTTCCATATAGAGACAATCCTTGTCACAATCAAACGTTCAACCATGGTTAACCATGGTTGACCATGATTTATTTTCATATCGAGACAATCTTTGTCACAACACAATGTTGGACCATGGTTGACCATGGTTGATTTCCATATCCATATGGTTTGAGCATGGTTGAATGTGGTTGGCTATGATTTACCAAGGTTTACCATTATTAATGTTATAAACCTAATGGATTGATATTATAAACCCAAGAGAATAAAAATCCCAAGTGATTAATACTAAAACCCCAAGGGATTATGAACCCAAGGGAATAAGATTAAACCCAAGGGACTAACATTATAAATCCAACATATATAAACTCTAAAATAAATATTATAAACACTAAAATAAACATGATTGACCATGGTTGATTTTCATATTGAGACAATCCTTATCACAATGCCATGTTGGACCATGGTTGACCATTGTTAATTTTCATATCGAGATAATCGTTGTCACAATGCAACATTGGACCATGGTTCATCATGGTTGATTTTTATATCAAGACAATTTTTGGCACAAAGTGACGTTCAAACATGTTTGACCATGATTGACCATGCTTTACCATGTTTTATTCTATAAAACATGGTTGAGAATCATAGACCTTGGTTGACCATGGTTGACCATCATTGTGCATGACTTTTTCTATGGAGAATTTTTTTGTCATAATGCAAGATCCGACAATGATTGACAATAGTTTACTATGGTTGGTTATGGTTGACCATGGTTGGCCATGATTGGTATTATAAACCCAAGGGATTGATATTATGAACCCAAGGGAAGCATAAACCCCAAGGGAATAATATTAAACCCAAGGTATAGAAACCTTTAGATAAATATTAAAAATACTAAAATAAATCGTTGACAATGATTAATATTATAAACCCAATAGATTGATAATATAAACCCAAGGGAATAATAAACCCAAGGGATTAATACTAAAACCCCAAGCGACTATGAACCCAAGGGAATAATATTAAACCCAAGGGATTAATATTATAAACCCAACGTATATAAACCATAAGATAAATACTATAAACACTAAAATAAACATGATTGACCATCGTTGATTTTCATATTGAGATAATCCTTATCACAATTCCATGTTGGACAATGGTTGACCATGGTTGACATCATAATAAACCATGGTTAACCGAGGAATAATAAACCCAAGGGATTGATATTATAAACCCAAAGGAATAATAAACCTAAGGGATTAATACTAAAACCCCAAGGGATTATGAACCCAAGGAATTAAGAACCCAAGGGAATAATATCAAACCCAAGGGACTAATATTATAAACCCAAGGTATAAAACCTTAAGATATTAAAAATACAAAAATAAACATGGTTTAGCACATTTGATTTTCATATTCAAACAATATTTGTCATAATACAACACTGTACCATGGTTGACCATGGTTGAACATGGTTGATTATGGTTGACCATTGTTGAATAATATTAAACCCTAGGAATATGAAACCTTAGATCAATAAACCCAAGGGATTGATATTATAAACCCAGGTGAATAACAAACCTAAAGGATAAAAATTATAAACCTAAGGTATATAAAACCTAACATGAATATTATAAAACCTAAAATAAGCATGGTTCACCATTGTTGACCACGATTGATTTCCATATAGAGACAATCCTTGTCACAATGCAATGTTGGACCATGGTTAACCATGGTTGACCATGATTTATTTTCATATCGAGACAATCTTTGTCCGAACATAACATTGGACCGTGGTTGACCATGTTTTATTTCCATATCCATATGGTTTGACCATGGTTAAACATGCTTGTCTATAATTGATCATGGTTTACAATGATTAATATTATAAACCCAATGGATCCATATTATAAATCCAAGGGAATAAAAAACCCAAGGGATTAATACTAAAACCCCAAGGGAATATGAACCTAAGGGAATCATATTAAACCTAAGGGACTAATACTATAAACCCAACATATATTAACCATAAGATAAATATTATAAGAGCTAAAATTAACACGACTGACCATGGTTGATTTTCATATTGAGACAATCTATAAAACCTTAAGATAAATATTAAAAATACTAAAATAAACATGGTTGAGCACATTTGATTTTCATATTCAGACAATCTTTGTCACAATGCGACATTATACCATGGTTGAACATGGTTGATTATGGTTGACCATTGTTGAATAATATTAAAGCCTAGGAATATGAACCCTTACATCAATAAACCCAAGGGATTGATATTATAAACCCACAGGAATAACAAACCTAAGGGATAAAAATTATAAACCCAAGGTATATAAAACCTAACATGAATATTATAAAACCTAAAATAAGCATGGTTCACCATTGTTGACCACAATTGATTTCCATATAGAGACAATCCTTGTCACAATGCAATGTTGGACCATGGTTAACCATGGTCGACCATGATTTATTCTCATATCGAGACAATATTTGTCAGAACAAAACATTGGACCCTGGTTGACCATGTTTTATTTCCATATCCATATGGTTTGACCATGGTTGAACATGCTTGGCTATGATTGACCATGGTTTACCATGATTAATATAATAAACCCAATGGATTTGTATTATAAATCCAAGGGAATAAGATTAAACCCAAGGTACTAATACTATAAACCCAACATATATAAAGCCTAAGATAAATATTATAAGAACTAAAATAAACATGAGTGACCATGGTTGATTTTCATATTGAGACAATTTATAAAACCTTAAGATAAATATTAAAAATACTAAAATAAACATGGTTGAACACATTTGATTTTCATATTCAGACAGTCTTTGTCACAATGCAACATTGTACCATGGTTCACCATGGTGAACCTGGTTGATTATGGTTGACCATTGTTGAATAATATTAAAGCCTAGGAATACGAACCCTTGCATCAATAAACCCAAGGGATTGATATTATAAACCCACAAGAATAACAAACGTAAGGGATAAAAATTATAAACCCAAGGTATATAAAACCTAACATGAATATTATAAAACCTCAAATAAGCATGGTTCACCATTGTTGACCACGGTTGATTTCCATATAGAGACAATCCTTGTCACAATACAATGTTGGACCATGGTTAATCATGGTTAACCATGATTTATTTTCATATCAAGACAATCTTTATCAGAACACAAAATTGGACCCTAGTTGACCATGTTTGATTTCCATATCCATATGGTTTGACCATGGTTGAACATGATTGTCTGTATTATAAATCCAAGGGAATAACAAACCCAAGGGATTAATACTAAAACTCCAAGGGATTATGAACCCAAGGGAATAAGATTAAACCCAAGGGACTAATACTATAAACCCAACATATATAAACCCTAAGATAAATATTATAAGCACTAAAATAAACATGATTGACCATGGTTGATTTTCATATTGAGACAATCCTTATCACAATGCCATGTTGGACCATGGTTGACCATGGTTAATTTTCATATCGAGACAATCTTTGTCACAATGCGATGTTGGACCATGGTTGATCATGGTTTATTTTCATATCGAGACAATTTTTGTCACAACACGATGTTCAAACATGTTTTACCATGATTGACCATGTTTGATTCTATAAAACATGGTTGACCATCATCAACCACGGCTGACCATGGTTGACCATGATTGCCCATGATTGTCCATGATTGATATTATAAACCCAAGCTAACAGTAAACCCACGGATTGATATTATGAACCCAAGGGATTAATACTAAAACCCCAAGGGAATAATATTAAAACCAAGGGACTAATATTATAAACCCAACATTGATAAACCCTAATATAAATATTACAAACACTAAAATAAACATGGTTTATTTTCATGGTGAGACAATCCTTGTCACAATGTGATATTCAACCATGGTTGACCATGGTTGGCTATGATTGGCAATGGTTGACCATGATTGATATTATAAACCTAAAGGAATAATAAACCCAAGGGATTGATATTATAAACCCAAAGGAATAATAAACCCAAGGGATTAATACTAAAACCCCAAGGGATTATGAGCCCAAGGGAATAATATTAAACCCAAGGGACTAAAATTATAAACTCAAGGTATAAAAACCCTTAGATAAATGTTAAAAATCATTGAAATAAGCATGGTTGAGCACGGTTGAATTTCATACTGAGACAATCCTTGTGTGATGCGACAATGGACCATGGTTGAACATGGTTGATTATTGTTGACCATTGTTGAACAATATTAAACCCTAGGAATATGAACCCTTAGATTGATAAGCCCAAGGGATTGATATTATAAACCCAATTGAATACTAAACCTAAGGGATACAAATTATAAAACAACACATATAAACCCTAACATGACTATTATAAACCCTAAAATAACTATGGTTGACCATGGTTGATTTCCATATCAGATTAATCTATAGTGATATTGACATAATAATAAATAGTTGGACTATTGAACCCTTAATATTAGTGTTTAATAGTTGATGTATTAAACCCTTAATATTGGGGTTTAATAAACTGAAGAGCTTATTATTATTATAAATCGAACCCTTAAACCCTTAAATCTAAGGGATTATTAATATTATAAATACAAGGGATGAATAAACCCAAATCATTATTAATATTGTAAACCCAATGCATCAATATTATAGAAACAAATGATTAATAAACCCAAGAAATCAAAAAACCCAAGGAATAAATAAACCCAAAAAACTAATATTAAAAACCTAAACGATTAATAAACCCTAACAATTAATATTTTAAAGTGGAACGATTAATAAGCATAAGGGATAAATTGATAAACCAAAGGAATTATTAATATTATAAACTCAAAGAACAAATAAACCCAAGCGTTTAATATTATAAACCCAACAGAAAAATATTATAAACATAAGAGATAAAAAAATGCTAGGGATCAATATTAAAAACGAAAAGGGTTGATATTCTAACCCCAATGGATTAAATTTATAAACCCATGTTGTTTAAACCCCAAGATAAATATTATAAATTGAAAAATAAACGTCAATGACCATGCTTAACCATCGTTGATTTTCCTATTGAGAAAATATTTGTTACAATGCAACGTTGGTGCAAGGTTATAAACCAAAGGAATTAACAAACCCAAGGCTCTAATAATATTATCAACCCAAAATATTAAAAAACCTAGGATTAATATTATAAATCTTACAATGAAAAATCTTATGATTGTAAAACCGAAACCCAATATTATGAACCAAAATAAACCCTAAGCCCTAAACCAAATATTATAAAACAAAATATTTAACCCTAATTTATTTAATGTTGTATTGCAATGTAATGTATCATGATGAGAACGATTGTCAGACTGCCCTAATATTAAACCAAATATCATAAACACTAACATTATTAAGCCCAACATTATAAATCTTAAGATTAATATTATAATCCTTAAGTTTAATATAATAAACCCTAAAGATTTTAAGGGATTGCTACTTAATCCATACTTAATCGTGGGTTTTTATTACTATAGTTGACCAAGTCAACAATAGTTAATCATAGTCAACATGTGTTAGTCTATAAATTTATTTAAAGTTAAAACATTATGAATGTGTAGATTAATGATTAATGTGTTAATTTATAGATTAATGTATTAATATAAAGTTATTAATATATTATTATGAATTTGTTAAGAATTAAATAATATTATTAAGATATTAATATTATTAATCAAATTATTAAAGTTTATTATTTAATTTTAATATTTACCTTAAATATTAAGGTATAAAATATTAATATTAATAAATCTAATTATCAATAAACATAATATTGATTAATTATTAATATTGATAATAAAATTATTTAATCACCTAACCTTATTTTATTAATAAACAAATTATTAATACAATCTTAAATTAATTAGTTATTGATATAAATTATAACTTCTATTAATTAATATTACCCAGAAGATCTATTAATCACTAAACTTATTTTTATTTATCAAAGATAATATTAATTAATTATCAATATTAATTAGAAAATATTTTATATTAATATTACCTATTAATAATTATTGATATTAATAAATCTAATTATTAATAAACATAATATTAATTAATTATTTAATATTAAATTAATTATCAATAAATATTGATATTAATAACTCTAATTATTAATAAACCTAATATTACTTAATTATTAATATAAATAATAAAACTTTTAATCACCTAAAGTACTAGGTTAATAAACAAATTATTAATACAATTTAATATTCATTATTATATAAATTATAATGTCTATTAATAATAATATTAAGTATGGTATTAACAAAGTAAATATTAAAAACTATCAAAGCTAATATTAATTAATTATCAATAAATATTAATATTAATAAATTTAATTATCAATAAACATAATATTGATTAATTATTAATATTGATAATAAAATTATTTAATCACCTAACTTTACTTTATTAATAAACAAATTATTAATACAATCTAAAATTAATTAATTATAACTTCTATTAATATTAATATTAAGCTTAAGATCTATTAATCACTAAAATAATTATTAATTATCAAAGATAATATTAATTAAAAAAATTAATAAATATTGATATTAATAAATTTAATTATTAATAAACATAATATTAATAATATAACTTTTTAATTACCTAATGGTACTTTATTAATAAACAAATTATTAATATTAATATTAAGCATAAAATTTATTAATCATTTAGTGATTAACAAAACTAATATTAATTACTCATAAAACCTTTTAATATTAATATTAACTATTAATAAATTTAATTATTAATATAAATAATAAAAAATTTAATCACCTAAGGGTTCTATATTAATAAACAAATTACTAATACAATCTAATATTCATTATTTTATTTTTTTCTAAGTAAAGTTAATATATTAATATGTAACAAAATATGAGTACATTGAGGCTCAGGGCTCAGTAGTGCTGAACATTGTTTATCAGAAAATACCTTGACTGCCCCATCACTGGGGAAACCAGTCCACTAAGGCAAAAAATACCCAGATATGGGATATCAGTGTTTAAGACAAGAGAAAACAAAACAAGAGAAGTTCCAACTGGACAAACATAAACCCAGAAAAGTTCCAACAGAACAATCATAACAGAAAAAAGACCAGTTAGCAAAGGATACCTCAGCTGGCATATACGTGACACCTGGCTGCCACGCGTCGTCGTTTGAACTCATCCAGGACGAGTATCTCTTCAACTGGACACACATACTGATCCCAATCCTCCTCCTCCTCCGACACGCCGTTGTGTGGCCCACACGCAGGTTGGACTCCACCAGAGCTGCTAGCATCTGCATGCAGTGCCAACGCGTCAATCATGCTGCCACCTGGAGGTCGCGTGCCTCCAGAACTTCCTCCCACTGCATGCTGACCGCCACCCATGGCCTTGCCATGCAGTGCACCCATTTCCTCTTCCTTCATATGCTTTCCAGTATCTCGGCCTTTCCTGTGTCTGCGAGCCTCCTGTTGCTACGCTTCAGTACTTCCCAACGGGGCAGCTTGCAGCTCATTTTCTTCAGTGAAAACGATGGTAATGGTGGTGGTAATCATTGGTCTGTTCAGGTTGCTGTGGAATCTAAATTGGGTCAAGTGGGGAGCTGGGTGAGAGGGAAATGGGAAGTTGGCAGTGTGAACCGCGACTTCACTTCAGTAGACACCTGGAGACTGTGCACGTCCCCAACCACTACGGGTATTAGGATACCTACCCGAAACAGAGCTATGGGGGTAAGGAAGTTTAGGGGAAGGAGAGCGGGCGACGGGTTCAAGACTCGACATCACCTGAGGGCGGACTCTATCACCCCAATTACCACCTCTGCAGCTCCGCATGCAATGACGCATGCGAACCATAACGGAATACCTGGCCAAGTTTTCAGTGGGGGAAATGGCAGAGGATGAACAGGGGACGGCTGGGCGGAAGTTAAATTACAAAGACCGGAATGGGAATAGTGATGCCCATTACCAAGATCAACACATCTCACAATCAGCAACGACTCCTGGTTACAGTGCGAGAGCAGGGTTCATCAGCTTGGGGCGGGCAATTGCAATGGAGCAGGGGGGGGAGGGAAAACAGAATGGCGAGGGGAGTCCATTTCTAGGCACATAATGGCCAGTTCATAGCCCAAGCACTCATTAAATGATGCTTGCAGGCGGCCATGAATTCAGCTCAGACTGGTTTGGGGTGGAACGCCGATGGCCATGTGGCTCATCCTCTCGTCACCTACCGCTCTAGTCTTCATTAATTGCCTTGATTGTCACCCGCATCCGAGTAATCTAATATTCATTATTGATATAAATTATAATGTTTATTAATATCAATATTAAGTATAAGATTTATTAATTACTAAATTTATTATTATTAATATTAAGTGTAATATTTTTTTGCTCTTGATAGAAACAGGGAGCTCTGATGCTGAAGCGATTACCCTGTTCAAAACTCGAAACCCTAGACGCCGCCGCTCGAACCTGCGCCAGTTGCAGCAGGTTCCGCCACTGACAGTCCTATGGCTTCTGCTGCTGGAGGGGAGAGCTCTGCCTCCCCTCCACTGGGGACTCCCTCCTCTGACAAAAAACAAAAGGCAGATATACAGCACTCTGCAAATGCAGACTCAGAAACGGAAAAAGAAGAGCAAAGGACGCAAGGACAGACGAACTCAGATCAGAATGTGGAGAACGATGCAAGCAATGGTCGGCACAACACGACTGGCGCCTCTCCAACCAAAGTGACCTCAGCTACCTGTATACCAAAAGCAGCAGATCCGATCAAGGTCGAACTGCCAAGCCACCGCATTAATGGGGAAATCCAGTTTATGCAAGATTATGCACTCATTGGAAAGTTCTTGGGATTCTGGCCCACAGAGAAAGCCTTACAAGGTTGGATAGCCTCTAAATGGAAGCCCAAAGGACAAGTAACTTTACAGCTTGGCCCAAAGGGCTTCTTCACAGCAATTTTTAACTGTCTAGAAGACAAAACAAGGATATTCGAGGGCGGTCCGTATTTCTTCAACTCTTCAGGTTTATATCTAACGGAATGGAAGCCCCGTTTCAATCCTGAGAAAGAAGACTTCAGCTGGGCCCCTGTATGGATCCGAATGTATTCCCTTCCTGTGGAGTACTGGCGAGAAGAAACATTGGCAGACATAGGCAACAAGTTGGGAACCTTCATCAAAGTGGCTACTGAAACCAAGACGCGCAAATACACCTCCTATGCCAGGATCTGCGTCAAGATGCACCTAACCAAGACCCTAGCAGACACGGTAAGTCTCTTTCACGATGACTATGAATGGAAACAGACTCTAGATTATGAACACATCCCTTTTCGATGCCGAAAATGCCATGAGCATGGTCACCTCTTCCGCGACTGTCCCACCAATGTGCAGCCCAAAATTCCTTCCAGTGAAACTAACTTGGACCCAGATGGCTTCACAAAGATCCCTACCCGTCGCCGACATGCAAAAAGAAACCAAGCTAATCCTGCTCATACCCTCAAGGCGCCTCCTCAGAACCGCTTTTCCGTTCTCACCTCACAAGATATTCAACTCAGTCCCACCGCTGATAACCCAGAACAGCAGAACCCTACCCAGTCTTCCCTCATTCATTCCGAACCAGCCACTTCTAAATCTGCTGATCTTCCCCTCCCCGAAAATCCCATCTCTGTTTCAGAGGGCGGACCCCTAATCATTTCTAAAGGAAAATCCAGGCTGAACGAGACTCCACAAGCTTCTGACATGGAGCTTGACGCAGCCCTAGCCCTGAGTCTTCATGAACAATCAATGGAGGAGGCCCTCATTGCCTCAAATGACATGGAGGAAGATAGAGCAGATGTAGATCTAGAAGAGTTCGACATATCCAAGCTTGACATATCCAAACTGGAGGCAGCTTGTAAGCAAAAAGAATACAACTCAATCCCTCCCTGGCAAGTAGACAAAATTGAAGGAGTCCTAACAAGGGTACAGCATCATAAAAGTCTAGGCATCCAAGGAGGCAGTCACTGGGATGGAAGGAAAATACTCAAAGAACCAAAGAAAAGGGGCAGAAAAACAGATCTACAGCGCACAATAGCAGTAGGTGAAATACTCATGGATTCGGGGCAATTCCCCAAGTTGACCAAGTTCTACAAGACCAAATCTCCGTCTCCATGAAGCTCATCTCTTGGAATGTAAGAGGACTCAATAGTCCCTCTAAACACAGAATGATAAAAAACCTGATAATGCAAGAAAAACCAGCAATAGTCTTTCTTCAAGAAACAAAATGCAGTAGCACAACAATAGACAGTCTCAGCAACAAAGTTTGGGCAGGCAGCAGCTCAATTGCAGTGGACGCCACCGGAGCCTCTGGAGGCCTAGCCATTCTATGGAACCCACAGATCGTATCACTTGATAATTTTCATGCCACTCTGCATCTCATTCAAGCTACTTTCCACCTCATTGGCACCAACATCCATGGGCATATTACCAATGTTTACTTCCCGCAAGCTATACAGCAAAAATTGGACCTCCTGGAAACGATCACCCGCCTTAATCAAAACAGATACTTTCCTTTATGGATAGGAGGAGGCGACTTTAACATAATAAAGTCTATGGAAGAGAAACAAGGAGGCCGCACTAGGCTCGATAGTGATAGTAGCAGCTTCAAGCAATTCATTCAAGGCAATCAACTCATGGATATCTCCACCTCCAATGGCATCTTCACCTGGTCGAATAAACGAAAAGGGGTTCACCAAATTGCCTCACGACTAGATCGTTTTTTAATTTCGGACAACGCAATTCACCTGGGAGGAGAGTTCAGTGCCGAAATCATTCCACAAGGAGGCTCAGATCACTGGCCCATCCTTCTCCAATGGTCCAGACCGGGTGCTCGCAACAATCGACCATTCAGATTCGAAGCCTTCTGGCTTACTAACTCCAATTTCAAGGCAGTGGTTAATCAAGCTTGGACTTCCTTCATCCCGCCGGCAGGAGCTAAGATGTATCAGTTCCATCAAAAACTGAAACATCTAAAGCAATCTCTCAAAATATGGAACCGAGATCATTTTGGCAACATACAGGAGAGTAAACAAAAACTAGAACAGCAGATGAAAGCATTACAACAAAGATTCATACTGGAAGGTCGCACAGAAGAACAAATTCAACAGGAGCAATTCCTCTGTAATCAAATAGAAGAGCGACAAAAACAAGAGGAAATTCTATGGAAGCAAAAGTCGCGTATAAGCTGGCTCAAAGAGGGTGAGCGAAACACCAAATTTTTCCACAAAACTACCATCCAAAGGCGCATGCACAACAAAATCACCTTTGTCAACAATTCGCAGGGTGAACGAGTGGAGGCTCATGACGAAATGGAGAAAGAATTCACAGGATACTTCAAGAATATTCTAAAGGAGCCTAACAATAATAGAGATGAGGCAATCCAAGCTATCACACAGCATATTCCTAGAATTATCACTGAGGATCACAATACTCAACTGCTCCAGCATGTTACACTAAAGGAAGTAGAAGACGCCATGGCCCAGCTTAAAGACGGAAAAGCGCCAGGACCGGACGGATTCACAGCCAACTTCTTTCATGAATTTTGGGATCTCATAAAAATTGAAGTTTGGGATCTGGTGGAAGAATCACGCAGCATGCATTGGGTCCTCCCTGCCCTCAATTCAACTTTCATTGCATTGGTTCCCAAAGAAGCTGCCTCAAATAAACCTGAGAAGTACAGGCCAATAGCGCTCTGTAATGTGATTTATAAACTCATTTCAAAGGTTATTGCAAACCGACTCAAACCGCTTCTGCCCTTGCTCATCTCTCCAGAACAGACAGGATACATTGAAGGTAGGCAGATCATGGACGGAATTATTCTATCAAATGAAGTCATACACTCTTTAAAGATACTCAAGAAACCTGGTATGCTTCTCAAACTCGATCTATCTAAAGCCTTCGATAAGCTTAGCTGGAAGTACATTCACAAAATGCTCTTAGCTTTTGGCTTTAATGCAACCTGGTCCAGATGGATCATGAACCTTATCTCATCTCCCAGTTTCTCTGTCATTCTAAATGGATCCCCCTCACCTCCCTTTCTCCCCTCTCGTGGTATCCGGCAGGGGGACCCTTTATCACCTTTTCTCTTTGTTTTAATGGCGGAAGGCCTAAGCAGGCTCCTCAAATCGGCTGTTTCTTCTAAGGATCTTAAAGGTATTTCCCTTCATGGTCGTGCTCCTCAAACGCATCAACAATTTGTTGATGATACTATGCTCTTTGGGCATCCATCAGCAAAAGAAGCCTCCGCTTTTCAGTCTCTTCTATCCCTTTTCTCCGAAGCCTCTGGCACTTCTGTTAATGCTGCGAAATCTCAACTTTTTTTCTTCAATACTCCCCCATCCTTGCAAAGGATTATTGCTCGGATTCTGGGTTTCACAATCTCACACCTGCCTTCTAAATACCTGGGCGCCCCCCTTACTGATTCAGCAATTAAGCAGGTGTCCTGGAGATCATTACTGGACAAATTAGAATCTAAGCTTTCATCCTGGACCTTCAGAGCTCTAAATCTAGCAGGCAGGTTAGTTCTCATCAAATCAGTTCTACAAGCTATGCCGCTTTATTTATTCTCTATCTTAGCAGCTCCAAAAGGGGTTCTAAAAGAAATACGCAATCTTCAGCGAAACTTTCTCTGGGGATCCACAAGCCTGAACAGGAAATGGGCACTTGTTAAATGGACAGAGGTATGCAAAATCAAATCTGAGGGAGGATTAGGTCTTCGAGATCCGCTTCAAAGCAATAACACCATGGGAGCTAAAATTTGGTGGAACTGGGTCTCCAAGCCAAGCACCCCCTGGGCCCAACTTTGGCAAGCTAAATATGCCAGAGGAAGTCAATGGAATGACCTCATTAGAATCAGTCCAACTGCGCAGGGATCACTCATATGGAACAATGCAAAAACCCAAAGTCGCTTCATCCAAGATCATAGCTTCTGGGAACTCCACTCAGGCAAGGCGGCTAGATTCTGGGAAGATTCGTGGCAACAACTTCCCAAATTGGCCAATCTGTTCCACAAACCTCTCTGGCAGGCTCAAATGAACCAAGAAAGCATCCCTTTGGTACACCAGTTCTGGCAGCCCTCTCAGAACCACGACTTCCAAACATGGAAACCGGCGAGACTTTGGCAAATAGATTGGCAGGGAGAAGAGTATACAGACATTGAACAGGAACTCAACAATAGGAAGATCCGCCTCTCCAATCAGCAAGACAAACTCAGATGGGGCTACACAACCAAAGGCACCTTCACCACCAAAGAAGCTCATCACCTGCGATATTCCAACCTCCAGGAAGCTAAAGATCAACTATGGGAACAAGTCTGGCAAGCTGGGCATTGGCCCAAAATCTCAACTTTTTTATGGCTACTCAGCAGAAAGCGCATTCTTACCTGGGACAATCTGATAAAAAGAGGAATGGTAGGGCCATCCAGATGCCCAAATTGCAACATAAATTGTGAAACCATCCATCATTTAATGGAAGAATGCCCATTAGCAAAACAAATCTGGGAGAAAGTCGAAAAATGCAACATGAGAGCTCACCCCAGAACGGAGGACATAACGACAACCATAAGGACCTGGGAAAAACACCCTTTCAAGTGCAGGATCCTCAACTCTTTATGGCGCATCATACCGGGATTTCTGTATTGGACCCTCTGGAAGGAGCGCAACCACAGAATCTTCAATAGCACTTCTAGATCCATCGATGATCTTTGGCTCACACTCAAAAAAAACATTCAGGAAACTCTGGCCATCAGAGTATGGAATGATAATGATATGCCAGAAGTCCCCCAGGAGCGTCGCATTTTGAAGGAATGGAATTTAGAACTCAAATCCCTAATCAAGACCACCACTAAACCGTCCACAAGATCCGCTTCACCATCATCTTGGTCCCCGCCGGCACTCAATGCATACAAGCTGAACTTCGACGGCGCTGCCAAAGGCAATCCTGGCCCAGCAGGATTTGGAGGAGTAATTCGTGGACATAATGGAAAAGAGAAACTTGTATACTATGGAACAATAGGGAAAGATACTAACAATGCAGCGGAGCTAGAGGGTCTTTGGAAAGGAATATGTTTAGCTGAACAGCATCACCTCTCCCCTCTGGAGGTAGAAGGTGACTCTCTCATCCTAATAGAGGCAGCTAAAAGAATGCAGGCGGGAGCAAAGGCTGTCAAGATAGCGAAAAGCTGGAGATTGCTAAGCCGTATGGAATCCTTGGAGGAAAAACTCCACGCTCCCCACAATTTATCCTTCCATCATGTAAGAAGAACTGCTAACCAGGTAGCAGATCGGCTAGCAAATCAAGGAGTGTCACATACGACACATTACTTCTCAGGCACCCTAGACATGGTTGAAGATGCTAGACTCAAACAAGACTGCATCGCTTTGGTGCACAAAGACATCCCTCCCCCGGATGCGGGTGTTTATAGTGGATGAACGGCAGGTGGCTTGTCACATGGGCAGCTGGCAGCCCGGACAAGCCACCATCCATCAAAGTGCCGAGGTAATAAATGTGAGGACGGGTATAACCACAGGGAGGATCAGTTCAGCTCACGCGATATTCATTGCGGAGAGGTTTTTCCTTTGGAAATCCATTCCGGTTCAGGTGCCAAGGGTGGAAGCCATGGGGAGGCTCAGTTCGGCTCAAGTGACATTCATGGCAGAGGGGATTTTTCTTGGGATGTCCATTACGGTCCAGGCGCCATTCAATGCGCAGCTCAGGACAAAGCATATGGCGATCAATAAATTCGGACTCCATGATATTTTCCTGCATTCTTCCAAGCGGTTTCAGTAATCTCTGGCAAAGTGTAAGCTCTCCTCAGGGAATTCAGTTAAGGAAGGACGTTGTGGGATGCCGATTGAAAGACTCAGGATGGGCAGTCGTCGTGGGGGAACAAGGGGTCGCCCTGCTTCTCAGAGGCCCGCTGCTTCACCCACCGCCTCTGTGGACAATTCTTCTGGGCAGAACAGAAGCCTGAGCGGCACTGTTAGCCATAACATTGAGCGAGAGAGGGGTGAAATTCTGGACTGTGGACACAGGGAGCATCCAGCAGTCAGATATCGCATCCCCTGTACGCTGGAGAACAACACACTCATTGTTTCAGTCACTGTGGAGCACTGCAGCGACCTCCGGAGGCCTGGGGACAATCTGACAGTTTCAAGGGTGGATATGCAGGTTCCCAGAGTGGATATGAGGCGACCCATGCAAGTAGACGAAGCTGGACCCAGTGAGCCAGTTCCGAAACTGACGCGCCAAGATGCAGAGGATGATAAGAAACTCAAGGGCTTGGCAACGGATGAGCCCTACCTCACTGATGAGGATTAGTTCTGAAGCCGCTGTCCCCATGGCCAGGAATGCTGCTCTCCATCCATTTCCTTCTGTTTTCTGCGTTCATTTGTTTGGTATGAAGTCAATGTCTGTCGCGAAGGATTGCGTGTCCACTGTGCTAGTTTACGTGTCAAATGTGTTCAGTTATGTGTTCATCGTGTCAAGTCATAAGTCCGCTGTGTTGGCTCAAACGCCCATTGTGTCGATAATATGCTGGTTATGTTGGAGGAAAGAAACAGGTCCTTTTTTGCCTGCTGCTTAGATTGGTCTATCTTGGGAAATTCTCTTCGTAGATGCAAGGCTTCGGCCCTTTGTAATTTTGGATGTAATTTTGATTTTTGTAATATAAATTAGTGCAATTTTACGTAGAAAAAAAAATATTAAGTGTAATAAATAAAATAATTAATATCAATTAATTACTAATATGACCTATAGGGTACTATATTAATAAACAAATTATTAATACAATCTAATATTCATTATTGATATAAATTATAATGTTTATTAATATTAATATTAAGTATAAAATTTATTAATTACTAAATTTATTATTATTAATATTAAGTATTAAGTGTAATAAATAAAATAATTAATAAAATTAATATCAATTAATTATTAATATGACATATTAATAGCTTAATAAAAATTATTGGTCGCATTACTAATATTTACTTTGATACCTATTTTCACTCTACACTCAAATCCCTGCCTATAATATTTGGTAAATGTTGTATCTTTAATATTATTTGTTGTTAACAAGAAGCTCTTGAATGACATGGAAAATGCCTCATTTATGTTGCTTGGTTGGTGATTTACTACAAAAAAAACTCAAAAAGATAAGCAAACATATATCCGGCCACATTTTAGAGCTCTCTGTTTTCTAAAGATGAAGTCATTACTTATTCTAGGCGTAAACTCTGTCCTTAACTAATTCATTGAAATACACATTCATCCTCTCGAACCATAAGCAAATAGATTCGGAGGCATTGAATACAACTTTAACATTAAACTAATAATAATAATTGTGTGCTTTGAATCTTATGCTAGTCACTCTCATTATTTCTAAAAGAAAAAGTAGCAGACAAAGGAATTGTTTACATTTATTTAAAAATGTAAACATGTGAGATCATGCAATTGTCCATCCAGATATCAATGTTATTAATTGAAGCAAGGTAATTTTGAATGATGTCCCTTTATGGTGCATTTTAGGAAGCACTCTAACCCTGGAAATATAGATAAATGCACTCACCGCGAATCCTTCTATCCATTATGAATGTCCGGTATGTTTTCCTATTAACAATGCTAACAAATTTAGTTCATGCTAATATGACCAATGCAGATAAGAAATTGAACAAAAATGCTTTGAATATAGGGAAATTGATCCCAACAGCATTCCAAAATCCCCAATCTCCTCAACAAATGCAGTTCATGCTAATATGACCAATGCATATAAGAAATTGAAGAAAAATGCTTTGAATACAGGGAAAATTGATCCCAGGAGTAATCCAAAATCCCCAATCTCCTCAAGAATCTCATGTGCAAGCAAAAATAGTGTCCACGACCAGCCACAAAACATATCCTTGAAGTAGGAATGCAATTTCTAGAGCCAATATTCCATCTGTAAAATTATGCACTCCATTTGAAAAGAGCTTCAAATAACCAATGACCATTGTAGAGTATATACCATTGTGGAGCATGTAAAAGTTGGTCTGCTTTTCCCTACATACATTGACCCAATTGCCAATTAAATAAATCACACCAAAAGAAAATGTAATAGCAATCCATAGAAAAAACATCAGACTCATTGTCAAATACCATGCGAGGGAGGGATGATAACTACGATTAGAAATTCAATCTAAAAAACCACATGAAATGATTTTGTTTATGTTAGAATATTATGTGGGCAATTTGATAAAATATTTTCTGCATCTTCAGACAAGGTTTTAACAACAAAGAAAATTAATATTAACAAATGTTTCTTTTGCACCACTCCAAAATAAAAGATATTAAAATATTTTTGTCTTGACTAAACCCACTGGTTAAGATACTTTGAACCTGAAAAGCTAATCCACATTTTTTTATTTTTCTTCTGAAATTTACAAGATCTGATATAACTTTTCCAAGTTTAGAATTCCATGCCCGATTGCAACAAATTCCGATAATTTAACATTCCATTTAGACGTGTTTATACAATTTTCCACTATATAAAACCTAGCATGTCGTTCCGCTAGACCTCGCAGCTCTTGGTGGAAGCATCCAAGGAACAAGACAGACCTCACGACTCTTGGTGGAAACATCCAAGCAACAAGACAGACGCGGGAACGTAGTTTGAAGTTGTCATGCAATATGAGATTTCGCTTGAAACCCTAGGCCATTCTATGTTGTCAATCCACTCCCACAGGCTCCCATCCATTTAGCACACATTTCAAATTTTGAATTCAGGGAGTAGATTTAACTTTGAAACCATATAATATTTTTTTGTTTTCAATCTATTCCCATGGGCTCTAGTCCATTTAGCACATATTTGAATTTTTGAATTGAGCGAGTCGATTTGGAGTATTTTGTTTGAAGAGTGGAGGATAATGCCAATAGTAACGCATTTCATCCTTGAATACAACCATAATTGCATGGATTCCAAGAGTTTGTCCTTTTGTTATTGAATGAGGCCACGTTTCACAAGCCATAGAAAGCGTTATATTGGAAAATTTAACATTATAAACTTATTATGATAAAGCAATGGACATGTGGCTATGTTTCATAATTCAATGGACAATTTTAGCAAAGATGGTTTTTAACAAACATGACACATTTCAAAATAAGTTATGAATGAATCTAATTTTTATTAATCATTATACGTGGCAAATTATTAATGGCATAGTAAATTTTTAATCATAGTTTGGTAAAAAATTAATTTAAATAAGATTTAAACACTTGATTTAAATATGCAAGGAAGTTATCAATTTCAATTTCATTCATTGATGGAGTGGCGACGACGAGAATATACTGGCATCTTTCAATTTAGACCATCCGATCAAAAATATTAATAAGGAAAACGATTAAAGTGCCCAATTCCAATAAGAGGGACGCCTATCGGTTACGACGAGTTGGGTTAAGGAGAAAACAACAGAGCCACCAAATTGGACATAGTCACGCAATGAACTGTTATTCCAACTCAAGGTGATCAAGGCTTCAATAGCCCATCAAAACTCAGATGAAGAGGCTAGAAATAAGGCCTAATTACAATATATGGCTTGTTACCGTAATGGAGGTAGAGGGGAGACTCTTGATGACAGAAGATGAAGCATTTCATGTCGGCCAACCTGGCATAAGCATAAACATTGTAAGTTGTTGAATGTACCACCAGTATAGATCTATTTTAAATATGGATTTAAGGTCTAATTTTGTATGTGCAATTTTTATTATGAGTCCACATTATTTAAATGTTTTATATAGTTTTTTTTTTTGACAGATATGAACAAGATTTCAACTTTGATGACGAACAAACATGGTTACAAATCATATTGGTGGTAGAATGAGACTCTCTAATCAATGACCATTATTGTCACCATCATTAACATGCGCAAGAATAATATCATATGATCACCTTCCTTTTTCATTTAATGTGTTCTACAAATTTTCATGCCTTTTTTAGTTTAATGCATTCTGCAATTAATTTCATGCCTTTTTTCATTTAATGCATTGCACAGTTTGTTTTACTAGGAAGCAAATTTAATTGCCAACACATTGAAATCATTTTGTTTGAGTTATATATATATATATATATATATAGAGAGAGAGAGAGAGAGAGAGAGAGAGAGAGAGAGAGAGAGAGAGAGAGATATCTGATAATAATAATAATGATAATGAATGCTAATTTAAGGGCTTTAGTTTAATTCTAACTTTCACTTCGAGTACCCGCAAGTTGAAAGTGGTCCACCTTCTCTATGATGTTTTCAAAGTATATGATTATTACTTGGGCCATTAGCCACATGTGTAAGTATTGTTTGTCCTCTTTTCTTTTTCTTTTTTTCATAGAGTAACCAAAATTGTTGTCTAGTTAGAATGTTCATTTATGTTTATTGTGTTGTTACAAATTAAAATTGTCTTTATCTTCATAAGTTCATGGCGAAGTCTTTTTCTTGTGCCCAAAAAGTGTATAACAATTTAGAAAAGGTGGTTTCATTTGGAGGCACTCCCATTAATAATAATTTGAAAGTTACATGTTAAAGGGGCATACACTTTGAGCTTCGTTAGAATGAGTTACTATTGATTAATTAACATGTATAAACTCTAATCCTATTTGGTTTTGAACCTATGACCTCAAAGGACGAATCACATGCTCTTAAGCTCACTCAAGTGTGCACTTTAATTAACTCTTATCTATACTTGGGATTATCAACCAAAAGGTGCAAATAAGAATCCACTATGTCCCATTGTACCAAGGATGGAAAATAAATAGTGTGGATCATCACAAACTCCCATGCACAATTGAATAGGATTCTGCTTAATGGTCCATTTGGAGGCATGAACAAATTGCTTGGAGGGTGTTTTCTCTTACCATCCCTTTTTCCCAAAGTTTGGAAAGCATTAATAGTTTCATGAAGTTCTAACTTAATCATGATGCCAATGTTATCAGTAGACAAATTGTCATCATTGTCATTAATGATGTTGATGATTAATTGGATTGTGGTGGAGTATTATGTGGCGATTTCAATTATATTTTAATTGCTAGGAAGGTCTAAGGGGACTAAGACATGGGTGTTATATTATTTAGAAAGTCTTAAATTCGGAGTGGTAATACCAAGCTCTTGCTATTAGATCATTGAGAAAAATACCACTTTATCTTTGGTGAGATTCTCACTAAAATGTTGGATAACTTGGAAACTAACAAGTGATGAGAATGTGATTTCTTCGTAATGACTTCACAACAAAAAATGTTGACAAAAATACCAAGAGTTGCCTTGAAACTATTTCCTAAAATAATAGTTTGCTTGCATGGAAATACAACCAAATTTTGGTGCAACGAGAGTGCACGAGGGTAGAAATTTCAAAACTTGTATGTGTTCTAAAAAATACAACCATCTTTCTTTTTTCCCAAATTTAGCCTTTGTTAAACCTCCGCATCACGTTTTTGATGTCATATAGAAACACACTTTATTAAAGAACAATGTGTACATGTTCCTCTACACATAAAAAACAAAAAGAGCCACGAGGCTTTTATTATTTCCCCAATTGAACTATGTTGGTTTATTTTTTCCAATATAATTAAAATGCACACACAACCCTAGCTTTAAAGGCTTCAAAGATCATTTAGCTTCACAAATACACTTTTTTTTTTAATTACAAATTACCATTGCTAAAATCCTTGAACCAAATAAAGCAACCAACTCTACAATAAAGCCACAAGAAAATATTAACTCAAAAACAATTTCCACCCCCACATATATAAATTATGAAAATTTTAAATCAATAAAAAAATATTGATTCAAGAGCTTAAAAACACAGGGAAACTATCATTATTTTCATTAGCCACCTCCCTGGAAAGCATCATTACCTCCATTGACTATGCTAATAGTCAGTCAACAAGTATAACTAAATATAAAGTTAAGGATGAGAGAATTTTCACTTTAATAATATCAATAAAAAGTATGTTAAAAATTTTAATATCACAAGATAGATGATTGTGGAGTATTTTATGGATTCTCGATCGAATCGACTTTCCCAATATAAAGAGGAGATATCTTTGCATAAATCGATATACATTTGATCCATAAAAAAGGAATGGAATGAGCTATGAATTTATGATTCTAGATAAACCTCTTTATCATAATAAAGAAATGTCATTTTATTTTCTTTGACAATTGTGGGTAAAATTCATAATGTAGGTCCATGTGATGTTTTTGATGTTATTATATTTGCGATAGTTTAATTAGTTAGAGGAATTGTTCGAAAAGTTATGGAAATTTTGGTTATATTTAGAGAAAATCTAGCAAAATTTTTTGTAAATTAATGTTTTTTTTTTTTTTTTTTAATTTTTTGTAAATTCAAGTTATAATTGTTAAATTTCAAAATTTTAAATGTTTTAGATGTTGCTAAATCCATTTCCACTATCAAAAAATAAAATTCAAACACTACCTCTACAAAAATTTCCAAAATTACATATCAAATGGATATAAATGAATTTATATCCATTTGATGTTCTTCGGCCTATGTAAAGCATGGACAAAAATTGTGACGCACCGCAGACGCTTTCAACCCTCTTTACCTCACGGTAGATGAACAAGTTTCGATGGGAGGAATCCGCGAGGCCCTTTCCTGCCAAGTCTATAGTTCATACCAGGCTCACATTCAACCCATCAATGAACGAGTTTAACGCCCTCGCGGACACAAATCCCTGGTTGGCATTGGATATGTGGGGTCGTGGGCATGAATATTTATGTTCATTCATTCACTTGGCAGAATGGTAAGGGCATGTCCCTATCAAGTTGTGGTTTAAATAAACGGCTTCTGCCACGTTGTTCAATGTACCCCCGCTATCTATGACCTAATACCAATGTAGTATAAAGTCAACGAATATAAATAGCCTCTTTAAATTACCGAACGATGGCACCTATGCACATGGAGAGATTTTATGAGACATGTGCTCTTGCCCTTTGTTAAATCCAATGACACTTCGAGAACAAATTGCTCTAATTTATTTTATCATTAATCTCCCCGATTATATAAGGATTATCAAATTGGTTTTGTTTTTGTTTTTTTAATTAAGACTGTTGGACCATAAGGCTCAACGTATATAGCCATGATCAGTCATCTAAAAATTTAATAGATAGAATAAACTCTTTATATAGAGCACATTAAAAATTAAATTATAAAACATGTAAATGAAATATGCATGAGCGTCTTTAGTGCAATAATAGTAGAGGCCCTTTAAAGTAACGTGGACTGCATTTATGGCGACATACGCAGCCTAAGGAATATCTGTATTGAAAATTTAAATGGGCGGCATCCATATATCCAGGCATGCGAAGGCCTGCTCATCCCAAGGCTGACGGCAGGGCAGGTACTGAGGTGGGAGCGCGGTGGCGTCAGGAGGGCAGGGAGCACATCACATCAGGATTTGGGCTATGAAACGTGTAATAATGAGACAGTCTGGAGAATAATTATTCAGAACGTGGGAAGGTGGTCGAGCGAGGTTCTTATGCTGCATGATCTCTTTAGGCGATGGTATGATAATAGCTGCAGCGACGCAAATTTCTTTCCTGAAGCTAGGCGAGCGAAGGTAAGGGTTTTAGTTGTCCTGTTTACAAGCTCAGAGTGGGAATTGCTGTCACTGAGGAAGTCGTGGGAGACTTGTATACAAAGGATAATTGCCTGGTTGAGTTACATTGTTTTGTTTACGAGTCCAGAGTGTAAAGGTGGTTGTTTGGTGTGGAAGCAGTGGGGGGATACTATGGACATTAATCTAAACCGACCTGAAGGTAGGCGAACTCGCAGTCAGGGAGCTACGATGGCAGAGAAAGGGAAGCAGGTGGTGGATGAATCCCTCCCTCCCATTTACTTAGATATCCCTGAAGATTCGGACGAGCTGGAAGTAGATATTCGGGAGTTTCTTGCAGAGGATACTCCACGCCTGTCCTCCGGGGGAAAAGTTGGTAGGTGGATGAGGCATTCAGTTCCAGAGGAGGCCAAGGAAGATACCGAGATAGATTCTGAGAATGATGACGAGGAGGATGAAGGAAGGAGCAGGCGAGGTCGCGGGAGAAGGGGCCGCGGAGGCGTTAGGGGCAGAGGGAGGTATGTAGCGCGAGAAGAGAATCGTGGTTCTGAGGAGGGCTCCGGACGTGGTGTCCGCGGTCGGGCCAAGAAGGATATGCGACAAAAGTTACAGGATGCAGAGGCCGCTTATACCAAGGAAACTAATTACAAAATTCGCAGGATAATAGATAAGTTAGAAGAAGAGGCTCTGCAAGATCAATCTGATCCAGAGATGGCTGATTGGGAGACCTTCTTACCTGACCCTGGACATACAAGAGGACGGATGTCCCTCTATAAGTAGTCCCTGCACGTATATTGGGGAATGAAGCGTTTACTTGCTAAGGCCCTGGAGCAAGTAGCAGTAGAAATGGTGGAGCTTGCACAGGGCATGCCAATGTTTAAAAGAGAATTGAAAAATATACAAATGACCCTTCTAATGCAGGACAGGAAAATGGATCAGCTCATAAAGCTGTTGAAAGAGAATGGAATAGCTGTGAAGACAGAAAATGCAGCAAATGCAATAAGGAATGATGCCATGCATCCGTAGCCAAAGCAGTTGAAGACATTAACAGGTTTCTACATGGAGATTTTTGTGCCTTTTCCAGATAGTAGTAGTTTATAGTAGTCTAATCGTAGCAGTGTTGAACAGTATGGATCTATCTCTAGTGTTGAATAGTATGTTTTTGGATAGATTAGAGGGTTATTTAGTCTGGTTTGAGAAACTGAACTTCTATTTCTTTTGGATGGCGGTTATATATTTTTAGGAGTTCACCCGGTTTCCCTGTTGGGCGGGTGGCGATATGTATATGTACATAGTTTTCATTTTTATTAATAGAATTTTACCTTAGCTTAAAAAAAAAAACGTGGACTACATCTATTTTATTATAAAACAAAGTCCGCTAAGGTAGTAAGTATCAAATGAATGTAATGATGATTCATTAAACAAGATCTACTAGGTAGGAAGGAAGATGTTATGATTAGGTTATCTTGATTAATTATAAATTAAAATATAGTTCTCTTTATAATATTGGTAAGAGTTTATTATATTTGGAGGTTAGCAAAGTAGGAAGTTTCTCTTTCAAATAGGTAAGTAAATATGAGTGGGTTTCTTCCATTAAAGGATCAATTATAAGGCATTTTCTTATTTTAAGGGTTTTGATATTGATAAAGTGTGATGAATTTCTATGTTATCCTTTGTATATTGTATATGATTTAATATTCATATATAAGGCATATGACAAAAAGGTTTTTATCATTTCCAATATTGTATTTACTTGGATAATAGAGATGGCATTGAGAGTTCCCCAGAAATTCATTCCAAAAGTGTATCATAAGGCAATGACCCTCATCGGGGTATTGAATTGTTTAATTATAAATATGAAAATCCATGTAATTTATTTAACATAGGCTCTATCTTGAATTAGTTCATTATAAGGGAGCCTCTTAAGTTGGTCATAAACTAGATTAAAAAAGTGTTGGAACCATAGAGATGAGACTTCACCCAATCCAACCACATTATAGATAAAATTTCTTCCTATTTTGATTTAGTGATCAATCCCATGTGCATGAAATCATGCTTTAAATCTTTTGATACATAAGAATACCTTGTTATTTTTTTACTCATGAGTTGAACAAAAATTCCCATCTAGCTTGCATGGTCTAGGTGGATTTTCTAGACCTCGAAATGAAATTATGACCATCCCTAGAGAGGATCATATCCCCTATACACGAATCTTATCTACCATCAGCCTTATCAATTTTTCAACCTTAGTTTCAACATAGAATTTGCATCAGAGTTAATTCATCTACAAGCCTCAAGGAATTTGTGATTATTAAGGTCGATACTGGGTACACTACTAACTAATCCATTACTTCAGTTTCTCAACAACTACTTTCTTTTTCAAAACCAAAATAATTGTATTTGTGATAGTCCACTTATGGCATAGATCAACCCATAGGTGGAGCTTCCCACCCAAACCCCTCATGCCCCCAAAATCTCCCTACATATGGAATGCAAGTAAAGGAGTGTATACTAAAATTGTTTGGAAAAATAAATATAATGATGCAACCAAAGCCCCTTCACCAAAGACCATGGCTCCCAATACTTTAGCACCTAGGGCCAGAGTTGTGACTTGAACTAGTTCATTATAGGTAAAGGTAATTAGTAAAGTACTTTTTGGCAACATGGATTAGGGAGGTGGTGGATGAAGACCATCGTATCCTCCACCACTCTGCCTAATACAATAAAGTGAAGTGATTATTAATATTGAGGGCCACTAGAAGCAACCAAAACTTATAACTCTAGTGATTATTAATTGAACTCATCTTGTGTAACTAAGTACATTCATGCTCTTTGAACATTGAGAATATTGAGAAAGAGATGAAAGATGTATTTTTTTCATGAAAGTGACCTAATGGAATGTCTAAGATTTGAATGAAAATAATAATAATAATAATAATAATAATAATCCAATTTTAAGATCGTGGCCAATCTAGACACCAAATTTGTGTATAAGATACTCTTGTTTGTGGGACAAGGGACCCACTTTCACATATAATATGGCTACTAATGTTTATGAAGGTATACTTACTCTAGACCCCTTTAGATTTGAATTTGGAGGAAACACATGCTCTTAACCATTAAGCCTACTCCCCCGGATGTAGGTGATTCGAATTGCATTTAGTGTGATGGGACTGGGGTGGGCGAAGCAGCGAAGCCACCTGCCAGCCATGATCATCGGACAAAAGGCCATGTGGGAGGAGGAGCGCCTGCAGGTGGGTGTCATTAAGGGTAAAGGAATGTCTGAGACCAGCATTAATATGTCGTCCCAATTCGCATGCGACGATGGCTATTAGTCTTCGGCTCCCATGAATGCCATAGTTATGGCGGGAGAGTATCGAGGTGGTGGGAATTGTTTATTAGCCGGCTTCAGCCATGGCTATATGCTGTTGTGTTTCATGCTGTTTTGGATGGTTGCGGGTTCTGCAGGTGCATGGGCTTCGTGGGGGTCAAGCTCTGGTTTTTATCAGCGGCCCTCTCCTGAGGTGGTGGGCTCACAAACGCAAACCAGCGCGCTCTCTTCACGTGGTATTCCCCCTGCTGTTCGTGGTGATTATTTTAACGCTGCTGCAATGCCGAGGCCCCGCCAGAGAATGCTCAGCCGCAGAGGCTCAGGACGGGGCACCCCTTCACGCCCGTCCTCTGGGTCTGTCGCCATGAGTCAGGATCCTCGACCTCGAAGTGGAAATGAGGGCATTCTGAGGCCCAGTCAATTCCTCAACCCAAGCTCTCTAGGCTCTTCGAATTCGCCCTCCTTTGGCTCTGCTATCTTTACTTTCAATTGCTCCCTTAATCGCCCTCAGATCACGGCTCATGTCTCTGTCCTCTTTCTAGAGGAAGCCCAAGATGAGGGCGATCCCAGTGCTCCAATGCCACTCACAGAGGATGAACAGGATGTGGGTGATCCCAATACTCCGAGGCCAATTTCCGATTTGCAGCTCGGGATGGTTCCGCCGGCCAGCGCTGTCAATGTTAATCCAATGGCTCCTGCTCCTCCAGACATGCAAGATAATGCAGCGGCCCAAGCTCAGGACCTGAATGAAGGGGGTTGGTGCAGGATCGTGGAGGAGTCACCTGATGAGTAATCAAGCTTTGCAGTTGCTTAACCGGTTTTTGCGGCCCAGTTGAAAAGGGTTTTTTGGCTCAATGTGTCAAATTCTGTCTCTGTTACTGTGTCGAGATCAATTTCTAGTTTCTGTTGTGTTTGCATGTTGTTTGTGTTCTTTTGGATCCCCTGCGTGGGAAATCTCGTCCAATTTCTCAGTTTTGGACAATGTCTGGCTCAAACGGCCTTACTCTCAGGCTAGTTGGTTCACCATGCTCAGCATGTTGTAATTTTACTCGTTTACTGTGAATAATAGTTTAGACTTACTTAGCAAAAAAAAAAAAAAAACCATTAAGCCTACTCGGGTTGTATATTATTTTCTAGTGATTGAAGCAATTGATGGGAAATATATTCTATGTGAAGGAAAATTGTATGGTTTTTGCATCATACTTCCCTATCAATAATTTTGCATGAGGATAATTAGTTTTGTTCTAATAATTTTAATTAGCAAGGTGACATTGTTATTTAGTTCACTCCATAATTCTCCAACACTATTGTTGATTGACCTATCTCAGAGACTTGTCATATTTTTCTCACAATTTTTATTATGAAATACTAGGCCTTACCAATATTTGTGCTTCTAATGACTTGAGAGAGTGTACAAAATTTTGGCATTGGTTGGCCAATAAACTCCCTAACACTCATTAAATTATCTATGGGGTTTTCAATAAGTTTTATTGTCAAGAAAATAAAGAAAGGGTCCCATCATTACATCTAGAAGTTTTGAAAAAATAAGAATGCCTCACTTCGGTTGTAAAATCCTACTAGCATTGACAACGTGACTATACAGACTTAATTTACTTCAATGAAATTTACGAAATGGACAGTATGAGTCTACTAAATGCTTGATAGACTTCTCCTCTTAAAGGAAAAAAAAAAAAAAAAAAAACTATTTCAACACATTGGAGACCAATCAATCCATGCTATGGAATTGTCGCTCTATTAAGCCACCACTTCATTTGGTTTACACTATCATGGGAAGTTGACAACATGTGAATGCCTAAAAAATATTTTATCCTTAATTTTTCTCATCTCCAAACCTGATGTTGTTTGGCTTGTATCCCCATTGACTAGAATTCAAATTATCAAGCTATATTTCATAATACATAGAGAAATTCGAGCACTCATTATCACACAATAGTATACTAACAAGAGCCATGTGGTGGTATTGTCACTGGTCTTTCTTTTTCGCACATTGCCACCACGTGGCTTTTCTTTCTTGTGCAAGATGACATGGGCCTATGTGTGAAAATAATATTCTTATGAAATTATATATATATATATATATAATTTGATCATTTATAAATTAGTCTTTTTATATTGAATAATAAAATTAAAAAAAAAATTATTAAATATTTGGAAAAAAAATACTTTAAACAATAAAATAAAATAAACAAATTTAATTATATCATACCCAAGTGATAAACTAAAATTTGACAACAAAGTATTTATAAAAATAATAATGAAACAAAAATATATTAATTTCATTTAATGCCCCTCGGTGAAAATTAAAAGATTCAATTTACTTTTACTACAAAGATGAGGTAAATCATAGGCCAGGTAGAAAGCCTAAGTGAGAAACTTTAATATTTTAAATTATTTCAATTTTATATAAAAGAAAAGTATGAAAAATCTTGGAATTCATAGGAAAAGACCCTAGATGAAAACTTTCATTTACTAATAAGTTAGACTAAATTTATTCCCCTCTCCCTAGAGATAAATATCCCAGTGGGAAAAGAAGCCATGGAAAGCAGAAAAAGAAAGTTGGAGGCATCTTGGATGAGAGATAGAGGAAATGCAAAACACCTCGAACAGGATGTTGTTAAAGTGAGGCAGGACACTAACAAAAGGGTTTTTCTTGAGCTGGACTAAGAACCAATGGAAGCCTGAGACATACTAGAGAGTCTATAAGTTCTTGGTTGGATTGGGTAGTTTTGACACCAAAGAACATACTGTATTAGGTTTTTGTCCATCTTTTTTTTCTAGAAATTGAAAGAGCTCGGGGGTAGATGCAGTTTGGGAACTCATCTCATTGGTTGGGAAGATGAGTCTTCTTCCCAGTTGAATTCCCTAGTTGTCTAAATGAAATCAGATAAGTACATTATCGATTTTGGAATCTATATTTTTTTGTATATAAGGAAAATTTAATGAAATTTTAACATTTATATGTTGACAAAATCATTTCATAAATAAAGTTCTTAGGGTGATAGTCAAATGGTAGTTGCATTCATTGAAAAACCGGGAAATTCATGATATGTTTGTATATAAACTAAGATAGGTATGAGAAGAGAACTAAAGTGGCTTATCAATGAATCTGAATGGGAGAAAGAGTTAAATTGTTACAAATAAACCCTCATAAAAATGTGACGAATTATGTAGTCAATCAAGAAAAATGGTTTTGGTAGGTAATGGTCGAAGGTGAATAACCAATGTAGGAAAAACAACTAAGTGTTTGAAACAATTGTTGACACACAATTTATTATGGTTGTAAAAGACAAAAGTAACTCATTTCATGAGAAAGCGAATCAGAATATATAATCATCGATAAATTTAACCCCTTGGGTATGAAAGAAGAACTGGAAATAAACAATGAAGACTCGAGTGAGCTATGAGGCTAGGATGTTTCAGCAACCTCATAGGCAGTCCGAGGTCTAAGACACTAACTGGGACAAATGCAATTTTTCCTAGAAATTTAAAAAAAAACCAGTTCATACCTACAATTATAAGGAGAAAAAGAAACATAACAATTATTTATGGAACTATGTGCTTTGTCGAAAACAACAACATTGATACTTGTTTGATTAAGGAAGCTAAGAAAGAATTGTTGAAGATATTGATTATTACTGTCAAGCCAGGAGGCAACTCCTCAAATGAAATTTGTTTATTCATTTAGATTGCTCATAGTTATATACATGAGGGAGTGACTCTTGAGTTTCATCTCCCGCTGACTCTTCCTTTTCCATTATTTATTATTTACACTATTTTACAATTGTTCACCCAATCCCCATGATTAGGTGTCAACATTCCCCCCTTAATATGAAGAAATGTTGGTGAGTCCAAGCATCATTCTGAATCTTTCAAGCTTTTCTCTTCCAAGTGCTTTGATGAAGATGTTTGCAATTTGCTCATTAGTGGAACAATGGCGTAGATGGATTGTTTTGGCCTCAACATGATGTCGAATCAGATGGTATTTTGTATTGATGTGCTTCGTTCGATCATGGAACTTTGGGTTCTTGGCCAAATTTATTTCAGAGGTGTTGTCAATCATGAGTGGAGTCGAATGTACTTGTTTTACCTACAAATCTTCCAACATTTTCCTAAGCCACACAATTTCTTTTGTTGCCTCAGTTGTTGCCACGTATTCTACCTCTGTTGTGGAATTCGTTGGAACTGATTGTTTGTGTGATCTCTAGGAGACAGCTCTTGATCCAAGACTCATAGCATAACCAGAAGTAGATACCCCAATTTCTTTGTCTCCATCGAAGTCTGAATTTGAGTATCCAATCAAGCGGAAGTCACCCACCTGTGTATACTTGAGTCCAAAGTCTTGAGTTCCCTTCAAGTACTTTAGAACTCTTTTTGCAGCAGACCAATGTCCCTCACAAGGCTTTTGCATAAACCTGGAGAGGATTCCAATAGCAAACGAAATGTCTAGTCTGGTAGTAGTCAGGTAGTTGAAACTTTCTACAAGTTGTCTATACTTTGTTGCATGCTCAAATTCTTTTCCTTCAATGGATGTGAGCTTTATGTTTTGTTCCATTGGAGTAGTTAGAGGATTGCATTTAGCCATGCCAAACCTATTCAACAGATCTCCAATGTACTTCTTTTGAGAAAGAAATATGGACTTTGGATGTTGAATTACTTCAATACCAAGATAGTAATGAACATAGCCAAAATCAATCATTTCAAAACCTTTCCTCAATTCCTTCTTTATGGATGCAATGTAGCTCTCATTGTTCCCTGTCATCAAAAGACCATCTACATGTACCACAAGATATACAACTGTTTTGCCAACTTTCTTGACAAACAAAGTTGCATCATCAAGATCATAATGTTTGAAATTGAGTTTCAAAATATGCTCAGTTAATTTTTCATACTAGGCTTGCGGTGCTTTCTTGAGTCCATACAAGGATTTCACAAGTTTGCATACTTTATGTTCATGTCCTTTCACAACAAATCCTTCAGGCTGGTACATACAAACATTTTCTTTTAGATCTCCACTCAAGAAAGCAGTTTTTACATCCATTTGATGGACTTTCCAATTGTTCTGAGCTGCTAGGGCAAAGAGTGTTCGAATGGTAGCCCATTTTGTTGTGGGGGAAAAGTCTCCTCATAATCGACCCCTTCCTTCTGTGAAAAATCTTTTGCCACAAGCCTGAATTTGTGCTTCTCAAGTGAGGCATCATATTTATAATTGTTCTTGTAGACCCACTTGCAGCCAATTGGTTTGGTTCCCAATGGAGGATCAACCAGCTTCCAAGTGTCATTCTTTATCAAGGCATCATACTCCTTTTGCATTGCTTCTTTCCATTCATCATGAGAAGCGACTTCTCTGAAGGAAGTTGGTTCAAAATCTATAGACAAATTCAATTCACAATCATAAGAAACATCCATATCAACAAGTGAATCAAAGTCGTCTACATCACCTCCATTTTGTCGAGTTGAATTTCTTGTTCATGTCTTTCCAACCTCATCAGGATGAACACTTACAATTGTCTTTGTCAACCACTTTGGGGGACCTTTTTGAGATGGTCCAGGCTGCTATGTTGATTGAGTTGGGACTGAATCAAGATTGAGTCTCCCAATTCTGTCAATCACATCACTCAAAGTATCATCAGTGATTGGAGTTTCATGCGAGAGAGGGAGTACTTCAGAAGAAGATTCCACAAGTTCATTCAGTATAGAAATCCCCCTTCAAAATGTAGAATCTGATTATGAAATTCTTGAAATGATTCTCGATTGACTTTCCCAATATAAAGAAGAGACATATGTGCATAAATCGATATACATTTGATCCATAAAGATCGATATACATTTGATCCATAAAAAAAAATGGAATGAGCTATTAATTTATGATTCTAGATAAACCTCTTTATCATAATAAAACCTCTTTATCATAATAAAGAGATGCCATTATATTTTCTCCGACAATTGCGGCTCAAATTCATAATTTAGGTCCATGTGATGTTCTGCATGCCATTATATGTTCTCCATAAATTGCGAGTCAAACTCATAATTTATGTCCATGCGATGTCCTTTGAGCCTGTGTAAAGCATGGACAAAAATTGTGACGCAACGCAGACGCTTTCAATGCTTTTTACCTCACGGTAGATGAACAAGTTTCGATGGGAGGAATCGGCGAGGCCCTTTCCTGGCAAGTCTGTGGTTCATACCAGGCTCACATTCAACGCCCTCGCGGACACAAATCCCTGGTTGACATCGGATGTGTAGGGTCGTGGGCATGAATATTTATATCCATTCATTCACTTGGCAGAACGGTAAGGGCATGTACCTATCAAGTTGTGGCTTGTGCCACGCTGTTCGAATGTACGCCGGCTATCTATGACCTAATACCAACGTAATATAAAGTCAACAAATATAAAAAGCCTCTTTAAATTACCGAACGACATTCGCATTTCCAAGGGATTCCTAGATGGCACCTATGCACATGGAGAGATTTTATGAGACATGTGCTCTTGCCCTTTGTTAAATCCAATGACGCTTCGAGAACAAATTGCTCTAATTTATTTTATCATTAATCTCCCCGGTTATATAAGGATTATCAAATTTTGCTCTAATTTATTTTATCATTAATCTCCCCGGTTATATAAGGATTATCAAATTGGTTTTGTATTTTTTTTTAAATTAGGAATTTTGGAGCATAAATTTCATGCTCAACGTATATATCCCTGATCAGTCAGCTAAAAATTTAATTGATATATAACACATTAAAAATTAAATTATAAAACATGTAAACGAAATATTAAATTATAAAAGATGTAAATGAAATATGCATGAGCATCTTTAGTGCAATAATAGTAGAGGCATTTTAAGGTAAGGTGGACTACATCTATTTTATTATTAAACAAAGTGCGCTAAGGGAGTAAGTATCAAATAAATGTAATGACGACTCATTAAACAATATCTACTAGGTAGGAAGGAGGATATTATGATTAGGTTATCTTGATTAATTATAAATTAAAATATAATCTTTTTTACGATATTGGTAAGAGTTTATTATATTTGGAGGTTAGCACATTAGGAAGTTTCTCTCTCAAACAAGTAAATATGAGTGGATTTCTTCCATTAAAGGATCAATTATAAGGTGTTTTCTAACTTTAAGGGTTTTGATATTGATAAATTGTGATGAATTTCTATGTTATCCTTTGTATATTGTATGTGATTTAATATTCATATATAAGGCATATGACAAAAATGTTTTTACCATTTCCAATATTGTATTTACTTGGATAATAGAGATGGCACTGAGAGCTCCCTAGAAATTTATTCCAAAAGTGTATTATAAGGCAATGACCCTCATTAGGGTATTGAATTGTTTAATTATAAATATGGAAATTTACGTAATTTATTTAATGTAAGCTCTATCTTGGATTATCTCATTATAAGGGAGCCTCTTAAGCTGGTCATAAACTAGATTAAAAAAGTGTTGGAACCGTAGGGATGAGACTTCATCCAATCCAACCACATTATAAATAAAATTTCTTCCTATTTTGATATAGTGATCAATCCCATGTGCATGAAATCATGCTTTGAATCTTTTGATATAAAATAATACCCTGTTATTTTTTTACTCATGAGTTGAAAATTTTTCCCATCTAGCTTGCATGATCTAGGTGGATTTTCTAGACCTTGAAATGAAGTTATGACCATCCCTAGAGAGGATCGTATCCCCTATACATGAATCTTATCTACCATCAACCTTACCAATTTTTCAACCTTAGTTTCAACATAGAATTTGCATCAGAGTTAACTCATCTACAAGCCTAAAGGAATTTGTGATTAGTAAGGTCGGTACTAGGTACACTATTAGCGAGTCCATTACTTCGGTTTTCTCAACAACTACTTTCTTTTTCAAATCCAAAATAATTACATTTGTGATAGTCCACTTATGGCATAGATCAACCCATAGGTGGAGCTTATCTCCACCTCCCCCCCCCCCCCCCCCCCTCCCACACACCCCACAAACCCCTCATACCCCCAAAATCTCCCTACATATGGAATGCAAGTAAAGGAGTGTATACTAAAATTGTTTGGAAAAATAAGTATAATGATGCAACCAAAGCCCCTTCACAAAAGAGCATGGCTTACAAGACTTTAGCACCTAGGGCCATATTTGTGACTTGACCTAGTTCATTATAGGTAAAGGTATTTAGTAAAGTACTTTTTGGCAACATGAATTAGGGAGGTAGTGGATAAAGACGATCCTATCCTCCACCACTCCACCTAATATAAAAAAGTGAAGTGATTATTAATGTTGAGGGCCACTAGAAGCAACCAGAACTTATAACTCTAGTGATTATTAATTGAACTCATCTTGTGTAACTAACTACATCCATGCTCTTTGAACATTGAGAATATTGAGGTAGAGATGAAAGATGTATTTTTTTCATGAAAGTGACCTAATGGGATGTCTAAGATTTGAATCAAAATAATAATAATAATAATAATAATAATCCAATTTTAAGATTGTGGCCAATCTAGACACCAAATTTGTGTATAAGATCCTTTTGTTTGTGGGACAAGGGACCCACCTTCACATATGATATGGCTACTGATGTCTATGAAGGTATACTTACTCTAGACCCCTTTAGATTTGAATTTGGAGGAAACACATGCTCTTAACCATTAAGCCTACTCGAGTTGTATATTATTTTCTAGTGATTGAAGCAATTGATGGGAAATGTATTCTATGTGAAGGAAAATTGTATGGGTTTTGCATCATACTTCCCTATCAATAATTTGGCATGAGGATACGTAGTTTTGTTCTAAAAATTTTAATTAGAAAGGTGACATTGTTATTTAGTTCACTCCATAATTCTCCAACACTATTGTTGATTGACTTACGTCAGAGACTTGTCATATTTTTATCACAATTTTTATTATGAAATACTAGGCCTTACCAATATTTGTGCTTCTAATGACCTCAGAGAGTGTGCAACATTTTGGCATTGGTTGGCCAATAAGCTCCCTAACACTCATTAAATTATATATATGGGGTTTTCAATAAGTTTTATTGTTAAGAAAATAAAGAAGGGGTCCCATCATTACATCTAGAAGTTTTGAAAAAAGAAGAATGGCTCACTTGGGTTGTAAAATCCTACTAGCATTGACATCAAGACTATAGAGACTTAGTTTACTTAGATGAAATTTACAAAATGGACAATATGAGTCTACTAAATGCTTGATAGACTTCTCCTCTTAAAGAAAAAAAAATCTATTTCAACACATTTGGAGACCAATAAATCCATGTTATGGAATTTTCACTCTATTAGGCCACCACTTCATTTGGTTTACACTTTCATGGGGAGTTGAGAACATGTGAATGCCTAAAAAATATTTTATCCTTAATTTTTCTCATCTCCAAACTTGATGTTGTTTGGCTTGTAGCCCCAATGACTAGAATTCAAATTATCAAGCTATGTATCATAATCCATAGAGAAATTTGAGCACTCATTATCACACAATAGTATACTAACAAGAGTCATGTGGTGGTATTGTCACTCATCTTGCTTTTTTGCACATTTCCACCATGTGGCTTTTCTTTCTTGTGCAAGATGACATGGGCCTATGTGTGAAAATAATATTCTTATGAAATTATATGTGTGTGTGTGTGTGTGTATATATATATATATATATATATATCACCATTTATAAATTAATCCTTTTATATTGAATAATAAAATTAAAAACAATTATTAAATATTTGGAAAAAAATTACTTAAAACAATAAATAAAATAAACCAATTTAATTATATCATATCCAATTGATAAAATAAAATTTGACAACAAAGTATTTATAAAAATAATAATGAAATAAAAATATACTAATTTCATGTAATGCCCCTTGGTGAAAATTAAAACATTCAAGAAAAGAGCCATTGGTTTGAAAATTAAAAAGGTATATTGGGACAGACTGCAACTGGAGCTAGGGTTGGATTTGACGCTAGGATTTTGACTTAGGGTTCCATGACGGGATGCGTATGGGGGAGTGCTGCTCCCTCCTACAGTCAGGTAGTTACAGAGGGAAGCAAGGATGCTGGAAAGAAGCATTTCAAAAAACGTCTGGAGAAGGTATCAGAGGCAAGAAGCAAGGGAACATTAGGAAGAAACAGACTTCAGGATCAGGAAGGAGATCAACAGGGAACAAGTAAGGAAAAGGAGAATGGAGATAGCAGTGAAAAAACTACTTCCATAAAGCCTTATGGGGTCTACAAACCCAAGTCGAGCATTACTCCCCAGGCTATATTGAGCGATCCAGCTATACAAGCGCATAGGGATCATATGAAGGAACATGTGATCATATGTAAATTCATGGGGTTATGGCTGACAAAGAGGGCCTTACACGTTTGGATAAGGAGCCATTGGAAGCCAAAGGGGGAAATACACCTACATCTGGGTTCTAAGGGCTTCTTCACAGTGGTGTTCACAAGCATGGAGGACAAAGATAGAGTGTTCGAAGGGGGGGCATATTTTTATGTTGCGGTAGGACTCTACATGCGGCCATGGATGATGAACTTTGTCCCGAAAGGTGAGACATTCACATCGGTACCGGTATGGATCAGACTATACTCCCTTCCTCTGGACTATTGGCTACTGGAATCCTTGAAAACAATAGGCAACAAGTTGGGGCATTTTCTAAAGATCTCAGAGGCAACTCTTAAAGGAAAATATACATCCTTCGCCCGAATATGTGTGGAAATGGACTTATCTGGAGCCCTTTCAGAAGCAATAATTTTAGAAGTGTATGATGAAGAATGGGTGCACATAGTGGACTATGAGCACATCCCGTTTAGGTGCTGCAAATGCCATGAACATGGGCATCTATTCAGAGACTGCCCAATAATCAACATGGAAGGTAATGGGAAAACTACTATGGATAGAAATCAAGAGGGTTTCACCAAGGTTGGGGGAAAAGGGAAAGGAGGTAAACGTCCTTAGAAGAAGATAAATGAGGACAGACACACAAGACACAACAGTTTCAAGATCCTAGAGGAAGAAGAGGGGAACAAGGATACAGTCCATGAAATGGAGAACATAACCGAGGAGCAGGAAAAGGTCGCTGACATGGAGGGTATCACAGTAAACAACCAGCAAAAGGATGATCCACCAAGCTATATGGAGATTAGTAGTGACCATGAGATGACTTCGAGTGAAGTGGGAACAGAGGACCATGAACTATAGGAGATTCTAGATAGGGAAAATTTAGATCTAGAGAAATTTATGGAACAAGGGAAGAACATAGGAGTGGACTCCCAGCCAAAAGAGGATTATGACAGAGTACAATAGCTCTTTCTATGGAGATCACAATCAAAGGGAGCTGGAGTCAAAAAAACTCATGAAAGCCAGGAGCCCAGTGGGGTCAAAATGATGGAGAATACATAGGCACAATCTCCAAAAAACTCAGGCAAGAAAAGAGGAAGGAAAAGACAGAATGAACAATTGAACGAATGTGGAAAACTATTGATTAACTCAGGTAAGATGAAAGATCTCACCAGTTATTCCTTTACTAACCTTTCTTAATGAAGCTCACAACCTGGAATATTAGAGGCATAAGAAATAGAAGGAAACAAAGAAATCTCAGTAACAGAATGAAAGAAGAAAAACCAGATATGGTTTTTATTTAGGAGACAAAATGTTCAATGGATAAGATAAGAGAAATTCATAATAAGTGGTTAATCAAGTATGAGTATCTAGAGGTTAAGGCAAATAACTCGGTGGTGGGGGAGGGGGGGATTCTCACGTTGTGGGTTCCACAGAAATTTGGAATCCTGGATGTTGAAGCATCCAGGAACTATCTTTCGGTGGTATGTCAACCTGTAGGTGACAAGGAGGTATACATGATCACAAACGTTTATGGACCTCAAAAGGAAGCAGACAAACTCAAGCTTCTCATCTCCCTCGAGGATCTAAGAGCAAGACATCCCAATATGCCCTGGATTGGTGCAGGAGATTTCAACATGATAAGATCTCTTTCAGAAAAAAGGAGGTATTAGGTAGCTAGGCAGAGACTCCATGGCCTTCCAGAACTTCATTATGAACATGGGACCAGTGGACACTGAAACAATAAATGGAACCTTCACATGGAACAACAAGAGGGGAGGGGCTTCTCAAGTTGCTTCCAAACTTAATAGATTTATTATTTCATAGGACCTCCTTCTCATGGGCCCTACCATGACAACTTCCATTCTACCCTTTGGAGGTTCAGACCACTAGCCTGTACAGTTGGAAGCCATCTTTATGGGCACACCGAGAAATAGACCTTTTAGGTTTGAAAATGCCTGGCTCTCTCACCCTAAATTCACCAGTAACATTAATAAACGGTGGAGAGAGGATTTGAACATTCAATGCACTAAAATGTTCATGCTCCAACATAAACTTAAAAATATCAAATCCAGACTTAAATTTTGGAACAAAAAGGAATTTGGTGATATCTTCAAAGCCAAAAGAGAAGCTGAGAAGAAGCTCCAGGAGATCAATTAGATCAACATCACAGATGGCTTCACCAAAGAGCAGAAAAATCTAACTGACTCTCTACAGGAAGAATGGGAAGATCGATGCTTATAAGAGGAAATTTTTGGAGGTAGAAATCAAGGATACAATGGACTAGAGAGGGAGAAAGAAACACAAAATTCTTTCATAATTCCACCATGGCTCACAGGGCACACAATAGAATCACAAAGATCAAATATTCTCAAGGGATTGAGCTTGTCGCTCACAATGATATGGAATCGGTCCTTGTACAACACTTCCTCAATATTGCAAAGGAGCCACTGGAGGATAGGTCCAGGTTCATTGACCATTTCACTCAGTATATCCCTCAGCTAGTCACCAGAGAGGACAACCACAATCTTAACAGGCTATTGTTGGAAGAGGAGGTCAGTGAAGTGATTAATGAAATGCAAAATGGAAAAGCACCAGGACCAGATGGATTCAATGTAGACTTCTTCAAAGCTTGTTGGGAAACAATCAAACAGGATATCTTCGAGGTTTTGGAAGACTCCAGAAATTCCAAAAAGATTCTGAAGGTTCTTAATGCTTCCTTCATAGATTTGATCCCAAAACAAGAAAATGCCATGACTCCAGATGGTTTTCGACCCATAGCCTTATGCAATGTGGTGTATAAAATTATTTCTAAAGTGATAGCCAATAGACTCAAGCCCCTTCTACCATCTCTAATCTCGAAGGAGCAAACAGGCTATGTGGAAGGAAGACAAATTCTCAACAATATCATCCAAGCTCATGAGGTGGTACACTCTCAAAAGCAACAAACAAGCTGGTATGATCATTCAGCTGGACCTATCTAAAGCCTATGATAAGCTAAGTTGGTCTTACATAAGAGCAATTCTAAGAGCCTATGGCTTTGACCAAAATTAGATAAGATGGGTTATGGTACTAGTCACCACGACCAATTTTTCCATACTGCTCAATGGACCTCCAACAAGAACCTTCACACCCTCCAGAGGACTCAGATAGGGAGATCCACTCTCACCGTTCCTCTTCGATCTCATGATGGAAGGGCTAGGTAGAGCGATCAAAATGGAAAATGCTGAAGGACGAATCCAGGGTATCAAACTCACCTTGGATGGAGCGACAAACACACATCAACAATTTGTGGATGATACAATGTTGTAGGGCATACCCACAGTCAGGGAAGCCAGAGCAATCAAAAGCATATTAAATGACTTTTCTATGGCAGCAGGCACAGAGGTAAGCCTCAACAAGTCCAAAGTTTTTTTATTTAACACTAATATTTCTATTCAGAGAAACATTACCAAAATTCTTGGATTTCAAAGGGAACACCTACCTTCCAAATATCTTGGCATACCGCTTACTGACAAACATCTAAGCAGGAAAGTGTGGGAGCCAATATTAAACAAACTTCAGGACAAGGTCAAAAAATGGACATGCAGCTCACTAAATTTGGTAGGGCGCCTTGTGCTCACACAGGCGGTCTTGCAGGCCATTCCCATTTTCATGTTTTCAGCTCTTCTTGCTCCTCAGGCATTAGGCAACGAATAAGGAGCATACAAAGGGAATTTCTATGGGGCAGAGAAAAATAAGTGGGCTTTAGTAGCCTAAGACAAGCTTGGCAAGCCCAAAAGCCATGGTGGCTTGGGACTTCGTGATCTTGAAACCCTCAGCAGAGTTTCGGGATCCAAACTTTGGTGGAGATGGATCAAGGAGTCGACTGCTCCCTGGACTAATCTTTGGAAACAAAAATATGCCAAGTATTGGCACGAGAAGGATCACATTCAAATGTCAAGGCAAATCAGGGGCTCCCATATCTGGAACCTTTCCTGGCAAAATAAAATTATTGTTCAACAACATTGTTTCTGGGAAATACGAGCAGGGAACCTAGCTCGATTTTGGGAGGACAACTGGAAACAGGAACCCAACCTTTACAAGGATGAATTAGCAGTGCTCAAAAGTGACACAGATAACAAAGGGCTAATTTTGGTAAAAGACTTCTGGGACCAGGAAAGGAATAATGGAAAATGGAGGAATTGGAAGGAGCTAGGATATAGTGATGAGAGTCCTCTGAAGGCCCAGGAAGACGCTCTCACCCAAGATCTAGAGCATAGAAGGATTCTAGTTTCCTCCTCACTTGACCAATTAAGGTGGGGAAAGAACACCGAAGGTAAATTTAACCTCAAAGAGGCTGAATAGGAAGTCACAAGATTTAACTATTCGAATCCTAATCAAGTGTGGAAGAAACTATGGGAGAGCCCCCACTGGATGAAAATAAAGTTATTTATCTGGGTAGTGCATCAAAGGAAGATCTTAACTTGGGAGAATCTCTTAAAGAAAGGCTTCATTGGTCCTTCCAAATGTTACATCTGTGTCTCACATGAGGAGACAATGGAACACCTTCTCAACCTCTGTCCCTTCACTTCCAGTGTGTGTGACTGGGTGGCCTCGATCTTTAGACAAACTGATAGGGACAGACTTAGCATATCCAACACTTTGAAGAACTGGAGGAAGAAATTCTCAGGGAATGAGATTATTAATAAAGCCTGGATTCTGGTTCCAGGCTTTGTTATCTGGAATGTTTGGAAAGAGTGCAACAGTCGGATCTTCAAAACAAAACAAGTAATCCCCAACACATAATTGACCAAATTCTAAGGCAGCGCAAAGATACAGTAAGAAGCTTGTTGAGGACACTTCCTAAGGATCCTCCTCTGCCCCAAGAGGTGAGTATTATACTTCATTTGGGTCTCCAGTCCATAAGCCCACAGGGAATAATAAAGAGAGTGAGCCAAACAAATACAGATGTTAACATTTGGAAGCCTCCTCCTTATGGTTTCTTAAAGGTTAATATAGATGGAGCTTCTAAGGGAAACCCAGGATTAGCTGGCTTTGGGGGTGCCATAAGAGATGATCAGGGGAAAATAAAGAAGATCTTCCATGGCCACCTGGGGAAGGCTACTAATAACATGGTGGAGCTCATGCAATTAGAGCAATGCTTGGAAATCCTAGTGGATTCAAATTCAAATAATGTTATCATTGAAGTAGATTCGGAATTGATGATTAGAGCGGCCAAGAAAATATGCAATGGAACTTCTCCAGACAAAGTGTCGAAGCATTGGAAGCTTTTGCAGGTCTTTCACCATATCTACTCCCACTTGAAAACTCTAAAAACTGTTAGATTTGTCCATGTGAAAAGGAAAGCTAACCTGTTAGCAGATCGTTTGGCGAATGAAGGAGTCACTAATAGGGACAAGGATTCTCAGCATGCTTGGGATTTGTTACCTCCAGGCAAGCTGTGGGAGGATTGTCTTTATCAGGCAAACATAGATATGGAGCTATGGATTAACAGGATGGATTGAAGGGGTTCAGGGGACAGGCGAGAGGATGGAGAACCCTAAACCGTCTGCCCTTTTTGTTTTTGGCTCCAATCCAAAGCTCTGTTTTCTTTCGGTCAGGTGGCGAAAGGACTGAGTCGGGAAGTACCACAGGTTTGGTTGTCCATTTTTATATTGCTTCGATGGTGTTTGATAGAGAATAAGGGAGGAAGGCTCAAGAATCGCCTGCCAGACTGGATTAACGGTTTCCACTTGGCGAAAAGAGTGTGCATGCTTTTTCGTGGGATGAGCGATTCAAAAACCACAAGTGGTATATCGGGTGGGGTCCAAGTGGTTTCTGGTTTTTTGAGGTTGGCCCCCGATTCCACTCTTCGTGCGACACGTTATGGAGAGGAGGTGAGAGAAAACCGCCCTCATCGGGTGGTTAACCCTCGTACTACTTGTCCACCCGATATCTAAGAAGACCATCGAATCCAAGTCGGGTGATCAATGGTGTAGATTTGTTCATGTTAGTTCGTTTGGTGTTTTAGACCCGAAAGAGTTTAGTGTGAAGGACCTTAAGTTTTCATCGAGTCCGTAAGAAAGTTTTAAGTGTGGTTTGTTGTTGGCATTCTTGTGGACCCTTAGCGGGTCATATGTGGCTTTTTTGTGGGCCTTGGTTCTATGGACTTGTCTTCCAAGGAGTTCAAGGTTCATTTGGTGCACATTAGTACAACAAGATGGTCAATTGCTTGTTTTTTCCAAAAGTGTTTGGTTGGATCTCACCGATTTTCTTGTTTAGGTTTCTCATGGTTTTGGATGTGTGGTTCGGATTTTGCCTGCCCTGCTGTCTGTTGAACTCTCACAGAGCGGGTGTGGCTACATGTAAATTATGTATTATTGGCTAGATTAATAGAAGGTCCTACTCTTACTTGATCAAAAAAATAAAAAATTAAAACATTCAATTTACTTATACCGCAAAGATGAAGTAAATCATAGGCTAGGTAGAAAGCCTAAGTGAGAAAACTTTAATATTTAAGGTTATTTAAATTTTATATAAAAGAAAAGTATGACAAATCTTGGAATTCACGGGAAAAGACCCTAGATGAAAACTTTCATTTATCAATAAGTTAGAGGAAAGTTATTCCTCTCTCCCTAGAGATAAATATATAAGTGGGAAAAGAAGCCAAGGAAAGCATAAAAGGAAAGTTGGAGGCATCTTGGATGAGAGATAAAGGAAATTAAAAACACCTGGAACAGGATGTTGTTAAAGTGAGGTAGGACACTGCCAAAAGGGTTTTTCTGGAACTGGACTAAGAGCCAATGGAAGCCCTGAGACAGATGAGAGAGTCTATAAGTTCTTGGTTGGACTGGGTAATTTTGACACCAAATAACATACCATATTAGTTCTTTGTCCATCTGTTGTCCCGGAAATTGAAAGAGCTCGGGGGGAGATGCAGTTTGGGAACTCATCTCATTGGTTGGGAGGATGAGTATTCTTCCCAATTGAATTCCTTAGTTGTCTAAATGAAATCAAATAATTAAATTATCGATTTTGGAATCTATATTTTTTTTTTGGTACCCCAAACAGTCTCTGTAAACTCAACCCTAGATAACTCTTCGCTGGCTCAGTTTAACTCCACGTTTGACCACAAACTAGGCCTCGGGAGGGCTCAGAAATAATACGTTGCCACAGGGCCTAGGAAACCCTCACGCTGCCGTAAATCTCATGCTACGAGTGCTTTATGTGCCCAGAAATTTTCACGTTGTAATATAAGTCAAACGCTGCAAAAGAGGTCTTCCTAATCAAACAAAAGAAAGACAAAATGCAACGAAACCCTGACTTATATAACCCTTTTGTTTGATGCAACGCTTCTTCACAGGGGCCAAGTGATTTCAAATATCTTCAAGATTATTCGTTTATCACATATATCTTGAGAGGTATTTTGATTGTTCATTTATAGGCATATCAATGGATTAAAGAGGGGCTTCATTGTTATACGTAGGAGAAGGATAAATTCTTTTAATAGTCTCTTGGGTTAAATTCTTTTGGTTATTCGTTGAAGTTCTTATTTTAATTTGTAAACATCACACATTAAGTTATATCAAATGGTTTTATCATATAAACATTGGAAGGGATTCATGAACGTTGTAAGAGTTTCTCCGATATTGCTTACTTACGAATAAAGGAATAATCACTACCCTTTTTGAAGTTAATTTGATGTACATTCCATCTTAAAAAACAAAACAAAAACTTTATTTAATATTTCTGTTAAATATTTTTAATTCCACAAAAAATATGAAATCAATTACTTGATTAGTGCATATGGTTTTACTCGAGTGTGAAGTCATTGATTCGTTCATTATATTTCGATTTTCAAGTTTTTCAACTTCGAGGTGAGATTACAGTGAGAATTTCTGTCATATATTGACAACCGTTGGTGAATAAGGTGATGTCTCAACCCCTGGGGTTTTAGCCCACTAATGGGGGTTTCCGACTTCAAACGCAGATAACTCTCAAACTGTGAGGCACTGGGAGGTGTACCATATATCAACGGAAACATATCAATGAGTAGAAACCATCCAGAATATCTTTGATGCAAAATAGTATGAATTTTCAAGTCAAAATTCCCATGCAAGAACGGCGTAGCCCCTGGTGCTGCTAGGGTTTCCATCAATGACAACCATTGATAAAAAATATCCCCCTTTGGCATTGATGGCAACACAAGTACTCCCCCTGCGATCATGACACCTCTTCCTACTGCCTTCTCTCCCCCTTTGTCATCAATGGCAAGGGTAACTCCCCCTAACAAACAGTAATCCTGTGGACCTATACACACCTCCATTCCCCCTTTCTACTTGAGTAGATAAGAGAAATATTCTAATGAAAACTTGGGAGAATCCCAAGCTTTTGGTGAAGATACTAAAATGCTTCATGAGGTAATGGTTTGGTAAAGATGTCAGCAATTTGTTCCTTTGTGCCAACATATTCAAGCTTGATATTCCTTTCGGCGACTTGCTATCTAACAAAAGGATATTTAATGAGAATGTGCTTTGTTTTGGAATGCATAACATGATTCTTGGAGATACTGATGGCGTTGGTGTTATCGCAAAAGATGGGAATATCCTCATCAAACTTGACTTGAAGATCTTGCAAAGTTTGCTTCATCCAGAGACCTTGTGTACAATAAGTTGCTACCACGAAATATTTTGCTTTTGTTGTGGATAATGAGATTGAAGACTGATTTTTACTTGACCATGAAACAAGACAACCACCTAGATAGAGTGTTTCTCCACAGGTGCTCTTACGATCATCAACACTTCCTTCCAAATCTGCATCTGTATAATCTTGGATAACTAGATCATTTCCTTTGGGATACCATACACCATATTCCATTGTGCCCTTAAGATATCGAAGAATTATTTTGACAGCGATAATATGAGATTATTTTGGTGCTACTTGGAATCTTGCTACTCGTCCAACTGTCTGCATCACATCAGGGCGGGAGGTTGTCACATATAGGAGACTACCAATCATGGATCTATACAATCTTTGGTCCACATCCTTTGATGAATCTTCTAAGGTTAACTTGCAACCTGTTATCATGGAGGTAAGAACTATCTTGCAATCTTCCATTGGGAATTTTTTGAGAATTTCCTTGATGTACTTGGTTTGATATATGAATATTCCTTATCCTACTAAGAAATCTGAAGCCCAAAAAAGTATGTCAGCTCGCCAAGCATAGACATTTCAAACTCACTTTCATTTTTGTGGAAAAGTCTTTACTTAATTTGTCATCATTTCTTCCAAATATTATATCATCCACATATACCTCGATAATCGTTAGGCTATCTTGATCCACTTTTACATAGAGATTGTTGTCAACGCTTCCTTTCTTGAATCCTTGTTGATGTAGATACCTATCAAGACAATCATAGCAAGCCCTAGGAGCTTTCTTGAGACCATATAGTGCCTTCTTTAATATGCAAACGTATTTTTCTTTTTCAGTGAGGAGAAAACCTTTGGGCTGTTAAATGTAAACTTCTTCTTCCAATTCACCATTTAGAAAGGCTGAATTAAGATCCATTTGTTAGACCTTGATTTTTCTCGAGCATGCATAAGTGAGAAAAATCCTGATAGCTTCCATTCTGGCAACGGAAGCAAATGTTTCTTCAAAATCGATTCCCTCAACTTGTGCATATCCTTTGCAAACTAATATTGATTTATTCCTGGTAACCTGTATGTCCTCATTCAATTTGTTTCTGAAGACCCATTTAGTTCCAATAAAATTTTTAGCCTTTAGTTGTGGAACAAATTCCCAAGTGTCGTTCTTCTCAATTTGATCCAGTTCTTCATTCATAGCTGCTACCCAGTGTTCATTTTGACTAGCTTCCTCAAATTTCTAGGCTCAAAAGTCGCTAAAAGGGAAAGATGGGATTGTTGTGATGAATGAAGCTACCGATTTCTTCTGGTTCCAATCCCTTCATTTATGTTTCCGAAGATCTGATTTGACGGATGATTCTTTTGATACCATTATTTTGAACCTTTTGGAGAAAATTCTTGTACATCCTGTTGATCGTTTCTTATTTCTTCTTGGTTGACTAGTGTTTCCTTATTTGATTGGTCTTGTTCTAGAGCTTCTTCTTCATCCTTCATATATTCTACCTTAAGCCCCTCATATTTTCTTGAAGAGACGATCTCATTGTTATCCTTTAGAACGCAGTCTTTGTCAAAAGTAACATTTATACTTTCAACTATTTGTTTTTGCCTTAGACTGTAGCATCTATAAGCCTTTCTTTTGCACGAATAACCAATGAAAATACCTTCGTCAACACGGGAATCGAACTTGCCTAATTTTTGGTCTTTTCTTTTTGATGCAGCATTTACTTCCAAATATTTTGAAGTATTTGATGTTAGCTAGTCTTCCTTTCCATAGTTCGCACGAAGTCATGTTACAATTGTTCCTGACCAGGCTTCTTTTTATAATGAATACGATAGTATCAATTGCTTTAACCCAGAATTTATCGTCTATGTTTGACTCTTTTAACATGGTTTTAGCCATTTCCTGTACGGTTCTATTTTTTCTTTTAGCTACTCCATTCTACTGTGGTGTTCTGGCTGTTGAGAATTGCCATTTTATTCCATGTTCGTCACAGTATTGCTGAAATTATTTAGACGTGAATTCTCCACCATTATCTGATCTTAGACATTTGATCTTCAAATCTGTTTCATTTTCAACCAATTCCTTGTATATTTTGAAACATTCGAATGCCTCAGACTTTCTCTTCAGGAAACTGATGGTTGTCATTCTGGTGTAATCATCTATCATTAACACAAAGTATAATTCACCGTCTAAACATTTTGTTCTCATAGGACCACATAGATCAGTATGTATTAATTCCAATGGGCATGACACAAAATGTTCCTTTGTCTTGAACTCGACTTTTGTTTGTTTGCCGTGCCGACAAGATTCACATATCGTATTGGCAGGTTTTGAGATTTTTGTCATTTCTCTAATTGCTTCCTTTTTGCTGATCTTGACCAAATTGTCGAAATTTATATGTCACACTTGTTTGTGCCATAACTAGCGCACATCTTCTTTTTCCAAGAAACACCCTTTAGGTTGTTGAGAATGCAACAAGATGATGGAGCTTGGTGGAAAGAAGTTGCCTTCACTAAGTGGGCCCGCAGGGTATTTTAGGCGCAAAGTCTATTTTTAGACATTTGGATCATGGTCTATGAGTTGCAGGATGTTGTTTATGGATGATTGGTCATGTTGGGAAAAATAGATGGACTTCTATTTCTGGTTCACAGTGGAGTGATCAGAGTCTATTTTTAGACTACCAGGGTAAAAATAGAAAAGTCAAATATTATTGTCTCATAATAATATTTAGACTATAAACATTATCTTATCCTCTTGGAGCACTTCAGTTTGCACTACAGATGTGGCACATGCAGCTGTCAGAAGGAAATACACTTTCTTTGTGGGTCAGTTGAGCTATTGCATGCAGGACATCAGTTAGAACTCATGCATGTGAGTTCTGTGGAGTTGGATGTGGAGTTGATGGAGTTGTGTTCAGTTTGACTTGGTTAAACTAGTTGTAATTAGTCTAACTGAAAATAGACTAGTGATGAGTGATGTGAATTAATTGATTAAATTAATTCACTAATTATTAACTCATAATGCAACTGAGGAATACATCAGTTAACTCAGTGCATGTACAGTTCAGTGGAGATAGGTGTTAGAGGTTGAGATTGCTATCAGTTGTGACTATAGTTGTGCATGAGATCTTGCACAATCAATGGATTGAGTATGCCCATGAGGATTGCGTAGTATATTCCCAGTGAAATAGCCTGTGCTCATGTGATTTTCACTTGGTATTGTGCAATAGAGGTAGGCAAAGAAGTGGAGGAGATTTGAACCTATGACTTGTTCGGATCTGAGCTAGTTTTGTGTGTAACAGGTGGAGATAGTGCTGGATACTTGAGAGGAGTATTGTACTATGTATTGTTACATGTTCTCAATCATTAATATATAGATAGTGTGGGGTTTTCAGCTATAAGCTTTCCCCGGGTTACATACTGTGTCAATGTGTGCATGCGATTGATGTTTCATTGTTTTTGATGCTGCTAAATTGATGATCAACGTAGAGGAGATTATGTATTGTGCATGTATTCCGCAATAGTGTATAATCGGGATAATCTCTGTGAATAAGTGTTTATTATTCAAAATTTCTACATGGTGTCAGAGCTATTGATCATTAGATCTACTATTCAAGAAGTGTTTACATTCTATTTCTTCAGGCAGAGTCTGTAATCGGGCCAGGTAGCCTCTAGATTCATCCTTCCTTTGGAAGGTGAGATATCCGGTAAAAGCCCATACAGTCAATCTCTGTACGAGAAATACTTTGTTCTCACGAATCTTAGATCAGAGGCGGTTGAGTTTGGAGCTGGTGGAATTCAAATTTGCAGTGTTTTCTTGGTGTCACCATTGCAATGTCTTTCAACAGATTGCGATTGGAGTATGCTCTTGAGGGCAGCTCGAACTATATTTCATGGAAGGAAAGTATGGAGGCAGTGTTGGATGATAATGGGTTGAAGGATTTCATAGAGGTTGATGTCCCAAAGCCTACTAATGCTATGCAAGTTGATGCTTGGCAAAAGAAGACAACAAAGTGTCGAAGTATTCTGTTGGAGGGCGTGAAGGAACATATTGTGTCCAGCCTGCATGGAAAGGCTTCTCCATACTTGATGTGGAAAGCGTTGAAAGATATATTCCAAAGCAAGAGTGATCAGAGGAAGTTGGTGCTCAAAGATAAACTCAGAAACATCAAATGTGAGAATGGAGACAGTATGCCCAAGTATCTCACGAAGTTCACTCAATGCAGGGATGAGCTGGGAAGTGTAGGGGTGACTGTCAATGATGAGGATTTGATGAGCTTGGCTCTCCTTGGTCTTCAGAAGAGTTGGCATTCCTATCAAGACTCTGTCAATGGTCGGGAGAAATTGCCAAGATGGGAGAGACTTTGGTCAGATCTTGTGCAGGAGGAGATCAGGCGGAATACCAGGGACGGATCTTCATCAAAGGGACCTGATGAAGAAAATTGCGCTTTGGCTGCCAAAGCAAAGAAGGGGAAGAACAATAAAGCTTCTTAGTCTGCTGTGAAAGGAAAGAAGCAAGACATGTCCAAGGTGAAGTTCTTTCACTGTCACCAGCATGGACACTATGCCACTAATTGTCCGCAGAAGAAGAAGAACAAGTAAGTTGCTGGATCTGCAGCAGGAGAGGCTCTAGCCTCGCAATTTGAGCTTGATTTTTCATTGATCACATGCTTGGTTTCAAGTGCGATGGGATCGGTGTGGTTCTTGGATAGTGGTGCGTCTTTTCACATGACAGGAGATTGAGATTTGTTTTCCAATATGGAGGACAAAGATCTTGGAGTGCACATCGAGATGGGCGATGATGGTAGATACAGTGCGACCAGTATCGGTACCATTTCCTTTGAGAGGGAGTCTGGTAAACCCTTCATATTGAAGGAAGTGATGCATGTTCCAGGATTGAAGAAGAATCTTATCTCTGTGGTGATGTTAGAAGACAAGGGATATGATGTTGTTTTCAGCGAGGGAAAGGCTTTCCTGCGCAGCAAGACAACTAGAGAAACCAGGAAGATAGGGGTTCGAGTGAGGAACCTTTATCAGTTGCATGTAGATGGATGCACGACAATGGCATGCAAGGCAGAAGGATTGGTAAGCTGGGATGATGGCGAGTTGTGGCACAGGAGATTGGGTCACCTTCACCATGGAGACTTGAAGATACTACAATAGATCACTACAGGGCTTCCTAAAGGCACTCTTGCGTAGTCAGATCAATGCAAGGGGTGTACTTTGGGAAATTTTGTGAAAGCCACCTTTCACAAGAAGGATAGTCATGCCACAACGATCCTTGAGAGAATTCACACAGATGTGTGTGGACCTTTCTCAGTAGCTTCGACAACAAAACACAGGTATTATGTGATCTTTGTTGATGATTTCTCTCGTAAGTGTTGGATCTTCTTCGTGCAGAAGAAGAGCGAGACATATTGAAAGTTCTGTGAGTTCAAGGCACTAGTCGAGAAGGAGTCGAGGAAGAAGGTGAAGGCTCTTAGGAGTGACAATGGTGGTGAATACATCTCTGGCGAGTTCAAGGATTTCTGCAAAGTAGAAGGGATTCGAAGAGAGCTCATAGCTCCCCATAACCCACAACAGAACGGGGTTGCTGAGCAGAAGAACATAACGATCGTGGGTGCTGCACGGGAAATGTTGCATGATCAGGGCCTACCCCTTCACTTGTGGGTGGAAGCATGCAATACTGCAGTATATGTGCAGAACCGTTGTCCTCACAGGGTACTTGGCATGAGTACACCTGAGGAGGCTTATTCTGGTAAGGAGCCTGATCTTTCTCATTTGAGGATTTTTGGTGCTAACATTTACATGCATGTGACGAAGGCTGCCAGGAAGAAGTTGGAGCCGACCGCAAAGGTTGGGATATTTGTGGGGTACACTGATACAACCCACAACTATCATGTGTATTTTCCAGACAGTGGCAAGACTGTTGTGCGACGAGATATAAAATTTTAGAAGGAGAAAGACATGAAGTGTTCGCTTGAGAGGGAGCTACACTTTCATGTAAATGAGGAGCTATTAGTTCCTAAGGATGAGCCTCAGGATGTGGATCAACCACAGGATGAGGTTCATGGAGTGGAAGAGACCACTCATGCAGCGCCAACCATCAGAGGGCAAAAGTGCTTGACAGAAGCTGAGCGACTGGCTCAACATGCAGAGAAAGTTGTAGGACCACCAATAGCCCAATGTAGGCAGAGACAGTCACCTGATCGGTACACTGGATACATGGCTCTTGTGAGCAAATGTGTTGTGACTGAGCCATCCTCTTTCGAGGAAGATGTGGAGGAGCCCGCATGGGTAGACGCCATGGTGGAAGAGTATGATTCGATTATCAGAAACAATGCATGGGAGATTGTTCCTAGACCGGAAGGGAAATCAGTGGTGGGTTCGAGATGGATCTACAAAGTTAAGCAGGCAGCTGACGGGAGTGTGGAGAATTACAAGGCAAGATTTGTTGCCCGAGGCTTTTCAGAGATAGAGGGGATCGATTATGAGGAGACCTTTGCACCTGTCGCAAGGTATTCTTCCATACAGACGATTCTTGCTCTCTCAGTGCAGATGGGATGGCACATTCATCAGATGGATGTGAAGATTGCGTTCCTCAACGGAGTCATTGAGGAGGTTTACATTGAGCAACTTGAAGGTTTTGAGATCTTTAGTAGCGAGTCGCATGTGTGCAGGCTCAAGAGAGCATTGTATGGGTTGAAACAAGCACCACATGCTTGGTACACACAGATAGATAGTTATTTCACCGGACTTGGATTCTCCAAGAGTGAGGCGGATCCTAACCTATACCAGATTGTGGTGGAGGGTAAGTTGCTTATCATTGTACTTTATGTAGATGATTTGATGATCTGAATTTGAAACTACTTGTAAATGGTTTGCAAGGTATTCAATTCAGTAATATACATGTTTAAAAGATGTCCATGTCTTGCAGAAAAAAACAAATGAAATTTTTAGTTGTTCATGACCCATTTAAGTATAGCAGATTTATTTCCTTTTACTGTTTAACACACTAAAACGAATTTGTTCTGCAAAATAAATCAACCACAGATGCAAAAGAAGTTCATGAAGCAGTTCACCCCTCCTGGGCTACGTCTGTTGGGTCCAAGGCTCCAAAATGGGCCTGTCCTCGTTTTAATTAAATTCTCAAAATGAATATACAACTGAAGTCTCTACAGGTGGAATAGACTGTAAAAACGGATTCAAAACACTCGAATCCTTCAGGATTGACTCGTGGTTCACCTCCAATGGATACCTGCAACCCTATACAGTTCTCCCAATACTGGGCCCTGGTGGCTCCCAGAACTTCCACGGCTCCAAAACCTTTGCAAATGACCTCAGATGGCTGTAAAACCTATACCAATGGCTTCAAAGGTCGAAGATACCCAAAATAAAATAAAAAATCGTTCAAAACAGACTTTCCTAGCCAAAGTTATGGCTCATTAAAGATTCCCTCCAGTTTGGCCTAAAAAAACTCCAGCTAATTGTAGTTGGGGCCAGTTAGCTCTGCCAATTATGGCGGGACCGCCCAAATTTGGTGCTCCGCCAAAATTTTCTGCGAGACTAACCGTAATGGTTTGGTTGAACTGCAGTTATAATAAATAACATGTGAATGGTCCCGACGATTTTGGGTTTACCTCAGAGTTTGAGCCGAACTGTTCGGGCTAACTATCCGTTTAACTCCACGTTATGGGATATGTGACCACGTATCAACATTTACCGTTTGTGCTGGCAGTTGAGTTAGGCCCGTGGTTATGGGCGCAAGGGCATATGGAATGGGGGCTGGCCGTTAGGGGCTGGCCCCCTCAGGGCCCCGCTCAAACCAAATTCAAACTTCATAAATTGTTTCCGCCGCTTTTATATCACAACCCATAGCGTTGGCCCATTGGTAAGACTGTTCATTAATGCATGGGAGGTCCTGTGTTCAAAACTTGCCAATGCCAAAAGTTTTACATATGCGCCCATAGGATATGATGACGTCATCCTGGGCCACGTGGCTGCCTCCGAGCCTGCCACGTGGAAACCTATGATTGGCTGCCCAAAAAGGAATATTCCAAGGAATATTCTGTGGAATATTCTTTTTTTAAATTTTTTTGAAAAATTCAAAAATTAAGGGTTATTGGGCGATTTTGTTTTTGGCATAACTTTCTCATACGGCGACCGTTTTTCGAACCGTTCACGGCGCCGGAATCAGGAGGACGAGCACTTTCCAATCATTCAATTTTGAACCAGTTCTGAGCACTTTCATTTTTGAGCATTTTACGACACTTAGGACATGAGAACCTAATCATGCCTACCCATTGGGAAGCTTTTGGACCCCAAAAGCCTTCAACTACCTGTTAAAGAGGTGAGGGTACAACTCCCTCACTCTGTCCACCTCCATGCACTTTGCCTTGTTCGGTTTGTTGCCTTTGAAACCAACCCACACATAATCTACATTGCCCCTCCTTGAAGTGCATGTCCTTCTGTCAAGGATTGTATCTTCTTTCAGCTCATCTAAGAATTCTGGTGAGAAATTTTCTATAGATGGCAGCTGAACAACACTTTCATGATCAACAATCAAAGGAGGTTCATATAAACGTAAGTTCTCCACATTGACAACAGAATACATTTGCATGTAGGAAGGCAAATCTAATTGAAAAGCATTATTTCCAACCTTCTTGAGGATTTTGAATGGACCATAACGAATAGGCTTAAGCTCTTTCCCTTCTCCTTGCATCCTTTCCTTACTATTGTACAGCCATACCTCATCTCCTTCTTGAAACTTGTGATCGACTCTATGCTTGTCATGTCTTTCCTTGTACTTGCCTTGACTCTTCTCAAGCTGTTCTTGAATTTGCTGAATTCTTTCAATGAATGAACGAGCTTTGTCAATATCACTATGTCCCTCAATGGCGACATCTTTCTCAAGAATGAAATCAAGAGGTGATTTTGGCAAGTAACCAAAACAAGCTTCAAACGGTGAGGTGTTTGTGGAAGAGTGCTTGGCACGGTTGTAAGCATGCTGTATGTAGTGCAAATGTTCATCCCAAAGCTTGGGATGCTTGTTGCAATATCCTCTCAAGTGGTGCACAATGGTTCTGTTCACAACTTCGGTTTGTCCATCTGTTTGCGGATGAAAAGCAGTACTTTTCTTCAACTTTGTGTCCATCATCTCCCATAGGTTGGACTAAAAATTCCCCACAAATATGGAATCCCTGTCACTTATAATGGAAGTAGGAAAACTAAAGTGAATCCATACATGATGAAAAAATAATTCAACAGTTTTTTCAGTAGTTATAGTTTTCTTACAAGGCGTAAGTATACACATTTTGCTGAAACGATCAACTACTACATATAAATAATCATGCTGCTTTCTAGATTTTGGCAAACCTCCTACAAAATCCATAGAGATGCTCTCCCATGGTTTAGAAGGTACCGGCAAAGCAGTATACAAGCCAAGCTTCCTATTACTAGGCTTGCTTGTAGCACATAATGAACAACCTCTTATGAACCTTGAAACATAATCTACCATGCGAGGCCAATAGAAATACCTCTGTAGATGTGCAACTGTTTTGCTTACACCAAAATGGCCAGCAATAAGAGAAGAATGAGCTTCTCTTATGACATTTATTCTCTCCCCCTGTGGTATACACAACTTTCCCAAATGAAACAACAAATTTTTATGCATGTGATAGTCATTTTCCTCTACATGATTCCCTTTACTCAAGTTAGCATACACATCTTTAAAGTCATCATCAGATGCATATTGTTCTATGTAACTATCATGTACAATGGAATCATTCTTAAGTAAAGTAACAACACCAATAATAGGCCTTGAAAGCATATCAACAACTTTATTCAAAGTACCTTTCTTGTACCTTATTACCAAATGAAACTGTTGCAAGAAGCCCATCCATCTGAAGTGTCGTGACTGTTGTAACTTGCTTTGTGATTGCAAGTACTGTAAGGGATGATGGTCGGTATGTATAACAGTTTCTTTGCCCATCAAATAGTGTTTCCACTTTTTAACGCTTTGTACCAATGCATACAACTCCTTATCATATGTAGGATAATTTACAATAGCACCATTAAAAGTTTCAGCATGAAAAGTAATAGGCTTACCATGTTGTAGAAGCACTGCACCCATGGCATAATCACTAGCATCGGTTTGTATCTCAAATGGATGTCTCAAATCTGGTAATGCAAGGACCGGAGCTAAACTAATCTTCTCTTTCAAAGATTCGAAAGCTTTTTGTTGCTTGCCTCCCCATTGGAAAGCATGCTTCACACTTGTCACTGCATGCATAGGAACTACTATAGAAGAGAAGTTAGAGATGAACTTCCTCCAATATTGAGCTGCACCCAAAAAACTTCTTACCTCTGTTATGGATTTGGGAGTAGGCCAATTCACAATAGCCTCTATTTTAGCAGGATCAATCCTCAAAGCACCTCCTCCTACTATGTGTCCCAAATAAACCAAAGAAGTCTTTCCAAATTCACACTTTGACATTTTAAGAAATAACTGATTCTTCTTCAAAACATCAAGTACTTTCCTAACATGCATGACATGATCTTCTCTAGACTTGTTGAAAATTAAGATGTCATCTAAGTAGACAATAACGAAATCATCAAGAAAAGGACGCAAGACATCATCCATTACCCACATGAAAGTTGCAGGTGCATTGCACAAACCAAACGGCATCACAAGCCACTCAAAGAGTCCTTGTTTGGTTTTAAAGGCTGTCTTCCAAATGTCACTTTCTTCAATTCTTACTTGATGATATCCACTACGCAAGTCTAACTTAGTGAAATATCGAGAATCTTTCAGCTGGTATAGCAAATCATCTATCCTTGAGAGTGGGTAACGATTCTTTACGATTATCTTGTTCAAGGCCCTGAAATCAACACACATATGCCAAGTGCCATCTTTCTTTGGAATCAATACAGTGACCCACATGGTGAAGTACTTGGCCTTATGAAACCCTTGTCCAACAAGTCCTTGATTTGCTTCTTTATTTCAACATTCTCCATAATAGACATGCAGTACATGCCTATGTTTGGAAGAGGACAATCTGGATGCAAATGTATTTCATGCTGAATCTCCCTCTTAGGAGGCAAACCTGTTGGCTCCTGAAACATCTCATGATATGCATCAACTACATCATATAGATCTGATTTAAGTTTTGGATCACAATTGTCAAATGACTCATGATTCACATCAACCTTGGGCTTAATCATAAGAAGAACAAAATTCTTACTTGAATTGACCAGCCTTTTTACCTGTCCTGCATTCACCATCGCTATATTTGTCTTCTTGCGATGAGCTCTAACAATGAACTCCTTGCCATCTTTGAAAAGATGATATTTGTTTTCATGGCAATGAAAGATAGCTTTCCTGTCAAACAAGTAAGGACTTCCCAAAACAATTCCTGCTATATCAAAAGGTACCACATCAAGTTCAACTGTGTCAATAAAATGTGCAGTAATTGCAAAGCGCAATGTGCACTTTCTTGAAACTTGTAAATTTGCATCCTTGCAAATCCATCCAAGTGGATATGGCTTCGGATGTGGAACGGTCTCAAGTTTAAGTTGCTTGACCAAGTCCTCTGATATAAGGTTTTCTTGTGACCCACTATCAAAAAGTGTGTCAATTTTAGTATGTTTTGAAATCACCCTCACATGAAACAGTTCAATTCTTTCTTCCTCATTAGGAGCTTGTACATGACTGTTTGAGGTACTAGTGCTGGCTTGAGTTTCAATTTCTTTTCCCTTCAAGTTTTTCAAACCCATGGCTGCAATTTTGGTTTCATCACCTGAATCATCCCCTAAATCTTGTGGTGTAGATGTAGTAGCAGCAGTTTTCTGTTTCCCTTTGGATTTGTTAAATTGAGGTCTTTTTTCAGGATGTAATTTCCAACAGTTTTTCTCCTCATGGCCTGGTTTAGAACAATGTTTACAAATCACTTTCTCACTCTCCTGTTTGACAGATGCATTCTTTTTTCCCTTTCCCTTGGAGGTTTTCTCTTTGTTTTTCCCCTTGGGGGGCTTGTTTGTACCCTCTTCAAATGTGTTTTTCCCCTTGCCTCTAAATGGGTAGCTTGGACACAAACCTCGTCCAGGCTAGTAGGGTTAAACATCAAGATGGTGTGTCTAAGGTAGCTATGCAAGCCACCAATGTATTTTAGCAAGGTTTCCTAGGTCTGTAAATCTACCCCTAACAAGAGAGCTCTTCTCCTGAATTCTTGGGTGTAGTCTTGGACACTCTGACCCTTAAGCTGTCTGAAATTTTACCAGTTCATAATGGCTTTCTGCATGTGAGCAAGAGGATAAAACTGTTTTTTAATGGCTAACAGAAATTCAGGCCATGTTAAGGTAACCTTACCAAATTTCTTGATCTCCTCTTTAGTCTTGGCCTCCCACCAGACCAATGCTGCTCCATCCATTCTCAAAGAAGCCAACTGAATCTTGGTGGCATCATCATGCATATTTTGGATCCTCAAGTAAACTTCCAACTGCCTTATCCAGTTGTCAAGCTTTTCTGTATTCACTTCACCATTAAACATAGGTAATTCAAATTTTACATCAAGCTTCAAAAAAGGACTTTTTCCAGAGGATCTATGCTTATGCACAGAAGAAGAAAAAGAGGATGAAGAGGAAGAAGGTGACGATGGGGGTGGTGGATCACCATTACCTCCATGTCCTTTCTTGGAATAATCATCATCCTTCTTACCTCCTGAAGAGCCCTCTCCTTCATGTGGATGTTTGGACCCTTCTCCAGCCAATTTCTCATTTCTTTCTTGGTACAATATCCTCACCATTTCAGTGAGGTCCAAGAAAGCCTTTCTGAAGACTCTTTCTTCTTCTTTTGGATCCATGTCTACAGGAATTTCTCCTTCATGTTCAGACATTCTTGAAGCTTCTGCTGAGACTCTTGAGGGTGAAATTGAAGGTGGAGGTGATGGCTCTCTGGCCTTCCTTGACTGGATTCTCTCATTCTCTAGTCAACTGTCCTTCCCCTCTTTTAAGTTTCAACCTAGTAAGCATCAATACTTGCAAGACAGTTAGAAGATCTTTGCACAAAAACAATCAAAAGACAACTACACCAGAGATTGACTGAAAGAGCATTTATCTACTTTGCAATTGTATAACAAGAGCATTTCGAAGGCTTCCTGGCTCGTTTCAGGCTCTGTCTATAGCTTATTTGACTGCTTTTGATACAAAGAAACAACAACATAGCTCTGATACCAGCTTGATCTGAATTTGAAACTACTTGTAAATGGTTTGCAAGGTATTCAATTCAGTAATATACATGTTTAAAAAATGTCCATGTCTTGCAGAAAAGAAACAAATGAAATTTTCAGCTGTTCATGACCCATTTAAGTATAGCATATTTATTTCCTTTTACTGTTTAACACACTAAAACGAATTTGTTCTGCAAAATAAATCAACCACAGATGCAAAAGAAGTTCATGAAGCAGTTCACCCCTCTTGGGCTATGTCTGCTGGGTCCAAGGCTCCCAAATGGGCCTGTCCTCATTTTAATTAAATGCTCAAAATGAATATACAAGTGAATAAAAGTCTCTACAGGTGGAATAGACTATAAAAACGGATTTAGAACACTTGAATCCTTCAGGATTGACTACTGGTTCACCTCCAATGGATACCTGCAACCCTATACAGTTCTCCCAATATTGGGCCCTAGTGGCTCCTAGAACTTCCACGGCTCCAAAACCTCTGCAAATGACCTCATATGGCTGTAAAACCTATACCAATGGCTTCAGAAGGTCGAAGATACCCAAAATAAAAAAAAAAAAAAATCGTTCAAAACGGACTTTCCTAGCCAAAGTTATGGCTCATTAAAGATTCCCTCTAGTTTGGCCTAAAAAAACTCCAGCTAACTGTAGTTGGGGCCAGTTAGATCCGCCAATTATGGCGGGACCGCCCAAATTTGGCGCTTCGCCAAAATTTCCCGCCAGACTAACCGTAATGGTTTGGTTGAACTACAGTTATAATAAATAACATGTGAATGGTCCTGGCGGTTTTGGGTTTACCTCGAAGTTTGAGTCGAATTGTTCAGGCTAACTATCCTTTTAACTCCGCGTTTATGGGATATGTGACCACGTATCAACATTGACCGTTTGTGCTGGCAGTTGAGTTAGGCCCGCGGTTATGGGCGCAAGGGCATATGGAATGGGGGCTGGCCATTAGGGGCTGGCCCCCTTAGGGCCCCGCTCAAACCAAATTCAAACTTCATAAATTGTTTCCGCCGCTTTTATATCACAACCCATAGTGTTGGCCCATTGGTAACACTGTTCATTAAGCATGGGAGGTCTTGTGTTCAAAACTTGCCAATGCCAAAAGTTTTACATATGCGCCCATAGGATATGATGACGTAATCCTGGGCCACGTGGCTACCTCTGAGCCTGCCACATGGCAACCTGTGATTGGCTGCCCAAAAAGGAATATTCTATGGAATATTCTTTTTTTTGTTTTGAAAAATTCAAAAATTAAGGGTTATTGGGCGATTTTGTTTTTGGCATAACTTTCTCATACGGTGACCCTTTTTCGAACTGTTTGCGACGCCGAAATCAGGAGCACGAGCACTTTCCAGTCATTCAATTTTGAACCAGTTCTGAGCACTTCCATTTTTGAGCATTTTACGACACTTAGGACATGAGCACCTGATCATTTGATTCTAACGGGTGATGAGCTGTTGATACTTCATGCAAGTATTATCTTGCTAAGGAGTTTGAGATGAAGGACTTGGGCCTCCTTCATTATTTCCTGGGATTGGAAATTTGGCAGTGCAGTGATGGACTATTTGTTTCTCAGGGTAAGTATGCTCGGGAGATACTGGAGAAGTTCAACATGCATGGCTGCAAGCCTGTTGATACTCCTCTTCCTGGAGGTTGGAGGAAGGAGGATGCCACTTCAACAGAAGAAGTGGATGCCACTGTTTATCGACAGTTGGTGGGGTCACTTATGTATCTGGTCAATATACGACCCGATATATGTTATGTTGTTAACCAGCTTTCACAAGCTATGGTTAAGCCTACCAAGCTCTTCTGGAAGGTAGGCAAGCATGTATTGCGTTATTTGAGAGGCACATCGAGATATGGTTTGTGGTACAGATAGGAGGATGAGGTGAAGCTATGTGGCTTCACGGATGCAGATTGGGTAGGGAGCCCAATGGATAGAAAGAGCACATCTGGAGGGGTCTTCAGTATCGGGTTGACAGTTGTTTCTTGGTACAGTAGGAAGCAGAGATCCATGGCACTCAGTTCAGCACAGGCCGAGTATATGGCAGCAAGTTTGGCTGCATGCGAGGCTATATGGATGAGGAAGATCCTGGTCGGTTTGTTCGGTTCTTACTTGGATCCTACTATGATTTACTGTGATAACCAGAGTTGCATTAAACTCTCGGCTAATCCTATATTTCATGATAGATCTAAGCACATTGACATCAGGTACCATCATATCAAAGATTGTGTGCAGCGGAGAATCACGATGCTGATATCTTGACGAAGGCGCTCACCAGGAGAAAATTCGAATACCACCGAGGAAGGATAGGGGTTGCTGATAATCCATATCTTGTTGAGAGGGAGTGTTGAGAATGCAACAAGATGATGGAGCTTAGTGGAAAGAAGTTGCCTTCACTAAGTGGGCCCGCAGGGTATTTTTGGCACAAAGTCTATTTTTAGACATATGGATCATGGTCTATGAGTTGCAGGATGCTGTTTATGGATGATTGGTCATGTTGGGAAAAATAGATGGACTTCTATTTCTGGTTCACAGCGGAGTGATCAGAGTCTATTTTTAGATTGCCAGGCTAAAAATAGAAAAGTCAAATATGATTGTCTCATAATAATATTTAGACTATAAACATTATCTTATCCTCTTGGAGCACTTCAGTTTGACCTACAGATGTGGCACATGCAACTGTCAGAAGGAAATACGCTTTATTTGTGGGTCAGTTGAGCTATTGCATGCAGGACATCAGTTAGAACTCATGCATGTGAGTTCTGTGGAGTTGGATGTGGAGTTGATGGAGTTGTGTTCAGTTTGACTTGGTTAAACCAGTTGTAATTAGTCTAACTGCAAATAGACTAGTGATAAGTGATGTGAATTAATTGATTAAATTAATTCACTAATTATTAACTCATAATGCAACTGAAGAATACATCAGTTAACTCAGTGCATGTACAGTTTAGTGGAGACAGGTGTTAGAGGTTGAGATTGCTATCAGTTGTGACTATAGTTGTGCATGAGATCTTGCACAATCAATGGATTGAGTATGCCCATGAGGATTGCGCAGTATATGCCCAGTGAAATAGCCTATGCTCACGTGATTTTCACTTGGTATTGTGCAATAGAGGCAGGCAAAGTAGCGGAGGAGATTGAACCTATGACTTGTTCGGATCTGAGCTAGTTTTGTGTGTAACGGGTGGAGATAGTGCTGGATACTTGAGAGGAGTATTGTACTATGTATTGTTACATGTTATCAATCATTAATATACAGATAGATAGTGTGGGGTTTTCAGCTGTAAGCTTTCCCCGGGTTACATACTGTGTTAATGTGTGCATGCGATTGATGTTTCATTGTTTTTGATGCTGCTAAATTGATGATCAACGTAGAGGAGATTATGTATTGTGCATGTATTCCGCAATAGTGTATAATCGGGATAATCTATGTGAATAAGTGTTTATTATTCAAAATTTCTACATAGTTGTCTCATCCAAAATATATATGTTGTTTGGACCTCTGCTTGATGTAGCCACAATTTTACCAAACTTGCCTTTCCTGATTTCACATATCTTCGAGTTGAATAACATCATGTGTCCTTGATCGCACATCTGTCCAACACTGATCAGATTGTGATTCATATTTTCAACCAGCAACACATCCTTTGCTAATGCATTCTTGCTTCCAAGAGTGACCGTACCTGCTCCTATGACATTTGAAGACCCGTCATTTCTAAAAGACATTGTTCCATCCTTATTTTCTTTGAAGGATATGAACTTATGTCCATCTCTAGTCATATGCATTGAGCAACCACTATCAACATACCATACATTTATGTTGCTTTGAGCCTTGAGAGGGAGAGAACACCTTTCAGTCTTCCTTTTCCATACTTGTTCATTCTGATTTTTGCGAGAATTCCTTTGAAGAACTTCCAAGTATGCAATCTTTGGCCAAGTGTCCAAAATTGTTACATTTGTAACATTCGACATCATCTTCAAATAATCAAATATGTTGATATTCTGTTGAGTTCTGGAATATCCATTTCTGAGAGATCTCCTGGAATTATATTCATTCCAAACATACATGCGACATTCTACATCTCTATGTCCAAATCTTCCACATGAATAACAATGACCATAAAAGATAGGTTGATACCAGGGACGAAATCTTCTTTGAGGAATTGTCTTCCAAGGTTCTTTCTGTGAGCCTCGATCTCTTGATTTAGCTGGGAGATCTACTTGCTTGGTATATTTTGCATATCCATCTTCTTTAGTTGTCATAGAAGGAATTGACTCCTTTTCGATTTTTTTTTTTGTAAACAAGACAAGTCTTTTTGCTACATGATCACTGGTTACTGATGAGTTTGTCCAAATTCTTTGAGTTGTTGGCATAGTTTTGAAGAGTATTTCCATTTTTTACTTCCTTTCGTAAAGAAACGATTTCAACTTCCAATTCTTCTCTTTCCTTGTTGCTTTCCTTTAATTCTTTCCTGAGCGATTCTTCAATTCATTTGTATTCTTCAACCTTGATTTTAAGATTTAGGACATGTTCCGTTTTTGTCTTTAAGTCATCCTCAAGATTGTTGACGTGCTTATTCTCGACCTTGAGCTCTTTGATAACCCTAATCACTTCATTTTAAAATTCAACCTCAGTCATTTCTGCTTCTTCGACTCCTTCTTCATCAGGTGCCTCTTTCTTATTGTTCTTGGCCATAAACAATACTCTTCCATTGAACTCTTCTTTTTTATCACTGTCTTCTTCAGATGAGGAGCTATATTCTTTGGAGAAGAAACTTTTCTTAAACCATTTCATCTTGCCTTTCTTGTTGAACTTCCTAGGACTTTTTTTTCCTTTCATAACAACCTCATTTTTGTGAGGACATTTGGCTGCAAAATGCCCAATCTCACAACAATCAAAACATATTAATGGAAGTTTACCTTTGAATTTTCCCGTACTTGTTCTCATTTTCCATGTGAAATAGGAAAACTCTTTATCTGAGAATTCTTCTTCATCTTCTTCCTTTTCCTCATCCTCACAATTGCAAGTTTTTGCTTTCGGAGTTTGCTTGTCCTTGCTATTCTTCTTGGATGCATAAAAAGTTGTTTCTAAGTGATATGTGACATCCTCTTCTTGAATCCTCATTTCATATGCCGTTATAATTCCATGCAATTCATCTATGTTGGGATTGGTCAGATTTGACCTATCTTCCAAGACAGATACCTTAGGGTTAAATATTATTGGCAAAGTTCTGAGGATCTTTCAGACAACAATTTTCATTTCAACAGGTTCTCCCAAACCTTCTAATGCATTTGTTGTTTCATCAACATGCTAAAAGTATGCAACAATATCTTCATCTTCCCTCATTTCGAGTTGCTCAAATTTTGCCTTGAAAATTTGAAGCTTTTCTTCTTTCACCTTTGAGTCACCTGCATATAAATTTTCAAACTTGCCCCATACCTCTTTAGTAGTTTTGCAACTCAATACCTTAAGATAAATAGTTTCGATAAGCCCACTGATAATAAGATCTTTAGCCTTTGCATCATATACCATATTTTTCTTACCTTGTTCATCATGGGTCAATGTGAAGCCTTTGTCAACGATTTCCCATACTTCGTATCCTTGCACCAACAAATGAACCTGCATTCTTCCACTCCAAAGTGCATAGTTATTTCCATTGAATAAAGGAACTCTATTCTTAGTATACTCCATGATCTCCTTCCAGTTGTTAGACTGATATTGAAGGAACCAATTTCCGATACCATTTGTCAGAAATACTGGGGGGGGTGGTGAATCAATATTCCTTAGAAATTAGCACTTTTAAATCTTTTCAGAGCATTAGTTAATCTTCAATTATTATTAATGTTTATGCAGTAATAAAAGTAAATAAAAGAACTCAGTAAGCACAAAGATTTTAGGTGGAAAACCCCCTCCGAGTCAAAAACCACCGAACGCTCTTCTAATAAATTCTTTAATCTTCATCCCCAACTAAAATGAAAGCAACAACTTCCTAGAATTATAGAAAAGCATTCTACTTCACCTCCCACTAGAAGGATGCCCCAACACCCTGGTTTCTTCAGTAATCAATTGAATGGATGCCCCAACACCCTAGACCATCCTACCACCCTGAAGTGTTCATAGGCTCCAACCTGTAGGTGACTTCATGCACCTGCCTAGCACCTTCCTACCACCCTATAAAGACAAAAGTAAATAAAAAAGTGCAGACTCCCATACCAGGGACAATGATCCACGTTACAATGATATTACAATGATTTTCTTTGACTAACTAACACACTAGGACACAAACCTTTGTCACGAAAAACTAAGAACCCTTGTCCCAACAACAAACCAAAGCCCTTTTCCCAAAACAAATTTGCCTTCTTCAACTCTAGACAATGACACAAATTCCTTACAAATGTGGGCCCCCTTATAGGGGATACTGATCCATTTAAAATTGCGTATAATGTTTGAAAAATACACCGACACTTGGAAAAAATACTTACAAGACTTACAATGTTTATACAATAACTTGTTTAATGACCTGTCTCTTCTCCCTTGTTGTTGATTTTAAACTTGGTGATGAAACTAATGTATTTGATGTACTGCAACACTGAGAGATGCCAATCTTTTTCACTGTCCTGCAACAATCTGTCGTTTAATAATATTTTTATACTTTCCATCTGAGACTTCATAAGAAGGGTCACCACCTTCTCACATTAGCTATCTTAACATCAATTAAGTAGTGCATCCATTATTATTTTAGTTACAATTAAAAACATGAAAAGATCCATGATTGAGAACTGTCACATAACCATGCTTATAATGAGCATATGAAAGCCACATAATAACAAGTACATTTACTAATCAAAATCATGAGGACTTAGCTTTCATTAAACATAGGCAAGATACATCCAGGTTTGGGACTTCTACGTACCACTCGACCACAGAAATGGTTGAACCAAATCTTTATTTCAGCTAGTCACCCCCGTGCCATATTCTAAGCATGAATGTGCGATCTTATGGATAAACGAATCTAGAAACAACCAAGGGAATCCAAAGGTTAAACCACCTCCACCCTCACCATAATGTGATCTCACCTAAACTAGTCTTGAGTTCACAAAACCAGACTGAGCTTGGAATGACTAGGGATTCCTTCACCATCCTTGAGGAATTTTCCCTTCTCCACCCTTAGGCTTTACCGTGTGTCCTGTCATTACCATTCAATGGAATCCTAGTCCTTTGGGAATTTTCTTGAGACCACCTCTGCCCCGGATTTAAAACCATTTGACAATTCCAAAGCTCAAAACCGAGAGCAATCCCATCACACCATGGCTATCTGAAAATGGTAAGGAAAGGAAGAAAAACCACTGTCAAAACCCGGAAAAACCATGCCACAAACAACAAGAGAACAAAATACCAACATGCATATACCATGCATGTCAAAACCAGCTAGGAAATCATACATGAAATCTGTTACCTACAAGTATTCCTATTGAATCTTCTTGAGCCAACCTTTCCTTTCTTCATATTTCCTTTCCTTCCCTTTCCTTGTCCTTTCTTTGCTTGCTTTCCTTCCTTTGATTGCTTGATCTTCTTCCCCTCTATAAGACTAATTCTGAAAATGAACTGACAAAAGGTGACAAAAAGCTACCAACTGATGCTCTAAGGTCTTTTTATTATTCATGCCTCTAATTTCTTCAATTTTCCATTATTTTCCTTCAATTTCCTCCTCACATGAAACCTATGACCTTTCACCTTCCTTTTCTCCTATTTTCCTTTATTTTCATAAATAAAATGCCAAAAATACCTTTTTTTCCTTTCCAAATTCTTAGCCATTGCCTTTTTCAATTTCCCTTAGCCATAAAACACAACAAGTAATTCCCACTAGGATATTTTGCTGAAAATTCAGCTTGGAATAAGTGTCCCTTAACCGTGGTCTTATTTTTCCTTTATTAACTTTTAGTACATGAAATTTGAACCTGGGATTGCTACAAATCCACCCCTTATTCTCATTAAAGCCTCTCATTGTTTGAGAAATTACTCCATCAACTTTTTCGTTGGATTTTTCCTGAAATACCACCATTTCTAACTCGTAGTGTCCCAGATACTGTAGCTATCATGTCTTAATATACCTAGACCATTGTCCCCCCATCATAGACTTGTCATTCTGAAAATTAAGTGCAAATTCAAGTGCAATGGCATCATCATACCCCTATAATCATTTGACATACCCGATCCATCATGGAGATTGAAATATTACCCAAATATTATCATAAGTGAGTGATAAGAAGTTATTTATGGGATCTCTATGATTCAACAAACCTTCCATCATTCCTACTCAGAGTCTAGACAATATACTAGCTACAAGTTTGAATGAACATTTGTTGAGGTGACAATATCTAATTAAAGTAAGACAACCATGGGATGATTATACAAATCAAGTCATAAGCTATGGTGGTGACAGAGTGTTCTGATGTGTGATGCATACATTCTTTTCAAAGTGTGATCATGCCAATTAATTTCAATCATTATGGAAAGGAAAGATGTACCTTTCATTGCTTAACGTGAGTTGTGTCTTTTCCTAAGTTGGTGGTGGCAAGTTGTCATGTCCCATCCCCCTTTTTAATGTCACATTATATAGTAAAATAGTTTTAATCCTTGTTGGAAGTGGTGTTGCAACACGAACATTGCAGCATGAGGTGTTGCAACATTGTTTGGACCCATGTTGTAGCAACTGGTCTGAGCTAGTGTTGCAACAACTATCATTGCATTAGCCTAGTTAAAAGGTTGGAAAAGGTGTTGCAACATAGTCATGGATTCCACTCGTTCAAAATGTGTTTTAATATTTGTGTTGGTTCTATCCCACATAAGGTGTTGCAACCACACAATACTTGGAGTTGTAGCAATGATGTTGTAGCAACATGGTTACACCCTCTCTTACATCTTTAGAAATCCCAGAGAATAGTTTATTAGTATCTCAAAATTATAAGGAACCTGCTAATCATGCGAAATGGAGGATCCTAACATAACCATCACAAAATTGTGAAGTTCCCTCCTAGTCATTAAATATTTTTTTTATTTATTACCTTTTTCCTCTCTTTTTTCAAATTAGCATGTCATGTGCCAACCAAGCTAGTTTTCACATGTCATGTGCCCAAGCATTTCCTTATAGGTTTTGACAAGTGGGATTTATTATCATTATTACTGTTATTATTATTATTTAAATGAAAAAGAAAGTAGTAATGAATAATTCGTTATGGATTTCTCCCTTACGGGAATCTCCATGTAGCTCTTAAGCCATCCTTCATTGTTCTTCCTTAAGAAGGCTTCTTTTGATAGCGGTATATGATACAATTGAAGACTATTTCCATTTTACATTACTATATTTCTTTCCTCATTGATGGTACGAATCTTAATGGTGTCGTGTCATAAACAATGTCAATCTCATAGAGTCCAAGCTAGCAAATGTAAACCTTTCCTAAAAAATCTTTGAACTTTGAATCAAATGATAAGGTTCACTCTCTATATTTGAATGTCTCTTCTTCTTTATGAAATTATGATGCCACTATGATATTTGAAGTTGGATCATGGTCATTTATGTTGGAAATACTTGGGGGGGGGGGGGGGGGGGGGTGGTGTGTCGGCCGGATAAATCGTTCTTGCGGACAAGACCAATCTCCCTAGTATCAACAGATATCTAGCGACAAGTAGAACAAGAAAATCTACCTTTCTCTAAATATTGCGATTTATAAATAAAAAACAAGAGGTGCTTTAGACCCTACCTTAAGTCCAAAGCTAGTTTGTGGCAGCCACGCTTCGACTGTCTGAATGAGTTTCTTTTTGAGAACCTGCAAACACTAACAAGCACACATAAAATAACACCTGCACAGCTAATATAATAAATCATGTTCATCACGGTGATCAAGAAATCCATGAAATAAACCATGAAACACAGCTTATTGAGAAAAATAAACTTGATTGTATTAACTTTAAAAGTAAGAAAAACTTTACAACCTTTGGTGCCTTGATGTTGTAAAAGCTCCTCCCAGGGTCCAAGCAAGAATCTCCTCTACTTTCGCAAGCCTCACACTCTTCCAAATGAGATCAAAAAGGTATGTAATCTCTCCTCTCAAGCTCAATTAGGAAGACTAAATTCCAACAACATTTACCCTAAAAAATATTCAGCTTTCAACCTCCTTAGTAACCAGCCCAATGCCTCATTTTATAGTGCAGAGGAAGAAAGTTACAGGTCCACCTATGAAGGGATAGAGTTCTCCTTCAAAGGGATAAGCTCCTCACATCAAGGGGTTAGCTCCTTTAGGTATGGGATGCATGCACCTTAAAGGAACAAACTTTCCACCTCAAGATTCCCTCTAGAAGCTTCCAGAAATAACCCAAAGTGAGTTTTTAAGAATGTACTTGCACCTTTTTGACTGTTACAGGGGTCTGCACCCATTACAAAGAAACATAGCGGTCAGGTACACAGGAGACATGTCCAGTAGGTGCAGGACCACAGGTAACGCTAAGAGAAAGTGCGGAACCAGAGTTTTAGAGATTTTTAACGACTTTCTCTCATTTTTCAAGGCTTTACATGAAGAGTTGAGGTTTATGACTTGCAAAGGAGGAAAGTATGAGTGGTGATAGACTCACACTGACTGCAGAATGTCATGGTGACAATATTTTGTGCAACAGGGTGAATGAGTATTCCTTAGCAATTAGCACTCTTAAATCTTTTCAGAGAATTAGTTAATATTCAATTATTATTAATGTTTATGCAGTAATAACAGTAAATAAAATAACACAGTAGGCACAAAAATTTTAGGTGGAAAACCCCCTCCAGGTCAAAAACCACCTAACGCTTTTCTAATAAATTCTTTAATCTTCAGCCCCAACTGAAATGAAAGCAAAAACTTCCTAGAATTCTAGAAAAACATTCTTCTCTAGCTCCCACTGGAAGGATGCCACAATGCCCTGGTTTCTTCAGTGTTCAACTGAATGGATGCCCCAACACCCTAGACCAACCAACTAGCCTAAAGTTTTCACAGGCTCCAACCTGTAGGCGACTTCATGCACCTTCCTAGAACCTCCCAGCCACCCTATAAAGATAAAAGTAAATGCAAAAGTGTGGACTCCGGTACCAGGGACAATGATCCATGTTACAATGATATTACAATGATTTTCTTTGACTAACTAACACACTGGGACCCAAACCTTTGTCCCAACAAACTAAGAGCTCTTGTCCCAACAACAAACCAAAGCCCTTTTCCCAAAACAAATTTGCCTTCTTCAACTCTAGGCAATGACACAAATTCCTCACAAATGTTGGCTCCCTTACAAGGGATATTGACCCATTTACAATGACGTATAATGTTTGACAAATACACCGAATATTGGAGAAACTACTTACAAGACTTACAATGTTTATAGAATGACTTGTTTAATGGCCTATCTCTTCTACCTTGTTGCTAATTTTAAACTTGGTGATGAAACTGATGTATCTGATGTACTGCAACATTGAGAGATGCCAATCTTTTGCACTATCCCGCAACAAGCTGTCCTTTAATAATATGTTTATACTGTCCTTAATGATGAAGTTGTACTGAACTGAAGACAGTCTTGTAGGTCTCACGGTTTGATGTCTTGCTGCCTTACTTGATGTCATTGGTAAACGTTATCTTCATGCAACTGTTCTATTGTAGTAGTTGAGGGTGCTTGAATTATGTTAAACCTGCAATGAAACAAGCCCAAACAAAGACCCAATCCCAAAAATAACAAAAATACCCTTCAATGATACTTACCTCTGCCTGCAAAGAGAATTAGTACAATAGTAATAAACATACTAAAAATTTATGTTAGCAGAAATAGATATGCAACAAAAGAAATATAACAATACATACCTGTCTCTTTTCTTGATGGCACTGAAATCTTAATGATGCTCAGACTTCACTCTTCTTGGGTGATCCTAAAACTTTTGCTAGACACTAGACAAACCTACACTTGACCCCTTTGATGACACTATACCTGACATGAGCTAGATATTACACAGTCCTAAAAATAGCTCTTAAACCTGCAAGCCTTACAACTTACCTTGATGATATGCCTTATCCACAAATATGAAAGGAGACCTAACCAGTTTTGTACACAAGGTATAAATAAAGATCTGAAACTTAAATGAAATAAGCCTAAGATATTGCAATGTTACCTTAGTGCTGCCATAGAAACAACTCCATCTCTCGGCCTCCCTCAAATCAACCCAATCAGCCTTCAAACATAGTCCTATTTTGTCATCTTGACCTTGGACTCCTGCCCAATAATATTGGCCTAAGACACAGCTAACTTTGGACCCCAAACAGTCTCTATAAACTCAGCCCTAGATAACTCTTCGCTAGCTCATTTTAATTCCATGTTTTGACACAAAATAGGCCTCAGGGGGGGGCTCAAAAACAATATGCTTCCACAGGGCCTAGGAAATACTCACGCTGCCATAAATCTCATGCTACCAGTGCTTTATGTGCCCATAATTTTTCACGTTTTAATATAAGTCAAACGCTGCAAAAAAGGTCTACCCAATCAAACAAAAGAAAGCTCAAATTACAACGAAACCCTGACTTATCTAACCCTTTTGTTTGATGCAACGCTTCTGCACAGGGGCCAAGTAATTTCAGAGGTCTTCCTTCAAGATTATTTGTTTATCATGTATATCTTGTGAGATATTTTGTTTGTTCATTTATAGGCATATCAATGGCTTAAAGAGGGGCCTCATTGTTATACGTTGGAGAAGGATAAATTCTTTTAATAGTCTCTTGGAGGTTAAATTCTTTTGGTTATTCGTCGAAGTTCTTATTTTAATTCATTAACATCACACATTAAGTTATATCAAATGGTTTTCTCATATAAACATTGGAAGGGATTCATGAACGTTGTAAGAGTTTCTCCTATATTGCCTTCTTATGAATAAAGGAAGAATCATTGCCCTTTTTGAAATTAATTTGATGTACATTCAGTCTTAATTAAAAAAAAAAAAAAAAAAAAAAAAACTCTGGTTAATATTTGTGTTAAATATTTTTAACTGCACAAAAAATATGAAATAAATTATTTGATTAGTGCTTATAGTTTTACTCAAGTGTGAAGTCAATGATTGGTTCACTATATTCGGATTTTCAAGTTGTTCAACTTATAGGAGGTGAGATTACGGTGAGAATTTTTTTCATATATTGACAACCGTTGGTGAATAAGGTGATGTCTCAACCCCTGGGGTTTTAGCCCACTAATGGGGGTTTCCGACGTCAAATGAAAATAACTCTCAAACCGTGAGGCACTGGGAGGCGTATCATATATAACGGAAACATCTCGACGAGTAGAATAAATCAAGAATATCTTTGACACAAAATAATATGATTTGTCAAGTGAAAATGCCCATGCAAGATCGGGGTAGCCCCTGCTGTTGCTTGGGTTGCCATCAATGACAACCAGTGATCAACAATTTAATGTAGGAAAGCTTCATAAAGTTCATCTAATTCATAGATTTAAATAATTCTTTGTTGTTGTGCCTCAGATAAGTCCATGCAAAGTTGCACTATTTTTGGGTTTGTATTTCTATCTCTATTAGTAAAATAACTTTTTTCCATATACCATCTCATATGGATTCCAACCTATAGTAGTTCTCCATATTGATTAATATGCCCAAAGTGCTTCAAGGATTTAATCTGCCTAGTCCTTGAGGTGTAGTAAATTTTTTTTTTTTATAATGACCTCAAGGATCTTGTTTTCTCCTTCTACCTTCCCATTAGCCTATGGATGATTTGGAAATTTTACCCTCTATTTGATCTTATATGTATCCATGAGTTCCTTAATGGTCTTTGAAGTAGATTGTGTTCCTTCATCAGTGACAATCTCTCATGTTTTCCCATATATAGCAAGGATTTCTTCATGGAGAATTTTTTTTAGTACTTTCTCTATTACAACCATGAGTGCCTTTTCTTCCTTCCACTTTGTAACAAATTCTATGAAAACCACAATGTAGGAGTTGCATTGACAAGGAGGGTTTATGCATCTAGAAAATCCAATAGCTCATTACTTTGAAGGTTCTATTACTAGATGTGGTTGTAATGACATTTCATATGATTGTAATGAATTTCACATGCATTGGAAATTGTCACATATTTTTCATATTATTTGGCATATTGAAAGGTTGTGGGCCAATAATACCCTTGATGGAGTACTTTATATTTATTCCTCCCATTTTCAAAGTGCCCCCCATAAGGACCAACATGGAAAGCCTTTAATATGGCATAGATCTCATCCTTTCGTACACATCACCAAATATTGAGATCTAGCCATGTATGGAAGAGGCATCCATGTATCCATGAAAGTATCTAGCTTTGATTGATTATATTTTGTCATTCTTTTGGATATAGGTGAGGTCATAGTTTTCCTACAATTATGTAGTTAGCAATATTTACAAACAACGATGAGTTAGTAGATACTGCAAAAATATGTTCATTAGGCAAATCATCTTCAACAAGTAGTTTGTTTTCATTTGTTGTAATCCTAGAAAGAAAACCTTTTGCTAAATTATCTTTTCTTGGTTTATTTAAGATGGTTATGTCAAATTCCTATAACAACAACAACAATCTAGTCACCCCACCACTAGTAATTGGTTTGTCCATTAGATATGTAATTACAACATGATAAATATGTAATATCGCATAATATCTAGTTATATAATGTTGAAATTTATTAATAGCATGAATAACCATAAGAAATTAATTTTCTATTACTATGTAGCTTAATTCTACATGGGAGAGATTTTTACTAACAAAGTATATTGTGTACGAAATTTGTTCTTCTTGTGTTCCCAAGACAACTACAATAGCCTAGTTATCTTACCAAAGTCTAAGCAAGACCAATGATCTTACTACTAATTATAGTTCCACTAGAACCAAGCTAGCTCCTTTTATAACTCATTGGACCTCCTAACTTCATATTGGTAAGTTGTACTACTAGACTGAGTGTAAGATACACACAAGTTACCTTACTTAAAAAGACATGCACAAGGGGTATGTTTTGGATTAGGCTAGATCCACAACCTTTCAAATGCACCATTTCTAACTCTTATTCTTTCTCTTGCTCAAACAACTATATCACATTTTAAATCACCTCCTCATATGGTTCTTTTTTATTAAATTCTCATTATTTGACCCATCAAAATTTTATTTCAATGAAACCTCACATTGAAAAACCATTGAACTATGTTGTAGTTCATATCATCATCATACCAAATATTTCCAAATGTCCATCCAATCCTAGGGATTATTCTATGCTTCCTTCCCACCTAGCTAGGTCTCCCTCCAGTGTTAATCATCTTTCCTCCAACCAACAATAGGTACTTTCTACTTTCTCCTTTAAACACTTGGTCTCACTTAGTCATGGCTCATTATTCCCCTCCATTTCTCATATCCATCTACATTTCCTCATTACAACCCTATATCATCTTCATTTCATTTAGCCAACATTATTTAATTGTTGTAGCATGCCTCAAGGATTATTCCTCATATTCTCTAGATTTAACTTTTTTCTTGGCATCTTCTTCCTTAAGGTTCCATCCTCACTAATTCCATACTAGATAATCCATTTAATAAAGGCATTATGTTTCCATAGGTATGGAGATGAAAATAAACATCTCATCCTCCATCAAAAGTATCTTCACGTGTGTGGGAATTTATTTCACTGACATTGCCCACAAATTTTCACAAGTGGTGCCTTAACTCACAAGAATGATTGGTTTATTTCCTCCTATAAACCCAAGATGTATCCTTATGTGTGTAAGTTTTAGACCTTTAAAATAAGTAATACACACACCAAACAAACCTTGGGTTCTCCTATATTCTTTGCAACCACTCATACAAACTTATTGGAAGGTCCATTGTGAAAAATTCATAAATATATTTGAACAACATGATATCTTTTAACTTCAGCATGTCCCACACAAATAATGGATCCTCATATTTCATGAATAGGTTGATTTGCTCAGGGCTTAACTCAAAAGAATGATTGATTCATTTCTATCTATAATTCAAAGATGTAACTTTCTATGTGTAAGTTTTAAATCTTGAAAATAAGCAATGCACACACCACTTTTTTATAAAATAGAAAAGTAAATACTAACATTCACATAAAATACTCAAAGTCTTACCCTAGAAACCTTTAATCAAGGAAACTAATAAATGTTTAAGGTTTCACTTCTAACTATCATAGTATTAATTTATAATATAAGATCATGTAGCATCTAAAACCCTAATCTATTAGCCCAAATTATATTATAACATTAATTCCTTATTTGAAATTAGAAAGCCATGCTAAAATGTATCAAAATGGGGCAAAAAAAACTACCCAATTATTTATTTATTTATTAAAAAAAATCTAGATCTCTAACCCCCTACCCATATGCTTAGCATGTGAGAATAATCCTACAAATAATATAACATATACCCAATAGTATGATTTTCTTTACCTAGTAATATACAACTCTTACCATTGGTTATTACATTACTATAACTCTACCAAATTCTAACCATGGCAAGTAATAATTCTCTTTTCTTTTCGAACACACCTTAAATTCCCTTATAGCCTTTGCAACCACTCATACAAATTTATCAAAAAAATCTACTATGAAAATCTCATAAATGTATTTAAACATCTTGATATCTTTAAACTTATTCCCTTATAGTCTTTACAACCACTCATACAAATTTATCAAAAAGTCTACTATGAAAATCTCATAAATATATCTAAACATCTTGATATCTTTAAACTTTAACAGTGTCACAGAGATAATAAATCTCTATATTCCTTAAATAAATTGATGTGCTCTTCAAACCAATCTCACAAATCTATCAAATCTATACAAGTCAATTGAATCTCTCTATTATAAAAATATTAGACCTATTTATTGTAAAAGTCTTACACCTAATATAATTAGGTCTAAATATAGAACAAAATGTTAACTCATAATGAATCAAATATCCATTTAAATGTCAATCATAAACATTGTAGCCAAAATATTTCCATATCAATTTCCTAACTTTATAAAAAAACATCACCTTAATATAATTAGGTCCTAAACAATCGAACAAAATGTTAACTCATAATGAATCAAATATTCATTTAAATGTCAATCATAAACATTGTAGCCATCCATAATATTTGCATATCAATTCCCTAACTTTATAAAAAAACATCACCTTAATATAGTTAGGTCTAGACCATAGAACAAAATGTTAACTCATAATGAATCAAATATTCATTTAAATGTCAATCATAAACACTGTAGCCAGCCATAATATTTGCATATCAATTCCCTAACTTTATTAAAAAACATCACCTAAAGTCACTTTCAGATAGTAAAAAGACATAATACCATAGATCATGCAACTTGAAGCATTCTAACATCCAACCCATCGTTCGCATATCTACCTTAACAGGCACTCTATTACCACCAAATATTAATTCACGTTCAACCCATCAATGAACGAGTTTAACGCCCGTGCGTTCGAAAACACAGATGATGGCCTATGTGTGGGGTTGTGGGCATGAATATTTATGTTTTATAGGGGTGGTGGGCATGAATATTTATGTTTTTTAAGGGATGTGGGCATGATTTTTTTATTTTTTTTATTTCGTGGGAGGAGGGCTGGGATTGAGTAAAAGGGATTGCATTATAATTTTGGATAAATGCAACTGTATACAATTAATTTAGATAAATTAATCGAGTTTTAGACGTGAATGTACCCTAATATTAATCAATAAAGATTTACAAATATAAAATATCGACATTTTACCTCACCGATACGCTGAAATGAATATTTATACACAAGTGCTTGGCCAGAAGGGTAAGGGCATGTATCAAGGTGTGGCTTAAATAAATGGCGTGTGCCACGTTGTTTCAATCTGCCACCATTGTCTATGGCTTGTTACCGCAATGGAGGTAGAGGGGAGACTTGTGATGGTGAAAGATGACGAATTTCGTGCTGGCTAACCTGGCATGAATGTTGATGATGATGATGATGTTGATGATGGTTAACGTCCACTGAGACCAAATAATGATCTATCAGACCTAAAAAGACAAATTATTTATTTTAATTTAAGATTTTATTCCTATGCTCAAAAAGCTTGGAGAGAAACCTCCCGAGTTCACTATAATTTTGGCATTGTAAAAGGCTAGGAAGGTCAGTATTGTAACAAAGGTTGTGAAATTGAGATCTAATGTGGTTGTATGCAGGGCACTCTAAGAGGAAGTGGTTTTCATCCTCGATGCTCCTATTCTCACAAATATGGCAGATCCTTTCCATCCATGGCGTTTTAGGAACTGCCCAACGGCCAGTTTCACTATGGAGCTCATGAGAATTCGTTCTAATCTTTGCTATATTAATTTTCTTCTTTGAGCTAGTTAAAATAGAGAGATACTTTTGATCTTCAAGGGTGGGTTTGATGACCTTCTTATAATAACTTAATTTTCTTTTAGACGCTAAATCTTTCTCACACCACAATTTTTCTTTGAACTTAGAAGTAACAATATCTTTAATGTTATTTATGTTTTGCAAAGCATCATTCTCATTGATCTCCCAATAGTTTAACCAGGCCCTTGTGTCCTTATGCCATCCTCGGTTAAGCCTTAGGTGGTTTTGGCTGGAATTTAAAGCTAGCTTAGGAAGTCTATGATTGTCTATGTTATTGAGCTTGTGCTTGTACAACAGAAACCTGAGCATAGCCAGGCTCTCAATAGGAGAAAGACCTGCTTCTATAAGGAGAATAGGATAGGGTGTATTACTTTTAATTTTCAGGTTATAAGTTATAAAACGCTTCTGGATTTGCTCAATCTTTCTCCATGATTCTCTGGAGATGTTGCAGCCCCAAACTTCACAGCCATATAAAATAACAGGAGTGACTAAAGTTTCAAAGAGGAACTTCTGTCACTAGTTGAAAGCGCTTCAATTACTAGGGCTATAATTTTAATTAAAGTTGAAAATAAGTAGTTTGTTAATAGACATTAAATGAACAAGTTATATATGCATATTATTGGATTTTGGCAAGCGAGTTATCCAACCATGGGCATATATAGCTTTCGCTCATTTAATGCCCATTGGGGGTTGTATATTTGTTGCCTATAACTTTCACTAACGTGTGCATGAATAATATCATATGCTCACCCTCCTTTTCAGTTTAATACATTTGCAATTCATTTCATGCCCTTTTCCTTTAATGCACTTCATAATTTTTTTGAAAACAAATTTAATTCCCAACACATCAACATCACTTTGTTTGAGTAATATACCAGCGTAGATCCATAACTCCGGATCTAACATGAACCAAAAAGGATCAAATTTCTCCGTGCAAACTTCTTTTAGAGTGCAAAATACAATGTGTAAATAAATTGATATCGACATAAATTAGTTAACATAGATATTCAAGTTAGTTAAAAAATTCACGTGTTGGATCAAATTTCTCCGTGCAAACTTCTTTTAGAGTGCAAAATACAATGTGTAAATAAATTGATATCGGCATAAATTAGTTAACATAGATATTCAAGTTAGTTAAAAAATTCACGTGTTGAAATATTTTTTAAAAATATAAGGTTTAAACATCTTACTATGGCATTTTTTTCTACTAATTTATTTACATAAAATGATGTTATGTCATATGGATAATTAACTAAACATATATAGTATATTAGTTTTTATTTTGTATTATAGCCGACATTACTTTTCTATATAGAGAGTAGCTTATTTTTAGGTCTTTTCTATTTAGAGAGTAGTTTATTTTTAGGTCACAAATGTTGAGCACAAATGGACGAACAGACTTACACATCATCATCATACTAGGTTGTAAAATAAGCCTCTCAGCTCAAAGATCTTACTCACACATTTTTTTCTACTTCTGATTTCTTTACATTTCTTTACAAGAAATTATATTATGTCATATGGACAATTAACTAAACATATATAGCATATTAGTTTTTGTTTTTTATTATAGCCAGACATTACTTTTCTATTTAGAGAGTAGTTTATTTTTAGTTCACAAATGTTGAGCATAGATGAATGGACGGACTTACACATCGCCATGAAACTCCATTGTAGAACCAACATAGATCAAATTTCTTCACTTGCAAACTTTTTTAGAGTGAAAAATACAATGTGTTATTTTTCATTGTTTAAATTGCATTTTTGAATGATAAATAGAGTATATATATTACCAAATAAAATTTTTAACCATAAAAACATAATTTTTTTTCTAGATATAGATATCGACATAAATTATTTAACATATATCTTCAAATAGTTTATTTAAATCTCTTGTTAAAATATTTTTGAAAAGTATAAGATTTAAACCTCTGATTCACACATTTTTTTTTACTTATAATTACTTTACAGCGTATTCATTTTTTTAAAATTATAGTCAACATTATTTTTCTATTTATAACATAATTTTTAATTTTTACGTCGTAAGGCGTTTCCCTTTGAAAAGAACTCCCCTAGTTGCCATGGTGTACAAGTTTGCAGAGTTGGATGAGATGTTAGACGATTGAAACATATTGGGCGTTAGATCACCACCGACTCCTCCTACTTGAATCATAAACCGACTCCATACTCCTTTGCTTTTCAACTTCTTCTTCAACCGTCCGGGTTCTTTTTCTTCAACAGTAAATTCAGTCGTGCTTCAACCAACTCCTCTGTTAGATCACCACTGACTCCTCCTACTTTAATTGTGAACCCCGTGCTCCTCTGGCTTTTCGACAGTACCGTCAAGGTTCTTTTTATTCAACAAGCGATTCAGTCGTGCTTGGAACCACCTCCCCAACTTTTAAATTTCTTCGACGTTTCCATTGTTTCTTCAACAGAAGGGGCTTTTAAATTTCTTCGAGGTTTACACTATTTTTTGAAGAGGAGGTCCAAGTATGCTTGGAACTTGGTTAATTATGTGAGGTGGAGTCTAGGGCGATGGGATTCTATGAGAGGCCCGAGCCTTTCCGGGTTATCCTTCTCTCTTTTAAAAGATTCAATAGGTGATTAACTCCTCATCAGGGTTTGTTTTCGTTTTCCCTTAATTCTCTGTTTCTTTTACTTACAGAAAAATTTATAAGAATCTGAGGTATCCTCATTAAGGTTTGTTTTAGTTTCCCTTAATTCTCTATTTCTCTTACTTACAAAAGAATTTATAAGAATCTGAGGTATGGGTTCCGAATTACAGGCGTGTAGGGTCCCATTCTTGTTTTTGGTTGCACGATATATATGATGTCTCACCCTCCACCTGTGTATCTTATGGATTACTCCTGCTACAAGCCCCCTGAAAGCCTGAAAGTGAACTTATGATGTTTTATGGAACACTCTTAAGCTTTTGGGATATTTTGAATATTCTTCCTTGGAATTCCAAGCAAATATACCAAAATGATGAGGTTTAGGAGACAACAGTCATCTTCCTGCTGCAGTGCATTATATTTCCCTCGACCCTCCATGACCACAGCATGAGAAGAGACCGAGCAGGTCATGTTTCGTTCCCTCGACATCATAGGTAGCCTATCTGTAACATTCCATCTTTCCCATTCCATCCGTCCTATACCTTTTAGGGTTAGCCCCATACCTAAGGATGATAAAGCATTCAACTGTATTTATCAAGAGCAAGATGAAGTTGGAAAGCTCAATGTATCATTATCCAAAGGACTTATGGCCATAGTAGGAGGAGCATTGAATGCTAATATCACAACTCTATGACCTCTTGTTCTTCCCATCAATGGGAAATTACTTTTCTTTGCCACCCTTGTTGGGAGAAAAGTCTTCAATATGAATATCAAACCCTATATTCCAGATTTTAAGCTTGCATTTGAGAATTTCTGTATTCATGCTTGAGGAAGAATAATGATCGAGGAGTTTCAAAAGAACTTGCATCTTAAGCCAATACATGTAGAGGCTTCTAGGATGACTCTACATCGCTTTGGAAAAACTTCCTCAAGCTTAATTGTTGGCATTATGTTTCTGGTATGGCTATATGTTACAGATGTTGTACTTGATGGCAACTCCCGTGGCAAGGCCCTCAATTTGTTGAAAATTAAGAAGTACGCAGGTATTCAGTTCAGAAGGTGCGTACCCGCAGGTACACCATGCAGGGACCGCGTCCAGATACGCAGGCGAGCTTTCAAGAGGTGCGTCCCCCCAGTGCACACATTTCAAGGCAGAGAAAAGCACACGTGGGGTTTCTTATGTTTTACTCTTGGTATTTAGCCGACGGTATTGGGTTATTATGGTGTCGGCTCGTGGTATTGTTCCATGATTTTAGGAGGAGCTTGCCTATATAAAGCAAAGGAGATCACTTGGCTAAGCATCTTTTGCATTTGAATATCTTTAGATCTGAAATATTGGGTTATGATCTTAAAAGCTTGATCTATATGAAAGGGAAGTTGAAGGCGAATCTGTGAAGGGTGATCTCTCGAGCGCATGATCAGATCTGAGCAACTGTGCCACTCTGGTGGACTGCCTATTCGGCCCTAATCAGAAGGACGCAGGTGTTTAACAGAAGAACTGCGTGGGTACGCAGTGCAGAAACAGGAGATCTGCGTCGGTACGCAGAGCAGAAACAGGAGACCTGCGTCGGTACGCAGAGCAGAAGAAGGAGACCTGCGTCGGTACGCAGAGCAGAAGAAGGAGAGCTGCGTCGGTACGCAGAGCAGAAGAAGGAGAGCTGCGTCGGTACGCAGAGCGACTAAGGCTCAGGTGCGTCCGCATAGTAAAAGTACGCGGCGCGATAGTATTTTTGGGTGCGTCCCTGCAGTAACAGTACGCGGCGCGATAATGTCTCTGGGTGCGTCCCTGCAGTGACAATACGCAGCCCAGTTCAAGGAACAGTGCATGGGCACGCAGTCCGGCAGAAGGATCCCTGCGGGTATACGCAGGAAAGCAGAAGGTGAACTGTGTAGCGACGCAGGCCACAGAAGGGAAAACTGCGTATCTGTCTTAAAATGTTCTGTTGATTGAATTTTTCTGTTGATAAGGTGTTCTGGGTTAGATCTGTTATTGCTGATCTGATGACTGTAGTGGACTGTAACTTTTATGTACTTGATGATCATTTGATGCTTTATGAAAAGAAGTAGGGGGTTGTAGCTCCCTTCCAGGAGAGACTGGAAAACGAGAGAGAGAGAGTTGTAGCTCTCTGCAGGTTGCAGCCTGCGTACTGGTAAAGGACTGCACCAGTACAAAACCATTGTAAAAGAAGTTTCTAATTTGAAAGAAGATAGAGACATATTGCAGCAGGTGGTTTTCACCCACATTGGGTTTCCACCTTACATCTTGTGTTCTTTGGTGTGACTATCTTTCTTTGCTCATGCTCATTATTTTATGGTACTGACATGCAAAAATAATTCAAAGAACAAATAAGGAAGATTGATTAAAAGAATTAGATAATACTGATTCACCCCCCCCTCTCAGTATTATTTTCAACAATTGGTATCAGAGCAGGTCCTTCAGAGAAGCTTGATCGCTTGAAGGTAGATCGTTCATCATGAGCAACTACGAGAGAGAAGCATCAATCAGGCCACCGGTTTTTGATGGGACAAACTTCAATTATTGGAAGGTAAGAGTTACTGCCTATCTTCAATCTCTTGGTACAGAAGTTTGGGACATCGTAGAGACAGGCTATGCTTTTCCTTGAGCTACTCCTACAGATGCAGCCGAGAAAAAGAAGTATGAAACAAATGCGAAAGCAGTCAGTACTCTATTAGGATGTATATCTCAATCAGAATTCATGAAGGTAATGCACTATAAATCCGCAAAAGAGATATGGGACAAAATTGTCACGAGCTATGAAGGAGACGAACAGGTAAAACGTGCTAAACTTCAAACTCTCAGAATTCAGTATGAGACTCTCAAAATGTATAATGATGAAAGTGTGGCTAACTATTTTCTTCGGGTAGATGAGGTTGTTAATTGTATGAAAATTTTGGGTGAAGAAATAAAAGAGGCTATTGTGGTTGAAAAGGTCCTAAGATCATTGTCCCCCAAGTTTGAATCTAAAGTATCTGCAATAGAAGAAAAGGAAAATCTACGAATTCTTACTATGTCTCAGCTACATGGAATTCTAACTGCTTATGAAATGAGAAAGGGAGGTCCATCAGACAGAAGAGAAGCTGCTTTCAAGGCATCAGGCAAAGGAGATTATTATGAAGCAAGCCACGTCCCAGAAGAAGAGGAAGAAGAATCAAATTTTGTCAGAAATCTTCAAAGGGGTTCTGGAAGGTTCAGAGGTAAGTTACCCTTTAAATGCTTTGCTTGTGGAAGAGTAGGTCATTATGCTGCAAAATGTCCTTACAAGGATAAAGGAAAGGAACCTGCTAGATGGAACAAGAAACAGAACGCAAATAAGAAAAGCTACTACACTCATGAAGATAGTGATGGTCTATCAAACAGTGATGAAGATGAACAAGGTAATGAATATAAGTTGTTAATGGCATTTGAAGATGATGATTATATGGATGCTATAGATGTGGATAACCTTTATGATGAAATTACTAGACTCAAGAGATGTATAGAAGAAAAGAACATGATCATTGATACTCTACAATTTCAAATTGATGAAAAAGAAAAACATCTTGAAAAATTAGAAGGTGAAATTGTTGGTCTTAGAAAAGAGATTGAGAAAACAAAAGCTATTAATCTCAAGTTTGTCAAAGGATCTGAAACTTTGGATGAGATTATCAATGTGCAGCGGTCTCCACTAAACAAGACAGGTCTGGGCTATAATGGAGAAACTTCTCAAGCATCCACCTCAAAAAGTTATCTTGATGCAGCAAGAAGAAATGAGCAAAAGCACAATGAAGATCATCAGGTAAAGCAGGGACGAATTACAAACAGAAACTATCAGGGGCAATCCATCTTAAGGGTGAACAAAAGCTACAACCAGCCACAGGTAAAATCTTCTCAATTTGGTTCAAGAATAGATGAAAATAGAAATTACAATCAGTTGGCTAGTAGATTCAGAAGCTTCTTCAATGGACAATGCTTTTCTTGCCATAACTTTGGTCACAAAGCAGCTCAATGTGTTGCATATAAAACGATCATGACTAGGGAAGCTCAAAAACAAAGAAGTATGACAGGAATTACAAAAAGGACCTATAACAACTTTTCGGTTCTTGAAAATGAAGTTGAATGCTCTATTTGCAATAACTTTGGTCATGAAGACTCTGAATGCAGGAGCAGGTTACAGCAGAAAAAGGAACAAGCCTCAAGCACCAAAACATGGAGAATAAAGGAACCACAAACAGAAAGATGTGGGATAGCATTTTATGCAGAGGGACAGGAAAATCTATGGTACATTGACAGTGGATGTTCGAAGCATATGACAGGTGATAAAGAAAAACTTGAGTCTTATTCTGCTCTAGAAAAGGGAAAGAAAGTCTCTTTTGGAAATGATACTCCTGCAACTATAAAAGGAAAAGGCATTGCTCAGTTAAAAGAAAAGGTCAAGGTTGGAAATGTTCTGTATGTTGATGGATTGAAGCATAATCTTCTAAGTGTCAGCCAGATGTGTGATCAAAGAACCGAGGTTATATTCAGATCAAATGGATGTCTTGTTCGTGATCTTGATACAGGTAAAACAGTGATCAAAGGCAAAAGAACTCCAAATAATCTGTACATATTTGAAGAAGGACAACAACAATGCTATCTGAGCAAGGATGATGAGCACTGGTTATGGCATCGGAGGTTGGGGCATCTAAGCTTTTCACAAATAAGGAAAGCATGCAAATCTCAGGCAGTTCACGATCTTCCAGATATCAAAATTCCTGACAACACCATATGCAAATCATGTCAGTTTGGAAAACAAACCAGAAATAACTTTCCAGAGAAGGAAGGATCAACTAGCATGCCTCTTGAGCTAGTACATACAGATACATGCGGTCCATTCAGGAAAAGAACACCTAGAGGAGAAGAATACTTGATATTATTCATTGACGATTTCTCCAGGTTTGTCTGGCTAGGACTTATGAAGCACAAAGATGAAGCATTCGAAAAATTCAAATCCTTCAAAGCCTTGGTGGAAAATGAATCAGGTCACAAAATTAAGTGCCTCAGATCCGACAGAGGTGGGGAGTTTACCTCAAATGAATTTTTCGATTTCTGTGAAGAACATGGGATAAGAAGAGAATTCTCTACAGCTAGAACTCCTCAGCAAAATGGAGTTGTGGAAAGAATGAACAGAACAGTCCAACAAATGGCTCGTGCTATGCTTGATGAATCAGGAACTCCCGCAACTTTCTGGGGTGAAGCTGCACATGCTGCGGTTGTTATTCTCAACAAAACAAATGTCCGGGTGAACAGCACTCAAACTCCTCATGAGCTCTGGAGTGGTAAGACTCCTTCGGTAAAGCACTTCAAAATCTTTGGGAGCAAATGCTATATCAAGAATACTGATGAGCAGCTTGGCAAACTTGAACCTAGAGCAGATGAAGGCATTCTTCTTGGTTACTCTCCACATAGCAAAGCATACAAATGCTACAATAAAAGACTTGGCAGAATTGTGGACAGCATTGATGTAGTGGTTGATGAGAAGGGATACATTCCTAGGCAAGTACATCATGAAAACATCGAAGAAGATGAAGGCTACCCTCAAAGACAGAATGATGAAGAGGAAGAACCTCAAGAAGAACCAGAGGAGCAGACAAGAATAGAAGAGAAAACCCCATCCAGATATGTTCAGAAGAATCATCCAGAATCTCAGATTGTGGGGCAGAAAGAAGCAGGTGTACAAACAAGAAGAACAGTTGCAGAAGCCTCAAGCTATTTGGCATTACTCTCCTCCACTGAACCACAAAATGTGAAAGAGGCATGCAAAGATGAATGTTGGGTGAAAGCAATGGATGAAGAACTTGAGCAAATCGAAAAGAACAACACTTGGGAGCTGGTTCCTAGACCAAAGGATAAGAATGTTATCGGAACAAAATGGGTCTTCAAAAACAAATTGAATGAAAATGGAGAAGTAATTAGAAACAAGGCCAGACTTGTTTGTAAAGGGTATGCGCAGCAAGAAGGAATAGACTTTGAAGAAACCTTTGCTCCTGTTGCAAGACTTGAGGCCATCCGAATGTTCCTTGCTCTCTCAAGTTTTCAAAACTTCAAAGTATTTCAAATGGACGTGAAATTAGCCTTTCTGAATGGAGATTTGGAAGAAGAAGTGTACATTGAACAACCAGATGGGTTCATTCTTGGAAATGATCCAAATCTTGTATGCAGATTGAAAAAGGCTCTCTATGGTCTCAAACAAGCTCCAAGGGCTTGGTACTGCCGTTTGGACAAATATCTTCATCAACAAGGTTTTTCAAAAGGATCGGCAGATAGCAATCTTTATATAAAAGTTGAAAATGACAAATTGCTAATACTTGTTGTGTATGTTGATGACATCATTTTTGGAAGCAATGAAGAAGCTATGAGTCAAAACTTTGCCTTGGTCATGCAGAAAGAATTTGAAATGTCCTTGCTAGGAGAACTGACATATTTCCTTGGTTTGCAAATCCAACAAAAAGAAGGAGGAATCTTTTTATCTCAAACCAAGTATCTCAAACAGATTTTGAAGAAATATGGTATGGAAGAAGCAAAACCAGTATGTACACCCATGGTCACAGGATGTAGCCTCAGTGCAAATGATGAATCTGCAGCAGTACATCAACCAACCTACAGATCTATGATTGGAAGTTTACTTTATTTGACAGGTACTCGACCGGACATCATGCATGCAGTTGGAATAGTTGGAAGATTTCAGGCAAATCCGAAGGAGACTCATCTTCAGGCAGTGAAGAGAATTTTCAAATATCTTCAAGGGACTCAAAATTATGGCTTATGGTATCCTAGAGATACAGATCTTACACTTCATGCTTATACAGATGCAGATTGGGCCGGAAGCGTGGATGACAGGAAAAGCACAAGTGGTGGTGCGTTCTTTATGGGTTCCAGACTGGTATCTTGGTTCAGCAAGAAACAGAGTTCAATTGCCTTGTCTACAGCTGAAGCGGAATATGTTGCTGCTGCATCTTGTTGCACCCAACTCCTTTGGATGATGCAGACTTTGCAGGATTTTCAAATCACTTGTACACCACCAATCCCCATCTTATGTGATAACACAAGTGCAATCAGCATCTCAAAGAATCCTGTTATGCATTCAAAAACCAAGCACATACCAATCAAGTACCATTTTCTCCGGGAACAAGTACTTGAACAGAAGGTCAAGTTGGAGTATGTTCCTTCTAAGGAACAAGTTGCTGATATTCTCACCAAACCATTGCCCAGGGACACTTTTGAATACCTCAGGCAAAAGCTGGGGGTTGTTGATGCATCATCTTATTGTTGAATCTTCCTGATTGATGGTACAGGTTCAGGGGGAGCGTATAATGCATTGTTGTCATTGTGGAGGATGGTCAGAAGGAGATCTTGGAAATAGCTGCAATATGTCTCTATCTCTTTCATGGTGGATTATGGTTCATTGTTGCAGATCTGGTTCATTTTCAGGGGGAGCATGATCTTAGGGGGAGCATAACCCTTTGCCCTTGATGTCAAAGGGGGAGAATGAAGCTGAAGTTTGTGAGGTTGCCATCAAGTCCAAAGGGGGAGATTGTTGGCATTATGTTTCTGGTATGGCTATATGTTACAGATGTTGTACTTGATGGCAACTCCCGTGGCAAGGCCCTCAATTTGTTGAAAATTAAGAAGTACGCAGGTATTCAGTTCAGAAGGTGCGTACCCACAGGTACACCATGCAGGGACCGCGTCCAGATACGCAGGCCAGCTGTTCAGGAGGTGCGTCCCCCCAGTGCACACATTTCAAGGCAGAGAAAAGCACACGTGGGGTTTCTTATGTTTTACTCTTGGTATTTAGCCGACGGTATTGGGTTATTATGCTGTCGACTCGTGGTATTGTTCCATGATTTTAGGAGGAGCTTGCCTATATAAAGCAAAGGAGATCACTTGGCTAAGCATCTTTTGCATTTGAATATCTTTAGATCTGAAATATTGGGTTATGGTCTTAAAAGCTTGATCTATATGAAAGGGAAGTTGAAGGCGAATCTGTGAAGGGTGATCTCTCGAGCGCATGATCAGATCTGAGCAACTGTGCCACTCTGGTGGACTGCCTATTCGGCCCTAATCAGAAGGACGCAGGTGTTTAACAGAAGAACTGCGTGGGTACGCAGTGCAGAAACAGGAGATCTGCGTCGGTACGCAGAGCAGAAACAGGAGACCTGCGTCGGTACGCAGAGCAGAAGAAGGAGACCTGCGTCGGTACGCAGAGCAGAAGAAGGAGAGCTGCGTCAGTACGCAGAGCAGAAGAAGGAGAGCTGCGTCGGTACGCAGAGCGACTAAGGCTCAGGTGCGTCCGCATAGTAAAAGTACGCGGCGCGATAGTATTTTTGGGTGCGTCCCTGCAGTAACAGTACGCGGCGCGATAATGTCTCTGGGTGCGTCCCTGCAGTGACAATACGCAGCCCAGTTCAAGGAACAGTGCGTGGGCACGCAGTCCGGCAGAAGGATCCCTGCGGGTATACGCAGGAAAGCAGAAGGTGAACTGTGTAGCGACGCAGGCCACAGAAGGGAAAACTGCGTATCTGTCTTAAAATGTTCTGTTGATTGAATTTTTCTGTTGATAAGGTGTTCTGGGTTAGATCTGTTATTGCTGATCTGATGACTGTAGTGGACTGTAACTTTTATGTACTTGATGATCATTTGATGCTTTATGAAAAGAAGTAGGGGGTTGTAGCTCCCTTCCAGGAGAGACTGGAAAACGAGAGAGAGAGAGTTGTAGCTCTCTGCAGGTTGCAGCCTGCGTACTGGTAAAGGACTGCACCAGTACAAAACCATTGTAAAAGAAGTTTCTAATTTGAAAGAAGATAGAGACATATTGCAGCAGGTGGTTTTCACCCACATTGGGTTTCCACCTTACATCTTGTGTTCTTTGGTGTGACTATCTTTCTTTGCTCATGCTCATTATTTTATGGTACTGACATGCAAAAATAATTCAAAGAACAAATAAGGAAGATTGATTAAAAGAATTAGATAATACTGATTCACCCCCCCCTCTCAGTATTATTTTCAACATTAATTTGGTATGATATTAGTTACATTGATGCCAATGAACGTATGCGAAAAGGAAATCAGATTCGACAAATTGCATTTGGCAGTGGATTCAAGTGCAACAGTGTTGTGTGAAGTATAGAGGTGATTTCGTTCAGATTGGTGGGGGTGAACTTCCCGACCTTGGATCATGGTTGACGATTGTGGGTAGCCCTGTTGAGTTTTAAGGAATTATCCACACAAATATTTGAAGCCTAATCATTTTTTATTGATCAGAGAACCATTTATTCTTCTTTTGACACTAGTTCAAGCAATTTTGTTTGGGCTTTCTGTGAAACCCTTTATCACTTGAGTAAAACTTACAGGATCTTGTGATGAACATGTAAATGCATCTCTTATAGTTTGTCTCAGAAGGCTTGTGTAGAACCTTGCCCTCAAAATTCAATATATTTTTTAACTATTTCGCTACGAAAATAACAACTGGGAATACAATAAGTGGTTTCTTGAGCAACATTGTGGGGTTTATCCTGGTATAATATTTTCTTCTATTGTCTAAGATTTATAGGGTCAGTTCATGGTATAATATTTTCTACTGTTGTCCGAAGATTGGAGGAGGAACTAATCTTTGCAATAACCATATTATTGTTTGTTTTCATAGGCAACATATCTTGTAACACGAGCAGTCTGAGATCCAACAACATAGCCACTAGAATCAAAGCCATCATACCTTCTGTTAGATCGATAGCAAGTAGGAAGAGCAACGGTAGCATAGATCTTGAATGTATAAGATAGTAGGAAAATATCTTCCCTCTACCTTTATAAACCTTCTTAATGATCCTCTGAATGAGCTAGTAGCTTAAAGAGTGAGTAGGTTAATCTTCAAGCTCCAAAATGAAAATATTATGAGTCACTTGGCACCATCATGGTGTTGCGAAATTATAGGATAAGAAGGAAAAGACAATTATAATCTAGAGGAACTAAGACATAGTTTTTTGAATGAATCTGAAATAACTAGGGATCTCAAATATCATGCTCATCATGACTTGAGTGCATCACATCACCAACCTTTAAATGAAGTTGTAGAAAGTGAATTTGGGAATAGAGGAGAAGCCCAATATGGCCTCTATAGGTGAGGGATGAACACAATAAAATAAATTGAGTCTCTGTTGAAATAATATTCAGATCTATTCCCACAGAGTTTCACTGAAATAAAGGGAATACAAGGAGAGTTAGGAGAGATGAATATAGAGCTTCATCTACATGCCAAACAAGTTAAGCATCCACCATATCAAATCAATCCCCAATTCAAGGAAAAGGTAATTAAAGAAATTTATTTAATGCTAGTTACTGGTTTGATCTCTCCAGTAGATAAATATGTCTGGATAAGCTATGGGCGTATATAGATATATAGAGTTTTTGTGGATCAACAAAAACAACAGTTTCTTTTCAAACTATGGCTATTGGCTCTGCTAGCATTGCTATAGGTGGTGGTCATATGCCTTGATACTAATAGATGGAGTCCAACGATGGAATACCTAATCATTTTTTTATTGATCACATAACCATTTCTTATTCTTTTGACACTGATTCAAGAAATTTTGTTCGACCTTTCTGTGAAACCCTTTATAACTTGAGTAAAACTTACTGGATCTTGTGATAAAAATGGAAATGTATCTCTTACGGTTTGTCTCAAAAGGCTTGTGTAGAACCTCGCCCTCAAAATTCAATATATGTTTTAATGGTTTCACTACAGAACTAACAACTTGGACTACAGTAAGTGGTTTCTTGAGCAACATTGTGGGGTTTATCCTACTATAATATTTTCTTTTGTTGTCTGAGCTTTATAAGGTTATTCCAAGGTATAATATTTTCTACTGTTGTTTGAAGATTTGAGGAGGAACTAATATTTTCAATAACCATATTATTGTTTTTTTTCATACGCAACATAGCTGATAGCATGAGTAGTTAGATATTCAGAAGCATAGCCACTAGAATCAAAGAAAGCATACCTTCTGTTAGATCGATAGAAAGCAGGAAAATCAATGGTAGTAGAGGTCTTAAATGTATAAGATAGTAGGAAAATATCTTCCCTCTACCTTTCTCAACCTTCTTAATGAGCCTTATGAATGAATTAAAGCTCAATGAGTGAGTAGGTTAATCTTCAACCTCTAGAATGAAAAAAAATATGTGACACTTGGCACCAGCATAGTGTTACGAAACTATAAGATAAGAAGGAAAAGACAATTATAATCTAGAGGAACTAAGGCATATTTTTTTTGAACGAATCCGAAAGAAATATTGATCTCAAATATCGTGCTCATCAAGACTTCAGTGCATCATATCACCAACCTCTAAATGAAGTTGGAGAAAGTGAATTTGGGAAATAAATTGAGTCTCTCTTCAAATAATATTCATATCTATCCCCACAGAGTTTCACTGAAATGAAGGGAATACAAGGAGAGTTGGGAGAGATGAATATAGAGCTTCATCTAGATGCCAATCAAGTTAAGCATCCAGCATATCGACTCAATCCCCAATTCAAGGAAAAGGTAAATAAAGAAAATGATTTAATGCTAGCTGCTGGTTTGATCTCTGCAGTAGATAAATATGACTAGATAAGCTATGGGGGTATATATATACTACTACTTTTGTTGGATCAATAGAAACAAATGGTTCTTTTCAAACCTCGGCTACTGGCTTTGCTAGCCATGCTATAGGTGGTGGCCATATGCCTTGATACTAATAGACAGAGTCCAACGATGGAATGCCTAATCATTTTTTATTGATCAGAGAACCATTTATTATTCTTTTGACACTGGTTCAAGCAATTTTATTTGGGATTTCTATGAAACCCTTTATCACTTGAGTAAAACTTACAGGATCTTGTGATGAACATGGAAATATCTCTTACGATTTGTCTTAGAAGGCTTGTGTAGAACCTTGCCCTCAAAATTCAATATATGTTTTAATGGTTTCGCTACAGAAATAACAACTGGGACTACAATAAGTGGTTTCTTGAGCAACATTGTGGGGTTTATGCTGGTATAATATTTTCTTCTGTTGTTTGAGATTGATAGGGTTAGTCCATGGTATAATATTTTCTACTCTTGTCTAAATATTTGAGGAGGAACTAATCTTTGCAATAACCATATTATTGTTTTTTTCATACACAACATAACTTATAGCATGAGCACCAGAGATCGAGGAGCATAGCCACTAGAATCAAAGCAAGCATACCTTCTATTAGATCGATAGAAAGCAGGGAAAGCAATGGTACAAAGGTATTAAATGTATAGATAGTAGGAAAATATCTTCCCTCTACCTTTTTCAACCTTCTTAATAAGCCTTCTGAATGAGTTATTAGCTTAATGAGTGAGTAGGTCAATATTCAACCTCCAGAATGAAAAAAATATGAGTCACTTGGCACCAGCATGGTGTTGCGGAACTATAGGATAAGAAGGAAAAGACGATTATAATCTAGAGGAACTAAGGGATCTCAAATATCGTGTTGATCAAGACTTCAGTGCATCACATCACCAACCTCTAAATGAAGTTGCAGAAAGTGAATTTGGGAACAAAGGAGAAGCCCAAGATGGCCTCTATAGGTGAGGGATGAACAGACTGAAATAAATTGAGTTTCTGTTCAAATAATATTCATATCTATTCCCACAGAGTTTCACTTAAATGAAGGGAATACAGGGAGAGTTGGGAGAGATGAATATAGAGCTTCATCTAGATGCCAAGCAAGTTAAGCATCCACCATATCGACTTAATCCCCAATTCAAAGAAAATGTAAATAATGAAATTGATTTAATGCTAGCTACTAGTTTGATCTCTCAAGTAGATAAAGATGATTGGATAAGCTATGGGGGTACATATATATACTACTTTTTCTCGTTCAACAGAAACAACAGGTGATTTTCAAGCCCCAAATACTGGCTCTACTAGCATTGCTATATGTAGTGGTCGTATGCCTTGATACTAATAGACAGAGTCCAATGATGGAATGTAGTTCTTCTCCAAGTTCTTACCCAAGGTATTCTTCTAGGTAGTGTTGTTCATAGTGTTCTTTCCTAGGTCGTATAGGTCTAGGCTATTCTCTAGTAGGTCCTTCCCCTAGTAGGTTCTACCCTAATATTAGTGGGTTCTACCCTAATAGGTTAATGAAATACCAACCCCAGGTGCTGGTGCAAAGTTCGGTGCTCCTTCTAGTCATGTTGAAAAACTAACTTAATAAACAACTCCTTCTCGCAAATTACTCAATCAAAAGTTAAGTGGGTACAATATCATTTACCAAACTACATAGGTTACACTCTCACTCAGGTCAATCAGTTGAAACCATCTCACCACCTCCTTTATTTATTTGCATGAAGAAGTAACCGATCAATTGTTTCTTTAAGAAGCATAATAATAAACCATGAACCATTTCTTCTTCTTTTGACACTGGTTCAAGAAATTTTGTTTGGGCTTTCTATGAAACACTTTATCACTTGAGTAAAACTTACAGGATCTTGTGATGAACATGGAAATGTATCTCTTATGGTTTGTCTCAGAAGGCTTGTGTAGAACCTTGCCCTCAAAATTCAATATATGTTTTAACTGTTTCGCTACAGAAATAATAGCTGGGTCATTCCATGGTATAATATTTGTTACTGTTGTCTAAAGATTTGAGGAGGAACTAATCTTTTCAATAACCATATTTTTGTTTTTTTCATACACAACATAACATATAGCACGAGCAGTTAGAGATCCAACAACATAGCCACTAGAATCAAAGCAAGCATACCTTCTGTTAGATCGATAGAAAGAAGAAAAAGCAATGATGCAATTCCTGATACTCCCTCTTTAACTAAGATCCAAAATTCTACTTGCACCCTTTGGCAACATCTGGTGACACTTTCACAGTCACCATGGAAGAGTAACAATTTAATGCTAATATTCTTACATTACTACCTTATGACGTTTCCTTTGCAACATCTGGTGCAATTGCTAGTTATTTTTATTTTAAAGGGGCACGGATGGACGGACGGACATACAAACTTACACATCCCCTCATACTCAGTTGTAGTATGAGCCTCTCATCTCAATGAACTTCTGAGCTCAACTAGCACAACCACATTGGTGAATGTGGTTAATATACACTCATAGACATATAAATAAGCAATGTTTCAATTTTCATTAATAAATATAAACACAAATCCTAAAAATATTATACAACTAAAACCCTAAATATAACATTTAAACTCTAATTTTTAAAATTAAATTTAGCCAATAAAATAATATAATATTAAAACTTAAAACATAACATAACATAATCAATAAAACCTAAACCCAATATTATTTAGATAAAACTAGATCCTAAACCTACTGTATATATTTCAAGAATATATTTCTTGAAATCAGAACTATATCAAACTCCAACAACCATATTAGACTCCACTCCAACAACTCCAACATCCTTTATGGCTTCAAGAGGGTTTCTACATTTAGTTACATAATTATTTATACATTATGTTACATAACCATTCACATAAGTTGGAGAATAAGTCCCCGATCTATCACATAAGATTTATAATATTTTTACGTTTCGAACCTACTTGTGAGGTTCATCCTCAAGAATGAAAGTGAATCTAATAGTAATTTTAGAATGATATGGAATGTTTGATGATATAAATCTTACGTATCATTTATGCAAGGTTGTTTATTTCCTGATCGTTATTTTTTTTAATTTTAATTAAGGTTCCAGTTGTCAACCACTTGAATTCCTTTAATCTATTGTGACTAAACGACTGCAGTTACCTCGAATACATAATTCGAGAACATAAAAGCAAACATTTCATATCCCCAAGCCCCTTTTTATAAGCGAGGAGGAGGGAGATGTTATGGGCAAACGTTCCGTGACCCTTAGCCATGTTAGTACATGAGGGTGACGGGACATCCATGTTTCATAATTTTTTTGAATAAATTAAATCTAGGAAGGTAGGTAAAAAATGATTCACACATTTTTCAAATTGTCCATTTAATTATTATGTATTAGATAAAGAATACTTTTAATTTATCAAAATTTACATTATTCATAATTTAAAAATATAAAATTCTGCAAACCCAATTCAAATATTAACCATACCCACAAACATAATTAATTGAACCACTTTCCACTTACCATTGGATATTGGAAATTTATAGAGTTGAATATAAAATAAATGGTAGTTTAAGGGATTTATTTTCACCTCTAACTTCACCCTATAGATTTCCAATACTCAATGGTAAATTGAAAGTGGTTCACTTTCAATGATGTTTTCAAAGTATATGATTATCTACTTGGGCCATTTGCCACATGTATATGTGTGCTTTCCCTTTTTTTTTGCTTCAGAGTAACCAAAAGTATTATATTTAAAAATGCTCATCTTGGTTTATTGTTTTGTTGTAAATCAAAATTGTCCTTATCTACATAAGTTCATGGCCAAGTGCTTTTTTTGCGCTCCAAAAGTGTATAACAAATTAGAAGAGGTGGTTTGAGGAGTATTTGCTTTGGCAGAGGCATGTGAATCCAAAGGTTGAATTGGTTTCAATCAACTAAAATATCAAATGAGAATTATAAATTAAAAATGAGAATTTTAGTTAAAATACTTAAAAAATATGAAAAAACAATTTCAAAACGAAATGCATTGATGTCAGAACAATATTGTATTATTATTATTATTATTCATTTTTCAGGGGCAAATTTTTAAGACTTTTTAAAAATGGCAATAAAAACCAAAAAAAATTGTGAAAAAAACACCTGGAAAACGAAAAAAGTTTTGATGCTAGAATAACGTTTTTTTTGGTAAATTTTTAACATTTTTTAAAAACAATAGTAAAAGCAAATAAATCCAGTTTTTTTGGTGTGAAAAACACCATGAAAATTGATGCTAGAATAACGTTGTTGTTGTTGTTTTTTTGAGGTAAAATTTCAACATTTTTTAGCAATGGCGTTAAGAATAAAATATCATAGCTTTGAAAGACCTTAAAATTCCAACGATTTTCAAGCATAAGATTAGAGACAAAATATTACATCTCTTGAAAGCCATAAAATTCCAACAATTTCCAATCATCGTGTTAAAGATAAAACACTTATAATTGTTTTCAACCATAACATTAAAGATAAAATATCATAACTTAGAAAAACCTTAAAAATTTGACAAATCTTCAACCATGGAATTAAAACCGAAGATCATAACTACAAAAAATTTAAGTTTCCAACATATTTCAACCATGATATTATGGAAAAATTATGACTAAAAAAACTTTCAAAATGAACACATAAATCAAAGAATCTATTATGAAACCAGCTCAAGAAAAGATAGAAAAGATAGATCAACGCCTTAGAATTCAGCCTCTTCGAGGGGGCAACCTCCTTTGCATTACATAAATGAACAATTCTTGGATGATACAAATGACAAAACCTCCTTTCTATATATAGGAGTCTAAGGAGTCACAATATAATCCAGCCGACCTAACAATAATAATATAAAGCCACAAAAATAACAATAGAGGGATTCTATGGGGCACAGAAATAATAATATGGGGGTAATAGGGGCACAACAATATAAATAAGGGGTATAACTACAATAGTAATGGGGTAATCACTAGTATTATAGGGACCCAACATGCCCCTCTCCTTCAAAAAAGTGTTGTCCTCAACGCTTGAGTAGTTCTGGATACTTCTGCATAAAATTCTCATCCTCCCATGTGGAATCTTCAGCGGATAAGTTCTTCCACTTGATAAGATACTCTGAAATTGATCGATTTCGTAGCTGTCGAGTTCTTGTTTCTGTGACTGCTTCCGGTTCCAATATAATTTTTCCTTTCTCGTCAAGTTCTGGCAATATTGTTTGAACTGGGAGCTTGTCGCCTATAACCTTCTTTAAACATGAAACATGGAAAACTGGGTGCAATCGAGAAGCTGCAGGAAGCTCCAATTTGTATGCCATAGTACCAATCTTTTCCAACACCTTGTACGGACCATAATACTTTGGTGATAATTTATTATCCTTCTTAGCTTGCTTTAGGGACATTTGCTTATATGGTTGTAGCCGTAGGAATACCCAATCACCTACATCAAAACTTCTTTCACTGCGATGTTGATCTGCCTGTTGTTTCATTCTATTTTGTGCCAACACGAGGTTATCCTTTAAGAGTTGGAGGACTTGTTGTTGATGTTCGATGTGATGTTCCACTGCTTGAACCTTAGAATTTTCTCTTAAATATGATGTGATTGATGGTGGTTGGTACCCATAAAGTGCCATAAATGGGGTCATTTTTGTTGCTGTATGGAAGGAAGTGTTATACCACCATTCAGCCAGAGGCAACCATTTGACCCATTGTGTCTGTTTATCAGATACAAAGCAACGAAGATATCCTTCCAAACATTTGTTTACTATCTCAGTTTGCCCATCAGATTGAGGATGATAAGATGAGCTATGAGCTAACTGAGTACCAAGACAAGAAAATAATTCTGTCCAAAAATTTCCAGTGAAAATGGGATCTCTGTCACTTACAATAATCTTTGGGTTTCCATGTAGCTTTTGAACTGTTTCCATAAATGCAGTAGAAACTGTACTGGCTTTAAATGGATGTGATAATGCACAAAAGTGTGCATACTTGGTAAGTCTGTCAACTACCACCATGATGACACTCTTTCCCTCAGACTTGGGTAAACCTGTGATAAAATCCATTGAAACCTCCTCCCAACGTTGGCTTGGAATGGATAAAGGTTGTAATAGACCCGGTGTCTTAATTGTTTCAACTTTATTTTGTTGGAAAACCAAACATTCCGCCACAAACTTTTGAATATCTGATTTAAGGCCATCCCAAAAAAATTCCTTCTTAACCCTGTGGTAAGTTTTTAAAAATCCTGAGTGCCCTCCTAAGGGAGAAGTGTGCAATTCCATAAGAATCTTTTGTTTTAGCTGGGAATTCTTACAGAGGTATAAGCGATCTTTGTACCATAACGAATCATTTTGCCAGCTAAATGTATCAGAAGTACTGGAATCTTGTTGTAGCTTTCGAATAAGTGCCCACACTTCTTCGTCATTCTTCCATTCCTCCTTTGCTTCGTTTATCCAATCTGGTTGGATAATAGAAATGGCACACAACAATGCTTCCATATCCTCATCCTTTCTTGAGAGTGCATCTGCCACCACATTTTGCTTCCCTTTTTTGTAGATGATTTCAAAGTCATAACCCAACATCTTTGTGACCCACTTTTGTTGCTCTTCAGAGGATAATCTTTGTTCTAAAAAGTATTTAAGGCTATCATGATCCGTTTTTACCTTGAAGTGTCTTCCCATTAGGTAGGGTCGCCATTTCTTAAGTGCATGGAGTATTGCCAACATTTCCTTCTCATAAATAGCTTTGCTTAAAAACTTTCCCTTGATTGGACGACTTTCAAAAGCAATGGGTCTTTCATCTTGCATTAGAACAGCACCAATTCCATTTCCTGAAGCATCACATTCCACAATAAAGGTTTTTGTGAAGTCCGGTGTAGCTAAGACCGGTGCTTGGCACATTGCCTCTTTAAGATGTTTAAAGGCCTTTGTTGCTTCCGGAGTCCATGAAAATGAATCTTTCTTCAATAATGTTGTTAGAGGTGCTGCTATTCTCCCATAATTCTTAACAAACTTGCGATAATACCCTGTCAACCCAAGAAATCCTCGCAGATGCTTTATGGATGTGGGGATTTTCCATTCCTTAATGGCTTTAATTTTGCTAGGGTCTACCTTAACTCCTTCATGAGATACAATATGACCCAAATATTCCACCTCCTGGACTCCAAAGAAACATTTGGATCTTTTTGCATATAATTGTTTCTCCTCCAATAGTTGTAGCACCTTGTCAACATGTTCAACATGATCCTTCCAAGACTTGCTGTAGATTAGTATATCATCAAAAAATACTAACACAAATTTTCTAAGGAATGGTTTGAAAATTGAATTCATCAAACCTTGAAATGTTGAAGGTGCATTGGTAAGGCCAAAAGGCATGACCAAAAATTCATAATGACCCTCATGAGTTCTAAATGCCGTTTTCGGAATGTCTTCAATCTTCATTCTGATTTGATGATATCCCGAACGAAGATCCAACTTGGTGAAGTAAATTGATCCATGCAATTCATCCAGTAATTCATCAATGACAGGAATGGGGAACTTATCTTTAATAGTGAGCTTGTTGAGCTCCCTATAATCTGGACACATGCGCCATGATCCATCCTTCTTGTGCACCAATACTACTGGAGCTGAGAAAGAACTTTGACTCGGTTGAATTATACCAGCCTCTAGCATTTCTGCAACCATACGTTCAATTTCACTTTTTTGGACATATGGATATCTGTACGGCCTGATGTTTGGAGGAACACTTCCTGGAATCAGATGAATAGCATGATCATGATCACGCATAGGTGGGAGACCTTTGGGAGTCTCAAATACCTTGGAATGATTGTCCAGGACTTTTTGGAGATCTGGAGAAATAGATGATTCCAATGTGGAAACATCTAGCGAACATAATTGTGCAATTACACCTCTTTGCTCCTTTTTTAGAAGCTTTGTCATGCCATTAGAGCTGATTATCTTTCCTGGTTTCCCTGCAATACCCCTTAATTCAACTTCCTTTCCTTCCACAGAAAATTTCATGAAAAGTTCTTGAAAATTAAAAGCTATTGTACCCAAGGATTGTAGCCATTGGACTCCTAGTACAACATCAGCACCTCCCATTGGAATGGAAAGCATTGGGCTAGTCAATACATATTCTCCCATGGATAGCTTGATATTATGGCACTTTCCAGAACAATTTATTGTTCCTCCATTTGCAATCATCACTTGACACTCTGGTGCTGGATATAGGAAGCAATTCAATTCTTTTGCTACCCTACAATGAATAAAATTGTGGGTGCTTCCTGAATCAATCAACACTATTACCTTTTTCTTCTTGATTTGTCCTTCTATCTTGATGGTTTGAGGAGTGGTAATTCCCGCCAATGCATTACAAGATATGGTCGGATTTATTTGTTCTTCATCTAGGCTTTGTTCCTGGAATATATTCTCTTCTTTTGACCTTTCTTGCTCCTTTTCTTCTTCCTCTTCACAATCTATGTAGAATAATTTCTTCTCAGCACACTTATGACCTTTTGTGTATTTGCTATCACAATTGTAACAAAGCCCTTTTGCTCTTTTTTCTTCCAATTGTTGTGGTGTCAACCTTGTAGGTTGTGGAAGACTATGGGCAACAACACTTCCGTCTTTATAGTTGTGAATGGTATGCTTCCTAGTTGCCATAATTTTGCTTTCCATTTTTCTTGCTAACCTGAATGCCTTCTCTAATGAATCAGGTTCCCAAAGGCGCACATCATGTTGGATATTATCCTTTAAAGACCCTATGAACACATCAATCCTATGCTCCTCTGGAATATCTTTTACCCTTATGTTCAATTTTTGGAACTCCTCAATGTGCTCCATTATTGAACCCTTTTGTTTGAGACTTATCAATTGGCTAAAAAAAGTGTTGCTTTTTGTATCCTCATAATGTGCTATCAATTCTTCTGTAAAAATTGCCCAAGTGATAAATTGTTTACGAGAACAAAGCCATTGATACCATACAAACTGATTTGGTTCCAAATATAAAGTTGCCATACGTACCTTTTGTGTGTTTTGCACATTATTGAGATCGAAGAATTGCTCCATCTGTAATATCCATGTGGCGGGATCCTTGCCATCAAACTTCCTCATATCGATTTTTGGAATGTGGTGATTCTTCGATCCAACATTAGCATCTATGGAATCATGATTAACATTTCTTTTGTTCTCATCATGAGTTTCCTTTACTACCTTTTCACCATTAGTAAGTATTTCTTGTAGAAAATTAGTCAAATCTGTCTTCAAATCTGCCATGCCTGTCTTCAAATTTGTGTTCAAATCCATCTTCAAATTGTCCATCTTAGCTTCCATGCCATTCATCTTAGCTTCCACGCCATTTATCTTAGCATCTGTTAACTTTTGTGAGCGTGACATTTGTTGCACTTGTTCTTGTAATTTTGATATATCATGTAGCATTTTTTCCTCTTCTTCATGAGTCATGCTAGAGCTTTCAGGTTCCTTACTAGGTGTTTGCATTTTCTTTCCTCGGGGCATCAATTACCGATAATAATTCTCTACTATGCCCTTTGAATTCCTTCAAAATAAATTTTCAAACCAAGCTTAAGAAAAAATTTAAAAAATCTACACACCTTTTTTCACTTTGTAGGAGCTCGATATTGCCTCTGATGTACCTCTGTACTTTCCAGTCATCTAGTTCTAAACTTGTGACCTGTAGTAGCTCTCTGTGTCCTCTTTCCAATGCCACAAGTCTGACCCAATTGGATTCTCCAAGGAAGAGTTATGCGAAATTTCCCACAGTGACTTGATTATAGACTAGTTCAGTAGAGCTAACTTGTACGACGTGCCGCGAGTCATTGTTTCGACCTTTGGATCTAAAAAACACCCACAAGAAACTACAGTCCGTCCTCTTTCTGTACCTTTTTACGAAATTTCAATCCGATCCTCAGAGAGAAAGTTATGACGATTTTCCCCAGGTCACCTGTTTTGAATGTAATTCAGGAGTCTTCAAAAAGACCAACTTCCTTAGATCATATCTCCGAACATATCGCGCGAAAAGCTCTGAAATTCGGACCCAAGGTTCAGCGCCAATTCTTCTCAAATGGGTTTTTTTTGCGACTTCTGAAACGTCACAGAAAAAAAATTATAGCGAAAATTCCACGATGACCTGTTTGGAGCAGCGAAACCCTAGAATCCAAAGCTCTAATACCAAATGTTATGAAACCAGCTCAAGAGAAGATAGAAAAGATAAATCAACGCCTTAGAATTCAGCCTCTTCGAGGGGGCAACCTCCTTTGCATTACATAAATGAACAATTCTTGGATGATACAAATGACAAAACCTCCTTTTTATATATAGGAGTCTAAGGAGTCACAATATAATCCAGCCGACCTAACAATAATAATATAAAGCCACAAAAATAACAATAGAGGGATTCTATGGGGCACATAAATAATAATATGGGGGTAATAGGGGCACAACAATATAAATAAGGGGTATAACTACAATAGTAATGGGGTAATCACTAGTATTATAGGGACCCAACAGAATCATTATACCAAAAGTAATTTCTTTTTTAAATGCTAAAAGTATAACTATTTTAAAATATTAGTCTAAGGCAATTTGACACATTGCAACAATTTATTTTAAATAAATCATTAGATTGACATGTAATGTAGGAAAACTCCACCCATTACGATGAAAACTTAAAAATCAACCATAAAATTGACACATTGTAGGGATAGACTTGATCCAATATCAGGAAAACTTTAAAATCAACTATCAAATTGACATATAATGAGGCCGGGATGCTAGTAGAGGATCGACATGAACCTTACAAATAATAATAATAATAAAATAAACATGAAAAATATAAAACAAAACAAAAATTAAAATATTAAAAAAAGCCTACAAAATATTAAGAAAAAAAATCAAAAAGTTAAAAAAAAAATAATAACAAGTAAATAAAGAAATATATTAAAAAAAATATCTCAAAGAAAAAAATTCGTATAAAAAAATAAAACATAAAAAATGTAAAAAAAACCAAAGTTAACTCATGAAAGAATATATATATATAACATTAAAAAAATAACAAATATAAAAATAAATGAAAATACACGAAGATATTTTCAAAAAAAAAGTTATAAGAAAAAAAAAACCAAAAAAAACAAAATTTTAAAAAACAAATAAATAAATAAAAATTGGATAATTAAAAAAATTTAAAAATAAACAATAAAAACAAATAAATAAATAAAACATTAAAATTAAATTAAATAAAAAACACATTTTAAAAAATAAAAAAATAACAAAATTTCTTTAAAATAAAAAATAACAAAAGCAAATCAAAATAATTAATAAAATTAAAATAAAAAATCAACAAAACAATTAAAATTTAGTTAAAATAATTTTGAAAAGTATATTAAAAAAATACACAGACCCCACCCATAGGGGCCCAAGGGGCAACAGTGCAAGGCAGGTAGGGTTGCATGCCTCGGCCCCCTCGGTGGGCCTCACCGAATGGTGCAGCCCTTGTCGACCCTGGCACATAGTCCCTTGGGTGGACCTGGCCAATTCTCAGAATCAGCCAAGCTTGCCCAAGGGACCCGAGGTGCCTTGGGTGAGGTCGTGTATATTTTTTAACTTTATATATATCTTTATTTTAATTTTAATTTTTTTTATTGTTTTTAATGTGTGAGATTTGTTTTCCTTAAAAGAAAAAATTAATGTTTTTTCAATGTTTTTTTAATATATATATATATATATATATATATATATATATAAACGTTTTATTTTAATGCTTTTTATAATTTAATAATATCTTTTGTTTTTTTATTTTATATGTTTTTCATTTTTCTTTTTAAGAATTTCATTTATTTATTTATTTTATTGTTTTTTTTTAAATGGTATGTTTCATTATTTTAATTATTTTTACTTATAATTTTATTTGATTCTTTTTTTTTAAACTTCAAATGTCCTCATCTTTGGATATAAAATAAATAAATAAAACCAAAAAATTCTTTATTTTTTCTAATTTTTTTTATTCAATTTTCTGATAATTTTTTTATTAACATGTCATTTTTAACAAAAAGTTCATGAAATACTTATTTTTTAATTATATCTATATGTAAAATGTGTATTTTTTGTCGAGTATTTAAAATTGTCATTTTTGGTGACAATTATTTCTTGTGTATTGAAGTTTTAATTATATATATATATATATATATATATATAGTTCAAAATATTAATGTTATTGTTTTTTTTAACTTTGAAAAAAAATAAAATTATAAAAAAAACATTGTAAAGAAAAACAAAAAACACAAGTTTGGAAAACCCTTAAAAACAAACATCTTAGGATGAAAAACAAGAAGAAGAATAAAGCAACTTGAAAAATGGTTAAATAATCAACATTTAAAAAAGATTGTGCATACTTAGGATGTAAGAAAATTTAAAGTATCACAAATATGCCTTAAAATAACAAATGTTGATGCTTTTCAAAATCCACATGAAAATCACCAACATTTAGAAAAAAATGTCCACACCTAATACATTAAAAAAATTAAAGTGTAAAAAATAATCCCTTTAAAAAATGGGTTGATGTTGCATCGACACTTTTCAAAATCAACATGAATATCACTAACATTTAAAAAAATGTTCATACTTGATACATAAGAAAATTTAAAATCTCAAAAATATGCCTTAAAAAATGTTAATGCTTTTAAAAATCAACATGAAAACACTAAAGTTTTGAAAAAAATGTTCATACTTGATACATAAGAAAATTTAAAGCGTCAAAAATATGCCCTCTAAAAAGAGGGGTTGATGTTGCATCAACACTTTTCAAAATCAGCATGAAAATCACTAATATTTAAAAAAAATGTGCATACTTGATACATAAGAAAATTAAAAGTGTCAAAAATATCCTCCAAAAAAAAGATGTATTTTGAATCAACACTTTTCAAAATTGGATGATTTTTTGCTACCTCAAAACAATTTGTAATTGGTACAATTCTCGTTTGATAGTTTACATTGTTTTTCATGTAAAAGAGAAGAAATAGTATGTTTTGTGCATGTTTGGATTTCTTGGTACCTTAATATTATTGTTGATCTCAAATTTTATATTATGTCTAATTAATTAGGCATACAATTCAAACAACAAATCTTAATTACTTATTTTTCAAGTAACAAATACTAATTTTTTTTCTATGACAATATAAATTGGATGAAGCTAGTACCAACAACTTGCAAGTCAAAACTAGCAGGAATTTATGACTTGCCAAGGGTTGAGACATCTGGAGACACTCTCATCAATGATCATTTGGGGGTCACATGCTAAAGGGATACGTACAAACATCACAAAGGCCGATACATATGGAGACACTCCCATCAATGATCATTTGGTGGTCATATGCTAAAGGGATACATACATACACATCCAACCTCATCAAAATGAGCCAAATACCCCTCTTCGGTTTTGAACCTATGACCTCCAAGGAGGAAACACATGTTCTTAACCATTTTTCCCACTCAAGTTTTCACTTTAATTAACTCTTATCTCTACTTGGGATTATTAACCAAAGGGTGCAAATAAGAAACCACTATGTCCCATTGTACTAAGAATAGGAAATCATTAACATGGATCATCACAAACTAACATGCATGAATAGGGAGGATTGTGCTTATTAGTATCTTTGGATACATGAACAAGTTATTTGGCATAGTGCTTAGTATCAGAGGGTGCCAATCCTTACCATCTTTTTTTCCCAAATTTTGGTGAGAATTAATAGCCTCATGAAGTTCTAACTTGATCATAAGGACAATGTTATCAGGAGACATATTAGCATCGTTTTCATCAATGATGTTGATGATCAATTGAATAAAAGTGGAGTGTTTTGTGGTGATTGTAATTAATATATGTTAGTAGTTAGAAATACATTAGAAGATTAGGACCTAGGTGTTATCTTACCTGGAAACTCTATAAATTTAGAGTAGTAATAGAAATCTATTTTTATTAAACCATTGAGCAATATATCACTTTATCTTTGGTGGGATTCTCACTAGAATGTTGGACAACTTGGAAACCAACTAGCGATAGGAATGTGATTTCCCAGTAATGGCTTCAAAAGCAAGAATATTGGCAAACATACCAAGGGTTTCTTTGAAATTATTTCGTAAATGATAGGGTGCCCGTGTGGAGATTCTACCCAATTTTGGTACAATGGGATTGCGTGAGTGTAAAAAATTCAAGAACTTCCATGAGTTCTAAAAAATGTGAGCATCTTCCTTTTTTTCCATCTTTGGCCTTTATTGAACCTCCACATCGAATTTTTAATGTGGCCTAGGAAAACACATTCTTAAAAAATATGTTTTACATGTTCCTCTATGCATTAAAAAAGGGCCACAATGTTTTCATTTTTTCCCCAATCTAACTATGGTGGTTTCTTATTTTCCAACACAACTAGAATGCACACAAACCTTACTCAAGGTTCCTAGCTTTAGAGGTCATCTACCATTAAAGGACTCAAAACTCATCATCTAGCTTCAAAGATAAGTCATCTTTCCATTTTCTTTTTGTATGAAATAAAAAATTTGAAATATAAAAGGAATTTTTTTAATTGTAGATGGAATATATGTCAATACCATCATTAAAAACCCAGATCCAAATAAAGCAACTAGATGTACAATAGAGCCACAAGAAAATATTGACTCAAAGTAAAATTCCAACCCACAATTTTTTTAGAAGATTGAAATGAATAAAAAATATTGATTCAAGAGCTTAGGAATATAAGGGAACCATCACTAGTTTATTTAGCCACATCCCTTTCCAACATTATTAACTCCATTGAACATGTCAGTGGTTAATTCACAAGCATATCTAAACATAAGTCTAGGATTAGAGAATAAAACTCCACTAATAGCATTTAAAAGCAAGTTGAAGATTTTGATATCACCATATAGATGATTGTGGGTTATATTTGTTCCATAAATCCAATCAACTTCCCCTGTTTGAGGAAGAGACGTCTTCACATGGATTGTTGTCTAATTAATCTATGGAAAGAAAAAAAAAAATGGACCATTAATTTATGATTTGCGATAAACCTCTTTATTTTGTGGAGAGTCTCACTCTACATCCAGTCAAAGGGTGATGTGTGATTTCATCCATGCTGAATGTGGAGTTGAGATGTGTCATTTTAAAATAAAAATAAGTCACTCTCTTTAAAAAAAAATGTGGTCTATAATAAAAGACAAAAATGAATGTACATGTTTGTTATGAAGAAGATGTGGTAAAAATATTTGAATCTCACTCTTTGTTATACATAAGATATTTAGATATTCATGCTGAGTAAAAAATATATATATATATTAAGTTTAGAGGGAGACAAAGTAACTAAAAGTAAGAAAGCCTTGTATTTTTACTCTTAATTATGAGTAAGACTATAATTCTCATACCTTTCAGAAATATTTCAATAGAATACTTAAATAAAATATTTGAATATCTATACTCACTAATTTCAAGATAAATATCATATATATGAAGAGAGAGAGAGAGAGAGAGAGAGAGAGAGAGAGAGCATAATTAAATACTTAATGCTGAAAAAAAAAAAGAACAATTGAAAGTAAAAAATTCAATTACTTTCTAATAAGAATAATAAGAGATGTATAATTCATTCAATTCTTAATACAAAATTAATATGTGACATTAAAAAAATATTATTAATTAAAAAATTCAATGTGGAGCATAAATAAAATATTCCAATGACCAATATTGTAGAGAGATGTAATGTTTAACTTTGACTTAGTCAAAATTAAATTATATTAAATTAAAATAATAATAAACTTAAAAAATAACCCATGGTTTTCAAGAGCATCCAAGCTTCCCAAATCCATCAAGCTTTTTGAAGAAAAGCCTCCAAAAAGGGTTTCAACATTGAAAAGGAATTATAATTCCTTATTTGTAAATAATCTTAGTTTCTTTATCATAGAAAGTATGTGTGAGTCTTTTTAAAAAGTTGTGGATAGACAAGATTTTTTCCATAATGCAAAAGCAAATTTGCTTTGAAAAACATGATAAATTGAGGGAATAAATCATGGAGTGATTTAGTGATCTAGGAAATTCTACTTGTTTCTAAAAGTTGTATTTAATCATTGTAAGCCTAAGGGAAAAGCTCATGTCCAAATGAATTTAAAGATTGTACCAAGTGATGTATTTTTGATTTTCAATGAATGAAGGAAAAATCTTGTGAATAATTTTTGTATCTCATAGTTGAGCACTTTTTGGTCAATGTTGATGAATATCTCAATTTGGTTCATGAGTATCTCTAAATGAGTGTTAATTGATATTATTATATATTGTTGTGTGATTTGGAAGTTAGATGTGTGGTCTATGCAATGGATTGCTGAATGCAGTGTTTTTCAATTGATAAATGAAATCTGGAACAAATTTGGGGGAAGATTGAAGAAGGGTGTTCTCTGTTGAAGTATAATCACTCCCTGTTTGTGAATAAAATTAAATATTTCTCTATTGAAAGGAAATTGATAATAATGAGAAAGTTAAGTAATTTGTGGAAAAGGATGTGACCTTGAACCAATGTCCCTTATTTTTTATGGAAAAAACTATGGTTTAGAAGGAATCACCCAAATTTGAGTCAAGGGCATTTGGTAGTGGTTGAAAAAAGGTGAATCATGGGTGATACAGAGTAACAAACCTCTAGGGAAGAAACCCACTTCAAGTCTCTACCAAATCTAGTGTTTATATCACATGTATGTAATTTTGGAAAGAAACTAGAAGAAGTATACATTCTGGTAATTCATCTATGTTAAAATTTTGATGTTTTCTATAGGAGTTCTTAGTTCTGATAACTCGCAATTTGATTTCCTTTAGCATATGATTTCTGAGGAGTTGAGTTCGTGGAACGATTCTATTTCATGCAACACTTTTCGAAAGTAAATAAACTTGATGTTTAGGTAAATGGGTATTCATATCATCCATATTTGAGAATAGATTGCATGGTATCTAAGACCAAGCCAAATTGATAGCTTAACCATGGGAAGAAACGATTAAGGGCATGTGAAATAAATTTGCACAAATCATAAATTATTAATGCATGCGGGTTTTCAATTCTTTTATGGAGGAGTGTGGGACCCTGAGACTGAAGTAATTCAATCTTGAAAGGTTTGATTTATCATGTTTTTCAATGTTTTGTGCTTGGTGTTTTAGTCCTTGAATTAATTAATATAGTAACCAAATTCCAATGACCTAGGTTGTGTGCTCTCTAACAATGATTCAGATTTTGTAGGTGTTGTCAAAGCTACAAAACCTGGGTTACGTCAAGTGGTATTAGAGCAATATGCATTCTGGGATTTGTACCTTTAATTTCTTTGTGTAACAGGGTACCTAAAACCTTATTTGGTGGTTCCACAAAAAGAGTGCTAAAGGTATAATTTGGCTCATGGAACCTGGGTTGAGGTTTGTGGATGTTGGTGAGACATTTACAGCTTGTAAATATGCCACCGAGGAGAAGAGAAACAGGATGAGGAGGTGTCGGAAATCAAGAGCTAGAAGAGTTAACACGAAGAATAGAAGAGTTGGAGCATAAAATAAATGGAGATGAAAATGTAGATTCAAATCCTGAAGAGGAAATCAATGAAGAATAGGAGGTTGAGGAGGGAGACCCAACAATGAGTTTTATTTCATACTTGAGCAATAGAGGTAGTGCAAAAGTTGAAGTGTCCTATTGTGATGATAATTTGAGAGCTAATATGCTCATCAATTGGATTGGAGAACTTGAAATATACTTCGAGTATGTAAATGTTCAAGATCCAAACCGGGTGAAATTTTCCATGAAGAAGTTGAAGGGTCATGTTGCACTATGGTGGGATATGTTACAAAAATATAGAGTAAATAATCAGTTAGAAAAGATCAAGGAGAAATTTTGTCTTGTTCATTACTAACATAATTTGTATAGATAAGTCCAAAATCTAAGACAAAAGGACACAAAGGATTTTTTCAGACTATCACTTTGAATATGTATAAAGGAACCAAAATTTCAAAGAGTAACAAGGTATGTGAATGGATTGAAATACTTGATTCAAGATCAAATGAGTATGTAGTGTTTCCAAACTATTGATGAAGCCTAACACATTTCCTTGAAAATAGAGGAAAAGTTGAATAGGAAAATATAGCATAATGGTATAGGAAGAGGTTTTAGAGGCTGAGGTAAGGTGGGGACTACTAGAGGTAGTGAAAGGGAATAAGAATCCACTAGTGGTCAAGGTGGTAGCGGTGGAAATCATGTTGGAAGAGGTAGAGTAATTCTTGGAAGAGGAAAGGGAAAATATGTAATTACTTGTTATCATTTTGGAGTTGAAGGACATGAGAAATCTAAGTTCCTAGAAGGAAAACGTTTAAGGAGAAGAGGTGAATCCAAAACAAAATTTGCAAAAGTTGATGAAGATTCTATTGCTGGAGAAAGTGTGACTATACTTCAACAAGAATAGGGAGAAAATTCAATGTTTCACAAATGTACTAACCAAGCCTCAGAAGAGGACAGTGGAAGAAGTAGAACAAAGTAGGAAAATTTTCAAAAATAAATGTAAGGTCCAAGGAAATATTTATAACTTGGTTATAGATGGTGGAAGTACAGAAAATTTGGTTCCCACTGAAGTTATGTACAAACTGAAACTCAAGAGTTCAGTCCAAAAAAACCCTTACAAAGTCTCATGGTTACAAAAGGGACAACATGTGGTTATGACTCAGAATTCTTGTTAAATTTTCAAATTGGCAAAATCCAAGAGAAAGTATTGCGTGATGTGTTTGATATGGATGCATGCCACATAATTTTGGGAATATCATGGTTGTTTCACAAACAAGTTGACCGTGATGGTTGGGAAAATCCATATGAATTCGAGAAAGATGGACAAAGGTACAAAATCACCCTAATGCTAGAAAATATAGTTGTAAAAATAGGAAGTTCTGGGAGTGCCAATACATGTAACAACAAGATCATGTTATGTTCATCCAAGGAGTTGTACATGGGGAATGAAAGGAAAATTTCTATTTAGTATTGATTCCAAAGGTTGTGCTAGAGGAACTAAAATTAAAAACCATGAAAAAAATTAAATCCTTGTTAGATGAATTCAAGGAGATTGTTGTTGATGAATTTCCAAAAGGACTACCTCACATGATAAGTATTTCACATTAGACTGAATTGATTCTTGGATCGATATTACTTAATATGACACCTCATAGGATAACTTCAATGAATAATGAGGAAGTAAATAAGCAGATATAGTAGCTACTTGATAGAGGATTGATAAGAGAAAGTTTGAGTCCATGTGTTCTTCTGGTCGCATTGACTGCAAAGCATATAGGTGAATGGATGATGCGCATAGATTCTAGAACCATTAATAGGATAACTATCAAGTACTGATTTCCCTTGCCAAGGATGGAGGATATTATGGAATGTTACAGTGGTGCTACATATTCACAAAAATAGACTTAAAGAGAAGTTATCATAAAATTTCGATCAAGGAAGGTGACGAGTGGAAGAATGTGTTCAATAAAAAGGGATGGATTGTTTGAATGGTTGGTTATGTCATTTAGGATAATTACTACCCCTAACACATTCATGAAGTTCATGAATGAGGTCTTGAAACCATCCTTGGGGAAATTTGTTGTAGTGTAATTGGATGACATAAGGAACACTTAGAACATGTAAGGAAAGTGTTGCAATGGTTGAAGGAAGAGAAGTTGTTGATCAACTTGAAGAAATATGCATTGATGTAAGATGAGTTAGTGTACTTGAGATTTCTGATTTCCAAGGAAGGTTTCAAGATGGATTTTGAGAACGTGAAGACTATCCTGGAATTGCCAAAACCTTAGTCTAATTTCGAGGTGAGGAGGTTTCATGGATTAGAAAGCTTCTACCAGAAATTCATTAGGAGTTTTACCCAGATTTGTGCACCTCTTATTGAGTGCATGAAAAAGGGTAATTTTAAATGGATTGTGGCAACAAGGAAGCCAGTTGTAGATCTGAAAAAGGATGGTGATAGAGAAACTTATTTTGTTTCTTCCAAACTTTGATAAATTATTCCAAATTGATTGTGTTGCAAGTGGGACAACAATTGGAGAAATTTTAAGGCAAGAAGGCAGACCAATAACATTCTTCAGCGAGAAGTTGAACAATGCGAAGAATAAGTATTTCGTATATGATCAGGAATTTTATGCTATTGTCCAGCCTTTGGATAAGTGGAGACATTATTTGTTTCCCAATGAATTGGTCTTATTTACTAAGAAAAAGGAAATACAATATATCAATAGTTAAAGTAAGTTGAATCAAAGGCATTCTAAATGGATTGAATTCTTATAAAGTTAAACATTTGTTTTGAAGCATAGATCTAGAAATTGAAACAAAGTTGTAGATTCCTTGAGTAGGAGGGTGTTGTTACTCAATACTTTGTTAGTAGAAGTGGTAGGTTTAGAAAGAATGAAGGAGTTGTATGCAGGAGATGTCAATTTTGGAGAAGCTTGGAAAACTACATTACTCAATGGTCAATGAGGTTGAATATTATTAAGGAGCTACATGCGGTAGGATAAGACTACAATGTTGGTAAAGGAGAGGTATTTTTGGCCTAGAATCAATAAGGGTGTTAGAAAGTTTGTAGAGGGTTGCAGAGTTTTCTAACTATCCAAGGGTAGAAGTCAAAATATAGGGTTGTATACTCCATTACCAATACGAAAAAAGCCTTGGGAAGATGTGAGCATGGACTTTGTCTTAGGATTATGAAGGACACAAAGAATAATGATTTAGTGATGGTTGTTATAGAGAATTTTTTAAAGATGGCACATTTCATATAATGCAAGAGAACAAGTGATTCTACTGAAACAGGTATTTTATTCTTCAAAGAAGTAGTGATACTTCATGGATTTCCAAGGATCATTACTTCAAATAGAGATACAAGCTTTTTGGATCACTTCTAGAGGGCGTTGTGGAAGAATATGGGATCTAAACTGTTATATAGTTGAGCCTATCATCCACAGACAGATTGACAGACTGAAGTAGTGAACATGAGTCTTATAAATTTTCTAAGAAGCTTGAGTGGTGAAAATACCAACCAATGGGATATGGTATTACCACAGACAGAGTTTGTGTACAATGACTCGGTGAAAATATCCATTAGTAAGAGTCCATTTCATATTGTTTATGGGTGGTCACCAAAATTTATTGTGGATCTAATATATTTTCCATATTTTTGGGAAAGGAAGAGTGTTATGCAAGTGATTTTGTAGACAAGATGCAAATGATACACGAATAAGTGAAGACGTGATTGCAACAGAGTAATAACATGTATAAGGAGAAGGAAAAATTCAAAAGAAGAGAGAAGGTTTTCACTAAAGGAAAGCTAGTAATGGAACATATGAAGAAATAGATATTTCCCATGGTTACCTACAACAAGTTAAAATATAAGAAAATAGGCCTATGCAGAATTCTTTGAAAAATTTATGAATTCGCCTATAAGCTAGAGTTGTTGAGCTACTTGGATATCTCTCGGATATTCAATGTTGTTGATCAATATGAGTTCCTTGAAGGTGAAAGAAGTGAATAGATAGGTACATGTTCTGAGTGGAAGGAACAATTACCAGTCACACTTGTCAAAGAAGTGGAAGAAATTCTTACCACCACAGTTGGAAAGAAGACTTATCGCAGGGAATAATTGGAGTATTTGGTCAAATGGAAGTACAGGGGATCTGAAGATGTGTCATGGGTGACTGAGTAAGATCTAGCATGCCTACAAGTGACTTCAATCTCTGAAGGAAGTACTGTCTGTGCACTAAGATGTCTTTTTACAGGAAATCTTAATTCCTACATTAATTGTCAACCCAAGGTAAGTATTTTTATTTCAAGAGTGTCAGCACTATATGTGCGGTGAATTCAGAGGTTATCTAATGATAAATCATTGCAATCACTAATAACTATTGCTTCAACTCACTCCAATTTTTTTTGAAATAAATAACTATGGAGGAAATAACACTTGAAATAACTCTTAACACACTCTACAACTCTATTTAACTTATTCCGAAATCAAATGGATCTGAATGTAAGTGCAAAGAATCACGCTCAGCAATCTTCAAATAGAACTAAGATTAACTCACTTAATCAAGAAAGAGAACTATAACAACTGAACAATAATGGTAATCTATAGAAAATATGAATTGAACAACAAATCCTAATTGAACGACAGATCCTAATTGAACAACAAATCTTAATTGAACGACAACTGATAATTGAACATCAAGCGAGCATATAATGATAAATGATATCTAAACAAAAAATGATTTATATAAGAAAATTATGGAAATTATTAATGCTATCTCTAAGATCTATGATACCATAACTCAAAATGAACAACAATTTACTACTAAAACCAACATAACCAATCCAATCAAAGCGTTACTCAGATATATCACATAGCTAACTCTGAGTCTAAATGAACAATAATATGAATCAGAATCGTCAATCTTCACAAATAAGTGAAATGATATTAACTTAATATTAACAATCAGTAATGACTAAATAGGAAATATTATAACACAAGAAAGCAGTAGAACTTCTCTTGATTGGGCCAAGAGTCACCATAAGTCTCCGCTACGAAATACTAAGAATATAGGTATGGATCAAACACAGTCTTTCTTCATTAAAATAAGCAACACCGTTACAACGTCACTGAGGTAACAATATTATATGTCTCAAAAGAATAATTACAAGTTATGAAATTTTGCCTCCGTGCATTTTTGCCTTTCGACCTTATATATTACATTTAGAAAATAAATAGATAAAAGCAAATCCTGAGGATTAGGGTATCTTGAGGATTTCGCTATACATAATATGATCTTGCCATGAAATAGCATCAGTCTACCTGGTCTCCCGCTGCCTTTCCTGCCTCAGATGCTGTGTTTTTTCCTTTTACGGCCTAATGCTGCTCTGTCGATTGAACAACTATTGTTCAATCCGCGTCTTCTGCATATAAAGATAGCAAAAAGTCAGTTTCTCATGCTAGATTTATCTAATTTGTTACCAAGTTCTTTTACCCAACTTTAGTTGTTATTTCCTTTACTTTGATCCATAAACAAAGATAATCATGTGATGATAAATGCTGAATAAAGCTATTTATGAAGAGAAAACATACCTTTTTCCTAACCCAACATACTCCCCATCTTACCTTGTTGCATTTCCTCATGCAAGTAAATAGTTGATGTGTAGCTGAGTTAGGGAATAGGTAGGATATACCTCCTCCTTATAATTTTTGAAGCCATTTTTCTTCTTTAGTATAGCAAAAGCCTAGGTAACGTCTTGATCCTTCAAGGTGTAGTCACAGCGATACTTCTCTAGAGGATACCATATGATTGGAGTCCTATATCGACATCCTATCCATTCAGGCCCCATGGTTAAGACCATGTTACTGTACTTGTAGAAACGAGAGGAGGCAGCTTTAAAGTTCCGGTATCCAAATGGTTCTCGATTTCTAACAATAATGTTGGAGACCTCCCACCTTTGTCTGGCTGCAGACAAGGATTCCTCCTTAATCTCTTGGAAGTACTCCTTTCTAGCTTGTACAATATCCGTGTGAAATGGCCCCAGTTGGCCCACAACACCATCCCGCTTCATGAATTGCTTGTGTCTAACTAAGAGATGCAGGGATTTGGTTGGTTCCCCTCTCACGCATAGGTTGATTCCTTCTTCACGCTTCCTAAAAGTATTGTGAGCCTTGGCCCACTTGAGTTGATTAGTGGAAAAAGAGAGGAATGGCTGGAGTTGTACATCCCCTATAAAGGGGTTAGGGTTGTTGTCTCTGTCATATTCCAGAATGAAATTGTGCATGTAAATTTCACAGAGGAGGTGTTGTACCTACTCATTCTATTCTCTAAAGCACTTGACAAAATCCGAGGTAGTCTTGATTTCCACAGACTTCCCAGCCTTAACAGCTTTGACTTTTAGCAGGAGGTATCTCTCCAGGAGGAATAAGGCATAATTTGTAGTAGGGGCTCTGCATGACAGGGTATCTAAATAAAGAGAGCAGACAGTTTCCAACTGCTCTTTAGCCTTTTTTAATTTGTCCTGTGCTTTCTCAACCTTTTTTTGTTCAGCCTTGTACTGAGCAAAGGTCTCATCCTCAGTCACTGTAAGTGCCTCAAACTTTTTCTTTAACTCTTGATGTATCCATAGGGTAAATACCTCCTCCTTGTGCTGGCCTAACTACTGCTGAACCTTTAGTAGTTCATTCTGCAACCTGCTAATAAATGCCTCCCTTACCAGGGGAATATAAGCAGGTGTCTCCTTTATTTGGGTTTCTCCATCTTGGGTCTCCATGGGATCGGTCTGAACAGCAGCTTCAGCTGCCTCTTGAATCATGCAATGAAAAATTTGAATGTCCTCTTCAACATCTATTTGAACAGCAACATTCACGGTAGGGTAGTCCATTTGGGTCTCCTGTGAGAAAACACAGGGGTCTTCAGTCTGCATTTCAGTGTCTTTTACAAGACATGGCTCTGTCTGAGTTTCCTTTGGACAACCAAAAGATCCTCAGTTTGGGTTTCAACATCCTTTCCAGAACAATGTTCTATTTGTGTGCCTGTGGTTTCTTTTTCTATTTTCAAATTCCTGGCTCTAATGGCTTATTTTAACCACTCCCTTAGCTGCCCAATTATTCACTTTTGTTTTCTATACTTCTTAAGCATTTTTCTGAGCTTGTCCTTGTAGGAATTATTTATTCTGGGACTTCCAACCAGTGGTGGGTTGACTGAATTGCCCTCTGGTTCTTGTACAGGTGGTATTGTGTCATCATCAAGGAGGGTTCCAACTAGAACTGTGTCTCCCGATGAAGCTTCACCTTCTAGCTCCTCTTTGTCATGGATTTCTCTTTCAGGAGATCCCAATACAATGGTGTCTCCTGAACAATTGTCATTCTCCATATTTTCTTCTGGGTAGGCCTCGTCCTCAGGGGACTTAGAAAAAATAGTATTACCTGGTTGATTTACATCTCCGAGGGTTTCATCTGCAGGATTTTCTTTAGCTGGGGGGTCCACTGGATTAGTGTCTGCTGTTTGATTTTCTTCTCTAATGACTTCCTCTTCATTGACCTCGGCTTCAAGGGATTTTTCCACATAAGGGATTAGTTCCCTCTATCCCTCCATGGTATCAGTAAATGGCAGGGTTTGCTCATGACCAGGGCTATCAGAAGAGGCAGATTGGTTGGGGGTACAATTATGTTCTTCAACATTCCTAGATTGTTCTCTACCCTCACCAAATATCTCCATGTTCTCCAATACCCTAGTTACTTCCTCCTCATAGTATTGCAAAGGGGAATTTTGTGGACTTGAAGGTGGTGTGCATGATGGTCCAGTCTCATTTATTTGAATTGGGATACATTGCTAGGCTCTAACTCGCACAAAGCGCCTACGTTTTGTTAGATTCATGGGCACAGAGGAAATATTTCTTTTCAGTGTCCTTCTTGGACCTGGGGTTCTTGGCCCTTGTTGCTCTGATGCTGTGTTTTCTGGAGGTGGGGCCAAGTAGGATTTACAATATTATCCCAGGTTAACTGCTGTTGGGCTAGTCGATGTATGATAAGAAATTTAATCAGTCCATGATGACTGATGATGGTGCATGGGCCCTTAGATTTCCTGACTCGTCCAGCGGCATCATGCAATAGAGAATTCAAATAAAACGGAAAATTAATTGAAATATTATGTTTTAGGATGGCTAACAATTTGAGTTGACGGGGCTTTACCACATCCTGGCAACCATTGCACGATGACTGCCAACTCTTGCCAAGGCTGTCTTAACGCTAAAGGGTGAATCCCTTTCCTTGTTATGGCTAACTTCTCATCCAGGTACTGGAACACTGCAACTGCATTGTGCAGAAGGACGTGCCTTTCTGTCCATTTGGTTCCCTAAGCTCGAAGTCCAGTGACTTCAAATATGAATGCTTCTGAAACTGTTATCTCCTTGCCTTTGACTCTGGTGGTACCATTTTGCAAGTTCTGCAAGAATTTGAGTGTCATTTCTTCATGAAATCCCTGCAATTTATTCAGATATTGCAGCCATCTTGTGCGCTCGAGAATTTCCCGAGCTTGGTTTGATACCTTGGGTACTTAGGGCTCATTTCGGATAGCTCTTCCTCCCATGGCTGTTGAACCTGTGACTGGTTCACTTGTATGCAATTGTTTTACACTTCCTCAATTCAGAACAGTGGTAGAGGATGTTAGAGCAATTAACAGAGAAATGACGATGTTTTCAGAATTAATATCATATGTAGTTAAGTCATTTGTCCCTTGAACCACACTTAAAGCTGGATCATGAGTCCACATGCCAGCCATAATGATTGTCATCCTTTCCCCAATCAGAAATACTTTCTAATTATTACGCATTCATAATCATCATGTAGTTTGTACCTGGAACTTAATTCAAATGATTATCACACAATTATCCATAAGTGCCACTCATGCCGTTCATACGCAGGCCATCCCCCTTCGACATGAAAAGGGTGTCCACATCCTTTAAGCATGTGAAAAGAAAATGAAAGCATTGACAATTCATAAATTTTAGCAACCAATCCAAAAAAAACGGTGTGCTAATCGGTAAGGCAATTAAAGCAATACACGTCATCAGATGTGAAATGGCTGAGAAAAAAAAATTAAGACAAAGATTTTAATTTATTATAACAAAATATTTTCACCATAAGCAATATTAATAACATAGGCATAATCGGCAGTATGTATTAATGACTGTCATAAAATGATTGGACAATTAAAATATGATGGATATATAACATAAGTTACCATGCAGTTCGGCTTGGAAGAGTGTTGTTCAAATGGGAAATTCCCTTTGGAAACAAATCCATAGGTGGTAATAGATAGAAATCATTTGGCAGTGTAAGATGATACTCCCATACCACAAGTAGAGCCGCTGCTGCCGGCAAGCGTTCATAGCCTCGACAGGGTTGCTTTTTAACCCCACAAATGAGCCAAAGTCCTCCTTTTAGTGTAGAAATGGTTCTTCTTTGCTTGTCATAAAGAGACCACTATGCTGGCATGGTGACCAGATGACCATAGTGCCATTCACCAAGATATAACAAGTGATCAGGCTGGCTCATGATGAGACCCCCTGTCCTTCTAACAGTTTTAATTATCAAGAAGGTCATTACCTTTTTTTGGTGGCCAAATTGGAATGTCCCCCGTTACATCCTTATGAGCATGGTAGGCTGGCTCGAGATGAGACCCCCTATCATCTTTAAGAGAATGTTTGATGTATTTTCATATTTCATTATTTCCATTTTTTTTCTTTTGAAATCATTATTGTAACAAGAGGGAGGCTCATTTTCTCCTTAAGAGTCAGGGATGGTGTAAGAAGTAAAAAGATGCCAATGAAGGTTTATACTCTTACCCCCATATCATCGTATCAACAGGATTTATCCATTTGCAAGTATAAACATAATCCAGCATGGTTTGAAAATAGTGAATCATTTTATGATGTGTCCAAAGAAGAGATGTTCAACCAGTCATTATAAACATACACCGTGTTAGCTGTTGAATGAAGATAACCAACAAAAAGCTTCATATGTCATAATGATATTATCGTTACTGTTTTTTATTACATTAGGTACAAATCCATTCAAATGGTGTTTATTCAAAACATAAAAGAAAAATATGGCACAATGGTCAACAATTAAAGAATTCACAGTTTGTCCTATTTAGAAAAAAACAAAGATCCGTTTCAATGGATTGAATAGAAAAAATTAAAAGAAAAACACTAAAAAGTGTTGTTCAATCAATCGAACAACAATCGTTCAATCGTATGAACAACAAAAATCGCAAAAAAAATGTTAAAGTCCTATTCACTCGATTGAACAGCAATCGTTCAATCGTTTGAATGGAAAAAAGAGAAACACACAAAAGTGTTGTTCAATCGATTGAACGGAAATTTTTTCAATTGTTTGAACAACAAAAATCACAAAAATGTAAAAGTGATGTTCAATCGATTGAACAACAATTTGTTCAATCCTTTGAACAGCAAAAAGTGAAAAACATAAAAGTGTTATTCACTTTATTGAACAGCAATCGTTCAATCATTTGAACAACAAAAAGAGAAACACACAAAAGTGTTGTTCAATCGATTGGACAACAATTTGTTCAATCGTTTGAACAACAAAAATCGCAAAAAAATGTAAAAGTGTTGTTCAATCGATTGAACAACAATTTATTCAATCGTTTGAACATCAAAAACCAAAAGACACAAAGGTGTTGTTCAATCGATTGAACAGTAATCATTCAATCGTTTGAACAATAAAAACAAAAATGAGAAAGTAATCTTCAATCCATTAAACAACAATTGTTCAATCATTTGAACAGCGAAAACAAAAACGAGAAAGAGTTGTTCAATCATTTGAACATTGAAAACCAAAGACGTAAAAGTGTTGTTCAATCGATTGAACAACAAGAAACAAAAATAAAAGTGTTGTTCAATCGATTGAACAACAATCGTTCAATCGTTTGAACAACAAAAATTACAAACGTAAAAGTGTTGTTCAATCGATGGAACATCAACCGTTCAATCAATTGAATAACACTTATCAAGTACTCAGAAAGAAAATCCTCATATTTACATGGTGATGCCTAATCTAAATTGAAATCAATCAAAGAGAATATATACATTATTTACAATTTAAAAAAAAAAAAAAATCTCAATTTTTTGAAAGAAAAGTTGTTGGGTCATCACTCCTTGTAGCTAATATTTGCATGGAGGGGTCCTCGTGTACCTGCTCGCAGAAAGACTCCTTGGTGATAGAGATGCACTCAATGCCCGTTCACCTTAAAAGAATGGCTAGATCCATCAATGGTAGTCAAGGTAAGAGTACCATTGCTATGCACTTCTTGAACCTCATAAGGGCCGAGCCATCTTGTTTGCAATTTTCCTGGAAAATCCTGGAATCTGGAGTCATAAAGGAGTGCCCAATCCCCTTTTTGAAACGTCTTCCTCTTGATAAGGCTGTCATGCCACTTTGCCCTTTGTTGCTGAATAATTGCAGTCTATTGCAAAGCGAGTAGTCGAGCCTCATCTAGTTCGTTGATCTGTTGAAGTCGCTTGGTTTGGGCTTCTGTTAGATCCAGCCCCACTTCTTGGGCCATTCTTAGAGTCTTTATTTCGAATTCAATTGGAAAAATAGGTTCTTTGCCGAACACGAGTTGGTACAGAGAGTATCCAATAGTATTCCTCCAAGTCATGTGATAGGCCCACAAGGCCTCTGGCAGTCTAGCAGCCCAATCTCACCAGTGTGTTGAGACTGTCTTGGTCAGAATCACTTCAATGACCTTATTGGTGCTTTCTATCTGCTTGTTCGACTGCAGGCGATATGGGGAAGTGATCTTGTGCATAATATGATGGTTTCTGAGAGTGGCAGTAATCTTGTGTCCTACAAATTGCCCTCCCCCATCTGTGATCACTTCTCGCGGTAAACCATACTGCACAAATAGCCCAAAAAGGAAGTTAATCACAACTTCCTTTGTGGCTCTTGGTAAATCTATTGTTTCCACCCATTTCGTCACATAATATATGGCAACCAGTATGTAGGCCTTCTAATTGGATGGTGGATGGAATGGGCCAACAAAGTCCAATGCCCATCTCTCAAAGGGTTCTATGACTAATTGGGGTTGCATAAGCATTCCATAAGATTGGCCAGGCCTGCCCATCCTTTAGCAGCTATCAGAAGCCTGGGCATATTTCTCAACATCCTTAAAAATAGTGGGCCAATAATAGCCCATCTGTAATACCATATGCCCGGTCCTACAATCTGCGAAGTGTCCCCCGCAGGGCTCATCATGGAAAGATTTTAGGATGTCATAAATCTCATCCTCGTGAATGAATCTGCATATACACATGTCGGCCCCTGTGTGAAAAAGATATCTGCCTATCCAAGAGAATCAGGCGCTGCGCTGAACAATCTGTTTCCTCTCTCTTGTCTTCAAATGCCTTGGTAGCTTCCCTACTGCCAGATAATCAGCCACATCTACGTACCATGGCGTCTTGACTACTACGGAAAATAGATGTTCATCTGGAAATTGGTTGTCTACTGCTAGTGGATCATTCACCTTCGGAATTCGAGATAGAAAATCAGCAACTGGGTTTTCCTTCCCTAGATGATCCTTAATAGTAATGTCGAACTCTTACAAAAGCAATAGCCATCATGTCACTTGACCATTTGTGATATGTTTATTAGTTAGATACTGAATGGCAGAGTAATTAGTATATAGAAAGACTTGGTAGGCAGTTATATAATGTCTAAACTTGTTTATTTCATAAATAACAGCTAAGAATTCTTTTTCTGTTATTGTATAATTAAGTTCTGCAGAAGTGAGATTTTTGCTAATATAATATATGGCATAAGGTTTCCTTTCCTCCTCCTAGCCGAGGATAGCACCTATAGCTACATCTAATGCGTCTATGGATATGTGGAAAGACAACTCCCAGTTTGGTCCATGTAATACTAGTGCTGTTGAGACAAGTTTCTTTAGACTTGTAAAAGTTGTGTCACATTTGTCAGACCATTTGAAATCAACATTTCCAGTTAAAGCATATAAAGGCACAACAATTTGTGAATTTTTTTTAATAAATCTACGATAATAGCCTGCATATCCCAGGAAGCTACGTACCTCCGTCTGTGTGTGGGGAGTAGGTAGTAAAAGAATTACTTGAATTTTTGTTGGATCTACCTATATCCCTGCTGCAAAGATATAATGTCCCAAGATTACGCCCTCGGTCATCATCATGTGACACTTGACATTGCTTAAACATAACCTGGTAGCAATGCATCATTCTAAAACTTTTTCTAATGTTTGCAATGCTTGGTCGAAGGCATCCCCATATGCAGTAAAGTTGTCCATATACACCTCAAGTCCTTCACTTATCAAATCAACAAAAATGTTGAGTATAGCTCTCTGGAATGTAGCCATGGCATTACACAATCCAAATGGTAACACTCTATATGCGAATGTACCCCAGGGACAGGTGAAGGTTGTTTTGTCTTGGTCTTCAGGGGCGATCTGAATCTAGTTGTAGCCGTTGAAACCATCTAGGAAGGAAAAGAATTGCTTCCCTACCAAAGTATCAAGGACTTGATCGATGAATAGGAGGGGGAAGTGATCTTTCTATGTTGTCTTGTTCATATCTAGGTATTCTACACAGGTATGCCACTTCCCATTTTCCTTGGGGATGACCACCAATGGAGAGACCCATTTATTGTACGAAATAGGATAAATGAAATTCGCATCCAGGAGCTTCTGTAACTCTTCTTTCACAATGTCCTTGAGATGTGGATTCAATCTTCATTGAGTCTGCTAGATGGGTCGAGCATCCTTATAGATGTGGTGTGTACATAGTTGTGGGTCTATACCCTTCATGTCAGGATAATCCCAGGCAAAATCCCCTTTATATTTCTGCAATACCTGTATGAGCTTTCGTTGCTGATCGCTATCCAAATTATCATTAATGTTTGGAAATTTCCCTGGTTTGATCTCAACAGGCTTGTTGTTATGAACAACGGTCGTCTGGATATGCTGGTCATCGGTATCCTTTAAAGCGTCTTCCATGGCTTCATTATCAAGGATTGCTTTCAACATTTGACACTTTACATTGCTCACATCAGCTGGCTGATTGATAAAATTTTTGATAATGTCATCTTCAGTCTGATCTTTGAATTCCAGTGCCTCTGCTACTGTGAGTGGTGAGAAGATGCTTTCCTCCAAGTATGTTGGTGGTTGTTTACATATTTTTACAATGGGAATACTAGGCTTGGTAGGAGGATATAACACAAGATTTTTTACAGCATCCCCCTTTGCAATAGTCATGCTACCTTCTCGACAGCCGATATAAGCATCAGTTGTTGCCAGCCAAGGTCGGCCCAGAATCATAGGATGACCGTCCAATCGAATCTTTGGGTTTATGCAAGAAAATCTACTGGATATTCCCATGAATCAACAAAAACTATAATATCTTGTAAGGTTCCTTCTGGCCTTACCAATGAACGATCAACCAATTCTAATAGAGTGGTGGTTGGTTCGAGGGCTGTAATACCAAGTGCTTGATAGGTTTTTGTTGTTAAAATATTAATGGTTGCACCCAGATCAACTACTATATTGGGAAAGGAGTGGCCATATATATGAACTGTCACTGTGGGATTTCCAAGATCTTCATACTTTACTAGAGTTTCCCCTCCCAAGAATAAATCAGATAAGGTTCCTACAACGTGAATGGTGGGTGAAGTTTTTTCTTTCCTTGCAGGCTTCTTTACACATAGCTCTTTGATTGATTTAGCATAGATGGGAATATCTTGAATGGCCTAGAGGAGAGGAATTTTAATACAAATATTTTTTAGTTCCCCTACGAGATCAAAATCTAGGTAAACAGTAGGTTTGGGTATCGTTAACCTTTCGAGGAATGGGGGAGAAGTGACTGTAAGTTTTTCAGGGCCTTCACGTTGATCTGTCTCTTCCCCTTGGTTTAGTTCAGTATTAATTACAGGTGGTAGTATATGTATAAGTGGAGTTTCAGTTTCAATTGATGGTTTATCCTTGTTTTCCCCAGGGGTGATGATACGCCCTGACCTCAATATGAGTTCATTACATTCTTTTTTCTCAATCTCATAATCTGATCTTTCAATAATTTGTACCAACTGGACCGGTCTATTATTAGGATTCAGATTCGGCTGAGCTGGCAATTGAGGGCACAGAAGAGGTTGAGGATTTTGTTGTAATGTATATGGAGGTGATAGTGAAGGTTCAGGCTGAGGACCTGTCCCCATAGGTGCATTGGATATCCGCAATGGTCGCTGCCAATTTGAGACCAGTTTGGATTTTGAGAGGTGGAGGTGGGCCACTGGGATTGATAAGGATTGCCCTGCCAAACAAGAGTAAAAGGAGAATTTGGCTCTGGAAAGGATTGAGTTGGCCAGGATGCCATAGGGAATGGTTGGGTTTGCCAATTTGGGTAAGGTGATTGGCCTTGTCATGCTGCACCAAGGTTTTGTTGCTGATTAAACTGTGAAGAAGGAAAGAACTAGGATGCGCCTTGTGACATACCTGTAGGTTTAGCCTGCCACTGTCGAAGTTGGTTCATCAAATACACCGGCTTTGTCTCTTCTTCTGCTTCCTTGAATACTGCTGTCGGCCCCGACAGTAATGGACATTGTTCAGTGCTGTGATATTTGGTGCAGATAGCTCATGTCTGGACCATGTCTAATGGACACTCTCGTTGGTTGTGCTTCTTTTGACAACGTGGACAGAAGATGGCCAAGTTTTTTTCTGCTAAGGCTTGCTTTTGTTTAGCCTGTAAGATGTCCAGTTGCGTCATGAGGGTGCCCAGGATGTCTATTTTGAAATCTTCTAGGAGGTTTCCGATCTCCATTCGTGTTACGCCTCCATTGTGTGGTTTGCTTCCCCTGCTCATGGGATCTCGACTTCCTGCTCCTGTGCGTGTGCTTCCTTGTGAACACCTGATACACAAGCGAATGATTTCATCATAATCTTCCTGAGAAATATCTCCTTTCCCCATTAAATTTAGAGTTTCTAACCATTCCTCTTTCATCCCTTTAATTAAGATAGCTCTTAGGACTTCTTTAGGTAAGGTGGTGTGTGGAGATCTCTGCAAATTATAATTAAACTGTTCGACATACTCTTCTATAGTTTCATTATCTTTTGCAATCATCTTAAAGATTTCATCTTTTAGCTCCCTAGTCTTGCAAAAGTCCTGGTATCTTGTGAGGAAGGAGGTTTTCATATCGTCCCAAGAATTAATAGTTCATCCACCCAGACCCATGAACCATCTTAAGGCTACTCCTTTCAGAGTAGAGGGGAATAGTTTTAGCTTTTGGAGGTCAGTGGTGTAGTCATATCCTCTGCAAAGGATATCAAACTCAAACAAGAAGGCATCAGGATCCTTTGTGATCATCCTGTGAAAAGTTGGGATGCTCTACAAAGGAATAGCCTTCATGGGGGCATTGGTCACTTGATCGACTATGGGATATTCTAATGTTGAGGTTTAACGTTGAGGTGGTTGGTTTTCCACTTGATCAAAGATGTGCCAATAACCTTTTGGAATTTCAGGGGGTGCTTTTTGAGTAAGCAAGGAATTAGCAACAAGAGTTGGCTTTGCAGCACTACCTAGAACTGGGATCACAGGAGACCCCTATTTAGACAGTTGTGGTTCTGCCTTAGCAGTTCCACTGGTTTCTCCTTCTCCTTCTCTTAAGTTACACGATTTTCCCTCTTGGAGAGGATCAGAATGTAAACTTGTTGTAGCTTGAAGACACTGTTAAGATCCTCTAATTTGGCTTTGAATCTCAGCGTAAGCTGCAGATGGTGAACCTACTTCTTGAGGGATTACAATAGGACTTTTTCCAGTTACTGGCCAAAATCCTATTGATGCTTGAGACTCTGCTTTTCTCACGATTTCGTCTATAAAGGTCGTTCTCCCAAGGTTCACCGATCCTTTGGGTTTTGTGGATTTAGGCGGGGGTTCTGCTCTTTTTCTATCTTTCTATTCCTAGTCATTCATAAAAACCAATTCCTATTTAACCTCTAAGATTTTGTTGAAAAGTGGGCTAGTAAGCAAGCACTTTACTTGCTAGGTATGCAGGTTCTTACCTTCCATTTTTAAAACCCAATTCTTTCATAACAAGATAAAAAGGAAATCACTTTGAAACACTCTCCCCAGCAACAACGCCAAAATGTTGGTGCACTAAGATGTCTTTTTACAGGCAATCTTAATTCCTACATTAATCGTCAACCCAAGGTAAGTATTTTTATCTCAAGAGTGTCAGTACTATATGTGCAATGAATTCAGAGGTTATCTAATGATAAATCATTGCAATCACTAATAACTATTTCTTCAACTCACTCCAAACAATTTTGAAAGAAATAACCATGGAGCAAAAAACTCTTGAAAGAACTCTTAACACACTCTGAAACTCTATTTAACTTATTCCGAAATCAAATGAATCTGAATGTTAGTGCAAAGAATCACGCTCAGCAATCTTCAAATAGAATTAAGAGTAACTCACTTAATCAAGAAAGAGAACTATAACAAATGAACAACAATGCTAATCTATAGCAAATCCGAATTGAACAACAAATCCTAATTGAACAACAGATCTTAATTGAACAAAAAATCTCAATTGAATGACAACTGATAATTGAACAGTAAGCGAGCATATAATGATAAATGATATCTAAACAGCAAATGATTTATATAAGCAAATTATGGAAATCGATTAATGCTATCTCTAAGATCTATGATAACATAACTCAGAATGAACAACAATCTACTACTGAAACCAACATAATGAATCCAATCAAAGTGTTACTCAGATATAACACACAGCTAAGTCTGAGTCTAAATGAACAACAGTATGAATCGGAATCGTCAATCTTCACAAATAAGAGAAATGATATTAACTTAACATTAAAAATTAGTAACGACTAAATAGGAAAGATTATAACACAAGAAAGCAGTAGAACTTCTCTTGACTGGGCCCAGGGTCGCCAAAAATCTTTGCTATGAAATACTCAGAATATAGGTATGGATCAAACAGAGTTATTCTTCATTAAAATAAGCAACACGGTTACAACATCATAGAGGTAACAATATTATATGTCTCAAAAGAATAATTACAAGTTATGAAATTCTACCTCTGTGCAGTTTTTCCTTTCGACCTTATATATTACATTTAGAAAATAAATAGATAAAAGTGAATCCTCTAGATCAGGGGATCCTGAGGATTTCACTATACATAATATGATCTTGCCATGAAATAGCATCAGTTTGCCTGGTCTCCCGCTGCCTTTCCTACCTCAGACGTTGTCCTTTTTCCTTTTACGACTTGATGTTGCTCTATCAATTGAACATATATTGTTCAATCCGTGTCTTCTGCATATAAAGATAGCAAAAAGTTAGTTTCTCGTGCTAGATTTATCTAATTTGTTACCAAGTGTTTTTACCCACTTTAGCTATTATTTCCTTTACATTGATCCATAAACAAAGATAATCATGTGATAATAAATGCTGAATAAACCTTTTATGAAGAGAAAACATACCTTTTTCTTGACCCGACAAATACCACATGAGATGGTAGCTCATATTTTCTTACCATGGTGTATGATGTAGGAGCATCCCTAGCCTTGAGAAATCCTCATCAAACAAAAACAAGTTTATATTGAAGTTCATAATAACTGTTGTTACTCTCATGTGTTTTAAATTGTTGATAAACCTATCATATTAGTTGTTGATACACCCAACTTGTAATTTTTTTTATTCTCGTAGCTGCATTTTATCAAATCAAGGGCTGCTTTCGAGTTGATAACACTCCTAGGAGCATGTGTTGATACTCTTGATGCATGAAGTCGCTAACACATCCAAAATCAATATTTATTTAGTTATGCTGCTATAATACAACCATTATTGGGCATGCTATGAGGATAAGACAGAGGTTACAAAATTATTTTGTCTACACACTGAGAGGAATGAATCAAATAAATTCTGGAAGGCGAAGAAGTTAGCATGATGGGAAGCTATTTCATTTAATGGAATATGATGAGGACAACCGTGTGAGGACAAATTGCATGAACACGAGAAAAAAGGGATTTTGGATATTTTATTTTTTCTATTGGTTTTTTGTTGGTTCGTTCAGGCTCTTGGCTCTTAGTTTGTTGGCGTTGTTTTGGCTGTTACATGATTTTAAAAAGTTTGACTAGTTGTTCTACGAGTTAGCGAGGGTGTCTGGTTGTTGTGTGTGGTATTGTTGTGTGGGAATTTCTATTACTCTTAGGAATCCACTCTCATATTTGTATTCTTATTTGTAACAACACATTTTGAATGAAAATAATATATTTGAATCCCTTTCTTTGTTCTAGTGAACATACTCAAATTACTCTATTTTTGTGCTCTCTATTTTAGTCCTTGAATTAATTAATATAGTATCCAAATTCCATGACCTGGGTTATGTGCTTTGTAAAAAAGGATTCAAATTTTGTAGGTGTTTTGAAAGCTACAGAACATGGGTTGCATCACCTATGTTGCAAGTGAAGTTGGAGCATAGGTTGAATGATCAATTGAAGGATGAAGAGCTCAGAGAATTGGAGATCAATGTAAATTATTGTGAACCAGAACAAGGACCTATCCTTGGTGAAGATGAGGATGGATATGATTAGATACAAGGATCAAATTATTTTAAAACTAATGAAATGTTTGTGAATGCAGGTCATGCACGTGTAGATGATGGAGAGTTGCTTCATGAAGGAAATATCGAGAAAATTCCAATTAATGGAATCGTGATTGAAATTATTATACCAGAGGGTGGAGACATCCTTTGATAGGAGGATTAAGAGAATGCGAGACTTACTACAAGTCTCATGAACTATTGTGGAAGTTCATATCAACATGAGGATTTGATGTCTGAGATATAAAATGACGCCACACTACCTTATGATTTTAAATCTGGTGATTTGTTTATAGTTTCATGTTTTAATGAAGATGGAAAATCATCTACAACTATCAAATAAATATAGGAAAAGAAAAATTTTAATTATGTTACAAGTGAAAAAGAGGAAGGAGTGTCTTTAAAAAGAATTGAAGAAAGACATTACCAAAACCTTGTGATGTAGGAAGATGAGGAAATACAGTCTCATAAAGGTATATCTGAAATATTTAAACAATTTTGTAATGTAATTGCTAAAGTACACTTGAAGAAACTTACTACTATAGTGAACAAGACAAAGTTATCTCAGGAAGACAACTAAAAGGAGGAAAATAATGACGAACAACATACAAATACAATGCTCGTAAGGGATGATGAAGGTCTTATGCCAGAGGAAAGAGATGTAGGCTTCAAGGAAGAAGAAAATCTCTTAGAGGAATGTTTGGAAGAAGTAAAAAATGTTGGATATGACATGGAGGATACAAATTCAATTCAAGGTAATTTTACTGATTTTTTTGAGGCATTGAATTTCTTAGAAGAGAAACTAGAAAGTCAAAGGGTGCATATTCTGTATGTAAAATTGAAGTTAGAAGAAGAGGAAATTTCCTTGGAAGACAATAATGAGGAGGAATTTGCAAGGTATGAATAACATATTGCGAAGCAAATGTATAAACCATAATTTTGTAAGAGTCTTGTAACTCTTTATACAAGGAAGATATGCAACAACAAGTAAGCGATGAAAGTAAGTTTTAGCACTCAAGGAAAATGTTGGATAAGTAAATTGACAGGTTGTGGATGTTGATCAAGAGAAGGCATAACAAGAGGAAAAGGACAACCAATGACAAAGTACAACTGACTGAAAAGATTTGCATTAATATCAAGGAAAGTGGATGAGATTAGCATAGGATTTGGAATCCCGAATAATTGAAGTAAGCATTAGCAGTAGGACAACATCATGATGGGATGAATGGATAATTGTAGAAAAAAGTTTGGGATCCAAGACGAATGTTACATAAAAGGCTAATTACTTTGGGAGTCTTGATGTAGGAGCATCCAAGCTTCCCAAAGCCATCAATATTTTTGAAGAAAAAGCTCCAAAAGGGGTTTCAACATTGAAAAGAGATTTTGATTCCCATTTATAAATAATATTGGTTTCTTTAGTTATTATAGAAATTATGAGTCATAATTTTATAAAATATATAGATAGATTGGTAATATTATGTTCATAAGGAAAAATAAAATATAACTTGAAAAGCATGAGACATTTAGGGAATAAAGCATGGAGAAATTTATGGATTTAGGAAAATCTACTTGTTTCTAAAAAAATTATTTAATTATTTTAACCCTAATGGAGAATTTAAAGGCCAAATGATGTCAATATCATGCCAAGTGATGCATATTTGATTGTTAATGATGAAGGAAAATTCTTATGAAGGATTTTTGTATGAGTATCTTTGAATAAATGTTAATTGATATGATTATATCTTGTTGTGTGATTTGGAAGTTAGATGTGTGGTCTCTATGATGGATTGTTGAATGTATGGTTTTGCAGTTGAGAAATGAGGTTTGGAATCAATTTGGGGGGAGATTGAAGAAGGGTGTTCTCTATGTAAGTAGAATCACTCCCTATTTAAGAATAGAAATAAATCATTCTCTATTGAAAGGAAATCAATAATAATGCGTAAGTCAAGTATTTTCTAGAAAAGGATGTGATTCTGAACCAATGTCCCTTGTTTCCTTTTGGAACAAATCATGGTGTAGAAGGTATTGTTCAGATCTGAGTCAAGGGCATTTGGTGGTGGTTAAAAAAAGGTGAATCATGGGTGATTTAGAGTAATAAACCTCAGGGGAAGAAACCCATTTCAAGTTGCTTCCAAATCTGGTGTTTCAATCACTTACAGGAAATTATGGAAAGCAAATTTAAGAAATCCTTGTCTTGGTAGTTTGCCTATGTTAAACTTTTAGCCATTTGCTACAGGAGTTCTTAGTTTCGGTAACTAATAGTTTTATATCATGTAGTGTGCAATTTCCTAGGAGATGAGTTCATGGAAGTATTCCATTGCATGCAACACTTGCTGAGAGTAAATCAACTTGATGTTGAGGTAAATGGTATTCATGTCATGGCATATTTAAGAATAGGCGACATGGAATCGAAGACCAAGACAAACTGATAGTTAAAACATGGGAAGTAGTGATTAGAGGCATGTGAAATAAATTCACACAAACCATAAATTATTAAGGCATGCATGTTGTGAATCGGTTTATTGAGCAGTGTGAGACTTGAAGAGTGAAGCAATTCAAGCTTGAAAGGTCTGAGTTGAAGTTTTGGAAATAAAACGCCTTAGGGAAGATATTGGAAGTCTTGGAGTTAAATTACTAGGACTATGATGGCATCATCAAACTGTTGATGACGAAAACCACAGGCAAGTGCTAGATTGTAGACCAAAGTCACTATAGTGAATAAGGTTGTGGGAATACTGCATCGATTAGGAATTTCAATGATAGTAGTAAAGGAATAATCCACAAGAAGAAACTCTAATGGGTTTTAAGTGCATACTAAGGATTCACATGAAAATCCACATTGATGGAAAACAAATTGGAAAATATAAAAAGTGAATTTCCAGTAAAGTTGAATTTCCCACATAATAGAGCATCTTCATCAATCTTTCACATCGTTGACAAATACACCTCTTTAGTTTGTTTAAGATTGTCTTGATCAAACAAGGAATGTTGAAATTGATGCAATGATTCTAGTTTATGGTGTTTTGTGATGCCACATTGTATGTAGGGCTTAATGGGTTCAAATTTTGTGATTGTATGTATGCAAACCAATTGGAACAATTATGATTTTGTTGAACTACAGGAGCTAGTATTCCTATACATGTAAATTTTGTTGGAAAATAAGAGTGGGCCATAACACACAATTCTAGGATTGAGAACATTAGAAACTTGATTTGAAGGCCCCTTATAAATTGTTTTCATCGTTATTTTTCCCTAATATGACTTAGCTAAAGGCTAATAATTAAACTAGCCTAGATCCATCTTAACTCTAGATCTACCAAGCATCAATAGGGATCAAATATTTTTTTAATCTAAAATAGGTTTGTACCTCAAGTGAGAGATTTGATCATTCACAATGCTTGGTAGATCCAGAGTAAAATGGATCTAGGTTGGTAAATAAATATATTCCAATGTCAACTATATAGTTAAACAAAAAAATTATGCATATATTATACAACATAATTAAAAAAACTAAAATGATATGGTTAAAACATTTCAAATGGTCTCAATATTTTACATTTTGGACCTCTTTCAAGTATATTTTTCTGTCACAAAGATTTAATGGAATATATATGTATGTGTGTGTGTGTGTGTGTGTGTGTGTGTATATGCATTTTAACAATGGATTTATTAGGTGGAAGGGGACCAAATCTCTCAAGTTACAATTTTTTTTTGAAGTTTTACACTCTAAAAAAAAAATTCCACATCCTTCTAGATATATACATATACATATATATGCATTTTAACAATGGATTTAACAGGTGGTAGGGGCCAGGTCTCTCAAGTTACAAATCTTCTTTGAAGTTTTATACTCTAAAAAAAAGGTTTTCACATCCTTATCAACACTTACTAGATCCATAATTAAAATGAATCTATATTAATAATAAAATGGTGAAAATATACGTAATTCACAAATTATGAGTTGAATTCATAATTATTCTCCATGTGAATTTATTCTTGAGTCTTTATAGCACATGGGCAAAAGGAGTGACACACGCTAGACTCTCTCAACCCCCCCTACCTCTAGATAGGTGAACAAATTTGAATAGGAGAAATTTGTGAGGCCCTTTCCTGGTAAATCTATGGTGCATAACAGGTTCACATTCAACCCATCAATGAACGATTTTAAGGCCTACGCAGACATAAACACAGTTGACATCGTATGTATGCAGTTTTGGGAATGGATATTTATATTCTTTCATGCTCTTGGTAGAAGGGTAGGGGAATATATCAAGCCATGGATTAAAAAAAAGAATATATTTCAATCGATAAATGGCTCATAGAACTCAATGTTTTCATCACCAACCCCATCCATGCATGTGAATGGAAGGTTATGCGTGGATGGAGAGGAACTTTTAGAACAATCACAGTAAGTTATTGATGTTGAATGGTGATAACTAATTTAATTTTTTCTCATGGATATTAAATAACATAGTGTACTGGCATAAGAGGATTTTTTTTTTATGGTCATGACATTTATAGTTGTAACACTTTTAAAGAATAATAAAAATATTTAAAATTAGGTTTTAAAAATTATAAATATTATTTTATTTGTTTGAATATTTTTTTATTTTGGATGTATTCATGATTAGTATTAAATGTGTAAGAGTAAAATAAATAATATGAATGACCATATGATTTAAAAAATACTTTAAATATTAGTCAGAATGATTTATGATCACTTAACTTTCTATTTTTATGATCATAACTCAATAACAATATTTTTAATATAAAAAATAACACTCAACCCTCTAATTTCCATTTGAGAATTTTCATCTGAAAGACCAAATTGAGTGTCTAAAACATTTAAACAGGAACATATTTCTATGGAACAATGCCTCCTTGAAACATCTTATCATTCAATTATTTTTCTTACATAGTGAGAAAATTTGTTATAACTCAATTGTCAAACCAACAGTGGGGACACCCATCACTTGCTACTATAATAAAATGTAGGTTCACTCATCACAGTTATTCAAGGAAAATGAGGCCACTTAGAATTATGTGCTAGTGGTCCGCAAAGGGGTAGGCTAGGCTTTCACTCCTACACGATGCTTGTGAGTTTTGGGTTGTTAACATATTCCCTTGTGTCTAAAGAAAATGAGCCCTTAACCAAACACAAATAATTTTAGGATATACTCTAAACCCAACATAATTTGTGAATATTGTGTACTATATAAATTAAATATAAATGTTTAAAAATATTAAATTTATTTATATATTCATAATCATAATTTTTAATTAAACTCCCGTATCAACACTAAAATATGAATAGACACACTAAAAATGGAATCCATTATACACAAACCATTAAATATGAGCATGTCTATCTACGTACGAAACATTAAATATGATTAGGTGCATTAGTATTCGATAGATAGAAGATTAAAAGACAAAACATTAAATATGAATCTGCGTATTTGATAGACATAACATTAACATACAAAACATTAAATATGACTCGGCACATTCGATACACAGGATAGTAAATATGAGTAGACGCACATAAACCACAAAAAACTATGGAGACATTTGGAGAAAAAAATATGGCTAGCGAAGCAAAATATCAAATTTTATATATAATAGAGTATATGAGGTACAAATTGGAATATTGAGATCTGTGTCCTCTATTCAAGAAGGTCACAAATGAAATGCCAAAACTTAATTTTATGCAACATTATTGAAACCTCCTAGTTCTTGTGGAAACCCGCTAAGGTCTCTTCGAGAGAACGCTTATCAGTATCCATAGAAGGAGAGGCTCAGACTTAGAGGATTACTAATTCACAAAAGATAATTGTTAATTTAAATAGCCTCTTTAAATTACCCAACGTCATTCTCATTTCCAAGGATTCCTAGATGGCCCTTGTGCAAATGGAGAGATATTATGGTAAATCTCAAGTGTCCTTTCCCTTTGTTAAATCCAATTCCCTTTGTTGAGTCGTTGATGATAGCAGGAGATCTAAATGTGACTTTAAGACCTGATGAGTGTTGGGGTAGTTGCAGGAAAAAAGATCCTCTGGCTGACAAACTCCGAAAGGAATTTCTAAGTAGGAACTTAGTGGATATCATGCCTGAAAGATTGATGCCTACTTGGGATAACAGCAGGACGGAGCAAGCCTACATTGCAAAAAGGATTGACCGTTTTATTATTAATTCTAGCATCATCGCCAAATGGGGAATGTCGTTTTCTCACACTGGGAATGATTTCACCTCGGATCATAGGCCTATTTTCCTTGAATGGAAGGAAAAGGACTATAGGTTGGGTTATTCCTTTAAGTTTAACATGATCTTTTTAGAAGACCAATCCTTCAATGAATCTATAACAAAAAAGTGGAAGGAACTACAAGAATATGATATGGCCCTTTTCACAACTTTCCGGGAAAAGATTCAAAGTCTGAGGGTTGTAGCAAAGGATTGGCAAATTCGAAAGAAAAAGAGGGATAAACAGGAGCTGAAAGATATCCAAAATGAGATAGGAATTTTTATCAACTCAGCAAATCCAGATTGCTTGACTTTTGAGCAAAAGAATCATATCAGAAATTTGGAAAAAAAGAAGCAAATGCTGCTGCTAAAGGAAGAGGCCTCATGGAGGCTTAAAAGCAGAGCGATCTGGCTCAGGGAGGGGGATCGGAACTCGAAGTTTTTTCATAATTTTGCAAATGCTAGAAGGAGAAAAAAAATCTATCTAGAAGATCGAAGATGTTAATGGAGGGTACTTTTTCTCTCAGCATGATATCTCTGTAGAAGCTACAAGGTTCTTTCAGAATCAATATAAGAGGCAACAGGGTAACATTAATGATATCTTATGGGCTGTGGATTTTATGCCAAAGATGTTCGACGAGGCAGCAAATGATAATTTTTTTAAGCCCATAATGGAAGAGGAGCTCCAAGCTGCTATCAAAGCTTTCAAAAAGGACAAAAGTCCCGGACCAGATGGATGGCCATTTGAATTCTTCTCACATTTTTACGATATGTTCAAAGCGGATTTGTTGGGGATGGTGGAGGCTTCCCGTATGTCCGGAAATATCAACAGTGCCTTATCTTCCACGTTCATCGCTCTTACTCCGAAAAAGGATCGAACAGATTCTTTTCATGACTACAGGCCTATTGCCTTATGCAATATTTTGTTTAAAATCATGTCAAAAATCATAGCGGAGAGGATGAAGCCTGTTCTAAACTCCTTTAGCACAAGGGATAAGCATGCGTTTCTAAAAGACAGGAACATACTGGATGTTGTAGCTATGACTCAGGAGTGTTTATTCTCAATGTTGTCAAACAATATTGAGGCGGCTATTCTAAAGATAGATTTGAAAAAAGCGTATGATTGTGTTGACTGGGGCTTCTTAAGAATCCTGCTGGCCAAAATTGGGCTGAGATCACAAGGTATCAACTAGATAATGGCGTGTGTCGAAAATGTTAAATATTCAGTCATTATAAACGGAATTCCATCATCCTTTTTCCTAGCGGAGAGGGGACTTCGTGAGGGTTGTCCCCTCTCCCCTCTGCTATTTATCCTAGTGATGAACTCTCTCAGCATTCAGATCAACAAAGCTGTGTCAGAACGAAGATGTAGGCCGATCAAGATCTGCAAGGATATATTCCTATCTCATAATCTCTTTGTCGACGATGTCCTCATTTTCGCCATGCTCTGCAGGGAAACCTGGTATTGCCTAAATGATATCCTTGAAAATTTTTAGTCAGCATCTGGACTGGTCATCAACATGGACAAATATTTGTTGTATCACAATGAGTCTAATATGGAGATCATTCAATGGATTGTAGCTCTGATTGGCATCAACCAGGCGTCGATTAAGGAAGGCTTCAAACATCTGGGTTTTAACCTGAAAGCAAAAGGCAATCACAAACAGGATTGGCAATGGTTAATTGATCGCTTCTACAAAAAAATATCAGGATGGGAGTGGAGATTCCTATCATTAGCTGGCAGATTTATCCTGGTGCAGGCCGTTCTATCTCAACTGGCGGTTTATTGGGCCCACCTTTATCTTCTCCCCGCTTCTGTTATTCACAAAATGTGTTCTTTAGCTGCCAATTTTTTATGGGGAGGAAGATCTTATCAGTCAAAGATTCATTTAGTAAAGATGGAATCTATCTCCAAGTCGAAGAAGGCAGGGGGTTGGGGTCTTATTCATATGAGGACATTTGGGAAAGCCCTCCTTTGCAAATCTCTTCATAGAGGTATCTATGGCGAGGGTTCGTGGAGCAGAGTCATCAACAGAAAATATTTAAAAGGAAGAAGCATGGAGTTTTGGTACAGAAGGAAATCTTTGGGCATTAAAAGAGGGTCTGCTATCTAGTTAAGCTTTAGGAAAATACAACCTTTCTTCATGGAAAATTTACAGTGGAGGATTTTCTCGGGCTCAAGCATCCTCATTGGTTTTGATTCAATAGTAAATGGTTTAGGTTCCTCTTTCCCTCCTAGATTGATTTCCTTTTTCCACTCAAAGGGTATATTTACGTGGGATAAGTTGATTAAATCTTGGTCATACACATCTCCTGTTTGGAAGGATGGGGAGGAATTATTTTTGCCTCTCTCCATGCGCCCCCTTTGGATGTCAGTTGTTTAGAGCCTTATCGGCGTGGGGATTCATCGTTCAGGCACAAAGGACGTTTTGGCATGGGCTCTTCCGAGATCTTCTCAGCCTCTTCGTGTAAAGGATTTATATGCTGCAATGTCATCAGGCCTATCGTCTAACTCTGATCTGATCTTTCCTCCTAGTCTATGGAAGGTGGCATGCCCACTCAAAATGATCTTATTCTCGTGGATGGTCTTTTCGAACAGGAACCTTACATGGGAGGTCCTTCAAAAAAAAGGATGGCAGGGTCCGGGAAGATGCACCATGTGTCAGAATGCGACCGAGTCAAATGTTCATATGTTCTTCCAATGTGCTTTATCTCTTCATATTTGGTATGAATTGTCATTGTCTTTTGGTTTTCCTTACCGGGTCTTCTCTTCTGTACAGGATGGGTTCAAATGGTGGAGCGAGCAGAGTTCATCTTGGCGAGCCTTGTTTGTTCTTGTCTGCTGGTTCTTATGGAAATGGAGGAATGCTCACATTTTTCAAGATTCAAGGGTGCCTCTCGACTCTATTCTGTTTCACATATCGGCAAATCACGACCTTATTGGCTGATTTCGGTCCTTGTTCTCTCAATATGAGTCTCCTAGTCTGCTTTGTTTTTGTTTTTTGCGGGAGTCAAAATCTTTGAAATCATCTCAGTTTATCAAGGAATATGTGTTTGAATTGAAAATGAAAAATCTGTAAGTAATTGGACTGACAGGAAAATACTTTCTTTGGTATCTGGTAATCAGTTGCTTGGACACACTTGAAACTTAACAGTATCAAGAATCTGCTGGCTTCTTTCTATGTATTCAGATTATTATATTTTCTTAATATAATCTATGATGGTTTTTCTCTCTGGAAAAAAAATAATAATAAATAAATAAAATAAAATAAAAAATTAAATAAATAAATAAATAAATAAATAAAAATAAATAAATAAATAAAAAATAAATAAATAAATAATAAAAAAAATAAAAAAATCCAATGGCACTTGGAGATAAAATTGCTCTAGTTTCATTAAATCCAATGGAATTCCCCTTTGTTAAATCCAATAGCGCTTGGAGATAAAATTGCTGTAGTTTTTTATATCATAAAACTTTCAAGTTATATATAAAGGATTATCAAATTGATTTTTTAAAAATATTCTGGCACATACAAGTTTCATGCTTGAGGTGCACAATAATAGCCAAGATCAATCATGTTAAGAAGAAAACAATGTAATCACAATATTCAATGTGTTTCTTTGTTATTAAGTCATCCAATCATCTATTAGTCCAATTCAAAATTTGGTGGTCATGGGGCCTCTTGAGTGCATTACAATTCAGATGAGAAGGCCATAAATAAGGCTTAATTATTCAGAACAATTTTTTTATGGATTTTTATTTGTTGGATACAAATTACCTATCAACTTCTTATCAAGGTTATGATAATATAATGGTATTTTTGGGATTTACAATGGTAGTGTACTTAGCTTCATAGCAATTCTAGATTTACAAAAATCTCTCTAACTATCTTGAGAACATAATTATAGAAATGATGTCCAAGTCTCTTAATCTTAAAGTTGATGTGGATTTCAATTAAATACTTACCATAGTTGTCTTAACAGAGATCTACGAAATGGACTTTAATTAAGAAGGACCTAAAAATCTCAATTCAATTCTTCAATATATTTAACAAATTCAGAAGTTTATTAGTGAATATCTAACAACTTTATTTAGATTTTCTATGAAGGCTTTTCCAACTTAGTCTCTATCATACAATTAAAGTTTTACTCTTGTATTCAAATTTATGAACATACATGAACTACTGGCCCTTGAAAGGCATGCCAAATGTTTTTTTAACATGACTGGTGTAAACTCAACCAATGATATTTGAGATACACTAGTAGTCTTCCACTACTAGCCAACCAACAAGACTCTTCAAGAGATTTAGGAACAAAATACCTTCACACTTACATGAATGCCTTTTGGTTCAAGAGGGAGTTTATTTCTATATTTTCAAGGTATCCATATAATCAAGACTTACCCTAAGAACTATTCTCTTGAATTTCAACAAATGTATGCATTCATTCATACGGATACACAATTAAAAGAAAAAAACCATCTTTGAGTTTTAACTAGTAATCATATAATTTTCGCGTAATCCATAAACAATAAATTTTATAAACACAACACGTTGATCATTCTTCCTAATAGACTACAGAGATATTTATCTTAAAATTTCTCAGTGCTAGCAATCAATATCGGAAGGAGGCTTCTCTTTCTAACCATGAGCTCTTATACACATAAAATTTCTACAAATTGACCACCCCTTACCTAGGTCATGATACCACAAGGGTAAATTTTCCAAAATTAGATATATGGGTTAGGTGAAGGCAACTCCATCCTAAACATGAAAACATCATAGAAATTTCTTACCTACTAAGCACGGGGTTGCCAGAAATTCCTTTCAGCTAGCTTGCATGGAAATATGGAGGTCCCTTCACTTCTCTAGAATCCCTAGATGATTTATTTTCCCATTTCTTATCTTTCTTGCCCAAAACACATTAATTTATGATCCCCTCAATTAAGCTAAGTTCCGGAGCACTTCAACAAGTATTTCGAATGCAAAATTCATTTTTGGTGAATCTAGAACACATTGAAAATGCTCCAATTGAAATCAAATATTTTATGACATGTTCGGGCACCAAAACACAATTTATTCACCTAGAGTGCTTCAGCCTACATTCTACTATGGATTAAAAACATTATCCCTCACGATTTTCAATGCTTCTAGCATTATGGTATCATTAATCTCTATGTAAGGCTAAATGCATGTGCAAACAATTTTTTCACTTGAATTTTCCATTTGTGGGTCTCTACCTCTTCCATAATTTTCCATATTGAATATCATATGTTGCCACGTAACCACATGTTTTTCCTATTTTTTCTAAACAAACCCATCAATTAGATTCAAATTCCAAGCAATGTACTCAACCCATTCCCTCCATTGAATTATGAATCACCATTTTATGGTTAGCCTCAACTTCCATAATCATAAGGGTGAATATTCATACTAAATCATTCTCAATCAATGAGCTATATGGAAATATGAAAGTGGTAGATTTGGATTCAAATTTCGTGGAAAAACTTTGGTAAGATAATTCTTGCAACCTCCTCACTATTTCCCCTCTCATTGTATCATGTTCCATGTCAGTGCTCATATTCCTAGTTAGTTTCTCAACATTTTTAATTAAGAAAGAAATACATGTACATATTGTTCAAAGTTTAACCAATTCAATATTTGCATGCTAATTCAAGGAATAATAACACAACTAATTACAATCTTAACCCGAGGATGAAAATGGGTATGTTATAACCAACACGGTTAACCCTTACAATATAAATTGGGGTAAACACATTCCCAACATTATTGTTTGCATTATATAGTTGTTTCTTTTGGCTAGTTGTGGATTAAGAAGATGCTTTGCGATTAGCTACACAACTATATCTTTTAATATATATCACACACTTCCTTGTAACATGTTAAGGCTACATTCACCTCCCTAGTGGGCCAATTCTCCCTTGTGTAAGTAATCACAGTTTGTAATATCTAAAATCGCTTGCTTTATCCATCTTTCCTTATGTCTACCTACAACTCATCTTGACAATATCAAAAAATAGGTTCCGCATTCTATTGCATCTTAAGTTGACCTAACATTGCTTTATTGCTTAGTCACCATCATGACCTTTAATAAAAGAAATGACAAGGCTAATAATATCTCCTCCTCCATCCATGAAGCTTTCAGCTAGTTTGGGATCTTGGTCACCAATATTCCTCAAATCCCTTCCTTAAATTGTTCCTTGTCCCTGGAATATGACTGATAGAGCACTAGTGCAAATAGAATAAAGTATCTCTCTATCGTGCTCTTAACCTATAAATGTACAAATCAACTAAAAGGATGATCAAAATGTTGCATGGTTGATATTTTATAAATTATAGTTTAATGTGTGACCTATACTTCATAGATATTAGGAAGCTTCACTAAGCCTCTGCAACCACTCATAAAGATTCATTAGAAATTTAACCTGGTAAATATCATAAAATTTTTCATCCTACCTTTATTCTTTAAACTAATTCATAGTTCATCATAACAACATAGATTATTTTATAAAAAATCCTGGAAATATTATTAACAAACCAATTTTGTACTTATACCTTAAAAAACCTCTACTTATTTCTATTGAGATCCCATACCTAGCATGATGCATTTCTAACAACAAATCAGTTTGTTGGCTTTAGATTGAAAATTAGAGTCTAGGATGCCATCCAACAAATATTAGATTAATGTAGTTTAACATTAACATATTCCATACATAAAATAAGAAGTCTCACCCGAGATGCATTTCCTAAATCTTCAATAAGCAGGGATCACAAAAGAATAAAAAGTTAACCTTATCAACTTGTATTTCCACTATTATCAATTATTCATAAATCATTCACAATATCATTAAAAAAAAACCATAGTAATAAGCACCATAATAGAAATATGACAATCATCACATTAAGAAAGTGATTAAGGAAAAAAAATACATTATTTATGTAAAATAATGAACTACGAGAAAAGCAAAAAGTAATTTAGGCCATGTATTCAATCAAAAACATTGTGCGAATAATTAACAACAGCCCACCATATTCTTATTTCAACCATTTTTAACATTAAAATCATCAATCATTTCCAACCACAATTAAAAAAACTACATAAAAACACTCAACTAATAATCCTTTACTTAAACCTTACAACCTAATCTATACAATATAATTCGAATACGCACACTCTTCATCCAAAATCTTAAAATAACTACCAAAATCTACTAAACAAATGCATGTGACTCCTACATATAAGTCTCCAACAACATTTACGCATAAGAATTAGAGATAACACTCTAAAAATCAACAGCTTTGTTCTATCCAGCCCACTTTTCTATTTAGCTACTTTGTGCGATAGAATTTAAAGCTATTGAACAAATGCATATCACTCAGACATACAAGTCTCCAACAACATTTATCCATAAGAATTAGGAATAAACACTCTAAAAATCAACAACTTTGTTCTATCCCACCCACCGTTCTAATTCGCTTGTTTGTGGTGGTAAAATCTACGTGTTTTCCAAAATACACAGTGTCATTGTAATTCCATGTTTGTTTATCCAACGCTAATTTGACTTATCATCCCAAATATAAAGGACCCACATTGACATAGCACTAGACCTTGATCACGCTCATGAGAATTGGTGTCATGTAATCTCAAGTTAATAAGTGATTGGGAATGAATCAAGCGGTAATCCAATTTGTTACATTATCATATTGTACCAAGGATATGAATACAACTAGCAATTGTCCCAAAAGGTACAAAGGGAGGCCGATAGACTTGTGAAGTTGGAATTGCTGAATTTCTATAAAAGATTAAAAAGTACAAGTATTTTTCTAAAAAATATAAAAAATAGAAAATAATGAATATTGGAAACCACATGACATCTACAGTCTAAATTATTTTATTAATATATATATATATATATATATATATATAAATTAATTAAAATTTCAATTGTATTGTCAATTTGGGTATTGGTTAACTTTTACACAAACATATGCTTCCACAATTGTAACTCTCCTCCAACATTGATTCATATTCTTCGTGAAACTTGCAGTTCCAATTTTGAGGAAAGGGTTCTGGTATGAAATGCTACCAACATTTACCAGACCTACATATCTACTTAAAGCGAAAGCATCGGCCCTCTCACTAGGAAGCAGCAATACTATTCATCATTTAAATTTTCTCTAAAATAATGAATATCAATTGCAATGAGACGTTGTACCAGACCCACTAATTAATTTTTTCTTAAAGGCCACCATGATCAAAGCTTTTGGTTCTTGCAGGAAGGAAGACCCACAGAGGCAATCATTGTGAGCATAAGCAGAAGCGGGGAAAACAATTAAGGTTTTCGCTTGTGGAATCTGACCACAGAGACGATTGTTTCTTAGATTCATATGCTTCAAATGCTTCAGACCCAACATATGCCCTGGAATTTTCCCTTTGAAACCGTTCCATGACAGATCCAACCATCTCAGCTCCTTTAGCTCGCCCATGGGCCTTGGTATCTTGTCCACCATCCGATTTCTTGAGAAATCCAGGCCCTCAATTTTCTTTAACATGGAGATCGAAGTTGGAACATTACCCTTAAAACGATTAACTGATAAGTCCATGCGCTCTCCATTGATCTCCGAGATCCTGCCTGTGATCTCGTTGTTGGCCAAATTGATGAACTCTAGGCATCCCCCTAGGGATGGGCAAGAATATGAGATATGGTCACTGAAGAGTTTCTTTATAGACCCATACAATTTATTTGAATGAAGATCAAGAACTGAGATGGAATCAGGCAAGGAAACCTTAGAGAGATACATTCATCTTCTCTCTACATCTAGTAGCGGGGCAAAGTAACATCGAGGTCTTCCTCTCAGAGTGATAAATTCAGCGTTCAGTGTTTTCTCTGCATCTAGCAGCAAGGGCAAAGTAACATTGTGGTCTTCCTCTCAGAGTGATAAATTCAAGGAGCTTGCTAACAGCTGCCCGCGCCCTCTCAGCACGCTTCAAGGTAAGGTGTGCACCCCTGCTTGCGTTGTACCGGTTTTCATCCTGTCAAAGTTATCAATATTCCACATGCTTGTGTCACAATGAGGAAAATTTAGACAACAAAATTCCACTATCTCTAGTTCTTGTCTTCCTTACCTTGTTATAATCTTCAAGCCAATGCTCTTCTTCACAAGCAGTTAACCATTTTTCAATTCTTTCCAAGATTTCTTTCCTTCTAAATGCTTATTCTTTAGTCTTTGAAATTTTCTCTTCAATGCTCTCAAGAAGCTTGGAAGGGTCAACTAACACTGTGAACAAATAAAAGGAAAACAAATAAGTATCACCTAACAGGTAGGAATTACTCCAATAATTTTATCAAAGATATGTTCTCCCTACAATGAATTATTATTGTTTAAGTATATACCATGAAAAGAGATTACCAGATATGAGCAGTAAAAGAAACAATACCCAAGAGAACTTACTAGAATCCATGGAGGCAATTGACTTGTCCAGTGCAGTATTACTTTCAGCAATGAGATGTGTTCTCCTGCAAATTTCTTCTAACTCTGTTCACTTTTTAAGAACAAGCTCCTTCATCTTACTTCCTTTTAGCTCCTCAAGTCTTGAAACCTCTACTTCAACCTGTATCATCATAATTTGACTAAGAATCTAAACAAACAAGCTAGCTCGCACCACATCAATATGCATAAATACTACATGCATGCATGCAGAGGATCATCCAAATTTCTCAAGCCTACATGGTTAATAAATTCCATAGACATGGCATTGGGAGAACATATTTCATGCTCTGAAGTTGCAATGTTGCAGGTGACATTCTGGAACATCTGTTGCTCTTCCATAGGGGTGTCCATTAGATTCCAAAGCTCCAACATAGTTGTGGCCAAGTCTTGAAGTTGGAGATATGAAAAAATCAAAAGAATCATCCCAATGCACCACATTATGTTGCAATACAGATCAGGGTAATAGAAACCAACAAAACAAGGGGTAAACAAATTGCATGGGCAATCTCATGAAAATAACCTTTTGCATTCGATTCTTTTTTTCTTCTCGCAATGTTTGAATTGTTGCAGCCAACCTATCAACAGTGTCATTACTAATGCTCTTGGATTGTTCAGACTCATCCAAGCTTGGATGCACATCTGTTACTGTACGTACAAAATCCAAGCCAAGGACAGAGCATAATCCATGGATTGTGTTGACAAATTCGATGACTTTGTAGAGACGCTCACTCTACATCAAAAACGAATGGCAAAAGAACACATCAGATACACAAAAATACATTAAAAAACAAAGGCAAAAGGACCGATCATAAATTCAAAAGACATATCCACAGATTACAAATAAACAAGGGGTTTAGACACTTGAATTAATTGAGAAAATTAAAAGTATTTAAAAATTAAAGGAACTATGATAGATTTGTTAGCAAAACTCAAACCCCATTAAAATCATAAATGTGTAAAACTGGGTCCTCATGAATTTCGGCTCTATGCATGAGACGAAACCCATCCCACAGTGATACAACACGCTGCACTGGCTCCATCAAGCTTGATCTTTTCAAAGCAATTTATACATCAATCCACATCTTATCACCATTTTCTTACCAATTTTTTGTAAGCTTGAACTTGTTTTCTTGCTATAAATTTTTGGTTTTTTGGAACATAGTTAATACGGTTAAACCCATAAAATACCCTAATAGACTCGGTAAATCCTAACTCTCTTTAGGGTTATCCCACATTGCAGCTATTAGCAAAAGCATAAGACAAAATAAAATAGTGAAGCAATAGTAATTCTTACCTTTTCTCTTTGAAGCGATTGAAGTTGCTTCTGGTATTCTTCAAAATTCCTAAGAGATAGATCATTTTCATCCACTGAAATGGCGGATAGACTAAGCTCTACACGTCCCAAAATTTCATTTGAAATCTTCTAAATCTGCATTTTAACATCCCAAATTTGCTGAATCCGTTCATCTTTTCTCCGGCACATTTCTTCCAATAGAGGAGTTATCGCTTCCAACTGCTCCTTCAGGCTCCATGCTCTTCTGTCTCCCTAAAATAGAGCAGGTAAAACCAATATCAGAGTCTTGTAAGATTTAAAGTTCAAAATGAAAGCATGATATAAACTGTAAAGGCATATTTTTGGTCTTGTTATTTTAACCTGTTTAGGCATGGAAGGGCAAACACCAAGGGCAGAATAAATGGATGTGAGCTCTGCTTCGGAATTGGAAATAGCCTAGTGAAGCTAAGCCCATGATCGATTTGATTGATCTACTTTCCATCTGTAAACTTCCAAGCATTCTTGTTCAAGCTGGAGCAACATTTTATCTCTTTCCTCGTCCGGCTCGCCCATTTCGTCCCATATTGACTGAAATTGAGCATATTTTTAGCCACAAAACCACTGTACAATCCATAGCATATTTTTCATGGTTAGCTGAAATAAATATAAGAAACATTAAACATTACCTGGAGCTCGTAAAGAAGAGATCCACAAGTTGTCTCCAGTTGCATTAACTGATCGTTCTGCAAGCTCGGCATTCTGAACGTATGCCCTACACCGGAGACATTTTGATTATGATAAACGGAACCGTGGAACAAACCATAAATTATGAAATTAACAGAGGATTCCTCTTCCAGCAGAAACCAGAAGCTTTATTGCAGTAGGTCGTGGAAGAGAACAGGAAGAGCTGAAAGCAGAAAGAGGAGGAACAGAAATGGAAAGCAATTTTGGTTAAACTAGATGCCAGTTGGAGTTGGACGCCATCATGGAAGAGCCTGGAAACATTGCAGCAGGTCGTGGAAGAGAACAGGAAGAGAAGAAAGCGGAAAGAGGAGGAACATAAATGGAAAGTATTTTTGGTTAAACCAGATGCCAGTTGGAGTTGCACGTCAGATGTCAATCATATGCCAATTGGAGTTGCACGCCAGATGTCAATCATAGAAAGAAAAGGTAGACGAAAAAACTCATTCAAAGGAAGGCCTATCGGCCTAATAAAACTCGTTTAAGATTGGATCTTGCACAACTAATTATCATAATGCATTGTGTAATACACAAATCTAAGATTTTTAACCTTCTATATATATATATATATATAATTAATGATTTCTATGAGTTTTGTTACCAAGGCGTATATCAATCAATCACATTAACATCATAATAATAACACTTAAATCACTTATAACAATTATATTATGTTAATAATGATACTTCAACCACTTATAACAACAAGCAACAGGATTTGATTATATAAATAAAAAATTTAAATATTTTCCAAATAGTATTTATGATAGATTTGGCTATATAAATAAATAAAATTTTAAAGATTTTTGGATGGTGGGGAGTGAAAAAACTAGCCAAGTCAGTTGTGCCCTCTTCCAGCAGTTACTAGGTGGATGGTTGATGGTTGATGGAGAGGTGAGGTGTATGCATGGTCAGTGTTTGTATGTCTAATGATCGTTCTATATGAGGTTGATCTTTTCTTCCACAAAAAAGGTATTTCATACACTAATTTAGTCTCTTTATTTCCCGTGACATTAAACTTAGATTATTAAATTATTATTATAAAACATATAAAGTAGTTGTTATTTTGATTGAATTTCTATTTTTATTTTTTACTTGGAAAATTTTGGGCATTGGGTATTGCTACTAGGCTAGCTAACCATTAGTATAGACTCACTTAACACTGCAACACAAAACTTACCAAACTTGAACCTTTTGGCACAACCATCCAACCTAAAATCGATTGACATATTAGAATTTTGATTTCCAATAAATAGTAAATTAAATATTTTGGTTCCATCCATAATTCTTATTTAAGTTTGGAGCACTCAAGTTTGATATATTAGTTCGTAGTAATTCTCTTATAATATTTTCATATTAATATAAATTTAAAAATATACATATTATAATAATAAAAATAAAAACAAATCACCCCAAGGAATGTAGGGGTGTATTATTAAGTCACTCCGTGATATGAAATGTACTCGTTCAAAACTCTTTGGGAAAAAATCCAATCATGTTAAGGGTTAGTGTGTCTATCCAACTTAAATACTACTAAATACTACTGAGACAATTTAAATACCAATAAAACAACTTAAATACCCATACCCAACTTAAATACCACGATTTACCACATATCACAAACCACGTGACAAACAAATAAATCACAAAATTTCCCTGTTTTAAATTTTTTAAATTTTAATAAAATTATATATATATTCAAAATCTTACTAAATCCAAACTATTTTATATATAAACATTTAATGTCTTAAATCTACAATCTCAATAATTTTTAATTAAATTTCAAATAAATTTATCCCAAAGTATACATAAAATAGATTTATATCCATAGATAACATTTACACTTAATCAATAATATATAAAATATTTATTACTTACTTAAGGAGATTATGTAACATTCATTACAATACTCTAAATATCTATTTATTACCAACGCTGCATTCCCACAGTCATGACTCGGCTCTAAATATTTATTTTCTACCACCTATGCAGATCCAAAGAGCATTGAATGTTTTAAAGGCAATCAATATGCACTTCAGAGAGCTGTGTAGAATCAATATACGTATTATCGAATTTGCAGTTATCCGTGCTGTTAAGAATTAATTTATAATTGCTTTAAGATTTAATTATAATATAATATTATAAATTTATAATTGCTTTAAGATTTAATTATAATATAATATTATTAATTTAATTTTAAATGGTAATAATTTGATTTTAAAGTTATAATAAAAATGGTATATATATAAAATAAAAATCCGAAGTGGACATAGTTGCTCTGACATTAAAGTTAGACCTTAAATTACAGTATAAAATTAAATGCATTACACTCAATAATATAATGTTTAGTTGCTCTGACATTAAAGTTAGACCTTTAATTTTTAAAAGAAAACAAATTCGGACAGTATAAAATTAAATGCATTACACTAAATAATATAATGTTTAGTTGCTCTGACATTAAAGTTAGACCTTTAATTTTTAAAAGAAAACAAATTCGGACAGTATAAAATTAAATGCATTACACTAAATAATATAATGTTTAATATTAACTTAATTATTTGACCTGGCTCTGTCATTAAATCTAGAAATAAATTCGGCCAGTATAAAATTAAATGCAGTTGTCTATAACGCGACTTTTTGAAAGCCTTTCCGGCGGGTTTTTCCGGTCGAATTCCGGCCGGAATTTATTGGAATCGCAAGTTTGATAGCTAGTTTCTGCACAATGAAAGCATCCTAAGGGTTTTCCAGGGTGCTGAATCCAAATATGCAGTGAAAAAACCATTTTAACTGCAACAAATCAAGATTTAGCCTCAATTTCTTCCGCCGGATTCTGTCACCGGAATCTCCAAAAAGTCGCATTATAGACAACTCCAAATTAAATGCATTACAATAAATAATATAATGTCTAATAACTTTATATGTCATATTAACCTAATTATTTGACCTGGTTTATGTTTTGAGAATGTAATAAACATAAAGATGTTTTTATATCTTAGACCATTTACTTAGTAATGAGAAGTAGTGTCATTTTTTTAGATTAGCTGTTTATGTTTTTTGCCTTGAAAGTTATGGAAATTCTGATCATATTTTGAAAATATACGGCAATGATTTTTGTAAATCCAAGTAAACGCTGTTAAACTTCATAATTTTAGGTGTCTTAGTGGTTTTTGATGATGCTGAATCCATTTCCACCATCAAAAACATGATTCAAACAGTGCATCTACAAGATTTTTTGAATTTTTTTTGCCCAGATTCCGACCACTTTTGCCATCCAGACAATTCCTTGGCCTCCATAGACGACTCCTTTAAATTAGAACAAATACATAATCCCACCTATACAACTGGACCACAATCACGCACACTCAATGGCCCAAGATATATTTGTTGAGGATAATTCTTAAAATAAGCTATGTAATCACTGACAAATTAGCCAGCAAATTTTGTGTTCTGAGTTATCAGAATTAGTGCAACAAATTAATAGATTAGGGACAACATATTAGTCAGATAATGGATAATCAAATTAGAAATATGTCGGCTATATAATAATGTATTCATTGCTCCTATGGAGATATGGGATTCCAATGAGAGTTCAACTCATCGATTGAGAACTTCTATTATTTTTTTTCATTAGTTTTGTTTATGTTTTCATATGTATGCTCTTGATAGATTTAATGGTATCAGAGCTAGGTTAAGAGAATTGATTTATATGTAAAGTGTGTGTTGTTGACAGGAGATTTCAAAAGTTTGTGAAATTTATTTGTAAGAGTTTTCATAATTTTGTGAAGCCTGTGCAAATTCAAGCTATTGGTGGAAGTGCTCAGCAATTAGCAGCAATGGCCAACAATATGAATATTTCTCAACCACAAATACCAGTGTTTAAAGGTGAGAACTTTGGTTTTTGGAGCATTAAGATGAAAACATTGTTTCTCTCACAAGATTTGTGGTATTTCGTAGAGAATGGATATACAGAACTACATACTCAAACACTTGCTCGCTAGACTCAAGACCAAAGAAACCAGCTAAAGGAAAATCATAAGAAAGATTCAAAGGCTCTCTTCCTAATCTAGCAAGCAGTGCATGATTCTATTTTTCCAAGACTAGTTGGAGTAAAAAAATCAAAGGAGGCATGGGATGCATTGCAACAAGCATATCAAGGAATTGATAAGGTAAAAATTGATAAGTTGCAGTCCTTAAGAAGATAATTTGAAACATTTTGCATGCAAAACTCTGAATCGATTCAAGATTTTCTCACTAGACTTATGGGTATAGTGAATGAAATTAGGTCTTATGGAAAAGATTTAAAAGATCAAAAAATTGTTGAGAAGATTTTAAGAAGTTTGCCTGAAAAATTGGATGGGGTTGTTGTTGCTATTGAGGAGTCTAAGGATCTAACTCAGTTGTTTGTGAATGAGCTAATGGGGTCTCTTCAATCTCATAAGCAAAGAATCAATAGATCTTCTGAAAAATCTATTGAGCAAGCTTTTCAAGCAAGAGGAAATATTTTTAAAGACAAAAGTGGTTCCTCTCATGAGGAAAGCCATAACAATTTTTGAAGAGGAAGAGGAAGAGGACAAACATACAAAGGACGCAGAGGTACAGGAAGATTTATTTATTATTTTCTTTTTTGCATACAACAAAGGAAGAGGTAATGATGACAGTGATGGAGGTAAAAGATTTAATAAATCCCAAGTTCAGTGTTTTTATTGTAAACAATTTGGCCATTATGAAAGAAATTGTTGGAAAGAAAACAACAAGTTAATTTTTCTGAAGAAAGAGAAGAGGTTGGCACTTTATTCTTGGCTTCTGATTCAACTAATAATTCCAAAGAGGTGTGGCTTATGGATAGTGGTTGCATCAATCACATGACAGGAAACACAGGTGGCTTTGTGCAAATAGATGAATCTACAAAACCTGATGTACTATTGGGAGATAACAAGCTAGTTGAAGCTAAAGGTAAGGGAACAATTGTTGTGAGGACAAAACAAGGAAAACCAAAGCACATTAATGATGTTTTATATGTTCCTGGTCTAGCACATAATTTGTTGAGTGTGGGGCAACTCCTTGAAAAGGGATATTTAATTTTTTTCAAGGACAAGCAATGCATAATCTATGATAAAGATGATCACAATAAAATTATTGTTAAGACTAATATGCTTCAAAATAGAATTTTTGCTTTCAATCTCCCTTGTGAAGCAAGTACAACATTAAATGTTGCTTATGATGATAATTCCTCGCTATGGCACATAAGGTATGGACATTTGAATATGAAAGCCCTGAAATTGTTATATAACAAGCAAATGGTCAAAGGGTTACCACTTATTGATTCTACTTATAAAGTTTGTGAAGGGTGTATTCTTGGTAAGCAACATAGAGATTCATTTTCACTAGGAAAATCATGGAGAGCAAGTAAACCATTGGAACTAGTGCATGCAGATATATGTGGTCCTATGAAAACCTTGTCTCTCAACAAAAATAAGTATTTCATTATTTTTGTAGATTATTTTAGTAGAAGAACATGGCTATATTTCATTAAAGAAAAATCTGATGCATTTGTCATATTTCAACAATTTAAAGCTCTTGTGGAAAAGAAAAGTGGTTATTGTCTAAAAACCTTACGCACAGATAGAGGGGGAGAATTCACTTCTAGTAAGTTTGATTCTTATTGTAAAATGAATGGCATTCAAAGGCAATTGACAGCTATTTATACTCCCCAACAAAATGGCATTGCTGAATGAAAGAATAGAACACTTGTTGAGATGACTAGGAGCATGATGAAAGGTAAAAACCTTCCAAACATTTTTTGGGCTAAAGTTGTAGCTACATCTGTTTATTTTCTTAATAGATGCCCAACAAGAAGTGTGCAAAATATTACCCCTTATGAAGCATGGTGTGGAAGAAAACCCAATATTTCTCATTTAAGAGTCTTTGGTTGCATTGCCTATGCTCATGTTCCTACTGAAAAGAGAAGAAAGCTTGATGATAAAAGTGTGAAATGCATTTTTATTAGATATTGTGGGGAAACCAAAGGTTATAGATTGTACAATTCACAAATTTAAAAATTAATGATTAGTCGTGATGTGTTATTTGACGAGAAATAAGAATGGCAATGGAATCATGATGTGCAACAACAAACTCCAAGTATTGTTGTACAAGAAGATGAATCTTTTGTCTCTTCAAATCCATCCAGTAATACAAATACTTCAAAGGCCACATCCACTCCATCATCTTCTGCTACTTCAAGTCCTGTTTCAAGTCCAAGTCCTCCTCGAAAAAAGACAAAATCTTTAAATGAAATTTATGGATATACTAATTTTGCTTTGATGTCTCAGATTGAAGCAGAGACAAGGTGTTTTGAAGATGCAATAAAAGATTTATTTTGGTGCAAAGCAATGGATGAAGAGATGGAAACGATTAAAAAGAATGAAACATGGGAGTTTGTGGATCCTCCTACTCAAAAAGAAGTCATTGGGGTGAAATGGTTATAGAAAACCAAGTATGCAGCTGATGGATCAATACAAAGGCACAAAGCATGGTTAGTAGCAAAGGGATATGCTCAACAACTAGGTATTGACTACAATGAAACATATGCTCATGTTGCAAGATTTGATATAATCAGAACTGTTTTGGCATTGGCAGCACAATATAAATGGTTAGTTTATCAATTTGATGTTAAATCAGCCTTTCTGAATGGTGAGTTGAAAGAAGATGTATATGTTCACCAACCCCAAGGATATGAAGAAACAGGAAATGAACACAAAGTATGCAAACTGAAAAAGGCTCTTTATGGACTTAAACAAGCGCCAAGAGCATGGTACAATAGAATTGACACTTATTTTTTGAAAAAGGAATTTAATAGAAGTGAAAATGAACACAAATTATATATCAAGTCAAATGGTAATGATATAATAATAGTGTGCTTATATGTAGATGACTTGATATACACATAGTCAAGTGGTTTGTTAGTGGAAGAGTTGAGACAGGCTATGATGATTGAATTTGAAATCACTGATTTGGGTTTGCTCCATTATTTTCTTGGCATAGAAGTGACATAGATGAATGATGGAATTTTTATTTCACAAGAAAAATGTTTTTCAAATCTTCTTAAAAAATGGAAAATGAGAAACTGTAAACTCATGAGCACACCCATGAATACAAATGAAAAATTTCTTGTAGAAGATGGAGCTGAAAAGGTAGATGCTCAATTCTATAGGAGTCTGGTAGGACACTTTTTGTATCTTACTACCACTAGGCCTGATATTATGCATGCAATGGGCTTGATTTCCATATTCATGCAAATTCCAAGTAAGATTCATTTTGGAGCAGCAAAAATAATTTTGAGGTATCTCTGTGGAACAAGAAATTATGGAATTTGGTATACTTCATCAAATAATTTTGGGTCGGTTGGTTGGTTATATAGATAGTGATTGGGCTGGATCTTTTGATGATAGAAAAATCACTTCAAGTTATGTATTCAGCCTTGGATCATGTGTAGTATTATGGTGTTCAAAGAATCAACCAACTATTTCATTGTCTTCTACAGAGGCAGAGTATATTGCAGCAACAACAGTGACATGTGAAGCAATTTCGTCGAAGAAAGTGTTGTTAGATCTAAAACAAGAACAAAAATATGCCACAACTATTTACTGTGATAACTTGTCTACCATTGCCATAACTAAAAATCCAGTATTTCATAATCGCACCAAACACATTGATATCAAATATCATTTCATAAGAGACTATGTGGCAAAAGGAGAAATTGAAATAAAGTTTTGTACAACAAATGAACAACTTGAAAATATATTTACCAAAGCACTACCTAAAGGGAAGTTTGAATACATGAGGGATATGCTTGGGATCACCTCATTAAGAATTAAGAGGGAGTGTTGATGATAATTTTTAAAATAAGATATGTAATCGTTGACAAATTAGCCCAACAAATTTTGTGTTTTGAGTTATCAGAATTAGTGCAACAAATTAATAGATTAGTCAGTTATCATTCCGCAAATTATTAGGGACAGCAAAATAGTCAAATAATGGATAATCAAATTAGAAATATGTCGGCTATATAATAATGTATTCATTGTTCCTATGGAGATATGAGATTCCAATGAGAGTTCAGATCATGGATTGAGAATCAGACTTCTCTTATTTTTGTTCATTAGTATTGTTTATGTTTTCATATATATGCTCCTGATAAATTTAACAATATTGGTGGCCTAACAGGCATGAGACTAACCATCATCCACTAATGCAATATCCACCATGTGGGAATGACGCCTTGATAGGATTTGCCATCTGCAACACATCACCATCATAGTTCTAACTGGAGATCTGCACGTCATGGTTCCAGTGCATGACCTAAGTTGTTGCAACATTTTTTTTTGCTAAAGCAAGTGTGGATCCTTCTAATTCATTAAGCCGAAAAATAGTGTACAATTTTTACAAACATCTTCTCGACATCAAGGAATCAGAAAAACATTGAGCCTAAGCCACCAAGGGCAATACCTCAAAGCCTTATAATGAAAAGCCTAAACTCAAGGAAAACAAACCAAAATGCAACCCGGCCCCTGGGAAACCCGCGAACTTTCCCGCTTCCTAACTCCCTGAAAAGCTCGAGCCATTTGAGCCGTCTGAGTTTGCCCACAGATCTACGACCGAGGAGGATATCATGTCGCCCAATAGCCCGAGGTTTAACGATCCTGCCCCACCAAGCTGCCCGATCAAACTCAACCGTTGATCGTCAATGACTAAATCCAACGGATGAGATTGATATTACATCAGACAAGATGGTCGGACATTAGTGTGCGATGAAGGGCGGTTTACGGATCCATCTCCCTGCCACATGTTGGAGGCTGAATGGAATCACTACGAAATCACCAAAACCGTTTCCCACTTGAAAGCGGTGCGATCAGCCGAAAACCACCTGGGAGGCGGTTTTGCATGCCGAGCCCCCGAATTCTGAAAACTCTGGCTGCCGGAAAAAACAGGGTTCTTCCCTCGCCTGTTAATCTTCTTCGCCCGGACCTGGAACCCTGTAAAGATAAGAGGTTTTTCTCTGGACGAAGCCCTGTGATATTCATTCCTTTCCCCCCGATGATCAGAGATCTTCATCTTGCTAACTCCGGGATTTTGAGTGACCAGACGTGGTCTCCTCCCTGCCCAAGAACAGTTACCCAGAGATTGATGACTCATTCAGGGGACAAATCCATTCAAGCTAGCCTCCTTGGCTGTGTGTCTGAACACTTCCCTATCTTCTTCCGCTTGCTTGTCACATATGGCTCTCAGTTTGCACGGACGCAACTCCTGCCACTTCATCGAAACCTTATCAACAGTACAGCTGACCCCCTGGTTGGCAAGCAGATCTGCCAGCTTATTTGCCTTTCTGCGAACATGGTGGAAACTGACGGTACGAAGGCTATGAAGATGGCTCTGAATTCGCTGGAAAACCCGAATTAGTTTTTAATGCTTAGAGACTTTCTCCAATGCATTTCCATTGTTTATTTTTTGCACTGAGTTAATGATTAACTCAGAATCTGCCTCTATCATAACATTGAAACAGTTATCTTGACTCAGAAAATCCAGGCATTGCTCCATAGCCATTAGTTCAGCCATGTTGTTGGTGGCAGTACCTAGGTGGCAATGGAAGATGAATAATATACTTCCCTCTGCATTTCTGAGGACACCTCCATACCCAGCTGTTCCTGGGTTCCCTTTTGAAGCCCCATCAATGTTATATTTTAAATAGCCTTCCGGGGGAGGATGCCAGAAATCCTTCTCCTTATCCATAGATATGACCTTCCTGTCTAGACCTACAGGAGTGAGCCCCTGCATCCCCAGCTGCCTGAGAATTTTTAAATCTACATCTGAGGGAGGATTTTTAGGGAAGTTACGAACTATGGTTCCCACTGTCTCCTTGAGTTGTTTCAGGATTATCTCCAACAGTCGGTGAGGGGGATTCTTTTCATCCTTAAATATTCTTTTGTTCCTCTCCTTCCAAATGTTCCAAATAATGAAGCTTGGTGTAAGAGCCCACGCTGAGCTGAGAATTTCATAATCCGAGAAATTTTTCCTCCAATTCTTGAGGGTACTAATGATGCTCCCTCTGTCTCTATTTGATTGCTGAAAGATTGTAGCAAATATATCCCATAACCAGGAAGTAAAAATGCAGCTGTTGAGTAAATGTTCCATTGTTTCCTCTTGAGCCTCACAGAGCTGGCATCTTGAAGGCCCCAGAACCCCCCTCTTTCTGATGTTGTCCCAAGTCAGGATTTTCTTGTGGTATACCAACCACATGAAGAGTTTGATTTTCATCCATCCCTGGTGCCCCCAAAGGTTTAGCCAGATTTTGTCCGGAACCTGGGGATTCAACTCGAGGAGAATGCCTTTTGCTTCCTTAAGATTAAAGGTGCCCTCTTTGTTATTGCCCCATCTTAGTTGGTCTTGCCCCCATGAAACTAAGATCTTCCTTTGTTCCACGATTTTCCTGAGCTCCTCTGCTTTTGTTTTTAAGAGATTGTTATCTCTACAATCAATGTTTCTCCAGATTCTCCACTTATCCATGTGATGAGAGTGATTCCAGAAGTCCTTTACCTTAATTAATCCTTGGGAATCTGTCTCCTGCTTAAGATCGAGGAAGTCTTCTTTTAACAGAATTGGTTCTTGTCGCCACTTATCTTCCCAGAAAATAGTCAAATCTCCTTCTATGATTTCCCATATGCTACTTTCTTGTACTAGTCTTCTATTTTCCCAGGCTTTTTTCCAGATATATGAGCCCTTTATATTTCCTGACATTCTTATGAGATCCCTGGTATGCCAGGAGCTAGCATATTTTTCTTTCCAGATACTTTCCCATTGAGTCTTTGGATGTTGAACCCAACGCCACCATAGTTTGGCCCCTAAAACTTTGCTGAGAATCTCCTGATCATCCAAGCCTAGTCCTCCATGGTTTTTGGGCTTACAAATTTTTTCCCAAGAAACTAAGGCCCATTTTTTCCTAGTCTCCTCCTTGCCCCAAAGGAAGTTTCTTTGAATATTTCTTAATTGTTGAAGGACTCCTTTTGGAGCTGGGAGGGTTGAAAGCATAAAAATAGGGATTGCTTGCAGAACAGCTTTTGTAAGAACTAACCTACCAGCCAGATTTAAAAATCTGATGGTCCATTTACTGACTTTGTCCTGCAACTTATTGATCAAGGGTTCCCAAATACTTTTGAGCATTGGTTTAGCAGCTAGAGGAACTCCCAAATATTTTGAAGGAAGGGAATCCCTTTGAAAGTTTACAATTCTGGAGATGTTTTTCTGAATAGCAATATTGGTATTGAAGAAAAAAAAATTGGATTTGGAGAGATTAACTTCCATACCTAAAGCCAAGGCAAAGAGATCTAGAATTTTTTTGTAGGTTGAAGCTTCTTTGACTGTGGGGATTCCCTGTAGCATGGTATCATCTACAAATTGTTGATGAGTCAGCGCCTGACCATTCTTAGTTAGTTGCAGACCTTTAATCTTTCCTGATACTTTTGCTTGCTTTATAGCCTGACCCAGTCCTTCCATCATGATGATAAAAAGAAAGGGAGAGAGCGGATCTCCCTGTCTGAGGCCTCTTGAAGGACTGAAAATCTCTGATGGAGAGCCATTAACTAATATAGAAAAACTGGAGGAGGTCACCAGTGCCATTACCCATCTGACCCAATTATGATCAAATCCAAAAGCAATAAGCATTTTCTTGATATAGGCCCAGTTTACCTTATCATAAGCCTTGGCTATATCCAATTGCATGATCATGCCCGCCTGCCTCTTGCTAGTTAGTGAGTGAACCACCTCTTGAGCTTGAATGATGTTGTCAAGAATTTGTCTGCCTTCCACATAACCTGATTGTTCCCCTGAAACAAGAACCAGAAGTAAAGGTTTGAGTTTGTTAGCCACAACCTTGGATATAATCTTATAGACTACATTGCATAGGGCAATGGGTCTATATTTGTCTGGAGTATGAGCAATGTCCTGTTTGGGGATCAGGGCAATGAAGGAAGTATTGAGTGCTTTCAGAATGGTTTTGTTTAACCTGGAGTCCTCCACAACATTCAAAATATCTTGTTTAACAATATTCCAGCAAGCTTTGAAAAAGTCCACATTAAAACCATCCGGGCCCGGTGCTTTTCCATTCTGCATTTCTTTGAGGACTTCACTAAGCTCCTCTTCCATTACTGGTCTATTAAGGTTGAAATTGTCCTCTCTGGACACCAGTTTCGGTATATTGCTGGTTACCTCCCTTATGAATTGCTCTCTATCCGAATTGTTCTCCCAAGTTATACCTTGGAAGTGATGGACTAACACAACTTCTATAGCTTCATGGGAGCTATGAAGCTCCCCCTCCTCATTCTTGATCGAAGAGATTCTGTTGTGAGTTCTGTTGGCCATGGTGGCTCTGTGAAAAAACTTAGTGTTACGCTCTCCTTCTTTGAGCCATTGAACTCTAGACTTTTGTCTCCAAAATATTTCCTCTTGTTTACATATATTCTCCCATTCTTGATGATGTTTGTCCACTTGATCACTTATGGCTTTATCATAGCCTTTCGTGATCAGAGCTTGGTTGAGAACCTGCATTTTTTTTTCAACAACTTTTTTCTCCTCAAAAATATTGCCAAAATCTTTCTTGTTCCATTCTTTAAGCCGGAGCTTGATGTGCTTTAGTCTTTTATGAAGAAGGTACATTCTTGTCCCCTGAGTCTGCAAATCTTCTGACCACCATTTTTCAATGTTGCTGATGAATTCTGGGTGTGATAGCCAGATATTTTCAAATCTGAAAGGTTTGTTCTTGGGAGTACCAATACCTTTAATCTCCAATTGAATCGGCCAGTGGTCTGAGCCTCCAAAGGGAAGAACTCGCGTTGTTACCTCATTATCTGTCAGCATAAGATTTTCAGAGATGAGGAATCTGTCTAACTTTGAGGCAACATGGGAATCTCCACCTCTTTTGTTATTCCAAGTAAAGAGGCTAGAATTCCAATTATTATCTACAAGATGCATATTATCTGAAAAGGTTTGGAATGCTAAAGAGTCTTTACTTAGAGCTCTTGTTCCCCCTTTTTTATTTGAAACAGATTTGATCATGTTGAAGTCCCCTCCCATGATCCAGGGTATATCTACATATCTGTCCCTGAGATCCACCAGGGAATCTAGAAACCTAAGTTTGTCATCTATTCTTTGAGGACCATAAACGTTTGTGACCAGAAAGGTGTCCCTTTCTCCTACCGGTTGAATAACAACCGATAAATAATTCCTGGAAGCCTCAGCATCCAAAATACCTATTTTTTGGGGGTTCCATAGAGTGAGTATGCCCCCCACTGTATTCTCTGCTTTGACTTCAAAAAACTCAAATCTGCTGAGCCATTTGCTATGAATTTGTCTTAATTTTTGAATGGAACATTTCGTTTCTTGGATGAAAATTATATCCGACGCTTCTTGTTTCATTCTGTTACTAAGCATTCTTTGCTTTCTCTTACTCCCTAGTCCTCTAATATTCCAAGATGTAAACTTCATTATTAAAGATTTGTGAAGGAGTAGCTGGTTAGATCTTTCATCTTACCTGAATCAATCATCAGCTTGCCACACTCCATCAAGAGTTCATTCTGCTTTTTTCTACCTCTTTTCTTGCCTGGGTTTCTAGTGGCTAGTCCCAGAGTAGTCTTCATCGTTTTCACTCCTCTGTTGTCCTGCTTATCGATGGTTTTTCCTCTTTCCAGTGCCTTAGCCTGTGTTTTCCATAGAAACAACTGTTGTATTATGTTGAGCTCTTCTTGAGGTAACGAATCCACTCCTCCCTTGGTTCCCTGTATCAAGAACCCTTCTAGATCTAGGTTTTCTTTGTCAAGAATTTCTTGTAGTTCATGGTCCTCGAGGTCCATCTCATTCTGGGTCATTTCCTGATCCATTTCCAGTTCTACATCACTCATTATTTCTTCTTTATGATATTCAATATTTTGTGTTTGTTCCCAATTTTCTTCCTTCTCCTTTTCCACAGTACTTCCTTCCATTGCTTGGTCTCCTTTTGTAATCTCTTCCTCTTCCTCAAGCACTTGGAACTTGTTTTGACTGAATTGTTTTCCTTTGTCTTGATGTTGTTTCGGTCCTTTTTTACCTCCTTTACCTCGATTGACCACTTTTTGAAAGCTGTCTGTTTCCTTCCTTGTACTAGTTTTGCTCTTGTTTACTTCTTTGCTGAGCGGACAGACTATGAAAAGGTGTCCATGTTCATGACATTTTCTACATCTGAACGGAATGTGCTCATAGTATACTGTTTGCACCCATTCTTCATCAAAAACTTCCAAGATCACCTCATCCGGTAGAGCTCCCGATAGATCCATTTCCACACATATTCTGGCAAAGGAAGTATATTTTCCCCTTCTTGTGGCTTCAGAGGCTTTAACACAATGTCCTAATTTATTGCCTATAGCGGCTAACGATTCATTTTGCCAGTAATCAAGAGGTAGAGAATAGAGCCTTACCCAGACCGGTACTGAAGTGAAAGTTTCCGTTTCTGGAACAAAATTCATCATCCATGGCCTCATATAGAGTCCCGGTGCAACATAGAAGTAAGGCCCTCCCTCAAATATTTTGTCCTTGTCTTCAATATTCGTGAACACCACCGTAAAGAATCCCTTGGACCCAAGATGTAGTTCTATGCTCCCTTTAGGTTTCCAATGGTACTTAATCCACAACTGTAAGGCTTTTTCAGTGGGCCATACTCCCATGAACTTACAGATGATGGCATACGTCCTCATGTGATCCCTGTGCGCCTGCAGGGCTGGATCATTTAAAATGACCCTGGGAGTTATCTCTGCTATGGGTTTGCAAGGTCCCTTTTGTTTTTTGTCTTTAGTTCCCTGTTTTTTGTCTTGTCTCCTTGTCTTTTGTGCCATTCTTTTCCTTATTTATGGCTTCTCTTGTCTCCTCTTCCATGTTTATTTTCCCTTCCTCCCCCATTCCTCTAACATTTTCTAGAGGTTTCTTGCCTCTACTGGCTACAGCCTCCTTATAGGAGGGAGTGGAGCTCCCTCCTCTGCGGCCCTCCATAAGATTCACTGACTGCAAATCTCTGCTACCCTCGTTGTTCGACCTCGTTGTTCGCGCTCAGTGCGCGGTCGGGACAAGAATATCGCCACTGCCACTGTTCTTCTATCCAATAAGCATGTTAATCACTGAATCAAGTTGCTGCAACATTTAACAAGTTGTCAACTTTGTATATTTAGGGTCATTGTTTTTCCCGAGCGCGCCACATCAGATAGGCAAACCTTCTCCATCTGGTTTAATGCTGAAGCACTTGCATTTATACATCCATCCATGCCTAGCCATGCAGAATCCAAGGATCCATGACCATAAGGATTCCTGGGCCCATTCCAATCTTCCTCTGTGATATGGATGGATATCAATGGCCATAAATGTTTTAATTTGAATTTCATAAACGTACTCCGTACCTTTAAATTTTAAGTACATTACGTTTCCACCACAGTCCACTACCCATCCAGGTTTGAAATTTGAATTTGAATTGAAATTTTGAAGCTAATGAGTGGGTGTTTCATGGAGGATTAGAATCTATGGTTTGTGGCTGAAATGGAGGTGCAGGTGAGACTTTTGATCGTGGAAGATGAGGCATTTCGTGCTGGCTAACCTGGAAGCACTCCAATATAGTAGCCATATTTTTCACTAACATGCGGAAGAATAATATCATATGATCACCCTCCTTTTTTGCTTAATGCACTCCAGAATTCATTTTATGCCCTTTTGGTTTAATGCATTCTGCAATTTGAATCTCCACACATCGACATTATATTATTTTCACTTCGATGCGATATTATTTTTTAATAAATATATTTATTTTAAAATAGATTTATTTAATTTTTAATATAATTATATGGACAATAGAGATTTAATCTTTATATAATATTTAAGGAATATTTTCACATGTGTTTTTTAATATTTGTATTTTTTTTTAATCTTAGTAATATGGGATATATAAGGAATAAGTATTTTGATACATACTATGATGTTTAACCTATTTTACTAGCTATTTAATACATATGGGTGTAATTATATATCTATCTTAACTTTAAATATACTCATCAATATCTATCTTAACTCTAAATTTACTAAACTTAGAAAATATTTTTTTTTGAAGTGTAAAACATTAAAACAAATTTACACGTGGATACATATGATCCTCTTGACAATTAATACATATGGAATTAAAATAAATTAATATGGGTTTTTATATATATATAATTTTAATTTTATTAAAATCATGATGATACATATAAAATGATCATTTTTATTTAACATTATATATATATAAATTTAATTTTTAATATAATATATATAGTATAGATAATTGGTATATATAAAGATTATTGTAAGTATCAAGTTTTTATCATAGTTATTAATTAAATTTAAACATTAAGTTTTAAAATATAATGATTTCTAAAATGAATCATCATTATTTAAGTCCTTTTCAATGTAATATGCATATTATGAATAAGTAGCATAGATCTATCTTAACTCTATTGCTAACAAGTTCCAAAAGGGGTCAAATTTCTTAAGATGAAAATGTATTTTTGAGTAGAAAACCTTAAGAAAGTTTGCACTTGAAGAGATTTGATTCATCTAAACTAATTTTTAATTATATTATTTACATTTATATAAATTTCACATCTCTATATATGAAAATATTCTTTTTTATTTGATTAAGACTTTGATAATACATATAATTACATAGTGCTTGACACTTTTGATTAACATGTTTTATAATTTTTTAATGTGATATGCATAGTATATATTATATATATAGCTTACAAAAAAGAGTTTATTATAAGTATTATGTTTGTATATGCTTATTAATAAGCAAAGATTCATTGTAACTATAGATCCACTAAGCATGTGGAGGCATCAGATCTCTCAAGATGGGAACTTCTTTTTTTAGTGCAAAACTTGAGGAAAAGTTTGCTCCTCTATAGATTTGATTTTTCTCTTCATTTAGTAGATGGGGAGTTAAGATGGATACACTAGTTCTCAATAATTTTATTTCTTTAACCTTGATATATAGGGAGTTAAGATGGGCCTATGCTTATTATTAATGATATTATTTATATTTATATGAATATTTGATTTTTCTCTTCATTTGTTAGATGGGGAGTTAAGATGGATACACTAGTTCTCAATAATTTTATTTCTTTAACTTTGATATATAGGGAGTTAAGATGGGCCTATGCTTATTATTAATGATATTATTTATATTTATATGAATTTCACATCTGAAATATTCTTAATTTTAATTTTATTAAAACTTCGTTAATAAATAAAGTATCATATATATGGGATTGCCATCTTTTTTACCATGTTTTATAAAAAAAAAAGTAAACTTATTTTTTTAATGTGATATGCACATTATTGACTTTATATATATATATATATATATATATATATATATATATATATAGTTGATTATGAATCATTATTGTGCAAGAGGTCACATGTGGGAGATGTTGTAGTGGTTGTAAATTAGTGTAAACATTTAAATGTTGGTTGAATATGGGAAAATGTCCATACAATGAAGCATTAGTTAAATTAATAATCATAATAAAAGGATTTAATTAAAACAAGTAATAAAAAGTAAAAATTAATAAAAATTAATAATTAGATTCAATTCAATTTCTTATATCATTGTAATTTTATTTTTATTAATAAAATTATAAACATTTTTGTATGCATACCAGGATAAAATAAAATAAAATAATAATAAATTCATATTCTTTTTTTTCTTCCAGAGGTTGAATATCAGAGAGATGTTATAATGTCCCATAAAATGAAGAATTAGATAAGATAATAATATAATAAAAGGAAATAATTAAAAAAATTAATAAAACTAATAATTATATTCAGTTCAATTTGTTATATTGTAATATTTTTATTAATAAAATTAGAACATTTTTTATATGTATCGCACCAAAATAAATTTAAATAATAATAAATTCATGTTTATTTTTTCATCCTAATGATCCATAAACATGTCACACAACCAACCTGATAGACCTAAGGAGATTTGAAAACGCTTCTCTCATAATAACAGAGAGCCAAAATATTTTAGAAAAAATAATTAATAAACATATAAAGGTTAATAAATTTAGTTAATAAATATATAATTAAAAATATAAATATAAATACAATTGTAAAATACATGTTAATTGGGGTTATCTAAGGTGGTTTGGGGGAAATATGTGATTATCTCCACCTGGATTCAATTCCCACAAGTGGCATGATGGATGTTCACAATCAATGCATATCACATAAAAAAAAAATTACAAAAATTATAAACATGTCAAGGAAAAATATTACATATATATGTAACTATATTAAAATAAAAAATAAGAATATTTATATAAATACAAATAATATTATTATGGATCAAAATAGATCCATTTTAACGATAACGATTAATATTTAAATTTAAATTAATAAACTTTATATTTAAATTTAATTAATAAACATATAAAATTTTAATATTTACAATAATTTTGTTTTCCAAGTTATATATCTATTTATCTATTTATATATATCAGTAATGTTATCCATATCAAATTAGAAAATCGATTAAAAAATTTATAAACGTGTTAAGGAAAAATATTACATATATATGTAGCTATATTAAAATAAAAAAATAAGAATGTGAAATTTACAGAAATACAAATAACATTATTTTGGATCAACATTGATCCATCTTAGCTCTACTAAGGACCAAGAGGAATATGTATTGCGTATCTTTCCTCACTTTTTGCACTCGAAAAGAGCTTTGCATCTTACCTCTCAACCCTAGATAGATCCATAGTTAAGATGGATCTATACTATTAATAATAATTCTTTAAATACATGGATCTATACTGTTAATAATAATTATTTAAATACATCTATATCTGATGTAGAAGCATCCTAAAACTCAATTGACCCAACCTTTTTTTACCATAGGAGTTGCTTCCTCAAAGTGTGGATTTAGTTAGATTAGGAGAATTCCTTGTTTTCCTTGTAAACTATGAGGTTGTGATTGAAGCCAAATTGGGCTATCCAATTCACTATTCATAAATATGGAAGGATTCACACTCATGTATTTATTTATTCTTTGAATTTAATAAAATAAGCATTGTGGAGCAAGGATAATTGAATTAATTTATGCCAAACTAGTCCTTCTACAATCTCATATATACATTTCTTTGAATGTGTGACTATGTCTTATAAATATTGTAAAGTATTGTGTTAAGTCCTTGTTTCATTCTATAATTGGAAACAGAGGCACCCACATTAATACACTAGTCTTCAACATATCCTACGTTAAAAGCTTTAACATGGCCAGGATCAGAGTACACAGGCAGAGGAGACATACATTCCTTTGCTTTTTTTTAAGTGACAAATGTTTGTCATTTGGTAAAGGCTAGAGAGACGGAACAAAGGTTCTATCAGTATAGTCCCATTAATTGATAGGTTCGAGCTAACATGTCTCAGGAGTCTTATCCCTTGAGGTTAAAAGAGTTGCATGCGAAGGACTTGTCAAGATAACAATGACCAGGATGATGTGGAGGAGCCGATGACATGGAGAACATCAGGGTGAGATGGACTGAATGTATTGGTTGGTAAGGAGTTACGAAGTGGGTCCACTTTAGATAGAACTTGAAGGCGATGATTGACATAAATATTGACATCTTAGAGTTCGTCTCCTACAAGAAAATATTTTTCACATCGTTTGGAAGAGTTGGGGTGACACAAAGGTGAGGTGACATGTAAAGTTGGTGACACATTAGAGGAATTTTAGCTTAAAAGTGGCCTCCTAACGAAAAATAATAAAAATAATAGTTTTTCTTCTTTTCCCTCCAAAATATTTACATGTACCTATTTTTAAATTTAAAGGATTTTGATTGGTTTACATGTTATGACATGAAAATTTCATGGGAACTTTTAGGCTAAAATTTCCTCTAACATGAGAAAGACTAGGGTGATGTGGAGCACTTTTATTGGAGGACGAGACTAGTAAGTTGTTGCAGGTTTTGTTGACTCCTCTTGAACGTAAAAGGACTTGAGTACTTCTAAAAGGGTTGCGGGATGAAAACCAATGGGAACCGGGAACGATAGTTGATGGGAAAAATTCCCCTTCCCTCGAGTCTGTCGCTTAGATAATTCACTCTTTGTGCACTTTGGAACAAGTTGGGGTGACGTATGTTCAGGATGACATGTCTCGATGGGTAAATAATTGTGCGCCGAGAAAATGGTTAGGGACTAGGTATTGTAGTGTGGTAGCGTAGAATAGAGCAAGAGGAAAGTGTAAAGCACTAGGAGCTTGTTGTATTGGCTACAACCACCCTCCAAAATTTTTCCTTAGATTCGTTTTGGAGCCTCCTTACCAACCGTCCTTAGCAACATGTCTTGCACTGTCAAGTACATAGGCTTCAGCTGAGCTTTAGTGGCCTACCAGCCTGTGCATGTCATCTTGTTTGTCTCCCTTCCGCAGGTCAGCATTCCGAACTTAGACTATTTTTTGGTTGAGACACTCCCCCATAAAATTGCGCAATTCTGGAGGGGAAACAACCTTCCCTCCAGAAATTGCGCAAATCACATGGGTAGATTGCTAAGCTTGAAAATTGCACAGAGAAGTTAGTTAGGCTTCCTTGAGAAAACTACACAATCTAGTCTAACACTGTAGCTCAGCCCAAAAATTGCTCAATTCTGGGCAGCAGTCACCTTCTAACCCCAAAAATTGCGCAATCCCTTAGGGACAACCATCCCAGCTCAACCCAAAAACTACACAAATCCCTCTCCCAGTATTGCAAGTTGTTGTATGTGGCTTCAGGTTGATTGGTTCCCTCTAGGACCAAGCAACACTGATTTGCATGCATGGGTTGTTTTTCCCGAAATAGCAAAAGGAAGCATGCAAAATCCATCCCTAGATTTGAGGATCTATTTTTATCAGCTAAAGATTACATGCATAGATCATTTTAGAAACCTCTCGCCAAGTGTTTATTTTTCCTAGATTTGTGGCATGCGCGTCATAACCTCGATCTTATCAAAACTTATGAACCGGACATTGCAGATCTCATTCCTCACATTGACCTTGCAACTCTGACATCCCACATCGCATCTAGGAGTCTTTGGCACTTTTAGCTTAGTTGTTTTAGAGTAAGTCTGCTTCTCATGTCTTGTTTCTTTTCTGTCGCTTTTTGTGTTTCACTTTGTGTAAGTGTTGTCTACTTGATTTCAATGAGCGCTTGTTGTTGTTTTAATGTATGTTAGCTTGCAAGAGCACTGTTTCAGTTTTCGTTTAATCTCACTGCTGTCGCATGAATGACACTCTTTTTGCACCAACGGTCGTCGTTATGGTGACCCACTTCACACATATGCATGTTTTCCCATTTTCTTAATCATGCACTTATTGTTTACATGCATGATCATTCACACTTGTTTACACTCAGTTTCACCATGCATTCAGACTTCTCATGTTTTCAGTCGCCTGTCGGCGGGTCTGGGCTGCCTTGGCCTGGACCTTGCCTTGGCCGGCTGGCATTGCGCATTTATAGAAGTGAAGGATCTGCCTTCCCTCCAGAAATTGTGCAAGTCTGGCCCAGCACTGACCTCTAGGCTTGCACTGCATAATTCTGGGAGGCAGTGCCTTGTTGGCCCTAGAAACTACGCAATGTAGTTTGTTGGTTTGCATGTCACTGCTGACTAAAATTGTGCATTGCTCAGTTTCAGCCCTCAGCAGGCCAAGATGGACTATGCATTGCATAGTTCCAGCATTCAGTCAACCTCCCGATAGCTTGAATTGTGCCTTGCACAGTTTTAGCAGTCAGTCTCCCAGCCTCCTAGTGAAAATTGCGCAATCTTCACAGATAGTCACACAGGTATGTTGCATGTAAGTCGTCTAGTTTATTTTGGTTTTCAATTGATAGATTGCTTGTCATGAGTGTTTCTATGTCTCTAGGTGTCACAAGTGTTCATCTGCCTCTCAGAAGCACAGGTACAATGGTTTCCAGAAGAGTAGAGTCAAATACACCGTTGAGAGCACAACTGGGGATGCAGTCAATCAAGTGTCTATGCACTTGCCTATCTATGAAGACACCAAGTTATGCATAGACAATGATATCAAGTTGAAATGGCAGCGGTATCACAACGAGAAACACCATCAACAATAGCAGAAGGTAGCAGAATTATGTGCGACAAATGCAAGAGGAAGGTTGTTGATAACACAAACGCGGAGCAAAGTTGCAAGTTCAAGAAGATCCACTTGTGATGAAAGCAGCTTTGGAGATTGAGGTTATGAGGTGACAGCATGACAAGAGGATCACACGATGGCAAAGAAAGAGACGAGAGAAGGAGTTGCAGTAGGAACAGGTACAACAGGAGGCACAACATGCACAAACTGATGGAATTATGCCCATACAAGTTATAGACCCATCCAGCAGCTGGCACGAAGCAGACAGGGTGAGCAATGTCTTCAATCGCATGTAGGGATGTTTAGGAGCATGGAAGTCATTATATGCACACATGCGATCCCACCCATTGGCACACTCACTGAGGTGAAGACAAGAACCAAGTCCGACCAGAGCTGAACATGTACTTCGACAGGTTGATGCACATAGTCACTAACACACACTTGGAGATCAACACAGACACTATGCATCACTATGTTGTTGGTCCAACTGCACTCAAGACGATGATGCACATGTTATCAGACGAGTTGGACAAAGGATCCATATTGGTGTACCTAGATGCAACAGAGGTAAGAGTTTTCTTTCAACAGGATGTCACCATTGAGCACGCGGACACCATCACGAATGACCAAGCTTGGTATCAGTTCACCACTGTTGATCATTGCGAGGATGTCGAAGAGTTGGTCTTACCACAACTATCTGAGTGCTAGTGGTAGCTTGCATGGCTTGTTGAATCCATTTTGTCTCACATGGGTACATGTACAGATTGTAATGTAACATCTTGTAAAAGTGAAATACCAAGTGTCAATAGTTGACTGTAATAGTCATGTAGTAGGTGAAGAGTCATGAAGGTAGGTAAAGAGTCACAAAGGGGAATGTTAAGGGTCACCCCACCATTTTCTACATATAGAACCCCATAACTCATTGCAAGGGCTTCTGGTAGTCAAGCTTCCTATAGGAGTATCTTAGAGAAAGCTTGGAGAGTATTGTAATGAGCCTTGGCTTCTCCACAGTGCAGAGCTAGTACATCTCTTTGGAGGAGCAGGCGGTGGTGACTATAACGTTCCGTTATCAGGACTAGTGGTTGGTCAATGTTATACTATATTATTGAAGCTTTCACTTCTTAATATAACATAGCCAACATGGTTCATGCATATGTTGTTATTGTATTTCAATTAACTTGGTTACTCTAATGATATATGTATTTGTTTGTTTACAGAAGTATGTATTGACTCTTTCAGTATATATATGTGTGAATCTTACTGAGATGTGTTGTTGGTTTAACCATCACTTTGGATTGTTGGTTCACCTTCCTTCTAGTTTTTGATGTATCTTTGCTCATGTGCTCCCTTCCAAGCTGCGTGTTTACACAGGTTTCCAAGGGGCACACTCACTCCATTTTTTGTGTGTTAGAACCGTTCATGCACCTTCCTTGGCTTGTTACACATGTCACACCCATGCTACGAACAAGGACATCCTACTTACCTCTACGTGAAATTGCGGTCAAGGTGATATTGTACGACCCACTGTTGGGACTCTACACCAAACGGTATGAGGTCTAGTTGGGACTTCTTACCCAGGAGATCCCCTGACATGTTGGCAGGTCCAGCACCATCAACATTTTGGCGCTAGAAGGAGGGCTAGATGACAAGATGAGCCCTTACATTTGTTTTGAATCTTCGTATATCTATCATGGATATCGTCAGACTCGTCCCTCCGCGATGATTTTCGCATGTCAAACCTCTCAACATCACGAGGGATTTTTGTGACCTCTTGTCTGATTTCACGTATGATGGTGAAGGTGAAGTAGCATGTCCTAAGTACCTAGAAGACTTCTATGCATTCCTTGCATATGAGTTCTATGCAAAAGAGGCCAGCGTGTTGCTTGCTTACACACTTTATGAATCCCCACAACAGTGGTGCTTGAGTTTGCCACCTGGAAGCGTGCACTCACTTGAGTCATCCTGTGATCTAATTGAATCTACTTTCCATCATTTTGATCCAGAACCTCTTGACAAAAAACTGTTAAAACAATGGAAGACCCCACAAGAATTGCTTATGGAATTTTGGGACCGCTTCCATGTATTGTAGTTTCAATCTCTGAAAAGTCAGATGAAATTCCAATATCTCATGGACAGATTTGAATATTGTCTTACCAAATCTGTCAATCCCAGGAAGAACTTCAAGCTCAAGCCCTGCTCAGCATACTTCGGTGATGGAGCTGCATAATCACAGATGGACACTGTCACTATCACAAGTGACTGTCCGTCGTCCCCTCATCAAACATCTCTATCACAAGTGACTGTCCGTCGTCCCCTCATCAAACATCTCCACCACCATAAATTAATGTGGGAGAACATGCACACACACTTGTTCAACTGTCACATCCTGCCAACATCACTTCTCTCAATTTTCACACAAACTTGATTGCAAAGCCCATGGATTGTCACATGCATGTCTTACCTCAACCTTTGTCTTCGTGTTCTGTTGATCCTCTGGATTGCATTGTCTTGTGTTCTTCCATTCTGGCCTATGCACCTATTGTGAACGAGGATCAATCTATCGACGGATTTGGTGTTGCACAACCAACCTAGGCTGCCATTCATAAAGAGTATGACTAGGAAACTGAGCATCAACCTGCAACGAAGGATGACTCCCATCTGTCTGCACCTCCTCTACTTTTCCCTAATATATTCGATGATTCTACCACCCCTGATTTGACCGTGTATCTCCGTCTACGGATGCACCTATTGTTGATCACTCGTGGAACACACCGGATGTCAGTCCATCATTCGACAGCAGAGAGGAAAAATTATTCATTGAACATCCACTTGATTCTTCATCTGTTTTTTCTGGTAACATAGAGGGTGAACATTTTTGCTTCTCATCTACCCCTCTGTGTGATTCATCAAATCATGAGGATGCAGACAAACATCCTAAATTTTCTGATCTTGGTTGTCATGATCTTTCTACTTCTTCATCTGATCACGATGTTGATTCAATTGTTGTTAATTTTTCTAAGAGACTGGTCTATGATGATCTATCTGTCGACGAAGTTGAAACCCCATAGACTGTCGAGGCACTTCAACCCAAGCTGATGGTTATGTTTGGCCCTTGTTGTCCTGAGGTTGGTTTCACTTCCGATCAGGAAATTTTTCAAACACCCAAGGCTCCTCATCACTCATTTGTATGCATTGAATATCAACCTCACACACAGACTTTGCTTCCTCCACTCGAATTACATGATCCCATCGATCTTGCTTTGGAGGAATCTTACACTACAAAAACACTTGTGCAATGTAAGTGGTCTACCTTTCTCATGTTTTCTTGCATGTCACAGTCAAGAGAATACGTACACTTAACATCTGCATGTAGTGTAGCACAACACCATGGTAAGTCCACATAATGCATGTCATGCGCTTTCACTCACTTCTTTTCTGTGGACACATTTCAACTCGAAGTGTATTTGTCTTCATTGTTATATCTTTCATGTTTGCTAGTTCGCACAACTGTCCTATTCATGAACCATGCCTTCACCAACATGGGTCGACAAATGCATTGGTGGCTGTATTGGAAGTATCACTTTATGTGAGCAGACCCATGCACCGTTAGCTTAGGAGTAGGAGTAGTTGTTTTCTTTTGGTTTTTTTGCTTGCATGCATGTTTCCTTCTTACTTTGAATGTTTGTTTGTTTACCTGCTTGTTTGCTTAATCACTTTTCTTACACATTTACTTATGTTTTTTTTTTCTTTTTTTTCCTGTTTGCATTCATAGGTTAGTTTCACATGAAACCGTGCACGACTCTTGAAACAAGTTGGGTAAAGTACAAGAGGACTTGTGCAGTTATCAATACTTGGTTATCTATCATCTTGCCTCTATATGAAGAACTTGTTGCCATCATTTCATGATACATCAATGGAAAATACATGCTTTTTGCAGTGAAACTTGGTGAAAACACAATGCATGCGTGCTAACTAGTATCACCTACTCTAGTCGACTGTTTTTGGGTTAATCCTTGTCAGCTCAGTGAAGTAGATTAAGGTGAGAGGGAAAATCTTAACAAGCATGTCAGAGGTATATACAAACTACTTCTCTGAAGGAAAAACCTCTTCTGATCTCAATAAGTCGGGATCCCTCTTCTGCCTCTAAATGAATAAGTGCTATGCATAGTTACGAAAAATGAAAATAAAAAATGAAAAGGTGAAAATTTTCGAAAAATGAAAAATGAATAAGGTGAAAGAAGAGAAGGGCTTCCTGCATAGAGAGGTGATGCAAGTAACTCCGTTGGGGTACTGACCAGGCTCGCTCGTAGCGGAGCGATGCTTGTGTTCCTACATGACTCCGTTGGGGTACTATCCAGGCCTGCTAGCAGTGGAGAAACACCAGAGATGAAACTAAAACTCTAACGACCATATGGATTGTGCACCAACATACCCCTCATTCCCAATCGAAACAATTGTTTTGGCTTGGCTTGGAATATGTGTTGACTGGCCAAGATCTTGGCAAATGCTACATCTTACAATCAAGCAAGTGTGGAAACCAGGATGAACAGAGAACTGAACAATATTTCCAGAGGTGTTAGACTTTCTTTTCAGGAATAAGGTCCATTCAGAGAGCTATAGTTCTACCAGTGTGTCACCAAGTGTTGTAGCAGCTACAAACACTCTCCAAAATTTTTCTTTAGCTTCGTTTTGGAGCCTTCCTACCAACCATCCTTAGCAACATGTCTTTCATTATCAAGTACATAGGCTTCAGTTGAGCTTCAGTGGCCTACCAGCCTGTGCATGCCAGCTTGTTTGTCTTCCTCCCACTGGCCAGCATCCCAGAATTAGACTATTTGTTGGCTAAGACACTCCCACGGAAAATTGCACAATTCTGGAGGGGAACCAACCTTCCCTCTAGAAATTGTGAAAATCAACTGGGAAGCTTGCTGGATTCCAAAATTGTGCAGAGCAGTTAGTCAGGCTTCCTTGAGAAAACTGCGCAATTTGGCCCAGAACTGCAGCTCAGCCCAGAAATTGTGCAATTCTGGGCAACAGTCACCTGCTGACCCCAGAAATTGTGCAATCCCTCAAGGACATCCAACCCAAAAACTACGAAAATCCCTCTCCCAGTCTTATAGGTTGTTGCATGTACCTTCAGGTTGACCGGTTCCCTCCAGGACCAAGCAAAATTGATTTGCATGCATGGGCTACTTTTCACGAAATAGCAAAAGTCAGCATGCAAAAGGCATCTCTAGATTTGAGGGATCTATTTTTAGCAGCTGGAGGTTACATGCATAGATAATTTTAGAAACCTCTCCCCAAGTGTCACTTTTTCCTAGATTTGTGGCATGCGCATCATAACCTCGATCTTAACAAAACTTATGAATCAGACACTACAGAGCTCATTCCTCACATCGACCTTGCAGCTCTAACATCCCACATCACATCCAGGAGTCTTCGACACTTTCATCTTAGCTGTTTCAGAGGAATTCTTCTTCTCATGTCTTGCATTATGTTTATGTCGCTTTTTGTGTTTCTCTTTGTGTAAGTGTTGTCTACTTGATTTTAATGAGCGCTTGTTGTCGTTTTAATGTATGTTAGTTTGTAGAAGCATCATTTCAGTTTTCGTTTGCATCTCACTACTGTCGCTTGAATGACATTGTTTTTGCACCAATGATCGTCGTTATGGCGACCCGCTTCACACACTTGCATGTTTTCCCATTTTCTGAATCCTGCACTTACTATTTGCATGCATGATCATTCAATCTTCTTTACACTCACTTTCAAACATGCATTCAGACTTCTCATGTTTTCAGTGGCCCGTCAGTGAGTCTGGGTTGCCTTGGCCCAGACCTTGCCTTTCCCGGCTAGTGCTGTGAATTTTTGGAAGTGAAGGCTCTGCCTTCCCTCCAGAAATTGCGCAAGTCTGGCCCAGCACTGACCTCTAGGCTTGCATTGCGCAATTCTGGGATGCAGTGCCTACAAAATACAAAAAAAATAAAAAAGTTATAAAAAAAATAATAACAAGTAAATAAAGGAATATATTTAAAAAAATATCCCAAAGAAAAAAATTCGTATAAAAAAATAAAACATAAAAATGTAAAAAAAATGAAGTTAACTCATATATATATATATATATATATATATATAAAAAAACATTAAAAAAATAACAAATATAAAAAAAATGAAAATACAAGAAGATATTTTCAAAAAAAAGTTATAAGAAAAACAAATTAACACAAAGAAAAACAAAATTTAAAAAAACAAATAGATAAATAAAAATTGGATAATTAAAAAAAATAAAAAATAAACAATAAACAATAAAAATAAATAAATAAATTAAACATTAAAATTAAATTAAAAAACACACACACATTTAAAAAAAAATTAAAAAATAAAAAAAATTCTTTAAAAAAAATAACAAAAGTAAATCAAAATAATTAATAAAATTAAAATAAAAAATCAACTAAATTTTGAAAAATTACATTAAAAAAAATACACAGACCCCACCCATAGGGGCCCGAGGGGCCACGGTGCAAGGCAAATAGGGTTGCACGCAAGCCCGCTTGCCCTGGCACGCGGCCTCTCAGCCCCCCTCGGTGGGCCTCACCGAATGGTGTAGCCTTGCCCGCCCTGGCACAGAGTCCCCCGGGTGGACTTGGCGAATTCTTAGAATCAGCCAAGCCTGCCCAAGGGACTCGAGGGGCCTTGGGTGAGGTCGTGTATGTTCTTTTATTTTATATATATTTTTATTTTAATTTTATGTTTTTAATTTTAATTTTTTTAATTGTATTTAATGTATGTGTTTTGTTTTCCTTAAAAAAAATTAATGTTTTTTCAATGTTTTTTTAATATTTTTTTATTATTTTTTAAATTTTATTTTAATGTTTTTTATAATTTAATAATATCTTCTTATTTTTTATTTTATATGTTTTTCATTTTTATTTTTAAGAATTTCATTTATTTATTTATTTATTTTATTTTTTATTTTTTGAATTGATCGGAGAATCCACAGTAGAATTATTTTCATACCAACGTTTCAAATCCCAAGTGGGATCCATCATCAGGGTAGAAGAATGATGATAAAAAGAAGAGCGAACAGGAGGAATAAATACTAAGGAGGAAGAAAATTCAAATGGAAGAACTACTAAGGAGGAAGAATCGTAATTTCATTTATAAGAGGAAATTAGATTTTGCAGATGCATATATGCATATTCAGATCATGACTATCAATCATTCTCACTGAGTTCATAAATTTGTTGCCATGATCCATGCAGGGAGGCAGCGATACATAAGTCTGTAAAACCACAGCTTGTAAAACTGTGTTAACTATCCATCGATAAATATTTACACAAAAATATAATAGTTTTATGTCTGTTAATATCAATAAACAAAAAACCTATAAAATAGATTATGTATGTATGTCCATATATGGCCGGTGGTAATATTGGTAGTGCGCTCCATTATGTAGTTCTCGGATCAACCAGATGCCCGGCTCCCTGATCGCAACTTCTTTGGATAAGCTGTCGGCAGCTTCATTCCATTCCCTGGAAATGTGATTACATGTAAAGGAATCAATAGATGAAATGAGTCTGAGAGTTTCATCCAGAATATGATTCAATAAATAAGTAGTGCATCTAGATGGTTTGTTCAGCCAGTCACATATGATTTTGGAATCCCTAAATAATTGTAAGTCTCTGTAATTTCTTTCCAATGAAAATTGTATAAGGTGTTTTGCAGCTAGGAGTTCTGCAAAATTGTTGGTGCCACGTCTAAAACTTATGAGCATGTTATATGAATGATTATGATTTATATGCAACATGGCTCCCCCACTGCACCCCATCTCTTGTGTGGCCCCATCAAAATAAGCCCATGGTTTGAGGTGATTGATATGTTCAAGAGTTATGATGCAAGGGCGTCATGGAGGAGGGTCATCCGAGATGAGGGTGTAATCAGCCAGCACTTTTGCTGCCGAGACAGATTAGTTCGGCACTGTATTCTAAAAAATTTGTCTATTAATAGCAATCCAAATTGCCTAGCAAACCAACAGGGGCAAATTGCAAAGCTTATGTGAGGATGCAATTGAGTACCAGGATTGCCAGGCCTCCGTAATAGATAATCTTGCCCAATTGGCTGATGGAGCGACAGTTGTGTTGGTGAGTTCCCACAGTTTGCGGGCTTCTGTGCAGTCAATGAACAAGTGGTAGGTTGTTTTGTTTTCGTTCCTACACAAGCAGCACCAGTGAGGGCCATAATGTGCTCGCTTGATTATATTATCACCCGTCGAGATTTTATTTCGAAGGATGGTCCACATTAGCATCCTCATTCTGGGAGGAGATTTTAGCTTCCAGAGATGCCTCCACCAGTCTACAATGATCTGAGGCTTTCTTGTTCCTGTCAGAGCCAAATATCCATCCTTGGGGGAGTATCTACCAGATTTAGATAGGGCCCATATAATTTCATCATCTCCTTCGAGGATTCGAATGTGTGCTTCCGCAAGAGCTTGTGTGAACTCTTCCCAAGTCTGTTCCCACATAGGGGGGATGCTCAACTAGGTGCAGTCTTCTAGGCTTGATTTTGGAAGGTGGTATTTTCCATGTCTACAATATGTGTTATATGCGAGGTGTTTTGATTTTGTAGGTGTTGTATGAGCTCCATGGGTAGTCTATGCATATTCCCACATCCAACCCATGGATCAATCCCAATACGAACTTTATTTCCAAGTGATGCCTTCTCTGATGGGGTTCAGGACCTTGATGACAGCTTTCCAGATAATGGATATCCCCGGTATACATTTGTGGGGTCTTCTCCAAGTGATGCCTTCTCTGATGGGGTTCAGGGTCTTGATGACAACTTTCCAGGTAATGGATATCCCCGCTGTACATCCAAGTGATGCCTTCTCTGAAGGGGTTCAGGGCCTTGATGACAACTTTCCAGATAATGGATATCCCCGCTGTACATGTATGGGGTCTTCTGATCTAGTCCATAATGTGCATGGGGGTGATATATTTAGCAATGGTGACCTGCGACCAAATACTGTCAGCTGATACTAGGTGCCAGCCTAGCTTTGCAACTAGCGTAGATGAGAAATCTTCAAGTTTTTTTAAGCCCCATCCTCCCCACTTCTTTGGTAAATTGAGGGCCTCCCACTTGACCCAAGCGAAGATCCTGCCCTGCTTGTTACCCTGCCAAAGAAATCTGCAGCAGAGGGATTGTATTTTGGAGAGGATGCCTCTGGGAATCCATGCCAGAGACATCCAATAGACAAGAGTGGCTTCTAAAACACTTTTGATCAGTGTGAGTCGACCCGCTCTCGATAGATATTTAAGATACCAGATGTTGAGTCTTTTTTCCATTTTGGAAATGAGCCAGGTCTAATCGGCAATCTTGTAGCCCAAGATATCCCAAATATTTTAACCCTTCTGCTAGGCTTAGATGAGTAAAACGAAAGCGTCGAAGTGTGAAATAGATCTCATGATGGGTACACTCTGCCGCTGTCAAAGTGGATTTGTTTTCATTGATTAGCATGCCTGTAGCCACTTGAAATAGAGAGAAAGTTGCTTTGATGTTGGTAATGTCCCCTATGCTTCCACTGAGAAATATCAGAATATCATCTACAAAGAGTAGATGGGTCAATGTGCAGCCCTCGGTTATCTTTATGCCCTTTAGTCAACCCCTTCTATGTTCTTCCTTGATAAGTCTGCTGAGGCCTTCCATAACAAGAAGGAAGAGTGAAGGCGATAGAGGACATCCCTGTCTCAGTCCTCTTTCTGATAAGAAGAAGGGGGATGCACTTCCATTCACCAAGATGCTGAAGGGGATGTTAGTTATACAACTCATAATCCATTTGATGTACAAAAATGGAAATCCCAAATGTGTTAAAAGCATTCTAATGGATAACCAATTCACTCTGTCAAATGCCTTTGATAAATCTACCTTCAGGATCATACCTTTTCCTCGCCTTGTATGTAGAGTATGAAGTACTTCCTGTGCAGTGCCCACTGCCTCATGTATCTGCCGATCCTGTAGGAAGGTGAATTGCTCCGGTGAAATATGATTGGAGAGGATGGGCCACATCCTGTTGGTGATGATCTTGGAGATAATTTTGTATAAGCAGTTGCAGAGTGATATAGGGCGGTATTCTTCATATGAGACCGGATTATCAATCTTTGGGATGAGTGCTATGAAGGTAGAGGTAATAGATGCCTCAAGATTCCCTCTGATTCTGGAATCCTCAACAATTTTTAGCAGATCTCCACCAATGATGTCAAAGAAAGCCAAATAGAACTCAATTGTCCAACCATCAAGTCCTGGACTCTTGTCCTTTTTAAACCATTTCAGGGTTGCCTCCAACTCTTCCAGAGTAACTTCCTTAGTCAATTCTCCTTCTTCCTCTTGATCCACAAACCTTGGGAATAGTTGGGCCACCCTGATGATATCTGCCAGGTTGGAATCCTGCGGGGCACTGTAGATATGTTTGAAGTGAGAGGTAGCAAGCTCAGTCGGTTGTGGGAACGTGTTTACAGACTGTCCCTAGTCATTTTGGAGCTGCCAAATGGTATTAATCGCCTTCCTTCCATTGGAAAACTTATGAAAAAAATTTGTATTTTCATCCCCATCTTGCATCCAGATGGCCCTGCTTCTTAATCGCCAGACTTCTTCCTGATCCTTAAGGATTTTCCCTCTGGCAGAGTATAAGGAAGTAATCCTCTCCTTATGTTCATCAGAAGTGAATAAACCTCCCTGATCATTTTCAAAAGCAGCTAAGTCAACTTCAATCCTTCTGAGGGAATGTTCCTCCTGTATTCTTTTGTTGTGAGCCCATTGTTTGGACAATTTCTTCAGTTCTTCCAGATTTTGCACAAACCCCTTGATATGATTATCCCTCTCTCTAGGTGGGTTTGCTTTCTAGAGATCAGTGACCATACTGATATAGGAATCTTCTCTGAGCCAGGCATAGCAAAATTTGTAAGGTCCTTTGAGTTTTGTTCTACCTCCATTAATATCCAGGAATATGGGGAGGTGATCAGATATCCACCCGGTTCCAACCCATTGTCGGATGTGAAAACCCAGATCTAAAACCTTTTATTTGATTAAGAATCGGTTAAGTCTGTGAGCTAGTCCATGTTCCCCAGTTCTGTTATTTCTCCAGGTCGCTTGTAGCTTAACAGAGGGGATATCAATCAATCGACTAGAATCCAGAATAGATAAGAAGTAGTCTGGTAGGGGGTCTCGCTGTGCTCTATGCCCCCAGGATTCAGCATGACCTATGGAGAAGTTGAGGTCTCCTCCAAGAATCAAGTGGTCAACCAAGAATGAACCCGAATGTAGGAGGTTTTTCCAGAATTCAGGTCTGTTATGTCAAGGCCCATAGACATTAATAATCCTGAAATTCATACCTAGGTCCGCAGAATGGATGTCTGCACCTAAGTGGCCTGCCCCTCCCCAACAGTTGAGCATTTTAACAGTGTGAGTATTATACCCCAAGGCTAATCCCCTAGATCTCCCATGAGCATCAAGCCCAGTAAATGTCCACCCAGGAAGCATATTGTGAAGAGTATGGGAAATGTCAATCGATGTTCCCAGGGTCTCTTGTAAGAAAATAATATCCAACGAGTTAGATGAAAATAAATGATGGAGAGCTAGTTTCTTATCAGGCCTAGCCAACCCTCTGTAGTTGTAGGAGATGATTTTCATGGAGGAGGGTCCAATGGGGTGTCTCTTGGCTCTAAGTGCCCTAGGTATTGTAGACTATTTTCCTAAGGCAATTTCATCTCCTACCACAAATTGTGCTTTTGAGAGCAAGGAGGGTCTCCCCCTGTGAGTTTCGGAGGGGGGGGAGAGGATGATTTCTAAGCCAACGTGATCTAGAGCCCGTCTCTTGGATTTAGATCGGGTCATGTAACCAGATGAAGGTGGAGCGTGTAAGGGAGTGGTGGATGGTGGGAGGGTAGAAAGCGAGATGGAGGAAGGAGAAGGAGTGAATATGGGGTTGGATGCAACCTTGCAAAATGTCGGGGCAGAGGCAGCAAAGGCAGAGTCCGATTCCAAACCCACTGAGACACCAAATGTAATGACCGAATGGAGACTAGAAATAATTCCAAAGGCAATGCAATCATTAAATGTAGTGCAACAAACAGAAGTTGGGGTGAAGGGATGGTTCTTACCCGGTGAAGGAATGCCCTCTGAGGACGCCCTAGAACGAGCAGGTGAAGGCAGAGGTGGGCGGTGTAGAGGTCAGCCCCGCTTCTTCGACATGGGCTGTGGAGGGTCCGGAATGTAGAAATTTTGAATAATTTAACACATATTCAATGGAGATTATCCTGATCATGTACTATTGTGGAATACATACACAATACATAAGCTCCTCTACGTTGATCATCAATATAGCAGCATCGATAACAATAAAACATCAAGAGCATTCACACATTAACACAGTATGTAACCCAGGGAAAGCTTACAGCTGAAAACCCCACACTATTTGTATATTAATGATTGAGAACATGTAACATTACAAAGCACAATGCTTATCACAAGCAATCCAGTACCAGCTCCACCTGTTACACACAATACAGCTCAGATCTGATCTCCAAATCTATTCCACTGCTTGCCTGCCTCCACTGCTCAATACCTGCTCAAGAATGAATGAGAATGGATTAACAAAAATCGTATTTACCTCCAAAGAATCACTCACGCTGGGAAAGACGTGAGTAGAGGCTATAATAATGGGCAATCCTCATTGGCATACTCAATCCCTTGATTGTGCAAATACTCATGCACAACTATAGTCACAACTGATAACAATCTGATCCTCTAACACCTGTCCCTGCTGAACTGAACATGCACTGACATGCAACTGAGTTAACTGATGTATTCTATAGTTGCATTATGAGTTAATAATTAGTTTAACAACTCATCATTAGTCTATTTGTAGTTAGAATAATTACAACTAGTTTAACCAAGTCAAACTGAACACAACTCCATCAACTCCACAATCAACTCCACCAAACTCAACTAATTGAGTTCTAACTGAAGTCATGCATGCAACAACTCAACTGACCCACAAAGAAAGTGTACTTCCTTCTAACAGCTGGATGTGCCACATCTGTAGCTCAAACTGAAGTGCTCCAAGAGAATAAGATCAAGTTTCTAGTCCAAATATTATTATGAGACAATAATATTTGACTTTTCTATTTTTGAAAGCCAGTCTAAAAATAGACTTTGATCACTCCTGCTGTGATCACTCCTGTTGTGATCAATCCTGCTGTGGTCACTCCTGCTGTGATCACTCCTGCTGTGGTCACTCCTGTTGTGATCATCCCTGCTGTGATCCAAAAATAGAACTTGCGCCATAATTTTCCTGCGGGCCCACTTAGTGAAGGTGACTCTTTTCACTAAGCTCCATCATCTTGTTGCAATCTCAATGACCGAATGGAGACTAGAAATAATTCCAAAGGAAATGCAGTCATTAAATGTAGTGCAACAAACAGAAGTTGGGGTGAAGGGATGGTTCTTACCCGGCGAAGGAGTGCCCTCTAAGGACGCCCTAGAACGAGCAGGTGGAGGCAGAGGTGGGCGGTGTGGAGGTCAGCCCCGCTTCTTCGACATGGGCTGTGGAGGGTCCGGAATCCTTTCTACTGGGATCTTTTGAGTCTCGCTGTCTCCTCTGCGGGTGTCTCATTCTGTGTCGGCTCTTTCTGTGGAATGGGCACTTGTGCCTCAGATTCCTGAACCGGAGACTGCCTACAATCCTTGCCTAAGAGAGGGTAGTCTTTATACATGTTTCCTACACTGTGAGAACGCCTTCATCTAAAAGGCACACCCTCATAGTCCAACAGCTACTCTCGGCATTGTTCTGCCATCGAATGGTAATGTGCTCCAGTAATCCATCTGTTAGGTCCAGGTGCACGAGTATCATGGCATATGCCATACGCCCCGAAGTCTGAAACGAGCCATCATATGTGAGATAGATGGCAAGGTCATTTCTAATTCTCTTGAAGACATCCTCCATCCAGTAATGTAGAGGAAGCCCTGATAGTCGCACCCAAACAGCACCAGCATCAACCCTCTCTCGTTCTGGATCGAACAATGGTGTCCATCTTCGTAGTAGTACAGGAGCCTGATCTATGTGCCAGACTGTGGAAAATACCCAGTTGGTATGTGCAAGGTAGCTGAAATTCAAAGCGAACCAACCCTTTACATAAGTTTGTACCTTTGGTGGGTCTTTTAGGTGGTCACCCCAAACTTCCAAAGTCCATTGTTTCAACTTCTCCACACTTTAATGTCGGCCTCGGACCCAACCCACAAGTACTTTCTCGGCGATATCCATGGAATCCAGGAGTTGGGTTTCCTCAGTGAGAGTGAGAAAGACCTCACTATTATGTGGCTTTAGATACCTCTTTTTCTTTGCAGCCCTAAATATTCGAGCAACGGATGATTCTAGAGCCGAAACAGGTTGTGTAGTCTCTGAAGTCGGAGAAGCCCTAATTTCCGTAGTAGCTGTCAACGGAATGGAGGCGAAAACCCCCGAGATAGGTCCAATTCCAGTAAAGTGACCCAGAGGGGGAGTCATAGAGGGCAGTGGAGCAAATATGGTCGATCCCAGTGCTGCTGAGCCAAAGATACGGGCAGTTGAGGACAAAGGAGGGTTTGTTGCAGATTCCTCCTCTAGGGTTGTGCCATTAGGGTTTATCAGGGGTTCGGTGAAGGCCAGAGTGTGTGGCGAAAGTGGCTGGGAAATGAAATCAAGAGGTGAAGGGGCATCTTCGGGAAGAGATATCGATGGACTATGAGGTCAAGAGATGGGAGGGAGTGCTTCAACTTCATCGGATAGTGCAAAAACGAAGGGGTAATAACCGGCTGCAGTGATTCTGGTGGGGGTTTAGATGGGCACATCCTCCGAAGGATCCGCGGAGTAGTCGCCCAGCTCATCCATAACTGTCAATTTTTCCTTTTGACAACTGCCTATAGGGATTGTTTCTAATAGGGAACGGAGGAGGTCAGTAAAAATGGAAGGTAAGAGGTAAATTACTAATTGCAGCAGGGAAGGAGTCGGTGGATACCCATTTCAAGTAATAGGGTAGGGTGAAATGGGGTAAAAACATAGTAACAGGGCTATGGGGGCAAGCTCAGCTGTACCTCTGAGTCAGATGGGTGCAGTCGCTCTCTGCAGGAAAACCCTATCCCTGTCGCCATCTTCCCAGCGTTCAATGACTTTGTATCTCAAACCCCAAAAATATAATACCATCCTTAGTCGCATATGAGAGTTGAAAAATCAATTGTTTGTTTCATTATTTTAACATTTTTTAATTATTTTTACTTAAAATTTTATCTAATTTTTTTTTTTTTTTAACTTCAGATGTCCTCATCTTTGGATATAAAATAAAAGGAAAAGTTGAATACGAAAATAGAGGAAAAAGTTGAATACGAAAATATAACATAATGGTATAGGAAGAGGTTTTAGAGGCTGAGGTAAGGTGGGGACTACTAGAGGCAGTGAAAGGGAATAAGAATCCACTAGTGGTCAAGGTGGTAGAGGTGGATATCATGTTGGAAGAGGTATAGTAATTCTTGGAAGAGGAAAGGGAAAGTATGTAATTACTTGTTATCATTATGGAGTTGAAGGACATGAGAAATATAAGTTCCTCGAAGGAAAAGGTTTAAGGAGAAGAGGTGTATCCAAAACGCAATTTGAAAAAGTTGATGAAGCTTCTATTGCTAGAGAAAGTGTGACTATACTTCAACAAGAATAGGGAGAAAATTCAATGTTTCGCAAAGTACTAACCAAGCCTGAGAAGAGGACCGTGGAAGAACTAGAAAAAAGCAAGAAATTTTTCAAAAATTAATGTAAGGTCCAAGGAAATATTTACAACTTGGTTATAGATGGTGGAAGTACATAAAATTTGGTTCCCACTGAAGTCATGTACAAGTTGAAACTCAATAGTTTACCCCAGCCAAACCCTTAAAAAGTCTCATGGTTACAAAAGGGACAACATGTGGTTATGACTAAGAATTCTTGTTACATTTTCAAATTGGCAAAATCCAGGAGAAAGTATTGTGTGATGTGTTTGATATGGATGCATGCCACATAATGTTGGGAATTTCATGGTTGTTTGGCTAACAAGTTGACAATGATGGCTGGGAATATACATATGAATTTGAGAAAGATGGACAGAGGTACAAAATCACCCTAATGCTAGAAAATATAGTTGTAACAATAGGAACTTCTGGGAGTGCCAATACATGTAACAAAAAGATCATGTTATTTTCATCCAAGGAGTTGTACATGGGGAATGAAAGGAAAAAATCTATTTAGTATTGATTCCAAAGGTTGTGCTAGAGGAACTAAAATTAAAAACCATCTTGATAAAATTTAAATCCTTGTTAGATGAATTCAAGGAGATTGTTGTTGATGAATTTCCTAAAGGACTACCTCACGTGATAAGTATTTCACATTAGACTGAATTGATTCTTGGATCGATATTATCAAATATGACACCTCATAGGATAACTTCGATGAAGAATGAGGAAGTAAATAAGTATATATAGTAGCTACTTGATAGAGGATTGATAAGAGAAAGTTTGAGTCCATGTGTTCTTCTAGTTGCATTGACTGCAAAGCATATAGGTGAATGGATGTTTCGCACAGATTCTAGAACCATTAATAGGATAATTATCAAGTACTGATTTCCCTTGCCAAGGATGGAGGATATTACGAAATGTTTCAATGGTGCTACATATTTCACAAAAATAGACTTAAAGAGCAGTTATCATCAAATTTCGATCAAGGAAGGTGATGAGTGGAAGAATGTGCTCTATAAAAAGGGATGGATTGTTTGAATGGTTGGTTATGCCATTTAGGCTAATTACTGCCCCTAAAACATTCATGAAGTTCATGAATGAGGTCTTGAAACCATCCTTGGGGAAATTTGTTGTAGTGTACTTGGATGACATAAGGAACACTTAGAACATGTAAGGAAAGTGTTGCAATGGTTGAAGGAAAAGAAGTTGTTGATCAACTTGAAGAAATGCACATTGATGTAAGATGAGTTAGTGTACTTGAGATTTGTGATTTCCAAGGAAGGTTTGAAGATGGATTCTGAGAACGTGAAGACTATCCTGGAATTTCCAAAACCTTAGTCTAATTTCGAGGTGAGGAGGTTTCATGGATTAGAAAGCTTCTACCAGAAATTCATTAGGAGTTTTATCAAGATTTGTGCACCTCTTATTGAGTGCATGAAAAGAGGTAATTTTAAAAGGATAGTGGCAACAAGGAAGCCATTTGTAGATCTGAAAAAGGATGGTGACAAAGAAACTTATTTTGGCACTTCCAAACTTTGATAAAGTATTCCAAATTGATTGTGCTACAAGTGGGACAACAATTGGAGAAATTTTAAGGCAAGAAGGCAGACCAATAACATTCTTCAGTGAGAATTTGAACAATGCGAAGAATAAGTATTTCGTATATGATCAATAATTTTATGCTATTGTGCAGGCTTTGGAGAAGTGAAGACATTATTTGTTTCCCAAGGAATTGGTCTTATTTACTAAGAAGAAGGAATTAGAATATATCAATAGTCAAAGTAAGTTGAATCAAAGGCATTCTAAATGGATTGAATTCTTGTAAAGCAATACATTTGTTTTGAAGCATAGATCTAGAAATTGAAACAAATTTGTAGATTCCTTGAGTAGGAGGGTGTTGTTACTCAACACTTTGTTAGTAGAAGTGGTAGGTTTAGAAAGAATGAAGGAGTTGTATGTAGGAGATGTCAATTTTGGGGAAGCTTGGAAAACTAAATTTCTCAGTGGTCAATGAGGTTGAATATTATTAAGGAGCTACATGCGGTAGGATAAGACTACAATGTTGGTAAAGGAGAGGTATTTTTTGCCTAGAATCAATAAGGGTGTTAGAAAGTTTGTTGAGGGTTTCAGAGTTTTCTAACTATCCAAGGGTAGAAGTCAAAATATAGGGTTGTATACTCCATTACCAGTACAAAAAAAGCCTTGGGAAGATGTGAGCATGGACTTTCTCTTGGGATTACCAAGGACACAAAGGAAGAATGATTTAGTGATGGTTGTTGTAGACAATTTTTCAAAGATGGCACATTTCATATAATGCAAGAGAACAAGTGATTCTACTGAAATGGGTATTTTACTCTTCAAAGAAGTAGTGATACTTCATGGATTTCCAAGGATCATTACTTCAAATAGAGATACAAGTTATTTGGGTCACTTATAGAGGGCATTATGGAAGAATATGGAATATAAATTTTATATAGTTGAGCCTATCATCCACAGACACATTGACAGACTGAAGTAGTGAACATGAGTCTTATAAATTTTCTAAGAATCTTGAGTGGTGAAAATCCCAACCAATGGGATATGGTCTTACCACAGATAGAGTTTGTGTACAATGACTTGATGAAAAGATCCACTATGAAGAGTCCATTTCATATTGTTTATGGGTGGTATCCAAAATTTATTATGGATCTAATATATTTTCCATATTTTTTGGAAAGGAAGAGTGTTGATGCAAGTGATTTTGTAGACAAGATGCAAATGATACATGAATAAGTGAAGACGTGATTGCAACAGAGTAATAACATGTATAAGGAGAAGGAAAAATTCAAAAGAAGAGAGAAGGTTTTCACTAAAGGAAAGCTAGTAATGGAACATATGAAGAAATAGATATTTCCCATGGGTACCTACAACAAGTTAAAATATAAGAAAATAGGCCTATGCAGAATTCTTTGAAAAATTTATGAACTCGCCTATAAGCTAGAGCTGTAGAGCTACTTGGATATCTCGCTGATATTCAATGTTGTTGATCAATATGAGTTCCTTGAAGGTGAAATAAATGAATATATAGGTACACATGCTGACTGGAAGGAACAATTACCAGTCACACCTGTCAAAGAAGTGGAAGAAATTCTTACCACCATGGTTGGAAAGAAGACTTGTTGCAGGGAATAATTGGAGTATTTGGTCAAATGGAAGAACAGGGGATCTGAAGATGTGTCATGGGTGATTGAGTAAGAGCTAGCATGCCTAAAAGTGACTTCAATCTCTAAAGGAAGTACTGTTGGTGCACTAAGATGTCTTTTTATAGGCAATCTTAATTCCTACATTAATCGTCAACCCAAGGTAAGTCTTTTTATCTCAAGAGTGTTAGCATTATATGTGCGGTGAATTCAAAGGTTATCTAATGATAAATCGTTGCAATCACTAATAACTATTTCTTCAACTCACTCCAATTTTTTTTGAAAGAAATAACTATGGAGGAAATAACTCTTGAAAGAACTCTCAACACACTTTACAACTCTATTTAACTTATTCTGAAATCAAATGAATCTGAATGTAAGTGCAAAGAATCACGCTCAACAATCTTCAAATAGAATTAAGACTAACTCACTTAATCAAGAAAGAGAACTATAACAACTGAACAACAATGGTAATCTATAGAAAATATGAATCGAACAGCAAATCCTAATTGAATGGCATATCCTAATTGAACAACAAATCTCAGTTGAATGACAACTGATAATTGAACAACAAGAGAGCATATAATGATAAATTATATCTAAACAGCAAATGATTTATATAATAAAATTATGGAAATCAATTAATGCTATCTCTAAGATCTATGATAACATAAGTCAGAATGAACAGCAATTTACTACTGAAACCAACATAACCAATCCAATCAAAGCGTTACTCAGATATATCACACAGCTAAGTCTGAGTCTAAATGAACAGCAATATGAATCAGAATCGTCAATCTTCACAAATAAGTGAAATGATATTAACTTAACATTAATAGTCAATAACGAGTAAATAGGAAAGATTATAACACAAGAAAGCAGTATAACTTCTCTTGACTGGGCCCAGAGTCGCCATAATTCTCCGCTAGGAAATACCAAGAATATAGGTATGGATCAAACAAAGTCTTTCTTCATTAAAATAAGCAACACGGTTATAGCATCCCTAAGGTAACAGTATTATATGTCTCAAAAGAATAATTACGAGTTATGAAATTTTGCCTCTATGTAGTTTTGCCTTTCGGCCTTATATATTACATTTAGAAAATAAATAGATAAAAGCAAATCCTCAGGATCATGGGATCTTAAGGATTTCAATACACATAATATGATCTTGCCATGAAATAACATCAGTCTACCTGGTCTCTCACTGCCTTTCCTGCCTCAAACGCTGTCTTTTCTCCTTTTACGGCCTGTTGCTGCTCTGTCGATTGAATAGCTATTGTTCAATTTGCGTCTTCTACATATAAAAATAGCAAAAAGTCAGTTTCTCGTGCTAGATTTATCTAATTTGTTACCAAGTGATTTTGCCCAACTTTAGTTGTTATTTCCTTTACTTTGATCCATAAACAAAGATAATCATGTGATGATAAATGCTGAATAAAGCTATTTATGAAGAGGAAACATACCTTTTTCCTGACCCAACATACTCCCCATCTTACCTTGTTGCATTTCATCATGCAAGTAAATAGCTGATTACCTCCTCCATATATTTTTTGAAGCCATTTTTCTTCAATAGTATAGAAAAAGCCTCGGTAACGTCTTGATCCTTCAAGGTGTAGTCACAATGATACTTCTCTGGAGGATACCATATGATTGGAGTTCTATATAGACATCCTATCCATTTAGGCCCCATGGTTAAGACCATGTTATTGTACTTGTAGAAATGAGAGGAGGTAGCTTTAAAGTTACGGTATCCAAATGGTTCTCGATTTCTAACAGTAATGTTGGAGACCTCCCACCTTTGTCTGGCTGCAGACAAGGCTTCCTCCTTAATCTCTTGGAAGTAATCCTTTCTAGCTTGTACAATATCCATGTGAAATGGCCCCAGTTGGCCCACAACACCATCCCGCTTCATGAATTGCTTGTGTATGACCGAGAGATGCAGGGGTTTGGTTAGTTCCCCTCTCACCCATAGGTCGATTCCTTCTTCACGCTTCCTAAAAGTATTGTGAGCCTTGGCCCACTTGAGTTGATTAGTGGCAAAAGAGAGGAATGCCTGGAGTTGTACATCCCCTATAAAGGGGCCAGGGTTGTTGTCTCTGTCATCTTCCAGAATGAAATTGTGCATATAAAGTTCACAAAGGAGGCGTTGTACCTGCTCGTTCTATTCTCTAAAGCACTTGACAAAATTTGGGGTAGTCTTGATTTCCACAAACTTCCCAGCCTTAACAGCTTTGACTTTGAGCAGGAGGTATCTCTCCAGGAGGAATAAGACATAATTTATAGCAGGGGCTTTGCATGACAGGGTATCTGAATAAAGAGAGCAGACAGTTTCCAACTTCTCTTTAGCCTTTTTTAATTTTTCTCGTGCTTTCTCAACCTTTTTTTGTTCAGCCTTGTACTGAGTGAAGGTCTCATCCTCAGTCACTATAAGTGCCTCAAACGTTTTCTTTAACTCTTGATGTATTCGTAAGGGAACTACCTCCTCCTTGTGCTAGGCTAACTCCTACTGAACCTTTAGTAGTTCATTTTGTAGCCTTCTAATAAATGCCTCCCTTACTAGGGGAATATAAGTAGGTGTCTCCTCTATTTGGGTTTCTACATCTTGGGTCTCCATGGGATCCGTATGAACAGCAGCTTCAGCTGCCTCTTGAACCATGAAATGACCAATTTGAATGTCCTCTTCAGCATCTGTTTGAACAACAACATTCACGGTAGGGTAGTCTGTCTGGGTCTCCTGTGAGAAAAAACAGGGGTCTTCAATCTGCATTTCAGTGTCTTTTACAAGACATGGCTCTGTTTGAGTTTGGACAGGCCAAAAGATCCTCAGTTTGGGTTTCAACATCCTTTCTAGAACAATGTTCTGTCTATGTGCATGTGGTTTCTTTTTCTACTTTCAAATTCTTGGCTCTAATGGCTTCTTTTAACCACTGCCTTAGCTGCCCAATTATTCGCTTTTGTTTTCTATACTTCTTAAGCATTTTTCTGAGCTTGTCCTTGTAGGACTTATTTATTCTGGGATTTCCAACCGGTGGTGGGTTGACTGCATTGTCCTCTGGTTCCTGTATAGGTGGTATTAATATTGAATTAGAGAAGATTCTTCGGCTAAAATCACATAGAGATACTTTTTTCGACACGTTTTGAACCAACTAGTGTGGTTCATCGTCAGGACAAGTTGAATGAATAGATCTCGCTTTGCATATTAAATAGATAGGGCAGAACATCCAACGGCTATAACCGCTAGATTTTACCGGCAAACGGCTAGTTTGACTTTGATAAGGGGTAAAAGCTTTATTTAATTAAATAAGATAATATGGTTATTTATATTCTTATTAAAATACGTAGATGGATGATTTTATAATTATAAATCTATATTAGAATAAGTAAATCATTAAAAAAATTTAGTTATCAAAGTTATTATATAAATAAAAGTTAAAAATAGAGTAATCTATAAATAGTTAATTATATTTTAATCAAACATAAGTTAAAGGGACCTATATTTATAAATATATATTAAAATAAATTAAATTAATTTTAAGTAAATCATAAAATAAATTAATCTAAAAATGTTAGTTATAAAGTTATAATATATAAATATTTTTTAGTTATAAAAGTTAAAAGTAGAGTAATATATAAATAGTTAATTACAATTTAAGGGTATTATGTCATCATCAAGGAGGGTTCCAACTAGAACTGTGTCTCTTGATGGAGCTTCACCTTTTGGATCCTCTCTGTCATGGATTTCTCTTTCAGGAGATCCCAATACAATGGTGTCTCTTGAAGAATTGTCATTCTCTGGATTTTCTTCTGGGTAGGCCTTGTCCTCAGGGGACTTAGAAATAATAGTATTACCTAGTTGATTTACATCTCCATGGGTTTCATCTGCAAGATTTTCTTCAGCTGGGGGGTCCACTGGATCAGTATCTGCTGTCTGATTTTCTTCTCTAATGACTTCCTCTTCATGGACCTCGACTTCAAGGGGTTTTTTCACATAAGGGATTGGTTCCCTTTGTCCCTCCATGGTATCGGTAAATGGCAGGGTTTGCTCACGACCAGGGCTGTCAGAAGAGGCATATTGGTTGGGGGTACAATTATGTTCTTCAACATTCCCAGATTGTTCTCTACCCTCGCCAAATATCTCCATGTTCTCCAATACCCTGGCTACTTCCTCCTCATATTATTACAAAGGGGAATTTTGCGGACTTGAAGGTGGTGTGCAGGATGGTCCAGCCTCATTTATTTGAATTGGGATATGTTGTTGGGCTCTAACCTGCATAGAGGGCCTACATTTTGTTAGATTTAAGGGCACAGAGGAGACATTTCTTTTCAGTGTCCTTCTTGGACCTGGGGTTCTTGGCCCTTGTTGATCTGATGTTGTGTTTTCTGGAGGTGGGGCCAAAGTAAGATTTACAATATTATCCGAGTTTAACTGCTACTAGGCCAGTCCATGTATGATAAAAAATTTAATCAGTCCATGATGACTGCTGACGGTGCGTGGGTCCTTAGATTTCCTAACTCGTCCAGCGACATCATGAAATAGATAATTCAAATAAAATGACAAATTAACTAAAATTTTACGTTTTAGGATCGCTAACAATTTGAGTTGATGGGGCTTTACCACATCCTGGTGACCATTGCATGTGATATATCGTTGCACAATGACTGCCAACTCCTACCAAGGTTGTCTTAATGCTGAAGGGTGAATCCCTTTCCCTATTTTGGCTAACTTCTCATTCGGGTCATGGAACACTGCAACTGCATTGTGTAGAAGGATGTGCCTTTCTGTCCATTTTATTCTCTTAGCCCGAAGTCTAGTGACTTCGGCTATGACCGCTTCAAAAACTGTTATCTCCCTGCCTTTGACTCTGGTGGTACCATTTTGCAAGTTATGCGAGAATTAGAGTGTCATTTCTTCGTGAAATCCTTGCAATTTATTAAGATATTCCAGCCATCTTGCGCGCTCGAGAATTTCCCGAGCTTGGTCCGATACCTTGGGTACTTAGGGCTCATTTCAAATAGCTCTTCCTCTCATGGCTGCTGAACCTATGATTGGTTCACTTATATGCAATTGTTTTACACTTCCGCAATTTAGAACAATGACAGAGGACGTTAGAGCAATTAACATAGAAATGACGATGTTTTGATAATTGATATCATATGTAGTTAAGTCATTTGTCCCTTCAACCACACTTAAATTCGGATCATGAGTCTGCATGCCAGCCGTAATGGTTTCCGTCCTTTCCCCAATCAGAAATGCTTGCTAATTATTACGCATTCATAATCATCATGTAGTCTGTACTCGTAAATTAATTCAAATGATTATCACACAATTATCCATAAGTGCCACTCATGTTGTTCATACACAGGCCATCCCCCCTCCAACGAGAAAAGTGCATCCACATCCTTTAAGCATGTGAAAAGCAAATGAAAGCATTGACAATTCATAAATGTCAGCAACCAATCCAAAAAAAATAGTGTGATAATTAGTAAGGCAATTAAAGCAATACACATCATCAGACGTGAAATGGTCGAGAAAAAAAAAATTAAAACAGAGAATTTAATTTATTATGACAAAAGATTTTCACCGTAAGCGGTATTAATAACATAGGCATAATCGGCGGTATGTATTAATGATTGTCATAAAATGATTGGACAATTAAAATATGATGAATATATAACATAAGTTACCATGCAGTTTGGCTTGGAAGAGTGTTGTTCAAATGGGAAATTCCCTTTGGAAACAAATCCATAGGTGGTAATAGATAGAAATCATTTGGCAGTGTAAGATGATACTCCCATACCACAAGCAGAGCCACTGCTGCCGACAACCATTCATAGCCTTGACGGGGTTGCTTTTTAACCCCAAAAATGAGCCAGAGTCCTCCTTTTAATGTAGAATGGTTCTTCTTTGCTTTTCATAAAGAGACCACTACGCTGGCATGGTGACCAGATGACCATAGTGTCATTCACCAGGATATAACAAGTGATCAGGTTGGCTCGTGATGAAACCCCCTATCCTTTTGACAGTTTTAATCATCAAGAATGTCATTACCTTGGTTTGGTGGCCAAATTGGAATGTCCCCTGTTACATCCTTATGAGCATGGTAGGTTGGCTCAAGATGAGACCCCCTATCCTCTTTAAGAGAATGTTTGATGTATTTTCATATTTCATTATTTTCATTTTTTTTCTTTTGAAATCTTTATTGTAACAAGAGGGAGGCTCATTTTCTCCTTAAGAGTCAGGGATTGTGCAAGAAGTAAAAAGATGCCAATGAAGGTTTATACTCTTACCCCCATATCATCGTATCAACGGGATTTATCCATTTGAAAGTATAAACATAAGCCAGTATGGTTTGAAAATAGTGAATCATTTTATGATGTGGCCAAAGAAGAGATGTTTATCCAGTCATTATAAACATACACCATGTTAGCTGTTGAATGAAGATAACCAAAAAAAGGCTTCATATGTCATAATGATATTATCATTACTGTTTTTGCTTATATTAGGCACACATCCATTCAAATGGTGTTTATTCAAAACATAAAAGAAAAGTATGGCACAATGGTCAGCAATTAAAGAATTCACAGTTTCTCCTATTTAGAAAAAAATAAAGATTCGTTTCAATGGATTGAACATCAATCGTTCAATTGATTGAATAGAAAAAATTAAAAGAAAAATACACAAAATTGTTGTTCAATAATCAAACAACAATCGTTCAATCGTATGAACAACAAAGATCACAAAAAAATGTAAAAGTCCTATTCACTCAATTGAATAGCAATCGTTCAATCGTTTGAACAGCAAAAAGAGAAACACACAAGTGTTGTTCAATCGATTGTATGGAAATTTGTTCAATCGTTTGAACAACAAAAATCGCAAAAATGTAAAAGTGATGTTCGATCGATTGAACAACAATTTGCTCAATCGTTTGAACAACAAAAAGCAAAAATCGTAAAAGCGTTGTTCACTCGATTGAACAACAATCTTTCAATCGTTTGAACAACAAAAAGAGAAACACACAAAAGTGTTGTTCAATAAATTGAAAAACAATTTGTTCAATCGTTTGAATAGCAAAAATCACAAAAAAAATGTAAAAGTGTTGTTCAATCGATTGAATAGCAATTTATTCAATCATTTGAACAACAAAAACCAAAAGACGCAAAAGTGTTGTTCAATCGATTGAACAGTAATCATTCAATCATTCGAACAATAAAAACAAAAATTAGAAAGTAAGCTTCAATCCATTGAACAAAAATTGTTCAATCGTTTGAATAGCAAAAACAAAAACGAGAAATTGTTGTTCAATCGATTGAATAGCAAGAAACAAAAATAAAAGTGTTGTTCAATCAATTGAACAACAATCTTTCAATCGTTTGAACAACAAAATTATAAACGTAAAAGTGTTGTTCAATATATTGGACAGCAACCGTTCAATCGATTACATAACACTTATCAAGCACTCAAAAATAAAATCCTCATATTTACATGGTGATGCCTAATCTAAATTGCAATCAATCAAAGAAAATATATACATTATTTACAATTTAAAAAAAAATCTCAATTTTTTGAAAGAAAAGTTGTTGGGTCATCACTCCTTGTAGCTAAGATTTGCATGAAGGGATCCTCGCGTACCTGCTCATATAAAGACTCCTTGGTGAGCGGTTTGTGATAGAGACGCACTCGATGCCCATTCACCTTAAAAGAATGTCCAGATCCATCAATGGTAGTCAAGGTAAGAGTAGCATTGCTATGCACTTCTTGAACATCATAAGGGTCGAGCCATCTTGTTTGCAATTTGCCAAGAAAATCTTGGAATCTGGAGTCATAAAGGAGTGCCCAATCCCCTTTTTTAAACGTCTTCCTCTTGATAAGGTTGTCATGCCACTTTTCCCTTTGTTGCTGAATAACTGCGGTCCATTTCAAAGCGAGCAGTCGAGCCTCATCTAGTTCATTGATATGATGAATTCGCTTGGTTTGGGCTTTTGTTAGATCTAGCCCCACTTCCTGGGCCGTTCTTAGAGTCTTTATTTGAATTCTATTGGAAAAATAGGTTCTTTGCCGAACATGAGTTGGTACAGAGAGTATCCAATAGTATTCCTCCAAGTCATGCAATAGGCCCACAAGGCCTTTGGTAGTCTAGCAGCCCAATCTCGTCGGTGCGTTGAGACTGTCTTGGTCATAATTGCTTCAATGACCTTACTGGTGCTTTCTACCTACTTGTTCACCTGCGGGCGATATGGGGAAGTGATCTTGTGCATAATATGATGGTTTTTTAGAGTGGCAGTAATCTTGTGTCCTACGAATTTCCCTCCCACATCTGTGATCACTTCTCGTGGTAAACCATACTGCACAAATAACCCAAAAACGAAGTTAATCACAACTTCCTTTGTGGCTCTTGGTAAATTCATTGTTTCCACCCATTTTGTCACATAATTCATGGCAACCAGTATGTAGGCCTTCTGATTGGATGGTAGATGGAATGGGCCAACAAAGTCCAATGCCCATCTCTCGAAGGGTTCTATGACTAATTTGGGTTCCAGAGGAATTTCATCAGATTGGCCACGCCTGCCCATCCTTTAGTAGCTATCACAAGCCTAGGAATATTTCTTAGCATCCTTAAAAATAGTGGGCCAATAATAGCACATCTGTAATACCATATGCCCTGTCCTACGATATGCGAAGTGTCCCCCACAGGGCTCATCATGGAAATCTTTTAGGATGTCATAAATCCAATCCTCGTGAATGAATTTGCGTATACACATGTCGGCCCCTGTGTGAAAAAGATATCTGCCTATCCAAGAGAATTGGGCGTTGCGCTGAACAATCTGTTTCCTCTCTTGTCGTCAAATGCCTTGGTAGCTTCCCTACTGCCAGATAATTAGCCACATCTGCGTACCATGGCATCTTGACTACTACAGAAAATAGATGTTCATCTGGAAATTGGTCGTCTACTGCCAGTGGATCATTCACCTTCAAAATTCGAGATAGAAAATGAACAACTGGGTTTTCCTTCCCCGGACGATCCTTAATAGTAATGTCGAACTCCTACAAAAGCAATAGCCATCATGTCACTCGACCATTTGTGATAGGTTTATTAGTTAGATCTGAATGGAAGAGTGATTAGTATACAGAAAGACTTGGTAGCGAGTTATATAATGTCTAAACTTGTTTATTGCATAAATAACAACTAAGAATTGTTTTTATGTTACTATATAATTAAGTTCTGCAAAAGTGAGATTTTTGCTAATATAATATATGGCATAAGGTTTCCTTTCCTCCTCATGGTCGAGGATAGCACCTATAGCTACATCTAATGCATCCGTGGATATGTGGAAAGATAGCTCCCAGTTTGGTCCACGTAATACTGGTGCTGTTGTGACTAGTTTCTTTAGACTTGTAAAAGTTGTGTCACATTTGTCAAACCATTTGAAATCAACATTTCTAGTTAAAGCATATAAAGGTGCAGCAATTTGTGAAAAGTTTTTAATAAACCTATGATAATAGCCTGCATATCCCAAGAAGCTACGTACCTCTGTCTGCGTGCAGGGAGTAGGCAATAAAAGAATTACCTGAATTTTTGTTGGATCTACCTGTATTTCTATTGTAGAGATATCATGTCCCAAGATTACGCCCTCGGTCATCATCATGTGACACTTGACATTGCTTAAACATAACCTGGTAGTAATGCATCGTTCTAAAACTTTTTCTAATGTTTGCAATGCTTGGTCGAAGTCATCCCCATATGCAGTAAAGTCGTCCACATACACCTCAATTCCTTAATTTATCAAATCAACAAAAATGTTGAGTATAGCTCTCTGGAATGTAGCCGAGGCATTACACAAGCCAAATGGTAACACTCTATATGTGAATGTACCCCAGGGACAGGTGTTCAGGTTGTTTTGTCTTGGTCTTCAAGGGCAATCTGAATCTGGTTGTAGCTACTGAAACCGTCTAGGAAGGAAAATAATTTCTTCCCTTCCAAAGTATCAAGGACTTGATCAATGAATGGGAGGGGGAAGTGATCTTTTTATGTTGCCTTGTTCAATTCTCGGTAATCTACACAGATACGCCACTTCCCATTTTTCTTGGGTACGACCACCAATGGAGAGACACATTTATTGTTCGAAATAGGATAAATTAAATTCACATCCAGCAGCTTCTGTAACTCTTCTTTCACAATGTCCTTGATATGTGGATTCAATCTTCGTTGAGGCTACCGGATGGTTCGAGCATCCTTCTCCGTATAGATGTGGTGTGTACATAGCTATGGTTCTATACCCTTCATGTCAGGATAATCCTAGGCAAAATCCCCTTTATATTTTTGCAAGACCTGTATGAGATTTCGCTGTTGATCGCTATCCAGATTATCATTAATGTTTAGAACTTTTCCTGGTTCAATCTAAATAGGCTTGTTGTTATGAACAACAGTCGTCTAGATATGCTGGTCATCAGTATCCTTTAAAGGGTCTTCCATGGCTTCATTATCAAGGATTGCTTTCAACATTTGACACTTTACATTGCTCACATCATCTGGCTGATTGATAAAATTGTTGATAATGTCATCTTCAGTCTGATCTTTGAATTCCAGTGCCTCTGCTACTATGAGTGGTGAACAGATGCTTTCCTCCAGGTATGCTGGTGGTTGTTTACATATTTTTACAATGGGAAGACTAGGCTTGGTAGGAGGATATAACACAAGATTTTTTACACCATCCCCCTTTGCAATAGTCATGTTACCTCCTCGACAGCCAATATAAGCATCAGTTGTTGCCAGTCAAGGTCTGCCTAGAATCATAGGATGCCTGTCCAATCAAATATTTGGGTTTATGACAAGAAAATCTACTGGATATTCCCATGAATCAACAGAAACTGTAATATCCTGTAAGGTACCTTCTGGCCTTACCATTGAACGATCAACCAATTCTAATAGAGTGGTGGTTGGTTCCAGGGCTGTAATACCAAGTGCTTGATAGGTTTATGTTGTTAAAATATTAATGGTTGCACCCAGATCAACTAGTGTACTGGGAAAAGAGCGGCCATATATATGAACTGTCACTATGGGATTTCCAGGATCTTCATACTTTACTAGAGTTTCCCCTCCCAAGAATAAATCAAATAAGTTTCCTACAACATGAATGGTGGGTGAAGTTTTTTCTTTCCTTGCAGGATTCTTTACACATAGCTCGTTGGTTGTTTTAGCATAGATGGGAATATCTTGAATGGCCTAGAGGAGAGGAATTTTAATACAAATATTTTTTAGTTCCCCTACAAGATAAAAATCTGAGTAAACAGTAGGTTTGGATGTCGTTAACCTTTCGAGAACGGGAGAGAAGTGACTATAAGTTTTTCAGGGTCTTCACATTGATCTGTCTCTTCCCCTTGGTTTAGATCAGTATTAATTACAGGTGGTGGTATATGTACAAGTGGGGTTTTAGTTTCAATTGATGGTTGATCCATGTTTTCCCCAGGGGTGATGATACGCCCTGACCTCAATCTGAGTTCATTACATTCTTTTTTCTCAATCTCATAATCTAAGCTTTCGATAATTTGTACCAACTGGACTGGTCTGTTATTAGGATTCAGATTCGGCTAAGCTGGCAATTGAGGGTGCAGAAGAGGTTGAGGATTTTGCTGTAATGTATATGGAGCTGATAGTGCAGGTTGAGGCTAAGGACCTATCCCCATAGGTGCATTGGATATCCCCAGCGGTCGCTGCCAATTTGGAGACTAGTTCGGATTTTGAGAGGTGGAGGTAGGCCATTGGGATTGATAGGGATTGCCCTACCAAACAAGAGTAAAAGGAGAATTTGGCCAACCATTACCTGGAAAGGATTGAGTTGGCCAGGATGCCATAGGGAATGGTTGGGTTTTCCAATTTGGGTAAGGTGATTGGCCTTGCCATGCTGCCCCAAGGTTTTGTTGCTGATTAAACTGTGAAGAAGGAAAGAACTGGGATGTGTCTTGTGACATACCTATAGGTTTAGCCTGCCACTATCGATGTTGGTTCATCAGATACACCGGCTCTATCTCTTCTTCTACTTCCTTGAATACTGCTTTCAGCCCCGGCAGTGATGGACATTGTTTAGTGCCATGATATTTGGTGCAGATAGCTCATGTCTGGACCATGTGTAATGGATAATCTCGTTGGTTGTGCTTCTTTTGACAACGTGGACTGAAGATGGCCAAGTTTTGTTCTACTAAGGCTTGCTTTTGTTTAGCCTGTAAGACGTCCAGTTGCGTTGTGAGGGTGCCCAAGATGTATGTTTTGAAATCTTCTAGGAGGTTTTCGATCTCCATTCATGTTACACCTCCACTGTGTGGTTTACTTCTCCTGCTTATGGGATCTCAACTTCCTGCTCCTGTGTGTGTGCTTCCTTGCAAACACCTGATACACAAGCAGACGATTTCATCATAATATTCCTAAGAAATATCTCCTTTCCCCATTAAATTTAGAGTTTCTAACCATTCCTCTTTCATCCCTTTAATTAAGATATCTCTTAGGACTTCTTTAGGTAAGGTGGTGTGTGGAGATGTCTGCAAATTATAATTAAATCATTTGATATACTCTTCTATAGTTTCATATTTTGCAATCATCTTAAAGATTTCATATTTATCTCCCTAGTCTTGCAAACGTCCTGGTATCTTGTGAGGAAGAAGGTTTTCATATCATCCCAAGAATTAATAGTTCATCCACCCAGACGCATGAACCATCTTAAGGTTGCTCCTTTCATAGTAGAGGGGAACAGTTTTATATTTTGGGGGTCAGTGGTGTAGTCATATCATTTGTAGAGGACATCAAACTCAAACAAGAAGGCATCAGAATCCTCTGTCATCATCCTGTGAAAAGTTGGGACGCTCTGCAGAGGAATAGCCTTCATGGGGGCATTGGCCACTTGATTGACTATGGGATATTCTAATGTTGAGGTTTGACCTTGAGGTGGTTGGTTTTCCATTTGATCAAAGATGTGCTAATAACCTTCTGGAATTTCAGGAGGTGCTTTTTGAGTAAGCGGGGAATTAGAAACAAGAGTTGGCTTTGCAGCACTGCCTAGATCTGGGATCACAGGAGACCCCTGTTTAGACAATTGTGGTTCCGCCTTAGTAGTTCCACTAGTTTCTCCTTCTCCTTCTCTTAAGTTACATGATTTTCCCTCTTGGAGAGGATCAAAATGTAAACTAGGTGTAGCTTGAAGACTTTGTTCAGATCCTCCAATTTGGCTTTGAAACTCACTGTAAGTTGCAAATGGTGAACCTACTGATTGAGGGATTACAATAGGACTTTTTCCAATTATTGGCCAAAATCCTATTGATGCTTGAGACCCTGCTTTTCTCATTTTCATCTATAAAGGTCGTTCTCCCAAGGTTCACCGATCCTTTGGGTTTTGTGGATTTTGGTGGGGGTTCTACTCTTTTTCTGTCTTTCTATTCCTAGTCATTCATAAAAACCGATTCCTATTTAACCTCTAAGATTTTGCTGAAAAGTGAGCTAGTAAGCAAGCTCTTTACTTGCTAGGTACGCAAGTTCTTACCTTCCGTTTTTAAAACCAAATTCTTTCACAACAAGATAAAAAGGAAATCACTTTGAAACACTCTTCCCGGCAATGGCGCCAAAATGTTGGAGCACTAAGACGTCTTTTTACAGGTAATCTTAATTCCTACATTAATCGTCAACCCAAGGTAAGTCTTTTTATCTCAAGAGTGTCAGCACTATATGTGTAGTGAATTCAGAGGTTATCTAATGATAAATCGTTGCAATCACTAATAACTATTTCTTCAACTCACTCCAAACAATTTTGAAAGAAATAACTATGGAGGAAATAACTCTTGAAAGAACTCTTAACACACTCTGCAACTCTATTTAACTTATTCCAAAATCAAATGAATCTGAATGTAAGTGCAAAGAATCACGCTCAACAATCTTCAAATAGAATTAAGACTAACTCACTTAATCAAGAAAGAGAACTATAACAATTGAACAACAATGGTAATCTATAGCAAATCCAAATTGAACAGCAAATCCTAATTGAACGACAGATCCTAATTGAACAACAAATCTCAATTGAACGACAACTGATAATTGAACAACAAGCGAGCATATAATGATAAATGATATCTAAACAACAAATGATTTATATAAGAAAATTATGGAAATCGATTAATGCTATCTCTAAGATCTATGATAACATAACTCAGAATGAACAACAATCTACTACTGAAACCAACATAACAAATCCAATCAAAGCGTTACTCAGATATATCACACAGCTAAGTCTGTGTCTAAATGAACAACAGTATGAATCGGAATCGTCAATCTTCACAAATAAGTGAAATGTTATTAACTTACCATTAAAAATTAGTAACGACTAAATAGGAAAGATTATAACACAAGAAAGTTGTATAACTTCTCTTGACTCGGCCCAAAGTCGCCAGAAGTCTCTGTTAGGAAATACTCAGAATATAGGTATGGATCAAACGGAGTCTTTCTTCATTAAAATAAGCAACACGGTTAAAACATCACTAAGGTAACAATATTATATGTCTCAAAAGAATAATTACAAGTTATGAAATTCTGCCTCCGTGCAATTTTGCCTTTCAACCTTATATATTACATTTAGAAAATAAATAGATAAAAGTGAATCCGTTGGAATCTGGATCAGGGGATCCTGAGGATTTCGCGATACATAATCTGATCTTGCCATGAAATAGCATCAGTCTGCCTGGTCTCCTGCTGCCTTGCCTACCTCGGACGTTGTATTTTTTCCTTTTACGGCTTGATGTTGCTCTATCAATTAAACATATATTGTTCAATCCGCGTCTTCTGCATATAAAGATAGCAAAAAGTCAGTTTCTCGTGCTAGATTTATCTAATTTGTTACCAAGTATTTTTACCCAACTTTAGCTGTTATTTCCTTTACTTTCATCCATAAACAAAGATAATCATGTGATGATAAATGCTAAATAAAGCTTTTTATGAAGAGAAAACATACCTTTTTCCTGATCCAACAAGTACCAGATGAGATGGTAGCTCATATTTTCTTACCATGGTGTCTGATGTAGGAGCATCCCTAGCCTCAAGAAATCCTCATCAAAGAAAAACAAGTTTATATTGAAGTTCATAATAACTGTTGTTACTCTCATGTGTTTTAAATTGTTGATAAACCTATCATATTAGTTGTTGATACACCCAACTTGTAATTTTTTCTATTCCCGTTGATGCATTTTATCAAATCAAGGACTGCTTTCGAGTTGATAACACTCCTAGGAGCATGTGTTGATACTCTTGATGCATGAAGTTGCTGACACATCCAAAATCGATATTTATTTAGTTACACTACTATAAGACAACCATTATTGGGCATGCTATGAGGATAAGACAGAGGTTACAAAATTATTTTGTCTACACACTGAGAGGAATGAATCGAATAAGTTTTGGAAGGCGAAGAAGTTAGCATCGTGGGAAGCTATTTGATTTAATGGAATATGATGCGGACAACCGTGTGAGTACAAATTGCATGAAGACGAGAAAAAAGGAATTTTGGATTTTTTTTTCTACTAGTTTTTTGTTGGCTCGTTCAGGCTCTTGGCTCTTAGTTTGTTGGCGTTGTTTTGGTTGTTGCATGATTTTAAAAAGTTTGACTAGTTGTTCTACGAGTTAGCGAGGGTGTCTGGTTGTTGTGTGTGGTATTGTTGTGTGGGAATTTCTATTACTCTCAGGAATCCACTCTCATATTTGTATTCTTATCTGCAACAACACATTTTGAATGAAAAACATATATGTGAATCCCTTTCTTTGTTCTAGTGAACATACTCAAATTACTCTATTTTTGTGCTCTTTGTTTTAGTCCTTGAATTAATTAATATAGTATCCAAATTCCATGACCTGGGTTATGTGCTCTGTAACAACGATTCAAGTTTTGTAGGTGTTTTGAAAGCTACAGAACAAGGGCTACATCACCTAGGTTGCAAGTGAAGTTGGAGCATAGGTTGAATGATCAATTGAAGGATGAAGAGCTCAGAGAATTGGAGATCAATGTAAACTATTGTGAACCAGAACAAGGACCTATCCTTGGTGAAGATGAGGATCGATATGATTAGATCCAAGGATCAAATTATTTTAAAACTAATGAAATGTTTGTGAATTCAAGTCATGCACGTGTAGATGATGGAGAGTTTCTTCATGAAGGAAATATCGAGAAAATTCCAATTAATGGAATCGTGATTGAAATTCTTATACCAGAGGGTGGAGACATCCTTTGATAGGAGGATGAAGAGAATGAGAGACTTACTACAAGTCTCATGAACTATTGTGGAAGTTCATATCAACATGAGGATTTGATGTCTGAGATACAAAATGAGGCCACACTACCTTATGATTTTAAATCTGGTGATTTCTTTATAGTTTCATGTTTTTATGAAGATGGAAAATCATATACAATTGTCAAATAAATATAGGAAAAGAAAAATCTAAATTATGTTACAAGTGAAAAAGAGGAAGGAGTGTCTTTACAAAGAATTGAATAAAGACATTACCAAAAACTTGTAATGAAGGAAGATGAGGAAATACAGTCTCATAAAGGTATATCTGAAATATTTAAACAATTTTGTAATGTAATTACTAAAGGACGGTTGAAGAAACCTATTACTATAGTGAACAAGACAAAGTTAGCTCAGGAAGACAACCAAAAGGAGGAAAATAATGACGAACAACATACAAATACAATGCTCGTAAGGGATGATGAAGGTATTATGCCAGAGGAAAGAGATGTAGGCTTCAAGGAAGAAGCAAATCTCTTAGAGGAATGTTTGGAAGAAGAAAAAAATGTTGGATATGACATGGAGGATACAAATTCAATTCAAGGTAATTTTACTAATTTGTTTGAGGAATTGAATTTCTTAGAAGAGAAACTAGAAAGTGAAAGGGTGCATATTCTGTAAGTAAAATTGAAGTTAGAAGAAGAGGAAATTTCCCTGGAAGACAATAATGAGGAGGAATTTGCAAGGTATGAATAACATATTGCGAATCAATTGTATAAACCATAATTTTGTAAGAGTCTTGTAACTCTTTATACAAGGAAAATATGCAACAACAAGTAAGCGATGAAAGTAAGTTTTAGCACTCAAGGAAAATGTTGGATAAGTAAATTGACAGGTTGTGGATGTTGATCAAGAGAAGGCATAACAATAGGAAAAGGACAACCAATGACAAAGTAAAATTGACTGAAAAGCTTTGCATTAATAGCAAGGAAAGTGGATGAGATTAACATAGGATTTGGAATCTCGGATAATTGAAGTAAACATTAGCAGTAGGACAACATCATGATGGGATGAATGGATAATTGCAGAACAAAGTTTGGGATCCAAGATGAATGTTACATAAAAGGCTAATTACTTTGGGAGTCTTGACGTAGGAGCATCCAAGCTTCCCAAAGCCATCAATATTTTGGAAGAAAAAGCTCCAAAAGGGGTTTCAACATTGAAAAGAGATTTTGATTCCTCATTTATAAATAATATTGGTTTCTTTAGTTATTATAGAAAGTATGAGTCATAGTTTTAGAAAAGATATAGATAGATTGGTAATATTTTGTTCATAAGGAAAAATAAAATCTAACTTGAAAAGCATGAGACATTTAGGGAATAAAGCATGGAGAAATTTATGGATCTAGGAAAATCTACTTGTTCTAAAAAAATTATTTAATTATTTTAACCCTAATGGAGAATTTAAAGGCCAAATGATGTCAAGATCAAGCCAAGTGATGCATCTTTTATTTTTAATGAATGAAGGAAAATCCTTATGAAGGATTTCTGTATCTCGTGGCTGAGCACTTTCTGGTCAATGTTGATGAATACTTTTGTTTGGTTCATGAGTATCTTTGAATATATGTTAATTGATATGATTATATCTTGTTGTGTAACTTGGAAGTTAGATATGTGGTCTCTATGATGGATTGTTGAATGTATGGTTTTGCAGTTGAGAAATGAGGTTTGGAATCAATTTGGGGGGAGATTAAACAAGGGCTGAGCACTTTCTGGTCAATGTTGATGAATATATTTTTGTTTGGTTCATGAGTATTTTTGAATAAATGTTAATTGATATGATTATATCTTGTTGTGTAATTTGGAAGTTAGATGTGTGGTCTCTATGATGGATTGTTGAATGTATGGTTTTGTAGTTGAGAAATGAGGTTTGGAATCAATTTGGTGGGAGACTGAAGAAGGGTGTTCTCTATGTAAGTAGAATCACTCCCTATTTAAGAATAGAAATAAATCACTCTATTGAAAGGAAATCAATAATAATGGGTAAGTTAAGTATTTTCTAGAAAAGGATGTGATTCTGAACCAACGTCCCTTCTTTCCTTTTGGAATAAATCGTGGTGTAGAAGGTATTGTTTAGATCTGAGTCAAGGGCATTTAGTGGTGGTTAAAAAAAGGTGAATGATGGGTGATTTAGAGTAATAAACCTCGGGGGAAGAAACCCATTTCATGTCGCTTCCAAATCTGGTGTTTCAATTACTTACAGGAAATTATGAAAAGAAAATTTAAGAATTCCTTGTTTTGGTAGTTCGTCTATGTTAAACTTTTTAGCCATTTTCTACAGGAGTTCTTAGTTTCGGTAACTAATAGTTTGATATCATGTAGTGTGCAATTTCCTGGGAGATGAGTTCATGGAAGTATTCTATTGCATGCAACACTTGCTGAGAGTAAATCAACTTGATGTTGAGGTAAATGGTATTCATGTCATGGCATATTTGAGAACAGACGGCATGGAATCGAAGACCAAGACAAACTGACAGTTAAAACATGGGAAGTAGTGATTAGAGGCATGTGAAATAAATTCGCACAAACCATAAATTATTAGCACATGCATGTTATGAATCAGTTTATTGAGTAGTGTGAGACTCAGAGAGTGAAGCAATTCAAGCTTGAAAGGTCTGAGTTGAAGTTTTGGAAATAAAATTACTTGGGGAAGATATTGGAAGTCTTGGAGTTAAATTACTAGGACTATGATGGCATCATCAAACTCTTGATGACCGAAACCATAGGAAAGTGCTAGATTGTAGACCAAAGTCACTATAATGAATAAGGTTGTTGGAATACTGCATCGATTAGGAATTTCAATGATAGTCGTAAAGGAATAATCCACAAGAAGAAACTCTAATGGGTTTTAAGTGCATACTAAGGATTCACATGAAAATCCACATTGATGGAAAACAAATTGCAGAATATAAAAAGTGAATTTCCAGTAAAGTTGAAATTTCCCACATAATAGAGCATATTCATCAATCTTTCACATCGTTGACAAATACACCTCTTTAGTTTGTTCAAGATTGTCTTGATCAAACAAGGAATGTTGAAATTGATGCAATGGTTATAGTTTATGGTGTTTTGTGATGCCACATTGTATGTAGGGATTAAAGGGTTCAAATTTTGTGATTGTATATATTCAGTCCAATTGGAACAATTATGATTTTGTTGAACTATAGGAACTAGTATTCCTATACATGTAAATTTTGTTGGAAAATAAGAGTGGGCCATAACACACAATTTTAGGATTGAGAACATTAGAAATTTGATTTGAAGGCCCCTTAGAAATTGTTTTCATCGTTATTTTTCTCCAATATGACTTAGCTAAAGGCTAATAATTAAACCAACCTAGATCCATCTTAACTCTGGATCTACCAAGCATCAATAGGGATCAAATCTTTTTTTAATCTAAAATAGGTTTGTACCTCAAGTGAGAGATTTGATCCTTCACAATGCTTGGTAGATCCGAAGTTAAGATGGATCTAGGTTGGTAAATAAATATATACCAATGTCAACTATATAGTTAAACAAAAAAAATATGCATATATTATACAACATAATTAAAAAAACTAAAATGATATCGTTAAACATTTCAAATGGTCTCAATATTTTACATTTTGGACCTCTTTCAAGTATATTTTTCTGTCACAAAGATTTGTTGGAATATATATGTGTGTGTGTGTGCGCGCGCATTTTAAAATTTATTAGGTGGAAGGGGACCAAATTTCTCAAGTTATAAACGTTTTTTGAAGTTTTACACTCTAAAAAAATTCCACATCCTTCTAGATATATACATATACATATATATGCATTTTAACAATGGATTTAACAAGTGGTAGGGGGCCAAGTCTCTCAAGTTACAAATCCTTGAACTTTTACACTCTAAAAAAAATGTTTTCACATCCTTATCAATACTTACTAGATCCATAATTAAAATGAATCTATATTAATAATAAAATGTTGAAAATATACTTAATTCACAAATTATGAGTTGAGTTCATAATTATTCTCCATGTGAATTTATTCTTGAGTCTTTATAGCACATGGGCAAAAGGAGTGACACACGCTAGACTCCCTCAACCCTCCCTGCCTCTAGATAGGTGAACACGTTTGAATAGGAGAAATTTGTGAGGCCCTTTCCTTGTAAATTTATGGTTCACAATAGGTTCACATTCAACCCATCAATGAACGATTTTAAGGCCCGCACAGACATAAACACAGTTGACATCGTATGTATGCAGTTGTGGGAATGGATATTTATATTCTTTCATGCTCTTGGTAGAAGGATAAGGGAATATATCAAGCTAGGGATTAAGAAAAAGAACATATTTCAATCGATAAATGGCTCATAGAACTCAATGTTTTCATCACCAACCCCATCCATGCATGTGAATGGAAGGTTATGCGTGGATGGAGAGGAACTTTTAGAACAATCACATTAGGTTATTGATGTTGAATGGTGATAACTAATTTAATTTTTTCTCATGGATATTAAATAACATAGTGTACTGGCATAAGAGGATTTTTTTCTATGGTCATGACATTTATAGTTGTAACACTTTTAAAGAATAATAAAAATATTTAAAATTATGTTTTAAAATTTATAAACTTTATTTTATTTGTTTGAATATTTTTTTATTCAAGATGTATTCATGATTAGTATTAAATGTGTAAGAGTAAAATAAATAATATGAAAGACCATATGTTTTAAAAAATACTTTAAATATTAGTCAAAATTATTTATGATCTCTTAACTTTCTATTTTTATGATCATAACTCAATAACAATATCTTTAATATAAAAATAACACTCAACCCTCTAATTTCCATTTGAGAATTTTCATTTGAAAGACCAAATTGAGTGTCCAAAACATTTAAATGGGGACACATTTCTATGGAACAATGCCTCCTTGAAACATCTTATCATTCAATTATTTTTCTTAACTCAATTGGCAAACCAACAACGAGGACACCCATCACTAGCTACTATAGGAAAATGTACGTTCACTCATCACAGTTATTCAAGGAAAATGAGGCCACCTGGAATTATGTGCTAGTGGTCCGCAAAGGGGTAAGCTAGGCTTTCACTCCTACCCGATGCTTGTGAGTTTTGGGTTGTTAACATGTTTCCTTGTGTCTAAAGTAAATGAGCCCTTAACCAAACACAAATAGTTTTATGATATACTTTAGACCCAACATAATTTATTAATATGGTGTACTATATAAATTAAATATAAATATTTAAAAATATTAAATTTATTTATATATTCATAATTATAATTTTTAATTAAACTCCCATATCAACACTAAAATATGAATAGACACAGGGGAGAGCGCTGAAGACAAACGCCTAGGGTTAGGGTTTTGGAACGGTTTGCCTCTGGCGGACCTGCACTTGGTCAGGGTGCAGGGGGAACCTGAACCCACCTGCACAAGATCAGATCAAGCAATGCCGGGTCGATTGGAGGAAGAAATCCTGAAAATAGACAGGACTGACAAAAGAAATGACAGAGCCGGATGGGGGGGGGAGAGATCCCCTCCTATAAAAATGTAGCAGCAGGAGAAACAAGCCGGAACGGATCGAGTGGCGGCACAGGGAGATGTAGCAAGGACATGCCGGTCATGGAGGCAATATGGCAAGCAAGGATGAGGAAAAAATTCTTGCCGAGAGCAACAAAAAAACCTAGGTTTTTTATTCCAAACAATAAAATTGAGGAGTACAAAGGATATATGAAAGATCACGCTCTAATCTGTAAGTTTGTAGGCACATGGCCGTCTGAGAAAGACCTAGCTAAATGGATACAACAGAGATGGAAGCCCAAGGGACATATCGACCTAAAACTAGGGGCAAAAGGATTCTTTACGGTCATTTTTGCTAACCTGGAGGATAAGGAAAGGATCTTTGAGGAGGGACCCTACTTCTTCAATAATGCAGGCCTTTTTATGAGACAATGGGAAGAATGCTATAATCCAGATAAGGAGAAAATGTTAGCAGCACCAATATGGGTTAGACTGTTTGGGCTTCCAATAGAGTTCTGGGATCCAGAGATTCTAGAGGGGATCAGGAATTCAATCGAGACTTTTGTCAAGGTGGCAGAAACTACCAAAAGAGGTAGATATACATCATACGCCAGGATCTATGTCTACATGAATATCACAAAACCACTTCCGGACTACATTGAAGTGGAATACCATGATGAGGTATGGCAACAACCAGTTGATTATGAACATATTCCATTTCGATGTAGACGATGCCATGAATACGACCATCTATATAAATCCTGTCCGATGTTAGCCAATGGAACATCAATAGGTTTGGGGGGGGAAAGGCAAATATCGAAAAGGAGGAAGGGAAAAGAGGAGGAGACAATGAAGGGTTTACAGAAGTGCCGCGGTGAAGAAAATCCCAAAGAGAACAAACTAAATAGAACCCACCCTCTCCAGAAGGCACTCAGAAAAGTCAGAAACAGTTTGAGATATTACAAGAAGAGGAAATGGAAGCGGAAGGTGAGGATGGCAAAGATGAAACAGTGGAGCATATAAAGGAAGAAAAAGGAAAAAATAAGGTGCCAACAAATATGGAGATAGAAAAGGAAGGGGAGAAAACAGACAAACCTCAAGATCAGAACCAAATGGAGATAGACTCACAACATGACAAAGGAAGTGAAGAAGAATAGGTCATGAAGATACTTCTGCAAGAATGGAGGCATTTGGATGAAAGATTCATACCAGAAGACTAGAAACAATTATATAAAGACATGTTCCAAAGATACAAGGAGAAACAAGGGAGAGTAATAATAAATCAGCCAGGGGCGCAATGAGGACAAAGCACAGATGTGGGTACTATAGGGAAAGGAGGAAGGAAAATAGGAAGAATACCTATGAGTGAGACCATCCAAATGGCTGGAGAGATGCTGGTAAACTCAGGAAGAGTGGTGCCCTTGTCGAAGGTATTCCAACAACCCCTTAAATTGTTAAAATGATCATCACAACCTAGAATATTAGAGGGCTGAATAGTAAGGGGAAACAAAGATATATGAAAGAGAGACTTAAAAAAGATAAGCCCAATATAATGCTAGTTCAAGAAACAAAAATCAGAGAACAAAAATTAAAAGATGTTATGAGCAATTTCAAGCTGCATTATGAGATAATAGGTCAGGATGCTATAGGTAGCGTGGGAGGCGTGGCAATCCTCTGGAACCCAGAGGAGATTCAATTTGAAGATTGGGTTAGCATACCTCGAATTCTTTCAAGAAGATTTAGGAATATAGGATCCCAGGAATGGGTTCTTCTATCAAATGTATATGGTCCTCACATACCGGGAGAACGCAGGATCTTCCTTCAGAATTTGGAAATTATACGCTCCATGTTTCCAGCCTCTCCATGGATTGTTAGAGGAGATTTCAATATGATCACATCTATAAAGGAGAAAAGGGGAGGCCTTACAAGAACAGACTCAGATATGGAAGCTTTCGGAGATATGATAGCAGAACAAAAGCTGGTAGACATTCAAACAACAAATGGGATCTACACATGGAACAACAGAAGGGGAGGTATACACCAAATTGCCTCCAGACTAGATAGATTTTTATTATCAGAGCAGATCATAAATCGGGACATATTCATTGAAGCAATGATTCTACCAGGAATGGGATCGGACCACTGGCCAATTAAAATAGAACTTGACATCAAAGCTAGCCCCAAGAAAAGGCCTTTCAGGTTTGAAGCCTTCTGGCTAAGGGATCATAAGTTTATGACGAAAGTAGAGGAATGGTGGAAACAAAGTCAACAGAGGGGAAGAAGCAGGATGCAGACCTTCCAACTAAAATTGAAGGAACTGAAAGAAAAAATTAAAAAATGGAACAAAGAGGAATTCAGAAACATCCTTAAGGACCAGCAGCTTCTAGATCAGAAGATGAAGAAAGTCCAACAAGAAATTATAATAGCAGGTAGAAGCAAGGATATAGCTAGAGAAGAGGGGATTTTGATAGGCCAAATGGAAGAAAGAAGGAAACAGGAAAAAATTCTGTGGAGAAAAAGATCTAGAGTGAATTGGCTATGAGAAGGGGAAAGGAATACAAAGTTCTTCCATCATGCAATGATCCAACAAAGACAGAGAAATCAAATTTTCTCCATAAAGATTGAAGAAGTAATTCGAGTAACTCAGCATGAGGAAATGGAACAAATTCTGGTAAATCACTTCAAAGATCTCATCACGGACTCTAATGTAGATCGAAGAGAAGCCACTGAGAGAATATGCAATGAGATTCCAAGCATGATTACCAGGGATCAAAATCTAGCTCTCATGAGGGCAGCTACTCTGGAAGAGGTAGAAGAGATTGTGAAAGGGATGAAGAAGAATAAAGCCCCTGGACCAGACGGTTTTACAGTTGAATTCTATTAGGCTGGATGGAAATTTTTGGGCCAAGATATTTTGGACGTGGTGGAAGAATCTCGAAGAAATTAGAAGGTATGTACAAGCTTAAACTCAACTCTCTTATCTCTTATTCCCAAAACTGCTAAGTCTGAAGATCCCTAGGGCTTTATACCCATTTCTCTTTGCAACGTTATTTATAAAATTGTTGCTACTCTAATGGCTAAAAGACTTAAGCCTATTCTCTCTAGTGTTATTTCCCCGGAACAAACAGGGTTTGTGGAAGGTCGCCAAATTCTGGATGGTCTAGTAGCCTCCCAAGAAGTAGTGCATTCTCTAAAAACAAAAAAAGAAGCGGGTATGATGATAAAACTGGACCTCTCTAAGGCTTATGATCGTTTGAATTGGGAATATTTGAAATCGGTTTTAAGGGCCTTTGGTTTTTGTAATAGATGGATTGAATGGGTTTCCGCCATGATCTCTACCCCAAATTTCTCCATTCTTTTGAATGGAGTGCCTTCTAAAACTTTTAAGGCCTCCAGAGGACTCCATCAGGGGGATCCCCTGTCTCCCTTCCTGTTCATCATTGTGGCAGAGGGTTTAGGAAGATACATCAAAAAAGAATTGAGGGAAAGGAAAATTAAAGGAATCCAGATATGGGGGAGTAACATACCAATCACACACCAACAATTTGTGGACGATATCATGTTGTTTTGCGTAGTGTCTCTCAGAGAAGCAAGAAGAATAAAAGGGATCTTAGACCTCTTTATGGAAGCTTCTGGTACGCAAATTAATAAGGATAAGTCTTGTACATATTTCTTTAACACAACAAGAAATATCAGAAATTATTTAACAAGATTATTGGGTTTCTGATCAGGAGAGCTACCCACAAAATATCTAGGTACCCTGCTAGCCCTGAATCCGCTACGAATGACAAATTGGCAACAAACCATTGAGAAAATTGCAAACAAATTAGCCAACTGGTCCTTCAGAACACTAAATATAGCAGGTCGAGTAGTATTGGTCAAGGCAGTCCTACAATCGATTCCGATCTACCAACTCTTGGCAATGGCCGCCCCTAAAGGTGCGTGTGCCAAAATGGTGGAGATTTTCAAAAAATTCATCTGGGGAGGACCAAAGCAGCAAAGAAAGTGGGCACTGATATCCTGGAAGGGCCTGGTGAAAAGTAAAGCTGATGGAGGATTAGGCCTAAGAGATCCTTACTTCTTGAACCAAGTAATGGGGGCTAAGCTTTGGTGGAGGTGGATGAAGGGAGGGGACGACCTATGGAAAAGAATATGGAAAAAAAAATATAATATGACAACAAGTCCAGAGGAAATCTTAAGACTAAGGGAAACCCCGAAAGGTTCGACAATATGGAATTTGGCCAGTCAAAATAGGGAGATAATATCTAAACATGCTTTTTGGGAAATCAGGAATGGAAGTTCATCCAAGTTCTAGGAAGAAACCCGGCAGCAAAGAGAGAGATTGAATGGTTTTCAAGCTTTAAGTGGTACATACCAAAAGGAAAAAGAGGAAGGGATGGATTATGTAAGGGATTTTTGGAATGAAGGAAGCCAAGAAGAATCTTGGAGAACCTGGAAAAACCCGGAAGAATGGGATGGACATATTGCTAGGGAGCAAAGAGAGATGTATATAAAAGAAATGCAGACAAGGAAAATACCTATAAGAATAGGCCCATACATATTGAGATGGGGTTATACAATGAAGGGAAACTTCATGATTAAAGAAGCATACCATCTCTCCACCCAGCAAGAACAAGATGATATGACATCTATATGGAAACAAATTTGGAAGAGCAACAGGTGGCCGAAAGTGACTCACTTCTTGTGAATGGTATGTAAAGGTCGCATTCTGACTTGGGACCAACTTCAAAAACGCAGAATTCAGGAACGTCCCAGGTGTTGTCTCTGCAAACAAGATCAGGAAACGCAGGAACATCTCTTGAATTCCTGTAGTGGAGCACAGCAGCAATGGGAAGAAGTAAGGAGACTCTTTAGAAGGACAAATAGAGATCAACAGAACATCAGAGAAACCATTAAATAATGGGGACGAGGTCAATTCATGAGCCTAGTGGTTAGAAGAGCTTAGAGTCTAGCAGCAAGCATGAATATGTGGATGATATGGAAAGAAAGAAACAGGAGAATCTTTCAAAATAAAGAGATGTCTCAAGAGCAGGTCTGGGGAAAAATTCTGAGTCATATATGAGAGACCATCCTAGCGGAAACATGGAGCACAGAGGATTGGAAAATGAGTCCCGAAGAAGAATAAATTCTAAGTAAGCTGAATCTAAAACAAGGAATGGTTGCGCCACAAATGTGGAAACCCCCTAGTATAGGATGCAGCAGCCCTATTCACTTCTCTCACCCCACGGTAGGATTTATAAAATTGAATTCAGATGGAGCTTCTAAAGGAAACATGGGCCTGACGGGGTTTGGAGGCCTTTTCCGGGATGACCAAGGAAGAACAAGATGGATTTACTCAGATAATGGTGGCATCATGAGTAACAACGAAGCAGAAGGATGGAAGTGTATCAAGGACTGAAGATAACGATCAGAAATGGCTACAACAATCTGGAAGTTGAAGGAGATTCCAAAATGGTCACACACATAATAAAAAAACTCATTAAAGGGACATCATGGGACAAAGTTATGCAAAGCTGGAGGACGGCTAGCTTGGTCCAAGATATGGAATCTATCTTAAAGAGATTTGAGTACATGATCATTAAGCATGTAAGAAGGGAAGGCAACAGAGCAGTAGATTTCCTCACAAATTGGGGAAGTAATGAACAACGAGGCAAGTTGGACAGTATCTGGGCGACACACTCAGAGAAGCCAGAATTAGAACCTCTCAAAATGATATTAACCCAAGATTAACATGAAGACACGATCTAAGGATAATAGATACAGGTGGCCCCCGATCGAGGTTAGAAGGAAAGAAGGCAGGGGCAGAAGGATAGCTCATGGGAGCAACAGGACATAGAGACCACCTTCTGCTCGTAGCACCATCCAAAATGCCACGATGGAGTATTGCTTGTTAATGCGAGTCTCGAGAAAATGGAGTAAAAAGAGTGGGAGGAGAGAGAAGTGTAGAATTGGTGGCGGTAGTGGGATGGGAAGTGGGATGAGTGGGATGAATTACTTGAGGGTGGCAAAATGGAGAAGGAAACTAAATCTGCGTCGAGAGGAAGAGGAGCAAGGTGCAGCGCAAACATTGGGAGCCTCGATGGGAAATCACGATTTCAGGTATGTCTCCTTTGGCCCTCCTTCTGAATTTCTCTCTGATTTGCATGGCATGATGGAAGAGAGAGGTTCATTGGCAACCTCCGGGGAGGAAGGGAGTATGAGCGGGGTAGTATTTTACTCCACCATGCAAAGTAAAGAAGAAGCGAGGGTTAAGCAAGGTGCTGCACAAAATGGGCGGAGGATGAGTGATCCAGAAGACCGTCTAGGGAGAAATACCAAGGACCAGATCGTTCATACTATGACGAATGGTACAAGGGGGGTAGAGAGTCAAGATGCAAAAACTATGAACCTGGCCCAGGCGTTGGTCAGTATGACAGAGGGTTTACTTACCTTCCTACATCTGGGAGAAGAAAATAAATGGAAATCTCACAAAAATGGAGACGATTGGAGTAGGGTAGGAGGGATTAGGAATAAGGAAGTGAAGGAGGATGGAAAGTTTGCAAATCATAGAAAACTAACTTATGTTGATGAAAATTGCAAACAGGCAACAATAAAGGGGAAAATGGCACGCCTGGGCAGAGGCAGGAGGCGTGGAGGAAAAGGGTGACCAAGCCAACAGAACAAAGCTAACCAGCCAACCGCAACGCCTGTTAATCAGTGGCGGGGGAGGATATCCATGATGACCGCAGTCCAGGAACCCGCTATAACCTACCGAGAGGGGACGGATGAAGACATCTGCCAGCTTATCCAGGAAATGGAGGAGAATGTGATGGAAGAGCAGTCAGATCCTGAGATAGAGGAATGGGCAGACATCATCCATGACCCTGGCAACACCCGAGGATGTATGACGCTCTATAGGCAAGCACTTCATGTGTACTAGGTGTTAAAATGGCTTCTTGTGAAGGCTCTTGAGCAGGTGGCAGGAGAAGTGGCAGAAATTGCCCAAGGAATGCCAAACCTCAAAAAGGAAATGAAGAATTTGCAGGTGATCATTATAATGCAGGGAAACAAGCTGGATGAGATCCAACAGAGGCTGACTCAGATGACCCAAGCACCCAAGGATTCCATAATAGCTCCTGCTAACGCTGATCTTATCACTAATGACTAGAAGAAATAATCCTTCACTGTTTCTTCTGTTTTTTTGTGGATAGCTCATTTTTTCAGACTTTTATATGGTAGTTCTTAGTTTGTTAAGTGTTTTTAACTGCATAGTGTATATAGCTTGGATGGAAAGACTGGTTAAATTTTGTTACTGGACGCCTTATAGCAAACTCAGGTGGCCAACAGACTTGGTTTCCCTTTTGGGCAAGTTGAGGCCACCAACACATTGTATTTGGTTTTATTGGCTATTATAAATAGAAAAGGAAGTTACTACCCATGCTTACCAAAAAAAATAATATGAATAGACACACTAAACATGGAATCCATTATACAGAGACCATTAAATATGAGCAGGTCTATCTACGTACGAAACATTAAATATGATTAGGTGCATTAGTATTCGATAGATAGAAGATTAAAAGACAAAACATTAAATATGAATATGTATATTTGATAGACATAACATTAACATACAAAACATTAAATATGACTTGGCGCATTCGATACACAGGATAGTAAATATGAGTAGACGCACATAAAACACAAAAAATTACTTGGAGAAAAAAATATATGGCTAGCGAAGAAAAATATAAAATTTTATATAGCTCATGAGGCTTTGGATTAACGGTGAATGGGTGCATTGTTAATGCACTCCTTGTGATAGATCACTGGTTCAAAATCCCCCGTAGGTGCTTACCTACCAAAAAAAATAAAAAATATCAAATTTTATATATAACAGAGTCTATGATGTACAAATTGGAATACTGAGATCTGTGTCCTCTATTCGATAAGTTCATAAATGAAATGCCAAAACTTAATTTTATGCAACATTATTGAAACCTCCTAGTTCTTGTGGAAAGTTGGAAACCCGCTAGGGTCTCTTCGAGAGAACGCTTATCAGTATCCATAGAAGGAGAGGCAGTGTCAACGTGTAGACTTAGACAATTACTAATTCACAAAAGATAATTGTTAATTTAAATAGCCTCTTTAAATTACCCAACGTCATTCTCATTTCCAAGGATTCCTAGATGGCACCTGTGCACATGGAGAGATATTATGGTAAATCTCAAGTGTCCTTTCCCTTTGTTAAATCCAATGGCATTCCCCTTTGTTAAATCCAATGGCACTTGGAGATAAAATTGCTCTAGTTTTGTTAAAGCCAATGGAATTCCCGTTTGTTAAATCCAATGGCACTTGGAGATAAAATTGTTGTAGTTTTTTATATCATAAAACTCTCAAGTTATATATAAAGGATTATCAAATTGATTTTTTAAAATATTCTGGCACACACAAGTTTCATGCTTGAGGTGCACAATTATAGCCACGATCAATCATGTTAATAAGAAAACAATGTAACCACAATACCCAATATGTTTCTTTGTTATTAAATCATGCAATCATCTATTAGTCTAATTCAAATTTTGGTGGTTACGGGGTCTCTTGAGCGCATTACAATTCTGATGAAAAGGCAGAAATAAGGCTTAAGGCTTAATTATTTAGGAACAATTTTTTTTTTATAGGTTTTTATTGGTTGAATACAAATTACCTATCAATTTCTTATCAAGGTTATGATAATACAATGGTATTTTTGGAATTTACAACGGTAGTGTACTTAGCTTTATAGCAATTTTAGATTTACAAAAATCTCTCTAACCATCTTGAGAACATAATTATGAAAATGATGTCCAAGTCTCTTAATCTTAAAATTGATATGGATTTCAATTAAATAATTAGCATAGTTTTCTTAACAAAGATCTATGAAATTGACTTTAATTAAGAAGGATATAAAAATCTCAATTCAATTCTTCAATATATTTAATAAATTCAGAAATTTATTAGTGAATATTTAACAATTTTCTTTAGATTTTCTATGAAGGCTTTTCCAACTTAGTCTCTATCATATAATTAAGGTTTTACTCTTGTATTCAAATTTATGAACATACATGAACTACTGGCCCTTGAAAGGCATGCCAAAGGTTTTTTTAACATGACTAGTGTAAACTCAACCAATGATATTTGAGATCCACTAGTAGTCTTCCACTACTAGCCAACCAACAAGACTTTTCAAGAGATTTAGGAACAAAATACCTTCACACTTACAAGCATGCCTTTTGGTTCAAGAGGGAGTTTATTGCTATATTTTTAAGGTATCCATATAATCAAGACTTACTCCTAAGAACTATGCTCTTGAATTTCAACAAATGTATGCATTCATTCATATGGATACACGATTAAAAGAAAAGAAAAAAAACCATCTTTGAGTTTTAACTAGTAATCATATAATTTTCGCGTAATCCATAAACAATAAATTTATAAACACAACACGTTGATCATTTTTCCTAATAGACTATAGCGATATTTATCTTAAAATTTCTTAGTACTAGCAATCAATATCGGAAGGAGGCTTCTCTTTCTAACCATAAGCTCTGATACACATAAAATTACTACAATTGACCACCCCTTACCTACGCCATGATACCACAAGGGGTAAATGTTCCAAAATTAGATATATGGGTTAGGTGAAGGCAACTCCATCCCAAACATGAAAACATAATGAAATTTCCTACCTACTAAGCACGGGGTCCCCAAAAATTCCTTTTAGCTAGCTTGCATGGAAATATAGAGGTCCCTTCACTTCTCTAGAATCCCTAGATGATTTCTTTTCCAATTTCTTAGCTTGCTTGCCAAAAAGACCTTTATTTATGACCCCTCAATTAAACTAAGTTCTAGAGCACTTCAACAAGTATTTGACATGCAAAATTCATTTTTGGTGAATCTTGAACACATTGAAAATGGTTCAATTGCAATCAAATATTTTATGACATTTTCAAGCACAAAAACACAATTTATTCACCTAGAGTGCTTTAGCCTACATTCTACTATGGATTAAAAACATTCTCCCTCATGATTTTCAATGCTTCTAGCATTAATATGGTATCATTAACCTCTATGTAAGGCTAAATACATCTGTAAACAATTGTTTCACTTGAATTTTCCATTTGTGGGTCTCTACCTCTTCCATAATTTTCCAATTTGAATGTCATACGTTGCCACGTGCTTGCATGATTTTCCTATTTGTTTTAAATAAACCCATCAATTAGATTCAAATTCCAAGTAATGTACTCAACCTATTCCCTTCATTGAATTATGAAGCACCATTTTATCTTTAGCCTCAACTTCCACAATCATAAGGGTAACTATTCATATTAAAGAATTCTCAATCAATGAGCTATATGGAAATATGAAAGGGGTAGATTAAAATTCAAATTTCATGGAAAAAATTTGGTAAGATAATTCTTGCAACCTCCTCACTATTTCCCCTCTCATTGTATCATGGTCTATGTCAGTGCTTATATTCCTAGTTAGTTGTTCAACATTTTTAATTAAGAAAGAAATACATGTACATATTGTTCCAAGTTTAACCAATTCAACATTTGCATGCCAATTCAAGGAACAATAACACAACTAATTGCAATCTTAACCTAAGGGTGAAAATGGGTATGTTATAACCAACAAGGTTAACCCTTACAATCTAAATTGTGGTAAACACATTCCCAACATTATCATTTGCATTATATAGTTGTTTATTTTGGTTAGTTGTGGATTAAGAAGATGATTTTCTATTAGCTACACAATTGTATGTTTTAGTCTATATCACACGCTTCTGTGTAACATGTCGAGGCTACATTCACCTCTCTAGTGGGTCAATTCTCCCTTGTGTAATTAATCACATTTTGTAATATCTAAAATTGCTCCATCTTTCCTTATGTCTACCTACAACTCATCCTTGCAATACCAAAAAATAGGTGCCACATTCTATTGCATCTTAAGTTGACCTAACACTACCTTATTGGTGAGGCACCATCATCACCTTTAATAAAAGAAATGACAAGGCTAATAATATCTCCTCTTCCATCCATGAAACTTTTAGCTAGTTTGGTATCTTGGTCACCAATCTTCCTCAAATCCCTTCCCTATATTGTTCTTTGTCCCTAGAATAGGATTGATATAGCACTAGTGAAAATAGAATAAAGTATCTCTCTATCAGGCTCTTAACCTATAAATGTACAAATCAACTAAAAAGGTGATCAAAATGTTGCATGGTTGATATTTTATACATTCTAGTTTAATGTTTGACCTATACTTCATATATATTAGGAAGATTCACTAAACCTCTGCAACCACTCATAAAGATTCATTAGAAATTTAACCTGGTAAATATCATAAACTTTTCATCCAACCTTTATTATTTAAACTAATTCATAGTTCATCATAACAACATAGATTATTTTATAGAAAACCCTGGCAATATTACTAACAAACCAATTTTGTACTTATACCTTAAAAAGCCTCTACTTATTTCTATTGAGACCCCATACCTAGCATGATGCATTTCTAACAACAAATCAATTTGTTGGCTTTAGGTTGAAAATTAGGATCTAAGAAGCTGTCCAACAAATATTAGATTATTGTAGTTTAGCAATAGCATATTCTATACATAAAATAGGAAGTCTCACCCAAGATGCATTTGCTAGATGCATTTCCTAAATCTTCAATAGAAAAAGATCACAAAAAAAAATGAAAGGTTAACCTTATCACCTTATATTTCCACTATTTTTAATTGTTCATAAATCATTCACAATATCATTAACAAAAAAGATAACAATGATCATCATAATAAATATATGACCATCATCACATTAAGAAAGTGATTAAGAAAAAGAAATACATCATTTATATAAAATAAAACTTGAAAAAAGAAATGATTTAGGCCATGCATTGAATCATAAACATTGTACCAGAAACCAACAAAATACTTAACAACAAGCCAACCATATTCTTATTTCAACCATTTTTAACATTAAAATCATCCGTCATTTCCAACCACGATTAAAAAAAACTACCTAAAAACACCCCCACTAATAATACGCACACTCTTCATCCAAAATCTTAAAATAACTACCAAAATCTATTAAACAAATGCATGTGACTCCTACATATAAGTCTCCAACAACATTTATCCATAAGAATTAGAGATAACACCACTCTAAAAATCAACAACTTTGTTCTATCCAGCCCACTTTTCTATTTCGCTACTTTGTGCGATAGAATTTAAAGCCATTGAACAAATGCATAGCACTCAGACATACAAGTCTCCAACAACATTTATCCATAAGAATTAGGAATAAACACTCTAAAAATCAACAACTTTGTTCTATCCCGCCCACCGTTCTATTTCGCTTGTTTGTGGGGTAAAATCTACATGATTTCCAAAATATAGACTGTCATTGTAGTTCCATGTTTGTTTATCCAACGCTAATTTGACTTATCATCCCAAATATAAAGGACCCACATTGACATAGCACTAGACCTTGATCACGCTCATGACAATTGGTGTCATGTAATCTAAATAAGTGATTGGGAATGAATCATGCGGTCATCCAATTTGTTACATTATCATATTGCACCAAGGATATGAATACAATAAAGCTCGTTTAAGATTGGATCATGCACAACTCATTATCATAATGCATTATGTAATACACAAATCTAAGATTTTTAACCTTAACTATATATATTTATATTTAATTAATGATTTGTATGAGTTTTGTGAAATTAAATTATTTTATAATTTGAATTTTTTTTTGAATTTAAACTTGTCATTAAAATAATAAGGTATCTGAAATATTTACTCATGAGAATAAGATTTCGCATCTAAACCACTTATTATAATGAGAATTTTTTGTATTGATATTTACAATATAGAAATTGGGGAAAAATATAAAATTTTAACTCATTCTTAACATCATAATAATAATATTTCAATCACTTATAACTAGCATAACTACATTAGTAAATGTGGTTGATATAAGCCGAAGGCGTATATCAATCAATCACATTAACATCATAATAATAACACTTAAATCACTTATAACAATTAGATTATGTTAATAATAATACTTCAACCACTTATAACAACAAGCAACAAGATTTGATTATATAAATAAAAAATTTAAAAATTTTCCAAATAGTATTTATGATAGATTTGGCTAAAAAAAAAAGAAAAAAAAATGGACGGTGGGGAGTGAAAAAACTAGCAAAGTCACTAGGTGGATGGTTGATGGAGAGGTGAGGTGTACGTATGGTCAGTCTTTGTATGTCTAAACTAGCCAAGTCACTAGGTGGATGATTGGTGGAGAGGTGAGGTGAGGTGTACCTATGGCCACTCTTTGTATGTCTAATGATCGTTCTATATGAGGTTGATCTTTTGTTCCACAAAAAAGGTATTTCATACACTAATTTAGTCTCTTTCTTCCCCGTGACATTAAACTTAGATTATTAAATTATTATTATAAAATATATAAAGTAGTTGTTATTTTGATTGAATTTTTATTTTTATTTTTTACTTGGAAAATTTTGGGCATTGGGTATTGCTACTAGGCTAGCTAACCATTAGTATAGACTCACTTAAGAGTGCAACACAAAACTTATCAAACTTAAACCTTTTGGCACAACCACCCAACCTAAAATCGATTGACATAATATAATTTTGATTTGCAATAAATGGTAAATTAAATATTTTGGTTCCATCCATAATTCTTATTTAATTTTGGAGCACTCACGTTTAATATATTAGTTCTTAGTAATTCTCTTATAATATTTTCATATTAATATAAATTTAAAAATATACATATTATAATAATAAAAATAAAAACAAATGACCCCAAGGAATGTAGAATAGACGGTGAAGGGGTGTACTATTAGGTCATTCCGTGATATGAAATGTACTAGTTCAAAATTCCTTGGGCAAAAATCCAATCATGTTAAGGGTTGGTGTGCCTATCCAGCATAAATACCACTACGACAATTTAAATACCGAACTTAAATACCAATGAGACAATTTAAATACCCATACCAAACTTAAATACCACAATTTGCCACATATCACTAACCACTTGACAAACAAATAAATCACAAAATTTAATTGTTTTAAATTTTTTATATTTTAATAAAATTATATATAGACATTCAAAATCTTACTAAATCCAAAATATTTTATATATAAACAGTTAATTTCTTCAATTTACAATCTCAATAACTTTTAATTAAATTTCAAATAAATTTATCACAAAGTATACATAAAATAATATATCCATAGACACTTAATCAATAATATATAAAATATTTATTACTTAGTTAACGAGATTATGTAACATTCATTACAATATTTATTTATTACCAACGCTGCATTCCCACAGTCATGACTCGGCTCTAAATATTTATTTTCTACCACCTATGCAGATCTAATGAATATTCTAAATATTTATTTATTACCAACCCTGCATTCCCACAGTCATGACTCGGCTCTAAATATTTATTTTCTACCACCTATGCAGATGCAGATCCAAAGATCAAAATATTTATATATATGCTACGTTTTAAAGGCGATCAATATGCACTTCAGAGAGTGATCAATATACGTATTATCGAATTTGAAGTTTTCCGTGCGGTTAAGAATTAATTTATAATGCTTTAAAATTTAATTATAATATAATATTGTTCACGGGGTTTTGGATTCATGGTGAATGGGTGTTTTGTTAAGGCACTCCTTGCGATAAGTTATCGGTTCAAATTATAATATTAATATTAATAATTTAATTTTAAAATTATAATAAAAATATATATATATATATATATATATAATAAAAATCCAAGTGGACATAATTACTCTGACATTAAATGTCATATATGTTATATTAACTTAATTATTTGACGCTCTGCCATTAAAATGCATTACAATAAATAATATAATGTTTAATAACTTTATATGTCATATTAACTTAATTATTTGACGCTCTGCCATTAAAATGCATTATAGTAAATAATATAATGTCTGAAAACTTTATATGTCATATTAACTTAATTATTTGACCTAGTTTATGTTTTGAGAATCTAATAAACATAAAGATGTTTTTATATTTTAGACCACCATCACTTTTTAGATCAGCCATAGTCTAACGATTATGTTTTTTTGCTTTGAAAGTTATGGAAATTCTGGTCATTTTTTGAAAAAATATGGTAGTGATTTTTATAAATCCAAACAAAAGTTGTTAAACTTCATAATTTTAGGTGCTTTAGTGGTTTTTGGTGACGCTGAATCTATTTCCACCATCAAAAACATGATTCAAATAGTGCATCTACAAGATTTTTTGAAATTTTTTTCACCGGATTCCGACCACCTTTTCCGTCAAGACAATTCCTTGGCCTCCATAGACGACTTCTTTAAATTATAACAAATACATAATCCCACCTATACAACTGGACCACAATCACGCACACTCAATGGCCCAAGATATATTTGTTGAGCATAATGCTTAAACTAAGCAATGTAATTGCTGACAAATTAGCCATCAAATTTTGTGCTTTGAGTTATCAGAATTAGTGCAGAAAATTAATAGATTAGGGACAACAAATTAATAGATTAGGGACAACATATTAGTCAGATAATGGATAATCAAATTAGAAATATGTTGGCTATATAATAATGTATTCATTGCTCCTATGGAGATATGAGATTCCAATGAGAGTTCAGCTCATGGATTGAGAATCAGACTTCTCTTATTTTTGTTCATTAGTTTTGTTTATGTTTTCATATGTATGCTCTTGATAGATTTAACATGGTATCAGAGCTAGGTTAAGAGAGTTGATTTATATGTGAAGTGTGTGTTATTGGCAGGAGATTTCAAAAGTTTGTGAAAGCCATTTGTAAGAGTTTTCATAATTTTGTGAACCCTGTGCAGATTCAAGTTATTGGTGGGAATGCTTAGCAATTAGCAGCAATGGCCAACAATATGAATATTTCTCAACCACAAATACCAGTGTTTAAAGGTGAGAACTTTGGTTTTTGGAGCATTAAGATGAAAACATTGTTTCTCTCACAAGATTTGTGGGATTTCATAGAGAATGGATATACAAAACCAGATGCTCAAACACTTGGCCGCCGGACTCAAGACCAAAGAAACCAGCGAAAGGAAAATCGTAAGAAAGATTCAAAGGCTCTCTTCCTAATCCAGGAAGCAGTGAATGATTATATTTTTCCAAGACTAGTTAGAGTAACAAAATCAAAGGAGGCATGGGATGCTTTGCAACAAGCATATCAAGGAACTGATAAGGTAAAAATTGTTAAGTTGCAATCCTTAAGAAGAGAATTTGAAATTTTGTGCATGCAAAACTTTGAATCTATTCAAGATCTTCTCACTAGAGTTATGGGTATAGTAAATGAAATTAGGTCTTATGGAGAAGATTTAAAAGATCAAAAAATTGTTGAGAAGATTTTACGAAGTTTGCCTCAAAATTTTGATGGGGTTGTTGTTGCTATTCAGGAGTCTAAGGATCTAACTCAGTTGTCTGTGAATGAGCTAATAGGGTCTCTTCAATCTCATGAGCAAAGAATCAATAGATCTTTTGAAAAATCTATTGAGAAAGCTTTTCAAGCAAGAGGAAATATTTTTAAAGACTAAAGAGGTTCCTCTCATGAGAAAAGCCATAACACTTCTAGAAGAGGAAAAGGAAGAGGACAAACATACAGAGGAGGCAGAGGTAAAGGAAGATTTTTTTCTACATACAAGAAAGGAAGAGGTGATGATGACAGTGATGGAGGCAAAAGATTTAATAAATCCCAAGTTTAGTGTTTTTATTGTAAAAGATTTGGCCACTATGAAATAAATTGTTGGAAAAAAACAAAAACAAGAAGTTAATTTTTTTGAAGAAAGAGAAGAGGTTGGCACTTTATTCTTGGCTTCTGATTCAACTAATAATGTTTCCAAAGAGGTGTGGCTTATGGATAGTGGTTGCTGCAATCACATGATAGGAAACAGAGATGGCTTTGTGCAGATAGATGAATCTACAAAACCTGATGTACTATTGGTAGATAACAAGCTAGTTGAAGCTAAAGGTAAGGGAACAATTGTTGTGAAGGTGAAACAAGGAAAACCAAAGCACATTAATGATGTTTTATATGTTCCTGGTCTAGCACATAATTTGTTGAGTGTGGCATAACTCCTTGAAAAGGGATATTTAATTTTTTTCAAGGAGAAGCAATGCATAATCTATGATAAAGATGATCACAGTGAAATTATTACTAAGACTAATATGCTGCAAAAGAGAATTTTTTCTTTCAATCTCCCTTGCAAAACAAGTACAACATTAAATGTTGCTTATGATGATAGTTCCTCACTATGGCACATAAGATATGGACATTTGAATATGAAAGGTTTGAAATTTTTATATAACAAGCAAATGGTCAAAGGGTTACCACTTATTGGTTCTACTTATAAAGTTTGTGAAGGGTGTATTCTTGGTAAGCAACATAGAGATTCATTTCCAATAGGAAAATCATGGAGAACAAGTAAACCATTAGAACTAGTGCACGCAAATATATGTGGTCCTATGCAAACCTTGTCTCTCAATAAAAATAAGTATTTCATTATTTTTGTAGATGATTTTAGTAGAAGAACTTGGGTACATTTCATTAAAGAAAAATCTGATGCATTTGTCATATTTCAACAATTTAAAGCTCTTATGGAAAAGCAAAGTGGTTATTGTCTAAAAACATTACGCACAGATAGAGGCGGAGAATTCACTTCTAATAAGTTTGATTCTTATTGTAAAATGAATGGCATTCAAAGGCAATTGACAACGAGTTATACTCCCCAACAGAATGACATTGTTGAATGTAAGAATAGAACAATTGTTGAGATGGCTAGGAGCATGATCAAAATTAAAAACCTTCCAAACATTTTTTAAGCTAAAGCTGTAGCTACATATGTTTATTTGCTTAATAGATTCCCAACAAGAAGTGTGCAAACTATTACCCCTTATGAAGCATGGTGTGGAAGAAAACCCAACATTTCTCATTTAAGAGTCTTTGGTTGCATTGCCTATGCTCATGTTCCTACTAAAAAGAGAAGAAAGCTTGATGATAAAAGTGTGAAATGCATTTTTATTAGATATTGTGAGGAAACCAAAGGTTATAGATTGTACAATCTAGAAACTGGAAAATTAATGATTAGTCGTGATGTGTTACTTGATGAGAAAGAAGAATAAAAATGGAATCACGATGTGCAACAACAAACTCCAAGTATTGTTGTACAAGAAGATGAATCTTTTGTTTCTGCAAATCCATCCAATAATCAATATACTTCAGAGGCCACATCCACTCATCATCTTCTGCTACTTCAAGTCATGTTTCAAGTCCAAGTCCTCTTTGAAAAAGACAAAATCCTTAAATGAAATTTATGGTTATACTAATTTTTCTTTGATGTCTCAGTTTGAAGCAGAGCCAAGGTGTTTTGAAGATGCAGTAAAAGAGTTAGTTTGGTGAAAAGCAATGGATGAAGAGATGGCAGTGATTAAAAGAATGAAACATGGGAGCTTGTGGATCCTCCTACTGAAAAAGAAGTCATTGGGGTGAAATGGTTGTATAAAACCAGGTATGCTGCCGATGGATCAATACAAAGGCACAAAGCAAGGTTAGTAGCAAAGGGATATGCTCAACAACTAGGTATTGACTACAATGAAACATATGCTTATGTTGCAAGATTTGATATAATCAGAATTGTTTTAGCATTGGCAGCACAATATAAATGGTTAGTTTATCAATTTGATGTTAAATCAGCCTTTCTAAATGGTGAGTTGAAAGAAGATATATATGTTCACCAGCCCCAAGGATATGAAGAAGTAGGAAATGAACACAAAGTAAACAAACTGAAAAATGCTCTTTATAGGCTTAAACAAGCTCCAAGAGCATGGTACAGTAGAATTGACACTTATTTTTTGAAAAAGGGGTTTAATAGAAGTGAAAATGAACACACATTATATATCAAGTCAAATGGTAATGATATAATAATAGTGTGCTTATATGTAGATGACTTGATATACACATCTTCAAGTGATTTGTTAATGGAAGAGTTCAGACAGGCTATGATGACTGAATTTGAAATGACGGATTTGTGTTTGCCCCATTATTTTCTTGACATAGAAGTGACACAGATGAATGATGGACTTTTTATTTCACAAGAAAAATATGTTTCAAATCTTCTTAAAAAATGGAAAATGACAAATTGTAAACCTATGAGCACACCCATGAATACAAATAAAAAATTTCCTGTAAAAGATGGCACTGAAAAGGTAGATGCTCAATTCTATAGGAGTCTGGTAGGAAGATTTTTGTATCTTACTACCACTAGGCCTGCTATTATGCATGCAGTAGGCTTGATTTCCAGATTCATGCAAAGTCCAATCAAGATTCATTTTGGAGGAGCAAAAAGAATTTTGAGGTATCTTTGTGGAACAAGAAATTATGGAATTTGGTATACTTCATCAAATAATTTTAGGTTGGTTGGTTATACATATAGTTATTGGGCTAGATCTTTTGATGATAGAAAAAACACTTCAGATTATGTATTTAGCCTTGGATCAGGTGCAGTATTATGGTGTTCAAAGAAGCAACCAACTATTTCATTGTCTTCTACAGAGGCAGAGTATATTGCAGCAACAACAACGACATGTGAAGCAATTTGGTTGAACAAAGTATTGTTAGATCTAAAACAAGAACCAAAATATGCCACAACTATTCACTGTGATAACTCGTCTACCATTGCCATAACTAAAAATCTGGTGTTTCATAATTGCACCAAACACATTGATATCAAATATCATTTCATAAGAGACTATGTGGCAAAAGGAGAAATTCAAATAAAGTTTTGTACAACAAATGAACAATTTACGAAAGCACTACCTAAAGGGAAGTTTGAATACATGAGGGATATGCATGGGATCACCTCATTAAGCATTAAGGGGGAGTGTTGACGATAATTCTTAAAATAAGCTATGTAATTGCTGACAAATTAGCCCAACAAATTTTGTGTTCTGAGTTATCAGAATTAGTGCAACAAATTAATAGATTAGTCAGTTATCATTCAACAAATTATTAGGGACAACAGATTATTCAGATAATGGATAATCAAATTAGAAATATGTCAGCTATATAATAATGTATTCATTGCTCCTATGATGATATGAGATTCCAATGAGAGTTCAGCTCATGGATTGAGAATCAGACCTCTCTTATTTTTGTTCATTAGTTTTGTTTATGTTTTCATATATATGCTCTTGATAAATTTAAGAATAATGGTGACCTAACACACATGAGACTAGCCATCATCCACTAATGCAATATCCACCATGTGGAAATGACGCTTGATAGGGATCTGCCATCTGCAACAGATCACCATCATAGTTCTAACTAGAGATCTGCACGTCATAGTGCCGGTGCATGACCTAACACACATGAGACTAGCCATCATCCACTAATGCAATATCCACCATGTGGGAATGATGCCTTGATAGGGATCTGCCATCTGCAGCAGATCACCATCATAGTTCTAACTGGAGATCTGCACGTCATGGTGTTGGTGCATGACCTAACACACATGAGACTAGCCATCATCCACTAATGCAATATCCACCATGTGGGAATGACGCCTTGATAGGGATCTGCCATCTGCAACAGATCACCATCATAGTTCTAACTGGAGATCTGCACATCATGGTGCCGGTGCATGACCTAAGTTGCTGCAACATTTAACCAGCGGTCAACTTTGTATATTTAGGGTCATTGTTTTTTCCGGGCGCGCCCCATCAGATAGGAAAACCTTCTCCATCTGGTTTAATGCTGAAGCACTTGAATTTATACATCCATCCATGCCTAGCCACGCAGAATCCATGGGTCCATGACCAAAAGGATTCCTGAGCCCATTCTAATCTTCCTCTGTGATATGGATGGATATCGATGGCCATAAATGTTTTAATTTGAATTTCATAAACGCACTTCCTACCTTTAAATTTTAAGTATATTATGTTTCCACCACAGTCCGCTACTCATCCAGGTTTGAAATTTGAATTTGTAAGCGGAGGCCTATATTTTTGTTGTTGCCTGAAATTTTGAAGCTAATCAGTGGGTGTTTCATGGAGGATTAGAATCTATGGTTTGTGGCTGAAATGGAGGATTAGAATCTATGGTTTGTGGCTGAAATGGAGGTGCATGAGAGGCTTTTGATCGTGGAAGATGAGGCATTTCGTGCTGCCTAACCTGGCAGCGCTCCAATATTGTAGCCATATTTTTCACTAACATGCGGAAGAATAATATCATATGATCACCCTCCTTTTTTGCTTAATGCACTTCAGAATTCATTTTATGCCCTTTTGGTTTAATGCATTCCGCAATTTGAATCTCCACACATTGACATTATGTTATTTTCACTTCGATGTGATATTATTTTTTAATAAATATATTTATTTTAAAATAGATTTAGTTAATTTTAATTTAATTATATGGACAATAGAGATTTAATTTTTATATAATATTTAGGGAATATTTTTACATGTGTGTTTTTAATATTTGTATATTTTTTTAATCTTAGTAATACAAGATATATAAGGAATAAGTATTTTGATACATGATGTTTAACATCTTTTACTAACTATTTAATATATATGAGTATAATTATGTATTTATCTTAATTCCTAAATATACTCATCATTATTTATCTTAACTCTAAATTTACTAAACTTAGAAAATATCTTTCTTTTTTAAGTGTAAAACATTAAAACAAATTTACAGATAGATATATATGATCCTCTTGACAACTAATACATATATATGGAATTAAAAAAAAAAAAAAATATATATATATATATATATATATATATATATATATATATTTTAATTTTGTTAAAATCTGGATGATACATGTAAATGATCATTTTTATTTAACATTTTTTATTAAAAAATTAATTTAATTTTTTATATAATATATATAGTATAGATTATTGGTATAGATAAAGATTATTGTAAGTATTAAGTTTTTATCATAGTTATTAATTAAATTTAAACATTAAGTTTTAAAATATAATGATTTCTAAAATGAGTCATCATTATTTAAGTCTTTTTCAATGTAATATGCATATTATGAATAAGTAGCATAGATCTATCTTAACTCTATTGCTAACAAGTTCCAAAAGGGGTCAAATTTCTTAAGATAAAAATGTATTTTTGAGTAGAAAAACTTAAGAAAGTTTGCATTTGAAGAGATTTGATTCATCTAAGTTGATTTTTAATAATATTATTTACATTTATATAAACTTTGCATCTCTATGTATGAAAATATTTTTTTTTTGTTTGATTAAGACTTTGATAATACATATAATTACATAGTGCTTGGCACTTTTGATTAACTTGTTTTAAAAAATTTTAATGTGATATGCATAGTATATATTTTATATATAGCTTACAAAAGAGTTTATTATAAGTATTATGTTTCTATACCTTTATTAATAAGCAAAGATTCATTGTAACTATAGATCCACTAAGCATGTGGAAGCATCGGATCTCTCAAAATGGGAACTCCTTTTTTTAGTGAAAAACTTGGGGAAAAGTTTGCTCCTCTATAGATTTGATTTTTCTCATCATTTGGTAGATGGGGAGTTAAGATGGATACGCTAGTTCTCAATAATTTTATTTCTTTAACTTTGATAAATGGGGATTTAAAATAGGCATGTGCTTATTATTAATGATATTATTTATATTTATATTTATATTTATTATTTATATTTATATTAGTTAAAACTTTGTTAATAAATGAAGTATCATATATATGGGATTGCCACTTTTTTTACCGTGTTTTATAAAAAAAAATTAAACTTATTTTTTTAATGTGATATGCATATCATTGATTATATATATATATATATATATATATATATATATATCCACTGGAAAAATCAGTAATTTTCATTAAAAGTTTATAAAATTACATAAGTAGATGCCCTTGGCATTGCTGTGATGTTCATTCAAAATCACCTCGCAGGGTGTTGATCAGATCATGTTGCAAAAAAGGAAAATACATATATGTGTGTGACTGTTTTAGCCTGTTCGAGATCGCATAGGATCCATTTGCATACAAAATATCATCCATTTTTATGTACAGTTCATCATGACAAAAATGCTTTGCTACTATCGTCTATCGGGACTATTGTCCCGCTGGTCTCTGTGATCGATATATGGTCTATGATAAAACCTATGTTCTTCAGTCCCCTGCTGCTCCACAATTAGCCATTCGCCTCTGGGAAGTACCGAGGCCTCTTTGGATAGTTTGTCAGCCTCGCAGTTATGCTCTCTGTAAATGTGTAAACAGGAGAAATAATTAAAAGCAGCTTTGAGAGAGTGTGCATCATATAATAAATTGCTGAGAGTGTGTGAATGACATGTGGAGTCATTATTGATCCAGTTCACAACCACCATAGAATCCCCGAATATATTCAGATTTGTGCACTAATGAGATAATGCGAAATGCATTAGATTCCGAATGGCAGATAGTTCAGCGTAATTATTCGATCTTGTGCCGAATCCCATTTTTACAAGGAATCTGTGATGTTCGTTTATATGTAGTATAAAACCACCTCCACACCCCGTTTGATTTGCTGCCCCATCGAAGAACGCCCATGGGGTCGATTTATCAATGGCAGGCATCGCCCGAATCGTCCTGGTTCGAGTGGGGGGAGGGTCAGGTAATTCATGGTATGCGGCGAGGATTTTTGTTTCAGTCTGAGGCCAATTCACAGCCTGTTCCTCGAATATCACACGGTTCCGCGCAAGCCAAGTGTACCATGATGCCACGAGGGGGAGGTTTTGTAGCTTGGAGCCCGGGTGGCTTTGGGTCCAAGTGGACCATGCACCGGTGAGATCATCTCCATTCCAGCTCCTCGCTATGCCCAGGTGAGTGCAAATATTGTTCCATAGAGCGTGTACAGCCGGACAATGGAGGAGCATGTGGTCTGTGGTTTCAGATGCCGCCTTACAGAATATACACCAGGTGGGACCGAAGACAGCTCTGTGAGTGAGGTATTCACCCGTGGGGATGATGCCTTTGAGGGCACACCAGAAAAATAATCTGGAGCAGGGAGGGGCGTTTAATTTCCAAATGTTATGCCACCACGAGGGCAGGGTATCAGGTATCCTGTGAGAAATGAGTTCTCTGTAGCCATATTTGGGTGCGTATATACCATGATCCGCCTTGCACCAAATGAGTTCGTCAGGTCCCTGCTTGATGCGGATATGGGATTTGGTCAAGGCACGAATGTATTCATTCCATTCCTGATGCCACTGCGGGGGGAGATCGAGCTGTTGTGCAGATTTCCAAGCTTGTGAGAAGATGTCTGTGCGCTGTTGGTCTGCAATATGGACAAAATTTCGAATATTCTGATTATGAAGATGAGTAATGAGGTCGCGGGTGAGGGTGTGCCTGCCCCCACAATTGATCCACGGGTCCATGCCAATCCTGCCCAGCGACCCATCGTTAATTCTCCATACAAGGTTATCTCGGATGAGGGGAAGGGAGTGTATCAGAGCCTTCCAGATTGATGAGCATCCCTTCGATGACCAAGATGGTAATCTAGCCCAATCCATTATATCCTGGGGCCAGATGTATTTGTGATAGGACACATGCGCCCAAAGATTTTGACTAGTTAATAGGGTCCATCCCATCTTGGCAGCAAGTGCCGAAGCGAAATCAGGGAGGTCTTTGAGACCCCAACCGCCCCATTTTTTGGGCAAAGAGATCTTCTTCCAGCTTATCCAAGCAAACATTCTTTTGTCCTGATTTCCATTCCAGAGGTAACGGTTGCATAGCTGCTGCAGCCGTCCTAGGATATTCCTTAGTATCCATGCTAGTGCCATCCAGAAAACCGGTGTAGCCTCTAATACTGATTTGATGAGCACCAGTCTGCCTGCCCTAGAGAGGAATCTGAAGCTCTAGCCCGAGAGTCTTTTTTCCAATTTGGCCACCAACCAGACCCAATCAGCAATTTTATGACAGGTAGGCTTCAGATTGAAGCCCAAGTATTTGAGGCCTCTGTCCAGAGGGTGCGCATTGTAGGGGAAAGCCTGAAGGGCTAGCTGAGATTCTTGTACTGAAGTATGGGTGCAGGTGATGGTTGATTTCAACTGATTTGGTAACATACCTGTTGCAGCAGAGAAGAGTTGCAGGATCTTTGAGAAGGTTCGAGAGTCCCGAATACTGCCATCAAGTATGATGAGAACATCGTTCACGAAGAGTAGGTGAGTGAGAGAGCAATGATCGGATATACGAAGGCCCCGGATATCTCCAGATATATATATATATATATATATATATATATATATATATATATATATATATATTAGAAAAATAGTTGATCATGAATCATTATTGTGCAAGAGGTTACATGTGGGAGATGTTGTAGTGGTTGTAAATTAGTGTAAACATTTAAATGTTGGTTGAATATGGGAAAAATATTGTAATGTCCATAAAATGAAGCATTAGTTCAATTAATAATCATAATAAAAGGACTTAATTAAAACTAGTAATAAAAAGTAAAACGTAATAAAAATAATAATTAGATTCAATTCAATTTATTATATCATTATAATTTTATTTTTATTAATAAAATTAGAAACATTTTTGTATGCATAACAGGATAAAATAAATTTAAATAATAATAAATTCATATTCTTTTTTTCTTCCAGAGGTTGAATATCAGAGAGATGTTATAACGTGGCATAAAATGAAGAATTAGATTAAATAATAATTATAATAAAAAGAATTAATTAAAAAACTAATAACTAGATTAAGTTCAATTCGTTATATTGTAAATTATTTTTATTAATAAAATTAAAACATTTTTTATATGTATCGCATCAAAATAAATTTAAATAAAAATAAATTCATGTTTATTTTTTCATCCTAATGACCCATAAACATGTCACACAACCAACCTGATAGACCTAAGGAGAATTGAAAATGCTCCTCTCATAATAACATAGAGCCAAAATATTTTAGAAAAAATGATTAATATACATATAAAGGTTAATAAATTTAGTTAATAAATATACAATTAAAAATATAAATATAAATATAATTGTAAAGTACGTGTTAATTGGGTTATCTAAGGTGGTTTGGAAGAAATATGTGATCGTCTCCACCTGGATTCAATTCCCACAAGTGACATGATGGATGTTCACAATAAATGCATATCACATCAAAAAAAATTACAAAAATTATAAACATGTCAAGGAAAAATATTACATATATATGTAACTATATTAAAATAAAAAATAAGAATATTTATATAAATATAAATAATATTATTATGGATCAACATAAATCCAATTTAACTATAACGATTAATATTTAAATTTAAATTAATAAACTTTGTATTTAAATTTAATTAATAAACATATAAAATTTTAATATTTACTAATTTTGTTTTCCAAGTTATATATCTATTTATCTATCTATATATATCAGTAATGTTATCCATATCAAATTAAAAAATAGATTAAACAAATTATAAACGCCTTAAGGAAAAATATTACATATATATGTAGCTATATTAAAATAAAATAAAATAAGAACGTGAAATTTACATAAATAACATCATTTTGGATCAACATTGATCCATCTTAGCTCTACTAAGGACTAAGAGGAATATGTATTGCGGATCTTTCCTCACTTTTTGCACTCGAAAAGAGATTTGCATCTTACCTCTCAACCCTAGATAGATCCAGAGTTAAGATGGATCTATATTGTTAATAATAATTCTTTAAATACATGGATCTATATTGTTAAGAATAATTATTTAAATACATCTATATCTGATGTAGAAGCATCCTAAAACTCAATTGACACAACCTTTTTTTACCACAAGAGTTTCTTCCTCAAAGTGTGGATTTAGTTAGATTAGGAGAATTCCTTGTTTTCCTTGTAAAATATGAGGTTGTGATTGAAGCCAAATTGGGCTATCCAATTCACTATTCATAGATATGGAAGGATTTCCACTCATGTATTTACTTATTCTTTGAATTTAATAAAATAAGCATTGTGGAGCAAGGAAAATTGAATTAATTTATTCCAAACTAGTCCTTCTACAATCTCATATATACATTTCTTTGAATGTGTGACTATGTATTATAAATATTGTAGAGTATTATGTTAAGTCCTTGTTTCATTCTATAATTGGAAATAGAGGCACCCACATTAATACACTAGTCTTCAACATATCCTACGTTAAAATCTTTAACGGGGCCAGGATCAGAGTACACAGGCAAAGGAGACACACATTCCTTTGTTTTTTTTTAAGTGACAAATGTATGTCATTTGATAAAGGCTAGAGAGACAGAACAAAGGTTCTCTCAAGATAGTCCCATTAATTGACAGGTTCGGGCTAACATGTCTCAGGAGTCTTATCCCTTGAGGTTAAAAGAGTTGCGTGCGAAGGACTTGTCAATATAATAATGACCAGGATGATGTGGAGGAGCCGATGACATGGAGAACACCAGGGTGAGATGGACTGAATGTATTGGTTAGTAACAAGTTATGAAGTTGAGTCTACTTTAGACTAAACTTGAAGGCGATGATTGACATAAATATTAACATCTCAGAGTTCGTCTCCTACAAGAAAATATTTTTCACATTGTTTGGAAGAGTTGGGGTGACACAGAGGTGAGGTGACATGTAAAGTTGGTGACACATTAGAGGAATTTCAGCTTAAAAGTGGCCTCCTAAGGAAAAATAATAAAATAATAGTTAAAATAATAAAAATAATAGTTTTTCTTCTTTTCCCTCCAAAAAATTTACATGTACCTGTTTTTAAATTTAAAGGATTTTGATTGGTTTACATATTATGACATGAAAATTTCATGGGCACTTTTAGGCTAAAATTTCCTCTAACGTGACAAAGACTGGGGTAATGTGGAGCACTTTTATTGGAGGACGAGACTGATAAGTTGTTGTGGGTTTTGCTGACTCCTTTTGAAGGTAAAAGGACCTGAGTACTTCTAAAATGGTTGCGGGATGAAAAACAATTGGAGTCGGGAATGATAGTTGATGGGAAAAATTCCCCTTCCCTGGAGTCTGTCGCTTAGAGAATTCACTTTGTATGCACTTTGGAACAAGTTGGGGTGACGTAAGTTCAGGATGACATGTCCCGATGGGTAAATAATTGTGCGCCAAGAAAATGGTTAGGGACTAGGTCTTATAGTGTGGTAGCGTAGAATAGAGCAAGAGGAAAGTGTAAGACACTAGGAGCTTGTTGTATCGGCTACAACCACCCTCCAAAATTTTTCCTTAGCTTCATTTTGGAGGTTCCTTACCAACCATCCTTAGCAGCATGTCTTTCACTGTCAAGTACATAGGCTTCAGCTGAGTTTTAGTGGCCTACCGGCCTGTGCATGTCAACTTGTTTGTCTCCCTCTCGCAAGTCAGTATTCCGAACTTAGACTATTTGTTGGTTGAGACACTCCCCCATAAAATTGTGCAATTCTGGAGGGAAACCAACCTTCCCTCCAGAAATTGCGCAAATTAGTTGGGTAGACTGCTAAGCTCAAAAATTCCACAGAGAAGTTAGTTAGGCTTCCTTGAGAAAAATATGCAATCTAGTCCAACACTGTAGCTCAGCCCAAAAATTGCTCAATTATGGGTAGCAGTCACCTTTTGACCCCAAAAATTACACAATCCCTCAGAGACAGCCATCCTAGCTCAACCCAGAAACTATGGAAATCCCTCTCCCAATCTTATAGGCTGTTTCATGTGGCTTCAGGTTGATCGGTTCCCTCCAGGACCGAGCAACATTGATTTGCATGCATGGGTTGTTTTTCCCGAAATAGCAAAATGAAGCATGCAAAAGGCATCCCTAGATTTGAGGGATCTATTTTTATCAACTAGAGGTTACATGCATAGATCATTTTAGAAACCTCTCGCTAAGTGTTTCTTTTTCCTAAATTTGTGGCATGCGCGTCATAACCTTGATCTTATCAAAACTTATGAACTGGACATTGCAAAGCTCATTCCTCACATCGACCTTGCAGCTCTGACATCCCACATCACATCCAGTAGTCTTTGGCACTTTTAGCTTAACTATTTCAGAGTAAGTCTACTTCTCATGTCTTGCTGCTTTTCTGTCGCTTTTTGTGTTCTGCTTTGTGTAAGTGTTGTCTACTAGATTTCAATGAGCGCTTGCTGTTGTTTTAATGTATGTTAGCTTGCAGGAGCACCATTTCAGTTTTCGTTTACATCTCACTGTTGTCGCATGAATGAAATCTTTTTGCACCAACGGTCATCGTTGTGGCAACCCGCTTCACACACATGAATGTTTTCCCATTTTCTGAATCCTGCACTTATTGTTTACATGCATGATCATTCACTCTTGTTTACACTTAGTTTCACCATGCATTCAGACTTCTCATGTTTTCCGTCTCCCATCGATGGGTCTGGGCTGCCTTGGCCGGCTAGTATTGCGCATTTCTAGAAATGAAGGATATGTCTTCCCTCCAAAAGTTGTGCAAGTCTGGCCCAGCACTGACCTCTAGGCTTGCATTGCACAATTCTGGGAGGAAGTGCCTTGTTGGCCTTAGAAACTGTGCAATGCAGTTTGCTGATTTGCATGTCACTGCTGACTGGAATTGCGCATTGTTGAGTTTCAATCCTCAGCAGGCCAAGTTGGACTATGCATTGCATAGTTCCAGCATTCAGTCAGCCTCCCGACAGCTCGAACTGTGCCTTGCGTAGTTTTAGCAGTCAGTCTCCTAGCCTCCTAGTGAAAATTGTGCAATCTTCATAGATAGTCACACAGGTATGTTGCATGTCAGTCGTCCAGTTTGTTTTGGTTTTCAACTGACAGATTGCTTGTCATGAGTGTTGCTATGTCTCCAGGTGTCACAGGTGTTCATTTGCCTCTCAGCAGCACGGGTACAATGGTTCCCAGGAGAGGAGAGTCAAAGACACCATTGAGAGCGCAACCGGGGATGCAATCGATCAAGTGTCTATGCACTCGCTTATCTATGAAGACACCAAGTTGTGCATAGACAATGATATCAAGATGAAATGGTAGCGGTATCACAGTGAGCAACACCATCAGCAGCAGCAGAAGGTGGCGGAACTGCGTGCGATAAATGCAAGAGGAAGGTTGTTGATAACGCAAAGGCGGAGAAAAGTTGCAAGTTTAAGAAGATCCACTTGTGATGAAAGGAGCTTTGGAGATTGAGGCTATGAGGTGACAACACAACAAGAAGATCATGCGAAGGCATAGAAAGAGATGAGAGAAGGAGTTGTAGCAGGAACAGGTACAACAGGAGGCACAACATGCACAAATAGATGGAATTGTGCCCATACAGGTTATAGACCCATCCAGCAGCTGGCACGAAGCATGCAGGGTGAGCAATGTCATCGATCGCATGTAGAGGTGTTTAGGAGCATGGATGTCATTATGTGCACGCATGCGATCCCACCCTTCGGCACACTCACTGAGGTGAAGACAAGAATCAAGTACGACCGGAGCTGAATATGTACTTCGACAAGTTGATGCACATAGTCACTAGCACACACTTGGAGATCAACACAGACTCTATGCATCAGTATGTTGTTGGTCCAACTGCACTCAAGATGATGATGCACACGTTATCAGACGAGTTGGATAGAGGAGCCATATTTGTGTACCTAGATGTAACGGAGGCAAGAGTTCACTTTCAACCAGATGTCACCATTGAGCATGCTGATACCATCACAGACGACCAAGCTTGGTATCAGTTCGCCACCATCGATCATCACGAGGATGTCAAAGAGTTGGTCTTACCACAACTGTCCAAGTGCTAGTGATAGCTTGCATGGCTTGTTCAATCCATTATGTCTCACGTGGGTACATGTACAGATTGTAAGGTAACATCTTGTAAAAGTTAAAGACCAAGTGTCGATAGTTGAATGTAATAGTCATGTAGTAGGTGAAGAGTCATGAAGGTAGGTAAAGAGTCACAAAGGGGAATGTCAAGGGTCACTCCACCCTTTTCTATATATAGAACCTCATAACTCATTGCAATGGCTTTTGGTAGTCAAGCTTCCTATAGGAGTATCTTAGAGAAAGCTTGGAGAGTATTATAATGAGCCTTGGCTTCTCCACAGTGCAGAGCTAGTACATCTCTTTGGAGGAGAAGGTAGTAGTGACTATAATGTTCCATTATTGGGACTAGTGGTTGGTTAATGTTGTACTATATGATTGAAGCTTTCACTTCTTAATATAACAGAGCCAACATGGTTCATGCATATGTTGTTATTGTATTTCAGTTAACTTGGTTACTCTAATGATATATGTATCTGTTTACTTACAAATGTATGTATTGACTCTTTCTGTATATATAAGTATGAATCTTACTAAGATGGTTGTTGGTTTAACCATCACTTTGGATTGTTGGTTCACCTTCCTTCTAGTTTTTTATGCATCTTTGCTCGTGTGTTCCCTTCCAAGTTGCGTGTTTACATAGGTTTCCAAGGGGCGCACTCACTCCACTTTCCATGTGTTAGAACCGTTCATGCACCTTCCTTGGCTTGTTGCGCATGTCACACCCTTGCTACCAACAACGACATTCTACTTACCTCTGCGCGCAATCGCGGTCATGGTGATATTTTACAACCCACTGTTGGGACTCCTATACCAAACGGTATGAGGTCTAGTTGGGACTTCTTACCGAGGAGATCCCCTGACATGTTGGCGGGTCCAACACCATCAACATTTTGGCGATAGAAGGAGGGCCAGATGACAAGCTGAGCCCTTACATCTGTTTTGAATCTTCGTATATTTATCATGGATATTGTCAGACTCGTCCCTCCGCGATGATTTTCACATGCCGAACCTCTTGACATCACGAGGGATTTTTGTGACCTCTTGTTAGATTTCACGTATGATGGTGAAGGTGAACTAGCATGTCCTGAGTACTTAGAAGACTTATATGCATTCCTTGCAGACGAGTTCTATGTAGAAGAGGTCAGAATGTTGCTTGCTTACAAACTTTGCGAATCCCCACAACGGTGGTGCTCAAGTCTGCCATCCGACAACGTGCACTCACTTGAGTCATTCTGTGATCTAATCGAATCTACTTTCCATCATTTTGATCCAAAACCTCTTGACAAAAAACTGTTAAAACAATGGAAGACCCCACAAGAATCGCCTATGGATTTTTGGGGCCGCTTCCATGTATTGTAGTTTCCATCTCCGAAAAGTCGGATGAAATTCCAATATCTCATGGACAAATTTGAATATTATCTTACCAAATCCGTCAATCACAGGAAGAACTTCAAGCTCAAGCCTTACTCAGCATAGTTAGGTGATGGAGTTGCGTAATCATAGATGGACACTGTCACTGTCACAAGTGACTTTCTGTCATCCCCTCATCAAACAGCTCCACCACTGTAAAGTAATGTGGGAGAACATGCACACACATCTGTTCAACTGTCACATCCTCCTAACATCACTTCTCTCAATTTTCACACATACTTGATTGCAAAGCCCATGGATTGTCACATGCATGTCTTACCTCAACCTTTGTCTTCATGTTCTGTTGATCCTCCGGATTGCATTGTCTTGTGTTCTTCCATTCCAGCTTATACACCTATTGTGAACGAGGATCAATCTATCGACGGAGTTGGTGTTGCACAACCAACCTACGCTGTCATTCATAAAGAGTATGACTAGGAACCTGAGCATCAACCTATAGCGAAGGATGACTCCCTTCTGTCTGCACCTCCTCTGCTTTTCCCTGATATCTTTGGTGATTCTACCATCCCTGATTTTCCCCGTGTATCTCCATCTATGAAAGCACCTATTTTTGATCACTCGCGGAACACATCGGATGTCAGTCCATCATTGGACAGAGGAGAGAACAAAACATTCATTGAACATCCACTTGATTCTTCATCTATTTTTTTCCGAAAACACAAAGGGCGAACATTTTTGCTTCTCATCTACCCCTCTGTGTGATTCATCAAATCATGAGGGTGTCGACAAACATCCTAAATTTTCTGATCTTGGTTGTCATGATCTCTCTACTTCTTCATCCGATCACGATGTTGATTCAATTGTTATTAATTTTTCTAAGATACTGGTCTATGATGATCTATCTGTCGACGAAGTCGAAACCCCGCAGACTGTCGAGGCACTTCAGCCCAAGCTGATGGTTATGTCAGGCCCTCACTGTCTTGAGGTTGGTTTCACTTCCGATCAGGAAACTTTTCAAACACCCAAGGCTCCTCATCACTCATTTGTATGCATTGAAGATCAATCTCACACACAGATTTCGCTTCCTCCACTCGAATTACATGATCCCATCACTCTTGCATTAGAGGAATCTTACACTGCAAGAACACTTGTGTAATGTAAGTGGTCTAGCTTTCTCACATTTTCTTGCATGTCACAGTCAAGAGAATACATACACTTAACATATGCACGTAGTGTAGCACAACACCATGGTAAGTCCACATAATGCATGTCATGTGCTTTCACTCACGTATTTTCTATGGACACATTTAAACTCGGAGTGTATTTGCCTTCATTGTTATATCTTTCATGTTTGTTGGTTCGCACAACTATCCTGTTAAATAGCCATGCCTTCACCAACATGGGTCGACAAATGCACTGGTGGCTATATTAGAAGTATCACTTTATGTGATCAGACCCATGCACTGTTAGCTTAGGAGTAGGAGTAGTGTTTTCTTTTGGTTTTTTTTCTTGCATGCATGTTTCCTTCTTACTTTGAATGTTTGTTTGTTTACCTGCTTGTTTGCTTACTCGCTTTTCTTACGCATTTACTTTTGCTTTTTTTTTCCTGTTTGGTTCATAGGTTAGTTTCACATGAAACCATGCACGACTCTTGAAACAAGTTGGGTAAAGCACAAGAGGACTTGTGTAGTTATCAATACTTGGTTATCTGTCATCCTGCCTCCATATGAAGAACTTGTTGCCATCATTCCATGATACATCAATGGAAAATACATGCTTTCTATAGTGAAGCTTGGTGAAAACACAATGCTTGCGTGCTAACTAATATCACCTACTCTAGTCGGTTTTTTTTGGGTTAATCCTTGTCAGCTCAGTCAAGTAGAGTAAGGTGAGGGGGAAAACCTTAACAAGAACGTCAGAGGTATATACAAACTACTTCTCTGAAGGAACAACTTCTTCTGATCTCAATAAGTCGGGATCCCTCTTCCGCCTTTGAAATGAATAAGTGCTATGCACAGTTACGAAAAATGAAAATAAAAAAATGAAAAGGTGAAAATTTTCGAAAAACGAAAAATGAATAAGGCGAAAGGAGAGAAAGTCTTCCTGCACAGAGAGGTGATGCAAGTAACTCTGTTGGGGTACTAACCAGGCTCGCTCGCAGCGGAGTGATGCTTGTGTTCCTGCATGACTCCGTCGGGGTACTATCCAGGCCTGCTGGTAGCGGAGCAACACTAGAGATGAAACTAAAACTCTAACGACCATATGGATTGTGCACCAATATACCCCTCATTCCCAATCAAAATAATTGTGTTGGATTGGCTTGGAATGTGTGCCGAGTGACCAAGATCTTGGTAGATGCTACATTTTAAAATCAAGCAAGTGTGGAAATCGGGATGAACAAAGAACTGAACAATAGTTCCAGAGGTGTTAGACTTTCTTTTCAGGAACAAGGTCCATTCAGAGGGCTAGAGTTCTACCAGTGTGTCGCCAAGTGTTGTAGCGGCTACAAACACCTTCCAAAATTTTTCCTTAGCTTCATTTTGGAGCCTTCCTACCAACCATCCTTAGCAACATGTCTTGCATTATCAACTACATAGGCTTCAGTTGAGCTTGAGTGGCCTGTCAGCCTATGCATGCCAGCTTGTTTGTCTCCCTCCTACTGGCTGGCATCCCGAACTTAGACTATTTGCTGGCTAAGACACTCTCCCAGAAAATTGCACAATTATGGAGGGGAACCAACCTTCCCTCTAGAAATTGTGAAAATTAGATGGGAAGCTTGCTGGGCTCCAAAATTGTGCAGAGCAGTCAGTCAGGCTTCCTTGAGAAAACTGCGCAATCTGGCCCAGAACTGCAGCTTAACCCAAAAATTACGCAATTCTAGGCAGTAGTCACCTGCTAACCCCAGAAATTATGCAATCCCTCAGGGACATCCAACCCAAAAACTGCGCAAATCCCTCTCCCAGTCTTGTAGGCTATTGCATGTGCCTTCAGGTTGACCGGTTCCCTCCAGGACCAAGCAAAATTCATTTGCATGCATGGGCTACTTTTCACGAAATAGAAAAAGGCAGCATGAAAAAGGCATCCCTAGATTTGAGGGATCTATTTTTAGCAGCTCGAGGTTACATGTATATATCATTTTAGAAACCTCTCGCCCAGTGTTGCTTTTTCCTAAATTTGTGGCATGCGTGTCATAACCTCGATCTTATCAAAACTTATGAACCGGACACTATAGAGCTCATTCCTCACATCGACCTTGCAGCTCTGAAATCCCACATCACATCCAGGAGTCTTCAGAACTTTCATCTTAGCTATTTCAGAGTAAGTCTTCTTCTCATGTCTTGCATTGTGTTTCTGTCGCTTTTTGTGTTTCTCTTTGTGTAAGTGTTGTCTACTTGATTTCAATGAGCACTTGTTGTCATTTTAATGTATGTTAGCTTGTAGAAGCATCGTTTCAGTTTTCACTTGTATCTCACTGTTGTCGCATGAATGACATATTTTTTGCACCAATGATCGTCGTTGCGGCGACCCGCTTCACACACATGCATGTTTTCCCATTTTCTAAATCTTGCACTTACTATTTGCATGCATGATCATTCACTCTTGTTTACACTCAGTTTCACCATGCATTCAGACTTCTCATGTTTTCAGTCGCCCGTCGGCGGGTTTGGGCTGCCTTAGCCCGGACCTTGCCTTGCCCGGCTAGTATTGTGAATTTCTAGAAGTGAAGGCTCTACCTTCCCTCCAGAAATTGTGCAAGTCTGGCCCAGCACTAACCTCCAGGCTTGCATTGCGCAATTCTGGGATGCAGTGCCTTCCTAGCCATAGAAACTACGCAGTGCAATTTGCTGGTTTGCATGTCACTGCTGACTAAAATTGCGCATTGCGCAGTTTCAGTCCTTAGCAGGCTAGGCTGCAATATGCATTACATAGTTCCAGCAGTGATTCAGCCTCCCAACAGCCCGAACTGTCTCTTGCGCAATTTTGGTAGTCAATCTCCCAGCCTCCCGGTGAAAATTGCGCAATCTTCACAGATAGTCACATAGATATGTTCCATGTTGGTCGTCTAGTTTGTTTTGGTTTTCAACTAACAGGTTTCTTTTCATGAGTTTTTCTATGCCTCCAGGTGTTTCAATTATTCGTCTACCTCTCAGGAGCATAGGTACAATGGTTTCCAGGAGAGCAAAGTCAAAGACACTGTTGAGAGTGCAATCAAGGATGCAATCAATCAAGTGTCTATGAACTCGCCTATCTATGAAGACACCAAGTTTTGCATAAACAAGGATATCAAGATGAAATGGCAGTGGTATCACAACGAGCAGCACCATCAACAGCAAGTAGAAGACCTATGTGCCACAAATGCAAGAGGAAGGTTGTTGACAACACAGAGGTGGAGAAAATTTACAACTTCAAGCATATCCACTTGTGATGAAATAAGCTTTGGAGATTGATTCTATGAGGTGACAACGCGAAAAGAGGATCGCGCAAAGGAAGAGAAAGAGATGAGAGAAGAAGTTGCAGTAGGAATAGGTACAGCAGGAGGCGCAACATGCGTAGATTGATGGTATTGCTCCCATACAGGTTATAGACCATCCAACAGCTGGCACAGAGTAGGTAGGGTGAGCAATGACATCGATTACATGTAGGGGTTTTTAGGAGCATGGATGTCATTATGCGCATGCATGAAATCCCACCCATCGGCACACTCACCGAGGTGAAGAGAAGAACCCATTCCGACCAGAGATGAACATGTATTTCGATAGTTTGATGCACATAGTCACCAACACACACTTGCATATCAGTACAGACACTATGCATCAATATGTTGTTGGTTGAGATGCACTCAAGACGATGATGCGCATGTTATCAGACGAATTGGATAGAGGATCCATATCGATGTACCCAGATGCAATGAAGGCAAGAGTTTGCTTTCAACATGATGTCACCATTGAGCACATGGACACCATCATGGACGACCAAGCTTGGCATCAGTTCGCCACAGTCGATCATCGTGAGGATGTCGAAGAGTTAGTATTACAACAAATGTCCGAGTGTTAATAATAGCTTGCATGGCTTTCTCAAGCCATTTTGTCTCACATAGGTACATGTGCAGATTGTAATGTGACATCTTGTAAAAGTGAAATACCAAGTGTCGATAGTTGAATGTAACAATCATGTATTAGGTGAAGAGTCATGAGGGTAGGTGAAGAGTCACAAAGGGGAATGTTAAGGGTCGCGCCACCCTTTTCTATATATAGAACCTCATAACTCATTGCAAGGGATTTTGGTTAGCCAAGCTTCCTATAGGAGTATCTTAGAGAAAGCTTGGAGAGTATTGTAATGGGCCTTGGCTTCTCCATAGTGCAGAGCTATTACATCCCTTTGGAGGAGCAGGCGGTAGTGACTATAATGTTCCATTATCAGGACCAGTGGTTGGTCATAGTTGTCCTATACGATTGGAGCTTTCAATTCTTAATATAACAGAGCCAACATGTTTCATGCATTTGTTGTTATTGTATTTCAGTTAACTTGGTTACTCTAATGATGTATATATATGTTTTCTTACTCATGTATGTATAGCCTCTTTCTGTATATGTATATATGAATCTTACTGAGATGTGTTGTTGGTTTAACCATCACTTTGGATTGTTGGTTCACCTTCCGTCTAGTTTGTGATGCATATTTGCTTGTGTGTTCCCTTCCAAGCTGCGTGTTTACACATGTTTCCAAGCGGTGCACTCACTCCACTTTCCATGTGTTAGAACCATTCATGCACCTTCCTTGGCTTGTTGTGCATGTCACACCCTTGCAACCAACAAGGACATCCTACTTACCTCTACATGCAACCGCAATCAAGGTGATACAGTACAACCCACTGTTGGGACCCCTACACCAAACGGTCTAAGGGCTAGTTGGGACTTCTTACCGTGGAGATCCCCTGACATGTTGGCGGGTCTAGCACCGTCAATAGATCTATAGAGTGGAACACGCTTGTGGAATAACACATAAGATTGGACTCAGTGGCTATAATAAAAGGCTTGAGCCTAGTGGTTTTAATATAAGGTACGCCCCTTCTCTTTATATATATATATATATATATATATATATATATATATATATATATATATATATATATATATATATATATATATATATATATATATATATATAGATATATATATATATATATATATATATATATATATATATATATATATATATATATATATATATATATATATATATATATATATATATATAGATATTGGTTTCGGGGCATATAATAAAGGATCTCAGCTGTAATGGTTTTAAATCATAATTGAGGGTCTGAGTTCAAATTTCTCTATATATAGATTAAAGCTATAGGCCTGTATGATTAATGGTATAAGAGCAGGATAAACTACTCGATTGAATCTTATAGAGGTTGGGATAGAATTTTCATGGTATTGATCTATTATTTAAATCTTCATAGCGGATTTGTGGATGGTTATTATAATGGTGTGAAGATTACATCATAAGAATGCTATTTTAAGAGTGTGGATTGCATAGGAAGATCCAAGCACAAGTTTGGAGTAGATTGAAACAAGTGAATTAGAGTAGAGACTGATGTTTCTACATTTGGGTTGAGAAGCAAGACACTGATATTAATAGATTTGTAGTTAGTAAGAATAATGAGATATTGCAACAGTGATCGAAGAAATTGGATGACAGGTAATGACTTTTTTCAACTAATTTGGAACTATTGAAGCAGGTAGTAGAAGAAAGAAAGAACACAGTGGCAATAGTTACATCGAGGAACTGTGAAAGAGGAGGAAGAGATCAAGTAAAGAATTTTGTAGGAAATGTTGCAGCAATGAATGTTGTAATCATATTTTACTTGGAGATTGAAAGTAAGGGAATAATGGAATTTCTCAAGAGAAGAACATGTGAGTAGAGTGTAGAAGCTAGAGGAGAGAAAAGGAGTGCTCAGAGGGTTCTAGAGGGAATAAACAATAGTAGAAAAAATATAATCTTAGGAGGAATCTTGGTGAGGTACTAGTAGCAGGAACAAAGACTTTCTATGAGAGAAGGCTTGGTTTCATCTCACAGTGGGCATGGAGAAGCTAACAGAAGAGAACATGAAGATGACTACAAATCATCAAAAAAAAAAATTCACGTGGAAGAAAAAATAAGAAGAAAGAGGATGCCATGATAGTTGGCAAGAAAGAGAAGAAAATGAGTGATGTAGAGTTTGAAAAGAATATGGTGTAGATAAAGGTAGAAATTAACAACCTAAAGAAGCTTATACATAAAAGAATCAGAGAAAGATTGAGATAAGGATTGTATGTAGGGAAAAATGTCAAGTGGCGTGTCAAGGAGTTATTTGTTGACAAGTTAACGCAAAATATGAGGATAGAGAAAGCACTTAGGGTAGTTGAGTACAAGATGACAGAATCCATTTTTGAACTAGAGAAAGGACCAATTCATGGAGAAGAAGATGGTGATGATGAAATAACGAGAAGGGTGCTAGAGTCATCTTCAAGGAATCAAAGGTCCCACGATTTTAATTTCAATTATTTGTGTGAGTGTGTATTTGAAAATACTAAATATGATGGAGTTAAGAAAATGTCAAAGATGGTGGAAAGAATTTCCACGAAGGCATAATTGTGCTTATGGAGAACAACCAGAGTTAGCAGAGTTTGAAGATGAACAACCTCGAAGAATAATATATGGAGACAGTATTGAAGAGTCATGGATAATTTCAGGATGGAATTCTTCAAGCTTGTAAAGGGAAACTCAGAGGTATACTTAACTGGTTTCATTTTCTTTTTCTAAGTGTATATTTAATCATTTTTTAGGGAGTTTTGTCAATTTTTGGAAACAATTGGAGATTGGGAAGAGAGGAGAAGACATATGTTTTACAAAATTATGAATCAGGACAATGGAAAGATAAAAGAGGAGATAGTAAGAAGACGTTAGCTCAAGGTATTTCAAAAATCTCAAAGGAAGCTATAATAAGTCAAAGACGAGAAGTTAGTCAAGAAGTTGTTATGGAAGAAGAGGCAGCAGTGTCTCGTACAAACCAAGAAAAAAGGAGGATAACTTGTGAAGACAATTACGAAGAAAGCATAATATACCAAAGTGGTGATGATAATAATGTAGAACATGAATTTGTTTTGTGGAATAATAGTGATGATGTCCAACATAGCAAAAAAAATACATAAGATGGAGAAGGAACTCATGTGTATGAAGAAACAGGGAATTGTGCATTTCTTGAGAATGATCGGAAAAGAGAATAAGACATACTTGAAGTTGAGGAAACAATGACTAAGGACAAGAAGTTGTACTCAGATGCACTGTTCAAGGATTTTAATGAAGAACAAGATTTTATAGAATGTTTGTTTCCACAATCTAAAGATGGAATTAAAGGAATTGAGGTAATGGATTTACCTTTTGAAAATTCCATTTTTTTAAATGAATGTGAATATGTGTTAACATAAGGTAGGAAAAATATTATTTTTTAAGACAACAATAATGTTTTAAGGGAGGATACTTTCCAAAAGAACAAATGGAAACTAAATTTTCAGGATTGGTTGATTTTGGAGAAACATTAAATCAGCGTAAGTATTTTGTAAACATAGGATGGAGTAATCCTTTGAAGAAAATATAACAGTAGATAGACCCTTGTGGTGGAGTTTTCTAGTAGTCACATAACTTGAATATTTGTAAGAGGGAGTGGAGAGGACTCTTGTAACTCTCGCACATCCTGAATTGACAATTGAATGGAATAAATTGCTTCAATGTGACAAGAGGTGTGATAATCAATATAATTTATAGTTTGATGAAGAAAAAAATATTTTATCAAGTGAAAAATATCAAACGAGCATGTTGAAGGTAGTAGAGGGGCAAGGATAAAATGTTGAAGACACCCATACGAAATCTAACAAAAGTTAAATCATGGAGGAAGTCATTTGGCTTGAAAATGACTTAGATTGCATAAATATGAGGTGGCTAATAGAGGAGTGCACCAATGCAATTATGGAGGAAAATATATAAGTGGAAGGACATGACAATTTTATTGTGTCATGTGCATATCAGTAACATAAACATATAAAGAACTTGAAGGAGGAGATAAATGCAAAGTACAATTTGATTCAGAATTTAAAAATTTAAATTTTTTTTTGGAGATGTGTTTACTTGTGCAGATGAAGACAATCCAAGAGGTCTTAGAGATGCAGACAATCCAAAATATGAGGCTTGGAATGGAAGAATAATAATTCCTACAACTCTTACATTTGTTGTTGTTGAAGGAGAGAAATATTACCAAAAAGGTAAAATTGCAATGTGCATACAAGACTTGTTGTCGAGTTCAAAAGGAAGTGAAAGCCAAAGAATTGCTTGGGGAAGTGTAACTAAAGACAACCCAAATGTAATAAATTATTGGAAAATTTTAGAGATTTAGGAGAAAATTTTTGCAACATCGAGGTAACATATGAGAGATTTCTTTTATCATTTTAATTGTGAAGACAAAAGGAGTCCAATTGAGATAGTGGATATGTGGATAGTGGAAGCAACAAAGGTGTGTTGTAATATAACTTCTATAAACCAACAAGATAAGGAGATATGTATTGTTGCACCTAAAGAACTAAAGGAAGCATTTTGGAGACAACAGATGATAATGATGGAATAACCACAAGAAAGAACAACTAATAGAGGATGCATGGAGGAGGATTTTAAATATTTTAGAATCTTAAGAAACCATTGGTGTAGGTTCCAAATGTTTTGTTAAGGAGTGATGTGTCCAATTCAAAGAGGTAGAAGTCAAAAACAAGCACAAGTGAAAGGAATGGGATTGAGATAAAGACTCTCGAGTGGATGAGAAGCAACAACCACTAAAGTTATAGGCAGATGATTGATAATGAAAGATGGAGCAGAGAGACAACACAAAGATACTAGATGGTTGTAGGAAGTAACAAAGCAACAATAGAATAGTAAAACAAATGGAAACCTATAACATAAAATTTTGGATCCTGGAGGACTTCAACAACAAAAGATTCATGACCAAGACATCATGAAAATTTTGTTCCTTGTGAGTATGATGGAGGAGCATTATAAAACTCAATTGACCTAGAAGGTCAACCTTTGTTTATCAGAGGATTTGGTTCCTCAAAGTGTGGATTTATTTATTTTAGGAGAATTCTTTGTTTTCCGTGTAAATTATTTATTATTAGATATTTGTTAAGAGAGGTTCAGAAGGTTTTGTTTGAAGCCAATTTGGGCTATTCAATCCATTATTCATGGATCTGTAAGGATTACCACTCATGTATTTATTTATGCTTTGAATCTAATAAAATAAGTACTATGAAGAAAGTGGAATTGAATTAATTGATGCCAAACCAGTGCTTCTCCAATCTCATATATACATTTTTTTGAATGCATGACTATGTATTATAAATATTGCTAAGTATTGTGTGACTCTCAATATTTATCTGTATCAAAATTGAATACATTATTTCAATAGAGGATGAACATGAAAGTTGTGACTCAACATCCTACTAAGTAGGTAAATACATGCCAATGAATAAGACCTCAAAAATCCATTACAATTTCGATAAAAAAATTCCTCTTACAAAATCAGCCTAGATCCATCTTAACCTCTGATCTATCAAGTGTTGAGAGGGATCAAATCGCTCGAGGTGCAAACCTCCTTTTTGAGTGCAAAACTTGAGGAAAGGTTTGCACCTAGAGAGATTTTATCCCTCTTGACACTTTATAGATCTAGGTTTAAGATGGATCTAGGTTGATTATAGTTATGTGCGGGGATGGAAAATTTGTTGAACATCTAATTATTATGATAGTTTTAAATATGCTAAATATGTCTCAGATTAATCTGGTCATTTTAATTTTAAGTTTTCTCCATTACCTCATTTTGTTGAGATGATAATTAATGTTAATAACTTGAAAGATGAAAAATGATGAAATAAAAGTTTTGAATGCAAAGTGATGATGTAATAGTGTTGAATGACAGAAAATGTGAATAATAAGAATGTAATCACTTACAAATAGTCTTCATTTTGATCAATCTCAGTTTATTTTATTTAACTGTTCTTATTTTCATAACTATTAATTTTGCATCTTTTAATATAGATCATATGAAAATGGTGGTTGAAATCCAATACAACTCAAATCTTTAACTCGAGCTATTGCAGTAAACATCATACCTTGTCTCTCTTGATTTCCAATATTAATAGAAGCTTTCTCCAAAGTCTATCATTGTGACTTATGGAGTGTTAAATCCCAAGTAAGTTTCAATGGTAGTTGTTTTCTACTACCTCATTTGAATTCAAAGTGACTAACAATGTCGAATGATGGAAAATGGGAATAATAAGAATGTATTCAATTACAAATAGTTTACAGTTTCAGGAAGCAAACATTTCGAGTAAATGAAAATTTTATTTAAGATGAAAATTCAAGTATTTTATTTATGGTCGAATTAATATAACAAAAAAAATCAATACACATCATAATTTTTTTTGCTTACACTAAAATCAATGCACACTCTTAATCTAATTACTTTAAAATTAATGTACATCATACATAGAGTTACATTAAATCAAGAATCAACATCTACACTTAAATCAATGCATCTAGTGCATGCATTCAAATAGAAGTAGAAATCAATATCTACATTGAAATCAATGCATCTAGTGCAGGCAATCAAATAGGATAAGGAATCAACATCTACATTGAAATCAATGCATCTAATGCAAGTAATCAAATAGGATTAGGAATCAACAACTACATTGAAATCAATGCACACTATTAATCTAATTACTTTGAAACTAATGTACATCATACATATAATTACATCAAATCAGGATCAACATCTACACTTAAATCAATGCATCTACTGCAAGCATTCAAATAGGATTAGAAATCAATATCTATAACAAAATCAATGCATCTAATGCAGGAAATCAAATAGGATTAGGAATCAACAACTAGACTGGAATTAATGCATTGAGTGCAATCAATCAAATAGGATTAGGAATCAACATCTACATTGATATCAATGCATCTAGTGTAATCAATCACACAGAATTAGGAATCAATATATACACTAAAATTAATGCATTTATTTCAATTAATAACATTTTATCTCCCCCTCCCTCTCTCCCCCATCTCTCTAGCCCCTCCTTCCTCTCTCCCCCATCTCTCTCTCTCTCTCTCTCTCTCTCTCTCTCTCTCTCTCTCTCTCTCACACACACACACACACACACGCACACACACACACACATCTATGTCTATATCTCCTTCTTTGTCTCTCTATCTCACCCCCCCCCCCAAACAAATGCACACATTATATATATATGTATGTATGTATGTATCACTCTCTCTTTGTCTTATATCCCCCCCTCTCTTTGTATCTCTCTTCTTCCATATCTCCCCCTCCATCTATATATATGTCTCCTTCTTTCTCTCCTTTGTCTCTCTATCCCACTCCCCAAATGTACACACTCTCTCTCCATATCTATATATCTCTCTCTCCCTCTCTCTACCTCTTCTCTTCCGCTTCTCTCCCCCTCTCTCTTTCCTCCTCTCTCTATGCCCTCCAACTCTCCTTTCTCCTACACTCTTTCCTTATCTCTCTCTTCCCTCCCGCTCTCTTTTCTCCTTCACACTCTCTCAACATCACCCTTTTCATTCCCTCTCTCTCTCTCCCTCCTTCTCTGCTTCTATCTCTCTCTTCTTTCCTCTCTTTATATTTATATTTATATAAATATTAATTTTATTAATATAATATAATATTTAATATTAACATTCTATCATATATTAATAAATATTTAATATAAATATAAATATATATTTTTAATGTGGTTCACAGAGACTGAGTGGTTGCTACATCCATGAGAAAATCTAGGTATATCAACCCGAAGGGATCTACCCACCGACCAAACTAGTAGGGCCTAACCCCAAGGGCATCAAGGAGATTTGACCCCGTGACCTTCCGATTGGCGAGGTACTTAGCAACGGGAACTTGACCAACTGAGTTATCCCTTGGGGCTAATATTAATATAAATATAAATATTATTAGTATAAATTTAATATTGATATTATATTATATACTAATTAATATTTAATATTAAAATAAATATTAATATAATATAATATAATATAACATTTAGTATTAACATAATTATTATTAATGTCTCATCATTAATGAGTATTAATATTCTTTTTCTCTGGAAAAAAATATTAATATTAATGGACTTTAAAGATTGAAATAGATCTATTAATTTTTGTATATAACCTAAGTTGTGAAATAGGGAAATTCAAAGACATTCTAGTTGAATAACTTTAAAGCATTGCAATTGAATAACCTTAAATATTTGTAATATCATAATGATATTATAAGCCATGTTAAGCTTGACTTTAATAGAACAAAGAGAAAAGGAAATCAATTGTACATACTATAACCATGAAATTTAAATTGTCTGTAATAGCCCCAGGTTGATTTTCTATGCAAATAAAATAAAACCAAGGTCATGGGTCGCGTATTCCAAGTTGAATGGTGGGTAAACATTGTAGTGGTAATCACTTGTGGTTCATTAATGGCTATGGAAATTGGAAAATGAATTGGAAAAGGCAAAGAGACAATAAATGGCATTTAATTATGGAAATAAAGGAAAATAAGAGAAAAGGAAGATGAAGAGACACAAATGTGCATGCAAGGGAAATTAGTGAGAAATTAGAGGAAAATGAAGAAATTGAAAAAGGAAAGGAAGAGACTAGACATCAATGATAAAAATGCATCATAATAACAATTCACAACTTTTTTAATTCAGTTTTTGGTTGAGCCCTTGTTCATTCTATCTATTTTACACTTTTGCACACTTAGAGCATTCTTGGAGCATCCTAGAATTCACTTGGACTTGGCGAGAAGCAAGAAAAGGATGAACAAAGGAATTGTGGGTAGTGGAAAAGAAGGTTGGATCAACAGCTACAGTTTGAGTCCATTGCAGGAAACAGGTTGCATGTGTGATTTCCTTGTTGAGATTTGGATGCATGGTATATGCATGTGGTTCTTTGGTTATTTTGTTGTCATTGGCATGGTATTTTCCTATATTGACAATGGTTCCAGCCTTGCCTTGTCATTTCCTTGATATCCATGATGATACTAGTGGGTTCACTATTTTGATTAAGATTTGGATGGTTGATAGGATTGGATCCTGATTAAGATGATCTCAGGAAAACTCCCAAGGGTCAAGGGTGGAGATGTGATTTCTCCTAGAACTCTTGACGGATGGTTGGAGACAAGAAAATTCCTCTGGAACTGGTGAAGGAAGTTGGAGGCATCCAAACCTGTTTTTAGGTTAGTGATTTTTGGAGCAATTTAGGTTAAATCATTGTGGTTGAGGGTTGAGGTAGTTTGGCCTCTAGAAGCCCTAGATGCTTCTATTTTGCTTCAACACATATGATCCCAAAATCTTGCTTGGAATATGGCACAGGGGTGATTGTTTGAAAGAGATATTTGGTTCAGGAGGATGGTACATGGAATTCCCTGACTTGGTTGGATTTTTCTTGTGTTAATATGAGTTATTTTACTATTGTGATTAATGAACACATGTATTGGTTATTATGTTGACTTTATGACTGATTTTTCATGGACTCATTCGAGTCATATTCTGGTTATAGGCATGGTTAAATGGTGTACTCTTGTTATGGATCTTGTTCATGATTTGATAAGTTATTGAATGCTTATGTGAATTCATTCGCTAACTAGTGTTGTTGTAGTTAGCTTGACAAGGAATTGAGCCTTCTTGATGATTCTTTGATGAAGTTAAGCAGATCAAGATCATATATGCATCCATGACCTGTAGCTACTATGCTTACCACATGTTTGACGAAATGTTTATCATGTGACTGGCATGTTTGAGCAAGTTATACCCTTGATATTCATTGTAAACACTTGTTTCCATTCTATAATGAGTTCTACAAAGTTATGGGTGGTATTGGCCAATGCCATGTAGGAAAGAACTGAAAAAGTGGCACAGATCTCACAATTGCATCCTTTGAACTAGATAATTTTGGTTATAACCACATGCAAGAAGGCTAATGAGTGCGGTTAGGGCCTTCCAACTGCATGCGCAACATGTCAAGCTTGCAATTAGGGTGTAAAATCTAAGAAGTGAAGGTTCTAGCTCATAGATTGATAACCAGTGGTTGTTGTGAGTCATGTGGGTGATCTAGTGTCCCTAAGGGATGACAGTAGGTTTCCTATTAGTAGACCCCACTTCCATGACTAGAAATTGGAGGTTGGAACATGTCATAGTAATACTCAACTCATGTTTACCCTAGAGAGCTTGTAAAATAGGGTAAATGTGGGATGAGATGATTACAGGGTGGTATCATACCAAGGTTGCAACACTGGACCTCGGGGTAAATACAAATTGTTATGCACACATGTTAGTTGTTTATATGTTTACCATACATGCATGTTAGCTACTTATTATTATGGTTATGATATCCATGTAGTATCTAGTATGCTTGTGATGTTGTATCATGCTAATCTGGATTGGTTTGTGCAGATGCAATAGCCTCCCCTGAGATACATTGAGGTATGATTTTGATTATGTCTTCTATTTGGTTTATCTAACATGGTATGCTTTAGGACAATAGAAGACTAGAGATGAAGAGAAAAATAGTTGAGTACAATTCATATGACTCTTTGTATAGGCTGGAAGAGACATTGTTTGGATGAGAGAGACCAGTTGAGTAGCAAGGAGAGGGATATTCTCCTAGTTTAGCAGATACATTGAGAAGTTTGAAGGTTGAAATTGTGGGTTGCAAGGAAGATAATAACTGGTTGATTGAAGCACAAGAAAGGCTTGTGAAATCTCATGAAAAGAAATTCAAGGATAATGCAAAGTCTTTCAAATTTGTAGAAGCATGGATAGCTAGGGATGAGTTATGGACAAGAAGAAAAGACTAATGGTGCATATGGAATCAAGTCTTGGAAAAGGCACAGGTTGGATAGGGATGATATAGTGAGAGGTGGCATATCCTTGGATACACTTGATAGGAGAGATAGCACTCATGGACATTTTTCTAGCTATGGTTCCAATAGACATCATCTCCAACATCCTTACAGGAGTTGTGAGAAGTGATATTTCCCAAAAGAGTTCGAGAAAGCCAAGCCTCCTACTTTTGATGGTGAGATGACCAAATTAGAAGATGTAGAAGCATGGCTACTTGGGAAAAATACATTCTTCAGATTGCATGATTATTCACAGAATATGAAAGCTAAGATAACTACTTTTAGTCTTAAGGGAAAAGCAAATATCTGGTGGGAAGATGTTAAGCATCTCAGGGGAATCAAGAAGAGAAGTTGACATGGGATGAGTTGAAAGACTCTTCAGGAAGAAGTACATGTCTGATAGATATTATGATGGAAATATTAGATTGAGTTTGATTAGACTTAGTCATGGGAGGAAGCCATTAGGAAGTTGAAGCATTGTTATGAACATAAAAGAACAAGCCTCAGTGCAGGTGTGACTGGAAGGGTAATGAGAAGAATAAAGGAAAATGTGGCACCTTATAAGAAGTTCAATGCAGCTAAGAAATGACAAGGGTCTCAGCCTGTGGAGCAACAGAATAAAGGAAATGGTAGAGAACCATTGCGGTGTTGAACTTGTGGTGGAGATCATCACAAGAAGGATTGTCCTTTATATCAGAATAGTGTTGTGGAAGCATGGTAGGAGGCGTGGACAATTGGGGATGTAGGCAGAGCATTCCCCGAATCTATGTAGCAGTGGATAACAGGAAAGAAGATCATCAAACATTCATTATCGAGATGGAAGGTGGAACTAGAGGGATATTTCTAGGCAGAGCCTCAATGCATTTTGCAGCGGAAGGATATCATGCTCTGAGACTGAGAAATAGAGCAAGTTAAAGTGCATGGAAGAAGTTTGGGGCTAAGGAACCTACATGGAAGATGATTGATAAATGCAGGCATAGTATCTAGTTTCCAATGATAGTTGAATTCATCAAGGGAATTGGAATCCCTTTGGAGATGATATGTGCAGATGTTTAGTTGTGGGGCAACGTGTTGGGTACAATAATGTAAGGCAATTGGTATATTTTTATATTTATTTATGCACTAACATTTGTGTGTTTATAACAATATGATGCAGGGAATTATATGGCAAAAGAGAATGTCATAGATCTTGAAGAAGGCTCCAGCTAAGATTTCACTGATGAATCCTTGCAAGAACTAGGAACCATGGGGGTTGAGTCATGGTGTTCGTTGAAATTTTTGTGCTTTCGACGCTTTGTGATTTGTTTGTGCTTGATTTTTGGTTTTGACTATGACCGGTGCATGGCCATGCCATTTTGTTTGTGGTGTTGTACTTTTTTTTATTTTCTATGTTTTCTTTATCCTTTCTTCTCATTCTTTCCTTTTATGTTTTGATGGTCTTGGAATTTGGTTGAGTGTTACGCCCCTATAATACTAGTGATTCCCCCATTACTATTGTCACTGTATCCCTTATGGTTATTATTGTGCCCATATTGTCCCCATATTGTTATTAGTATGCCCCATAGAAACCCACTATTGTTACTTTTTTGCCCTTATGATATTACTGTTATGTCGGCTTGATTATATTGTGACCCCTTAGACTCCTATATATAGAAGGGAGATTTAGTCATTTGTATGATCCAAGAATTGTTCATTTGTGTAATTTAAAGGAGGTTTCCCCCTCAAAGAGGCTAAATTCTAAGGCGTTGATCTATCTTTTCTATCTTTTTGTGAGCTGGTTTCCTAACATTTGGTATCAGAGCTTTGGATTCTAGGGTTTCGCTACTCTAAACAGGGCATCAGAGCTTTGGATTCTAGGGTTTCGCTACTCCAAACAGGTATCAGAGCTTTGGATTCTAGGGTTTCGCTGCTTTGGATTCTAGGGTATCGTGGAATTTTCGCTATAACTATTTTTTGCGACGTTTTAGAATCTAAAAAAAACCCATTTGAGCCGAAATCATTCTGAACTTCGGGTCCAAAGTTCAAAGCTTGTCTCGCTATATTTGCGGAGATAGGATCTGTGGAAGTTAGGGTTTTTGTAGACTCCCGAATTACATTCCAAACAGGTGACCTGGGGAAAATCTCCATAACTTTTGTTTTGAGCATCAAATTGAAATTTCATAAGAAGTTTCAAAAATAGGACAACCTGTAGTTTTCTGCGTATCAGTTTCGGGTACTAAGGTTGAAACAGTGACACGTGGCATGTCGTACAAATTCGCTCTATTGAAGTAGTTTATAATCATGTCAACGTGGGAGATTTGGCATAACTCTTCCTTGGAGAATCCAATATTGATCAGAATTGCAGGGTTAGAAAGAGGACTCAAAGGGCTACCGCAGGACGATATTTCAAATATTCGAGATCCGCAGTTATAGAGATACAACATATTCAATATCGAGCTCTTACAAAGTGAAAAAAAAGGTGTGTAGTTTTTTTAACTTTTGCATAAGATTGGTTTGAAAAAATAGTTTGAAGGAATTCAAAGGGAATAGTGAAGAACTATTAGCATTAATTAATTCCTCGAAGAAAGAAAATGGAAACACCTAGTAAGCAACCTGAAAGCTCTAGCATGACTCGTGAAGAAGAGGAAGAAATGCAACATGATATATCAAAATTACAAGACCAAGTACAACAAATTTCACTCTCACTAAATGTAAATGAAGCCAAGATGAATGGCGGGGAAGCTAATATGAATGTCATGCAAGTTAATATGGATGGAGTGGAAGCTAAGATGAATGGCATGGACGCTAAGATGAATGGAATGGATGATAAGATGGAAGAATTGAAGATAAATTTGAATAATTTGCTACACGAAATTGTCACTAATGGTGAAAGGGTAGTAAAGGAAACTCATGATGAGAAAAAAAGAAATGTTAATCATGATTTCATAGACTCTAATATTGGATTGAAGACCCACCATGTTCCAAAATTTGATATGAGGAAGTTTGATGGCAAGGATCCCGGAACATGGATACTACAGATGGAGCAATTATTCGATCTCCATAATGTGCAAAACATACAAAAGGTACATATTGTAACTTTATATTTGGAACCAAATCAGTTTGTATGGTATCAATGGCTTTGATCTCGTAAACAAATTGTCACTTGGGAAATTTTTATGGAAGAAATGATAACACATTATGAGGATACAAAAAGCAACACCTTTTTTAGTCAATTGATAAATCTCAAACAAAACGGTTCAATGATGGAGCACATTGAGGACTTCCAAAAATTGAACATAAGGGTAAAAGATATTCCAGAGGAGGATAGGATTGATGTGTTGATAGGGAATTTAAAGGATAATATCCAACATGAGGTTCGACTTTGGGAACCTAATTCATTAGAGAAGGCATCCAGGTTAGCAAGAAAAATGGAAAGCAAAATTATGGCAATCAGGAAGCCTACCACTCACAACTATAAAGATGGAAGTGTTGTTGCCCCTAGACTTCCACAACCTACAAGGTTTACACCACAACAATTGGAAGAAAAAACAGCAAAAGGGCTTTGTTACAGTTGTGATAACAAATACACTAAAGGTCATAAGTTTGCTGAGAAGAAATTATTCTACATAAATTGTGAAGAGGAGGAAGAAAAGGAACAAGAAATGTCAAAAGAAGAGGATATACTCCAGGAACAAACCCTAGATAAAGAAGAAATGAATCCAACCATATCTTGTAATGCATTGGCTGGAATTGCCACTCCTCAAACTATCAAGATAGAAGGACATGTCAAGAAGAAAAAGGTAATAGTGTTGATTGATTCGGGAAGTACCCATAATTTTATTCATTGTAATATAGAAAAGGAATTGAATTGCTTCCTATATCCAGCATCAGAGTGTCAAGTGATGGTTGCAAGTGGAGGAACCATAAATTTACTCTGGAGAGTGCCATAATATCAAGCTATCCATGGGAGAATATGTATTGAATAGCCCAATGCTTTCCATTCCAATGGGTGGTGTTGATGTTGTACTAGGAGTTCAATGGCTATAATCCTTGGGTACGATAGCTTTTAATTTTCAAGAACTTTTCATGAAATTTTGTGCGGAAGGAAAGGAAGTTGAATTAAGGGGGTATTGTAGGGAAACCAAGAAAGATAATCATCTCTAACGATATGGCAAAGCTTCTAAGGAAGGAACAATGAGGTGTAATTGCACAATTATGTTCGCTAGAGGTTCCCACATCAAAATCAGCTATTTCTCCAGATCTCCAAAAAGCCTTGGACAATCATTCCAAGGTATTTGAGACTCCCAAAGGTCTCCCACCTATTCGTGATCATGATCATGCTATTCATTTGATTCCATGAAGTGTTCCTCCAAACATCAGGCCATACAGATATCCCTATACCCAAAAGAGTGAAATTGAACGTATGGTTGCAGAAATGCTAGAGGTTGGTATAATTCAACCTAGTCAAAGTTCCTTCTTTGCTCCAGTAGTACTGGTGCACAAAAAGGATGGATCATGGTGCATGTGTCCAAATTATAGGGAGCTCAACAAGCTCACTATTAAAGATAAATTTCCCATTCCTGTCATTGATGAATTACATGGATCAATTAACTTCACCAAGTTATATCTTTGTTTAGGATATCATCAAATCAGAATGAAGACTGAAGACATTCCGAAAACAACATTTAGAACTCATGAGGGTCATTATGAATTTTTGGTCATGCCTTTTGGCCTTACCAATGCACCTTCTACATTTCAAGGTTCGATGAATTCCATTTTCAAACCCTTCCTTAGAAGATTTGTGTTAGTATTTTTGATGATATTCTAATCTACAACAAGTCTTGGAAGGATCATGTTGAACATGTTGACAAGGTGCTCAAACTATTGGAGGAGAAACAATTATATGCAAAAAGATCCAAACGTTTCTTTGGAGTACAAGAGGTGGAATATCTGGGTCATATTGTATCTCATGAAGGTGTTAAGGTAGACCCTAGCAAAATTAAAGCCATTAAGGAATGGTAAATCCCCACATCCATAAAGCATCTGCGAAAAGTTCTCGGGTTGACAGAATATTATCGCAATTTTGTTAAGAATTATGGGAGAATAGCAGCACCTCTAACAACATTATTGAAGAAAGATGCATTTTCATGGACTCTAGAAGCAACAAAGGCCTTCGAACATCTTAAAGAGGCAATGTGCCAAGCATCGGTCTTAGCTACGCTGGACTTCACAAAAACCTTTATTGTGGAATGTGATGCTTCAGGAAATGGAATTGGTGTTTTTTTAATGCAAGATGAAAGACCCATTACTTTCGAAAGTCGTCCAATCAAGGGAAAGTATTTACACAAAGCTATTTATGAGAAGGAAATTTTGGCAATACTACATGCACTTAAGAAATGGCGACCCTACCTAATGGGAATACACTTCAAGGTAAAAACAGATCATGATAGTCTTAAATACTTTTTAGAACAAAGATTATCCTATGAAGAGCAACAAAAGTGGGTCACAAGGATGTTGGGTTATGACTTTGAAATCATCTACAAAAAAGGGAAGAAAAATGTTGTGGCAAATGCACTCTCAAGAAAGGATGAGGATGTGGAAGCATTGTTGTGCGCCATTTCTATTATCCAACCAGTTTGGATAAACGAAGCAAGGGAGGAATGGAAGAATGACGAAGAAGTGTGGGCACTCATTCGAAAGTTACAACACGATCCCAGTACATCTGACACATTTAGCTGGAAAAATGATTCATTATGGTACAAATATTGCTTATACCTATGTAAGAATTCCCAACTCAAACAAAATATTCTTATGGAATTGCACACTTCTCCCTTAGGAGGGCACTCAGGATTTTTAAAAACTTACCACATGGTTAAGAAGGAACTTTTTTGGGATGGCCTTAAATCAGATATTCAAAAGTTTGTGGTGGAATGTTTGGTTTTCCAACAAAATAAAGTTGAAACAATTAATACCCCAGGTCTATTACGACCTTTATCCATTCCAAACCAACGTTGGGAGGAGGTTTCAATGGATTTTATCATAGGTTTACCCAAGTCCGAAGGAAAGAGTGTCATCATGGTGGTAATTGACAAACTTACCAAGTATGCACACTTTTGTGCATTATCACATCCATTTAAAGCCAGTACAGTTTCTACTTCATTTATGGAAACAATTCAAAAGCTACATGGAAACCCAAATATTATTGTAAGCGATAGAGATCCCATTTTCACTGGTAATTGTTGGACAAAATTATTTTCTTGTCTTGGTACTCAGTTAGCTCATAAATCATCTTATCATCCTCAATGTAATGGGCGAACTGAGATAGTAAACAAATGTTTGGAAGGATATCTTCGTTACTTTGTATTTGATAAACAAACACAAGGGGTCAAATGGTTGCCTCTGGCTGAATGCTGGTATAAAACTTCCTTCCATACTGCAACAAAAATGACCCCATTTATGGCACTTTATGAATATCATCCACCATCCATCACATCATATTTAAGAGAAAAATCTAAGGTTCAAGCAATGGAACATCACATCGAGCATCAAGAACAAGTTCTCCAACTCTTAAAGGATAACCTCACGTTGGTGCAGAATAGAATGAAACAACAGGCAGATTAACATCGTAGCGAAAGAAGTTTTTATGTAGGTGACTAGGTATTCCTATGACTACAACCATATAAACAAATTTCCCTCAAGCAAGCTAAGAAGGATAATAAATTATCGCCAAAGTATTATGGTCCATACAAGGTGTTGCAAAAGATTGGTACTATGGCATACAAATTGGAGCTTCCTGCAGCTTCTTGAGTGCACCTAGTTTTCCATGTTTCATGTTTAAAGAAGGTTATAGGTGACAAGCTCCCAGTTCAAGCAATATTGGTAGAACTTGACGAGGAAGGAAAAATCATATTGGAACCGGAAGCAGTCACACAAACAAGAACTCGACAGCTACAAAATCGATCAATTTTGGAGTATCTCATCAAGTGGAAGAACTTATCCGTTGAAGATTCCACATGGGAGGATGATAATTTTATACAAAAGCATCGAGAACTACTCAAGCATTGAGGACAACGCTTTTCGGAAGGAGAGGGGCATGTTAGGCCCCTATAATACTAGTGATTCCCCCATTACTATTGTCATTGTATCCCTTATTGTTATTATTGTGCCCCTTTTGTCCCCATATTGTTATTAGTATGCAGCCCCATAGAAACCCACTATTGTTATTTTTGTGCCCTTATGTTATTAATGTTATGTTGGCTTGATTATATTGTGACCCCTTAGACTCCTAGAGATAGAAGGGAGGTTTAGTCATTTCTATGATCAAAGAATTGTTCATTTGTGTAATGTAAAGCTGAATTCTAAGGCGTTGATCTATCTTTTCTATCTTTTCGTGAGCTGGTTTCCTAACATTGAAGAAAGAGGAAAATAATGGAGCTTGAGAGAGCTGAGTGAAACCCAACACGTAATATAAGACCTGAATGAAGCTCTGTGCATGAATAAACGGAAACTAAAGGCAAGAATATGACAACTAACTAGGTTGGTTGGGTCCATTGGGGTAAATGGACAGTGGCATGACAGTCATGAGAAAGGTAGCAAAAAAGGTAAAGTGAATGAGCTTGAGGTAACAGATTCCTTAGCTGAGTTGGGAACTGTTGTTCTCAATGTCATCCATGTGTTGTACAGATAAAGGAAGTTCTCTTAACCTCGATCTTATGAGCACTCATAATTGTGTTGTCATCATGATATATATATATATATATATATATATATATATATATATATATATATATATATATATATATAGCTATCTGATGGTGTACTTTACTTTATGTCACCTACTCCCTTCTTACATGTTCAAGTCACACTTACCTTTCCACTTCCTTTCCTTCTTGGTGTAAGGAATTGTGTTCCTCAATATCTACCTTCTTCTAATTTAGTCACCTTTCCATGTGTCTACCTATAAGTAATCCTTGAAAAATCCCAAAATGGGTGTCACAGTCTACTACATCTTATGTTGAATTGGTGTTTCCCTACTAGTGAGGCACTACCATGACCTTCACTCTAAAATGAAGGGGCGAGTAGGAAGTCTTCTCCCATTAACAACATTGTAATCAATCTTGGAATCTTGGTTACCAATTTTCCTTGAAACCCTTCCCTAAACTGTACTTTTACCTTATAATAAAATTGATATAATTCCACTACAAACTAAACTATAGACCCCTCCATAATGCTTTTAACATATAATGCTATAACCTGACTAAGAAGGTTACCACAATGCTACATAGATATGATACTTTATACATATTAATTTATCATCTTCCTTTCTCCCATGAATATTACGAAGCTTCGTCAAGTTTGTATAACCACTCATGTAGATTCATTAGAAATTAAACTAGAAAATAGTGTAAACTTCTTCAGACAACATTTATTCTTTCAACTAATCCATAGTCCATCTTAAAAGCATTATTTCTTTTCTAGCAAAATGATCACTCTTTACATCAAATCAATCTTGGACTTTTGCCTTCAGAAGCCTCTACTTCATTTTTTTGAGATCTCATGCATAACATGATTTAGTCTCAAAAATATAGCCTTTTGTTGGCTTAGGTTCCAAACAAAGGTCCACAAGAGTGTTCAACAAATGTTGATGTTGTTTGGTGCTAACATTTTCAATCCTTGAAATAGTGGTGTGTTGTATATTTACTTAATAAGTAAAAGGTATAGTAGAACACAAAGTTAATCTTATTTACACATTTCCATAATTTACTATTAATTTCTCTTTAAATTATTATGATATATATTAACAAGAACATTGATCACCATAATAAATAAAAAATGAATCATTCCACATAATAAAAGATGAATAAACAAAACATACACATTATCCATATAAACAATAAACCATAATATAAAAATAATAAAAAAGTATTTACCATTATATTCAATTGTAAATATAAAATACATTATAGTCATCTATTTATATATTAAAAAAATTAAAAAACTTAACGAAAATCAACCATATCCGTAACTCATCTATACTTAATAACAAAATCATGATCAACCATTCTCAATCAACTCACAAAACTATACAAAATCACCTGATTAATAACCCTAACCCTATGACCCAAAATAGAAAAATATGCAAAGACACTGGAAAAATAACTCTTTACGCAACCCACACAACTTGATTTATACATTAAACACCAAATGCACAAAGACTTCCCCAAAACCCTAAGATAACTACCGAAGACGATTAAATAAATACATATCATTCATAGAGATAACTCTATAATTATATTTATCGATGAATACTAGGGATGACACCCTAGAAATTGACTACTTTATTTTTTCTTAACCACCTTTCAATTTCACTACATTACATAGTCAACTTTTCGTATTATCCAAAATATACGCTACCACTTCAATTCCGCATGTGTATCACCAATGAGCCCTCTCATTGTTAAAAATAAAGTGGCCAATAATGGCGTGAGCCAGTTGAGTCTCATAAGAGTTGGTGTTGTGTAAGTTAAGCTACTAAATGAATGGCACTCGACTAGAGGAGTCATCAAACATGTTGCACCAACAATATGAGACAGTACAAGAAAAACTTAATTCCTATTGAACCATACACCACTTGTCATTATAATGTATTTCACGATATTAAAATTTATTTTTTGCAGTTGTTATTAGTACATATATGACTTTTTTAAATTAATAATGTATGTAAGTTTCGTTAAATTATTTCAAAATTTTATAAATATTAAAATTTAAACTTGTTATCAGAATAATGAAACATATAGGCCACTCAAACTTAATGTTCTTATCAGATTCTCTTTAATTTTGAACCGAGTTTGATTTATTGAATAGCGAGAACTTTTTTTCAGTATTGAAAAGCCCCGGTATATTGAATAGAGAGAACTTTTTTCCCAGTATTGAAAAAAGCTCCAACATAGAATTTATTTTTCGAGATTTTTTCAACATAATCATTATGTTTGGTTGTACATACATTTATAATCGTGTGGGAAAATTATCATTAAATCTACCCAACCACTTCACTGCCCAGACTATACATGTCGAGAACTATCCATGCATCTGGGGTTGATGCACTAAATCTAGACACCGTGTGAACCTTCATTAAACCCACCCAACCACCCCACCGCCCAGGCTATACATGTCGAGAACTATCCATGCATCTGGGGTTGATGCACAAAATCTAGACACCGTGTGAACCTTTACGGGCAGATGGAATCTAGATACCCTATGAACCTTTAGGGAAGACAATAGTTCGACTCATTGAAAAGACAAACTACAACATTTGAAAAAGACACGTTAAACCTATGCATGAAGTTTTAGACACGCTTCTTATTTATTTATGAGGTGTCTATCACGGTTACTACCAATTTAGTGTTTCTTCACTAAAATCGGTAGGTGGTGATTATGAATATGAGGCAAAGTTGTGAGCCCTATTAAAATAGAAACATTGACCTTTCAATGACAGAATTCACTAATTAAAATGCAAAAAAATTGTTTTTTAGTGTTGTAAATATATTAGGTGATTAAAAAAAAAAATCTAATTAAAATGAAAAATTATTTGTATAAGTTTACTTTTGATCACAACAAATATATCAAGTAGTATATAGCTATATCTCGAAAAATCAAATTGAACTATACTATTTGATAAAACAAATTGAGCTCTTTTATTCATCAAAACTACATTTTTTTTCCCATAGGGACTCCAAACTAGATAACAAAAAATGGGGTTTTATAGGTATATACCTTACAACACCCACCGACCAAAAAATAAAAATTACATTTCATATTATCACTGGTTGATAATGCAATCATTCATAACTGTGCAATGTCAATCAACCCCAAGTGTTAGCTCAATTGGTCAAGTCCTCGTTGTTAAAGCACCTTTGTTATTGAGAAGTCATGGGTTTAATTCTCTCAACACTATTGGGGTCAGACTCCATGGTTGAGCCAATAGGAAGTGGTCCCTTGTGGTTGATCTTCCTAGTACAAATATTTCGTGGATGTAGCGATTACTGATCTCCAGGATTCGTGAACAACATAGAAAAAAACTACAAATGTCAATCCATCTAGCTGTAAGGAATACGAGAGGGCCTGTTTTGGCCATTGATTTTTAAATCTCCCAATCTTAATTTGCTCCCTTCATTAACACATAAGCTCGCATCTTTGTTGAGATCACGAAGAACATGGAAATATGCTATTGAAGAGAACCCTTTCATTGTTTTCCTAATTCTTTTCATAAGAATTTCTAATGTTTTGCCCATTGTTGAGTATCCCTTCACCAAATGTTGAATAATAACTTGGAGGGAGTCTTCCAAAACAACAAGAGTAGCTACCTAATTTTATTTGGCCAATTCAATCCCTTGGTATAGGGCATAAGCTTTAGCTTGGTTTTTTTTCATGCATCCTCAGCCTCATGAATACTCTGCAATTTTAACCTCCTTGGGTCCATAAAGCACCCCTCTCCCTCTTGCCACCATTGGATTCCTTTTCAAAACCCCGCCAAAATTGAGGAACAATCCTTCTTACTTTCACTTCCAAGATCACAATTCCACCTCTGTCAATATTAGATTCCAAAATGCTTAAGAACTTATGTTATTTCATTCCATAGCTGGTGGCAGTTTATCCAAATTAGCAAATTTTGAACACCATTACCTTTCAAGTGTGTCTAATCCCTACTAAGAGGAGTCATTAAGAAACTTTAAAACCCCAAACTTGGAGCACAAAACAATAGCTTTAATGGTTGTGGAGTGTGGAAAAAATTCTAAATTATTGAAGGCTGCATTATTTCTAGCTATCCATACCTTCCAACAAATGAATTTTGGAAGTGCTTCCCAGTGATTTTTAAAATAGATTTTTGAGAGATACTCCTAGAATATTTTTTTGACCATAATTTAGAATACTCTGAAACAGAAGTTGGCCATTTTAAATGATTTGAAAATGGAGTAGACACTTCCAACCAAGCCACTTTTGTATACGAACACTCTAGAAAAATATGTTGGATAGATTACTCTTGTTGCTTGCAAAGTGGACACCTCAAAGGACCTTGCATGCCCCCTTTTCTCAAATTCTTAACATTCAAAAAAAAATTATGCGCAAGGAGCGAGCAAAAGGAATTAACATTTGGATTGGCATTGGCTTTCCTTATCTTTGTTTGTGTACTCAATTTGGGGGGAACTCGTTGAGGGAAGATCAAGGATGTGTAACCTTCCTCACCGAGTACAAATAATGCTTCCATCTAATCCGATATGCCTCCTCTAGCCACCACCAAGCACAACCAACTAGATCGTCTCGAAGTTTGTAAGACAAATGGTACAAGTTCATTGGAACTCCTCTGAGGTTCTAGCCTATCTAATTTCCTTCATTTTCACAATCTAAAATGTCTACTAGTGTTGATTTTACTTAAGCACAAAATAATTCCCTTAGAGCTAGCAACTCATAATTGTGTTCCAAGGGTTGTTTATCCATTATCTTTTCCCTCTATAAATTAATATCTCTTCCATTTCCAAGTTTCCAAAAGACATTTGAGCTAATCAGAGAGGTTTTCAAAGTGATTAGTTTCCAAACTGTGGAGCCTCCTTTAGGGGCTTGAATTGACTCTAAGCATCAAAGTCATTCTATTTGAAGATATTTTTCCTTAAGGATTTCCTTGCACCAATCTTCTTCCTGAGTGATAAACCTCCATACTAACTTTTCTCCTATTGCTTTCTTAATGAGCATATGGTCTCTAATGCCAAGGCCCCTGTGGGTTTTTAGATACTTAACTATTGCCCATTTTATCAAATGATTTTTTTTTGTGTTAGAGCACCCCCCTTCCTAAAGAAACTTCTTGATTTCCCTAGCCATCAAGAAGTATTTCTTTCATAACATAGTGTGTCTAGCTAAGTCTAGCTAGCGGGCTCCCTAGGCAAAAAAATTCATTTTAAATTTAACGATGACATTGTCCTGTGCTTACAAGAAAGTGGTTTCAAACAAATAGGAATCCCTAAATATTTATATTCTTTCTAAGATTCCAAAGGGTGGAATCCCATAATACTTCATATTTGTCTTTGCTTATGAGTGGAGACATTCTAGAAATAAATATGTGATTTTCTTGAGTTTGTTAGACCTTTAGAGGCGTCCAAAAAACTATCAAGGACCAATTTAAATCTATGTCAAATTATTTTAGAATTCGTTCCTAAAAGGACGGTATCATCAACAAATTGAAAGTGATTCATATTATTTATTCCATGAACAAACCGAAGACTAGATAGATGCTCACAACTTCTTTCAAATTCCAACCATATGCTAAAAGACTTATCCATTATGATATATAAAAATGGGGACAAAGGGAAGCCTTCATGGAGGGCATGAGAAGCATGAAAGAATCCTACTAACCTTCCATTTACTAATGGCGATATCCAAGGAAATTTAATGTAGAAGGAAATCCAATGTATAAACCTTTCATCAAAGCTAAATTTTGACATAACCTTGAATAAATATTCATGTCTAACCCTATTTTGGTCTCCTCTTTCTTGTCTAGAGTGAATTTCTTCTTGGACTAGGATACCATTATCAAATATTTGTCTTTTATGCATGAATCCATGTTGGTTCTCATATATTAATTTTAGGAGAAATTTTTTTAATCTTGAGGCCAAAATATTTGAAATGAATTTATAAGAGACATTACACAATGAGATTGGTCAAAACCTAGCAAAAGAACATGGATGGTCTTCCTTTGGGACCAATGCTAGGAAAGAAGTATTCGTTCCTCCACCCATGCAATTGTGTTTAAATGCGTAGTCAATCATTTTACAAAAATCATATTGTATTACTTCCGAGAACTGATGATAAAAGTGAGCACAAACCTTGTCTAATCCATGTGCTTTATCCAGTTTATATGAGAATACCAACTTTTGGATTTCTTCCTCTAAAATTTCCTTCACGAACATTAAATTGTCTTCATGAGAAATCATTTTAGGGATTTTCTTGCACGCATTATTCTTCCTTAAGGCTATTAAGATCGGCGACATTGTACAACTTAGCATAGTGGTGGACTGCCTACTCTTTGATTCGCTAAAGCACTAAAATTTTGCTATCATTGATCACTAATTCCCTATTGTTGTTTTTCCATATCCTATATCTTGCTTGATTATGAAAAAAATATTAATTCATATCTCCTACTTGGAGTCACAGACTCCTGGATTCTAATCTCCATTCCTCTTCCTCTTATCTCAGAGCCTTATGAAAGGCTCCAAATCCTTTCTTTTCCTTAGTTAGAATCTCATAAGTAACATGAACTTCCTCTATTTTGGACTGAAGAGACTCCATTCTTATGTGATGTGCTTGTATAACATATTTCCTATCCATCCTCTGCTCGCAGGCCCGCTGCTTCAAGGCTTCCTTGGGGCGATTTACCTTCTTCTCACATATTGAAATCAAACTTTTTGGGACCCACACTCTCTAAAATTATTTTACTAGGGTGCCAAAACCTTATTTTTTATGCCAAAGTGGATTATAGTGAAACGAAATAGGGCCATAATCATCATCTTTTGAGATTTCTAGTTCACTGGGGAAGTGGTTAGAATTGTTCAAAGGAAGAATGTGTGAGGATACCAATATATTTTTTTCAAAAATGAATCAACAATTCGAAAGTGGTCTAGTCTAGTGGCTATATTTCCTGAGCCATATCTCTTATTATTCCAAGTATACTTTTTGGAGGTTGGTTTAACATCCAACAAGTTTAGGCTTTGCATGAAGTCTTCAATAACTTCTTGAAATTGATCTTTTACTAAAGATCCACCTTCTTATCCCATTGATGTTGAGTAGTGTTAAAATCCCCTCCAAAGATACATTATGAAGCAAAAGGAGAGTCTCTAAGATCTAATAAAGAAGCCCAACAATTTGATTTTTCTCAAAAATATACCAGAATATATAGATTAACAATAGAACATACCCGATTTCAAGGGATATATAGGAACTTTGCTGCAAACCAATGAGTGCATGGTTGATAGTCCAATAGTTTGAGCGAATATTGAGCCCACAATGTGTAAACTCCACCAAAGGTCCCACGAGAGCTCAATAATAGGATCTTGCCACCATACCATATTTTATGTTATTTTTCAAGGATCTCTTTATCCCCCATTTTAGGCTCCTGAAGTGGGAGGACTAAGGGTTTTTCCTTATTTATTAAGGATTTTACTTCTTCCATTATTTTTTTCGACCCTAATCCCCTGCAAGTCCAGGAGATAACCTTCATTATTTACTACTGGTGTGAGTAGCCCCTTGTGAAGGGGTTGAATTTCCTTATTCCTTGGTGTTCCAATACCCTTTGAGTTTTGGGTCCAAAATTGATTAGGTTCCCATTTCTTTGTATTTTTCTTCTTTCACGATTTGGATCTCTCGATTAGTCTTCCTTCCAGCCTTTTTATGAAGTGGATTCTACTATTTTTCCTTCTCTTCTTCCTATTTCTCATCAGAAATGCAAGCCCCAATTTAATATTTCTAGGAGAGAGTGACTCTTCACATATGAGGAAGAATATTTCGGCACTGGGTCATCCTCCAATGTGGCATGTTCTCATTAGTCGACTCCACAATTGGATCCATTGTGATTTGGGGTTGATTCATTGTGGGCATGGAGGATTATTTTGCGGGATTTCCCCGTCTTCATTCACCATATTCAACACCTCATAATTGTTACTTCTCGCTTTCTTCCCATTTATTTTGCTAGTCCCTTCTTTGTTTAGTGGGCCAATTTTTTTTGGTAAGCTAGCCCTTTTCCTTTGTTGTCATTCGGATGAGGTTGCCTAGGTTAGTTATTGTTTTGCCTTGTTAAGCCTCTTCTTCTTTTGGCTTGCTGCTAATGGTCCCCTCCTTCACTGTTTATGTTGCTCCTCCTTTTTCTTTTTACAACTTTGTAAAAAAAAATTTATATATATATATATATATATATAATTATAATATTTATTTTATATTTGATCATTCAAAATTAAACCATAAAAAATATAATCTAATCTTTGAACTAGTAAAAAAAAATTGAGATTTCCCATTTCAAAAAAATAATATTTTATCCAATGCATTTTAATATAATAATTTCCGTAAACTTTATAATAATAAAAATTGCCCCCTTGTCCTCAAGTATAAGAGATATACCTGTAAATTAAGAACATATGCTTTTTATGCTTTCTAGCCAAATGTCACCAAGTTCAAATCTTCTATAACAGTAACCATAAATATTTCCATAATTTTGAGCTAACAAGTTCAAGTAGACAATGAATTTGAAAGCCTCTAATTAAGGAAAGGTCACAAGTTCGAAATCTTTCGCCAGATTATCAGAAAGTAGGACAGAAACCCACGATTAATAGGTGATTCTTATTTCCGCCACAATTCTTTAATTAATGCCCCCTGACATGCGGGGGCATTAGGGAAATATAACGCGAGCTGAAAAAACTGGAGGTGAAAAAAACAGCTCGTTAATGCCCCGCATGTCGGGGGCATTAATTAAAGAATTGTGGCGGAAATAGGAATCGCCCGATTAATAAACCAAAAATGCGGGGGCATTAGGGAAATATAACGCGAGCTGAAAAAACTGGAGGTGAAAAAAACAGCTGGTTAATGCCCCGCATGTCGAGGGCATTAATTAAAGAATTGTGGCGGAAATAGGAATCGCCCGATTAATAAACCAAAAATTTTGACACTCCGAAGCATTCATGAATCCAACAACTGAAATTTATTGATGGCCCACTGTTACCAGTCACATTTAATTGGTTGCCCTGCTCGTTGACATGTAACTATCTACCTCAATTAAAAGCAAAGCAACAGTGACAACTATAACTATCTACCTCAATTAATACAGCGGTTTTCTCGCTTTCTTATACACAGCGGGGGCAACCCTATACGCTGCTCTCAAGGATGGATAGCTCTCTGCAGCTGATTCCACAAGCACTGGCAATTTCCGTGATAAGCTTATTTGCAGCACTATTATGGCACCATAGGGTGCTGCAGAGGAAGATGAAGGGTCCTCCAATCTGGCCAGTGCTGGGTATGCTTCCCTCTGTGTTTCTTCATACAAGCGACATATATGACTGGGCTACCCAGATGCTCAGAGAGTGTGGGGGATCGTTGGAATTCATACCTCCTTGGCTGGCAAACATGCTTTCCTTCGTTACTACAGATCCCAAAAGTATAGAGTACATTGTTAAGACCAAGTTTAGGAGCTTCCCCAAGGGAAGTTATTATAAATGTATTTTCGACGATCTACTGGGCGACGGGATCCTCAACATAGATGGCCAACAGTGGGCTTGGAGGAGGAAGACAATGAGTTCGTTCTTGCACTCGCCGGCCTATAAAAATTACATGATTGACACTATCGATAAATCCATTCACTGCAAACTGCTGGTACAGCTCGAAGACGCAGGCCGGACCGGCGCTGCTGTGGATCTTCAAGAGATTCTAATTCGTTTTGCTTTGGACAACATGTGTGCTATTGGTCTTGGAGTGGATTTGGGTTCTCTCAGTCCTCCTGGGCGAGACGTTGAGATAGCGAAAGCTTTTGAAGAGGCCATGGATGCAACCATCAGGCGGTTCATCATTCCTTATAGTATATGGAAAACAATGAGGTTTTTGGGCATTGGCAGCGAAGGAAAGCTCAAGGCCTCTCTGCAAATTATTGATGAATTCGCTGCCGAGATGATAAGGACTAGACGGAAAGAATTGCTCGACAATCACATAAATGTGGAACAATGTGACATGTTGTCTAATCTCATGATGCTGCGTGGTGGTGATGGTCGTTTGTTGTGTGATAAAGTGATCCGAGACATGTGCATCAACTTCGTTCTAGCCGGCCGTGACACAACTGCCATTGCGCTCTCCTGGTTTTTTTGGCTGCTTATTCAACATCCAGCCGTTGAACAAAACATTTTGTCAGAATTACGCCGGATCTTGGTCACCCGACCAGGATCGAATCCCGGCGGCTTTACGGTGGAGGAGGCGAACCAGATGCAGTACTTGCACGCTGCGCTCTCCGAAACGTTAAGGCTCTATCCCCCGCTCCCTATAAACTATAAGGAAGTGATAGAGGATGAGGTGTTGCCGGACGGGGCACGGTTGAAAAGGGGAACAAATCTCATATTCCCGATATATTCCATGGGGAGGACGGAGAGCATATGGGGAGCAGACTGCACGGAGTTTAAGCCGGAGAGATGGCTGAAAGAAGGCGTGTTTGTGCCGGAAGGGAGCTGTAAATACCCAGTGTTCAATGCAGGCCCCAGAGTTTGCCTTGGCAAGGATTTTGCTCTTTTGCTCATGAAATGGGTGGCGGCATCTCTGATTTACAGATATCGTCTGAAAATGGCAAAGGATGTGATGGTTGAGCCAAAGTTGGGAATTACCCTGTGTCTGAAGAACGGCCTAGTAGTGACCCTGCAACCGCGATCAGAAATATTAAAGAAGTTTTGAAAACCTCTGGTATGTTATTATTATTAAATATTATGTACCATCAGACGTGTCGTCGGAATAAAAGGGACAGGTTGCATGTCGTCTGCACTGGATCAGATACAATCATAATTAATTTATATGCGATCCATTGCGGAGAGGTGCACCGCCTAGATTTAGGGCTCCCATATAAAGAGCAAAGTATATTCAATTTTATAAAAGATAAATTCGTAGGTTTTAAGAAAATGTATGGTACAAGCGCAATAATTTTATTTATCGTAAAATAATATTATTTATTTAATCTGTATGTTTTTTTGCTTAATGCATTGGACATCATTCCTTAGCTTGCATATTTTGTATTGCATTGGATAACCTTGATTTTTATGATATGCATTAATTTTCGGAATCGTCTATAGAGCTGTCGAGGAATTGTGTTAAAAGCGGTGGGAATCTGGACAATTTTTTTTCAATATATTTGGTAATTTAAAAAAAAAAAACCATGGCGTAGTAGTGATTGAATATGGTTTTGATAGTGGGAATGTATTAGTTACCATCAAAATTTTTGAAGGTACTTAAAATATTGAAGATTGATAACTATAATTAAGATTTAAAAAAAATTTGGCCAGATTTTATCAAAATATGACCAGAATTTTCCTGAATTTCGAAGAAAAAACAGTTTAATTAAACTATAGCTTAATTCTCAACATTTTTATCAAATATTTATAATCCACATTGAAAAAAAATTGCTTAATTTATAAAATAATAAATTAAAAAAATATTGATTAACCTTTCTCATCAATTTGTAAAATAGTAAAAATTATTTTAAAAATTTGTAAAATAGTAATTTTTTTCCTTTAATGAGTTGTTGCTGATATTTATAATAACTCTATGTTAGTTATACGTAATTGTTTTTTTCATTAATGTGCATAATGAGTTGTTGCCCATATTTATAATGAGTTATTATGAAAGAGAAAAAAAATGAGTTGTTGCTGATATTTATAATAACTCTATGTTAGTTATAAGTAATTATTTTTTTCATTAATGTGTATAATGAGTTATTGCGAATATTTATAGTGAGCTATTATGAGAGAGGAAAAAAAATTATTAATAAAGATTACAATGTAATTATACTTTATTATTATTATTTTTTTATAATTTTAAAGATTTAAAAAATAAACATGGTAAATTGTTGAATTTTAAAATTATTATAAAGGTAGTGTAATTAATAGATGTTTTAGTTTATTTCAAAGAATTATTTTTTCAGATTTTTAAAATTTAATAGAGATTTATATATTCAAAAGTATATTTTAAACAATAAGAAATTATAATCTCATCAAAATTGTATCACTTTAACATCTATTAGTATATTTATGAAAAAATTTCAAATTTATTAGGTTATTGGTTATTTTGCCTTTGGCTGTCACCCTTTTGGAGGTTCATTTCCTTGCTTGTCACTTCATGGTGTTCACACTCTAAGGTTCCCTATCCCATTTCCTCTACCATGATGTCTAGAGAGAGAGAGCATGCTCCCTTTGACGAGTTGGTGATATAGCGACACATGGTTGATCAAGAGCTTGAGCAAGAACCTAATGTTTAGTTTATCTATACCACATTCAAAACCCTCTTGAAGTGCCAGAGGAAATCATGGAGGGAAAATAAGTGATCATTAATGACAGAGAATATCATCCAGATATCAAGAGTTTTGCTACTATCATGGAATGCACTCCTGATATAGGACACACCAAAAGTCGCCAAAATCAATACTTACATAAAATAGACCTCAACGAATAGATAAAATCACCTCTTGGCAAAGTCCTCCTTGAGAGGAATGATCCCAAAGCTGAAAATTTTATATAGTTGCATGAAATCTAGAGCGAACACTCGGAAATGGACAACGTAGCTTGCATTGAAGCCTTCCTCTCACGTGGGAAAGGGTTAACACCCTCAGACAACCCTATAAATCTAATATTGATTGCTTTGCCCACCTTCTTTTGATGGTGTTGAAAATAGCAATAAGAAATGATAAAAATAGAATCCAAAAATTCCAGTTTAATTTGTCCTTGAATTAAACTGTGAATTCAAATCGAATTTTATTCTCATAGCAACTTGTAATAGTTAACTAGAGTGACTTGACTTTGTTAACTTAGAAATTTCGAGTTGGAAGTATTTCTGAAGTCATGTATATGTTTTCCCTATATTATAGGGGTCTAGGATGAGTTAAGTATGAGTGGTAATTAGTTCACTCAGTTTATTGAGTTAAGTCCAGTTAAATTAGTTCCAAACTATTTGAGGAACTAATAGTGAGTTAATAGTGACTTGATGCATTAGTGCACTCAACTAGTGCTACTCCAGTTAACTGAATATTCTTTCATTAGAAACTCATGCATGTCAATTCTGAGAAAGACCCAGTTGAGACTAGTGCAAGGACGATGTACTATTTGTTTTAGATTTTTATGAGTTGCATTGATAGTGGATGCATTCATGAACTAAGGAATTTCCCTTTACATATGGGCTAATTCTCTCATGAATTGTGCAAAAGAATTAGAAACTGGGAGACTTGAAAATTTGGCTAAGTATTGGCCAAAGGAAGTCATCAGGCGGAGGATAGGAAATACTTGTGCAGGTTAAGCTCAAGGTTGAGCAGAGCATATCGTATTTATTCAAATTCTTTGACCAAGGGCGCAAGGAAATAGAGAGCTTGGAGAGCATAGAAGAGGCGTGGATTTGACTTGAACTTGCTAGTGAGCTCGGAGATTGAATTTGTTGAGTGTTGGGATTGTTCTAGAGAGAACAAGCATTGTAATTTGATTTTGATTTTTTGGATTAATGTAATACAGATAGTGGGTTTTTGAGTTGTGGCTTTCCCCGGATATTTATTATGTTATGTGCCATTGATGTTCTTCCTCTTGTCGATTATTGTTTTGCTCGACCTTTATGTGCTTCTGCTGTAAAGAGTAGAAGTAGATTCTTGTCTCTTGTTTAGTAAATTACATGAATTTGTGAATCTACAAGAAAATATACAAATGGTTTCACTTACGGTTGTCATTATTTTTATGTTTTTAATAGTTTATATAGATAAGAACATTGTTTTTTTTTAATGGTGATTGAACTACTTAAACTAGATTTTTATCAGTTTCTACAAATAAACAAGCTCAAACAAATGTTTAGTCAATCTTGTTTGTATAAACCTTACTATTATGATGTTTTCTTTTTGATATTTTGGACAAGATACACTTTGTTTCCACCATTACTATGGTTTTCCATGTGGTGTGCCACAACATGAGGACTATAGTAATGATGTACATATATTGATGATCTAATATCTATATCTCTATCTATATATATCTATATATTCTCAAATTTATTGACAAGGTTCAAATTTTATGATAAATTTAATATAAATAAAGAAATTCAAATTTAATAATAATGTTTGAATTTAATTAACACAATCATATTAAAGATGGTTGATATATGTCATCAATGTTATATTGTACTTGAAACACATTGTACATATCCTTCCACAAAAAACATAATCTTTAATTTAATTAAATATCTTTAATTTGAGGAAGTCTAAAATTCTTTAAGATTAATCCATTATATGTCCATCATAATTTTCATATTTGAAATGTGTTATGTATTGATTTTGAAGTCTCTAATGAAGCAATTTAATGATATCATAGACACTGAGAAACTAAAAACTACAATATTATTTATTACTCATCCATACTCTCATATGGGGAAAATATTGCATGTCTATAATTAATAAAAACATGAAAAGAAAAAAAAAGAATTGGGAAGTTAAGGAGACTTAAGAAAGTGAGTTGGGCAAAGGTAGCATCCAATGATGGCTACTGCAATACCCACGAGCACCCTCAAACACAAATCTAGTCCAAATAAATACTAAACAAAGATTTGACTAGCTTAACTTCTACTTCCACAAAACATTAAATTGAAATTATACCCAAAAAAACATCCCCATCCATTCATCTCATGTGAGCTTGCACATAAGACCATTTGCGTGTCCACCTTTTTGGATTTCCCCAAAGTACCTAAAAATAGAAAACTAGTTTGATTAAATTGTTCAAGAATAAAATCAAATAAATTACAAAGATAACACCATCTTTCCTTGTTGATATTAACTACATCATAATACATCATACACTTTTCTAAATCAGACTAGGGTTTCCTCCTCATGGTTGAAACTCATCACCTTATGCTATGAACACTAAGAATGATTGGACTATATCCCTCGACTTAGTCTTATTTGTGAATATTGTATATGTCAAGTGTGTTGATGTTGTGACTTTAATACTTAAACGAAATTGTTTTGTCAATATTTGTTATTGTTAGTTACTTTATGTAAATATGTTTTATTAAGTTATTAATAAAAATATGGAAAATAATATTGAGGTTTCAAATGGCTAAAAATAAGTTATGGACAAGTTAGTGATTGGATTTATTTACCCTTGGATGATGTAAGACCTAGGCATTTAATCTGATGATTGAATTATTAAGTTATGAAAATTTTATTAATCAATAATTATCCCAGAAGGATAGGACATTGTCTTAGGAGTTGAGGGGAGTGGATCTCATTAATGATCAAAGTAATTATTTGCCACCTAACTGATAAAGGAGGAGGTATTTAATAACTACCAACTGAATCCTTAAAAGGGATATTTTCCCTATATAGCAGTTAGACTCAAACAATGTGGAGCTAGAGTGAGGATGTATAGTAGAAAGGAAGGCTAAGGAATAGAGTTTATGTTAGCTTGCAATCCATTAACGCTCAATCCAAGAGGAATAGTGATCTAGGTGGCTCCGGTAACGTTCAGAAATCAAATAGGGCTCAAGTTTAAATATATATTCTCAAATTCATCGATAAGGTTAAGATTTTATGATAATTTAAATATAAATAATGTTCAAATTTAATTAACATGATCACATTAAATATGGTTGATATATGTCATCAATGTCATTCAATACATTGTACATATCCTTCGACAGAAAATAAAATATTTGATTTAATTAAATATCTTCAATTTGAATGAAGGCTAAAATTCTTTAAGATTAATCCATTATATGTCCATTGTAATTTTCATATTGGAAATGTGTTATATTGATTTTGAAGTCTCTTATGAAGCAATTTAACGATATCATTGACACTAAGAAACTAAAAACTACAATATTATTTATTACTCATCTGCACTCTCATAGGGGAGGAATAATCTATATATTGCATGTCTATAATTGATAAAAACATGAAAAGAAAAGAAAAAACAATTGGGAAGTTAAGGAGACTCAACAATGTGAGTTGGGAAACGGTAGCATCCAACCATGGGCTACGACAATAGCCATAGGCACCATCAAACACAAATCTAGGCCAAATAAATACTAAAAAAAGATTTGACTAGCTTAGCTTCTACTTCTACAAACCAATAAATTGAAATTGTCCCTAGAAAAAACATTCCCATCCATTCATCTCATGCGAGTTCACACATAAGACCATCTTTGTGTCCACCTTTTTGGATTTCCCCAAAGTACCTAAAAATAGAAAAACTAGTTTGATTAAATTGTTCAAGAATAAAATCAAATAAATTACAAAGATAACACCATCTTTCCTTGTTGATATTAACTACATCATAATACATCATGCACTTTTCTAAATCACTAGGGTCTCCTCCTCATGGTTGAACCTCGTCACCTTATGCTATGAACACTAAGAATGATTGGACATTTGTGATGTCCCTCGACTTAGTCTTATTTGTGAATATTGTATATGTCAAGTGTGTTGATGTTGTGACTTTGATACTTAAATGAAATTGTTTTATCAATATTTTGTTACTATTAATTACTTTATGTAAATATTTTTTATTAAGATATTAATAAAAATATGGAAAATAATATTTAGGATGCAAATGGCTAAAGAGAAGTTATGGACAAGCTAGTGGTTGTATTTATTTACCCTTTGATGATGTAAGACCTAGGCATCTAATTTGATGATTGAATTGTTAAATTATGAAAATTTTATTAATCAATAATTATTCCAAAAGGATAGAACATTGTCTTAAGAGCTGAGGAGAGTGGAGGCCATTAATGAGCAAAGTAATTGTTTGCCACCTACCTGATAAGGGAAGAGGTAGTTACTAATTGCCAACTGAATCCTTAAAAAGGGACTTTTTTTCCCATATAGAAATTATACTCAAACAATGTGGAGTTGGAGTGAGGATGTATAGTAGAATGAAAGGCTAGGGAATATAGTTTATGCTAGATTGCAATCCATTAACGCTCATAGGTACTCATGCAGGAGGAAGAGTGATCTAGGTGGCTCCAGAAATATTCAGAAATCAAAGAGTGCTTAGGAAAAGCTCAAAAAAAAAGTTATTGGATTGCAGAAAAACTAGGATCATATCGAAGAGTTCTTCACAATATTTCCAATGACACAAGTGACACCTCAATCAGAGTTCGTATGCGAAAGTTATGCTTAGTCAAAGTTTCAATCAAATTGGGAAAAAGTCAAAGTCAAAGTCAACATTCTACCACTTGGGCAGAACATATAGATGACACATGGAAAAAAAGTTAGTAGGCATAGTGGGAGCCATAGAGCTAATGTGGCAGCGCAATCAACAAACTAGGTGGACCCACAAGCAGGTGGCATGGCAGCACCACAAGTCGACACATGACAAGTAGGTGGCAGATGATGTGGACCAATGAGAGCCTGCCACATGGCCCAATCACATGGTGCCACATGGAACCTCAAATTAGGCCCAAGTGGCCTTCGCATGGTGCAACCTAAATTTTTGTCTTATTTTCATGGTTTTGGGAGTCGTTACAATAAGGAAATAGGATTTCCATATATTATATGGTTTGAAAACTATATTAAAACAAAAATTGGGCTTTAAAACCATATTAAAGAAAAATTGGCAGTCCATGGGTTTTGAACCCAAAACCACCCTAACAATAAATAACTTAATAGCATTATGCCAACCATTGTGCCAATCATACACTTTGCCTTATTTACCTTCACACTTTATTATAAAATGTCATTCAAATGGTTCAAAGGGAACCATGGAGAATACATGAGAGGTGAGGGTGCAAGTAGGTCAATGAAGTCATTAATATAAATAATATTATAGGAATATTGTCAGAGCATATGTTAGGGAATATTTCAAAGAATATTCTCTATGAGGAATCTTTTAGATTTCCAAGGGAAATTTTTGAAGGTGTCAAAAGTAAGCCAACTTTATACTAATTTTTCTCGGTTTTTCGCAAGGAACGAAATGGTGAGATTAATTTCTTCATATGAGTAGCGTAATTTTAGTCAGCCCACATAAGAGAATCTTTGAGATCCCTGGGGAGCTCAAATTTGATCAAGTGAGACAAGGGTCAAGTTTACAATCAGATTTCATGATTTTTCACAAGGAATTCAACCGTGTAGTTCATTTTTTCAGTAGAGGTGTCAATTTATTGGCCATCCCCTGGAAGTGGAGGTATAAGATGCACTGATTCCATGTCTTATTTTGATTTTTGCTGAGATTATGATTTTCATTTGAGATCCTTGCTTGCCACTTTGTTGAAGGGTCCTTGTATACCACTTCATGTGAGAGTTTTATATTTTGTCATGCTAATGGAGAGATTTTATGAGTGAGACTTCCTATAGGAGAACGTCTCATTGAGAGACATGCCACTCTCGTTAAGGGAGTTATTCCTTGTATTGACAACAAACACATCATGTATTCATTATCATCTTGCAAAATTTAATGAAGCGACCTTCCTAGTCTTAACACTGGACCCGGAGCCGTAAACCACACTAGGTGAACTCTGTTATCAACTTGTGTGTGTTCTTTGATTCGATGGTTGTCTTTATGTTTCCTATTCTTTAAAGTATGCACATGTTGTTTTTTATACTTTTTCACATGCAATTCTTCTAACATCACATAAATAAAATATCTTGGTTAATTCCAATAGCTAAGAGAATCCGGATCAAGTTTGGTATCATAACGGTCTTCTTGCTTATGCGAATTGTGAGTGTGAATGATAACCAGAGATTGAATTTGCAATAAGAAAAGAAAATGGAGGATCACAGAGATCTCTATGAGGCCTTCTATAGGATGGTAAGCATGGTATATACAATGTATGCAAGTTATGAGGAGAGAATTGAAAAAGAGGAGCAAGAAAAAGAGAGAGTAGAGGATGATGCTCCATCTCCATCTTTGAGTGAATATACTTCTTCTTCATCTCCTTCTCATTATTCAAATGGAGAGATCAATCAAAGCCTTCGAGCAAAGAATGTTGAATTGAATAGACTTCTACAAGAAGTTGAAGAGGAGAAGCAAAGATTGTAGTTTCAATTACGAGCCATGGAAGATGCCTTGGAAAAGTTGAAGTGCAATGCAGGCTTAACGAAACCATCATCACCTGCTTTAGAATCAACAACTGAGGTAAACAATGTTGGTAGTTCTTCAGTTTCATTTTCACATGATGCTGTTTCTGTTGGAATCATGGAGGTACCCATTTCAGGAACAAACATGAGACTCCTTACCAATATGGGGTATAAAGGAGGAGGACTTGGTGTTAATGGCCACAAAATGACTCAACCATTGGAGGTTGTATAAAGACCTTGATTTGCAATATTGAGATACACTAAAGGAGAGTGTTCAAAGGTAGAAGAAGCTTCCAAAACATTGCTGAAACCATCAAGGAAAGAGGTTGATGGGAACACATCACAATCCTCCCATGACAATGCACACTACAGAGGAACAGATAAGGAAAGCTCTCATCACCAACATTTCACTAGGGACAACCATGAGAGGTATTAGGAGTCTCATTATGCTAATGCTATTTTTTATTATAAGCATGGTTAAGTATGAACAAAATTTGTGGCATAAAAAACCATGTAGGTATTTTGGCTGGTATAGCCATGTTGTTTCGAAGTGTTGGAAGAGGATGGAATAAAGAAAGAGGATGAGACATGAAAGACCCTCTCCACATCAGGGAAGGAAGAAGGTTAAGCAAGTCTGGAGGAAGAAGATTTTTTGTAGTCATTGCAATAGAAGTGGAGATCAGAGAGCCACATGTTGGGAGCTCCATCCATATAAACGTCTCAATAAGGACAAAGCACCCATGTAGGAACTAGTTGGTAAAGTTGTTCAACAAGAGAAACAACTACAGAAAGAGGACCCATTCAATTTTTTGAGTAACAGAGAGTTTTATTAGATATAGTAACTTGTCATGGCCATCTTATTGTAAATCATATGTTGCGAAATGATTGTAAAAGTGATGATGTGTTTTCCATCACTTATGGAAGTAACATGATGATGTTTTTGTCCCTTTGTTGATAGTTGGGGTATTGGTTTATATTATGATTCTAATGTAAACTTGACCAACAAGTGTGTTATAAACTCTTGGCATGTATGGGGATTGCTTGGGACATGATGGATCATGTAATTGAACATGTATTTTGCAAGATGTACTACAAGTTTGCATAGGATATAGGTGTCGGTTCATCACATGGCTCTGAAGGAAAAAGGTGAAGGAGAGGGAAGTGTGGCCTGTTATGGAACTTGTTGTGCAAATGTGGAAGTATAGTAGATTGCAGATAATGTTCATTCTTTTGGAAGAGTAAAATCTCCTCAATGGGGAGGAATGATTTAGGTGGATCCAGAAACATCTAGAAGTCAAAGAGGGCTCAGGAAAAACTCAAAAATAAAAGTTATTGGATCGCAGCAAAAATAGGAAAATATCGAAGAGATCATCACAAGATTTACAATGATGCAAACAACACCTCAATCCAAGTTTGTATGTGAAAGTTATAGTTTGTCAAACTTTTAGTCAAATTGGGAAAAATTCAAATTCAAAATCAACATTTTTCCACTTGGAAGAATGTACAGTTGACATGTGGCAGTAAAGTCAATACATAAAGTAGGTGGCAGATGATGTGGACCAATGAGAACCTACCACATGGCCCAATCACATGGTGTCACATGGAAACTAAAATTCGGCCCAAGTGGCCTTGGCATGGTGCAACCTACATTTTTGTCTTATTCTCATGGTTTTGGGAGTCGTTACAATATGGGCATACAATTTCCATATATTATATGGTTTGAAAACTACATTAAAACCAAAATTGGGCTTTAAAACCACATTAAAGAAAAATTGGGAGTCCATGGGTTTTGAACCCAAAACCACCCCAACAACAAGTAACTTAATAGGACTATAACAACCATTGTGCAAACCACACTTTGTCTTATTTACCCTCACACTTTATTATAAAATGTCATTCAAATGGTTCAAAAGGAACCATGGAAAATACATGAGATTTGAAGGTGCAAATAGGCCAATGAAGTCATGAATATAAAGAAGATTCTGGAAATATTGTTAGAGAATATGTTACGGAATATTTCAAAGAATATTCTCTATGAGGGATCTTTAAGTTTCCCTGGGGGGAATTTTTGAAGGTGTTATGCCGACTTTATACTCATTTTTCTCAGTTTTTCACAAGGAACGCATTGGTGAGATTAGTTTCTTCATTTGAGCAGTTGAATTTCAGTCAACCCATAGAAGAGAATCTTTGAGGAATCTTTGAGATTCCCAGGGAGCCCAAATTTGATTGATTCATAAAGGGGTCATGTTTACAATCAAATTTCACGATTTTTCGCTAGGAATTCAATCATGTAGTCTATTTCTTCAATAGAGGTGTGAATTTAGTGGCCATACCCTGGAAGTGGATGTATAAGATGCATTGATTCCATGTCTTCTTTTGATTTTTACTGAGATGATGATTTTCATTTTAGATCCTCGTTTGCCACTTTGTTGGAGGATCCTTGTATGCCACTTCATGTGAGAGTTTGATATTTTTTCATGCTGATGGAGAGATTTTATGAGTGAGAGTTCTTATAGGAGAACATCTCATGGAGAGACATGTCACTCTAGTTAAGGGAGTTCTTCCTTGTATTGACAAATAACAGGTCATGTATTCATCATCATCTTGAAACATTTAATGAAGCAACCTCCCCACTCTTGACACTAGGCCCGAAGACATAACCGACACTAGGTGAACTTCATTACTGACTTGTGTGTGTTCTTTGATTTGATGGTTTTATTTATGTTTCATGTTCTTTAAAGTATGCACATGTAGTTTTTCATACTCTTTCACATGCAATTCTTCTAACATCACAAAAGTAAAATATCTTGGTTAATTCCGATAGCTGAGAGAATCCAGATCAAAGAGTCAAGGTCGAGAGGAGCATTGCAACTCCAACATTATTTTCCGGAATAAATTGACAAGTCGGTATACTTATTATTTTGTACTTTTTTTCTTTTAGTTGGTATATGCTAAGTGCTTTATTATTGAAGATATGTGTAGGAGTAGTGTTGTCATTATTTATAAGTTCTTTGAGTACACAAGTGAATGAAAAAGGAAATAGAATTGCATTACACAAGATTTTTTTAAAATGTTCAGGTACTTTGTGTAAACATGGAATAATATATAATATCAAAATGAAATCTGAGAAATAAATATATATTTTCGTTTACTGTGTAAATACTTTCTAGATTAAAATGTGAAAAACATTTATTTCGGAATGCATTGAGAGTTCAATGTATGTGTAAACATGAAGAAAAAGAATTACACTAGAGATTGATATGTCTAAATAAAAAAATTGATATAGTTTGTATAGAGAATGATGGTAGCATCCCTTTTCTGTATGAAAGCCTACTTTAGACAATAATATAAAAATAAAATAAATGAATACCAAATATGTGGCAAAGATAGCCATATACATCAGAGAACAATAGAATTCTCTACAAGGAACCTCAGGAAAAAACGGGTATAATAAAGTTAGTGAGAAAATGAGGAGCTATAACAAACCTCTATAGTTTTAGATATAATAGAAAATAACCCATTAGCAGGTATAATTATATAAAACTTTTATTCTAACATTACATCAAAGCATGCAATCCTATAAGCTATCAAGAACATATGATGACAATTTTTGAAATAACAGAAAAAGAAAAGAATTATAGTTCATATAAACTAAGGGAAAATTCATTTTGAGTTATCAACAAAGGAATTGTTGCAAACCTTGAGCACTACTGAGAAGGGTTAGGGGGGGGGGGGGTGTGGGTGATGGTGAAACATTAGTGTGTCTTATTACTAATATTACCTTTTATTTCTTTTACCGAATCACAATTATTAGCAGCTTAACATGATTTATAAGAAAATATTTGATTAACATATAAACATATAAGTAGCAAGAACTAAATGCAAACAGTGAAAGCACAACCACGAAAACATCACACAGTAAGACACAAGATTTTTGGTGGAAACCCTTATGGGAGAAAAACCACCCTCTTTTTTGCTGCACTACTCTAAATATTCTATTATATCAAGCAAATTTTCCTTTACATAGATGGTTGAATCCCATTATCTAGGAGAATTGATCTCATATACTATTGGCCAACACCCATCATGAAGGAGACTCAATTCTATTGATCAAATCGAAAGACAATGTTCTCACATGGATCTATGGACAACCATCCACTGAAAGCCACCACAATCAACGATCCTAGCCCAACTTTGATTGGACTATCTAACATTGATTGGATGGAGAAACAATTCCTTTCATTGAAACTTAGAAATCACTGCTCCACTCTCATGAAGCCAATGCTCCTCTACTTCTATGAGGAATTCATTTCATATATTTTCAGACTGGATCCAAGACGTTATGATCAACTCCATTTCATCTCCGCAATCATAATCTCAACAACAAATAAAATAAGACATTGCAAACATATGCTCTCCACACCAAAAAATAATGGCCACAATATAATGTCAAATCACCAACAAAATATACTCCAACATCATATAAAACTCTCCAGATAATCTCTACTCTAACAACCACAAATTTGATCTAAAAACAGAAGCTCTGCTACAATATTCTACTTCAACACATCTTTCTTCTCACCTTGCAATTATCTACACTCATACACTAAAGTATCTCTACTCATTACTAGGTATGAAGCATATTATCTCTTCTGCAACCCTCTGACTCTCTATAACATTGAACCAACCTTGCACTAGGTCATAACATGAACATAAACACCACTAGAACATGAAGAACCATCAACCACACGAATACCATATTTCCATCATTCAATCATCAATGCATCACAAGGTTGACATCATAAGGACATGAACATAAACACCACTACCACATGAGGAACCATCAACCACATCACTTCCATCATCCTACATCAAGGTTGGAATTATAAGGTTGACATGATTTCCAAATAGCCATCTCAATGCCAACACAACCAATAGGGTTGACATCAATGCTAACACAAGCTAGCTGTCATCATGAGACAAATGCCAACATTATCTAGCTGGAACCATGAACACCATAATGCTAGCAGTCTTCTCCTTTGGCATTGATGGAAACAACACACAATCTCCATACCATCATCCTCTACCACTCCCCCTTTGACGTCAATGACAAAAGGTCAACTCCATCTGATAAGGCAACAAGAACGAAAGCACAAATAATGGAGAAACTAATATCTATATGGCTGAAAAATGATACACATCAACCAACATACATGCTTCTCACATCAACAACAAGCAACAAATAGACTAATCATCACTCAGAGTAACATGTCAAACCAAACAACCTCTAACAAAAACAACAATTATGTGCCAACAACCAGACAAGCATCAATATGAAACATCATATGAACAATAATATGCACATGAGAATCAACCAACAATAATATGCAGATGAGAATCAACCAAAACTTTCCATAGAAACCACATAGCAAGAACACCAAAGGCTATCATCAATGGTCAATCACATCCTCTCTGCTCATATAATGAGGTCAAGACCCCAACAGTCAAAGAATAGCATAAGGCACACCATGAACACCTCCAAGTGGATCATAATGCCAAAAATGGATGGCTGAAATAAATAGGAACATGTAATTCCCCCCTTGAAGATATGGCATTTCCAAAATTAGCTCCATCTTGCAATGAACCACTTCAGTTGCAAACAATGCTTTCTTTCCACAAATAGAAGCACCATATGGACATAGACTCCACATGACCATGATTGAATGGCATATACATTGACAAATACATGGATGTCACAATGACATAATACCTCATACATGATTCGCATAAGACCTCATGACTCATGACTATATGCCCAATGATACATACAATACAAGTACATGGCTTCATGAGCATTTTAGATGGATATATCAATAAATACATGAATTATATAATCATCTCCTATGGACCAATGTCTCAAATACATGACATATCATGATTGTTACAATATCATTAGCCCATACATATGACTACAAGAAGAACTCTTTAGACTCCTCCAAAATATGTCTATCAACATAATGACTCAAACCACTAATGACTGGACCCTATAGTAACATAAAATGATGAATCAATGAGAAGAATATGGTTGTAATAAGTTGTATATAACAACCCACATGGCTAGTCCATGTCTCATGTCACGTATACATCTCATTTCCACATATCTTCATGCTAGGCTAGATGAAATATGATCAACAAATTCTACAACAAGGTTGATATACATATATTTCCACTCATAAATAGTAAATACATCAACTGCAAAAAGAATTGAGTGAAAATAAATATAAAACATAAAGAGAAAGCCTTGAATACATAGCTCCCTCTGAGCATAATATACTGCATGAGTAAATTGATCCTACTGATATGAAGATGCATGGCCGAACTAGATCAAAAATCATTATTGCTGGTACTCCTCTAGTTACCAATGCTCCCCCTGAGACCATGCTAGCCTTATATATATCTCCACATTCAAGTAGATATAATGTGCAAGAATATACTATAGTAGGAACTGATCCCTTCTATTCTAAATCTAATGAGTAATATCACTGTCTTGGTCACTTCTTTCTACTTACTCTTCCCTTCAACATATACACATTATCTAGTGTCTTGACTCTCTTGGCAATAACTCTCCCAAATCCTTTTTTCTGGATGACGCAACCTTGGAATTGAAATCACTTCATTTCCTCCATCAACCATTTGGCTCACACTCAAAATATCATGCTTTAGACCTTCAGTGAAGCAAACATCATCTACATTAGTACTTTTCTCACCAAGATTGACTTTACTGCTTCCTAGTACTCTTGCTGATTCATTACCTTCAAACAAAGCACATCCACTCTTGGTTCTATCGAGAAAGTGAAATTTTATCCTATCTCTTGATGTATGGTGTGAACATACACTATCAATATACCACATATCATCCTCATCATGTGAACAAAGTGAAATGCCACAAATTCCTGGTTGCTCATCCTTCTTTTTCCACGTATTCCATGGCTGTACATTCTCTTGTGTCTACTTCTTTTGAATAGAAGGCCTCAAGAATCTAGGCATCTTACAATCCTTGGCCATTTGCCCAAAATTACGACACACATAAAACTCTATATGAATAAGATAGGAAGCCAGTGGATCTTATCTATGGCTTCTCATTTTGGATCTCCAACTCCTTGTGCTAGATTTGCAATCAATGGCCTTGTGTCCAAATAGGTTACACATAAAAATATATCCATTAAATGAACTTATATACCTGAAATTGGATCTTCTGCTTGGATGATCATACTATGGCATGGATGTGTGCATTCTCCTCCTACAAGCAACTTCCACATGTCCAAAATTGTGGCAATTGAAGCACTCAATCTCATCCATCAAGGGGAAAATGAGTTTTGACTCCTCTGATAACTAGTGCTCTCAACCCTAGGAATGAATGGTCTTCTAGATGTGAAATCTCCTCTTAGTTCTCTTCTTTTTTGTTGCTTGTGGTTGGTCACATTCTATACTATAGACTTCTTTGGTTTTTCTTTGTTATTCTTTCTTGCATGAAAAATTGTATCTCCCTTTTGAATATTTCTTCCAGATATGTTCACCACTATGGTGCTCTTTATTTTCTCCAATTGTTGGTCCTCTTCTTCAAGTTTCTTTCTCAATTTTTCAATCACACCATAAAGCTCTTCAACATAATACTTCCTATATTTTTTCTTGCTACAATTGACCTCCTCTATTCTTTTCTATTCTTCCAGCTATGTCCTTAAGGTAGTGATCTCTTCCTTGAGGTCTTTCTCATTTTCATCACAAATTTGCAATTTATTCTCATGCTCCTTTCATACATCTGTTTGTCTACCAATTTCACTTGAAAAATATTCAATAAAAACCATGGAAGATTCATATTCAATCTTAAGGAGAATGAAACTATGAACATCATATATTTCACTAACTTGATATAAATTATTATCACCACCGCTATTAAAAATATAACTCAAAAGTAAATCAATGTGGCTTATACCTTCATATCTGTTGTCCTCTTATACAGTTGGTTCAACTGGAGCTTTGTTCTTCTTGGATCTCTTCTTATTCTTCTTATTTTTGCTTCTCTTCTCAAACTCTTCATCATTATTATTGCAACTTGCTGCAAATAACATATGAAATCTCTCCCAAATCTCCTTGGCAGATTTTAAATCTCCAACTTTCTCTAAGTCTACATTATGGAGATTCTCAAGAATGTTTCTCCTTGCATGAGCATTTTTCTTTATTTCTTCAGATGAAGGAAAATATTCATCATATCCTTCATAAACAAATATCCACAAGTTATATCTATAAGAAAATAATTTATATTTCACACTTTCTTGCCATACCTTGAAATTTGCAGAAGTGAGCACAAGTATTCCTTGAGAAGTCATTCTAAAAAGAAAAGAAAATCAAATTTTCTTCCAACGAACCCCATATCAAGCTACAATTGAGAGCCCCACTCTGATACCAATTGTTGGAAACCTTGATCACTACTAAACGGGGGCGGTGAATCAGTAGTGTATCTTATTACCAATTTTACCGTTTATTTATTTTACTGAATCACACACTTGTTAGAAGCTTAACATGATTCATAAGCAAATATGTGATAAAAATATAAACATATAAGAAACAAGTACTAAATGCAAACCATCAAAACACAACCACAGAAACCATGGCATAAGAAGACACAAGATTTCTAGTGGAAAGCCTTCCAGGAGAAAAACCACCCTTCTTTCTATTGTGCTACTTTGAATCTTCTATTATGTCAAGAAAATTGTCTTTTACATAGATGGCTGACTACCATCAACTAGGATATGGCCTCATATACTATTGGGAAACACTCATTAGCTAGGAGACTCAATTATACTGATCAACTGGAAGATTATGTTTTCACACATATAAACACACAACCATCCATTGAAATCCACCACGATCAACTATCCAACACCGATTGGATGGATAAACTGTTCATTTCATTGAAGCTTCAAAATCACTTCTCTACGCTAATGAAGTCACTGCTTGTCTACTTATATGTAGACCTCATTTCATATATTTTCATACTGCATCCAAGATGTTATGCTCAACTCTGATTCAACTCTGCAATCATAATCTCAGCAAAAAGATAATCTTTGTAGCAAATAAAATAATACACCACAAACATATTCTCTCCAAAACAGAAAATAATGGCCACAATATAGTGTCAAATCACCAATAGAATATAATCCAGCAGTATACACAACTCTCCAAATAATATCTACTCCAACAACCACAAATGTGATATGAAAACTGAAACTCTACTACAATATTCTGCTTCAACACATCTTTCTGCTCACCCTGCATTTATCTGCACTCATACACTGAAGTATCTTTGCTCATAACTAGGTATGAAGCATCCTATCTCTTCTGCAACCCTCTCACTCTCTATAACACTGAACTAGCCATCACTCAACTCCAAAATGGAGTACATAAAACAATAGGGGAAAAAATCACTTTTGGCCTATGATTAAGAGTGCACAAATTTGACGAAATCCAACCACTATCACCGTGACTACTTGTGCACTAAAGGTTTTCACACCCACTTGAGGATTTTTTCAACCAATTTCGACCTTTTTCAATTAGCCATTAGAGCAAATTTGAGGTCTAAAATGGGCCTTTTAAGGAATATTATGAAATAATATTGGAAATAATAAAACAAGATTAGATTACATCATCAAATTAAAAAACAACTTTTTTCAACTTGTATTTTCAACTTATCTCCCTATGGTTTCACTCATATTTCGAGTGAGAGCACTTGTTCAATGCATAATTTAATTCCTCATCTAAGGATTACCCATGTTTCATACTTGTGATAGACCTTGCTACATGAAAAATGAGAAATAAAATAAATAATGCGATTGCAATCAAATTTTTCATGTAGTATGGTCCATCGAAAGTATGAAATATTGGTACTCCTTGGATTAGGAATTAAATTCTGCTTCCAATGAGTGCTCCCACTCGAAATTTGAGTAAAACAATAAAAAGATAAGTTGAAAATAAAAGTTGAAAAAGTAGTTTTTTTTAATGAGTGGTTGCTGATATTTATAATGAGTTATTGTGAAAGAGAAAAAAAAATATTAATAAACAAATTTTATAAATTAATTACAATTTAGGTTTTCTTTTTTTGGTAATTTTAAAGACTTTTAAAAAATAGTGGAAGTGGTTGAATTTTAAAATTATTATATAGGTAGTGTAATTAATAGATGTTTTTTTTTTTCAAAGAATTATTTTGTCAATTTTTCTCAAAATATAATAAAGATTTATACATTCAAAAGCACATTTTAAACAATAACAAATTACAATCTCATCAAAATTGTATCACCTTAACATCTATTAGTATATTTATGGAAACTTTTCAAATTTACTCAGGTATTGATTATTTTTCCTCTAGTTGTCACCCTTTTGGAGGTTCATTTCCTTGCTTTTCATCTCATGGTGTTCACACTCTAAGGTTCCCTAATCCATTTCCTCTACCTTTATGCCTATAGATATACAGCATGCTCCCTTCGAGGAGTTGGTGATATAATGACACATGGTTGATCGAGAGATCGAGTAAGAGCTTATTCTTTGGCATGTCTATACCACATTCAAAACCCTCTTGAAGTGTAGGAGGAAATTCAAGGAGGAAAATAAGTGATCATTCATGACAGAGAATGTTATTTAGATACCAAGATTTTTGCTACTGTCACAGACTAGACTCCTAATATAGGACACACCAAAAGTTTCCAAAATGAATACTTACATAAAATAGACGTCTAATGATAGATAAAGTCCCTACTTGGCAAATTCCTCCTTGAGAGGAATGATCCCAAAGGTGAAATTTTTCTAAATTTGGATGAAATCTAAAGATTAGGAAATGGACAACTACCTAGCTTGTGTTGAAGCCTTCCTCCCATGTGGGAAAGGCCCAGTGCCCTCAGACAACTTGATAGATCTAATGCAGATTGCTATGACCACCTCCTTTTGATGGTTTCGCTCATGGTTGTCATTGTTTTTATGTTTTTAATAATTTATATAGATAAGAACATTGTTTATGTTTTGTTAATGGATATTGAGCTACTTAGACTAGTTTTTTACCAATTTCGACAAACAAACAAGGTCAAACAAATGTTTAGTCAATTATGTTTGCATAAACCCTGCTATTATGATGTTTTCTTTTTAATATTTTGGACAAAAACACTTTATTTCTACCATTACTATGGTTTTCCATGTGGTAAGCCACAACATGAGGAGTTTAGTGATGATGTGCATATTTCAATAATCATATTTAAATGTAAGGTTCAAATTTCATGATAAATTTAATATAAATAAAGAAACTCAAATTTAATAACAATGTTTGAATTTAATTAACATAATCACATTAATGATAGTTGATATATGTTATCAATGTCATTCAATACATTTTACATAGCCTTCTACAAAAGGCATACTCCTTAATTTAAATATCTCATTTATTCTTATTAACATAGTGTTGAGTGATGAGCTTAGTGTCATGTAAGGCATTTTAATGTTGTTATAAACATTGAATGAAGGCTAAAATTATTTAAGATTAATCCATTATATGTCCATCATAATTTTCATATTGGAAATGTGCTATATATTGAATTTGAAGTCTCTCGTGAAGCAATTTAATTATATCATAGACACTAAGAAACTAAAAACTGCATTATTATTCATTACTCATCCACACTCTCATAGGGGAGGAATAGTCTATACATTGCATTTCTATAATTAATAAAAACATGAAAAGAAAAAAGAAAAATTGGAAAGTTAAGGAGTTCAAGAAAGTGAGTTGGGCAAAGGTAGCATCCAACCATGGGCTACCACAATACCCACGGGAAACACCAAACACAAATCTAGTCCAAATAAATACCAAACAAAGATTTGATTAGCTTAGTTTCTACTTCCACATAACAATAAATTGAAATTGTACCTAAAAAGAACATCACTACCCATTCATCCCATGTGAGTTTGCACATAAGACCATTTTCATGTCCACATTTTTGGCTTTACCCAAAGTACCTAAAAATAGAAAACCAGTTTGATTAAATTGTTCAATAATAAAATCAGATAAATTACAAATATAACACCATCTTCCTTGTTGATATTAACTACATCATAATACATCATGCACTTTTCTAAATCAACTAGGGTTTCCTCCTCATGATTGAAACTCATCACCTTATGATATGAACACTAAGAATGATTGGACATTTGTGATATCCTTTGACTTAGTCTTATTTTTGAATATTGTATATGTCAATTTTGTTGATGTTGTGGATTTAATACTTAAATGGAGCTGGTTTATCAATATTTTGTTACTAACAGTTACTTTATGTAAATATGTTTTATTAAGTTATTAATAAAAGTATGGAAAAAAATATCGAGGCTGAAAATGGTTAGAGAGAAGTTATGGACTACTAGAAAGTGGTTGGATTTATTTATCCTTGGATGATGTAAGACATAGGTATCTAATCTAAGGATTAGATTATTAAATTATGAAAAAAATATTAATCAATAATTATCCGAGAAGGATAGGACATTTTCTCAGGAGATAAGGAGAGTGGAGCTTATTAATGGGAAAAGTAATTCACCTAATGGATAAGGGAGGAGGTAGTTTCTAATTGCCAACTAAATCCTTAAAATGGGACTTTTTGTCTTATACAACAACTAGACTCACACAATATGGAGTAGGAGTGAGGATGTATAGTCGAAAGAAAGGATAAGGAATTGAGTTTATGTTTCCTTGCAATCCATTAAAGCTTAGGGGGACTCATCCAAGAGGAAAAGTCAAGGTCGGGAAGAGCATTGCAACTCTGACATTATTTTCCAGATTAAATTGACAAGTCAATATACTTATTAGTTTGTACTTGTTTTCTTTTAGTTGGTAAATACTAAGTAATTTATTATTGAATATGTGTGTAGTAGTAGTGTTGTCACTATTTATAATTTATTTGACTACACAAGTGAATGAAAAAGGAAATATAATTATAATACACAAGCATTTTTTAAATGTTCAAGTACTTCGTGCAAACATGGAATATTATAGAATATGAAAAAATATCTCAAAAATAAATATGTATTTTCGTTCACTGTGTAAAGACTTTCTGGATTGATCTATGAGAAACATTTATTTTTGAATGCATTCAGAGTTTAGTGTATATATAAACATGAACAAAAATAATTATTCTCGAGTTTAATATGTTTGAGTAAAAAAATGATATAACTTGTATAGAATATGTTGGTAGCATCCCTTTTCTATATGCAAACAATAATATGAACATAAAATAAACAAATACCAAAGACGTGGCCAAGTTTGCCTAATACATTAGAGAAAAATAGAATTCTCTATAGGCAAATTCATGAAAAATCGAGTAATAATAAAGTTAGTAAGAAAATGACGGGTTATAACAAACTTCTATAGTTTTAGATATAGTAGAAAAGAACCCATTAGCGGGTATAATTATATAAAACATTTGTTCTATCATTACATCAAAGAATGCAATCCTAAAATCTATCAAGAACATATGATGGCAATTTTTGAAATAACAAAAAAACAAATGAATTATAATTCATATAAACTAAGGGAAAAATCCCTTTGAGTTATCAACAAAGGAACTCAATATACAATGTTATTTATGATGAAAATAGGTGTTAACCAGAATTGTCGATTGAGATCTCTTTTGTAATTCATGGAAGAACAATGTTCAATGATTGAAGAATACCAACCTCGACCATGTTAATAATATAAGAAAGGAATAAATCCCTTGAATATTAAAAAAAATACCCTCATGGTAAAAACCTAGAATATCTTCCATTAAAATTAATTCAGATTAAAACACTTTGGTGTCTCAGCCTTGAACAACAAAATTAACGATTACATAAGAAGTGACTAGAGAGTGAAAGTTATGCTAACTCATAAAGAAGAAAGTCGATATCGTTAAGGGATTGGAGAAATTTCCATAATGAATATAAATAAGAGCAATCTAAGTGCCAAGTGTTGGTGTACTTGAAAATGTCCGACATCACAAAGTGTGCATTGGTGCATATTAAAAGAAAATGTTGTCAAGGAGAAAAATCAGAAGGAAAATTGAGTAAGAATTAGACATGAGAAAAGGAAAAAAGGAACATTTCTTAAAAAACCCATATTATCTACTTGCAATAGAGGCAAACTCTATCAAAAACATTTGCAAAAACATATCCAATTAATAAATTTGGGAAAGGCTAAAACCCTATGAAAAGAGTAAAAGTTCCACATTTAGAAGTTTAGCCATGTCCCAATATTTACATACGTGGTTATGGCGAAAAGAACTATGTCAAGATTTAACCATAACCATACAAAGACTATGGTGTGTTAGGGTTTTAACCTATAAACCCCAAATTCATAAATAAACGAAGAAATAAACCAAGAATTCAAGTGAAGTAATGGGGGTTTTAACTACTTTGAAGGAATAGTACTATATTACATTTTGGAAATGAACCCTTGCCAAGAGGAGGTTGTAAACAATTTAACCTGTAAATAGAAATGGAAAAGGGTATTTCAAGACCCTTCTTTGTCTAACATATATAAAAAAAATGTTGTTTACAAAGAAGAATGGAAAACATGGTTTTACCTAGAAAGAGAAGGCAACAAAAACAATTTCCTGTAACAAGTTTAATTAAAACACAAACTAGATGAAGAAATTTTCTCACTTGTCATAGAGACCGAGAAGAATCTTGCTATCCTAGATTAAAACTCGAAGACAAACAAATAAATGATTAAATTAAACCATATGAGAAAGTAGTGGAACAAATGTATACATCTCAAAAGATATAAATGACTTTGTTTGTACTTGCTCAGCCAAGTTGAACCACGATGTATCCCCATTGAAGGTGAAGGGTTTAAGCCCATAGGAGAATGAGAATTACCATTATTCATAACCTAGTGGAGATCAAAGAGTTGAATAACCTTGTTGCATAGTAGATTAGGGATTTGTCAGAAAAAACAAAAGGAAATGACCAAATGAATTGACAAAGAGAAGGTTGATAATGCAAAATCCTAAACCCTAACATTGATCATCATTTGAACGTGGAGATTAAATCACAATCGTCAATTGAAATTCCACATTTTACCAATTGAACCTGCATGAGTCCAAGTGGGGGGGGGGGGGGGGGGGGGGGAGATTGACGGGATCATTAGAAATGATACATGTGGATAAAAAGGGTCCACACAATTGAATTCATATGTCATTTGTAGAGTGCAGTTCTCGTAATTGAATTTGTATGCAAATTGTAGAGTGTATAAAATCTTGGTGCAATGGTGTGTTATTTATATTTTAATGTGAAGGTTGAAAGATTGAATCCCATGGTAGCCATTGGTAGGGCACATCAAACCACATAATTTTTGAATGATTAAAAGATATAACACTTCAAACCACACCATATACCTTCGCATAACATTTAAAGTAAAGTGACTTAGAACTTTATCATAAAGGAACGAAGAGGAGGGTGAAAACCCATAAGTTTTATAATAATACTTTTACAAAACAAGCTAAGGATAAAACCTTGCAATGATTCATTAAAGGGGCGCTTATTTTTGTATGAAAATTCTACCTTGGCCATAAAAGTAAGTTTAAGCGTACTATATTTGTAAAAGTAAGGATGTAGTTGATTAAAAGTCCCCATATCTAGTATTGGGAAAGGTTAAAGGTAGGTTAAATGAAATTGTAATGAGATGAACATAGCCGGAGGATAAACTTAAAATTAACTTGTATTCAAATGTTATGAAGGAAACAATTGGCCAATAAATAAGTCAATATCATAGTGTTGAGTCATAATCATGTGGAGTATTGTTTGAGAATTGTAATTTAGTTAGTAAGAACCTTTTTTTGGGTGTGTTTTTGGAGATTCATTACATGTGGTATGATAGCTATAGGTTACAACACCGAGCGTTTACGGGTCCTAACTAAAAGTATGGTTTTTTTGTGTATCATAGAGGAATAAAATTACTGCTAGAAAGAGAACTAAGGAATGATTGAAGATAATAATATACTTACTTTTATAGGATCACCTAAAGGGGGTAGAGAGCATGATTTTGAGCAAGGAATGATGAATGGAGAAACTATAAATCAAAATAACCATGAATCTAAGATTTTACAAGTGGTTTATATTCTAAAATTATACCTAAATAGTGTAAGAACTAGTCAGGAGAAATTTTTTAAGGAAATAGATGAATGAGAAGACATAAATGGGTATATAGTCAAGAGGTTAGAGAAAAAAAAAAAAGGCAGTATGAAAAATAAAATAACTCATAAGGAAAAGTTAAGAAGTGTCTCCAAACAAAATTGAACCAATAACTTCTAGTGAGAGAAAAACACCCAAGTTTAATGATGACTTAGAAGAACAAATTTTAGGGAGCAGTTCTTCCATGTCTAGGAAGAAAAGAATTGTAACCCAATTACAAGGTGAGTTTAAAATGACCAGAACTCTGAATTTTGATGGAGAATCTAAAGAACTCTAAACATGTCAAAATACTTTGAAGTCTATAATTACCCTAGTAACTTGAAAGCCAGATTGGTTACATATCAGTTGACTAACAAAGCAACTTTGTGGTGGGAGGAAAACAAAGAAATAAAGAAAATTAGAGGCATAAATTTGACTTGGAAATTATTCAAGAATGAATTCAAGGAGAAGTACTTAATAGAGAGGTACTACAATGAGAAATCTAGTGAGTTCCATGAATTAATATTGGGTCAGTTAAAAATGGATGAATTTGTGAATAAATTTATGAGCCTATTATAGTATGTGCCATATCTTAAAGAAGAAAAGGAAAAAATACAAAGTTTCATTATTTGTTTACATTTTTCCTACAATGAGAGCATTGAATTTTATAATCCAAAAATAATGGATGATACAATGAGAAAAGAAAAACTGTGCTACACACTCAATGAGCAAAATAGTGATAACTCTAAGAATTGGTTGGCAAAGAAGAATGAAAAAATTAATGCTAAAAAGAAAGGATTTAAGAAACCTACATTTGCTAATACTTCTAAAATTGTTTTTTTTTTTTTGGGGGGGGGGGGGGGGGGTGGAAATTACAGTAGGAATGTGAATTAGAAAAGAAATATGAATCATGGAAGTGGGCAGGTAAAAAGAACAAGAAACCAAAAAATTGATGAATCTACTAGGCCGCTAATTAAGTGTTGGGGTTGTAATGAAAATCATTTGTGGAGGAATTGTCCACAAAATCCTTTGAATAAGAAGGAAACAATGCATAATGTATAGGAGGCATCTATAGTAAATGATTTTACTCATAATATTCCAAAGATTAATGCAACACTGGATGACAGACAGGCTGACAATCAATCCACCATGGTGGAGATTCAAGGTAAAATATTTGGAAAAAAAATTATATGTTTTAATTGATCGTGACTCTAGTTTGAGTTATATTTCTCCTTTTGTGATTGAAAAATGTGGTCTTAACAAATAAAAAAAGACTAAACCTAGGTTAGTGCGATTAGCTATAGGAAACAAAAGAAGGGTTACTGCAATTAGTAAACATTATTCAATAGTAAATGGATTTTACACTAATGTGAATTTAAATATTCCTCCTTTAGGATCATATGATATCCTTATTGGCATGGATTGGATAGAAAAACATAGGGTAGTCTTAAACTGTTTCGAAAAATATTTTACGTGTTGATGATGAAGGAGTAACTTGTATAGTAAAAGGGATACCAAGGCTATTTCATTAAGGTAAATATTTGGCTTATAGTTAAAGAAATGCGCCCAAAAGGGATGTAAACTATATGTAGTTAATATTGAATATCATTCCAAAAGTAATAAAAAATCTTCAATAGAAGATTATCCCATTCTAGAGAAGTATGAAGATGTTTTTCTTCAGGAAATCCTAGGACTACCTCCACGAACGGAAATAGGTTTCACTACAGATCTCATCCCTAGAGCAGTCTCGACATCTAAACCTCCATACAGAATTGGTGTTTCAGAATTGATGGAACTAAAAATGTAGCTACAAGAGCTCTTAGACAATAAATACATTAGACCAAGTGTGTCACCTTGGGGTGCACTAGTCTTATTTGTGAAGAACAAGGTTGGAACCATTAGGCTTTGCATAGACTACCGATATCTCAAAAATATGAAAATCAAGGATAAGTATCCATTAACCATGACTGATGACTTATTTGATCAAGTAAAAGGGGCTACTATCTTCTCAAATATTGACTTAAGATTTGGTTATCATAAAATCAGGATCAAAGATGAAGACATTAATAAGACAACTTTCAGGACATTGTATAGCCATTATGAGTTCGTCATACTTCCTTCAGACTCACCAATGCACCAACCAATTTTATGTGTCTGATGCATAGTGTACTCAAGCCTTATTTAGAAAAATTTGTCATTGTATTTATTGATGGCATCTTAGTCTATTCTAAGAACAAAGAGGAACATGATCAACATTTGAAAAGGGTTCTTCAAACACTTAGAGAAAATGAACTATATGCCAAGTTTAACAAATGTGTGTTTTATTGATCACAGATTCATTATTTGAGGCATGTTATATCTGAAGAGCGGATTGTTGTAGGTCTAGAGAAGATAAAGGAAATTATGGAATGGTGAGTGCCTAAGGATGTGCTTGACATCAGGTATTTCATGGGGATCATGGGTTATTATAGGAGGTTCATATAAGGGTTTTCCTTATTAGCTTACCCAATTAATTCCTTATAAAAGAAGGGAACTAAATTTGATTGGAATAAAAAATGTCACGACAATGTTGAAAAACTGAAGCAATTATTTACTACTGCCCCAATCTTAAAGATAGTTGACCCTAACAAATACTTTTTAGTCTTTACTAATGTTTGTAGAGAAGGTTTAGGGGCGGGGGTTATTAATGAAAAAGGGTCATGTGGTAAGCTATGAATCTTGAAAACTTAAATACCATAATAAAAAATTGTGCAACCCATGATTTGGAATTAGCAACTATTATTCATGCCTTGAAAATGTGGAGGCACTACCTTATAGGGAGGAGATTTTAGCTAAAAACTGATACTATCAACCTTAAATATATCTTTGAATATCCAAATGTAAATGTTAGGCAATCTCGATGGTTGACATTCCTTAGTGAGTATGATTTCAAGATAATACGCATAAAGGAAAAAGAAAATAAAATAATAGATGCTCTTAGCAGGAAATTAAATCAATTTTTTTCTATTTTTGCAAGCAGTTTGAAAATATATTTGACTAGAAAACTGAGCACAATTGCATATTTTGATGAGGAATGTGTGAAAGTCAAGGAAAAAAAAAAAAAATTAGATCCTCACGATGAGGAAGGAAATGATTTTTTAGCTAATGAAGAGAGTTTGAAGATGTATAGAAACAAAAATTATATACCCAATAATCAAACCATAAAATTGTTTATCCTTGATGAATTACATAAAAATCCTACAGTTGGACATCCTGGCTATCAAAAACTAATAACCATGTTAAGAAAGGACTTCTATTAGCCTAATATGAAGTCATAAACAACAAAATATTTAGAAAAATGTTTAGAATGTCAGCAGGTTAAAGCTTCCCAACAACATTTTTCTGGATTATTACATCCTATAACGATTCTAGAGTGGAAATGGGATGTAATAGTTGTAGATTTTATCACCGTTTTTCCAAAATCTAGAAAACAACATGAAACTATAATGGTTTTAGTGGAAAAACGTAGTAATGAACCACATTTCATAAATGTAAAGTCTACTTTCAAAGCCATTAATATAATAGAGATACTCATGAGGGATATATTTAGATTACATGGTATGCCTACGACTATAATTTTAGGCTGTGATGTGAAATTTATTTCTAAGTTTTGGAAAGGTTTATTTGAAGGCATGGGTATGAAATTGAACTTTATGGCAACTTATCATCCCCAGAATATTGTTCAAACAAAAAAGACCAATCAAATCCTTGAGGACATGACGTGAATGTATGTTATGGATAGGCCCACTAAGTGGGAATATTATTTGCATTTAACAAAATTTTCCTACAATAATGGTTATCAGACTTCCCTAAAGATGATGCCTTTTGAAGTAATGTATGGGAGACAATGTAAAGTTCCTTTAATTTGGGATCATTATAAATATTGGTTGTTTTTAGGCCCAGATATGCTGAAAGAAATGGAGGAAATAGTCAAACATGTGAAACTAAATCTAAAAATAGCTCATGACTGACAAAAACCTTGCGTTGACTTAAATAGAGTACAAAAAGAGTTTAATGTTGGTGACCATGTTTATTTGAAAGTGAAACCTAAGAAAATTAATCTTAGACTTAGTAGTTGTGCCAAGTTGTCACTAAGATTTTGTGGACCTTTTGAAGTGTTAGTAGGGATAGGTTCAGTTTCCTATCATCTTGTTCTTCCAGCAAACATAAAATTTCATGATGTGTTTCATGTGTCTTTATTAAAAAAATTATGTACATGATCCAAATTAGATTATTAATTGGAATGTGGTATAGGTAGATCTAGAGGGAGAGTTTCTAGAAAAACCTTTATGCATACTAGACCAAAGGGAAGTCATGCTCCAGAAAGAGTTATAGCCCAAGTCAAATTTTAGTGGAAACACTTCAGCCCGGAGGAGGAAACTTGGTAATTAGAAGATGCTTTTAAATAAGAATATCCTTATTTATTTTGAGATTGGGTTGAAGTCCAAATCAGACACTAAGATGGTGTCAAACTCAATTAGGGGAGGATGTGATATCCCCTGACTTTGTCTTATTTGTGAATATTATATATGTCAAGTGTGTTGATGTTATGACTTTAAGACTTAAATGGATCTGATTTATCAATATTTTTTTAAAGATAGTTAATTTATGTAAATATGTTTTATTAAGTTATTAATAAAAATATGGAAAACAATATTGAGGCTACAAATGGCTAAAGAGAAGTTATGGACTGCAAGCTAGTGGTTGGATTTATTTACCCTTGGATGATGTAAGACCTAGGCATCTAATCTGAGGATTAGATTATTAAATTATGAAAAAATTATTGATTAATAATTCTCCTAGAAAGACTAGATGTTGTCTTAGGATCTACGGAGAGTGGAGCATATTAATGAGAAAAATAACTTCCTTCCACCTAATGAATAAGAGACTTATAGGTCGTTACTAATTTCCAACATAATGTCGATAAAGGGACTTTTGTCCTATATTTCAATTGGACTCACGCATTGTCGAGATGGAGTGAGGAAGTATGGTGGATATAAAGGATAAGGAAAAAAAATTATGCTAGCTTGCAGTCCATTGAAGGTTAGGGGGATTCATCTAGGAGGAAGAGTCAAGTTTTGGAGGAACATTGCAACTTCAACATTATTTTATAGAATAAATTGACAAGTCGATAAACTTATTAGTTTGTACTTGTTTTCTTTTAGTTGATATATTCCAAGTAATTTATTATTTAAGACATGTGTAGTAGTAATGTTGTCATAGTTTATAAGTTCACTTAGTACACAAGCAAATGAAAAAGGAAATAGAATTGTATAACACAATTATTTTTTAAAATGTTAAGGTACTTCGTGTAAACATAGAGCAATATAGAATATGAAATAAATATATGAGAAAGAAATATGTATTTTCATTTACTATGTAAAAAATTTCTAGATTAATTTGGGAGAAATTTTTTTTTATGAATTCATTCGGAGTTGAGTGTATGTGTAAAATGAGCCTCCTAAGAAAAATGTACAACCAAAATAATCTTTCTAAGAACCAATAAGATTCAAGATGATGTTGTCAACCATGGGGGATGATTCACCATTTTTGGAGTAAAAAAGTAAAAATATTAAAAAGTAATAAAATAAGAAAACTACTTTTTCAACTCTTATTTTTAACTTATCTCCCTAAGTTTTTACTCAAAGTTTGAACAGGAGTACTTTTTGGATGCAAAATTTAATTCCTCATCCAAGGAGTACCCATGTTTCATACTTTTAGATGGACCCTGCTACACAAAAAATGAGAAATACATGAAAAAGCGTGATTGCAATCACGTTTTTCATGTATTTCTTCCTTTTTGTGTAGTAGAGTCCATCGAAAGTATATAGCATGGGTAATCCTTGGATGAGGAATCAAATTTTGCATACAACGAGTGTTTCCGCTTGAAATTTGAGTAAACCCATATGGAGATAAGTTGCAAATACGAGTTGAAAAAATAGTTTTTTCTTTTTTTTTTCCTCTAAAATTTGATGATGTAATCTAATCTTATTTTATTATTTCCATTATTACTTTATAATTTCCTTAGGAGGCCCATTTTAGATCTCAAAATTCCCCTAATGTTTTGTATGCAACCCTAGTTTAGAAAAGAATATAAACACAAAATAAAGGAGTACCAAAAGATGCGGCCAAGATGGCCTAATATATTCGAGAACAATATAATTCTCTACCTGAAAATTGAGGAAAAATAGATTATAATAACGTCAGTGAGTAAATGAGGGGTTGCATCTAAATTCTATAGTTTTATATATAATAGAAAAGAACCCATTAGTGGGTAAAATTATAATAAAATGTTTATTATAACATTACACCAATGCATACAACCTTGAAAGATATCAAGAACATACGATGGCAATTTCTGAAATAGGAGAGAAAAAGAAAAAAAAATACAGGTTATATAAACTAAGGGAAAAATCCCTTTGAGTTATGGCAACAAAAGAATTCAACATATAATGTTATTTACAATGAAAATAGGTTTTAACTAGAATTGTCGATTGAGGCCTCTTTTATAATTCATGGTAGAATAGTGTTCAATGACTAAAGGTTTCCAACCTTGGTCATGTTATTAATACAAGTAGGATAAATGCCTTGAATATTAAAAAAAATCACCCTTAGGGTAAAAACCCATAATAACTTCTGTGAAAAATAACTTAGAATTAAAAACTCTGGTGTCTCAGTGTCCAATGAGAGAATTAAAAATTACACAAGAAGTTACTAGAAAGTACAAGTTTTGTTGACTTGTAAGGAAGAAAGTTGAGTTCATTAAGGGATTAGAAAATTTTCCATAATTAATATAAAGAAGAACACTTGAAGTGCCAAGAGTCGGTGTACTTGAAAATTTCCAAAAACACAAAGTATGATCTAGGTGTATATTGGTGGCCACCCGCCTATTCCACTTGGACCCCCAACATTATTTGTTTCTGTTTCATTAATTGTAGCCCAATTTTCTATTTTTGGAAATTTTTCGAGTCTTCAACTTCCAAAGTCATTTTGAGGCCCAAAAAAACGTTTTTTTCAAGAAATTAGATAAACCTAAAATTTTTGGTAGGGATTTTCATTTGAAAGTTGTAGTCTCAGATAGATTTTCCTAACGCGGCATTGTATGCATCAAACAAAAATCATATGCCAAAGTTACAACCCCGAAAAGTTGATGTACCAATTTACCCCAACAAGGCCCACTGACTTTTGGTACTTCATCTCTTAGGGTTAGGTTTTTGGATCTTTAGGGTTTTCAATTGTTTCTCTATAATAAATAGGCCTTCAAACCCCACTGTAACACATTTTAGAAGGAATGTAGCCACAGCATCTCTTCTCATAGATAAGCTACCATCGTTTGACCTAGTTTATTTCCATTCTGCATGTAAACAGTTTTTAGTAATTTGTTATTAATGAATTGAAGTTATGTTTTCGTTGTATCTTTGTGTTTATGTTTATATTTGTATCTCATTTCGTTCCTTCATAAATCTGTATCAGTGGTATCAAAGCGGTCTGCTCTTTCTCTTTTTTGTTGTGCATGTCCTCGACAAGGTTAAGGCATAAGGAGTTGGGACTTGAATTGGTTGATCCTTTGTAAGACCATCCACGCCAACCTTAATGGCCTCCAGTAGTGAAAGAAAACAAATATGAGGGAATAAGAGATGCTATCAAACTATTTCTCAAAGAAGCTCTTGCGGAAAAGGAACAACATGATGGACAACTTTTCTCAAATCATCTAGAAGATTCCCGCCGATGACGCATCTTCATCCAACAATCACTTGAGAGGTGTTTCCCCCTTAAAAGTACTAGTGAACTTTGATATACCTATCTGCGAAGGTCAAAAAGATATATACGTTGTAGACAAATGTTTGAATCTTTTGGGAGGTTATTTTTTGTTCCATAGTTTCTCCAACAGGGAGAAGATTACTTTTGCATTGCTTAAGGTTACCCCCATGTCAAGGGCTGGTGGGAAACTTACTATGAGAAAAGGGTCGAGGAATCCTCTCTGTTTATAGTCACCTCCTCTTGGAACTCTTTATGAGATGCTGTCAAGGAACAATATTACCCCGCGGGAGCTATGAGGACAAGTACATTCACTAGACCACATTACGAGAGCCAAGGGACCAAGATATGCATGAGCTCACAAATATTTTTCATACTGTATGCCAAAGTTGGGTATTAAAGACTTTGGGAGACATATGGTGTTCAAGTACTGTGATTATATACACAAATACATTAAGGAAGAAACAGAGTTCTTGGACATCTCCTCACTTGGTGCAACATACCGATAAACTAAAAATTTAAACAAAAGAAGCGCGACTTTGGATCTGCAAATCAGAAGCACGGAAAGAGAGCCCCCAAACTGCAAAATAAAGGATAGAGCCAAGGTGGAGTGACCTAGGACAACCCATCTAAGCCGCAATCAAATAATGACACCACAAAGATGAAGAAGGACACAAGAAAGTGGAATGAATGGGAATGACACAAGGAAGCAGATTATTAGCATAGAACCTGTTATCACTCCAAGAAACTCTCCTAAGTTGTAGATCGGAGATGCCTGGTAACATATAATCTTCAATATTTTTCTCTGAACTATTGGAATAAATGATGGTTTGGATCAAGTTAGATAACCATTTCAACTATGTTTCTACTCAAGACATGAATGAACACCCTCAAATTACAATGCTTTAGAACACTAATTCTCGATAGTTTGTAGATTCATTGAATGGATGGAGAATACTGACCATACCGGCAGATGCATACATAAACATAAATGAATGGCTAGCTACATGCAGAAAAATAGAATACATACTATACTAGCAGATGCATATAGGACGACATATGAATGGCTAGTTACAGGCAGCAAAGAAGCTTGCAAATCTAATTCATCAATGTAGAGATAAGATGATAGTTATCTGGCATTAGACACAAAAGAAACATGAACAAACAGTTCAAGTGCAAGCTTATAGCAGAAGAGAAAATAAACAATGAACATATAATAGCAAAAGAAGCTTGTATTACTAATGAATGAAAATGAGAAGCTTGAGTAGCAAAGTCTCATTAGTCTCCAGAAGTTGAACCCTTGTTACATTTAGTTTTCAGCCTTTTATAGGCCTTTTACAATGCTCCTGAGCTCTCAAAGGCTCGGGGTCTTAATATGTCTGATCTGTCTTGTTAACTAATTGATTCCCTCAATAGGTAAGCAGGGCTCAGAGGTTTTCTCCTTCTAACAGAGGAATAACCACCTTCAGGTAGTTTTATGCGCTGTCTGGGAGCTCTCTTGTGCCAAAGATGCCCCATGATGTTTGTTTTGATGAGTTGCACTGTGGCCTTTGATATTTCTGTTTGTTTTGGATAGTCGTGCGTGTTGTGTTGCGCTGTGTTTCTTCTTGGCCTCTTTGTCAGTTTGGGGATGAGCTATGCGTGCTATGGCCCTTTCAAATGTTTAGTAAATGCATGCCTTCTGTTAACATAGAACAACACTGCCATATTGTGGACTTTTGCCGAAAACAATGATCGTTTCTATTTTAAATAGAAAACAAAACAACACTGAGAAATCCTGGTCCTCTCTGTCCTTTTCGAACTTCAAAAGTCCTCAAAAATGGTTTATTCTTCTATCGGGTCCGCCCTTTGGGTCGCTGTCGCATATCGCAGATGGTCGGGTCCCTTTGTTCCTTTGTATTTTGAAATATGCTTGAAAACACTAAAAACATGGGAAAATGGCCTTCGGCAGACTTTAAGTATTATATATTTCACTTCCCGAACCCTTTCGGGTCTGGGCTTCATCGCAATTGGCACTGCCTTGTGCTCCCTTTGCATTTCGTTATATAACAAATACAAAAAAATTCATTAAAACTGTCCTTTCCCGCAGACCTGAAATAGTATTTTATATTATCTATATGACCGTCGGGTCTGGTCATCTGGTTGCACCAGGCCTATGTTTAGTGCTCCTTAATGTTTTCGCTATTTGTGATTGGTGATTAAACGTGGGCTATGGGCATTGTGATTGTGATAAGTGATTAAACATGGGCCGTCGATCTGCGCGCGCGATCGAAAATCCACATTTAATCGCTGATCACAATCACAATGCCCATATTGTAATTGTTGATACCTCTGCCAATGCGACCCACTGATAGTGATCTGTCGATCTGATTAGTGGCGATCGCTGTTCGACGATGTCTTGCGTTGATTGCAGTTGCCTACTTGTGCCGATTGCGATTTTCTACTTAGATCTGGGCCGTTGATCGGTTAGATCTAACGGCTACTATGCATTTGGACTATTAAGCCTTCAATACATGGTTTTTTTTATGGTTTTCAAGTGTCTTTGCCTCCCGATAGTGTATTTCCGCCCTTCCAAGGGCTCTCCTCTTGCCTTATTTCAATCTTTGGATGATCTTAAGCAATATTTGAAGACTTCAAGAGCATATATGGATCCATTGGCATGATTTAAAGCAAATTTGGAGACTTTGGGGCATTTTTGGATCCATTTTTGGGCCATTTGCCAACAAGGCTAACACTGGCTCCTTGTAGGGACAAAATCCTCCTTATGAGCTTTCAAGAATTACAGAACAATGCCTTTCCTGTAAAAAACGAGATCAAATCTTCCTCCTAGTGTTGCATTGGGCATGAATTCTATTTAGCATGAAATAAAAACTTGAAAAAACGTATTTACAATACCAAGGCTTGAAAGCCTTAACTGAAATAAAGTTTGAAGAACAACCCATTGACTGGGCCATCAAAAACATCTCCTCCTTCCTTTAATGCATCCCTTTTGAGAAAACAGTTGCCAAATTGAAAATTGACCCTTTTTACCTTTCTATCAAAGGTTTCTTTCTCTTGGTCAATGTGCATATCAGAAAAATCATCAAAGACTTGCAAAAGCCTATTAATTTGATCATCTACTTCAAAAAATTTCCAGCATTTGACATTATCAGGTAGAGATGGTCTATATTTCACCTCATCTCTGTATGCTTTCAGCCTTGGATGTTTTTCTTGGAAGGTTTTGTACACCTGCTGAATGATAAGGTCTACTTCATACTTTGCTGTGTCATTTGTGACCTGAAAAGTTAATATAAAAGATGAATCAATGTATTCCTTTATGATCTCACAAACTGGTTTCTTAAGTTGAGTAGAGGCCAACTGAGATTCTTCAATCTCTATGGCTGGAGATTTGAGGATGATAGGATCAACTATTGGTTGCTTCTACTTATTATCTTGTTGTTATACAAGGACAACAACTTTATGAACAGGAGTTTCCTTGACATTTTTCATCTTCGACCTCAGATTATATCTTTGCTGATCTTCAGTTTATAGAACAGCTTCACTGTCCCACTCTTGGCTGATCTATTCATTGAATAATGACTTCTCATAGGCAGCTTTGGTTAAAAAGGGGGCACTTCCTTTGTCTTCCATACAATGGATCGCATCCTCTACTTCAAACTGCTCTTCTTACATGACTGCATTATGGAAAGGGGTCTTCACCCTTTGGTCTTCATTGGCATCTTTGTTTCTTTGCAAAGTCTGCAACTGGTCATTTTCTCTTCTATATGGATTTGGATTTGGAGGAGCAAAGGTGTTAGGAACTCTTCCTTTCCCAAAGTGCTGCTCAACCTTTAATTTGGAAACCTCAGAGGCTAATGGCTCTATCATCTTAGCCATTTTATCTATCTTGCGATCAGAGGATGATGAAGACTCGCCCCTTTATCTCCTTCTATCAACATTTCCCTTGAGCTTCTCAACAGCCATGATGTTTTATTCTACTTCCAAGGTTGCATCTTGCATATCAGCCAAAGAAGCACATCACCTCTCCCTCAACAGTAAAAAGAAGTCAGAATCAAAAGCACTGGCATAGATGAGTTTAGCAGAGGTAGTGGTGGGTTTTACTTAAGCTGGTATCTTGCTGTAGATGTGGTTAAATCTCTTATTAAAATCAGACAACAGCTCACCATTTTCCCTCTTTAAGTTCCCAAACTCAGTGTGGTAGTAGAGGAGATCCTTCATATCCCCCCAATGCTTTAGAAATGCATCATCTAAAGCCTCAATATCTACTATAGAACTTGGGGTTAGTTCTCTTAACCATTTTCTAGCCTCTCCATCTAGGCTTTGGACAAAGCCTCTCATCCAAACATCATCTTCACTAATGTCCAGGTTATCAGCATAGCTATAGAATGACTCAAGATGTTCCTTAGCTGTAACACCTTCAGTCCCAATGAACTTAGGCATATACTTCTGATATTCTCCAGTAGGCATGGCATTCGAAGGAGTGGGCAGCATTAGAGGTCCATACCTAGCAGCTATGATTCTTTCCATTTTGGTGGGTGCTTGTGGACCTGCCATAGCTGTTGTGGCTAAAAGGGTACTGGCAGTCTGAATAATAGAGCACTGAGGAGTGATTGATAGGACTGAAGGAGTATGATGGATAGGAGGTGAGGTTTCCTTTGTGCTTACAACAAAAGGAGAACCTAAAGAATAAGGAGCTTTATGAATCTCTTGAGAGTTTTTATTCACTGCTAGTATTAGATGCTATACTCTCAACATGTATTTGTTTTATTACAGGATTTTCTTGAAGAGATATAGGAGATTGTTTAGGTTTACCTAAACCTGATGCTCCTTTCTACAATACCTTTCTTTCTTTGATGGTTTTTTTAGGGTTAGGTACTGGGTCAGCTTGTGGCTTCTGAGGATTTCTCCGAGTATGCCTCACAAACTGAGCCAGAACTATGAAGTGGAGTCGCCAAGAGGTCTATCCTTTAGTAGAGTCGTCAGATAGATGATTACAACCAAAAAAGTGCCTAGAATTTGTTTATCATCAAAGTTGGATCTCTGTCATTTCCCATGGAAGTTGAGCTTCTATTTCCTGTCCCTAGCAATGGCGCTAATTATGTTATCACTCCAAGAAACTATCCTAGGTTGTAGATCGGAGATGCCTGATAACATATAATCGTCAATATTGTTCTCTGAACTATTGGAATAAATGATGGTTTGGATCAAGCTAGATAACCATTTCAACTATGTTTTTAATCAAGACATGAATGAACACTCTCAACTTACAAGGCTTGAGACCACTAATGCTCAATAGTTTGTAGATTCAATGAATGGATGTAGAATACTGACCATACTGGTAGATGCATACACAAACATAAATGAATTGCTACCTACAGGCAACAAAAGAGAATACTGCCTCCCTCGGATGCGGGTGACACGACCGAGGACATCGGAATGACACCTGGTCACCATGAGCGATCCCGAGCATAAGAAAGGCATTTACTGCAATCCACCGTCGGGGATTGCAAGCGTGAGTGCTGGAGCGAGAAAGGACGGCACTTTACTGCCTTGTCCGGGTTTCAATTTCATTTGCAGTGTGCAGTTATGGAATACAAGAATCGAGACAAGGCAGAGGAGCATAACAATGTTGGGGGTATGGAAAATAATGCATTGGGTCGAACTCAGATTTTTGAATTGGGAGTATGGTTGTTGGCTCTTAGAGCAAAGGTTCAAGGCGCCCCTCTGGCAATTGAGGGTGGTATCAAGTCTGCAAGGGTGGGCGACAGTTGTTTCACGCATTCCCTCTCATCTTACCCGGCTTTGTTCTGCTTTCCTGCCTTCAGCGACATCATGGTCAAGCAACGACAACGCCTCATCAGCTGCCGAGGCTCTGGCAGAGGCGGATCCTCTCGTCCCTCAGTCGCTAATGTACCCTCTCGCTGCTGCCGCTGTCTCTGCCACCAAGTTGCAGAGGCTCATCCCATTTAGGCGAGCCAGTTCATGGATTCGGGCAATCCTGATTCGGGCTCTAATCCACTTCCTGCGTTTGGAACGGCGGTCTTCTCTTTCTGCAATGCCCAGGGCAATTCTCGTATTAACGCCCATGTGTCTGTCCTTTTTTTGGAAGAACCGACGGAGGAAGGCGGGGAGCCACCCCGCTCACAGTTTCATCAGGCTGAAAGCTCAAGGGCCGCTGAGGGTATGCCAGAGGATCGCCCAGAGCCGAACATCGACCCACCTACGACTCAGGAAGCGCCTTCGTCAGAGAAAGCCAAGGTCGATTGGGGCCCCCCCCAGAAGGTATGTGCTGGATTTATGAAGAGGAGCCGGACGAATAGTCGTCCGCTCGCTCAGTCTCTTCCCTTCAGACGATGCTCTGGTTTTGCCATGAATCGCCATAACGGAATACTGTATGTCTTGAATGTCTTTGTTTGGTTCTCGAATTATATATTTCAAAGTCTGTCTAAGCCCCTGCGAGGGATATGGTTGAAGGTTTGCTTTTTCTCGTCTATGCCCCGGAATGGGATGACTATTTTTGCTCTCAATGTTCCTCAATGGTTTAAAGCCCCTGCGTGGGCAATCAGTCACAGTGGTAGCGCCCCTGCGAGGGTGACTTGTCTCCAGGATAGGGCCCCTGCGCGGGTTTTCAGTCTTAGTGGTGTGGACCCTGTATGGGTGGTATTTTTGAGCACTGTAAGTCCAGAGTGCCATCCTCGGCCTCTGGCAATATGAACTCTTGGCTGTAACTGTTTTCCTTTTATTGTATATAATAGAATAGCGTAGTCTTAACGAGAAAAAAAAAAAAAAAAGAGAATACTGACTGTACCGGCAGATGAATATATGAACACATATGAATGGCTAGCTACAGGCAGCAAAGAAGCTTGCAAATCTAATTCATCAACGTAGAGTTAAGATGACAATTATTTGGCATTAGACACAAAAGAAACATGAACAACTTGTTCAAGTGCAAGCTTAGAGCAGAAGAGAAAATTGACATTGAACATATAACAACAAAAGAAGCTTGTATTACTAATGAATGAAGATGAGAAGCTTGGGTAGCAAAGTCTCATTAGTCTCTAGAATTTGAACCCTCGTTACATTTAGTTTTCAGTCTTTTATATGCATTTTACAATGCTCTTGAGATCTCAAAGACTCGGAGTCTTAATCTGCCTGATCTGTCTTGTTAACTGATTGATTCCCTCAACAGGCAAGCATCACTTGGAGGTTTTCTCCTTCTGAAAGAGAAATAACCACCTTCAGGTAGTTTTATGCACTGTCTGGGAGCTCTCTCGTGCCAGAGATGCCCCATGATGTTTGTTTTGATGATCTGCGCTATGGCCTTTGATATTTCTGTTTTTTTGGACAGTTGTGCATGCTGTGTTGCGTTGTGCTGCTTCTCGGCCTCTTTGTCGGTTTGGGGATGAGTTGTGCATGCTGTGGCCCTTTCAAATGTTTAGCAAATGCATGCCTTCTATTAACACAGAAAAGCACTAACATATTGTAGACTTCTGCCGAAAACAATGATTGTTTCTGTTTTAAAGAGAAAACACAACAACACTGAGAAATCCCACCTCTCTTTGTCCTTTTCGGACTTCAAAAGTCCTCAAAAATGGTTTATTATTCTATCGGGTCTACCCTTTGGGTCACTGTCGCCTATTTTAGACAGCCAGGTCCCTTTGTTCCTTTGTATTTTGAAATATGCTTGAAAAACACTGAAAACACGGGAAAATGGCCTTCGGCGGACTTTAAGTATTATATATTTCACTTCTCGGACCCTTTCGGGTCTGGGCTTCATCGCAATCAGCACTGCCCTGTGCTCCCTTTGTATTTCGTTATATAACAAATACAAAAATGCATTAAAACTTTCCTTTCCCGCAGACTTGAAATATTATGTTATATTATCTATATAACCGTCAGGTCTGGTCATTGGGTCACACTGGGCCCATGTTTAGTGCTCCTTAATGTTTCTGTCAATTGCGATTCACCGATGTGACGTGGGCCGTCGATCTGTGTGCGTGATCAATGGTCCACATTTAATCACCGATTGCAATCACAATGCCCATATTGTAATTGTCGATACCTCCGCTGATGTGACCCACTGATCCGATCATCGGCTACCGCTGATCAGTAGTGCCTTGTGCCGATTGTGATTTTCCGCTTAGATCTGGGTCATTGATCAACCAGATCTAATGGCTACTATGTTGAACTGTTAAGCCTTCAATAGATGGTTTTTTTTATGGTTTTCAAGTGTTTTTGCCTCCCGATAATGTATTTCCGCCCTTCCAAGGGCTCTCCTCTTGCGCTTATTTCGATCTTCGAATGATCTTAAGCAATAGTTGAAGAATTCAAGAGCATATATGGATCCATTAGCATGATTTTAAGCAAATTTGGAGACTTTGGGGCATTTGTGGATCCATTTTTGGGCCATTTTCCAACAAGGCTAATATAACCTAATGACCTTTTGTACCAACTCAAGGGGGCCAAGTGTTTCAGTGAGATCGATCTAAAGTATGCTTATCACTAGGTTCCAATAGAGCCCATAGATGTATGGAATACCACCTTCAAATCTAAGGAGGGATTTTTGAATGGATGGTCATGCCATTTGCATTAACAAATGACCCTGCTACTTTTATGAGGATGATGGATGACATCGCATGACCCTTCATTGACTCGTTCATGTTTTTTTATATGGGCGACATACTCATCTTTAGAAAGAGTTTGGAAGAGCACTTGCAACACATTCAATAGGTCCTTCAAGCACTCTTGGAGGGTGTGGCATACTTGGATTTTTGGAGCAAGAAGGAAAAGGAATAGTAGGAAAGCGTGAGAGGGCATCGAGATTAGCATCTACATCTTATTTTCTTGCAGGTACCGAGTTGCATGTATATTTCCTTCACTAATTTTGGCATGCATGGAACATTGTAGGTGGTTTCTTGGCTATATATGTCATTAGCATGGAGGATTTCCTGTATTGACAGTTTATTACCTAGCCTTGCCATTTCCTGGATAGCCATGGTGATTGTGGGTTTACTTTCATTGTTTGTTTTTGGTTGGTTATTATGCTTCCTTAGCTTGGGTTGAGTTACTATTTCCTGGAGCCTTGGTTGGATAAACGTTGTAGAGCCCTGTAACAACTTGGGTTGAGTTACTAGTCCTGTAGCCTTGGTTGGAAAAATGCTCTGGAGCCCCTTGGTGGGTTGAGTTACTAGTCCTAGAGCCTTGGTTGGATAAATGCCCTGGAGCCCGACGACAAATGTGGGTTGAGTTATTAGTCTTGAAGCTTTGGTTGGAACAAACGCTATCGAGCCATGAATGGCTAGGATAGAGATCGATCGGATGATGGTTTTGTGATGTCCGATTGTGAGGTGGAATCACTATTTTATGGGTTGAGGTGGATGGCCTCTAGAAGCCCTGGATGAGTTTTGATTGACGTATTCTATGAGATCCAAAATTCATGCTTGGAATATGGCACAGGGGTGAATGGATGAAAAGATATTTGGCTCAGCCATTCTACAATTGGGTGGAATGTGAAAGTCCCATCCTGGGTCTGGATTTTACATCATTAATGAAAGGTTATTTCTCCTTGTATTCATATGATAATTTTCATGGATTGTATGTGGTCTATATGGTTGTAATTTCATGAATATTTCTGTCCCGACTATGCTGGTTATGTATGTGTTTTATGACAACAACCATTTATGGCTTTCCTCATGTTTTTACTTGTAATTGAATGATCAATGTATCTATGAACTAATGGATGGAATGGAAGTTGATGTGTTGAGGTATCAATGGTTCTTAGTGATTTTCAACTAAGTATGAGATCCCTACGTGTAGAACTGTTAATTACACCAATAGATTACACATTTGCAATATGTTTGATGAAATTCCTATCATGGCTAGTTGGGGTCCAGTCAAGGTCTTGAATAAGTATTTTCTTTAATACTGTCATTTCCATGTTAATTTACTGATGTGAAGAGATGGTTCAATTTTGGGCAGTGACCTCGGCTTTGGGCCTGAAAAAGTGTCTCAAATCCCATAGTTGCTAGCTTAGCACTGATAATTTTGGTCTCTAGTTGCTGGCAAGCAAGTCTGTGAGAGAGAATTTGGGTTGTTGGTCGCGATCATGCCTATAGCATGGGAGCAACTAAGACTTAAATTGTCCAAAAGCTAAGTGGGACCCTAAGGAAAGCTGTCTAGAGTATTGGATTGGTTCCTGAGGGTCTTGTAGCTAATAATTAATGTCTATATGGTTTGTTTCTATTGGTTCCACTTGCTTAACATGACTTAGGAGGTCAAATCATATCATAGTGGCCTCTCATTGCATGTTTACCCCAGTTGGCCGATTGCTTGGGTAGATGTGGGAGGATGGTGTTATAGAGTGGTACCAGAGCATGGTTCACTCGTCAAACTAGAAGGGCTATGTTTTGGTCATGCATGCATGTCAATTGCATGTGTGTCTCTCACTCTTGCATTCCATGTGCTTGTTGAATTTGCATGATTTTGATCATGGTTGTAGTGATGTCGCCATGTGGAATTTGAGGTGTTATTGTGGAATTCATCGCTATGAGTGTATGAATGGTTACATGTTGATTTATGCTGCTTACATGTATCGTTGTAGTATGCTTAATTACATTCTTGCATGTGGGTCATATTCTTTTATGCTTGGTTGCGTGTATCATTTTTATAGGTTTGATTTCAAGTATTGTTCATCCATGCTTGGTAATATGTGTTTATTCATATCTGTGGATAGTTATGCATTGGTTATGCATGTTCATGTTTTCATGTGGTCAAGTGTATAGTGACGTAACAATGGTGGTTGTCATGCATGAGGTTATGGTGTGTGCTTTTGTTGAGGTTATGCATTAATGACTGGACCCTAGCTAGAATGACGGTTGCATGGTCATATGCTTATGCTTTATATTTCTATATGATGTCATGACTATTGTATACATATCACATTGATTTTTTGATCTTGTAGACAAGGTATACTCCTTGAGCTATACTAAAGTACATTGGTTTATTGTGGTTTGGTTTCGATGAAATGATATACCTTGTAGGAAGAAATATCAAATGGCTAGCAAGATGGTTGACTACAAAGACTCTCCCTATGAATCCGAAGAGTTATATGGTGTTAGGAACCCTTCCGATTTGATAGTTACATTAAGAATATTAAAGGAATAAACAAGGAGTTGTAAGATAGATAATGACAGAATCATACAGGCACATGAGAAATAAGCAGAGGTAAATGTAGTAATACTTTAGAGTTTGTTAGATTTGCGGTGACAGGGACCACATCGAATCAAATATGAGAAGGAGGATAGAACTAATGGGGCATATGGTAGTCAGTCGCATGGTGGTCATAGATCAGATAAAGATCACACAATAAGAGACAGAAGATTGTTGGATACTCCAGATAGGAGAGGGAATAGACAAATGTATGATTGTAGTTCTGATTCAGATAAACACTATGATAGTCATTGGTATCATCCTTACAAGAGTAGTAATAGGGGATATTTTACAGATGAATTTAAGATATAAAATCCACCAATGTTTGATGGAGAGATGAATAAACCACAAGATGCAGAGGCATGGTTTCTTGGCATGAGGAAATTCTTCAGGTTGCATGACTATTCAGAGAACATGAAAGCTAGAGTGGCTACATTCAGTCTCAAGGGAAAAGCAGACATTTGGTGGGAAGATGTGAAGAATGTCAGATGTATTCATGAGGAATATTTGACTTGGAGTGAGTTTGAGTGTTGGAGGCATTGACTGTTGGAGATGTTGGTCAGAGTATTCCACGTATCTATGCAACATTGGATAATAAACAGGCAGAGCATCAAGTATCTATCATTGAAATGGATGGTAATCTTTGTGATCAAATTATTTCTATTTTGATTGACCCTAGATCTAATTATAGCTATGTTGTCCTGACTTGGTGGAAAAGTGTGGTTTGAGTAGGGAATTTCATGCAGAGTGTTGGTTAGTGAAGTTGCCTACACGTACAAAGAAACTAGTTCATCATTAGGTAAGAGCTTGTGTATTTGATTTGAATGGTATGCCTACTGCAACACACTTGAATGTATTACTATTGGGTTCATACAATATGTTGTTGGGCTTGGAATGGTTGTATCTTCATAGAACCAAGGTAGATTGTTATGATAAATCCATTGAGTGTGTTGATGATAATGGAGAACCAAGAGTGTTATAGGGTAATACGAAATCCACATCAGTTAGGATGGTGGAAACTATGCAAGAAAAATGTAGCCGTAGGAAAAGGTGTAAGTTATTCACAATGCACATTTCTAGTGATAAAGGTAAGGAAGTCGAGGATTCATATGTGTTGAGAAGGTACCCAATTTTGTAGTAGTTCAAGGATGTATTTCCTAAGGACCTTACAGAGTTTCCACCTCATAGGGAGGTATAATTTTCTATTGAGTTAGTGTCGGAGGAAGCTCCAACATCAAAAGAGCCTTACAAGATGAGCACATCTAAGTTGGTTGAGTTAAAATTGCAGTTGAAGGGAATTTTGGACAAGGGATACATTAGGCCAAGTGTGTCACCATGGGGTGCATCGGTATTGTTCGTAAAGATGAATGATTGAACACTCAGATTATGCATTGAATACATGCAGTTGAACAAAGTGACCATCAAGAACATGCACCCTTTACCAAGGATTGATGACATGTTCGATCAGCTGAAGGGAGAAACAATGTTCTCAAAGATTGATATGAGATCCATATACCATTAGGTACGCATCAAAGAGGAGGACATTTACAAGACTGATTTCCAGACCAGGTATGGAAATTATGAGTTTGTTTTTTTTCCAATTGGGTTAAATATTGCTCCAACTACATTTATGTGTTTGATCTATATTGTGTTGTGTCCATATTTGGATAAGTTTGTTATTATGTTCATTAATGATATACTGGTATATTCTAAAAATGAGGAAGTCTAGATCATGCCGAACATTTAACACCAATGTTGAGGTTGTTGAGAGAGCATCAGTTTTATGCTAATCTCGGCAAGTGTAGTTTCTTTTAGACTGAGGTACACTACTTGGGACATGTTGTCTCCAAGGAGGGCATTACAGTAGATCTAGAAAAGATAAGAGACATCATGGAGTGGGTAGCTTCTAAGAATGTAGATGAGGTGAGATCTTTCATGGGTTTGGCAGGCTAATATAGGAGGTTCATGAGGAACTTCTCACAGATTTCTTATCCTATCAAATCATTGTAAATGAAAGGTAAGAAATTTGAATGGATTGCGGAGTGTGAGGCTAACTTTGAGAAACTAAAGCAATTGTTGACACATGTACCAATGCTACAGATTGCAAATTTGGACAAAGAGTTTGTGGTATGCAAAGATGCTTGCAAGAGAGGGCTTGGGGGATTCCTTATGGAGTATGGAAAAATGGTATGCTATGAGTCCCAAAAACTAAATGAGCATGAGTAGAACTACCCGATGCATGATCTTGAGTTAGATACGATCATACATGCATTGAAGATGTGGAGACACTATCTTCTTAGTAGGAGATTTGTACTTATGAGTGATCACATTGGACTGTGGTATTTGTTTGACCAGCTAAATTTGAACAACATGCAGGCTAGATGGTTGGCCATGATCAATGAGTTTGATTTTGAGATCAGGTACATCAAAGGTAAAGATAACAGGATGGAAGATACTCTCAGGAGATGGGTACAAGTAAATCACTTGGCAGCTACAAGCTCTTATGGGATAGAGTTACAGGATAAGATCTTGCAGGCAGGTCAACATGATGTCAGATATATGGAGATTGTGCACAGGTTGCGACAGGAGGTTTGTACAGGTACAGGTGCAAGTACATGTACAGGTAGGGGTATAGGTATACATGGCAATACAAGTAAGAGCACAAGTACATGTGTAGGTGCACATGGTATGTATTATTGTCTTACAACAGATGGGTTGGTCAGGTTCTGAGACAGGATATATGTACAAGATAACGGTGATCTCAAGAAGGTGATATTGAGGGAGTTTCATGTGAAACCTTATTCAGGTCACCCAGGTTATTAGAATACATTAACTACAGCGATTAATTTTTATTATTGGACAAATTTGAAGAGAGATGTAGTTGAGTTCATTACTAGTTGTTTTGATTGTCAGTGAGTGAAATCAGAATGTAAGCATCCAGGTGGACTGCTACATTCGATTGCGATTCCAGAGTGGAAATGGGGGGTCATTTCCATAGAATTCATCACAAGGTTTGTAAAGAAAGTGAGACAACATGATTCCATTATGGTCATTGTGGACATATTGACAAAAGTTGCACACTTCATTCTGGTTAAATCTACATTATCAGCTAGTGATGTAGCACATGTATTCATTAGAGAGGTGGTTAGATTTCATGGTGTTACAAAGAATATTATGTCAGACAAGGATGCGAAGTCCACTTCCAAGTTTTGAAAGGATTTATTTGCAGGTTTGGGCATGGAGTTGGCCTTTAACAAAACTTATGATTCACAGACATATGGATAGACAGAGAGGGTAAACAAGATATTGGAAGACATGTTGAGGATGTATGTGATGCATCAACATCGGAAGTGTGAAGAGTATATCCATTTGGTAGAGTTCGCATACAAAAACAATTATTAAGAGTCATTGAGGATGAGTCATTTTGAGGCATTATATGGGTGGAGTTGTAACACTCCTATCAGTTGGAGTGATCCGGTTAGTAGGGTGTTGATTGGACAACATATGTTGACAGACATGGAACAGGAAATGCAGGTAATCAAGAAGAATTTAAATGCAGCACATGATAAGCATAAGATTTATGCATATAGAAAAAAGTTGTTCAAGGAGTTCTAGGTTGGGGAACAAGTGTACATGAGAATTAAACCAAAGAATATATCCTTGCGGATTGGATCATGTGCCAAGCTGGCACCACTATTTTGTGGACCCTTCAGTATCACTGAGAGGATTAGGCCAGTAGCCCATCAAATTTCACTGCCTCCAATAGTAAAATTCCATGTTTTTTTCCATGTATCATTTCTTAATAAGTACGTTAAGTATGTTGATCATGTGATTGACTAGTCTGTATTGCAGGTGGAACTAGATGGAGAATTCCAGCCAAAGTCTAAGTGTATATTGCAGAAAAAGGTGCTCATACTCCGGAACCAAGCAATCAAGTAGGTTAAGTTGAAATGGAAGCACTTTGGGCTCGATGAAGCTACATGGGAGATGGCGTATCAGATGTGGGCTATGTCTCCTTCCTTATTTTTCGGTTGAGGCAAAGCCATGTTTGCTTAGTGTTTTAGTAAGATTTTGGTATATTCTTTGGCATATGTTTTGTTATATGTTTGATGAGGTTGGTTTACGTACATATGTATATGGATGTAAATACCACCATGAGCTATGTTATAAATATCCACTATGTGGTATGTTGTTATGATGCCATGTTATTATGTTGGTTTGTTTTCCAACAGGGTGATCATTGTAAATACTGCATCGAGCTAATTTATAAAGCTCCATTGAAAGTATATATTTTTCTTACAAAATTTTTGTGGTTATAGGTTTTGTTGAACACCGAGGATGGTGTTTCCCCAAGGGGGAGGATTCTGTAACAACCCTGGTGAAAATTCCATGTAATGAAAGTTAAAAACACTTATTCCACGAATGATGGGACACTTATTCTAAGTTGAATGTTGGGATGAATCCTAGTGATGGGGATCACTCATGATTGGTTATGGCTAAGGAAATTGGAAAAGGCAATGACTAAGGCTTTGGAAAGGAAAAATGGAATTTTGATACATTTATTTATGGAAATAATGGAAATTAGGAGGAAAGGGAGGTGAAAGGTCACAGGTTGCATGTGAGGAGGAAAATGAAGGAAAATAATGGAAAATGAAGAAAATAGAGGCCTCATTCATAAAAAGGCTTCAGAGGATTACTTGGTAACTTTTTTTTAGTTCAAGTTTGGAGCTTTCTCATTATTGTCTCTCTCTTATACTCTTGGAGACTTAGAATTTACTTGGAGCACTCTTGTGTTGAAAAAGGTATAACTAGGTTTGGTCGTCATGACATTGTAATTATGATTTTTGTAATCAAGAAAATGAATTTATTGTTATTCCTTCCTACATGGGTTTCATGAGAAATAGGCTTATTTGTTAATATCTCCCATTGAGAGCCTTAGGATGTCAAAGAGTCAATGCCATTCTCTACTTGAGCCTATACAAGTCTATAGAAAACTCTAAACACCCTCCAAAGACAAGTACACTCGTCTTGAAGATAGCAACAAACAAAACGATGGAAAGAGCAGTTATGTTGGCCTCAAAATGCATATTGAAGATCAATCATGTTGGCTCAATTAAGGTGACATACATATTCATGGATACAAGTCAGCTTATATACAGGACATACCATTATATATACCCAATAGGGTTTGCACAAAAGAGAGATAAGAAAACTTAGATTCCTCTGTGATTCTTCATGGGTACAATTATAGGATCTTGGATATCCTTGAAGTATTCAATGGTAATCAAAGTGAGTAAGACCCCAAAATATCAGAAGGTCTTAGTTCTTCATATAGATAACATAAAGAGGATCTCAATGACTCCATCATAACTCACTCAGTCTTGGTATAATTATGATGCATATATCTCACAGTAACACTCTCTGACACAACATACAATATCGACATTATTTCTAAGTAAATGCATAATCGGGATCACTAACATAATATCTCTCTTGACACAATTGCAGTCTTGTCTTAACAATGTTGAAATTTATCACAGCGTATTTGTTATGATGAGGTTACTCAACTGTGATACTTTATCTCGACATACTAAATAGTACCAGAATGCCTATCATGATGAAGATCTCAATACATGGAGGAAACATAGTTGTAGACTCGACATACATATAATAAGGTTACGCTCTGTGTCAACAAGCATTCTAGACGATGGTGCTCATGATCTTAGTCATGATCCTCAAGGTCATAATCTTAATAAATATCTCGATAGTGAAGAAGTAATGGCCTTGGTGTTGCAGCAGTAATGATAGTCTCAATGATGCAGTAAAGATGCCTTCAGTGTTGCAACAATAGTGATGATCTCAACAGTAAGAAGAGGATTGGTGTCTTGGTCTTGGAGTGGCCTAGCAGATAAAGGGTTGTGGTATTGGTATTCTTCAATTGAAATGTCTATAAGAATAATTTTTGTGTGGGTTTTCCTCTCCAAGAGGGCGAGGTTTTGGCCCTGGCAGAAATCCAACATCGCTTGTTCTTGTCTCTTTGTTTTGGTAGCTATTTGATGAAATAACAAGAGACACTCTAATAATAACAAGTGAAGACTATGCTAAGAAGAAAAGTTAAAACACCTCACAAATAGTTATCAAGCTAAGAAGAATCACATTAACTGTAATTTCCCTCGATTCTTCAACATGGTATCAAAGGTAAGGTGTTGAAGTCAAAGGAAGAGAAGCAAAGAGACATTCAAGGATCAAGCTTTAAGAAGAAAGTCAAATAAAGTTGAAAGGTTTTTGTCAAGATTGAAGGATCAAAGAAGCAGTCTACAACAACAAGAACCTTTTCTCCACAGTCATCATCAAAAGGCCACCAAGCGTCCTATCAAATTGTCTACAAAGCAATGTAACTCAAAGGACCTCAAAATAAATATCTCTTCATCTTGGAAAAGATTGAAGCAGTCCTGATCCACTCTACAGAAGAAGGAAGAGAATATTGAAGGTGAGAAGGTATTGTCATCTTCAAGACTATAAATCAAGCAAGGATCATCTCCTTTCCCTAGAAGAATATCATCCGAAGAAGCAACAAATCATCATCATCAAAGGATAAACCTTTTTCTATTAAGGAAACCCTTTCTCATTTGAAAGAAGATCATCCAAGAAGAATCCTTCATACATCTTCTTCAACCATCATCAACATGGTCAAGGTGAATATTTTGTCTTCACAAATCATGTAAGTATCTTTCATTAATCAATTTGGTAACTCGAATTCATGATTTCAAGGATAACTATAGATTTAATGGGTCATCAAGATTCCTTGCATAAGGAGGATGGACATAGTCCTCTAAATAGCCGAAGTCATTGAACATATCAAAGTTTCTCCTCTGAAATTATGGAAAGGGATACGTAGGAAAGATACCATCATATACCAATATTGGAGACATCAAGGGGATGAGTATGATAACATCATTCTCTGAAGGTGTAATGAAGAAGGTTACATGAAATCTAATCTACATGAAAGGAAACGATCTCAAAGGATGTAGGATATATTCATAATGTTCCATCTACAAGATCTGGGATGGAGGATAACCCTCATTGATGCACTAATAGATAGGAAAGATAACAAATGTCCATAACAAGAAGGTTACCACATTCAACAACTTATGGTCTCTATGCTAAATATAGAAAGACAAGTTGATGGCAAAAGTATTGAAGGAACTCAAACATGTGCAGAAAGGAAAGACAAATTTGGTCCTCAATAAGATAGAATAAGTATAGCTAAGATTCAATGCTATGGAAAGATTATAAAAAGAAGCTCATATCATTGGAAAGATGGAGGAAGCTAAAGAAAGGGGCCAAGGAAAGAGGGAGTAACAAATCTCTCCTACGAGTAAGATGGTATCCCTCAAAAAAGGGTCCTATCATAAGCTTCTGCTATAAGATATGAAAATGATGATAATATGCATCGTGGCATCATGGAAGCATTAGAAACAAGAGCTAGTGACATCGCTAATTGAATCATGAAGGAAAAAATCCATCACAGACAAAACATGAAGGATATATCTATTGGGAACCTCAATGGAAATTGAAGGAAATGTTGGAAATAATATTGTGAAGAGGGCGTCAATCGGTATTATCAGATCAATAATTTTATTTCCCAAACAAATTTATATACACTACTTCAGTGAAGTGAAATAGCATGTACACGCAACTGTTATTAGAGAAACCAGTGTATATCCAGAGAACTTGTGATTTAGACAATTTATCATGTGTTGATCTTAAGCCAGTGCATCAGTAACATATTAGACAGTGCAGTAAAAACAGAAAAAAGCATCACACATAAGCAACACACATGAACACCAAGATTTAAGGTGGAAACCCAATGTGGGTGAAAACCACCTACTGTTGTTGTCTCTGTCTTTTTTAATAATAAGAAAATCTGTTTACAATCTTGTACTAGTGCAGACTCATACCAATACATAGGCACCCATCTGCAGAAGGCTAAAACCTTCTCTTGTTTTCCAGCTTCTATTGGAAAGGAGTTGCAACCCCCTAGCTCTTGTACTAGCCAATTTGTTTACTAGTATGTAGGCACCGACCTACTGAAGGCTACGACCTTCTTTCTTCCTCCAGGGACCACGTTTCATGAATTTTTAGACTGGATACTCCTGGAACACAACACCACAATCTGAAGGCCACATTTCATCCAATTTTCATACTGGACCCATCAACAACTTTTAAACTTAAACTACATCAACCAACATTCAGTTAATCTGAACAATCAGATCACTGACACTAGAACACTGTGTTGAACCTAGAAATCAGCATCATCATTCAAAACCAGCTATAACCTTAGAAATCATGCATCAGATTGTATACGCTACTTGGCTCAACCCAAACTGCATGTATATGCTAGTTCCATTAATCAAACCTGCATATACCTCCAAAGCTACTGCAAACATAAACTTTTGAATCAAGTCTGTACCAACTAGCAATATACTGAATATCTACTGTCAACTTAGAGAGGTTTACACAGGCAGCAATAGAGATCACTTCTTCTCACTTATACAATCAATCTATCAAATATTAAACTCCTTATTCATTTAGTTTTACATTCAGATCTAAGAAGACTTCATTGACAGACAACAATAAAATCACAGCACTAATCTTATAGATAAGTCATCCTTGAACATCAGGGCTTTCTTTTGCATACACTACTTGGAAGAGCTGAACCAGCATGTATACGCACCTTCACCAAAGCGAACCAACGTACAAATCTTCAAATACTTACTTCGTAACTTCGATGCACCGTCGGACTTTAGACAAACCCAGATCATGATATTTAAAGAATAAAATAGGTGTACATAATCAGATCTAGTCCAATATCAGATCATTCAATAATAAGTCATTTCAAGTCTCATGATCCTGATCCAATATTGAATTCAAGGTGCACAAAGTATTTCAGATCAAATTACAAACAGAGCCTGATCCAGGTGGATATTGGTGGCCACCTGCCAAGTCCACCTGGACCCCCACCATTGTTTCTCTTAGCATTTTCTGTTTCCTTAATTGTAGCACAACTTACTATTTTTAGCAGTTTTTCGGGTCCTGAACTTCCGAAGCTGTTTTGAGGCCCTAAACGACATTTTTTGGGAAATATGGGGGCAACATGGGTCCATGGATTGATGTTTCCCTTCCCAAAGTGGTAGTGGTCGGATAGATCTTTCTAATGAGCTATTGTACGCGTCAAACGGAGATTGTATGCCAAAGTTACGACCCCGAGAAGTTTTTGTACCAATTTACCCAAATGGGGCCCACAGTTTGGCATTTCATCTTCTAGGGTTAGGTTTTGGAATGTTAAGGGTTTTCCATTGTTTCTCAACAATAAATAGGCCTTCGAGCCTCATTGTAAGATAGTTCAGAGGCATGTAGCCACCACATCTCTTCTCAGAGATAAGCTACCATCGCCCTAGCTGGTTTATTTCCATTACTATTTGTAAGCATATTTCAGTATTTTACATTAATGAAATGAAGTATTATTTCCACTACATATCTATGTTTATGGTTATCTCTATAATTTGTTGCATTCCTGTTTAAGTCCAGATCAGTGGTATCAGAGGGGTCTGCTTTTTTCTCTGTTTTTCTTTGCATGTCCCCAACGAGGTCGGGATATAAGGAGTTAGCTTGAACTGGTCGAACCTTTGCAAGACCAGCCTTGCAAATCCCGACGGCCTCCCATGGCAGATGAGAAGAAAGACGAGGGGGCAGGAGATCCTATCAAAATATTGCTCGAAGAAGCCCTCGAGCGACAACGGAACGCGATGATGGATAGCTTTGCCCAGATCCTTCAGCGACTACCCAAAAGCGACACATCGGCTTCCAGAAGCTACTTTGGAAACACCACGCCCTTTAAGGTACACGTTAATTTCGAAATCCCCATATTCGAGGGTCAGATAGACACAAATGTCGTAGATAAATGGTTAAATCTGCTAGAGGGTTATTTTTCTGTTCATGAATTTTCGAGTCGGGAAAATATTATTTTCGATCTTCTCAAAGTAGCCCCCCATGTTAAGGACTGGTGGGAAACCTACTGCTGTGGAGCGATAAAAAGGTGTCTTTTAAACTCCTAATTACCTTCACATTAATTATCAACCCAGGGACGACTTTTTATTTCAAGAGTGTACTCAGTCTGAGGCGGCTATTTACTCAAGAGTAATGGTTAGTAGTACAACGTTCAGAAAATACAAGAGTAAACGGATGCTAAACTATGACTAAATTGCTCTAAAAGAATAAAATCAGACAAGGCAGCTTATCAGTCAAGGGTGCGGAAGCGATAACCCATCCCTCTAGAAACTGATGGAAAGGAAATTAGAGCATGGACCATAGGTCTGGGAGCTAGGCAGCGACTGCTGAGGCTCACTACAGCCTTAGACCTTCTCTCACACCAAAACAGCAAATGCAAGTAAATGGAACGGCAGAAAGTAAAATGGAACAGCAAGTCTAAAATGGAACATCAGTAAATGGAACAACAATCAAATGAACTAAGTCTCGCTAGTCAGAACCAAACTTGCTCTATTGAACCAAACTCACACTCTGCGATGAAATAACAATCTTCTTTCTTAAGGCAAATTGGATGGAATGTACTTTATGGAACAACAGGAATCAATCATATATACACGCAACACGCTAATATGGTAATCTGACGATTAAGGTGAATACGACTATGTTTCCAAATAGAATAATATCACTTTTCGGATTCCAATAATCAGGATTTCAAATGAATCCAATAACAGTAATATTCAGTACAAATGCTCTGTAACAGAAATAGATGGTTTAGACTAATAACATGCAATCAACTCTGAAAAGATTCACTCATACAATACAGAGTCACTACATAAATTTCCTGAAGAAACCATTAATGAATTAATCGTAGCAGAGCATGGAATAGCATATGAAAAAGCATGTCAGATTACCGAGCAATAAAGATAAGCAAACCACACAGAAATCAAAAGAATATAATATACAGTAGCAGTAGCAACGTACTCCACCAGAGGCTGGGCCCTTAGCTGCCAGCGGATGCTGCTGGTTTACTTCAGATGAACAGAATGAACAACAACTCCCAAATCATGTATTAATCAGCAAATTGTGGAATCATTGCAACAGCAAATGCTTGAGAATTACAGCATGCAACAATCCCTATCCTATCATGGATAATCCACCATCATTCTTCATCATTTTTCTATCATTCTTCCATCATTCGAATTCCCCCGAAATCACCCTGAAATCACCCCCCTCTCTGATCTCTGTTGTGATTTAAATAAAGAGAGATCAGAGAGCAGTTACAATCAAGATAAGTACAACATGATTTCTATTACAAAATTATATTGTTTCCAACCAATTGATAAACAAGAAGATATATTTCCATCCAGCTTTCAACAAGAGCAAGACGAATTTGGCTTTGCAGCTGAGATTTGGAGGACGGCCGCAACAACAAATCTGAGAAAATCGTGCTCAAAGAACCCTGCGTTTCTATCCGTACAAGCCGAATTTGGGCAAACCATTCTTTGATAAAGTTAATTGGGCCCGTTCTGGACAAAACCCATGTTCCGGATTTTCCAGATTCTACTCCATTTGCTCAGAATCTCAACCGCAAAACCATCACTTCTTATTCCAACAAATTTCTGAGTTGGCACTTTTAATGATCAAATCTTCAATATGGAAATTATCTTGGAGGCTAAAAATGGTGAATAATGTTACAACTGATTTATTAAAACTATCATCAATAAAATCATGCATAATCATCAATTTATTAGAAATAAAGGAAAATAAATAACATTCATTCATAAGAGCATAAATCATTTATAAAATGGATTTAAATAAAAATTATAATAAATGACGTGATGAAGAATGGTAGAAATGGGTGGAATAAATGTTCACAAGTGACAATAATAATGGCATATTAACGACCCAACAACTGCGAGCAGAAGGATGAAAGTACCGGCTCACTATTTTCAGTCGCACCCACCTGGAATTCATTCCGGGAGGCCATCAAGGAGCAGTACTACCTTGTTGGAAGCTATGAGGACGAATACATAAAGTGGACCACGCTGCGGTAGGGAAGGGACCAAGACATGCCGAAGTTCACCGATCTTTTCCATACCCTTCGCACAAAGTTGGGTATCAAGGATTCCGAGCAGCATTTGATAATCAAATACCACGGCTGCCTGCACAAGTACATCTAGGAAGAAATACAAATCATGAACATCTCCTCGCTCGGCACAGCATACCAATATGCCGTCAAGGTCGAGCATAAGTTTAACCAAAAGAAGCGAGACTTTGGATCTGCAAATACAAAGCAAGGGAAAGGTGCCCCTAAACCATATAACAAAGGAAAAAGCCAAGGCAGGGCAGCCCAAGACAACCCGCCGAAGCTGCAAGCAAAGAATAGCGCGGCGAAGCCGAAAAAGGACACGGGAAAATGGTGTGAGTTCCATAAGAGCTCCACTCACAACACAAGTGAGTGTCGGGCCAAGCAGTCATTGGTGGCTGAGCTAAAGGTTTCAGAATCAGATGCATGTTCTGAATCTGAGTCAGAACCCGACAAGGGGAATGACAAAGGGAAGCAGATCCCAACGCCATTGTTGCTACCACCAAGATCTAGAAAAATGAACCCGAAGATCTAGAGGAGGAGGAGCATCTCTTCCACTCCCAGATGTGGGTAAAGGGCTCCCCGCTACAGTTCATTGTTTATAGTGGGAGCCAAAAGAACCTCATTTCAGCAGAGGTCGTGAAGCAGTTGGGCTTACTGACCGCAGCACATCCACAACCATACACCATTGGGTGGCTTCACCAAGGACGGGATCTTCGCGTGAGCCAGCAGTGTCGCCTTCCATATAACATCAAGCCCTTCACGGACGAGGTATTGTGTGACATTGCTCCGCTTGAAGTTTGTGATGTATTATTAGGACAACCATACTTGTGGAAGCGACATGCTGTGTATGAATCAAGGCCCCATGCTGTTATTATTACATTGGGAAATAAGTTGTACAGGATACCAGAGGTAGCATCGCCTACCACCATCTCTTTGATTACTAAAAAACAATGCAGTAAGCTAATTTCCAAAACCGGAAATTTGTTTTCCTGATGATACAACCTCAAGGAAAGAAGAAGATGGTAGTCGCGGCCTCCATACAGGGCCCCTTTGCACGACAACTACAGATGGACAAGGTCGTGGAGGAGTACAGGACATCTTCACCTCCCCTGCAGGGGTTCCTCTGCACTGTCAGGTCAAGCACTCCATCGATCTGACCCCAGGTGCGCCGCTACCCAATGGACCAATTTATCGGCGCTCTGTTCTGGAGAACGATGAAATCAAGAGGCAGATTCAGGAGCTCCTGCAGAAAGGTCAAATCTGTCCAAGTTCATCACCTTGTGGGAGCCCGATTGTGTTGGTACAGAAGAAGGATGGGACTTGGAGACTCTGTATTGACTATCGGGCATTGAACAAGATCACTGTCCGTAATAGGTACCCGATCCCGCAGATTGATGACCTCCTGGACCAACTAAAGGGGGCGAAATATTTCAACAAGATCAATCTGAAGTCAGGATATCACCAGGTACCAATCGAACCCTCTGATGTGTGGAAGACTACCTTCAAAGCCAAGGAGGGCCTTTTCGAATGGTTGGTTATGCCTTTCGGATTGATGAATGCTCCTGCAACCTTCATGAGGCTAATGGATGACATCTTGCGGCCATTCACCAACTCATTTGTAGTGGTATACTTGGATGACATTTTGATCTTCAGCCAAAGTTGGGAAGAGCACCTCCACCATATCCGACAGGTTCTCCAAACACTGCGGCAACACAAGCTATGTGCCAATTTGGAGAAATGCACTTTTGGCATGACCCAGGTTCAGTATCTCGGATACATTATTGATGAACGGGGGTGAATGTGGATCCAGCCAAGGTCCAAGTCATTCGAGATTGGCCATCTCCAACCACTCTGAAAGAGATCCGCAACTTTCTAGGTCTTGCCAACTTCTACCGTAGGTTCGTGTTGGGGTTTTCTCATATCACTTGGCCCTTGAGTCAAGTCACCAAGCGAGGAGTGAAAGCAAAATTCTTTTGGTCTGAATCTCAACAGGAGGCATTCATAGAGTTGAAAGATCGCCTCTGCACAGCACTAGTGCTCGCGTTACCAGATTTACAACAACCATTTGAGGTCGAGACAGATGCCTCTGACTATGCTATTGGGGCAGTCCTTACTCAACACTGGCATCCAGTGGCATATCACAGTGAAACACTTTCAGACACAGTCCGGAAGTATCCCACTTATGATAAAGAGATGTATTCCATTGTGCAGGCCCGCCGACAATGGAAGCATTACATTTTGGGGAAGGAAACGGTCATTTGCACAGACCACTGACCCCTGCAGTTCATACAGACCCAAGGGAAATTGTAGAATGATCACCATCAGAAGTGGTGTACATACCTACAACAGTTCCATTTGAATATCAAGTATAAGAAGGGCAACACCAATAATGTTTCAGATTGCCTCAGTCGACCACCGATCATGGTGTTAACCACTATGCTCAACTCTTGTGGGCACGAGACTTATGATTGGCCACTTCTCTACAAAAGCGACCCAGAATTTGGCCACACATACCAGACACTCTTGGAGGGTCGGAATGTTCTAGATTTTCACCTCCAGGATCCCCTATTATGCCACCTAGGTCACCTTTGTGTTCCTTCAAGTGAGCATGTCAAGATGATTTGGGAAGCACACTACAGTCATGCTGCTGGGCATTTCGGGGTCGAGAAAATAGTGGCAGTACTGCAAAAGTATTTCTATTGGCCGAATCTTCGATAGGATGTTGGGAAGTACATCAGATCATGTACTGCCTGTGCCATTGCCAAACCGACCATCAAGAAGCAAGGCCTCCATGCCCCACTTCCTACCCCTAGTCGACCTTGGGAATCCATCTCCATGGATTACATGTCAGGCCTTCCTTCCACTAAGCATGGAAATGACTGTGTTTTTGTGGTCGTCGACAGGTTCTCTAAGATGGCTATTATGGCAGCTTGTAAGAAGAATATCATAGCAAAAGCCACTGCTAAACTCTTCTTTGAACGAGTGTGGGTGCACTTTGGGATCCCACAGTCTATCATCTCAGATCAGGACAGTCGGTTCCTCAGTACATTTTGGTCCAGTCTATGGTCAGTGTTGGACACCAAACTCACTAAGTCCACAGCCTTCCATCCTCAAACTGATGGCGAGACAGAGGTTGTCAATAGGATGATTGTGCACATTCTGTGCATGTAAAACTCAAAGCATCCGCGCACATGGGACGAGAGCCTCCCCTATGTTCATCACAGCTACAACCAAGCTCTTCACAACTCTACTAGCCACAACCCTTTTTAGATGGGCTTGGGATTCCAGCCACTATGCCCCATTGACGTGGCCATGCCACTTACAGCTACTCACATAGATTCGGCTCATGTCCAGTCCAAAATAGATAAGGCAACCAGCTTCATCGAGCACATCCAACATATTCGCCATCAGGTCCGCGACATTCTGGAGAAATAAAATGCCAATTACAAGAAACGACATGATCAACATTGGGTGCCACACAAGTTTTAGGTGGGCGACAAAGTTTGGTTGCATCTACAAAAGAAACGCCTTACTGGAGCCTATCGGAAACTAAGACCACTCTGATATGGTCCTTACACATTTACTAAGGCTATGGGAGACAATGCATTTGAGCTCAACATTCCCCCATTCCTTGGCTTGCACACAGTGTTCAATGTGGGCTACCTTCGGCCATACTTTCCACCATTACTAGACACATCCGACATTGCAGAACAACTCACACCTACAGAATTAAATCCAGATTGCATGGAACAAGCTGCAACTGATCGGATCATGGACACACAGATCAAGAACACTCGCCAACAGAATATCCAACTGTATCGAGTTGTCAAAGTAAGCCAACTCCTTCACTAGGGCAAGTGGCACACCAAGGACCAAGTTCAGCCAAAGTTTCCTCATCTCATGGAGGAACTCAATGCAATGGGGACCATTGCTTCCTAAGGGGGGAGGAATGATCCAGGTGGATATTGGTGGCCACCTGCCAAGTCCACCTGGATCCCCACCATTGTTTCTCTCAGCATTTTCAGTTTCCTTAATTGTAGCACAACTTACTATTTTTAGCAGTTTTTCGGGTCCTGAACTTCCGGAGCTGATTTGAGGCCCTAAACGACGTTTTTTGGGAAATCTGGGGGCAACATGGGTCCATGGACCAATTTTTTCCTTCCCAAAGTGGTAGTGCTCGGATAGATATTTCTAGCGAGCTATTGTATGCGTCAAATGGAGATCATATGCCAAAGTTACGACCCCGAGAAGTTGATGTAGCAATTTACCCAAACGGGGCCCACAGTTTGGCGTTTCATCTTTTAGGGTTAGGTTTTGGAATGCTAAGGGTTTTCCATTGTTTCTCAACAATAAATAGGCCTTCGAGCCTCATTATAAGACAATTCAGAGGCATGTACCCACCACATCTCTTCTCAGAGATAAGCTACCATCGCCCTAGCTGGTTTATTTCCATTACTGTTTGTAAGCATATTTCAATTTTTTACATTAATGAAATGAAGTATTATTTCCGCTGCATATCTGTGTTTATGGTTATCTCTGTAATTTTTTTCATTCTTGTTTAAGTCCGGATCATAGCCCCTGCAAAATAAAATATACTTCAGATAGAAGTATTCCTTAAAAACCCATACACTTGCACATAACCCTTCATAAGATATTCATTACTTCGGTACTTAGCCCTTGATCTTCTCCTTCTTATATACTTAGATCCTTTGTCAATACCTTGGACCAAAACCACTTAGGACCAATACCTTCGACCAAATACCTAGGGTCAATACCACAAACCAAATACCTCGGACCAAATACCTAGGGTCAATACCACAAATCAAATACCTCGGACCAAAACCTTGGTTTTCCAACATGTACGTGCTTTTCTTCCTGTGGGAGTGCATTATACATATATGCTCTTTTTGTCCTGTGGACCAGCGTGTATATGCTGTTTTGACTAACTGGACCTGTGTATACTTCTTAAATTTCTTTTCTTCAGCCTTTTCCTTTACCTTCTTTATTCTGATTAGTAGACCTCACTTCCATCTTCCTGTTCTTCTATACCACTATCCTGTTACCTCTGAATATACCTGTTGTACTGTGAGTTGCCTTTTACCAAAATTGAATTGACCTATGAATGAGTTTCCATCAAGGACAACACTTGTATCATAATGCCAACAATATCCCCCTTTGGACTTGATGGAAACCATCATGGTGTTGATTACTGCAAGATGTAGAAATTGTTAGAGATAGCATGCAACACCAAAATACTCTTCCCTTTTGACATCAAGGGCAAAGGGTGGACCAAGTAACTTTCCTCCTCTAATATACATTATGTTGTTCATGCTCCCCTTTACTACATGTTGAGTTTGCAGAGATATGAATCAAAAGAATAACATGACTCTATAACTCAACTATGTGAGTTTGACCTTCCTATCACCAATGACTCATACATACATCAATCTCCCAGTCAAATGGGGATATACCAAATTTGAATCATCCACCCAACCAAGTGGGGATATACCAATTATTTATACATGACATAAATATAATAAATATTACATCATCCATCCCATGCAAAGTGGGGATACAAATTACATCACTTGTCCAATAGGACTCATTTAAATGTATGAGAAGCCATATCACACCCTAGACTTTTACGTGACTTAAGCAACAAATGGTATAAATATCTGACGCCATAGCTGGACTCAGCAACCATAATGGCAAAAATGCATAATGCAAGTGAAGGCTAATGCTCCCCCTAAACCTATGCTACTTGTGCATTTTCAACGAGTCATTCATCAAGGCATCTTTGTCAGTGAGATAAAAAGTAATGAAAAAAACATATCATCAGAATGTAATCATCAACATCAGACAAAGCACCCATATCAGAGTCTGACCCACTATTTTTCCTGTCAGAAAAACATATACGCTTCTTCAGCCACAGAAACCCGAGTGTATACGTGACTATACTTCATGAAACCCACATATAATAACCTTCCTCTGAAAATTTGGATTTAACAACAAGATGCTGCAAAAACTACTCCCAACTTTTGTCTGAGATATTCAAATGTTTCTTTGGGCAATGGTTTAGTGAATATATCAGCAACTTGTTCTTTGGAGGGAACATACTCCAATTTGACCTTTTGTTCAAGCACTTGTTCTCATAAAAAATGGTACTTTATGGATGTGTGCTTGGTCTTGGAGTGCATGACTGGATTTTTTGAAATACCGATGGCACTTGTGTTATCACATAGAATGGAGATGGGTGGAATATATGTGATCTGAATGTCTTGCAAGGTTTGCATAATCCAAAGTAGTTGTGTACAACAAGATGCAACAACCACATATTCTGCTTCAGTTGTAGATAAAGCAATTGAACTTTATTTCTTGCTGAACCAAGATACTAACCGAGAACCCATATATAATGCACCACCACTATTGCTCTTTCGATCATCAACACTTCCTGCCCAATCTGCATCTATATATGCATGAAGAGTAAGGTTTGTACCTTTATGATACCATAGTCCAAAGTCCTGAGTTCCTTGAAGATATTTGAAAATTCTTTTGACTGCCTGGAGATGTGATTCCTTTGGATTTGCTTGGAACCTTCCAACAATTCCTACTTCATCCATGATGTCAAGTCTGGTACCTATTAGATAAAGCGGACTTCCAATCATAGATCTGTAAGTTGGTTGGTTTACTGCTAGTGATTCATCATTAGAGCTGAGACTGCATCCTGTTACCATTGGAGTACATATTGGTTTAGAATCTTCAATTCCGTACTTTTTCAATCTGCTTGAGATATTTGGTTTGTGAGATAAAGGTACCATGTTTTACTAATTAAATAAGTAAGTTCACCAAGTAAGGACATTTCAAATTCTTACTGCATTACTGAAGCAAAATTCTGACTCATGGATTCTTCATTGCTACCAAAAATGATATCATCGATATAAACAACAAAAATTAGCAATTTATCATTTTCAATCTTTTTGTATAAATTGCTATCTGCAGAACCTTTTGTAAAGCCTTGTTGTAGATATGTGTCAAGGCGGTAATACCAAGCCCTTGGAGTCTGTTTCAGACCATAGAGAGCCTTTTTGAGTCTGCATACAAGTTTTGCATCATTTCCAAGAACAAATCCTTCTAGCTATTCAATATAAACTTATTCTTCTAAATCTCCATTAAGAAAGGATGATTTTACATCCATTTGATATACTTTGAATTTTTGAAAACTAGAAAGAGCAAGAAACATCCTTATGGCTTCAAGTCTGGCAACAGGTGCAAAATTTTCTTCAAAATGTATACCTTCTTGTTGGGCATACCCTTTGCAAATAGTCTCGCCTTGTTTCTAATAACTTCTCTATTTTCATTCAGCTTATTCTTAAATATCCATTTTGTTCCTATAATATTTTTATCATGAGTTCTAGGAACTAACTCCTAGGTATCATTCTTTTCAATTTGATCTAATTCTTCATCCATGGCCTTGACCCAACATTCATATTTGTAGGCTTCATTTACATTCTGAGATTCTGTGGAGGATAGTAATGCTAGATAACTTGAGGTTCCTATAAAATCTCTTCTTGTCTGTACTCTAGGCCCTTTTTCTCCTAGAATTTGAGATTCTGGATTATTTTTCTAAACATACCTGGATGGAGTGTTTTCGTTATCTGTTGTATCTTCTTCTGGTGCTTCATTGGTTTCTTCTTCAATATCATTTTGATTTGATGCGGGAAAGTAATCCCCATCTTCCTCATTGTCACATTCCTCTGTTGATTTCATTTGTTCTAGATTTCTGCATGCTTCATCAACTACATCATCAATGCTTTCAACATTTTTTCGAATTCTTTTATTATAACATTTGTATCCTTTACTTCTGGAAGAATAACCAAGAAGAATACCTTCGTCTAATCTGGGTTCAAACTTACCAAGTTTTTCATCAGCCCTTTTGATAAAAAAATTGCTTCCAAAAATTTTAAAGTATTTTACAGTAGGAGACTTACCATACCAAAGTTCATGTGGAGTTTGAGTGCTATTTACCTGAACATTTGCTTTGTTGAGAATAGTCATGGCAACAAATGAAGCTTCACCCCAGAAGATTGCAGGAGTCCCAGATTCATCCAGCATAGCTCGAACAATTTGTTGAACTGTTCTATTCATCCTTTCTACTACACCATTTTGCTGAGGAGTTTTTGTGGTGGAGAATTGCCTTTTTATTCCCTGTTGCTCACAAAAGTCAAAGAATTCATCCAATATGAATTCTCCCCCTCGATAAGATCTGAGACATTTGATTTTTTGATCTGATTCATTTTCAACCAAAGCTTTGATGGCTTTAAACTTTTCAAATTCTTCATCTTTATTCTTTAGAAGACCTATCCAACACATTTTGGAAAAATCATCAATAAACAAAATAAAGTACTCTTCTCCACGAGGTGACTTTTTCGTTGTTGGTCCACATAAACATGTATGGATAAGTTCAAGAGGCTTACTCACTGACCCTTCCTTTTCAATGAAGTGAACTTTGGTTTTATTACCAATTTGACATGGTTTGCATATGGTATTTTTTGGGATGTTGATGTCTGGAAGATCACGAACTGCCTTGAGCCTGCATACTTTTCTTATTTGAGAAAAGCTTAGATGTCCCAATATTCTATGCCACAGCCAATTTTCATCTATTTTGCTTAGATATATTGTTGTTGTCCTCCTTTTAGTATTTATAAGTTGTTTGGAGTTCTTGTACCTTTGATCATGGTCTTTCCTGTATCAAGCTCATGAACAACACATCTGTTTGATCAAAACACCACTTCATTTCCTTGATCACACATTTGATTGACACTCAACAGGTTATGCTTTTAAACCATCTACATACATAACATTTCCAGCTTTAACCTTTTCTTTCAAGAAAAAAAAAACCTTTACCTTTAACGACAACTGGAGTGTCAATTCCAAATGGGACATTCTTTTCTTTTTCTAAAGCATTATATGAGTGAAGTTTCTCTTTATCACCTGTCATGTGTTTGGAGCATCCACTGTCGATGTACCACTGATTTTCTTGTCCTTCTGCATACAAGGCTATACCACATCTTTCTGATTGAGATTCCTTCCTTCTCCATATCTTGGGATTTGATGGCATTTTCTCCTTTTGAAGTGTTGGCCGAAATTTTCTCCCGCATTCAGATTCTTCATGACCAAAGTTGTTACAAATCGAGCATTCTATTTCATTTTCAAGAGGAGAAAAGTTATTATAGGAACTTTTCTTGATTCCTGTTACACTTCTTTGATTTCATGCTTCTCTAGTCATGATGGTTTTGTAAGCAACGCATTGAGCAGCATTGTGCCTAAAGTTATGACATGGAAAACATTGCCCATTAAAGAAGTTTCTTCGACCATCGAATCTTTTGACATTGTTTACCTGTTGGTTGCGACTTCTATTGATATTCATCCTTGGAGTAAATTGATTATGATTTACTTGATAATTAGTTTTAGGCCTTTGCTAACGATTGACATACTGTTAACTGGTCTTTGCTGCATCAAGATAGCTTCTGGTGGAGGTTGATGGATTTTGTGATTGAGATGGTTCTTCAATATATCCAAGACCTGTCTTTATCATAGGAGAACATTGAACTTTGATAATTTCATTTAAAGTTTCTGATCCTTTAGCAAATCTAAGATTGAGAAATTTTGTCTTCTCAATATCTTTTCTTATACCCACAATTTCACATTCTAGACTTTCATTTTTCTCTTTTAGCAAGTTGGTGTGTCAAAGTATTTATGATCATATTCTTTTCTTCTAAAAAATTTTTGAGTTTAGTGATTTCTTCGTGAAAGTATTCCTCTTCTAATGCATCCAAAAAATCATCATTGTCATAAGCCATGAGAAGTCTATAATATTATTCAGTTTCATCTTCATCACTAGGTAAACCATCACTATATTCATGTGCATAGTAACTCCTTCTATTCACAACCTGTTTCCTATTTCCTTTTTCATATTCCTTCCCTTTTTCATATTTATCTTTATGAGGACATTTGGCAGCATAATGATCAACTGTACCACAAGCAAAGAATTTGAAAGGTAACTTACCTCTAAACCTTCCAGAACCCCGTTGAAGCTTCTTGAAAAAATTTACCTCATCTTCTTCTTCAAAAATATGTCCTGATTCATTGTTCTCTTCTTTTTCTTTTCCCTTTGTTGATGCTTTAAATGTGGCTTCTCTCATATATGATGGACCTCCTTTTCTCATTTCAAAGGCAGTTAGGATTCCATGAAGTTGAGTCACAGTGATAGTCTGAAGATACTGTTTTTCTTCTATGGCAGACACCTTTGACTCAAATTTAGAAGACAAAGATCTCAAAATTTTCTCAACTAAGGTAACTTCCTTTATTTCTTCACCCAGATTCTTCATAAAATTAACAATCTCATCTATACGTAAAAAGTAACTAGCTACACTCTCATCATTATGAATTTTAAGAGTTTCATACTGAATTCTAAGAGTTTGAAGCTTAACACATTTTACCTGAGAGTCTCCTTCATAGCTCTGAATGATTTTGTCCCATATTTCTTTGGCTGTCTTGAGCTGTATGACCTTGAAAAATTTTGATTCTAACAGACTTCCTAGTAATGTATTGACAAATTTGGCATTAGTTTCATATAACTTCTTACCTGCAACATCTGTAGGAATTGCTGCTGGAAATTGATATCCTCCTTCCACAATTTCCCAAACATCGGTTCCAAGTGATTGTAGATAGGATCTGGTTCTTATTTTTCAATATACTAAGTTGCTCCCATTGAAGATTGGTGGTTTGATGGATCCCATGCGTTCGTGATTGTTCATCTTGAGAGATCTACCTTCAAGCGATCAAGCTTCTTTTGAAGGACCTGCTCTGATACCAATTGTTGGAAATACTGTGGGGGGGGGGGGTGGTGAATCAGTAATATCAAATCAATAATTTTCTTTCCCAAACAGATTTATATACGCTACTTCAATGAAGTGAACTAATGTGTACACACAACTATGATTAGAGAAACCAACGTATATCCAGAGAACTTATGATTTAGACAATTTATCATGTGTTGATCTTAAACTAGTGCATCACTAACATATTAGACAGTGCAGTGAAAACAGAATAAATCATCACACATAAGAAACACACATGAACACCAAGATTTAAGGTGGAAACCCAATGTGGGTGAAAACCACCTGCTGTTGTTGCCCTTCTTCTTTTAATAATAAGAAAATCTCTTTACAACCTTGTATTGGTGCATACTCATACCAGTACACAGGCACCCACCTGCAGAAGGCTACAACCTTCTCTCATTTTCCAGCTTCTACTGGAAGGGAGCTACAACCCCCTAGCTCTTGTACTAGCCAATTTGTTTACTAGTACATAGGCACCGACCTACAGAAGGCTACAACCTTCTTTCTTCCTCTAAGGACCACGTTTCATGAATTTTCAGACTGGATACTCCTGCAACACAACACCACAATCTGAAGGCCACGTTTCATCCAATTTTCATACTGGACCCATCAACAACTTTTAAACTTAAACTGCATCAACCAACATTCAGTTAATTTGAACAATCAGATCACTGACACCAGAACACTGTGTTGAACCCAAAAACCTGCATCATCATTCAAAACCAACTGTAAACTCAGAAACCATGCATCAAACTATATACGTTACTTGGTTGAACCCAAACTGCATGTATACACTACTTCCGTTAATCAAACCTGCGTATACCTCCAAAGCTACTACAAAAATAAACTTTTGAATCAAGTCTATACCAACCAGCAATATACTGAACATCTACTGTCAACTTACAGAGCTTTACACAGGAAGCAATAGAGATCACTTCTTCTCACTTATACAATCAAACTATCAAATATCAAACTCCTTATTCATTTAGTTTTACATTCAGATCAAAGAATACTTCATTGACAGACATCAGTAAAACAACAACACTGATCTGATAGATCAGTCATCCTTGAACATCAAGCTTTTCTTTTTCATACACTATTTGGAAGAGCCGAACTAGCGTGTATACACACCTTCACCAAAGCGAACCAGCGTAGAGATATGAAAATACTTACTTCATAACCTCGCTGCACCGCCGAACTTTAGACAAACCCATATCACAATATTTAAAGAATAAAACAAGTGCACATAATTAGATCTAGCCCAATATCAGATCATTCAATAATAATTCATTTCAAGTCTCGTGATCTTGATCCAATATTGAATTCAAGGTGCATAAAGTATTTCAGATCAAATTACAAACATAGCCCCTGCAACATAAAATATACTTCAGATAGAAGTATTCCTTAGAAACCCATACACTTGCACATAACCCTTCATAAGATATTCATTACTTCGGTACTTAGCCCTTGATATTCTCCTTCTTATATACTTAGATCCTTTGTCAATACCTTGGACCAAAACCACTTAGGACCAATACCTTGGACCAAAACCACTTAGGACCAATACCTTGGACCAAATACCTAGGGTCAATAACACAGACCAAATACCTCAGACCAAATACCTAAGGTCAATACCACAGACCAAATACCTAGGGTCAATACCACAGATCAAATACCTCAAACCAAAACCTTGGTTTTCCAACATATACATGCTTCTCTTCCTGTGGGAGTGCATTATATGTATACGCTCTTTTTATTCTGTGGACCAGTGTGTATACATTGTTTTGACTAAGTGGACCAACATATACTTCTTAAATTTCTTTTTGTAAACCTTTTCCTTTGCCTTCTTTATTTTGATTGGTAGACCTTAGTTCCATCTTCCTGTTCTTCTGTACCACTATTCTGTTACCTCTGAATATGCCTGTTATACTGTGAGTTTCCTTTTACCAAAATTGAATTGACCTGTGAGTGAGTTGCCATCAAGGAAAACACTTGTTTCATATTGCCAACAGGAAAGGATGAAGTCATCTAGGACAAGGCTCATCATACATCAAGTAAAAAAGGAAACATCTATTACTTGGGGATATACAGGATCCTCAAAATTCTCTGATGGAATCCTTAGGGTTCACTAATCTAGAGAGGAAGCAAGTGTTTCAACAGGAACTCCAACTTGTGGAATCCATGTGAAGATGATGTGATGACATGAAGTAGATCAAGGGATTGAAGATCTTTTCAATCTAGGAAGCCGTTGGAAGAGGCCTCGATGACCTAAAGGTAAAATATGGTATGTATGCTTGTGTTTAAAATTATAATGTCATGTCATATGGTTGTAGGTAACATGGCTCATTACTTATATCTTGAGAAGCATGATCAAGAGAAAAAGGATCTCCTCCTCTGAAAGGATGTAGGAAGGCATAAGACACACTAGATGAAATCAACATAATATGGCTACAACTATGAAACTTTGATTAAAATCATTTGGGAATGGAATGTGTGAGGAAGGAAGAGATCGTTATATATGCAACCATGATGAAGGAAATCAACATCCAAAGGACCAAGAAGACTTGTCTATGAAATCTCCATGAAAGATATGAAGACTTTGATGGAAACGATGAAGACCCTTAACAATGTTTATATTTGGGAGATGTGACAACATGTATGCAAGATGCTGATACCTAGAAAACGATATCATGTTGAAGAGCAATAGAGTAAGGTACGATTCGATTTAATGTTATGTTTGAATAATGTCTGGATAAGTTCATGCAGGGATACTCAAACAAGAGTTGTAAATACAAGTACAACTAGAATCCATGTGGTGGATGGAAGAAGCATGATGAGAAAGAAGTAGTCATTTGACGAAGGTTCTAGATATGAAGAAGACCACTTTCTATGAAGAAAGGAATGACATGAAGAAATAATAATGAAAGTGATCGATGGTTATTTCCCTCGATGGAAGAAGCTCAACTAATTTTCATGCATCAAGGAGAGAAGTTTATCAAGTAGTTGAAGGAACCACGAAAAAAACGTTGCTGATATATAGAATAATCCCTAGTAAAGAGCGAGATATGACATTTCCTTGATCAAGAGGGAGCTTGTATTGGATCACCCCTGATTAAAAAGGAGTGACAATTGTTTTTTTCTATTTCATGTTCCATGCACTAGACTAGGAATAACAAATGTAAGTCTAGGTGAAGGCCATGAAGAGAAATGTATACACATGATATCCCCCCTAGTTGAGAGGGAGAGATAGACACAACATTATTTTCTTCACTTTGGAAGAAAGAATTGAGTATTGGGTAATCATCTGGCATCTGATGCTCTTTGAGGATGTGTAGGGCATCCTAGACAAGAGTAGGCGAGAGGATCGATATTATTTGAGGGTTGGGAACCCAAGATACGAATATTCCTATAAGGTTATACTCAGTGAACACCAGGTGGGTATGTACCGTGAGAGACAATGATGAAGGTGTCTATAGTCATTGGTCTTGCCAACATTGTTCTATGATCTAATGAGAGATAGAGCTGTCAGTCAAGGCCTTGCTGTGAAAACAATGTTGGTTATTGTGATGCTATATAGATGGATTACCAATCCAATTATTCTTATGAGAAATTATTCAGATTGAGAATAACCAAGTACCATAATGAATACGTCCCTAATTAAGAGGGACTATTGAAGAAAGTATAACTAGGTCCGGTCTTCATGACATTTTAATTATGAATTTGTAATTAAGAAAATGAATTTATTGTTATTCCTTACTACATGGATTTCATGAGAAAGAGGTTCATTTACTGGTAGCTCCCATTGAGAGCCTTAGGATGTAAAAGAGTTAATGTCATGCTCTTCTTGAGCCTATACAAGTCTGTATAAAAATCCAATCGCCCTCCAAAGACAAGCACAATCCTCTTGAAGAAAGCAACAAAAAAAACGATGGAAAGAGCAGTTATGTTAGCCTCAAAATGTATAATGAGGAACAATCATTTCGGCTCAATTAAGTTGACATATCTCTTCATGGATACAAGCCGGCTTATATACAGGACATACCACTATATATACCCAATAGGGTCTGCGCAAAAGCGAGATAAGAAAAACTAGATTCCTCTGTGATTCTTTGTGGGTACAGCTACAGGATCTCGGATATCCTTTAAGTATTCAATGGAAATCAGAGTGAGTAAGACCTCATAGTCTTAGAAGGTCTCAGTTCTTCGGATGTGAAACATAAAGAGGATCCCAATGACTCCATCATAACTCACTCAATCTCGGTATCATTGTGATGCATATATCTCATAGCGACACGATGTGACACAACATACACTCTCGACATTATTTCTTAGTAAACGCATAATTGTGATCACCGATATAATCTCTCTCTTGACACAATTACGGCCTTGACTTCACAATTATGAAATTGGTCACATCGTATTTTTTATGATGAGGTTACTCAACTGTGATACTCTGTCTCGACATACTAAATAGTACCAAGATACCTATGATGACAAAAATCTCAATACATGGAGTAAACATAGTCATAGACTCAACATACATATAATAAGGTTACACTCTGTGTCAGCAACAATTTTGGAAGATGGTGATCATGGTCTCAGTCATGATCCTCAAGGTCATAATCTTCATAAAGATATCGATAGTGAAGAATTAATGGGCTTGGTGTTTTAGTAGTAATGATAGTCTCGGTGATGCAGTAAAGATGGCTTCAACGTTCCAACAATAATGATGATATCAACAGTAAGAAGAGGATTGGTGTCTTGGTATTGGAGTGGCCTAGCAGGTCAAGGGTTTTGGTCTTGATATTTGTCAATTGGAATCTCTATAAGAAGAATTTTTTTGCGGGTTTTCCTCTCCAAGAGGGAGAGGTTGGCCCTAGCAGAAAGCCAACATCATGTGTTCTTGTCTCGTTGTTTTGGTAGCTATTTGATGAACTAAGAAGACACACTCTAATAATAAAAAGTGAATACTATGCTAAGAAGAAAAGTTAAAACACCTCACAAATAGTTATCAAGCTAAGACGAATCACATTAACTTTAACTACCCTTGATTCTTCAACATCTTGGAGGGTGTGGCATACTTGGATTTTTGAGGAAAGAAGGCAAAGGAAGAGCAGGAAAGTGCAAGAGGGCATCGAGATCAGCAGCTACATCATATTTTCTTACATGTATGTTTCCTTCACTATTTTTGGCATGCATGGTGCATGCATGTGGTTTCTTGGCTGTGATGAGTCATTGGCATGGAGGATTTCCTAGATTGACAGTGGATTGCCTAGCCTTTTCCATTACTTGGATAGCTATAGTGATTGTGGGTTTACTTTCATTGTTTTTTTTTGGTTCATTCTCAGGTTTCCTTAGCTTGGGTTGAGTTACTAGTTCTTGGAGCCTTGGTTGGACAAACGCTCTGGAACCCTGTAACAACTTGGGTTGAGTTACTAGTCCCATAGCCTTGGTTGGAAAAACACTTTGGAGCCCTGTAAAAACTTGGGTTGAGTTACTAGTCACGTAGCCTTGGTTGGAAAAACACTTTGGAGCCCTTGGTGGGTTGAGTTAATAGTCCTGGAGCCTTGGTTGGACAAATGCTCTGGAGCCCGATGATAGCTATGGGTTGAGTTATTTTTCGTGGAGTCTTAGTTGGAACAAATTATCTGGAGCCCTGGATGGCTGGGATATAGACCGAGCGGATGATGGTTTTGTGATGTCCGACCGTGAAGTGGAATCATTGTTTGATGGGTTGAGGTGGATGGTGGTCCAGGTGGATATTGGTGGCCACCCGCCTATTCCACTTGGAACCCCAACACTGTCTCATTTAGTTTTTGAGTTTCCTTAATTGTAGCGCAATTTACTATTTTTGGCAGTTTTCTGGGTCTTGAACTTCCGAAGCCTTTTTGAGGCCCTAAACGATGTTTTTAGGGAAAATGGAGAGACCGAAAAATTCCTACTTTGGGTTTCAATTTTTTTTTTCATCCCTCTCTTTGAGATATTTGAAATGGGGTATTATGATAGCCAAATGAAGATCGCATGCCAAAGTTACGACCCCAAGAAGTTGATGTACCAATTTACCCAAATGAGGCCACAATTTTGGTGCTTCATCTCCTAGGGTTAGCTTTTTAGATGTTTAGGGTTTTCCATTGTTTCTCAATAATAAATAGGCCTTTGATCCTCATTTTAACACATTTAGAGACATGTAGCCACCACATCTCTTCTCATATATAAAATACCATTGCCCGAGCTAGTTCATTTTATTTTTGTATGTAAGCATATTTTAATTCTTTGATATTAATGAAATGAAGTTTTATTTATGCTGCATCTTTGTGTAAATGGGTATTTCTATATTTTTTTTTCATTTTTTCATAAGTATGGATTAGTGGTATCATAGTGATATTCACCTTCTCTATTTTTTTTTGCATCTCCCCAATGAGATAAGGGTATAAGGATTTAGTGCTCGATCTAGTTAAACCTTTGCAAGACCAGCCTCACAAAACCCGACGACTTCCCATGGCGGAAGAAAATAAAGATGACGGGGCAGGAAATCCTTTCAAAATACTACTCAAGGAAGCCGTCGAGCAACAAAGGAATGCGATGATGGATAACTTTTCCCAAATCTTTCAATGGCTAGCCACAAGTGACATATCTTCATTCAACAGCGAGTCTGGAGGCACCAACCCTTTTAAGGTACAAGTTAACTTTGATATTCCCATATTTGAGGGTCAGATCAATGCAAACACTGTTCATAAATGGTTAAATCTATTGGAAGGGTGTTTTTCAGTTCATGACTTTTCCAATCGGGAAACAATTACTTTTGCACTTCTCAAAGCCATCATGACACATCAAGGAATGGTGGGAAACTTACTGTGAATAAAAGGATGAGAGGGAATCCTCACTGTTTTCAGCCACACCCATTTGGAATTCTTTCCAAGATGCCATCAAGGAACAATATTACCCTATCGGGAGCATGAAGATAAATACATAAATTGGACCACACTACGACAAGGAAGGGACCAAGATGTCCCGAAGTTTACAAATATTTTCCATACCCTTTCCATGAAGTTGGGTATCAAGGATTCCGGGCAGCATTTGGTACTCAGGTATCACGATTGTTTACAAAAGTACATCCACGACAATAGAGAGTTACTGGACATCTCCTCGCTCGGCATGACGTATCAATACACTGTCAAGATTGAGCATAAGTTTAAACAAAAGAAGCGAAACTTTGGATCTGCGAATCCGAAGGAAGGAAAAGGTGCCTCCATATCACAGAGAAAAGGAAAAAGCCAAGGCAGGGCGACCCATGACAACCCTCTGAAGCCATAAGAAAAGAACATCACCGTGAATACAAAGAAGGAGACGGGAAAATGGTGTGAGTTATGTATGGGCTCCACTCACAACACGAGTGAGTGTTGGGCCAAGCAGTCACTAGTGGTCGAGCTGAAGGCTTCCAAATCAGATGCATATTATGGCTCTAAGTTAGAACTCGACAAGGGGAATGACAAAGAGAAGAAAATCATTGACGCGGAGCCCAGTGCCACTCTAGCCATCACTAAGATCCAAAAGAATGAGACTGAAGATCCAAAGGAGGGGGAATGCCTCTTCCACTCACAAATGTGGGTGAAGGGTTCTATGCTGCAGTTCATTGTCGATAGTGGGAGCCAAGAGAACCTCATTTCAGCAGAGGTCATGAAGCGTCTAGACGTAACAACTATAGCACATCCGCAACGGTACACCATCAGGTGGCTTCACCAAGGATGAGATCTCCGTGTTAGCTAGCAGTGTCACCTTTCCTACAATATCAAGCCCTTCATGGACGAGGTACAATGTGATGTTTCTCCTCTTGAAGTGTGATGTTTCTCCTCTTGAAGTTTGTGATGTATTATTAGGACAACCATACTTGTGGAAGCGACATGTTGTATATGAGTCTACACCTCACTCTATGATTATTACTTTGAGCGATAAGTTGTACAGGATACCAGAGGTAGCCCTACTTACCGCCATCTCTTTGATCACTACAAAGCAATGCAGTAGGATCATTTCACAGACCAAGACATTTTTTTTCCTTATGATTCACCCTCAGGGCAAGAAGAAGGTTGTGGCCATGAATTCTAGACAAGGCTCCTCCACACAACAACAATTGATGGACAAGGTCATGGAGGAGTATAGGGACATTTTCGCATCACCTATAGGAGTACCTATGCACTGTCAAGTCAAGCACTCCATCGATCTGACTCCGGGGGCACTGCTACCCAATGTACTAATCTATTGACGCTCTATTTTGGAGAACGATGAGATCAAGAGGTAGATTCAGGAGTTGTTGTATAAAGATCATATTAGGCGAAGCTCATCGCTCTGTGGGAGCCCGATTGTATTGGTACAAAAGAAGGATGGGACCTGGAGACTTTGTATTGACTATCAGGCATTGTACAAGATCGCTGTCCCGAATAGGTACCCAGTCCCGCGGATTGATGAATTTCTGGATCAGCTCAAGGGGGTCAAATATTTTAGCAATATTGACTTGAGGTCTGGTTATCACTAGGTGCCTATCAAACCCTCCAATGTGTGGAAGATTTCCTTCAAATCCAAGGTGGGCCTTTATGAATGGTTGGTCATGCTTTTTGGGTTGATGAATGCCACCGTAACCTTCATGGGATTGATGGATGACATCTTGCGACCCTTCACAAATGCATTCATGGGGGTGTGTTTAGATGACATATTGAACTTCATCCATAGTTGGGAAGATCACCTCCACCATATTCGACAGGTCCTTCAAACCCTACGACAACACAAGCTGTGCGATAATTGGAGAAATACACTTTTGGCATGACCCATATTCAATATCTGGGGTACATCAATGATGAGCATAGTGTGCATGTGGATCCAACAAAGATAAAAGTCATTTGGGATTGGCTAGCCCCAACCACTCTAACAGAGCTCTGTAGCCTTCAGGGTCCTGCCAATTTCTATTGCACGTTCGTGTTAGGGTTCTCTCATATCACTTGGCCTTTAATTCAAGTCACCAAGGGCGGAGAGAAAGAAAAGTTCTTTTGGTCTGAATCCCAACAGAAGGTGTTTTCCAAGTTGAAGAATCTCCTCTACTCTACACCAGTTCTCACGTTACCAAACCTGCAACAACCATTTGAGATCGAGGCAGATGCCTTCAGCTATGCTATTGGTGCAGTTCTTACTCAGCAGGGGCATCCAGTGGAATATCAACATTTTTAGACACAGTCCGAAAGTTTCCCACCTATGACAAAGAGATGCATTCCATCATGCAGGTTTTCCGACAATGGAAGCATTACATTTTGGGGAAGGAAACCAACTAACCCCTAAAGTTCATACAGACACAAGGGAAGTTGTAGAATGATTGCCATTAGAAATGGTCCACATACCCACAACAGTTCCATTTGAACATAAATTACTAGAAGGGAAGCACCAACAATGTTGTAGATTACCTCAGCTGACCATTGATCATGGCACTAACCATTGTTCTCGAGTCTTGTGGGCACGAACTATGGGGTGGCCAAATCTTTACAATAGTGATCCAAAATTCGGTAGCACATACCAAACACTCCTGGAAGGTAAGAAAGTTCCAAATTTTCACCTCTAGGATGCACTATTATGCCAACTGGGACACATATGTGTTTCTTCAAGTGAGCGTGCTGAGATGATTTGGGAGGTGCAATACAGTCAAGTGGTTCGATATTTTGGGGTAGAGAAAACAGTGGTAGTACTACAAAAGTATTTTTATTGATCGAACCTTCAACATGATGTTGGGAAGTACATTAGATCCTACAATGCCTACGCCATTGCCAAACTAATCATAAAGAAGCAAGGCCTATATAATCCTCTACCTACTCCTAATTGATCTTGGGAATCAATCTCCATGGATTACAATTCGGGCATTCCTTCTACTAAGCATGGCAATAACTATGTTTTCATGGTCATTGATAAATTCTTTAAGGTGGCCATTCTGGCGGCCTATAAGAAGAGTATCACAACATAAGCCACTGCTAAGCTCTTCTTTGAACGAGTGTGGGTACATTTTTGGATCCCACAATCAATTATCTCAGATCGGGACAACAAGTTCGTAAGTACATTTTGGTCAAGTCACTAGTCGATGTTGGATACCAAGCTCACTAAGTCCACGTCTTTCCAACCCGAAACTGATGGCTAAACAGAGGTCATCAACAGGATGATCGTACACATTCTTCATATGTACAACTCGAAGCATCCACACACGTGGGATGAAATCATCCCCTATGTCCAACATAGCTACAACAGAGCTCTCCATAGCTCAATTGGACACAACCCAATTTAGGTAGGGTTGGGATTCCAGCCACTATGTCCCATTGATGTGGCCATACCATTTGCAGCTACTCAAGTAGATTCAATTCATATCCAGTTTGAAGATGACAGGTCTAAAAAATTCATTGAGTGCATTCATAACATCCACCAACAAGTCCATGACATATTGGATAGAGCCAATGCTAACTAAAAGCAACATCATGATCAACATCTAGTCCACGCAAGTTCCAGGTGGGAAACAAAGTTTGGTTACATATGCAGAAGGAGCGCCTCACTGGGCCCCACTACAAACTTTGCCTGCTCTGATATGGGCCTTACACCATCCCTCAGGATGTAGGGGACAATTCTTTTGAGCTCAACATCCCACCATTCCTTGGCCTACACCTAGTGTTCAATGTGGACTACCTTCGACCATACTTTCCACCATTACATGACACATTAGATATTGCGGAACAACTCGCACCAATAGAGTTAAACCCAGAATGCATGGAACAGGACACAACTGATCGGCTCATGGACACATAGATCAAGAACACTCACCAGTAGAAGATTCAACTATATCAGGTTGTCAAAGCTAACCAACCCTTGCACCAAGGCAAATGGCTCACTAGGCACCAAGTTTAGTAGAAGTTTCCCCATCTCATGGAGGCACTCAATGCAATGGGGACCATTGCTTCGTAAGGAGGGAGGACTGATCCAGGTGGATATTGGTGGCCACCCGCCTATTCCACTTGGACCCCCAACACTGTCTCTTTTAGTTTTTCAGCTTCCTTGATTGTAGCACAGTTTACTATTTTTGGCAATTTTTTAGGCCTTGAACTTTCGTAACCGTTTTGAGGCCCTAAACAAATTTTTTAGGGAAAACAGACAGACCAACAACTCCCAAATTGACTTGCAAGTGTGTTTTCATCCTTCTCTTCGAACTATTCAAAACGAGGTATTATGATAGCCAAACGGAGATCATATGCAAAAGTTACGACCCCAGGAAGTTGATGTATCAATTTACCCAAACGGGGCCCACAATTTTGGTGCTTCATCTCCTAGGGTTAAGTTTTTCGATATTTATGGGTTTCCATTGTTTCTCAATAATAAATAGTCCTTTGATCCTCATTTTAACGCAATTCAAAGGCATATAGCCACCACATCTCTTCTCAAAGATAAGCTACCATCGCCAGAGCTAGTTCATTTTTTTTTCTTGGTATGTAAGCATATTTCAATTCTTTGATATTAATGAAATGAAGTTTTATTTCTGCTGCATCTTTGTGTATATGGTTATTTCTCTATTTTGTTGCATTCCTACATAAGTCTGGATCAAATGGCCTCTGGAAGCACTGAATGAGTTTTGATTAATGTGTTCTATGAGATGACACATTCATGCTTGGAATATGGCATGAGGGTAAATGACTAAAGATAGATTTGGCTCATCCATTCTACGATCGGGTGGAACGTGGAAGTCTCATCCCGGGTTTTGATTTTTCATCATTAATGAAAGGTTATTTCTCTTTGTGTTTCTATGATAATTTTGATGAATTGTATATGGTCTATATGGATGTACTTTCATGAGTATTTATGTCCCTACTATGTTGGTTATGGTGTTTTATGACAGCAACCATGTATGTCTTTCCTCATGTTTTTACTTGTAACTGAATGATCAATGTATCTATGACCTAATGGATGGAATGGAAGTTGATGTGTTGAGGCATCAATGGTTCTTAGTGATTCTCAGCTAAGTATGAGACCCCTATGGTTATAACTATTAATTACACCTGAAGATTACACATTTGCAATATGTTTGACAAAATGCCTGTCATGGTTAGTAGGGGTCTGGTTAAGGTCTTGAACAAGTATTTTCTTTAGTGTTGTCATTTTCATGTTATTTTACTAATCGGAAGAGATGGTTCAATTATGGGTAGTGACCAGAGATATGCTCCTGAAAAAGTGGCTCAAAACCCATAGTCGCTGGCATAGATCGAATAATTTTGGTCTCTGGTCACTAGCAGGCAAGCCTGTGAGAGCGACTTTGGGTTGTTGGTTGCACTCATGCCTCTAGCATGGGAGAGACTAAGCCTTAAATTATCCAAAAGCTCAGTGGGACCCCAAGGAAATATGTCTAAAGTATTGGATTAGTTCATGAGGGTCATGTAGCTGATAATTAACGTCTGTATGGTGTGTTTCCATTAGTTCCACTTTGTTAACATGAGTTAGGAGGTCGAATCATATCATAGTGGCCTCTCGTCACATATTTAACCTGATTGGCTGGTTGCTTAGGTAGATGTGGGAGGAGGGTGTTACAGAGTGGTATCAGATCATGGTTCGTCCCTCATAGTGGATGGGATATGTATTGGTCATGCATGCATGTCAGATGCATTTGTGTCTCTCACACTTGCATTCCATGTGCTTGTTGCATTTGCATGATGTTGATCATGTTTGTAGTGATGTCATCACGTGGAATTTGAGGTTCTATTTTGGAATGCATCGCTGTGAGTGTATGACTGGTTACATGTCGATTTATGTTGCTTACATGTATTGTTGTAGTATGCTTGGTTACATTCTTGCATGTTTGGTTACATTCTTGTATGCTTGGTTGTGTGTATCATTCTTGCAGGTTTGATTTCAGGTATTGTTCACTCATGCTTGGTCATATGTGTTTATGCATATGTGTGGATGGTTATGTAGCACCTATGCATGTTCATGTTTGCATGTGGTCAAGTGTATAGTGACATAAACGATGGTGGTTTTTATGCATGAGGTCGTGGTGTGTGTTGTTGTTGAGGTCATGCATTAATGACTGGACCCTAGCTAGAATGGCAGTTACATGGTCAGATGCTTATGTTTTATATTTCTAGATGATGTCATGACTATCTTATACATGTATCATGCCGATTTTTTGATCTTGCAGACAACTTATCCTCCCTGATCTATACTAATGTACATTGGTTTACTATGATTTGGTTTAGTTTACATGATATAACCTAAATACTAGGTAGCTAAAAACTTGAAATTTTCAATAAAAAGGAGGCAGATTTAAGTTTGTTGGTTTAAAAATACATATGGTGGAAAATTTGAATGGATATACATAGATTTTAACTCTCAATTGCATCTATCTTCTATTGAATACTGAAAAATATACACTAAAATGGCTCGAAACAAAACCTCAATAACCAACACAATCGACACACCTTTCATCTCGCTTATAGAATAGGAAGAGGAGAGAGAGGACAATGAATATGGACACATGAAAAATCCTATATGGTTGGAATTTTTCAAATCATAACCCTAATCTGATCACCTAGCGCACCATAGTTACATGGTGACAGTACCAAGTAAGTGTGTCTCCATCAAAAGATGAACTAGAGCATGCAAACATGCATCCCTTCCTTGAGATTTGTGTCCTCTACCTAAGATAGGAATTTCTCATGCATAAGTATTCTGATTGAATAAGCATTTGCACCCTCTTATTAAGAATAGGTCATGCATGCTAAAAATAACAAAAGAAAAGCTCTAATAATAGAACAATTCTAAGCAAAACTGAAATTGCTAAATTTGAAACAACAACTAAACTGGAATTAACTAAAGGTGTAACATGTGTGCTCGTAGCATGCATGCACCCTCTTCTGAACAATAGAATATTTTTCTCTCTTGTGGCATGCATGTGCCCTCTACCAAGAAATAGTAGGTATCACTCTCCAGGGAAAATTTTAGGGGCCACTCTTCGCAGTTGGACTATTTTTCCATGCTTTTTCCAAAAAAAGATTTGCCAATTTCCATTTTTTTCTAATATGATTTGCCCATATTTTATAGTACACCATTATTTTACCTTAAAAATTTCCAAAATATTATACCAACTAATATAAAATCATTGGAAATCTAAATATTTCTATAAAAGTATCACCAAAAGTTTTAGAATTTGCATATTAGGGACTAGTAAGATTCGTCAAGGTTTATAAACTTTAAGATAAACTTCCATCCTTAAAATTTTCCTTGTCACTCTCTCCTTCAATTTCATTCAACTTGTTCATCGCTAATGTAAGGAAAGGGTGAGGATGCCGTATCTGTTGTCTTCTCTACTTCCCATTGGTGGGCTCCAGTATTGTAGCAATAATGCTACAACTCCTGGAGCTTCCTATCTCTAATTTTATCAACCCGGTAGTTCGTAACAAACTTGGAAGCGACGGTGCTGTATGCACAAGTACTAGCTCTTGTCGTAGCTGTCACTTGGTCAGCTGGCACAAGTCCGCTAGGGCTCAAGCCAACTTCTATATGTTCTCAGAAGAAGCTTTCTAAATGATGGACGAAGGCTATCTTAAAGGAAATTAACCTACTTTGCAAGAATGCACTGAAAGCCAACCAAACATGGAAACCCTAGTAAACCCTAATCTGACTAGCTTAATCCTTACAATGCAACGATGGGAATGTAACTCCTAAAAATGATGCCATTACTTCTAGTGATATGAGATGCATGAATTTAAACTACTTCTATTGAAGAGAAAATTGTTTTTATGTTTTTGCTTAGGTGGTTGGAGTTATTATGATTTGGTTTCTTATTGGGTTTTGACGGTGCAGGGGTAGTTCGAAGGGAAGGAAGGCTTGGAAAAGGTCAGGAGGGCTAGGAGAGGTTCCAGGGGATTCCTAACATCATTCCACAGAAGTCCACAACGTTCAGGTGCTTGGCAACCGAGTTTGCAGGCTTCTACAGGATGTCTGCAGGGGATCCTACAAGAAGCTCGGGATTTCTACAGGAAGTCTGCTAACTTCTACAGGATGTTCTACAGTTGGAGTTTTGGGTGATGGAGGAGTCGAGGAGCTGTATGGGTGGATAGGTAGGATGAAAAGGGAGCTTGTGATGGCTCAGGGACAGAGAGATAAGATGGAGAAAGAGTGGGTAAAGTTGGTTGGTGGATAGAAGGGTGGAAGCAATGAAAAGTCAAAAAGATGGAGCTACGTGAGAAGTAGAAGGGTTGGAAGGCAAACGAGCTGAACAGAGGATGAGTAGGTGACTTTAGGCGCGGTTGAGAAGAAGAAGAAGATAATAGAACAATGCTGCGCAGTGTAAATGGAACAAATCCTCTATGTCTTGCACAAAACCGAGAATTCCATCAACCTATTCTAACTGTGTTATTTAACCAACGAATAGCAATGTAAATTCTGGAGAGAAATCGTGCATGGTGTTGGAACGAAGAAGTATTGCTCAAGATCAGAATGCATGGACGGTTCTATGACGGGAATGACTGTGTTGCAGCTTGCATGAACATATAAGACTGCGTGTTTTTGGTGGTTGGTACGGTCTACACCCCCAATCTCTAAACAGAGATGGCAGTGAGTGCACTATCAACCTTTTCTTGGAGCTCTAATGAATTCTAATCCTCCTACTCTAATCTAAACTGCTGACAGCACTTTAACCATAAACTAATCCTACTCAATCACATTAAAGAAATTAAATCAGCAGACTGTGTTTTCCAAATGCATGTCAAAACAAAGAAACAAAGTGCTGAAAGGAAAGACAAGTAACAATACAAAGAAAAGGAGGTCTATTGCTCTCAGGTTGGGCCCTAACCTGAGAGCTATAGCTCCTCTTAAGAACTCAGGATTGGATCCAAATCTGCCTGCCTTTATTAAATAATCATGAGTCTAACAACATGCCAAAACTGGCTTACAAAAAGCAAGAACACCGAGCTGTAGCTCGTACTCCGAAATTGCAACAGTAGTTCAAAAGTTCAAAAAGCTCCTATCAAAGGCTACGACCTCAATATTTATACATGATGAGGATCAAGCTGGCTTCCTCAATTAGTGGAGCTCGGCTGTCCAACTAAAAGTAAACTGTTGTTCCTGTAGAATCCGTTGGCTGCCTTTTAGCTCGGTGGGGATAGCTGTTGGAGCTCGAAGTTGGGTGGAGATCACGAGGGAGGTCATTCAAGACTGTGGACAACCTCCCTATAAACCTGCAATGCCACCTTTGTTGTCTCCTTCTGCATGGTCTTTGCTCCATTTAATGTCAAAAAAACCTGAAATCATCATGTATTAGTCACATAGGAATAATGCCTGCCCTTCTTCCTACAAATAACACGAATATACTAAGAAATGATGCATAAGTGATAAAAGATGAAGGGTTGAGCAAGGTAAGTAGGCCAAATGAGCCCAAATTGTTACTAAAAATTGGGGCTCATCATCACCCCCCAGCTAAAATATTTGCTCATCCTTGAGCAATTTTGCTCCAGCTCCTTGTCCTTAGCCGAGAACTAGGCTCCGGAATACGCTCTTTCTTTCCTACTCTTGGTGGCTCTGCCTGTTCTGCCCTTGGTGGCGATGAGGGTGCCACTCCTTCCCTCTTCTCTGTTTCCTTGACCTTGAGCCGGGCTTTTGAAGCCGATTGGTCTACCCTTCCTTTCCAAGTAGTTGTTTTTGGGCTCTCCCTCTCGTAGGTGACCGATATCTTCGGGGGGGACCTCTCACTGGGTGAAGTAAGGGCATCCCCTGTAGTGATTTGGCTGCTGGATGGGGGCTATGGCTTGCCCGTCTTTATTCTGACACTTCTTCGAGCTTTAAAGTATAGAGGGGTCTCCCTCTTTCTCTTCTCCTTTGGCTTAGGAGGTGTGCTGAGGCCGGCCAGCACAGCTGCTGCCTCCCTTTCACGAATATCAGCTTTCTTCTCCTTGGGTTTCACTTTTTCAGGGCTTCCTGTAGAAGACCCTATTTTAGTCAATTTCGGGCTTCCTGTAGAAGACCCTGTTTTAGTAATTTTCGGGCTTCCTGTAGAAGACCCTTTTTCAATAATTTTCGGGCTTCCTGTAGAAGCCGGTTTCGGCTTTCCTGTAGAAACAAGTGTTGCCGCCTTGGTTTGCTTTTCTGCATGGGTTTTGCTTTTTGACGTGGTTGCGGTCGCTGATGAGGTACTTTTGCTGATGTGGACCTTCTCAGCCTTGTCCACTCTGCCTTGCAACCTTTTCTCTCTTGCTGTCAAGATGGGTGTGTCATCTTTTTCTTTGTCATCCTTTTTCTCATGCTTCTTCTTTTGCTCTTTCTTCTGCACTGTGGTCGGGGTCTTCTGGCCTGTTTCTTTCTTTCCCACGGCCACTGATTCTTTCTCCTCACTGCTGGAGGAACCACTTTCTTCAGTCAACATCCTTATGTCTCCATCTCTTGTCAAATTTTTGAATGCTTCCCATGAGAGGGGAACCTTGTATGAATGAAGCGCATCCTCCACGAGAAGTTTGATCAATCCATGGTGGGCTACCTGGTCTGGTATGCCTTCTTTTAACTTTGTGGCACACTCAATTAGAGACTGTAGCAGGAAATAGGGGATGCTCAGTTTATTTTCTACAGGAAGATCAATCTGGTGCCTCAATTCAGTGAGCAACCTAAAGTGATACCCGTACACAATGCTAAAACGGCCTTCGCAGGTTATATACTTCATGATCTGCAGGCTAACTTCATTCCATGGTGGCAGTAAACTGGTTCTACGCACCCCATTCTTGTCTTCCGAGAATTCCTCCTCTGGGGGAAAGAATTCTTTCTTGGCCTATTGGCTCAACTTCCTTTCTTCCTTATCCCATGGCAAACCCATTGGAAGTTCAGTAATTCGACTGATATACTGCGGGGTGAGCTTGAGGCTTAGGCCCCTGAAGTTCACGGTGGCCAATGTTTTGGATTTCGGCCTCAGAGCCTGCAAAAACTCTTCTGCCACTTCGTCGTCATAACCCTGCAATTTGTCACAGAAGGATATCCATTGTGCTCGTGTGAAGAGCTCCACCACCTCAAGATTTTCCCTTAACTTTGTTGAATCAGTGGGTTCCCTTCTAATGAACCCACCCGGCATGATAAAAACTGTTGCTTTAACTAGAGGTGGCGAACGCGGAAGAAATTTGGTCTACTGAGACAGAGCGTAGAATTACGCTTCTATCATGCATATAACCCACGAAACTTATCTTTGAGGACCTTAACACAGCTTAATTACACTGACATCCTGTAGAATGACAGTTTATGCACAGTAGACAACAACTGCAACAATTTTCTACGACCAGACTGTAGACGACGATTATGCCACCTTCAAAAGCCAATTGCATGGAGAGTTTAGGTTTACCTTTTTAATCCGCCACCTTTTGACGTGAGGAACCCGCCTTCCTGTAGAAACAACGTTCCTGTAGGAGCAGCGCGTGATTTTTGGGAAAGACTGCAGTTGGTCTGCGCTCTTGGTGTTGCTTCACAGGCGTTCTGATGGCCAAAGGCTCGGAGTATCGAATTGCAGAGGGATCCAGATGATCACTCGAGTTTCAAACGGTGAATGATAAATGCATGGGGTGCAATCTAGCCGATTAGATTTGAATCAGAGGAATCCATGGCGCGGGGGTGAGCTGTCCCTGCCGGACCGTTGGACGACGTCATCCCATCATTTGCCTGCGAGTTCCCTTACTGCCGCATCATCCCCCCGTAGATCCGCCGCCGTCTCTTCTGTTAAACTCGTATTTCCCGACGGGATTGCTCTCACGTGTGTGCTGCCCATTCCTTTTGTCATGGCCGCCACCCAAACATCCGACTAGACCATTAACTGGTCGACGTGGCTAGTCAAATGGCCATACAGCCACTCAACCCATTCACCTCACACTTTGCAAACAATTTCAAAGTAAAATTCATGCAATCTGACGGAAGAAAGGGTCGAGACACTTACCTGTGCGGCTGCAACACGATTTTTCGGCTTTCGGACGATGATGAGTGGATTCGGTTGCCGCTGATGAATTTGCACAGGCCCGGAGGTTCATGTTTACAGGCTGCCGACGATGGATTTGATGCTTGGCTGCATGCACCCGCGTTTTCAATGCATATGGCCAGCGCTGTGAATGGTGTACACTCTAGCGGGCTTAACTGTTACAGGACTCCCGCAGGATGTCTTGTAACAGTTCTTCCTCCTCGGGTGCATGCTGCACGACGAAGGATTTGGCCTCATGATCACGCTCCCTGAGCTCATGGATGGCTGGGATGGATATGGTATGGCATCTCAGCATTTTTTATCTTAAAAATTGCTTTCTCTTTGATAACTCAACGATCTGCTTTGCTGGTGCAGGTAACTTCATTGCATGTCGACAAGGATGGTAGGACGAGGTGACAGCAGTGTGCAAGGGTGACAACAGTAGCTTGCATGCGTCCAGACCGATCCTTAGTCGTTAGATCTCCTCATAGAATGAATTCTGGGCCGTCCCGAACTTCTACAGGAAGTTTCCTGTAGAAATACAGAGCTTCCTGTAGAAAGTTTGCGTTTCCTGTAGAAAGTCTGCATCTTCCTGTAGAAAATCTGCATCTTCCTGGAGAAATCTCAAGCCGTGATGAAATTGTGCACATACCTTGGAGAAAAGGAGTATTCTTGGAGGAGGTGCTGGTGAGGTCTCCTGACAGCATGATAAGGAGCCTTGGCTTTGAGTTGAGAGGCTTCCTCTCCTCCATAGAACACCTGCAACCTGCATGCAATTTTACATTATGAACTTGCTGTCCTTGTCCCTTTTTTTTTTTTTTTTTTTTTCCTTTTTTTTTTTTCTTTTTTCTCTTTTTTTTTTTTGAAAAGATAACAGGGGCGCCTCAATGAGGTTTTCACCCTTGCCATCTGCCCTGAGCGCCTCAGAGAGGTTTTCACTCAAGGATCTTTTTCAAATCTCTTTCCTTTTTTTTTTGAAAGATAATAGGGGCGCCTCAATGAGGTTTTCACCCCTACCACTTGCCTTGGGCACCTCAGAGAGGTTTTCAACCAAGGATCTTTATTATTTATTTATTTATTTTTTTTTTTTTTTAGATCTTTCAGGGTATGCCCAAAGCAGAGGCAGAACCCTTCTCTATGACCAACACTGATTTCGCCATAGTTTTGATGAACTCTTGTCTTGAGAGAGGCTTCCTGTAGATCTTCAATCGATGCCCATTGACAAGCATGGGGATGGCCTCCTCATCAATGGTTCGAATAAGAACAGATCCATTGTCATGGCATTTTTCCACTGCATATGGTCCTAGCCATCTGGATCTCAGATTCCCCTTGAAATCTTTGTATCTGGAGTCATACAACAGTGCCCAATCTCCTGGCTGGAATTGCTTGTCATTGAGGTGTTGGTCATGCCACACCTTTCTCTGAAGTTGAACCACTTCCGAGTGAAGGAGGGCCTGCATTCGGTGCTCGTCCAGTCCATTGAGCTGCAACAACCTTTCTTGCTGTGCATGGCTAAGATCTAGGTCCAGCTGAGCTGCCATCCTCAAAGTGTTGTACTCAAATTCAATGGACAGCAAAGCTTTCTTCCCATAGACCAGCTCATAAGGTGTGAAGCCGGTGGTGGTCTTCCAGGTTGTGTTGTAAGCCCATGTGGCCTCAACCAGGCGATCTGCCCAGTCCTTTCTGTTGTTGCTCACCACCTTAGTCAAGATCCCTTCTAATGCTCTATTGGTGACTTCCACCTGCCCATTTGCTTGAGGGTGATAGGGGGTGGAAGTCCTATGCTTGATCTTGTGATGAGCTAGTAGGTCTTCAACTAGGTTGGATGTGAACTAGCTCCCTTGATCGATGACGAGCTCTCTTGGGTAGCCAAACTTGTAGAAGATGTTTTCTCTTAAGAACTCGGCCACCTTCTCTTCTGTTGCTGCTTTGATTGCTTTAGTCTCTGCCCACTTTGTCAGGTAGTCAGTACACACAATGATGTAAGACCTTTGCCTCGAAGGAGTGTTGATTGGACCCACAAAGTCCATACCCCACTTCTCAAATGGCTCAAGAGTCACTTGAGGTTGGAGAGGCATCTCATCCCTTTGAGTCGGTTTCCCCATTCTTTGGCATTGGTCACATTGGCTGATATATCTTCTGACATCTTGATGAAGTGTGGGCCAATAGTAGCCTGCCTGCAGGATTTTGAAGGCAGTCCTCTTTGCTGCAAAATGTCCTCCACAAGGCCCATCATGACAGGTGAGGAGGATATCAAAGACTTCCTCCTCCCTTACACAACGCCTTAAGATCTGATCGGGGCCAAGCTTGAACAGATTGCCCCCGATCCAAGTAAATGAGGCACTTTTTCTGATGATTCTGCTCTTCTCTCTTGAAGATAGGTGCGGAGGGAACTGTGCTGAAACAAGGTAGTTTGCTATATCAGCAAACCATGGAGAGAGTGCTGAGATAGCAAATAGATGTTCATCGGGCATCTGGTCATCCACTGTCCCATCCTCATCTGCAGACAAATCCAATCTAGATAAAAAGTCAGCAACAACATTTTCTTTACCTGGTTTGTCAACAATGGTCAAATCAAACTGCTGCAACAAAAGTAACCATCTAATAATCCGAGCATTCACATCTGGTTTATTCATTAAATATCTAATTGCAGCATGGTCTGTATGTACAAATGTTTGGTAGCCAGTGATATAATGTCGGAACTTGTTCAGTGCATGGACCACAGCCAAAAACTCTTTCTCAGTTACAGTGTAATTCAGTTCAGCTTTGGACAAGTTTTTGCTAACAAAGTAAATGGCATATGGAAGTTTTTGTTCAACTTGTCCTAAAGCTGCACCTATGGATTTGTTCGAGGCATTAGTGTGGATGTGGAGAGGTAGGGCCCAGTTTGGACCTCTCAAGATTGGGTCTGACACCAACTTGTCCTTTAATTCATTCAAAGCCCTCTGACAATCGTCAGTCCATTTAAACTCCACATCTTTTGCCAGCAGGCCAAACAATGGCGAGGCTAGCTTGCTGAAGTCTTTAATGAATCTCTTGTAATACCCTGTTAATCCTAAGAAACTCCGAACATCCCTTACCTTTTGAGGAGGTGGAACCTTCTTGATGAGAGCAATTTTGTTAGGATCCACCTGTAACCCTTGGCAAGAAATGGTATGGCCTAGCACGGTCCCTTCAGTCATCAGGAATTCACATTTTTCGAGACTAAGGGACAGGTTCATCTCAATGCATTTGGTCAGGACTTTTCCCAGATTGGACAATGCTTCCTGGAAGTTGGCCCCATAAGGAGTGAAGTCATCCATATAGATTTCCACTGCATCATGGACCAGCTCCGAGAAGATGCTTAAGACAGCTCTCTGGAAGGTAGCAGGAGCATTGCATAGCCCAAAGGGAAGAACTCGGTAGGCAAAGGTACCCCAAGGACAAGTGAAGGTGGTCTTATCTTGGTCTTCCAGGCTGATTTGGATTTGGTTGTACCCGCTAAACCCATCCAGGAAAGAGAAGAACTTCTTTCCTGCCAGTCCATCCAACACTTGATCTATGAAAGGTAGAGGGAAATGGTCTTTCTTGGTAGCTTTTTTCAGTTCTCGGTAGTCCACACAGATTCTCCACTTCCCATTCTTCTTGGGAACCAACACCAGAGGGGACACCCATTCACTATCTGAGATGGGGTAAATGAATCCGGCGTCCAGCAGTTTTTGCAATTCTTCCTTGACAATGTCCTTAAGGGCTGGATTCATTCTCCTCTGAGGTTGCCTAACCGGCTTACAATCCTCTTTGATGTATATGTGATGGGTACAGACCGAAGGATGGACTCCTTTCATCTCCTTATAGCTCCAAGCAAAAGCATCTAGATGGCTGGCCAACAGGCTACACAGCTCCTTTTCCTGGGAAGGAGATAGGGAGGAGCTGATCTTTAACGTTCTCTCAGGGCCGAACTCCACATTCTTGACTCTGGGAGTGACAGGGTTGGTTGTACAAAGATCCACTAAGGTGCTGGCTTGGGCATCCTCCACCAATTTCTCTAAGGATAGTGCACTGGAAGGTGGATTCTGGATCAAGGTCTCAATCAAGTCATCCTCGGTTGGGGGGTCTCTTCTAGTGGTATCTAGGGTGCACAAAGGTGCTGAGTACACTTCATCCTCTTCTCCTTCCTCCAACCAAAGTGGTAAGTCATGCTCTAAGGAAGGTTGGGCAGGAGGGTATAGGACTAGCTGCTTGGACATAGGACCATTTTTGATGGTCATATTTCCTGCACGACAACTTATGTAAGCATCTACAGTGGCTAACCAAGGCCTTCCCAGAATAAGAGGATATCCAGTAAGCTTTGCCTTGGTTTGCAGAACCAAGAAATCTGCAGGGTATTCCCAAGAGTCGACAGAGACCAAGACATCCTCCACAATCCCTTCGGGAGTCACAGTGGAGCGATCTGCTAGTTGCAGTACTGTCGAGGTCTTCCTCAAGGAACCCTGAAGATTGAGTTTGAGCATGGTATCCCTGGTCATCACATTAATGGCAGCCCCCAAATCAATCAAGGTGTGAGGTATGATGGTGCCATTGATGTGGACATCTACTACAGGACTCCCAGGATCTAGATACTTTGGGCAGATGACTTGTCCTAACAATAGGTCAGACAGTTGTCCTAAGACATTGATGGTTGAAGCATCTCTCTTTCGCCTGCCTGGGTGTTTAAAACACTTTTCCTTAACCAGTTTGTTGTATATAGGCACATCCTTGATGGCTTGGAGAAGTGGTATTTTCACACACAACTGCTTGAGCTCTCCCAAAAGCTCATCCTCTTCTGGGTTGGGTTGTGTGGTGGCTGTTAGTCTCTCAGGAAAGGGTGGAATAGCCTTTGGTTCACTTTCCTGTTTATCTTCCTCATCCTCTGGGGGAGGAGGTTGGCAATCCGGAAGAGTCTTTCCAGATCGAAGATTGATCTCCTGGATCTCCACAGCATAAGTAGGGCATGATGTTTCCCCAGTGTATACCTGCTGGGCCTGTCTATTGTTGGGGTTCGGGTTCGGTTGAGCAGGTATTTGAGGTTGCCTTGGAGGAGCAGGAGGTAATGGTTGAGGTTGAACTGGTGGTGGAGGCAAAATGGCAGGAGGAGTGTTGTACTGGGGCCTCCACCCCGACTGAGGTGCATTCCACTGAGGCTGTGGCTGGGCATGTGAGTGATAGGAATGAGTAGTGGGTTGAGTAGGGTACTGAGGTGGGTAAGACCATGGAGGAGGCATAGACCAAGAAGGATGAGTAGGGGGACCCCAGGAAGGCATAGGAGTCGATTGGTTGGGGCTGTAATAAGCTTGAGGTGCCCCTTGCATCCCCTGCTGGTAAGGTCTGGGTCCTTGTGGCCTCCTTTGGTTGAGGAAATAGAGAGGTTCAGTGGGAGCTTCTGTCCCTTGGTACATGGCTTTAAGTCCAGGTAAGGTTGGACATTGGTTTGTGGGATGGTCCTCCTCACAAACGAAACACACTTCAACCGAATGTAATGGGCATTCGTTCTTAGGGTGTCTCCTTGTACATCTAAGGAAAAAGATAGCCAAGGCTCTCTCAGCTTCTTGCTTCTTCTGCTGGATCCTGAATGTGTCCAGTTGCATGGCAATGGTCTGTCTCACCTCACTCTTAAGATCTTCTAATTGATTTGCAAACTCATGTTTGGAGAAAGGGACACCAATTGAGAGGAGGTTTCCTCTACCTCGTTTCCAAGCTGCCCTGGAGTGGTTTCTAAACACAGTCTTGATGTCCTCATAAGGCAGTTGGTAAATATCCCCCCCAGCTAACATGTGAAGGGTATCTAAGAGGTCTTCAGGGACTCCTCGAAGCAGAACCAACTTGAGGGATTCATGGTCAAGTGTGCACCTGGCCCGCTTATAGCTAAGTTGGAACCTCTCCTCGTAATCCTCTAAGAACTCATCATTTCCCATAGTCATCTGAAAGATTTCTCCCTTGGTTTCCTTGGACCTACAGTAGTCCCGGTACTTGGTATTGAAAGCTTGCTGCATCTGAGCCCAAGTAGTGATACTATTCCCAGGTAAGCCCATGAACCAGCGTAATGTTGCATCCTTAAGAGTTGAAGGGAAGAGTTTCAGCTTCTGCTCATCTTCTGTATAATCATAGGTTCTACAAAGGACAGCAAACTCAAACAGGAAGGTATCAGGATCTTCAGTAGTCAGACCATGGAAGTGAGGTAAAGCGGAGGGGCTAATGTTCTTCATTTTCATCTCTCCATTGGTCTCTCGGATGGGGAAGGCACCTTCTATTCTCTCATCTTCTCCTCTATTGTCAGCCATAACTTCAGATGGGATGGTCTCTAATTCTTCTTCTGCTATAGGATCTTCGTATATCTCAGGAGGTTCACCTATAGGTTCTTCTGGATCACTGTCACCTAAGAAGAGAGAAGGGTGACTCAGTGATGTGGTGGGGGTGTTGGGTAAGAATTTGCCTGTTTTATCTTGATTCCTACGAGGCATGAAATGGAAAGACTTTTTGGATTGCTTTTGTTTTTCTTTGGTACCTGCAAAACTGAAACAGATTCATCTACAACTAACTATCTTACTGAAATAAAGATGCAGAATTAAATTGAAAGTAGGAAAGAACTAATCTACTTTGCTCAAATGAAATTGCAGGAATGGAAATGCTAGTCTACGCTTGCAGAATTGAAATACTAATCTACGCTTGCAAAATTGAAATTGCGGAATTGAAATGCTAATCTATGAAAGCAGGAAATGTCTATGCTACTTTTGCAGAATGGAAATGAAATAAACTACTTAGCAGAAGGCAAGAGTAAGAAAATAGAAGAAAAGCAACAATTACTAATACTCTGACGCTTCCCCGGCAACGGCGCCAAAAAGATGGTGGGCTCCAGTATTGTAGCAATAATGCTACAACTCCTGGAGCTTCCTATCTCTAATTTTATCAACCCGGTAGTTCGTAACAAACTTGGAAGCGACGGTGCTATATGCACAAGTACTAGCTCTTGTCGCAGCTGTCACTTGGTCAGCTGGCACAAGTCCGCTAGGGCTCAAGCCAACTTCTATATGTTCTCAGAAGAAGCTTTCTAAATGATGGACGAAGGCTATCTTAAAGGAAATTAACCTACTTTGCAAGAATGCACTGAAAGCCAACCAAACATGGAAACCCTAGTAAACCCTAATCTGACTAGCTTAATCCTTACAATGCAACGATGGGAATGTAACTCCTAAAAATGATGCCATTACTTCTAGTGATATGAGATGCATGAATTTAAACTACTTCTATTGAAGAGAACATTGTTTTTATGTTTTTGCTTAGGTGGTTGGAGTTATTATGATTTGGTTTCTTATTGGGTTTTGACTGTGCAGGGGTAGTTCGAAGGGAAGGAAGGCTTGGAAAAGGTCAGGAGGGCTAGGAGAGGTTCGAGGGGATTCCTAACATCATTCCACAGAAGTCCACAACGTTCAGGTGCTTGGCAACCGAGTTTGCAGGCTTCTACAGGATGTCTGCAGGGGATCCTACAGGAAGCTCGGGATTTCTACAGGAAGTCTGCTAACTTCTACAGGATGTTCTACAGTTGGAGTTTTGGGTGATGGAAGAGTCGAGGAGCTGTATGGGTGGATAGGTAGGATGAAAAGGGAGCTTGTGATGGCTCAGGGACAGAGAGATAAGATGGAGAAAGAGTGGGTAAAGTTGGTTGGTGGATAGAAGGGTGGAAGCAATGAAAAGTCAAAAAGATGGAGCTACGTGAGAAGTAGAAGGGTTGGAAGGCAAACGAGCTGAACAGAGGATGAGTAGGTGACTTTAGGCGCGGTTGAGAAGAAGAAGAATATAATAGAACAATGTTGCGCAGTGTAAATGGAACAAATCCTCTATGTCTTGCACAAAACCGAGAATTCCATCAACCTATTCTAACTGTGTTATTTAACCAACGAACATCAATGTAAATTGTGGAGAGAAATCGTGCATGGTGTTGGAACGAAGAAGTATTGCTCAAGATCAGAATGCATGGACGGTTCTATGACGGGAATGACTGTGTTGCAGCTTGCATGAACATATAAGACTGCGTGTTTTTGGTGGTTGGTACGGTCTACACCCCCAATCTCTAAACAGAGATGGCAGTGAGTGCACTATCAACCTTTTCTTGGAGCTCTAATGAATTCTAATCCTCCTACTCTAATCTAAACTGCTGACAGCACTTTAACCATAAACTAATCCTACTCAATCACATTAAAGAAATTAAATCAGCAGACTGTGTTTTCCAAATGCATGTCAAAACAAAGAAACAAAGTGCTGAAAGGAAAGACAAGTAACAATACAAAGAAAAGGAGGTCTATTGCTCTCAGGTTGGGCCCTAACCTGAGAGCTATAGCTCCTCTTAAGAACTCAGGATTGGATCCAAATCTGCCTGCCTTTATTAAATAATCATGAGTCTAACAACATGCCAAAACTGGCTTACAAAAAGCAAGAACACCGAGTTGTAGCTCGTACTCAGAAATTGCAACAGTAGTTCAAAAGTTCAAAAAGCTCCTATCAAAGGCTACGGCCTCAATATTTATACATGATGAGGATCAAGCTGGCTTCCTCAATTAGTGGAGCTCGGCTGTCCAACTAAAAGTAAACTGTTGTTCCTGTAGAATCCGTTGGCTGCCTTTTAGCTCGGTGGGGATAGCTGTTGGAGCTCGGAGTTGGGGTGGAGATCACGAGGGAGGTCATTCAAGACTGTGGACAACCTCCCTATAAACCTGCAATGCCACCTTTGTTGTCTCCTTGTCTCCTTCTGCGTGGTCTTTGCTCCATTTAATGTCAAAAAACCTGAAATCATCATGTATTAGTCACATAGGAATAATGCCTACCCTTCTTCCTACAAATAACACGAATATACTAAGAAATGATGCATAAGTGATAAAATATGAAGGGTTGAGCAAGGTAAGTAGGCCAAATGAGCCCAAATTGTTACCAAAAATTGGGGCTCATCACCCATCATTGGGAGGATCACTAGTTGAGCAATAGGGAAATTTTTTAACACACACATTAGAAATAGATGATATATTATGTATTAGTAATGTGATGCATGTATCTTTTGGAGCAAGGATTCTTGGGAGCATGAGTGAAAGAGGGAAGTGGGAGTGGAAGTAGGAGAAAGGAGTGACATTGTCAAAATCTCCCAGGTTGAGAGCGATTTGGGAGTGAATTTTATATAATATATTTTTATATATTTGGATGCATATATGTCAACAAAAGCATGTAGAACGATGAATTGTGATAAAAAAAATATAAAAACGTGGATTAAACCATATAACATCATTCATATATTAGTTATAATCTTCATCAACCACAAGCTCACAAATTACAAGTTCTCATTTATATAGCATGTAAGGGTGCACAGAACCAAAATAACATCAAGTGCAATCCATCTCTCAATTGCAAATACATCAACAAATATGCTCTTGATGGCCTCTATTATATTAAAAAATCATGCTGCAACAAATACCTACATATCATCAAAATCATTGCATATCTTGGGATCTTTGTCATTAATATCACCCTCTAAGTATTAACATAAGATAGAAAAAAACATAGCATGTTAAGAAAATATTTTGTTTGAGTGACGGGTACATTTTTAGTAGGGTCACAATAGAGGAGTTTGACAACCAATGTCACTAACATCAAGGTAGATAGAGGGTTTGGTTCTATTTATTAAATACGAGTTCCATACCCTACTACATGACAAAATCCAAAGGAAACATTGCAATCCCCCCAATCCTGAAATCCTGAAAAACTAATAAGTCTACTGGATTTTGAGTGAGATCTAAAATTCTACTTTCTCCATATGATATCTAAGGAGGTTGGAACCAGTCTCAAACATCCCGAGTCATTTCATCGTAATGTAAATTTTTTAAGAAAAGTGACATTAGGATGAAATTCTCCTTTATCTTTCATTCTCATCCTAATGTCACTTTTACTTTAAGAATTTAACATTACCATGAATTTCATGTCAATACTAGGGCCATAGGTTTTAATATTAGGCTACTATGGACGTAATGTTACCATAGTTTTTCCTTTCCCCCTCCCACTCTCGATACTCCCGAACCTCTATTTCTTCATCCCATTTGTTGTTTGCCTCCATGTGGCCAATGCATCGTATAAAAAATACCTTTTAATACATATATTGCTATACAACATATAAAACCATTTACCCCTATTATATGCTAAATATATTATTTCATTTTTTCCTCATTTTTTATGCCCCAATATGAACACATGTGATATGGTATTGTTTTGTCAGTGAAGCCCCTGTGTATTTTCCACCATTACTGGAGACATCATACATTGTAGAATAAATCACACCAATAGAGCTAAACGTAGACTACATGGAACAGGCCACAACTGATTGGATCATGGAAACATAGATCACAAAAACTCACCAGTAGAAGATCCAATTATATCGAGTTGTCAAACCTGGCCAACTCCTACACCAATGAATGTGGCTTGCCAGGGACCAAGTTCAGCAGAAGTTTCACCATCTCATGGAGGCACTTAACATAATGGAGACCATTGCTTCCTAAGAGGGGAGGATTGATCCAGCTGGATATTGGTGGCCACCCACCTATTCCACTTGGGCCCCTACCATTGTTTCTTTCAATTTTCTTAATTGTAGCACAATTACTATTTTTGGCATTGTTTCGAGTCATGAACTTCTGGAGTCGTTTTACGGCCCTAAATGAAATTTTTGTTTGGAAAATGGGAAAACCTACTTCTTTTAATACGGTTTTGTAGTTGAAAGTTGTAGTCCTCAGATTAATCTTTCTAACGAGGTATTGTACGCATCAAACGAAGATCATATGCCAAATTTACATCCCCGGGAAGTTGATGTACCAATTTAGCCCAGCGGCCACACACACTTTTGGCGCTTCATCTCATAGGGTTAGGTTTTTAGATGTTAAGGGTTTTCCATTGTTTCTCAATAATAAATAGGCCTTTGAGCCAAATTGTAAATAGTTCATAAGGCATGTAGTTGCCACATCTCTTCTAAGAGATAAGCTACCATTGCCTGAGCTAGTTTATTTCCATTCTGCGTGTAGATAGTTTTCAATACTTTGTTATTAATGAATTGAAGTTTTGTTTTCATTGTATCTCTTTATTTCTATTTATATATGAATTTTCTTTTGTTCCTTCATAAATCTAGACCAAAGTATGAGTTGGGGCATATTAAAAGAAAATGTTTCGAGAGTGGAAAACCAGAAGACAAATTGAGTAAGGATTATACCTGAGAGAATAAAAAAAGGAACATGCTTGAAAAACCCATTTCCTCGACTTGCAACAGAGGAAAACTATGTCAAAAAAAATTGCCAAAGCATAATCGTTTTGCAAAATATTTACGAAATATTTGCACATGGTTTTGGGCATGATGATTTTCTACCCATGGTATTTTGTAGTTCGGGTAAGGGGAACTACGACTATGTTCTAATTCGGGGTTAATGGATTGGGATTTATAAATTATTATATATATATATATATATATATATATCTATATATATATATATATATATATATATATATATGTATGTATGTATGTATTGTATAATTGAAAGGAACATAACGAAAAATAAATCTGGTAGTCCCCTTTTTGGGATCAAAGAAAATTTTAGTGGCTAATATTCACAAGTGGGCTAATTTTCCATGCTTTTTCCAAATAAAATATACGTTAATTTCCATTTTTTCTAAAAATTATTCCCCAAATTTTATAGTATAAAATTAATTTATCTTAAACATTGCCACAATTTTATATAAAGATTATATAAAAGTATTAGAGATTTGAGTACTTTTACAAAAACATTGCCAAACATTTTACAAATTGCGTATTATGTACTAGTGAGATTCACAAAGGTTTCTAAACTTTAAAATAATTTTCCATCCTTAAAATTTCCCCAGTTTGGGATCCAAGGGAAATATCTGTGTATTTGTTTTATATTCTCATCATTGTTTACTTTATGTGTTTAGAATTCATTTGCAGATAATTTATGTAAACTGAACATACTGAACATCAATGTGATTTATCTTTGAATGATAAGCAGGGTTCTTTGCCAAGAAAATTGTGCTTTGGCTGTCACAGTATATCCTTATAGATTGTTATACTAACCCCATAATTGAACACAATCTCTGCAACCAAACTACTTCCTTGCTTGCATGAGTGGGTGCCATGTATTCTGCCCCTGTAGTTGAAAGTGAAACTATAGGCTATCTCTTGCTCATCCAACTGAATGCACCTCCAAATAGGTTAAACACATACCCACTTGTAGATCCTCCCTGATCTAGATCTCCAACCCAATCTACATCAACAAAGCCACAAATGTCCAAAACTCTATCCAATCCTAGTATTCCTTGGTAGCATAGACCATAATCACTAGTTCCACGCAAATGCCCGAAAAACCGCTTCACTATTTGTTATACAACATTTTGTCTCTGTCCTTGTACTCCCTGTTCCTTGATCCTAGAGGACCTCTACAGTGAACCCCGCATGCTTTGCCTTCATGGATAAACTCCCATTATGTCCCTCTCCATGAGAAGACCATTTCCATTTTGCACCATTTCCCCTAAAACTTTTGTTTTGCCCAATTTACAAGACTGACGCTAATGGCCTTTGTCTCCCCCGTGCCGATGTGCAGACATTAGCACTATTCCCTGTGCCGACCAGTGCGACTGAGCTGTGTTCCAGTCGCACCAATCGTGTTATGATTTTTTTTTTAAATTAGAGCTAAAGATTCCAGCTCTAGAAGCTCCGTAACGGAAGTCTTGTAAATGGTTTGGCCGGATGGGGTTGAGGATGACAGTTTGGGCTCCTTTCCCCTATAATGATGGAACTACCTCAAGGGATAAGTACTTCTCCCATGAGAAGAGGATCCATCTCCCATCCATATTTCCTATATAAACCTCCCTTCTTCCCAAGCACAAGCTAGTTGCAGTTAGAGTTTTGGCTAAGTGTGAGTATACTATTTTGGATTAGACAAGCAAGCTATTGCTAGTTGTAGCCATATAATTTTGTGAGGGAGAAGTGTGTTTGGTTTGGGGTGAAGCCTAAAGGGAAGAGCCTTTAAACTATTGTTGTTTGAAGCCATCATGGAATGCTAGCAGAAGTGTGTGGGAACCCGGCCTTGTCAAAGGAAGACTGCAACGTCAAGATGAATGGTTGTAATCTCTCTTTGATATTAATATATGCAACTATCGATTGATTTCCTACATGTTTTGTAATATTACATATTCATGTCTTAATGCTTCTTGATTCATTAAGTAGGTTGAATTTCAATTTTTCTATTATTATGTTTCTGTGTTTTTATTGTTTACTTGTTTCAGGAACTTGAAGAAGGAAGTGAGAGATTGCTGGAGTGAGCAAGCGAGGACTTCATGAAACATGATAAGCGACCAAGAAGTAGGCCCTCTTGATTGATTCTAACCTAAGGAAATCTTCCATAGAATGTATCTATTGTGGCTAGACCCATTATTGGGCTAGAGGAATTCATTTGTGTCCGCACTTATAATTTTACTTCACCACAAATTGGCGACTCCACTGGGGAGATCCCATCTTTTGTTTGTTTTGGATTTCATGATTTTGTGAGAACTTTTCTAGTTTCACGTTTTCCCTTTGGTTCTGTTTCTTTTCTCTTGCTTACTAGCCTAAGTCTAAAATTCATAGTAGCAGATCTTGTCCCTGTTTTGATTTTTTTTTTTTCCTTAGTTACCTTGGCCAGCGCATTTAATCCACTGATAGTCACACTGATCAACGCGAATTGCGGAGGAACAGTCGCGTCGACCAGCCTCTGGCACTTGTTTTTAGTTAGGCAGTCGCGCCGATGCCTGTAAGTGAAGATTAGGGTTTTACCCCAATCTTGGCCAGTGTGTTCTGCTCTTGTGTTTTTGACCCCGTGAGCCCTTTTGAATATTTTCTCCCTGATTAGAAAGCTACTTTTCATTTGGTTTTCCTTTCTTGTTGGCTTGTCATCTTTCTATTTGATTGATAAGTCATTGAGTGGCTAGCAACACTAGGGCATCTAGTTGGTCACCCATTTAACAGCTCATGGACTCATTATGTTAGGTTGTAGGTGTTTTTCCCCTTGCATTTGTTTTTTTGTCCTTTTATGACTTTGACCTCTTTTTGCACAAGTTTGAAAAAGTTTCATTTACTAGCTTGAACGTCTCTTTCCGTCGTAGATTACATTATTGGTCTTGTGTTTGGTAAAGTCGGTGTTTCATTAATCTAAATGAACTTCTCTTTTCATGTTTTCATCTACTTGAAGAGCTCATTGTCTCGAAAAAATTTTCATTGAAAGATTGTATTCGAAAACTTTTTTCATTGTTTCATGAGAAAATATGAAATTGTAGCTTGTTGCACTATTATGTTACAATAATTTGCATCTTTTAAAGGCTAGAATTGCATCAGCATTTGAAAAAGGAAGAGGAATTTTTTCATTTTTGAAAGGACTAATGGATAAGTGCTTGTTAGGAAATTAGGAATTGGAATGCATTTTTCATTAGTTTATTTTTTGAAAAGTAATATAGTGAAAGATCATTTCGTTTTTATTTGCTTGATTGTTTGCATTTGATTGAGTAGTTTCTACCCTCTCTAGTGTAGGCATTTCATCGAATTGAAAGGGTCTTGTCCCATTTAGTTGCATTTTAGGGTTTTTTCGAGTAGCATCGCTAAGGCCTGAAAACTGAAACTTAACTCAAGATCAACTCTAAAATGAATTCAATTAACCTAAGGCGCATTTGACATTAACTATCATATCTAGAAGGTCTAGGCTAGAGATGTGTGTCGACGTCTTTAAACCTAGAAAATGTTGTTAGCTTCGGCATTAAACTGTGCTAGCACGGATTTGTTCTCCTTGTACCATTGAGTATATAACGGGAGACCCCACTAGGCTACAATCCTTTTATCCATAGGAAGCCGAGTCTGCCGCCTTGCAAACATGATACACTGAACACAACATTCAGGGCGATTGCCTGGTTGTACTTCTTGGTTCGCCAGGAGGTATTCTGCAGTTCACGGTTGCCTGGTAATCTGTTTACCTAGATCATCTAGAGTAGTCATTTGATATTTTTGACTCTTTAAACTTAAAAGGTCATTCGAGCACGTGTCCTTTTGAGCTCGTTTCCAATCGAAAGTGATAGAGTCATATTTGTTTCTTTCTCGACTCTTAAAAAATGAAAGAACATTGGTCTTTTATACATCTTAATAATTGATTGCACACGATCCAAAACATCCTGTTAGTCTTTTTGACCAAATCGTGAGTTCCCTTAAAAGGAAATTTTAAAGCCTTGAAATTATTTGTTCTGTCGACTAAGACAAGGTCATCGTGGTTGAACCATCTGGTTCACCCAATTCCTCTTCCTCTCCTCCATTTGAAATATTTTCTGAGGAGTCGTTTCCTGAGTTATTAGAGTCACTTGAGGACCAAAATTTCGAACTCGCAATTGTTTTTAGTTCTCAACCATTGTCATCTCGTCCTTTGCCTACTTTTGATTCAGGTTCATCTATTGATCTTGGCCCAAAATCTCCAGACAATCGCATTCGAACTCTAGAGAACTCTCCGACCACTGACGGTCAACAGGGACTAGTTATCTATCTTGCGAACCCTTTGTTTGACGTTGTTGAGATATCATTGGAGTGTACTTATAGTCCGTACGACCAGCCGAGTGTTACTTTGGAACTATCCCCTAGTACACGTTCAACCATTTGTTGTTGTTTGTTTTCAAACATGGAACTCGAAGGCGATGCTCCAGTCACTTCTCCGGATGAGTCCAAAGTTTTTACTCCACACACTGTTGAGGGGAAAGAACTACAATTTCAGTTTCCTCCCGAGGGTTTCCCTTATTTGGAAGGTATTCCTGCCAGCTTGCCACCCGCCTATGTGTCTTTGGGGAACTTAGTTTCAGGCACACCTAGTGCCTCATCACTCTACCATAATCCTTTTTGGGCGTCAATCATCAGGCCTACATCAGGTCCATTCGTCACGAACACGACTTCCCAACCAACTGTTACTTCAGTCTCGGTGTAACGCACCGTTCCGAACACTCTTGTATCATCAATCCCAGTTACACGTCAGTCATAATCGGCAGTTTCAAAGATTGTCTGTGCCAGTTCTTCTGTCCCATTAGTTAGTGGCCAGATTGTTCCACTACCTGGGGGCAGAACCTGAATGTCTCTATGGTGTCAGTTCCCACTAATGTGAGTAGCTCACAAGCTCACATGCTTGGTATAAACCAGCCCTCTTCTAGTATTATTTATAACCCTGCTGACCCTACTAGATCGAGCAATGTCAAGTACCAATAGGTTCAGAATCTTGTTTGTCCGTATGGATCGAGCAATGTTCAGTATCAAAAACCCTATGGGGCTCAGGTCTAATATCAAAATCCTTACGTTCCATGTGGTTCTCAAGGATTGGTTAATCAAACTTACACCCTCTAATCTGGGTAGTACATCTAGCCTGTCTACACCCAGATTTAGTTTGGTAATTTCCTGGGCACTCTTCAAGTACCCTTGCAACAACAAAGACAACCTTTACAACAATCAGGGAAGCCTTTGTTACCGCAATGGAAACCTTTCTTGCACCAAGGGATCTTCGTGCAACAACAAGGGCAAATTATCTCACAACAAGGTCACCTACAACAACCACAAGGTCAATCCTAACAACAGTTGCAGCAAGCCATGCAGCAGCAGATGCAATATGCTCCACACACCTCTCAATCCATACCCTTGTAGGGCCAACCTCTGCAACCCCAGGGACAAATTTTGCAAGCACCAGGTCAACCCTTGCAATAGCGAAACCAACCAGGGCAACAACAACCCTTGTATACATACTGTTATCACCCCAAGAAAATCTCCTAGGTTGTATATCAGAGATGCTTGGGAACATTACAAACTCAACAAAAATGTTGGAAAATAGTGGATGAATGGAAGGAATGACACATATTCAAGCCAGATAACCACTTCTACTATGCTTAACCCCAGACATGGGTGAACACCCCCAGACTACAAGGCTTTAGACCACCAATTACTCACAGTTTGAGGAACAGGTGAAGATGGAGAATACTGACCACACCAGCAGATGCACAGGACCCTGTGATGGCCGGCTGCAACCAGTAGAAAGGTCTGTAAATCTATTTCTTAATGCACGGACAGGATGACAACTCTCTGGCACCAAGAAAACAGAAATCTACACCTTCAATAATACATACTAGATTCTAACACAGAGGTGGGATGATAGCCCCTCTAATGTCAAACATCAAGAGAACATGAAAAATGCATAATAGGCATAGCCTGGAACGAAAAAGAAGTGGAAAGTGAGCAATTAACAGCAAAATAAGCTTGCATTAGTTGAAAATGAAGACCAGACGTTGCAGGTATCACAGTAGTTATAGTCTCCACAAGTTGAACCTTACATCAAAACAATATCCATCAACCCTCATTACATCTTGATTCTGGGTATATATGGAGGTTGATTACAAAAACATCTGCTATCCTATGCGTGGATGGGTCATAATGGACCAGCAACCACCTTAACTATTTGATATGAGTCTCTAATAAAATCTGACTAGTTTAATGAACAAAATTTGACATTCTCTGGTACTTAGGTGTACTCCTCGAACAAGTGGAATGTTTCATGAATAAATGTCCATAACTGTTGAAGGTGTTTAACTGCTCGAGGCTGTACTTTTCTTCCCTAACTGTGCTATCTTTTCAATGAGGTAGCTAGAGATTAACCACATAGAGTATTGGTGGGTAGCTGATCACTGCTATCCCTCGTCCCTTGGAAGCATGGTATAGGCCAAACACATGAAAACTGCATGGAAAATGAATGGAGGGCTGGGAATGAATGTTAGCCGTTGGATGGAACAGACGGATGGCTGCGATCTCTTGGCAGGCGGCATCAGGAATAAACGGAGGCGCAATTGATTGTAAGCCGTCAGATCTGGCAGATGGACGGCGGAGATCGGATTACATGGGCTATCGGAAGGTATATGCGTGGGAGGATTGTAGGCCGTTGGATCTCGGGCAGGGAGATCCAACGGTCATCGGGTGATGGAGTTGTGCGATGATTAGCGAGCAGGGGGACGTACGTATGGGCGGTAAGCGGTTTCCCTGCACCGCTCACAGGAGGCAGGTGGTATCTGTATGTCAAGGCATGATCCAGTCTTTGTGAGACACGTGGCGGAGGAAAACCACTTTCCCTGCGGATTATCGCGTGTGCAGGTTCTAGCAGCGGGAGGTGTGATTGCCGTCCGACCATGGCGGGGATGATTGGACGGCATGGGTTAATCACACATGTTTATTGATTGATGTGATAGGGGAGGGCCTCGGCGATAGCGCTTTTTCATATGTGTGCGATTATATGACCACGGTCTCATGGGTTTACTTTGCGCCTAGGACCCAAGGGAAAAAAGGGTTTACAAAGGATTATAGAGGAAAATGGAAATAACGGGGTTAAGGGAGAATAAGGAAAATGAAGGGGAAGGAGGAAATGGAGGTAGCGGGAATTATAAGGGTATAAAGCAGATGAAGAGGGAAGGATAAAATGAACTGCTGCGAGCTCCTTAGGCATGAAACAACACTGCCACACCCATTTTCAATCCATCAAATGTCGCAAATTGTAGTAGAGCTAACACTGGCTCCTTCTGGGGATGATATCCTCCCTGTGAGGTCTCAAGAACCTGCAGATCTATGCCTTTCCAGTGAAAACAAATTATAAAAATTCCTAGTGTTCCGTTGAGCATGGAGTCTACTTTTCCTGCAAAAAACTGATGAAAACAAAATATTTACAACTTTTAAGGCCAAGGACCTTAAACAACGTAATTTTTCAAAACCTGCCCATTAACTGGGCCATCCAAAACTGCCTCTCCTCCCATACTTTTCAGTATGAAGGTGTTGTTCCCTTGAATCTGTGAAATAATAAAAGGACCTGTCCAGAAAGCATCAAACTTCCCATGATTTCCTTTCATTTCTTTCAATGCATCCCACTTCATCACCAAGTCTCCAACTTGAAAATTATCTATCTTTGTCTTCCTATCAAAAACTTCCTTGATCTTTCTCTGATGTGTTGCAGCCTTTTCAACCACCTATTCTCTAATCTGATGTACTTCTGCTAAATCAGTGATCCTCTTTGCCATGTCTTCTTCCTCATTCTGTTCTGTTTGAAGGAATTTTGCCATAGGGAGAGTTAATTGAATTGGGAATACAACTTCAGTGCCATATACCAGTATGAATGGAGAATTTCCTATGGATTTCTTAATGGTTACTCTGTTAGCCCACAGTGCATATTTGAGCTTGGCATCCCAATTCCTTTTATTTTCCTCTAGCAGCTTCCTAATTATCCTTATTAGGCTTTTATTAGAGGATTCTGCCAAACCATTTCCTTGAGGATAATATGGGGTGGAATGAACCAGTTTAACACCTATTGAATCACACATATCCACCAATTCTTTTGCCATGAAGGCTACTGCATCATCTGTGACTAATTTATGTGGGCAACCAAATCTGGTAAAGATATTTTCAATTAAAAACTTCATAACCACATTATGATCAACCTTCCTGGTTGGGATTGCTTCAATCCACTTAGTGAAATAATCAGTAGCTACTAATATCCATCTGTGCTGGCCACTGGAATGTGGATTGATTTCTCCAATAAAATCCAAGCCCTACCGCTGAAAAGGTCCTTTTTCCTGTATTGGATTTAGGGGCAAGGAATTCAACTGTTGTTTTCCTTCAAATATTTGGCACCTGTCACAAGATTTAACAAAAGAAAATACATCAGAAAATAAAGTGGGCCAATAGTACCCAACTTTGAGGATTTTATGGGCTATAGTCTTCCAATAATGGTGTCGTCCACACATGCTGGAATGAAACTGATGCATAACTTCCATTGACTGCTCTTTGTCCAGACACCTCAAAAGCATTCAAGATGGATCCCTCCAGTAGAGCAGATTTTCATTGATGCAATATTTAGCTGCCCTAAGCTTAATAGTTCTGGCTTGACTTTGAGTGAATCCTGAAGGGATTTCTAGCTTCAGCAAGAAATTGATTACTGCAGAATACCAATCACAAGAAGCTAGATTTTCGGCCACTGATTGATTTCTCTCTGGTTCAGTTGCTTCCCTTTCTTCTGTTTGACCATTTTCTGCAATTGTGCACAAGAAATCTATATCCAATGATCTGCAATTTTCTTCAGCTAACAACCTGGCAAGACCCTGACCTCTGACCAGCTTGGTGGGCTTCATTTCTATATTAAATTCAATCAATTTTGCAATCCATTTAGCACTTCTTCCATCAGCATTAGGTTGTGTCAAGACATATTTTATTGCAGCAGAGGGTACATATGCAGTTATCTTGGAATGCAGAATATAAACTTTGAAAGCTTTCAAGGATTTGATAAGAGCATATGCTTGTTTTTCAATGATATCATATCTCAGTTCAGCATCCCTTAATTTTTTGCTTAAAAATGCCACTGGATGCTCTGAACCTTATTCATTTGCTTGCAATAGAATTGCTGCAATGGTGTCTTTAGAGGCAAATGAGAATATATGGAACTCCTTGCTATAATCTAGACTTATTAAAGTGGGAGCCTCCATAATAGCTTTTTTAATAGACTCAAATGATTTTCTTGCTGCATCAGTCCATCTGACCTCTGGCCCTTTCTTCAACATGGAGGTAACATGCTTCATCAGTTCTGCAAAATTTGGTATAAACCTCCTGACAAAATTATTTTTTCCCAGAAAGGACTGGATATCCTTCTTTGATCTAGGGACAGACAAAGTCTGTATTTCTTTTACTCTTTCTGGGTCAATTTGAACACCTGTAGCATAAACAATATGTCCTAATAGCTTGCCTTTTTCTAAAACAAATTGTGATTTCTTAGGATTGACTGAAATCCCAAACCTTCTGCACTTCAGAAACACTTTTTTTCAGATGCTGCAAATGATTTTGATGGCTGCTGGAATATACTATTATGTCATCAAGGTAGATAAGGAAAAATTTATCCTTCTCTCCTACAAATGCTATATCCATAGCTCTCTGAAAGGTTGCTCTAGTATTCATCAATCCAAAAGGCATCTTGGCATACATAAAAGTGCCCCAAGGAGTGGTAAATGTAGTCTTCTCTTAGTCATCTGGATGCACATTAATCTGATTAAACCCTGAAAATCCGTCCAAGAAAGACATTACTTTGGCTCCTGAGACGTTCTGCAACAAGTGCTCCATCTTGGGTAAAGGGTAATTGTCTTTCTTAGAACACTTATTTAAGTTGCTGAAATCAACGCACAGTCTAATTTCTCCACTTTTCTTCCTCACCACTACTAGGTTGGCTACCCATTTGGAATATCTAAGAGGAACTATAATCTTGGCAGCCAGCAATTTTTTAATTTTTTTTTCAATTAGAGGAAGAAGCATAGAATTTATTGGTCTCATCTTCTTTTTGAAAGGAATGGTGTCCTTCTCTAAAGGGATTTTATGCTAAATAATCTTTTTTTCATAAGTTTTCAGGTCACTATACTCCCAGGCAAACACATCAACAAATTGCTTCATTAATTTGCAATATTCAGCACTGTGGTCAGCAGAAGATAAGTGGAAAAATTTATGTATCTGGGCTGACCTGGATCCTATATCATGCTTACAAACTACAGACTGATCTTCTTTTTGGGTAGCCTTGTAAGGCACATCATTTTGGTTAAACAGTCTTTCTAGAGGAATTAAACCATTAGGAATATGATTGCTGGGAAGCTGGAAAATGCTATTTTTGCCAATTTTATTTCTAAGCTGGGACTGGGGGTTTTCTAACAAGGCCTCATTATCTTGGTCAATTTGCATTTCGGAAAACTCATTAATGACTTGCAGAAACCTATTTATTTCATCATCATCATCAAAAACTTTCCAATGCTGGACATTATCAGGCAATGATTGTCTATATTTCATTTGCACTTCATAAACTAGTCTGGGAGGCATGGGAGGGATAAATAGACTAGCAGACACAGCAAGGGAATCAACAAGCTGATTTTTGGCTCTAGGGATATATGAAATACAAAAATAATCAAAAGAATCTTTGATTCTCCATACCTCATCTCCGTATTCTTTCAACCTCGGGTGCTTCGCCTGAAATTTTTTATTTACTTGCTGAATGATCAGATCAGCATCTCCAAACACCTTTATGTTCTTGATTCCTCTATCTTTTGCTGCATTAAGATCCAATAATAGAGCCTCATACTCTGCTATATTGTTTGTGACTTGAAAAGCCAGATTGAAAGATAGCTGTGTGCTCTTCTGTTGTGGAGATATTAGCACCACCCCTGCTCCTGCAGTCTCCCTGGAGCATGCTCCATCAAAGAACATCTCCCAAACCTGATTTCCTTACTCTTTCTCGGCCTGATTTGATGGTTTCCTGAGCTGCATTGAGGCCTTCTGAGATTCTTCTATTTGGAGAATACATGCTCCAAAATCAGTGTCCACAGCATAAATGGGATGATTAGCAGGATTCTTCTCATCACTGATGATGTATGCCAACTATGCTTCTCTATACAATCTCCTGCTTTCTCCTCCAAAAACTGGGACAGTGGCATAAGATAGATCATTCTGTAGTGTCTCACCTAGTCTCTTAATCCATCCTCTAGATAGCAGCATGCCAAACTTAGGAGGGACATCTGCTACCACAATATCCATCATCATACTTTTATGGGAAGCTGAGTTAGGGTAATGGCTATATCTTTGATCAATCCAAAACATTTCACCTTTCTTGAATCAAAAGAGAATAAATCATGATAGGGTCTGGTGATGTCAAGGCCTAACTCTTCCATGATAGCTTTAGGCATTACATTGTGGCTGGCCCCTATGTCTAGCAGGCAGTTGTGGAGGATTTTGTCATGAATGGTCAAGGAGACATAAAATGATGGAGAATTATTATCAGCAGGTTCAATCATAGGGCTGAGCACAATGGCAGGCTTGTCATCTTGCAAATTGACAGAGTCAATGGAGGTTTGTGTGGTTTCCAGCTCAAGGGCCTCAAGGATAGGCTTTCTAAACATTTCACTCTTTACCAAATCTACTAAAGGCACAGAGATTTTCATCTTGTAGACTTCAGACTCTAAGCTGAAAGAGGAAGGCAATATATCAGAACCTCTTACCTCTCGAATTGGAGCTTTGAGGATGACTGGATCAGCTATTTCTCTGCTTGATATTTTGTGGCTCTGTTTGGACAGCAGCTCTTTGGGCAGGATTCTCCCTGACATTTTTGCATTTGACCTCAGATTGTATCTTTTTTGTTCACCAGTTTGTAGGACAACTTCTCTATCCCATTCTTAACTGTCTTGTTCCTGCAGCAAAGATTCTTCATAAGTAGCCAATGTCAAAAATGCAGCGCTGCCTTTATCTACCATGCAGTGAATTTCATCCTCATCTTCAAATTGTTCCTCCTCCATGACTACATTTTGGAAAGGAGATTTAACTTTCTGTTCTTCTTTTTGATTCTTCACCCCTATGAATTATTTGTAACTGCTCATTTGCTCTTCTGAAAAGATTTGGGTTTCTTGGAGCAAATGTGTTATGCTGCCTTGTTTTTCCTGAAATTTTCTCAACCTTTAGCTTAGAAATTTCAGCAGCCAATGACTATATCATCTTAGTCATTTTTTCTAATTTAGGCTCTGAAGATGGTGTAGAGGAGGTAGAAGCCTGACTTCTCTGCCTCCTTCTATCAGCTTGACTCTTGAGCTTTTCTGCAACCATAATGTTAGACTCTACTTCTAGGGCTGCATCCTACATGTCTGCCAGAGTAGCACATCTCCTTTCTCTCAACAATAGGCAGAAATCATAGTTAAAAGCATTGGCATAAGTGAGTTTGGCAGAGGTGGGGGTAGGCTTTACCTCAGCTAGTATCTTACTATACATACGATTGAATCTTTGATTAAAATCAGGCAATGATTCCCCATTTTCCCTCTTTAGGTTGCCAAACTCAGTATGATAATACAACAAGTCCTTTTTATCTCCCTAGTGCTTCAAAAATGCATCATCTAAGGCTTTAATATCTGTTATAGATCTCTGTGGTAATTCTCTGAACCACTTCCTGGCCTCTCCATCAAGGCTCTGGACAAAAACTCTCATCTACGCATCGTTTTCACTTATATCTAAGTTATCAGCATAACTATAAAAAGCTTCAAGGTGTTATTCAACTGTTACTCCCTCTGTGCCAGTGAACTTAGGCATATATTTTTTATATTCTCCGATAGGGATAGGATTCAAAGGAACAGGCAAGACCAAAGGTCCAAATATGGCAGCTACAATTCTTTCTATCTTCATGGGTGCTTGCTGGCCTGCCATGATTGGGATATGTGGAAGGACATAGGTAGATTGAGCAGTATGAAACAATGAAGTGGATGGCAAAGACAAAGGGATGTTCTGGACTGTATGGGAAACTTTCTTTGGACTGAGATTCAAAGGGGTACTAGATGGATAAGGGGTTGTATTAATATATGAAGGAATTTTCTTATTAACAGTGCTTGGCTCTAAATCTTCAAACTGTATATCTTCAACTAAAAACTCCTTATGCAGAGACAAATAAGATTTCTTGGACTTACCTGATCCTGATGCCCTTTCTGTGGTGTTTTCTTCGACTTAACAATCTTCTCAGGGTTAGGTACTGATTCAGCTGATGATTTCTGAGGAATTCTTCGAGTATGTCTCACAAACTGAGCCAGAACTTCAATGTGGAGTCTCCAAAGGTTGGTCTTCCTCCAGTGGAGTCACCAAATAGATGATTACAACCAGAATATGTGCCCAGACCTTGTTTATCATCAAAATGTGGAACTGTGTCGTTTTCCCAGGGAAGCTGAGCTTCAACCTCCTCTCCCTAGCAATGACGCTAATTAATGTTATCACCCCAAGAAACTCTCCTAGGTTGTATATCTGAGATGCTCGGGAAAATTACAAATTCAACAAAAATGTTGGAAAATGGTGGATGAATGGAAGGAATGATGCATATTCAAGCTAGATAACCACTTCTACTATGCTTAACTATAGACATGGGTGAACACCCATAGACTACAACGCTTTAGACCACCAATTACTCACAGTTTGAGGAACAGGTGAAGATGGAGAATACTGACTACACCAGCAGATGCACAGGACCCTGTGATGGCCGGCTGCAACCAGTAGAAAGGTCTGTAAATCTATTTCTTAATGCACAGACAGGATAACAGCTCTCTGGCACCAAGAAATCAAAAACCTGCATACACCTTCAATAATACATACTAGATTCTAACACAGAGGTGGGATGACAGTCCCTCTAATGTCAAACATCAAGAGCACATGAAAAATGCGTAACAGGCACAGCCTGGAACAAAGAAGAAGTGGAAAGTTAGCAATTAACAGCAAAAGAAGCTTGCATTAGCTGAAAATCAAGACCAGATGCTGCAGGTATCACAGTAGTTACAGTCTCCAGAAGTTGAACCTTACATCAAAACAATATCCATCAACCCTCATTACATATTGATTCTAGGTATATATGGAGGTTGATTACAAAAACATTTGCTATCCTATGCGTGGAGGGGTCATAATGGACCACCAACCACATTAACTGTTTGATATGGGTCTCTGATACAATCTGACTGGTTTAATGAACACAATTTGACATTCTCTGGTACTTAGGTGTACTCTTCGAATAGGTGGAATGTTGCATGAATAAATGTCCATAACTGCTGAAGGTGTTTCACTGCTCGAGGTTGTACTTTCCTTCCCTGGCCGTACTGTCTTTTGAATGAGGTAGCTGGAGATTAACCGTGCAGAGTACTGGTGGGTAGCTGATCACTGTTATCCTTCGTCCCTTGGAAGCATGGTATAGGCCAAACACACAAAAACTGCATGGAAAATGAACGGAGGGTTGGGAATGAATGTTAGCCGTTGGATGGAACAGACGGGTGGTTGAGATCTCTTGGCGGGCGGCGTCGAGAAGAAATGGAAGCGCAATTGATTGTAAGCCGTCAGATCTGGCAGATGGACGGCAGAGATAGGATTACATGGGCTATCAGAAGGAATATGCGCGGGGAGATTGTAGGCCGTTGGATCTCGGGCGGGGAGATCCAACGTCATCGGGTGATGGAGTTGTGCGATGATTAGCGAGCGGGAGGACGTACGTATGGGCGGTAAGCGATTTCCCCGCACCGCTCACAGGAGGCAGGTGGTATCCATATGCGGGGGCGCGATCCAGTCTTTGTGCGACACGTGGCAGAGGAAAACCACTTTCCCCGCGGATTATCATGTGTGCAGGTTCCAGTGGCGGGAGGTGTGATTGCCATCCGATCGTGGCGGGGATGATTGGACCGCGAGGATTAATCACACATGTTTATTGATTGATGTGACAGGGGAGGGCCTCGGTGGTAGCGCTTTTTCATATGCGCGCGGTTATATGACCACAGTCTCACGGGTTTACTTTGCGCCTAGGACTCGAGGGAAAAAAGGGTTTACAAAGGATTATAGAGGAAAATGTAAATAACGGGGTTAAGGGAGAATAAGGAAAATGAAGGGGAAGGAGGAAATGGAGGTAGCGAGAGTTATAAGGGTATAAAGTAGATGAAGAGGGAAGGATAAAATGAACTATTGTGAGCTCCTTAGGCATGAAACAACACTGCCACACCCATTTTCAATCCATCAAATGTCGCAAAATGTAGCAGAGCTAACACATACCAACAAGGTCAACCCTTATAGGGGAAGGGTCAAGGTCAAGTCCTACAGCAACAAGCCCAAAACCCTCTTGTCCTAGGTCAACAGGTTTAGAATCCTATTGGCCAAGGGCACCAGGTACAAAACCCCTACATCCAAGGGCAACAGGTGTATCAAACTTATGCCCAAGGGCTCCAGGTCCATAATCCTCTTGTTCAGGGACAACAGGTTCATCAAGCCTATGTTCCAGGGCAATAGGTTCCATATCCATATGTCCAAGGGAAACAGGCTCAAACACCTTTTAACCCATATGTTTCCTATCAACAACCTATGCTTGGACAATTTCAAGGTATTCAGGGTCAAAATCCTCCCTATGGTCAAGGTAATCTGCAATGGGGGCAGCCTCAGATGCCATATGGCCAAAATCCCCCACTGTGTAGCCAAAATCCTTACGAGCAGGGATGGGCTCCTCCCTTTGGGCCCACTTATCGGCTTCCCATGCCTTTTAACACTCAAATACCTTTCTTGGCTACACTTGAGTTGCCAGATGTATCGTGCCTTACGGATGATCCGATCCTTCATTTGTCGTACTAGCCTCCGGTGTCATCCAAGATACCAAGTGATTGCCAAAAGATAGATGGAAAAGCTAAAGAAGATCCTTAAGCCCATGTGATGACATATCACCTTTGGTGCTCGTCGAACTTGTACGTCGACGATTCCATTTGTCTTCATATTTTCCAACGAACCCTCATGGGTGTCGTAGCAAAATGGTACATCGAGCTACCTCGAAGTACTTTCCATGACTTCAATTTGTTAGCCATGGCTTTCCTCACTCATTTTCAGTTGTCGTTTCGTTATGAAAATGGCACCTATTTTCCCACATCACTTAAGCAAGACACTGCGACGCACATCTCTGATCATATCCATGAATGGAGATGTAGACGTCACCTGATCAAATTTGAAATAACTGATCAATTTCTCAGTGAATGGTTTACCAAATCATTCGTAGTCCCAACTTCTCGTGATATAGCTATGGGTGGATGCATCACTGAAGAGCAAGCCATTTCCCGTGCCTAGTACTTGGATCTGGTCTACTCTCAGTCTGGCACGTTATAGGAGTTGTTACCCAATGCTCTGCAGCTATCATCCAATCCCGTAGCATCAAAGTCACGAAATGTTCCTCATTTTGATGGAGTTATTGGTTCAATATCCTAGATCCCTGCTTCCAAACATAAGTCAGTCTCAAATGCTACTCCTAATATCTCATCTCAAAATCCACCAGGCCCTGGTAAAACTTTAGAGGTTCACGCTGTCCAGTCTACCACAGCAGACAAATCCTTGAAAGGAAAAAGGAAAGGCAAAGGCAAAGCTAAATCCGATGCCCAAAAACAGGGTCCTCCCAAATCTTCTGCGAGCGAATCTTCGCAACGGATACCTAAGTATCCTTTCCTCATTTGTGAGGAGGATCACTACACTAAGGATTGTCCTTGACGATCCGAAGTTAGTCACCTGCTCAAAGGGACCCTTGTTGTCCTTCAAGAGCCATTTCCATCTCAACAGACTCAAATGGTAGACCAACCCCGATCTGTTTCCTCTGGATCTCAAGTGTTCATGATGAGTATGCCCATTAATGTGGCTACCCGATCGAAATATTATCAAACTCGAGCTCCGACAACTGGGAAAGAAAAGAAGCTACACCTTCTTCTTCTACCCTGAGTTCTAGCCCTCTGTAAATCGAGGGCCCTAACCCTGATTCTGCTACACGGCCACCCTCTCGAGGTGTGCTGCGGAAATCCTCATATAATCCCAATGCCTGAGCCGCTCAACACTACAATATTGTTGAAGACTTGGCTCAGGCACCATCAGCCATGTCAGCTCTTGAGGTACTCCAAAGTTTCCCATCGCAGCGGAAATATTTGCTGTCAGCTATCAAGGGCATCGATCTCACCGATTCTAATTTGATATGTTTTGATTTGGAGAACCATCTTCCATGGTTCCCTCATCAGATTACCTTCCTTATTTAGGTAATAATTAATGAGAATACCATCCACCACACTGTCATTGATGAAGGTTCTTCCACCTGCATCATGTCAACTGCATGTTGGAAGGCTATTGGTTCCCCTGCACTGAACCAGTCTCTGAACACTTTGGAAGCTTTCAATGGGCGTGCTTCGCGACCCTTCGATATCTTACTTAACCTTGCCATCACCTTCGAAGGAAAGACAGTGCAAGTCGAAGTAGAGACTGTTGACACCAATCTCAATTATAATCTTCTACTTGGTTGAAGTTGGACTCATGCCATAGATGCTGCGACCTTCTCTTTGTTTTGCAGGATCCATTTTCCCAATCAAGGGAAAATTGTCACCGTCGATCAGTTGTCTTTTTTTGCCTCTTCCTTCTCGGATGGCAATGTTCTATACGTCAAGCACTCGGGTGCCCCCTATGAGAGTGTGGGGGCATGTCTCTTCAAATATTTTGCCTTAATTGGAATTTTTCCACTCCCACCTCCTCATGTTGCCTCTATCAACATGGTCACGGTCAAATTTGATCCCTAGGTCATACCTGCACCAGATCTTGTTGATACTTGGGGCAAGGTTATGCCGCTTAGTCCCGTTGAATTCAATTATGTGGAAATTGTTTTGGCTTTGAACTCTACATCATCTGATTCTCATATGTCGAAGATCTCTCTCGATATGTACTCTCAATCCCTCTGGCTTGGCACTTTGGAATCATTTGATCCCTTAGCCGAGACCTTCCTCGTTGATGAAGGTATCATGGAAATCATGTCGCTCAAGGAACCCCCATGGATCGATACTCATCATCGGTCCTCGTTCCTGCCTTGCCCAGCTGTCATTTGTATCGCTTTCGAAGAGTCCTCTTCTCTATTTCTGCCACCGACTATTACTCATGAAGTATGGATGGAATGGAATCTGGGTAATATTACCCAAATGATACCGATTGACATTTCTATCAAAGCCGGTGTCATTGAACACGTTCGTATTGGGGTATCTTGTTCTTCGGATGAGATTACGACATATACTCGTCTATTTTAGGAATTCAGTGATGTGTTTGCATGGTCTTACGAAGAAATGCCTATCATTGATCCTAGCATTGTGGTGCATGAAATACCAACGTGTCCGCATGCAAAGCCCGTTCGCCAATGACTTCTCCCGATGCACCCTAGGAAGGCACTGCTATTAAGGGTGAAGTAGAAAAACTTCTCAAAGCTGGGTTCATTTATCCCATCCCCCTTACAGACTGGGTGTCCAATATTGTCCCGGTGACTAAAAAACAAGGCACAATATGCATTTACGTGGATTATTGAGATCTTAATCGTCCCTATCCTAAAGACAACTATCCTACTCCCTTCATTGATCAAATCATTGATGAATGTGCTAGGATAGAAATATTTTCCTTTATGGATGGATTAATATCACACCGACCGACCAAGAAAAGACAACCTTTATCTGCTCATGGGGTACCTTCATGTACAAGAAGCTCCCTTTCGGCCTAAAAAATGATGGAACCATGTTTCAACAGGCAATGTCCTATGTGTTTCATGATATTTGCAACATTGTCCAACCTTACTTAGATGACCTTCCTGCCCATTCTCGTAAGTGCCAAGATCACCCAGATCATCTTCAACAAATTTTTCTATGATGTAGACACTATAACATTCGATTGAATCCACACAAATGTGTTTTCTGCGTGGAATCAGGACAACTCCTCGGATTCATCGTTTCCAAAGATGGTATTCACATGGATCTGCTAAAAGTCGAGGACATTGTAAATTTACCCGCTCCATCTTCACTGCACCAACTCCAGAGCCTACAAGGAAAGGCCAACTTTCTCCGTCGTTTTATACCCAACTACGTCAGGCTAGCCACAGGATTTACCCGGTTGCTCAAAAAAGGAATTCCCTTTGCATGGGACGAGGTGGCCCAGAAATATTTTGATGATATTAAGGTCATCCTCATAAATGCTCCTATATTGCATCCACCGAACTATTATCGAGATTACTTCCTTTACCTAGCCACAACCCCTAGCACCATTTCTATGGTGTTGGTCCAAGATGATGACGAAGGCAATGAATATGTGATCTACTACCTTAGTTGGAATCTCCTCGACACTAAAACGTGTTATGCACATGTTGAGAAGTTGGCTTTGGATGTCGTTCAGGCTATTCAACACTTTGGCTACTATATCCTTTAACATACGAATACAGTGATTTCTGAATGCAACCCTATGACCTATATCCTGACTCGTCAGTTGCTAGGGGGCAAGTATTCTAAATGGATCGTTATCCTGCCATAATTCAATTTGGTCTTCACTAATGCAAAATCTAAGAAGTCACTTGTTTTCGCTGAATTGATTTGTTCCCTTCCCTCCAAAGCTCTCCCTGCTGGTGCAGATGAACAACTTCCAGATGAGACCCTTTTACTGATTAGCACCCTTGATCCATGGTACGGTGATATCATCATGTATCACCAAACCTCCACGTTTCGGTCCGCATTGACCAAGGATGATCGTCAAAGGATTCAACATCATTCCCAACCCTACCGTATTATTGGCGATACTTTATACTATGTCTATGTCTATTCGGTTTTTCGTTGATGCCTCACAATCGAGGAAGCTGAAAAAGCTCTCAATGATTGCCACTCTGGGGCATGTTGTGGTCATATGTCTGGTTATGCTACAGCTCAGAAAATACTTCACGCTGGTTTTTTCTAGTCATCTATCTTCAAAGACTACATTCTTATTGTCTGCAAGTGTCACGAATGCTAAATTTACCAATGCAAGATGCGCACCCCACCCACTCACCTACACCCCGTCATTACCGTTGGTCCCTTTGCCAAATGGGGCATCAATTATATGACATGTAAACCTCGTTTGGTTGGGGGGCATGGCTATATTATCATTGCTATGGATTATTTCACCAAATGGGCCAAAGAGATGCCTACATATTTTGTAGATGGTAAGACAACAACTCAATTTCTTTTCAACCATGTTATTTCCAGTTTCGGCATACCCCAAGCCATTGTCACAGACCATGGCTCCCATTTCAGAGATTACATAATGGTAGAACTGACATCTGCATTGGGCTTGCACCACGATGGCTCGACCCCATATTACCCTCAGACCAACGGCCAAGTTGAAGCTGTGAACAAGGTTTTGGTCACCATGCTTCGGCGTACTATTGGTATGCACAAGTCAAATTGGCATCTCATGCTTTTTTCAGCTTTGTGGGCCTACCAAACTTCAACCAAAGACACCACTGGTTTCACACCTTTCCAGCAGGTCTATGGTCTAGAAGAAACATTGCCAATAGAATGCGAGATTCCTTCACTCAAGTTAGCTATTGAACTCCTCCCCGAAACATCACCTCAAGAGGAACACCTCTTATATTTAGAACGATTGGATGAGATTCGTTGTCTCACTGCCTTGGTTATCAAAGCACAAAAGAAACTAGTCAAATCCCATTTTGATCAGTCAGTCTCCCCTCACTCTTTATTTGAGGGTGATTTGGTTCTACTATACGACCAAGCTAACGATAACCTCGGGGCAGGCAAGTTCGAACCTATGTGGCATGGGCCCTATATTGTAAAATGCATTTTGTAGAAAGGAGACTATGAGCTTATTGATTATGAAGGAAATCCTCTCGATAAGCCCCGAAACGGGATTTACCTCAAAAAGTATTATGCTTAGGTCATCTTGCATGGATACTTATGTACATTAATGTGTGATTCATTTTTGTACACGTGGTTTTGTGTGATAGTCTTCAAACAACTTTCCTGTTTACTATGCTTTTCTTGCTTTGTAGATGTCTGCAACTCCTCATGTTGGTTTCACCGATGGTGCTTACTATAGTACCCAAAACCTATCATCCGCAACATGGGCTATCTATGACCCTAACGGTGAGTTGGTTGACCTTCAAGGTATCTTCCTGGGTCGTACAACCAACAACATTGCTGAATACAATGCGGTCATCGAACTGTTGTCAGAAGCCATCGCTCTAGGCATTAGGGAATTGGTTGTCAACCTGGATTCATAGCTTGTCGTCCTTCAACTCAACGGGAAATATTCTGTCAGGAACCCTCAAATATTACGAATGTATCTCTGTATCTGTCTATTGGAAATACATTTTGATTATATTACATATCATCATATTCCTAGACGCATGAATACATTGATAGATGCTCTAGCTAATTACATGTTGGATAGACATTTACAAAACATGTAAAAGATGAGACAAACCATTTGTACCGTAATAGATAGGAAAATACAACATATATATATATATATATATATATATATATATATATATATATATATATATATATATATATATATATCTATATATATATATATATATATATATATATATATATATATGAGAATGTTTGATACATCAGAACCCCAAAAAATAATATGTGTCTATAATAACATCAGCAACTCACAAGCCTCGTACATTTGTGGCACGTAGGCCTCAAAAAGTATGTAGGTGCTGGACCTAGGAACTACTTAACATTGTGGTCATGGTAGCACGAGACAACTCATGCAACACGACTCAGCAGTCGGCGGATCCGGTCTGAGACTCCCACTATGTGCCTTTGATACCACCGGAGCATGTCTCCTATCCGAGCGTACTCTAGGATACCATGAGTCAACCCCTCGAGGTTCCTCATGATCTCCTCCTCATTTTCACTCCCTTCTTGATAAGAGGCGACAACATCAATAGAAGGGGGACGCGCCTGGCTATTGGGGACATCCTGGTTGGCTGATCTAGTCCAACATTTGCATAAACAAGAGAAATGTTATAAGCATGCATATACCAAAAACAATTAAAAAATATCAAAATCAAAAATTTGATTTTTTACCTTCGTCATTGAAGTCCTCTCCATCTGGTAAGGGCATATCTTGATCTCCACGGAAATCAGTGCCGATGTATGGCCAGTCCTCCACGACGATCTTCTGTCATCGTAGCCATGAGAAGAATTCCAATCAGTATGACATATGCGGACCCCAAGTGATCCTAGGCATCAGAAAACTCTAGTGGGCCATCCGCGGATCGTGTGGCGTAGTAGGATCGAGCTCAGTCAACTGATACTGGAACAGTGGCACTCGTTCCAAGAAAAAGGTCACAAATACTGATCCGAACCAAAATTGCTTTAGATTCCCCACCTTGGCCTTAGACAACTAGCGCTTCATGTTCGTCTTCATGGCCTCTGCCTAGTTGAATATCGTAGGAGCTGTGCTGTCAATAGCATAAACGAACTTTGACTTGTTAGTCTCATGTTCTACTTGGGACCCCGCCACTCTATTGATAGTCAACAGAAGCATCCTCAATGTCAAATCCCACATACTCGAAATCTCTATCTTCCCACTCTTGGATTTCAAGGCCTTAAGGCAGTGTTCGGTAAGCAAGGAAGATATGCTTGCCCCGATCGGACGTGACCCATACAAGTTCACTGGCTCACCTCTGTGAGATAGTCCTGTGATGAAGTACATATCTTAAGTTGGCAACTCCATCTACTAGTCCCCAATGACAAAAATCTTGTGATTGATGTCCCAAAGGCTTATCAAGTATCGAAGCAACTCAGGCTGGGCTCGCATCCCTGGTGTAAGGAAAAATTTGAGGAACCCGCAAGCCCTCAAAGCCTCCAGGAAATTTGGATCATTCAATGCCTGGATGTCAACATCTTCGTGTTCTCTTTCCTTCCAATCCACCATTTTCGGCAATTTCTCTCTTGCAAAAGCCATTAATTTGAGTCAATTATCAATTTTGGCACATAAAATTCAAGTTTTAATGGTAAGTTTTTGAGAAAGAGTGGTTTTTCCCTATCCACGGTGCTGGCGCGCATGTTTTAGAAACAGTCACATCGGTTGGCGTGGATAGTTATGAAAATTACCCTCGGCCGGTGCGATCCCGTGCCTGGAAATCGCGTCGAACGAGGGCAAATTTTTTTCTCAAAAACCTCCCTAAAAATAAAAAAATGGCTAACAATAGAAATTAATAGCATGAAAATGGAGCTCAAGGCTTCGGCTATTACCTAGAACTGATGGCTCATCGATTGACCTCCCAAATCTCCTGCAATCTACTCTGAAACAAATTGGGCAAAAGTGGGTAAAAAGTCTTCACTGCAAAGGTAAAATGGTAAATCGTAAAAGTATATTTACTTTTTCCCTTTTTATTCATTTTTTCATTAAAATATCAGGTTTTTGTAAATATTTTTGACCTATTTTAGCTCAAGGACTCGATAATGCGCTTTGCCTTGCTTGTGCAGCAATAGGTGATGGATATTCGACAATAATGATGAGTTACATTTCAGCTCTTTTCTCGACTCGTTAAACTCATATGAAAATATTTCCGAGTATTTTTTCCCTTTTTCACTCGTTAAAGAGAATAAAAATGGGGGGTCCACTTTCGGCTCTTTTCCGATCCTTTAAAAGTGAAACGATGGCCGAGCCCTTGTCGTTTCGAACTCGTTAATGGATGCAAAACGTCGTGCGCCCAGTATACATTTACCCCTTTTTTGGGTTGGGATGCACTGGTTACGAAAAACATACTCCTTGACTGAAATGGTCAAGCAGTTCTCTCAAGTATCATTTTTTACCCTTTTGGGCTCGAGAGACACAAATGTACGAAAAGGGACCATGTGGAGTTATATTTTACGTGTCTTTTTCAAACTCTCTAAATATGAAAAAGATACTGAGTTACACCTTTGTCAGACTCGTTAAACTATTAAACGACATCAGATTCGTCACCATGACGAACATGAGTTTCTCCTTCCTAGGGCTCGTTAAAATTACTAGGTCGGATTCGTCCGAAGGATGAACTTACAATGCAAGCATATGTTATCCCCTTCAAGCTTGCGATTAAAAAATAATTGGGGTACTTTCCAGAAATGGTGGGGGAAAATTTGGAAATCTATCAACCGTGTCAGCAACTCACTCTTGAACATGACACTCTTCGCTTCGTGTCGGGTTGGGACATCCTCCTTTGCATCATTGACCTTCTTGGGTTTGGGTCATTCATTTTTGCCTTCTATTTGATCTATGCCACGTCATCATGACCACCGATCCTATGGATCCAAAAGTTGCCAAACTTCCAGTTGTGTCGTTGATATGTTCAAGAGTTGTCCTTCTGCAGTTACACTTACCTTTGATTCTCTGTATCATCCAAAATCATTTTGCATCCTCTCATCTCTCGCTGATGATGTGGTATTCATTATGGCCCTCCTTTGACATGGTCACTTTCAATCAAATTCAACTCATTATCCAGGAAGTTGATCGAGAGACTCCCTTCCAATACCTTAGATCTTGCATGCCCTAATGGAAATTTCTTCGCACTCAACAACTTCACATTATTAGCTTTCAATCAAGTTATTTCATGGGTGTTCGACTCCATTTCCTGTATTCACATTCCGTGAATCGTGCTAATAGTACCTTGAGGACCATTGTCATTATTAGTGGTTTCTCTCGCACTTGTTAACAGTTTACATCATTGACTATTAATCAAGCGACTTTCTAGCATGTTCGATGTCAACACATCCATTCATATGCTAGGATTTGTACCTTGATCAGGTTGTGTTGCAGCGTAAGATCCTGGACTCAGATCACACAAGCCCAGGTTGCAAAGTGGTGTGACATGGTTTATGATGATATGCATGTTTCTTTCAGATGGCTGGCTGCGACCGGACCATGAGTTATCATATGTGATCCTTCTCATTATTGGTTGGTTGTGACCATACCTTGGTTTCGTTATGATCCTCTTTGACGGATGGCTGTGTCCATACCTGGATCCATTTACATCATCATTCTCTGGATGGTTGCATCCATGCCACGATTCATGTATCATTTGACAGAGATCTCAGTTTATGTATATGTATTTGTACTTGCTTGTATGTTTTTGGATGACAAACCGGTTCCTCACATTGATTTATAAAGCATTTCAACCCTCACTCTGGTTCGGCCTTCATGCTTTAGGGGGCATCTGTTACACAAATTTTTTTCACTATCCCTGTACTCCCCATTCATTGATCCTGGAGGACCTCTACAGTGAACCCTGCATGCTTTTTCTTCATGGAGAAACTCCCATTATGTCCCTCTCCATGACCAGATTATTTCCCTTTTGCACCATTTCCCCTGAAACTTTTGTTTTTCCCAGTTTACAAGATCGGCACTAATGGCCTTTGTCTCCCCTACATTGATGTGCAAAAATTAACACTATTCCCTATGCTAACTGGTGCAACTGAGCTGTCTTCCAGTCATGTCGATCCTATTATGGATTTTTTTTTAAATTAGAGCCGAAGCTTCCAGCTCTAGAAGCTTTGTAATAGAAGTCTGGTAAATGGTTTGGCCAGATGGGGTCGAGGATGACAGTTTGGGCTCCTTTCCCCTATAATGATGGAACTACCTCAAGGGATAAGTCCTTCTCCCATGAGAAGAGGATCCATCTCCCATCCATATTTCCTATATAAATCTCCCTTCTTCCCAAGCACAAGCCAGTGGCAGCTAGAGTTTTGGCTGAGTGTGAGTATACTATTTTGGATTAGACAAGCAAGCTATTACTAGTTGTAGCCATCTAGTTGTGTGAGGGAGAAGTGTGTTTGGTTTGGAGTGAAGCCTAAAGGGAAGAGCCTTTAAACTATTGTTGTTTGAAGCATCATGGAATGCTAACAAAAGTGTGTGGGAACCCAGTCTCGTCAGAGGAAGACTGCAACATCAAGATGAATGGTTGTAATCTCTCTTTGATATTAATGTATGCAACTATCAATTGATTTCCTACATGTTTTTTAATATTACATATTCATGTCTTAAAGCTTCTTGACTCATTGAGTAGGTTGAATTGCAATTTGTCTATTATTATGTTTGTGTGTTGTTGTTGTTTACTTGTTTCAGGAACTTGAAGAAGGAAGCGAGATATTGTTGGAGTGAGAAAGCGAGGACTTCATCAAACATGATAAGTGACCAAGAGGTAGGCCCTCTTGATTGATTCTAACCTATGGAAATATTCCATAGAATGTATTTGTTGTGGCTAGACCCATTATTGGGCTAGAGGAATTCGTTTGTGTCCGCACTTATAATTTTACTTCACCACATTGTTGTCCAATGCTCCTTCCCTGGATTTGACATAAACTTGCTCAACACTCACATTACATGTGAAATGTTTGGTCTAGCACAGACCATTTCATACATCAAGCTACTGACTTCACTTGCGTATGAATATGAGCATGTGAAATTTTTGGTCTAGTATAGACCATTTCATACATCAGGCTACTGACTTCACTTGCGTATGAATATGAGACAATTCCTCTTCCACTTCTTGTGTCTTGGGGCATTGTTCAACAAATCACTTTACACCTACAAGAATAGGAACCTTCATCGGTTTATTATCCTACATATTAAACCTCTGCAGTATTGTCTCGACATACTTCCTCTGGTTTAACCAGAGCTTCCTCTTTGCCTGATCTCGTTTAATTTCTACGCCCAAAATATAGTTTGTAGCACCAAGATCCTTCATATCAGATTTGGAGGACAATTGGGTCTTCAAATCCTGTATAATTTCTTTGTCATTTCCAATCAATAACATATCATCAACATACAAGACCAGAAAAATAACATGGTCACCAATTAATTTAAAATACACATAGTGATCCACTTTTCTTTTGGTGAAGCCAAGTCCCCTTATAAATGTATCAAATTTCTGATACCACATCCGTGGTGACTGTTTTAACCCATATAAAGACCTTTTTAACTTGCATACTAGTTATTTCTTTCCCTTCACCGTAGAGCCTTCAGGTTGTTTCATGTAGACCTCTTCTTCCAGATGCCCTTGAAGAAATGATATCTTCACATCCATCTATTCTACTTAAAAATCAAAAGCAACAACAATAGATAAAGTAATCTAATAGAAGCTCTCTTGGAAATAGGGGAAAAATATCACCAAAATCAATTCCAGGCACCCAGGAATAAACTTTTGCTACCAACCGAGCTTTGTATTTATCCACCTAGACTTCTGCATTCATCTTCTTCTTAAACACACATTTTTCTTCCAATGGGTTTCCTTCTAGTTGAAAACTCCACCAAATCCCAAGCCTCATTTTTGCCCAAAGATTCCATTTCATCAACCATGGCCTCTTTCCAGAGTTTTCCATCCGCTAAATCTGCTGCCTCCCTGACAGTTCTAGGATCATCATTAGTAATAATAAAATAAATTTTGAACAGAAAGCAGATGGACTATACCTTTTTGGCTGCCTTCTTTTTCGAAATGATCTTCTCACGTCTGGAGTTTGTGGTTCTTCATCTTCTGATTCCTATTCTGTTGTAGAGTCTAATTCTTCCTCCTTTAGATCAAACTCTATCTGCTTAGGTCCCTTTGGTAGGACTTCATGCTTAATAACATATTTCACCTCTCTAAACACCACATCCTGGTTGTACAAAACCTTCCTTGTTTCTGGGTTCTAAAGATTATAACCTTTTAAATCATCCTTATACCCAACAAAGATGCACCTTTCATATTTACTCCAACTTGGTTATTTTATCCTTTGGAACATGTACATATGCATCACATCCAAATACCCTCAGATGTGAAAGAGAGGGTTTCTTACCAATCCATACCTCATGTGGAATCTTATCCTCCAATGCTGATAAAGGTGATCTATTGACCAAGTAACATGTAGTCTACACTGCCTCTACCCAAAATTCCTATCCTAACTCGACACCACTGAGCATGCTTCTTTCCTTTTCCATCAATGTCATGGTCATTATTTCTACAACTCCATTTTTATAAGGTGTGTATGGAGTAGTCTTCTACCGTGATATACCACACTTCTTACAGAACTCTTTAAATTCCTTCTTATAGAACTCTCCACCATTACCTGTCCTCGACACCTTTATCTTTTTCTTTGTTTGGCTTTCCACCGGAGCCTTAAATTCTTTAAACTTGTCAAAGACTTAAAATTTCTTCTTGAGAAAATATATCCATATATTCCTTGAGAAGTCATCTATAAATGATACATAATACACATACTTACCTAATGATGGAATCGCATAGGTCCAAGAACATCACTGTGCACAATGTCTAATATCCCTTTCGCTCTCTTAGCACCAGAGGGGAAACTCACCCAATTTTGCTTCCCATATAAATAATGTTCACAAAAATCGAAATCTAGAGAGAAATTAGACATACCTTCTACCATACCATTACCATCAAGTATTCGAAGGCCCTTCCCTCCAATATGTCCAAGCCTTTGATGACATAACATGGTCTTTTCTACACAGACCACTAGATTTCATGCTCCACTTTCAGGAACCACAAAACTGTTGCACCCAACAATCACAATACTACCTAGAAGCTTGTACAGAGTTCCAATCTGAATGACCCACATCAATACTAGTTCTTCTTGAACCATCTTTTAGGTATCTTTCTCGAACATTGTTTTTACACTTGCATCATCCATCTTGCTTACATAAATCAGATTTCTAGTCAATGTAGGAATATGTAGAGCACCTGGAAGTGTTCTAATCCTTCCACCTTACAACTTAAACTTGAATTTTCTACATCTGACGATACTAGCCTTCCTATCATCCCCTAAGAAGACATCACCACCATCATATTTCTCATACTCATAGAACCACTCCCAATGGGGAGTGAAGTGAAAGGATGCACTTGATTCAATCAACCATGCCTCGTGATCTACATGTGTACTTGATAAAGAAGCCAAGTACACTTCCCCACCTTCATATGAGGTGGTTTTCCCCTTTGTTGAAGGAGCATCATCAGATCCCTTTCCTTTCTCAGGAGATTTAGATCTATAGTCCTTTTTGTAGTGTCCTTCCTTTCTACATTTCCAACATACCTTTACATGTTTTCTTGGAGATTTACATCTCTCTCTGGATTGAGATCTCCCACTCAAGGACTTATTTTCGTTTTTGTTCTGGGACCATCCTTGTATAGACAAGGCATATCTATTCTAGCACTCCATATTTTTTCGTCTCATCTCCTCCAACAAAAAGGATGAGACTATTTGATCAAACTTCATGGTAGTGTTATTGCTACCTATAGAAAGAACTAGTATATCCCACGAATCTGGTAGAGAACACAAAAAACTGATGCACTTATCTTCATCTGAAATTTTTATATCAACATATAAAAACTGACTTACCACAATATTAAATATGTTTAGATTCCCTATCACTGAGTCTTCATCCTTCATCCTCAGGTTATACATTTTTTTTCTTATGAACAATTTGTTCACCAGAGACTTAGATTGGTACAAATTCCCTAACTTAACCCATAAATCCTTTGTTGTTGCTTCACCTGATACATTCAACAATACTGAATCTGAGATACACAACCATATTGTGCTATTTTCCTTTCGATCCAACTTCACCCAGTCTTCTATTGAAATTTTTGTTGGTTTAGTACTCGGATTGTTGGGAACAGGTTCCCCCAAGAGCCATTTTTGGGACTAAAAGCCCATGTTTGGGGCAGAAGGCCCAAAGTTTGTAATAAAGATGTAAATTCTCCACATTTTGTGGTCATGGAGCGTGAAGAGATCAAAGGGTTGTCCACCCTTATTTTGTGAAGTATCATGTCGGCTGTAAATATTTACCCATGGTCCGTGGACCACAGGATTATATAAAAAGGGAGCCTTAGAAGAGTCTCAGAGAAGGGTAGTATCAATAAGAAGGATTTTGGGTAAGAATTTCTAAGTGTTCTCGAGTCTTAGCATAGGTAGAGGCTTTGCAGTTGAGTGCGCAAAGGTCTAGGGTGGAAGTCTGCAGCTGAGTGCGCGGACCCCTATAGCTGTGTGCGCAGGGCGGACAGAGACTGTACTGAACTTGAGATATCAATAAAGAGAAGTATTCTGCAACCACTATGTATTTTGTCTCTGTTTAATGCATATGATTATATTATGTTACAATCTATGTTTACATTATAATGCTTATTTAATGCGCGAATGTATTTGATTATATCTGTTAATTGAATGTAAGCAAGAGTAAAGGTTTACACGAAGGTAACTGTAAATGCATGGTAGATTAGGGAAACATTTAAGATAACTTGGGAACTTATACGATAACACAATCACTGAGGCGTGTAAGTGCCTGGACCTTAGGTTAGGGTTGTGCGAAGATTAATCGAGTACCTTCGCGGAGGTACTAAAGGATAGAAGAGAAGGAACATCGATAAGCCCTAAAAGCTTGTCAATCTACACGAAGGCAGGATCAGGAAGTATAGATAGACATCATGACCATCTCAGGGTGCGGAAAATTGGTTCCTACATCCCCCCATACTACTTCGAGTGAGACTTCAATCTGTGCTCCGCGGGCTAATGCCGAAAGGGCCAGTAGTGGAGGGATTTTTTTGGCTAACTAACGTTGAACCTGGGTTAGGGTCCATCAAGCCAACAAATGGTTCCGTTGCCGGGACATGGATCTGGATAACGAGATGTGTAATGTCGTATCATTGGAATCCAATGAAGAAAGAAATTGAAACTTGGTTGTATAGAAAGATCCACAAATTCATGACACAAGAAAACAAGAACCCGCGATTGATGAAAGAAAAGTTGTTGGACAGATACCTGTACATAAAAATACACGAAATCTTATTTTGTTCCTTCCTGGTTGAGTTATACGAGTGGATCACGAAGTTGGTAGACGGTCAAGGAAGGTGGAGGCTTGACAAGCCGATTGTTTAGACATCGGAGCTAGTAAGGAGGTTAGAAGCTTCTAACGATATGATCATGCATGCTGTCGACCATTGGCTCAACCACATCATAGGAGGATTTGTGACCGAGTTTGTGGTTGATACCTATGTCAGTTACAGCGAAGCAGAGTGCCTTTTATTCAAAGGACCGTGAGGTAAGTATTTAAAATCACTAAATACTTAGATTAAGATGCTCTTGTGTGAACAACGGGTTATGCGGTTAACTTGATGTTTGGAGCTACCCGAAGCGGAAATCCTTTCAGGGATGGAGGAAGAAAGGGTCCTAAGTATAGCCCACTGATCAAACCCCCTTTAAGTGACAACGAAGGGACACCACAAAATTCTCCCCTAAGCGCTAGTCAGTTGATAAGACGAGGGTTCCCGCGAATACCTACACCACCTCCGCCCTCATCACATCCATCCACACCACCTTCATCCTCACCTCCATTGCTCACCCCATCACCTACACCACCACCACCTCCACTATTCAATATTGCGAACTCCGTAAAACTACCTATATTCAATGGCATAGGGAATGAGGACCCAGACCAATTTTGGTTCGTCATAAAGGATGTATGGGAAGCTCAGGGCATTGCAGATGATCACATGAAGAAGGAAACATTGGTTAGTGCTTTGCAGGATCATGCGCTAACCTGGTACATCAAGTACTCTAATGACAACCAGGCAGCTATGCTGGCAGAGATCCAAACTGCACTGAATAAAGAATTTAGTAGGCCTAAGTCTGAAGCACAGTCGATTATGGGATTCAAGGAAATCGCGATGAAACCAGGTGAGACTCTTTGGGAGTTAGATCAGATATTGAAGTGTAAAATCTGTGAAGCCAATATGAATTTGACGAATGGGAAACATCGTGAGTGGTTTGTGGCTTCACTCCTACCTCACCTAAGGGTTGCACTGTCACCAAAAAGATTATGACTTAGGTATAAGCCTTGGAGATTGCAATGAGACTGCACAAAATGTCGATGCAAGATCTGAATCTAGGGGTTGAAGAGATTCATGCTCAGTTGCAAAACTTTTGTCTCGAAGTGCAAAGTCTGAAGGAGGACAAAACTTCTCGAGCGGAGGCGTACGAGGAGGTTTGGTGCATAAAATTCAAGGGTCAGGGGCATGACAAGGATCACTGCCCAATGTTCACGAACTACATTGCAGCAGGAGGAACAATGCCTCTACGACCTGAGGCTGCAACAGGTCCAGTTGCAAGGCCTGCGCTATGGTGTGCTATATGTCAGGTAGAAGGGAAACACACGACTGATAATTTCCATTTGCTACAGAAATTTGTACAAACACCGCAACAATTGTTCTGCAATTTCTGTCAATCAGTAGGCCATGATGAGTGCAATTTTCGAAGTTACGAACTGATGATGGATAGGACACCCGCATACAAATTGTAGACAGAAACACAGCCTCCAGACCAAGGTGTTGGGGGAACGCGAGGTGAATATCAGGGGCGCGGCCGGGGCTAAGGTGGAGGATGGCTTGGGAGAGGTCGAGGATAACTAATTTTTTACAATTACGAAGGCCCATGACAATACACGAGGGACTGTCCGAATCCGACATGATTTTCATGCCGCTACTGTACTCAATTTGACCATGCGACTGAGGATTTCCCAATATTGTTAGCTAAGATTCGCGAAAAGGGGGCATAACCTTCACAGCCGACGCAAAGCCTCCATATGATGAGGGCTGAGCCTCGCGAGGAATACCCTAAGGTAAACATTATGCTGTGTAGCAGAACCACAACTGGGGAGGATAAAGGGAAGCAACCTACAAAAGGTGCATGGGTCCGCAAAGCACCAGAAAAGGAGACTGGGTTTGATTTGGAGCGCGTAAAAGAAACATTTGTGGAACTAAAGAAAAGCTTCGCTAAGGCCTCTACCTTCGAAATTCAGGAGAAACCCATTGAAGAAATGGACCCGTCCATGCTTACCACATTCTTGGAGACCTGCATGAAGCTGCTCCTTGACAGTAAGGTTGTCAAGGGACTGCAGGAATTGGTCAATCGGTGCACTGGTAAGGATAACACTACTAGTGAACTGCACGTGGTTAGGAAGCTTGGCAAGCACAAGGTAATGACTGGATAAGAGATGAGACTCACTGCGCAGATAGGGGAATATGAGATGGACCAAGTTATCCTAGATCTGGGGTCCAATGCGAATGTTTTACCAAAACAAACCTGGGAGAGAATGGGGAGACCTACGCTCCAGTGGTCTCCAATACAATTAAGAATAGTGAAGCAACAGAAAATTATCCCCATGGGGAGGCTGCAAGGGGTCACAGTTGACATTGAGGGTGAAAGCACACTGGCGAATTTTGAGGTAATAGACATTGTGGATGATAGAAATCCCTAACCTGCACTCCTTGGAATTGATTGGGAAACTGACATGAATGGGGTAATCAACCTGAAGAAGCAGAAGATGATATTTGAAAACAAGTTGCTCCGCATAGTGGTGCCACTGGATCCTGCGAAGGGACTGCGCTATCCAGAACCAGGGCAAGATTATGAAAGTGATGACAATCTGGACTAGATTTACAAGATAATGACGCGAGACTAGGATTGGGTGAATCCGACAGTAGACAGACGCATTACCTGGGATTTCGAAAGCTCCTGCACGTCAGATTCAAGTGAAGAATTGGAGCATTGGCAAAACCGACTACATGAAGTCTTGAAGCTTCATTGTAATATGATGACCAAATCGATGCATTGTGTCTCATCTGAAGTTAGGAATCTACCTCATTATGATGGGCTAACTAATGTTGATTTCTTTTTGGATGCATTTGAAAGAGAAGTATCGGAGAAACATCACTTCGAGGCCTTGGACTGGGTATTGAGTGCTATGCCTGCAAGATTGTGGGGTACGCACAAGGATAGTTTTAGTGATTAGTGTGACTATAGGAGGATGATGATAATACGTTTTGGGCAGCCAAAAGTATGGATGAAAGATAAGTATGACAGACGAGATGAACCGCGCGATCACCTGGCTAAATGGAATACGGCTTATGGCATGGAGCCCCAGGCTGAATGGGTGCATCTGCTTGGTAATACCCTGGGCATCATACCAATGAATTAGTACTTGGAAACTCAGCTCCGCCATGGCATGGAGGAATAAGACATCCTGCGCCAGGGATTTTTAATGACGTTCACCTTTGAGGATGAGTTTGACTATATTGACGCGATGCTACAAGAGGTTAAAGCAATGATATTTAGGATACCACAAGATCCTTTGGACCTGATCCAGCCTGATTAGACTACCTAGTTGAGTCATGCACTAGAATGCTATAATGTGGTCGTTGAAGAATAATATGAGGATCCTTGAAAAGTTAATATTCCAGAAAACGAAGGTCACTGCAAGGTTGAAGGTCCGTAGATAGAGGATCTTGACATAATCGTGCCACTGAAAACCAGGAAATTCAAGATTTGCACAGAGGCGGAACCAAAATTTGCAAAAATTGGGGACTATTTAGATGATGTGACAGTAGATATGGTCACTGAGCTCCTTCTCGAATATAAATATTTGTTCTCGACAAAGTTCTCTTATCTGAAAGGGATAATAGGAGACCTGGGTGTCATGAATATCACCCTGAAACTGGACACGAAGCCTATAAAAAAAAAGGCCTTACCACCTTAATCCTAAGTATAAGGAAAGGGTTCGTGCTAAGTTGGATAAGATGCTCGTGGCAAGAATTATTGAACCAGTCGAAGAGTCCGATTGGGTAAGCCCGATAGTGGTTTAGGAAAAGAAATTGAAGGAAGAAATAAGGACATGCATGGATCTTCGGAAGTTGGATGATGCACGCATGCATGACCCCCTCCTGACCCTGTTCACTAATGAAGTCCTGGATAATGTAGGCGACCAAGAAGCATACTCTTTCAATGATGAGTTCTCTGGGTATCATCAGATCAAAATCGCGCCTGAAGATAGAAACAAGATGACCTTTGTGACGAAATGGGGATGTTTTCAGTATACTGTAATGGCTTTTGGGCTGAAGAATGCGCTAGCAACCTTTTCACTTGTAGTCATTGCGACATTCAAAGACTTCATTCATAAGTTCCTGGAAGTGTACTTTGACGATTGGACAATGTTTGGATTGGTCAAACATCACATGGAAAGTCTCACTTAATGTTAGATACATGTCGAAGATACCAGATCATGCTCAATCTGAAGAAGTGTCTATTTTGTGTCCCTATTGGGATCTTGCTAGGGTGTGTGGTGTGCAGATAGGGATTGATGGTCGACCCCGCGAAGATCGTGGTGATAATCACCTTAGAGGAACCAAGGAATGTGAAACAGCTACGCACGACCTTGGGGCATACTGGATACTATAGGAAGTTCATCAAGAGCTATGCCCAGATCACTGCGCCCATGGAGGAGTTGTTGAAAAAGGATGCAACGTTCTGTTGGAGTGATGAATGCTAGAAGAGTTTGGACGTGTTGAAAGAGAAAATGGTCACCGCGTTGATCCTAGTCTTTCCGGAATGGAAGAAGAAATTTCATGTGCACGTGGACGCCTCATGTATCAGACTAGGGTTTGTGCTAACACAGGCGGGCGAGGGGGAATTGGACCATCCTATAGCATTCATGAGCAGGAAGTTGTCCAAGGCTGAGAAGAACTATTCCACTACAGAGCGTGAAGGACTAGCCATGGCATACACTCTCCAAAATTTCAGGCACTATTTGCTGGGTGGAAATTTTAAGATGTATATTGATCATTCTGTGTTAAAATACCTGGTTAATAAGCTTGTTTTGGGGGGGGAGATCTGTAGATGGTTGTTATTATTTGAGGAGTATGATTTTGAAGTTATTGTGAAGCCTGGATGATTGAACGTGGGACTAGATCATCTGTCACACATCGAAATGGGAGAGGAGCCCACTAATTTGGAGGAAGGACTACCTTAAGTGCATCTCTTCATGGTACACGTCACTGACAGTCACTTTGAGGATATCATACAGTTCCTGAGAACAGGGACTTCTCCACAAGGGTATACAAGAGAACAAAATGAGTTAGTAGTGCATGCAAAAGATGTTTTCGTCATTGCAGGAAATCTATACAAAATGGGGTCTGATGAGATATTGCGATGCTATGTACCTTACTTTGAGCAAAGCAACATCATCGCAGAGGCTCATGGAGGAGCTGCGGGATGACATTATGCAGGAAAAGCGACAATAAAAAAGGCTCTGTGTGTTGGATTGTGGTGACCAACTCTGCATAAGGATGTGAAAGCTTATTGTAGGGCTTATCATGCATGTTAGAGGTTTGGCAAGCCATCGTGAAGGGATGAACTGTGTTGACACTATAGGTGACATTACCATTGTTCGAGAAATGGGTGATTGACTTGGTGGGATCAATTCAGCCTCCGGGGAAGGAAACATGTTGTAGTACATCATCACTATGACAGAGTACTTGACCAGATCGGCAGAGGCACAGCCTATGAAGGAATGTATTGGTGCAATAGCAGCAAAGTTTCTTTTTGAATATGTGTTAACAATATTTGGCTCTCCAGAGATCTTGATGAGCAATCGCAGTATGCACTTTCTTAACGAAACAATCAGCATGTTGACAGAAGAATTTCAGGTGTATCATTAGAAAAGTATGCCTTATCATCTGCAGGCTAATGGGATGGTGGAAGCATTCAATAAGATATTGGAGAGCGCACTGATGAAGGTCTACAATGCTTAGAGCAATGACTGGGATGTACGCGTATTCGCAGTGCTATGGGCCTACCAAACGACTTGCAAGAAGCCGACTGGGAAAACGTCTTTCAGACTCGTGTATGGTGTAGAAGTTGTGATGTCAATGGAATATATTGTACATAGTTTGCGCATAGTGGCACTCACAGGAATGGCGGATTGCGGAGCCTTGGAAGAGAGGCTCGCGCAGCTAGTAGAGCTTGAAGAGGACCAATTTCTAGCTGGATTTCATCAACAAGTTCAAAAGGAGCGCGAAAAGGCATGGCACGATCGACACATTAAACTGTGCACCTTCCAGGTAAATGATCTGGTTTTTCTATATGACAACAAGTTTGATAAATTTATAGGAAAATTTAGGATGCACTGGTTGGGGCCCTATGTAATCAAAGAGATTACCGACAATGGAGCAGTTCAGTTGGTTAAGTTAAATGGGGAGCCCTTCCTAGGAAAAGTGAATGGTAGTCGATTGAAGCCATGCACTAGTGATCTGGCTAGATGACTATATGAAGGAAGCACGGTCTTAGCACTCCAGGTAGCGGAAAGGAGGCGTAAGACTATAAACTACACTACCCGGGTTGGGGAACTGCGCAAAATGAGGAGATGTCACAAAGACCACACGAGCACGCAGAAGGTTGCCCTACCTAGGATGAAACCGTGTAGGTCAGCCGGAAAGTGACCATTAAAGTCATTGTTCATGATTTGATGACAAAAAAACTGCCAAATGGAGCAGGGGGGTGCGACATTTAAGATGAAATTTATGGGCGCGATCCTTGAAAATCTGTCGAAAAATCTAGCATTAATGAATCGATTTTGGGGGGAACGGTCTGATTTGAATTCAAAATGGTCTATAAATTACATGTGGCTATCTAACGAAGAACACTTGGCATTTTGAGCATTGAGTTGTTGAGCTCCCAGACGTGTATGAACCGTGGATTCTTTGAGGCTCTGATAGTGAGTTCAACATTTGAGAAATTACCAAAGGAGACACAAGAAATATTGGATAGCATCATGTCGACACCGGAAGAAACCATAGATATTGGGGAAGCAATGACAGCCGAAGTGCCTGTGCCAGAGGTTGCTATGGAAGCAGAGGGAACTGGTCTAGAGGTTGCAAAGATACCCAAGTTGCCATGGTTTCCTAGACCAAGGCCTACCTAGACCAAGGAAGGCGCCAAAGGCAAGAAAGGAAAGTAGGCTGTGACACCACTGGTGCGCACGTCACCTAGGAGAAAGCCACTGAAGGACAAGCCCACCGCTCAGGAAAAGGGCAAAACCATTAACCTAGAACCGGAGGAGGAATAAATTGGGGATATCCCAATGGACGATGATGATCTTGGGATCGACACGGAGGACGTTGAAGTTGAGGGGTCTGACCCCACTACTAAATTGACTGAGTATGTCCCTTTGTGTAGGGGCAAGGCCAAGGTGCCTAAGGACATTGACGAGAACAAGGTCACCTTGTACACACCTCTACTACCAGACAAGATTGTTTTTAAAGGATCGTGCTTGGCACAGATTCCAATGTTGAAATTGGAGGTCTGGGACATAGCTGATATTGAGTGATTCCCTCACTTGGCGACATACCAGTTGATGCAATGTGTCCTCCATAAGACCACTGAGGTGGGAAGAAGGATGAAGCCAAGCTCAAGATGGAGTAGTTGGCTGAGAAAAGGAGGAAGGAGGCTGAGGATAAGGCTAGGGCAGACCACGCTGCCACACATGACATAGGTGGACAGAAAGGAGGAGAGGAGCATGACTCCGACAAAGAGAAGTCGCCCTCCCCAGAATAAGAGGAAGAAGAAGATGATCTGGAAGAACAAGGAGGAGCGGACACACAGACACCTCCGTTTCGTATCAAGCGTCCAAGGGGACAAGAAAAAGTAGGGCCATGGAAGAAGTCCAAGGCCAGTAAGATATCCATTGAATTGATTACCCTAACAGAGGGGGATCTAAATGACATTGGGGATATAGTGTGGGATGCCACCGCGGAACTACTACAATAGTTTGAGCAATAGTAGTAGTAGGCGTTGGGGGCCATTAAGGTGAATCTATGAGAGTTGTAGGTGCGGGCAACACAGATCAGCGCAAAATCCACCAGTTTGGCCATCTGTACTTCAAAAGCTACCAGGATGTTGAGTGTGAAGGACTCCCGAGCCATAGTGCTGCCAGATGGGGCACTAATGACAGAGACCGAAGCTGACAGGCCCATTGTCAGCGCACTCAAGGGAGCAGGGTTGAACTTGACCACGCTTTTGAGCGAGGCACTCCACCTGCTACAGGATGGGTGATCGTAGAGCTGAGGGCATGCGAATAGCGTCCTTTGCAAGTAATTAGCGAGAAGATCATTAACAATGCTCAAATGGTCGTACAACAAAATTCCTCCATCGCCATTGCAAACGACATGGTTGATAAAAACAAGCACATAGTCCAGGTCGTGGAGGAAGCATGCCAAATGGTCTTGGATTTGGTCATTCCTGTGGATGAGCTGATAGATGTGTGCATTAGCAAACTTGCTAGGGGGGTGCGCGATGCCCGTATAGAATTGGCAAAGGTTCAGTTGGAGCTGAACCTCCAAATTGCAGAATTGTAGTTGAGGGCCCAACCTTCGACTCCACTGGAAGTCAAGGAGTAGCACACGATTTCTATAATAGAGGCAATAACGGTAGTAGAAAGTGCAGTGGCAGACTGCACAATGCTTTTTGAACAGTCGTTCGAAGTACTAACTAGCCTATAAGAAGACCCTACTGTGCAGAGGCTGGAAATAGAGGCACGAGCGTTGCAGCAACGCTACGATGAGGTAAAAGGAACAATGTGTACTATTTCTCTCACACATAGACTCGTGAAGCTGCAAGAGGCCAAGGCATTGAAGGAGCACGTAGATGCAGCTCAACACAAAGAGGTAGTGCTGAAGGCATGTTTGAAGCCTTGGTTGGATGAGGCCTACTTGATCATGACCTCCATTGAAGGCAAGTTGGCTAGCCTATAGGAGACTCAACAGAAGCTTCAGGCTAACAGTGCAGGGCCGACAACAGAGCAGCTAGTCGAGGAAATAAAGCAGGCGATTGTGCAGTGCATCACCGAGGTAGCAGTCGTACAGGTTGAGCTGGGGGGTCTTTGCGCCAAGATCTCCGCACCCACAGAGTGAAGAGGTCAAAGGGTTGTCTGCCCTTGTTTTGTGAAGTATCATGTCCGTTGTAAAGATCTACCTATGGTCTGCGGACCATGGGATTGTATAAAAAGGGAGTCTTAGAAGAGTCTAAGATAAGGGTAGTAACAATAAGAAGGATTTTGGGTAAGAAGTTCTAAGTGTTCTCAAGTCTTAGCATAGGTAGAGGCTCTATAGCTGAGTCCGTAAAGGCCTAGGGTGGAAGTCCACAGCTGAGTGCGCGGACCACTGAAGCTGTGTGTGCAAGGTGGATAGAGTCTATACTAAACTTGAGATATCAATAAAGAGAAGTATTTTGCAACCACTATGTATTTTGTCTCTGTCTAATGCATCTGATTATATTATGTTACGATCTAGGTTTACATTATAATGCTTATTTGATGCGCGAATGTATTTGATTATATCTGTTAATTGAACACAAGCAAGAGTAAAGGTTTACGTGAAGGTAAATGTAAATGCATGGTAGATTAGGGAAACACTTAAGATAACTTGGGAACTTATATAGTAACGCAGTCACAGAGGCGTGTAAGTGCCTGGACCTTAGGTTAGGGTTGCGCGAAGATTAGTCGAGTACCTTCGCGGAGGTACTGAAGGACAGAAGAGAAGGAACATCGATAAGCCCTAAAGGCTTGTCGATCTACACGAAGATAGGATCAGGAAGTATAGACAGACGTCATGACCATCTCAGGGTGTGGAAACTTGGTTCTTGCATCCCCCCATACTACTTTGGGTGAGACTTCGATCTACGCTCCACAAGCTGATGCCGAAAGGGACAGTAGTGTAGGGATTTGCTTGGCTGACAAACGCTGAACCTGGGTCAGGGCTCATCAAGCCAACACGGATCTACTATGATCGAATGATCTTTATCCACTAGCAGATACTCCATCTTGAGCTTCCACAACTCAAAACTATGAACATTAAATTTCTCGATCTCTATCTTTCCACTGCACACCATCTTCTTTCACGGCAAGAATCGATCTCGCAGATCTCCCACTAAACATGGTATACCACAAGCCCGAGAAAAACCCTTAGTAGCAAATGCATCCCCTTGAAGCTGAAACAACTATGATATTAAATGTAAGTTTCAACCCTGTACAAAATTTATCTGTAGACAAATTCTAAAAACAAAAAATAAACAATGACGAGAATATAAAACAAATACACAGATATTTCCCCTAAATCCCAAAGTTGGGATTACTAGATTGAATTTTCATAACGAACATTATGAAAATTCAATCTAGTAGTCCCGGCTTTGGGATCCAGGGGAAATATCTATGTATTTGTTTTATATTCTCTTCATTGTTTATTTTTTGTTTTTGGAATTCGTTTACAAATAATTTCAGTACAGTGTTAAAACTTACAACCCGTTAATAAATTCGGGTAGGGCTAAAACTTCAATAAAAAAGTAAAAGTTTCACATTTAGAAGTTTAGCCACGACCTAGTATTTACATACGTGGCTATAATGAAAATAAATATGTCAAGGTTTAACCATGGCCATACAAAAACTATGGTGTGTTAGGGTTTTAACCTTTAAACCCAAAATTCATAAAGTGACCAAGAAATAAACACGGAATACAAGAAAATTAATGGGGTTTTTAATTACTTTGAAGGAATTATACTATATTACCTTCTGAAAATGAACCCTATGCCGAGAATGAACCCTTTCCAAGAGGAGGTTATAAACAACTCCATATCTCTATGTTAAACTTGCAGATAGAAATGAAAAATGGTATTTCAAAACCCTTCTTTGTTTGAAAGATATAAAAAAAATGTCGTTGACAGATAAGAATGGAAAACAAGGTTTTACCTAGAAAGAGAAGGGAACATATTTTTTTTTAACAAGTTTAATTAAAATGCAAGGCGGATGAAGAAATTTCCTCACCTCATAACCTACAACTCTAAGAAAAATAAATAAATGGATAAATTAAACCATACGAGAAAAGTAACAGAAGAAATGTAGAAATATCAAAAGAAATAAATGACTTTGTTCATACTTTCTCATTGACAATGAGCTCCAATGCATCTCCATCGAAGTTAAAGGGTTTAAGGGTGGAGGAGAATGAATATTACCATTATTCATGACCTAGTGGAGATCGATGAGTTGAATAACCTTGTGGGAAAAACCAAAAGGCAATGACCTAATAAATCGGTGGAGATAAGGTCGATAATTCCAAAGCATAAAACCTAGAATTTATCACCATTGGAGTGAGGATATTAAATCATATTCGTCAATTGAAAGCCCATGTTTTACGAAGTGAATTCACATGAGTCTAGGTGGGAGGATTGCGTGGATCATTAGAAATGACACATGTGGATAAAAAAGGTCCACACAATTGAATTCATATGCCATTTGTAGAGTGAAATCCCCACAATTGAATTGGTATGCCAATTATAGAGTGTATCAAATCTTGGTGCAATGGTGTGTTATTTATATTGTAATGTGAAAAACAAAAGATTGAATCCCATGGTGGCCATTTGTAGGGCAGATCAAACCATATAAGTTTCTAACGATTAAAATATAGAACACATCAAACCACACCATACACCTTGGCATAACATTTAAAGTAATTTTACTTAGAACTTTGTCATAAAGGTACAAAGAGGAGGGTGAAAATCCATAAGTTTTATACTAATATTTTAAAAAATAAGCTAAGGATCAAACCTTGCAATGATCCATTAAAGGGGTGTTTATTTTGTATAAAATTTATACCTTAGACATAAAAGTAAGTTTAAGCCTACTATATGCGTAAAAGTGAAGGATATAATGGGTTAAACCTTTGGAAAGGTTAAAGGCATGCTTAAATGAATTTTTAATGAGATGAGCATAGCAAGGGGAATTAAAATTAACTTGTCTTCAAATAATATGAAGGAAAAACTTGGTCAATAAATAAGTCAATATCATAGTGTTAAGTCATAATCATGTGGAAGTGGAATACTATTTGAGCACTGTAATTTAGTCAATAAGATATTTTTTTAGGGTGTGTTTTTGGAGGTTTATTACAACATTCTATTGATTTGTGCAATAAGGCGGCCATACCAATCTTCCCGCAATAATGGATAAAAAGAAGTGAAATAGGAATAAAAATGGATAAAAAGAAGTGAAATAGGAAGAAATGGGGAAAATGGAAACTACCTAGACACTAAAAAAATATTTAAATAATAAAGTAAAAATGAAACAACAAAGGAAAATTAGCTTAGGTTTGAGTTTGATATCATCCCTCTATTTATAATGGTCACTAAGAATATTCAATGGCCCACCACCCAATATTTGTAATTGAAAGATATATTCTAGAACCCCATTTCTTAAATAGATAATCTTATCTACATAATTTATTGGAGGCACTTTACAGCCCAGTATAGAGGGAGATGTGTAGGCATAAATGTTTGTAAAACTTAATATTTAACATAAACATTTAGTAGTTGAATGTTGACTTAGTTAAAAAAGTAAAGCATATAACATGTATAATGTTATATAGATATGATGTGTCTATCAATACAATACAATGATTATTTTGATCATCAAAATTTCTAATAAAAATTAGAGAGTTAAAGACATGAACAAAAATTAGAGGATCGAAGAAGTGAAATATAATGAAAGTCTGAAATCAATTGGTTTCTTGACTTCTTCTTCGGAAGAGAAAAGAAATAACTACAACCATTTAAATATCATCATAGTTATGACTCACGCCTCTAGCAAATAAGAAAAAGGGAACTTGAATCCCACCATTTATCAACTGTGTCGAAACTTATATTTTTTTTGTATCCAAGAGGAATCCAATAGTCCACATGACATGTAACTACTAGTAAACCTCTAAGAGTCTACGAATTTGCCTCTTGTCCATAAACTGGGTCACAAAATGGGGATCTGAACCCCGCATCTCTCATTTTTCATAGATTTCACATTACTTCAATCACCAATTGAGTTGCCCCCAGGACATTACATTTTCTTTTTTACTTTAGTTGAGTTGTTTCATTTTGTTCAAGCTTGGAATTCCACTTCACCCTAAATAATTTTTTTTTTTTTTACAATCTTTCATTTTATTTCATGTCTTATGAAAATTATTAATATAGATAGATATTTTGTGCAAATGTGGAACTCACAAAACATCCACGGTCAATATTCTATATCTCATTGCTTCTGGAAATTTCGGTGATTTTTGAGCAACTTTCAACTTGTAAATTTACCACAGTAAGAACCAAGTCAAAAAGGAAACTAATAGTCTATTTAAAGTACATGAAAAGTTATTGAATTTCCAATAAAGAAAAAAATTATAGAGTTGTTCCAAGTTATGTACAACTTATGTAATTAATTAAAGAATCAAAAGATGTATCATATATATACTAACGTTATCTTAGTAAATGTGAAAAGCTAAATATAGATTTAAAGATGCAATGTATTAATATTTGAACCTCCATCTATTAATATAAAAATAAAAGCATATAACATATATTATTATTATTATTATCCAATTGCCAGACACCAAATTGGTGTATGAGACCCCCTTGTTTGTGGGACAAGGGATCCACCTCCATGCAACAATTTGACTGCTAAGTCTATGAAGGCATACATACTCTACCCCCCTTTGGTTTTGAACCTGTAACCTCTTAGGAGGAAGCACATGCTCTTAACCATTAGTCCCACTCAAGCTCTTAACCATACAACTTGAGCGGGCCTATTGGTTAAGAGCATGTTCTTCCTCCTAAGAGGTCATAGTCCAAAACTAGAGGGGGGTATAGTATGTATACCTTCGTAGACTTAGCAGTCAAATCTTTGTGCTAGAATTAAGATGTAAGACTACAATTAAGATGTAAATTTTAATTACTCTGGATTTTTTTTCAAGGGTTTGATTTTAATTCTTTATGTAAAATTGGTTGTGTTAAGAGGTGTTTTACAATTTAGTATAAAGAGATGTTCATGTTAAATCATTATATTTAAAATTAAACCAATCTAGATCCATCTTAACCCATAATTTATCAAGTGTCGAGAGGGATCAAATATCTCAAGGCAAAAAAATTTCCTCAAGCTTTGCACACAAAAACTATGTTAAGATTTGCAAAAAATTTAGATGTTTATCTTTGAAAACCTCTTTTTTTCACCTCAAGATATTTGATCCCTCTTGGCACTTGATAGATCGGAGGTTATGATGGACCTAGCCTTATTACAAATTTAGTAATATTTTTTTTTAGAAGTAATACGTGATTCATTAAAATATTTTTGTTCTCCTTAAATGATAAAATAAACGTTTACAAATTTTTGTTTAGATTTTATTGACTATAAAGTTTTAAAATGTCCTCTCATATGCTAGTTGGTCAAAGCATATATTGTATTATCTAGAACATTACTGTGCGATCTTTGCTTGATTTAGAATACCATCTAATTATGACCTTTGATGTACTTATTCTTAGTTTGGTATAGACCCACATCTAGACTTTCTCTCGACATTGTGCAGTAATGAAGGTGCTCCTTTTTCTTGGTTGTTGAGTGTTTTCCTTATGATGGTGCCACTTATCAAGTTTCTCCCCTACTCCTTACCATTCTTGGCCATACACATATTTGGCAAGGAACTCTCCTCTATTTCTTGGTGCTTTCCTATTCTCAATCTTATATTTTCTTTCCTATGGCCTTTGATTCTCTCCAAGGTCCTCTATTCCTTTTAGATTGGTGGGAACCTCTTCTTTTATGGCGAAGCCCCCTATCCATAATGATGACCCACACTCCTTCTGGTTGTTGAGGCAATATAGGGTCATATTGTTTCCTCCTCTTACAAGATTAGCATGAAGTTGAATCCTTTGTTGTGGTTTTTCATCATTCCACTCCTCGATAGGTCAAATCATCAATCAAGATTATCGAGGAAAAAGTTCAAATAGAGAGAGAATTCTTTTTGTATGCAAAAAATCAAGAGGTTATGGCACCCTAGGTACCTTATGCTAACACCACAAGAACTCGTGACACTAAATATTTCAAGGCTATCGACCTATACTATAAAATTAAGAACATATTGGGCAAGCTACTTATCTAACACAATGAGGAGTACAACACGATTCTACTACAAGTAGATGCCATGCAACAATAGATTAAACAACTAGACAACAAGATCTCAGTCACGACTAGAAATATAGCAAGTTTTGAGTTTCAATACCCAACAACACCCCTATTCAGGTACTCGCTAATTATTCTCCTCTTACTTATGTGTTATATTATGTTTTTTTAATCTCTCTTCGTAATGGAATCTTTGACTCTTCAATATCTAAGCATAAACATTTAGATATTTTATATCTTAGATATAGAATTCTCAAGACCAATATTACTTCAAAAACATGGTGGAAAAACACTCTTTTATTATAATTGTATAATTTCCTTAATAAAAAATCACCTACACAAACTATGTAACATTTGTATTCACTAAATTAATTAAAAAAATAATTAAAACATTAAAACATATATTTTAAACCTAAAATAGAAATGAGTGGTTCACATAAATAAACACAAAAAAAGGGAAAGAAAAGAAGAAAAGGAAAAAATGAAGAGGAGAAGCTATTACCTATTTGAAAATGCTAGAGCAATCAATGTAAATTAAGAATTATAAAATATATTCTCCATAAGCCCACTTGATTAAAAAATCCTAGTTAACTCAATATCCTAAAAGCGTATTAAAAAGTTGATAGTGTCTTATAGCATGAAAGCCCTAGATTAAGCCCCGATACTTGGAAATGTACATGGTATTGTAATTATGCTTAAATTAAGTTTTTGTAGAAGGATGTGACATATCCTTCCTCATATTTTTTTTGTTAATTTATCTGTGTTCTTCCACGCTTAACCCGTGGCTTGAGAAACTGCAACCCAAGGGCATTTAAGTCGTCAAAGTCACCTAGGGATCTCACCTGGCCTGAGCCGCCCCAGCACTAAGCTGACTGGATTTAGCAAGTCTCCCCCCCAACATGGGCGCAACAACCTCTGTGAAGTTTGATCCTGGGTTGTTGTGAAAACCAAGCCCATACTCAACCGATTGTGCTAATAAAACCAATTGTGCTAGTAAGACTTGACTTCCTCACAAATTTTATTGCTATAATTTTTCAATTACTCATAAATTAGTTAGTTAAAAGGGAATATTCCTCAATAAAAATTGTTTTCAATGTTAAATATTTATTCAGTGGAAAAACAATTAATAGATAATTAGTATTTATTTTTAATAAATTAAAAAATATATGATAATTTAATTAGGGTTTTATTATTTTAAATAAAATTTGATTATTTATTTTTTAATTTTTTTATAAAAAAATAGTAATATAAAAGGTTAATAATTTCTTAAAACATCTAATGATTAAAAATTTAACGACTCAAATTTTATATATATATTTGAAAATTATATAAAAAAAAAATTATAAAAGGAAAAATAAGGGAGAAATGCGTGTACAATTTTCTTACAAAGAAAATCCCACTCATCATTTAGGCGATAGCATGGAGTTTTAATGAAAATATGTGTTTTGTTTATGGAACGCAAAGACACTCTGAAAGAGTAACCAAAACATTTATTTACTTTATTATTTTATTTTTAATGTAGAATACTTTATTTAGGTTTAAAGCAATTTAAAAATATTAATGAAAATTTGTCACTTTAATTTTAAATAAATTAATATATATAGGTTGATAGGTTTTTTTTATGCATCAACAATTATCAACATTTTTACCATGTTCAGTTCGATCACTTGAGACACTTTCAACTATTGATTTGAAGTGTGACTAATTTTCCAAATATCTGTTGAGTTGCCTTTTTTTCACCTCCAAATTCTGTTGTGCGCTCTGTGGCATGGCAAGATATTTTTACTGCTTTTTCCCATTCTTTTATGTCACTCTTGAAGATATTTTTATTGCCTTTTCCCATTCTTTTATGTCACTCATGGCCTCAAAGTTAATCATTCTTTGGTTTCCCAGTGGTTGTTGCTGTTCTTCTTCCCTGGCATTTGGCAAGCACCGTTCTTCTTCCCTGGCTTTTGGCAAGCACCGTTCTTCTTCCCTGACTTTTAGAAAGCACTGATTAGTATTAAATTATATACCCCATACACCAATTAAAACTACCTGTGGCCAACTCTTTAACTGTATCTTTGCAGAATCCCCAAACCCCAAAAGCCGTGATCTGGTGCATATTCAAGTAATTTTGACTTGTATATATCATAGGAGATTCCCAGGAGGCCGCCCGGTTCGTTCGATTAGCCTAGTCGATGGTCTTCATGGGCTTACTGATCCCACACAAACTCTGGGACACTGATTCAACAATTTAATCACTTATAGACACTGATGGCTCATAAACAATCTGTTTGGTAATTTTCTGCTTCCTTAATTTTATTTGTTTTTTGTAATTCATTCTTGACATATATGGGGCGATCAACAAAAAAAAATTTGTTTTTCTCTTAAGCAGGTTAAATAGGGATATCTTGTTTTTCTCTTAAGCAGGTTAAATAGGATATCTTGACTCTGGTGGCTTATTAGTTCTCTTTCTCTCTCAGGCAGTCTAATGTAAAGTTGTATCAATTTGGGTGGTGGAGTGCTCCATCAATGTGCCATGTTGCAATTTCATCAATGTGCTGTGCTGTGTTGTATATCTGAATTTCCGAATGTGAAAGAGTAGATTTCCCGGCCCTTTGCAACACCATTTCCAGCATATCTTCTGGGTACTTGATAGAGGAGCTGATGACCTTCTAGCGTGATCTCTGCAGAATCAAACATCAGCGTCACGGTGCTCAGCAGCTACGAAAATGGCACACGGACGGGTCGCTGGTAGCAGAGATCCATAGGTCCCTAGAACACAAAATTTTTGCCCATGGGTTTCATTAGGAGCCTGCGGTTCTGCCGTGCAAACTCCCGCTTCAGCTGATTATACGCCTCCCCCACAAGAAATGTGAACTGAGTTCTGGAGTTGATCATGGTCTGACCTGCGCCCATGTGGTCTGGTAGGAACACAGACTTGGGGATGGGGAGAAGCTTGTTTCCAAGCTTGATGCTCTCTAACCTAACGCTGTAGGCCGCTCTGTTGAAATACGGTAGCGGAAGTGCTATTGTGAAGAGCTGCGTGTAGTGCAAATATTTGGCAAAAGGAGAATTTCCGAAGTAAAGGAGTCCTGGAGAATCCTGAGAATGGAAACGATCGGCGATACAGTATGAGAATTTGGGCGGAATATTAAGGGTTTGCAGTTGAGAAACGAAGGATAAAGCCCCACGGTTGAGACCCATCAAAGCCGGCGTGCCCGCCAGGGCCGAGGAGGCGCAACCGAGCACCAAGCCGGGAATTCGGAGAGCAGTTGCCCTTGTGTTCGAAGGCAGAAGGCTAACCACATCGCTGGTGAGGTTTCCCTCGACGTCCGTCCTATCACCGTATGCGCATGTGAAATGACAGAGACGTTTGGCATCGCAACTGGCTGGAAGGGGAAAGTCCACGGTTTTTTTAGTGCAGATGGGGGATTTGCAGGGTACTGCCTTATAGGAAGAAGAGAGAGTATGATCAAATGCAGGGGTTTTCGAACAATGGAGCCAGAAGAGCTCGCTGCCTGTGTCCAACACCATGCGTTGCTTCTGGGGAGGAGTTCCCAGCATGGCTTCCACCATGAGAGCAGGGCCGCTATAGCGAAAGGTCACTCTAGCCGTGGCTGCAGCCTTAGATGCTGAAAGATTCGCGTTTGTCTGGTTCTTCACTGTTTTACTGAGAGAATTTATGAGAAATGAAGGACAAGTAACAGCGGTGGTCGTAGTTGGGGAGAAAAGTGGAAATCCATGGCCCTCGCCATGGCTGGACGTTGCATTTGGATGGAGATTGAAGAAGTGACTCACATTCAATGGATCGGTGGTTTCAGGCGCCAGATGTCTTAATCCATTAATGCTAGAAAGGAACATCGATATGAGCACAAAAGGCATGAAGAGGAAAGGAGAGAGAACCGAGATCGCAGCCATGGGTGTAGAATGATGAAAGCAGGGCTCTAGAGTGATCAGAGACACAATGGATATGTGTTCTATAAATGAGTTTTTAATGAAAAGAGAGGGGAAACACCTTTGCCTCCATGTTCATGGCACAACTTTTCCATTTCTGTAGAGTTTGGTGGAAAAGTGTGATGGAAGACAAGGATGTCTGTCCATCCATTCCCACAGTGCTCTCGAAAAGAAATTATGGCCCATATATATTACATTGTGGTTGGAATGCGCAATATCTGTCGCCATTCAATTTTATATTTTCAGTGGTCCAAGAAATTTTTTTAAATCTGTTGCAATGAGGTAGATTGAATAAAATAATTTTTTTTATAGGGTTTATTACTATTTAATTTTATAATTCATTTTATTTATTTATATATATATACACACACGAACACGAACCTAAATGAATCTCATCAAAAAATTCGAACTCAAACCAATCCTAATCATTACCGAACCCAAACTTGAACCCGAACGATGTGACATTGACTTCATTGATCTTGGGGTTAGCCTAAATAGTTAACATTTGTTAGTTGTTCGCTAAGAGGCTAGATGCTACATCTACTGCTCAAAATCAGCCTCACATTTCTGAAATTGCCTATGCTTAGCCCTTGGATTTGCTTTGCAAATATCTGTCCATTTGCTCACACCCCAAATAGAAGTGTAGGTGTCTTAGGGTTACTAGGCCAAACCCATAGAGTTTTAAAGCATTCACATGATAGGCTTTGGCATTATGCTTATGTGCATCCTTGTTACCTAATTTTATTTACCTTATGCTTATGAGCATTATGCTCAAATGAATACACTATCACAAACCAAATTTAATAAAGAACAGTGATGTCATATTTAGCATGGTTTCGAATATTATATTTTGACTTTCTAATCTCACTATACAATTATGGTTTTCAATGTAGTATCATTCTATATATGTATATTATTCTTTATAAAATATAATAATAATATCATGGTTTCTAATGGAATTAACTTTTTAATAGAAATATATCAACATGTTTTCCAATATTATGTTTTGACTTTCTAAATGCAATATACAATTATGGTTTTCAATGAAATATATTGGTAGGGGATAGTCATGGTGGTTATTGCCTTGGTCACTAGCAAGCTTCATATATGCTTGGAGGTTTTTTGATTTTGGGTAATTAACTTAACCTCTTGATTTTGGGTAATTAACTTACTCTAAAATGAAATGATACATTCGATGTTTCCTTGTAATATAGATATAAACAAAACATCTAAAGAAAAGTAATTGCAAAATGATCCAGTCCAAGAAAACAAGGTTTTCCACAAACCAATTAACTCTTCTAGAGAAATTCAACAATTCCAATTTAATAATCCTAGCGGCCTCTCTTTGTACCTTTCGGGACAATTGCTAGTTTGTAACACAATGAGATATTATGAGTTGTTTTTTACTAAGTTTAATTTTATTTATGTTATTGAACTATTAAAATTATTGGGCTTAAAATAGCCAGAACAAATACTATTAATTATTATTTAAAAGACTTTGGATCAGATTATTAAAAGAATTAAAGAAACAATTGAACAAACTTCTGAGTACAGTTACAACTGCTCCTTCACCCTTTTTCCCTGAAGGGGAAAAGAGGGCAGAACCCAAGGGAAAAAAGGAGGACTGTGTGGCATTCTTCCTTAAGTTGGCGAACATAACCAGTGGGAAAGAAAGTGAGGTAACAAGCTGCGAGGTATGGGACTTGAGGCTGGACAGAGTCCTGATGCCCAAGGTACCTAGTTGTTCCTTATTGGCAGAAGTGGAAGGGCTCGGAGGGGGAACTTGGACGTAATTGCCGGTTCTGAGGCTGGGTGGTGAGATCTTCCGAATTATTTAACTTATATGTAACAAAATACAAATAAGTAATACTGACATGGTAATCATTATCAGTAGAATAGTTGAATGTTTACTGTAAATTGAAATGATATAGTAATAGTGAATGACCTGTTTACTGTAAGTAGATAGTTTGGAAATGGTTTAATATAGATTATGGTTATTCACTAATTTCTGGGTAGAACAGTAAGGCAAGTAGTTGATGCATGCTTTCCCAATAGATACTGATACACCTCTAGAGAACTGTACATTGTCAGTTAACAATTAATGCTTAACTAATAAGCAATATAACATTATAGACGAATGTCAATTTTATCTAGAAAACACATATGTATATAAACTGTAAAAATGCCTATTAGTTTTCTGTAGAAATAAATAAATAAATGATACAAAATGTAGGCATATCATACAACAACATATATGTCTAAATATCAGACCTTCCGTCATACACAATAATTTCTTTAAAACTGAAGGAAGAAATTTACTCGACAAACCCTTCCCTATGTTTCTGATTAATTACATGATTTCTTTGTAGTTACTAGGGTTTGTAGCTGCGAACAAGTTTGTAAAGAACCCATCCGTAGCCATGTACCTTTGTTTATTAAAAACTAACCCATGAACTCTAATTTTACTAACGCACATATATACATAAAGTATTTTAAGAAAGGAGAAAATGAATGACGTAACCGGTATATCAACTGAGAAAAATCGCGCACAACATAAATCCTCAGTAATAAACCAAACCCCAAAGCTCAACACTAGCTGTAGAACAACAGGGGTTTACATAAATAAACACGAAAGCATTCATTAATAAGTTTGTCATAGTTATATTCCGTCGAATTCAATCCATTCGAAGAACATTTCACAAAATTATAGTTAAGTTTTATCATAGGCTCGACTCAGAAGAGCATGGAACTGTATTAATTATGGGCGGCTAGTTTGAACAGAAATAAACCCAAAACTTTCATTATATTACAAATTATAGTCTAAAACTCATTCTGGCTGAAGCCGCAATATCAAACAAATTACAAGCTCTCGACACCATCTGTCTCAGAGAAGATTCTCTGAACCAAGGCATATTAAACAAGTTGCCAACACACCTGGAAGGAGCAAGGAGAAGCGGAGTTCAGCACTGGAATCATCCTCAACAATGCACAAACCGAATGAGGTTTTTGAACCAGTCCCTGAGGTAATACTTGCACAACAAATCATCATGAGAAGGGAACCACCTCTAAGATCATTCAACAACATTCAACCATGAAATGTAAGTAGGTTTACCTATAGGAGAGTTGGGAAGCCATTGAAGCTGCGACTGAACCTGTATGGAAATAGACCACCTCAGGGAGGGAAGATTTGGACAAATACTTACAAGAAGATTAGTGACATTACTTCAGTGGAACGAAGGTTGCCTCGGGACATTGGAGCATTGATCCTTTCTTGAAGACCGAAAAGGACTTAGTCGGGAACTCCATTGCTGCCTAAAATGTCATTAATTCGTTAAACAATCCCAGAACTGTATTAATCCAACCTCAGTGGAAGAAGTAAGGCATAACAGCATGACACAAGAAGAATGGGGACGAGGATAGCACCTGGAGTCTTAGAAGCAACCTGGCATAAGAGTTTCAGAAGTTCGCTATGGTAGAGCAGAGTGACGAGGTAAAGGCGAACCAAATGAATGACTCCTTTTGCCAAGATAGTCAAATAAACCTTCATCCAGGCCGGAGCAATCAACACCATTAATCGATGTCGATCGGACGATATACAGGCAACCAACCCAACCTCGGGATCCTTCCACGGTAAGTTAAGTATGGATATTAACTCCATCACAAGTGGCGAGTACGAGAACGTGTGTTCTAGGTAGGAGGACACCTCAAGGACCTGTAACATTAATGGCAGGCAGCTTACTCGAGGAAGTTGAGGGAGCGTTGGAGAAATACCGTTAGCGGTGGGATGAACCACGTAGGCTGCCTCTTTCTGACTCCGCAACTCCAACTCTAACCCTTTAACAAATATTAACCCAATACATTACCATAACAATCATGCAAGGCCATGTAGGATGTACCAATGGGTAGACAAGGCATTAATATCATAAAGTTTTAATGCTGGTTAGATTAACATAGTATATTTTATATATATATATACATAGGTAGGATGTTACAAATGGTATTAGAGCTCAAGCTCGCATACTGAGACCTCTAAGTTGTTCTAACAATCAATTAAGTTGTGATGTTCTTATATATATATGAAGCAAGATAAACTAAGTTTTGACCAATTGTGAACACAGAAGGTGAATTAGCATGAAGGATAAAATGCATAGGAGCCCCATATCGTCGAGCTATCTGGAGGTGCCTTATGTAGAGGCCAACCCAGAATTATGGGTGCAATTGGGAGACGAATGGAGACAGGCTAACACTGCCTTACTCAAGACAGTACAACAGCTTCAAGCAGAAATGATGAACCTCAGAACAAACAACGAATGATTAAGACAGGAGCAAGAAAAGATTCCTAAAATTTTGTTAGATCGGAAAAATCAGAGAGGAGCAGATCCCAGTACATAAAATAGAGAAAAGACCCCAACTGCTCATAATGAGGAAGATCATGCAGAATTTGTAGAGGGTCATAAAGAAGAAGATGAAGGGCGTTCATATAACCTTTTTGACCAAAGAAAACCAAAAAGACCAAAGATAGAATTACAAGGTGAGCTAAAAAAAATCAGACCCTCACTGTTCGAAGGAGAGTCAGAATAAGCGGTGGAAGTTTGGTTGATAGACATGGGTAAATGCTTCCATATTTATGAATATACTGAAAAAATTAAAGCAAGGCTGGTAGTTTACCAATTACGAGAAAAAGCTACCCTGTGGTGGGAAGAAATTAAAACCGTAAGGAAGATTGATGAAGAACAAGTAACATGAGAAGAATTCCAAAAACACTTTAAAGAAAAATATTTAACAGAACGTTATTATGGTGAAAAAGAAAAAGAGTTCCATGAACTAAGACTGGGAACCTTGACCATCGATGAATATGTAGCACACTTTGCTTCCCTGTTGCGTTACATTCCATATATGCAAGAAGAAAAAGCTAAGATCCAATGGTTTATTAGCATTTTGGCCAATTTCATGAAGGAGAAATTAGAATTCGACTATCCCAGAACCATGGACGATGCAGTTTGGAAGGCTCGCATTTGTTATTAGTAGATGAAGTAGAAAAATGAAGGATCTAAAGGAGTTGCTGCCAAGAAAATGAAGAATTTTCCACCAAACAGACATTAGAAAAACATGCATGGCAGAAACAATCAACAAAGGACTTTTGGAAAGTTTGTAAGAAACCCACCCAGAACTTAGAAATTCACTGAGAATAGACAACCTGAAGGAATTAGCAGAACTGTTACTGAACATCCTGTCTAGTCAATTTAACGTCTTAAATTGCTCTACATAAATTACCAATCCGGGTATCGTAAACTGATGAAGTGTGATGCACCATATGTGCTTAGTTAACCTTTTTCTTACTTCGTTGTTTTATAGATCTTATTTTGTTTTGGGGTTTTGTTTTTGTTGGTTTCCTAAAGTGTCTAATGCAAATGGAAATCCTATTCTAAGGTCTTAAGAATACTTTTAAAGGACAAGTATGGATGTAGATTTCAAGACAAAGTCTATGTCCCTAATGGTAATTTCCAAAACTTAGCACTTCAAAAGATCTTAAAACATGTTATTGATGGAGTTAGTACTTAAACAAAAGTGTAAATATGCAGCTACTTCAATCAAAATAGAATGCAACAACCAAACAATGAGCTAGTGACTATGAAACCCAGTATCCTTGCTGCTGTATAAAAAGAAAACTGAACTTAAAGCAATTCAAAAACTGTAAGCAAAGTAACCTAAATCATATTACATCAACTCATATTCTGACCCCTCACCATTCGACTCACTCTGGCTATAGGAGGTAATCATAAACAAATTGAGCAATATGATATCTAATTTGCATAAAATGAAACTAATATTAAACTACACATTCATACTTCAATCCCTCACCATTTGACTCGCTCTGGCTATAGGAGGTAACTGAAAATGACATGAGCAATTCAATAATTAACTTGCAGAAAAATAAACTAATATCAAACTACGCATTCATATTTCAATCCCTCACCATTTGAGTCACTCTGGCTATAGGAGGTAACTGAAAATGACATGAGCAATTCAATAATTAAGTTGCAGAAAAATAAACTAATATCAAACTACGCATTCATACTTCAATCCCTCACCATTTGAGTCGCTCTGGCTATAGGAGGTAATTGAAAATGACATGAGCAGTCTAATATCTATCTTGCAGAAAAGTAAATGAACAAAACAAAAATGAAAGAAATAAATAGTGCTGGAATTAGAACTCAGAAAATAAATCAGCAGAAGGACAAGATAATTCCATCATGTCATTAGTCATTAAAAAGCTATGTGCATTACTAATCTACAATCAACCGGTTGAACACACTTGCATGAATTAAAATTGCATGAATGAAAAATCTAGTCTATCAAACTTGAAAGAAATCAAATGACATAATGAAATCAAAGCAAAATTTACAAAATGAAATCTACTCTACCTTACATTCTAATATGCTCCATGACATCTACTTCACATCTCCTTCCATGTTGAGAACATCAAAGCTTTATTCAAATTCTTCAAAATTACAAAGTACAACAAAGTTCTCCAAAGCTTTCAAAAGCCATCAAGGAAGAACTACAAACTCCAAGCTAAAGAACTCACAAGCTAAAAGACTTAAGAACTAACAAATGAAGGAGAGAGATCTCCTATTTATACAAAAAGATGAGAACCATCTCATTAATGAGAGTCCATGAATCTCTCCCTCTACCTCTTGAGTCCTAATCAAAATAGGAACTGATAAGACACATGTCTTCTTAGAGTTACAATACAATTAGGAGATTTGACACATACCCTCATGATCCCATGATTCTTTCCACTCAAATTAGAATTTGGCCTTAGAGTGCCACATAAGGGTCTTCTAGAAGCCTTCTTTCAACTTACACATGTCAAAAATCTCAACCCATTTGTTAGGTATAATCATATGCACATTATTTTCTAATTTTTAACCACAAATTCACTTAAAAGGCTTAGAATTAATAAATATTGGAAAAACATAAATGTGTCCCAATGATAATGAAAGTGGGATGAATGTGGTGACATAGTAGTGAAATGGAGGTGATATAATGGACATAATAGTGAAAGTGTAATGGAAATTAATGACATTTTCAAGACTCAACATACCCCCCAACTGAAGCTATTGCATGTCCTCATGCAATATATATTACATTAACTCTTTTGATCCTTGAGCTTTGGCTTAACTTTGCATGATATCATTTGATAACTTCATATTTTTGCAAAGTGTTTTACTTGAATTGCAACATGGTTGGTTCTTATGTTACAACCATTTTTATTTTTATTTTTTATTTTGTTGCATTCTATTTTGATGTTTGAACTTTGCATAATGATATTTTGATTATTTTTTCAAAGTATATCTTTATTGGATTGCATGATGGTTGGTTCTTGTGTGACAACCATGATTTTGTTTGTATCCAATTTATCCTTTAAGCACTTTTTTTGAAAAGCCATTGTATGCTCATAATAACAATGTAATAGTTAATATATGTTGGAAGTATGTGGGCTCCTGAATATGATATGGACATGGCAAAATATGAAGATGAATGTATTCCCCCCCAACTGATGGTATTGACAATTTTATGAAATGAGGAAGAGAAATGTTTTTCCAACAATTATCATTCTAGCTTTTTAAGGAATTTTATGGTCAAAAGTTAGAAAATGACGTACCTTCACTTACCCTTTGGAATGGATGAGCTGTATGTGTAGTGGCTGAAAATTTCTGATCATATTCTTCTTCAAGTGGCTGAACAAGAGGAGTCATGGATAAAGAGATAAGATGACTTTTTATTACTTCTACTAAGACTTGCTGAGTCTGCTCCAAAATGTTGAAAATAATAGTCTTCATGTCTTCAAAACTCATTGGCACAATTCCTACTATGTGAAAAGATGTTCTGATGTTGAACATAATAAGAAATTGTTGACTTAGTGACCATTAATGGAGGCCACTAGTCAACACGAGAACTCTCATCATTGATGACAATGAGAGTCAAGATGCCCAAACACATCTTGCTAGGTACGAATGAATTTGTCGATGTCAAGTCACCTAGAAGATCTGATGAACAAGGGACATTAATGTATTCTCATTGTTTGTCAGCATGAGGACTTGCCATTAAGGCATGCAAGCCTCAAGGTGTTTTTACAAAGAACTTAGACTCAAAGGACTATGGACTCAATAATTTGCATTGAAGCAGGGCTTATTTGCGGAATGAAAATGATACAAGGAATGGAAGATGAAAATGGAAAATGGCAATGGAGAGTAGAAATGGCAATGGACAATAAGCATGTGAATGAGCCTCTTGCTTTTATTTGTGGGTTATGAATGGACAAAAAGAGATGGAAAGTGTATGTGAATGTAAATGGAAAATATGGAGTGAAATGAGGTGAATGGTTTATTATGAAGTATGGATGTGATGGAGACAATAATATCTGAAATTTTTTCAAGTGTTTGGATCTGATTTTGCATCAACATATTTCATCTTTATTGCTGATCATCCTTTTATGAAACAAATTGGTCTCTTAGAGAGACACCATTCTCTTGTAGTTATTTGTCCTTCCTCCTGGAACCTGCAAAAAAAACTAATACTTCTTCTGCAATGGAATGTAAGATTATCAAAGGAGAGAGGTGATCAATCTCTCTAGTTATGATATTTACACACAAAACAAAGAATTTGTATTAATGAAACAAGTCTTCAAAGGAAAAATCAAAAGAATTTATAACTGCTTTGGAATTGGTGCCCCAAGTTGAATTTTGCTTCTTTTCAGCAATTTATTTCATTATTTGCCATCTCAAACTCTAATGATAGATTTCTCATTGTGTAGATCTTGTTGAGATATTTCCAACGATACTTAAATCATCAAAATCTAATTTTGTATGAGAAAGATAGGTTGATTTGAACAATGGGGTTTTTCTGGCTGCGGAATTAGAGAACAGTTAATCGCGCTTGAGCCAGAGGAGTTCTGGGATGGGTGACCTCCTGGGAAGTCCTGGTTACCGGGTGCAAGCCCCGGAAGTGATGATTGATGCTATGTGATTCGTTCTCCACATTTCACTAAGTTTCAATCCCACTTCTTCACCCCTGTGAGCATCACCCGATGCAATGAGTGCTAAGTGAACTATTCAAAAATCATGAGAAATTAGTCAGTTACGACTACCTCTCATGGAAATGGTCATACGTTTGAATGACTTACTTAACGCAGTTGAATCCCAAAAATGATATCTAATATAATGCACTGCGTAAATCCCCCATACTTAAATTCAAAAAGAGTCAAGGGATCTCTACTTGAATGGTTCATGAGGCACAATACTTGCTAAGGTTTTGCAAATGGGGTAGCAAGCTAAGTGGGCTTGATTGTGGGGAAAACTCCACAGTTAAGCGCGCTTGAGCCAGAGGAGTTCTGGGATGGGTGACCTCCTGGGAAGTCCTGGTTACCGGGTGCAAGCCCCGGAAGTGATGATTGATGCTATGTGATTCGTTCTCCACATTTCACTAAGTTTCAATCCCACTTCTTCACCCCTGTGAGCATCACCCGATGCAATGAGTGCTAAGTGAACTATTCAAAAATCATGAGAAATTAGTCAGTTACGACTACCTCTCATGGAAATGGTCATACGTTTGAATGACTTACTTAACGCAGTTGAATCCCAAAAATGATATCTAATATAATGCACTGCGTAAATCCCCCATACTTAAATTCAAAAAGAGTCAAGGGATCTCTACTTGAATGGTTCATGAGGCACAATACTTGCTAAGGTTTTGCAAATGGGGTAGCAAGCTAAGTGGGCTTGATTGTGGGGAAAACTCCACAGTTAAGCGCGCTTGAGCCAGAGGAGTTCTGGGATGGGTGACCTCCTGGGAAGTCCTGGTTACCGGGTGCAAGCCCCGGAAGTGATGATTGATGCTATGTGATTCGTTCTCCACATTTCACTAAGTTTCAATCCCACTTCTTCACCCCTGTGAGCATCACCCGATGCAATGAGTGCTAAGTGAACTATTCAAAAATCATGAGAAATTAGTCAGTTACGACTACCTCTCATGGAAATGGTCATACGTTTGAATGACTTACTTAACGCAGTTGAATCCCAAAAATGATATCTAATATAATGCACTGCGTAAATCCCCCATACTTAAATTAGAGAACAGCTGCGGAATTGGACTTTAGCTGCGAAATGTGCACAGTTTCTATAGCTAAAAATCTTGAATAAAGAGTTAGTCATTAATCTTTCATCATCAGTCTAAAATTAATCAATACCTTCAGAAAGTGAGCAAATAACTTATTCATTTCATTGATTCAAAATTATTATTTTTTTCTTGACATACAGCGACTTAGTGTGGCGACTCAGTGATAACACTCAACTTGACTTCCTTTTGACCGGGCTCTTTTTCATCAAATTGGATAAAATGAATAGGACACCGTCCATGTACTGACATTCCCCCAGCTACCCATGTGGCTTGTTTTGCTTGATGACACCTGCAACCTAGAGTTTAACAAAACAGCTGCAGAAAGTTGAACTAGTTGTGGAAAGTTGAATCAACTGCGGAAAGTGGCTGAAAGAGTCAACCATCAGACACATATCCCTGACTACTCCTTTTATCTAGAAAGTTCAACTAATTTAGCTCTCCCAATGAGCCCATCATTTTTTTTTTTACTTTACTGTTTGCTTGAAAAATAAAAACTTTGAAATATGAAGCAAAACAGTTTTAAAGATGGAAATAGATCAGAGTACCAACTCTTGTGCTGCTCATATATATATATATATATATATATATATATATATATATATATTATTATTAGTATTTGTCACCAACAATTCCTATGCATGCTGTAACGGAAACACCCAAGTCAATCTCAAAATAATTGGGAAGTTTAACGTGCATGTGCATTACCTACTCGACTCATCTCTGAGAAATGGGTCATTCAGACGTGTTGCAGCAGAAGGCCTTGATAATGCCACTGTCATACATTTTCAATAACTTGCCTTATTTCTTGATTGGTAACCTTTTCCACTGCCGCAGGCCTTAGAGCAGAATTCACCTTTTTATAAATTTGAACAATGCCATTGCACGCCTTGTAAGGAATCCCCCGAATAACCAAGGAATAAACATATGCCAAAGGAATAAACATCGACAAGCTATAATCATTTTCATATAATTCTAGTGCCGTGTTTGATCCTCTCATTGTTAAACAGGAAGTAGCGGAACAAGCACAGACGGGTGGCAACAATTTCACGGGTTTTAATGACAGAGAGTCGTGTTCAATTAGGATAAGTCACATAATGGAGAGCCGCCTTAAATCGGAATTGTTGTTAACAAGCGTTAATGAATTGAAAACGGGTGGCATAAGGGAAGAAGACGTGGTGGAAAAAATCAACAAACGGTTAATCATCAGCACGCCATTATTCCAAATCGAAAGCAATTAAATAAACTATCAATTAATTGATTCAAATCTCGTTTTTTCCCCGCGGCCTGCAAAAATGGGATCCAAAGAACCGAGGATCTCTCCCAGACCGCCACGAATCTCCTAAAACAGTTTTTGGGTTATCTAATTGACTCAACTGGCGAAAAAACCCATGTTTTAGTTTTCCAAAATTCGTCTCCGTTTGGCTAGATCGTGCAGTTGAAATTTGACATTTTTCAGTGTTTTGCGTTTTTCCTGAATTAACATTTTTACTGTTCTGCATTATTACGAATTGTTGCATTCGGCCTTAAAATAAATCTCAGAGGGGGAAAAATTGTTTTCAAATGTAATTATAGTGTACGACCCAGTGAATTTCAGTGATATAGCCTCCATGGATTGGGCAGGTTGTGCCAATTCCCATGCCGCTCATATTTTAACGAGTAAAGCGCCAAGCATCCTATGAGAACAAAAATTGTTGAAGGAAAACTATAGATCCTTGGTTTCTTCAGCCTGGACCCTATTTTTTTTTATGATAGTGATTCAACCAGTCGTCCCAAGCTATTCTCAAGGAAATGGAGTTTAAAATCAGATTTTGAATACAAGTAGAATGTCTTTGGTATATTCTTTGTGGAAGACATTGTTATTCTGAAGTCTTTGATGGTTCAAAGACAAGAATTGTTGACAAAGGAAGAGGCGATGTGGCACTTAAATCTGGATCGCTAAAGTTTACAGCAATACAAGATATTTTCACAAGTTTGCTACGTATTGAATGAATCTGAACACAATCTGAAAAGTTGTCAATCAAGAGGGTATTTTAGTCAAGTTTTTCAAAGAAAACGTGAAGGCTGGGAGAATTCATCATAATTGTAACAGGTTTTTTTTTTTTTTTTTTTTTTTTTAAAGAACCAACTAGATGCTTTATTTAGGAGATGCTCAGGCTTATCCAGTGAAGCCTAGGAAATGAAGAATGAGCTTAAGTCCATTTTGGAAAACAACACAGGCTTCAAGGTAAATGAATTGAAATCAGGACTTTGACTGAGGTCTTAGGCTGGTTTTTTATTGATCCGAGCTGGGTAAATATGATGGGATCCATGTCGGAATAATTCTGGAGTTGTCCATGTGGTCGGTTTCTTCACTGGACGCCTGTAACCTGCTAAACCTTGAAACAGCTGTAGAATTCTCAACTAGCTGCGAAATCAGGGCACTTTCCGCAGCTAAGTTGCAAAACCTTATTAAAACATGATACAGTGTTTTGAGGACCACTACAAACCATAACTAGTCAATTTTGGACAATTTGAACCTATCAAAGCAGTTGAGTTCCTCTTTTTTTTTTTTGAATCAATTGAAATGATGAAGTTTATTTTGTCTCCTTTTTTTCTTTCTTTTTCTTTTTTTACATAACAATCCTTTTTCTGATCCTCCAGATCACACAAAGTGCAGGAGGGTAGCATACTCAAGAATTATTATTTTTTTTTACTTAACAAACCTTTTTCTGATCCTCCAGATCACACAAAGTGCAGGAGAAGAGCATACTCAAGAATTATTACAAAAAAAATCAGATGTAATGCAATTTTTTTTTTAATAGTTAGATGTGTGAGATCTCGAACTATATTTTAAACATGTTTCTATTAGTAATAAGATTTTAATGACAACTGACCATTTTTTATATCTTATTAGTAATTGAATTCAATTAAATAAAAGCTTCAAAATCCAAATATTTTAATTTTGATTGAATGTGGATGATACAACATGAAACAAAAACAATACCTACATTGGTCAAAATAAGCAAAAACTCATTAATTAAAGCTAACCAAGAATAGTTTTCTAACAAATGGGCATTGTTTAAAAATGGTCATCTATTATCAAAACCCAAGATGTGAAAGATAAATAATATATAAAGTGGGCGAGCTTTTGTAGAAACAAAGTTTAGGTCTAGAAAATCTAACAAGTAGTAGAGGATCATTTTCAACTATTGAATTGTATATCCTACACAATTTGTGTAACTTTTGGTTGTTCTTGCCGAAAAAGTTAGGTAGAATATATTTGTATAAATAACGAACATATCCTTTTTTTAATTAAAATTTTGAATACAACAACATGTTATAGAAACAGTGTAACTTTTGGTTGTTCTTGCCCAAAAAGTTAGGTAGAATATATTTGTATAAATAACGAACATATCTTTTTTTTAATTAAAATTTTGAAAATTTTTGAATACAACAACATGTTATAGAAACAAAATCATGGTTGGCTTTCAAATTATATAATTGTTATTGGACATATGATATAAGGACATGAAAAGGAGGGATTGTGTGAAAATCACTTATCGTGAGATGTAGATTGATTTTGGCATCATTTTCAGGTTTTGATGAAGATCTCGTAAAGTATATTTCCATGATGTCATTAGAATAATAAAAAGTCAAGGGTCATTAATAAAAATCAAATGAAATTTATGGGTTATCAATATAAGTAAGGGAAAATTTGTTTACAAGTGCATTAGATGAAAATAATAGTCCATAATGCACAAGATGATCATTATATCATTAATTTTCTACCAGAGATGATCATCACAAACTATGTACTATCTAGGTGAATTCTACATCACTTTGTACTTGAACTGAAGTGAATAATTGATGAGTTGGTTATTGCAATTGAATCAATTTTTTTTTATATATTTTAATTTTTTGCATTGTATATAAATATGTCATTTCCAAAAGAGCACTACCACATTAGATATGTCAACAATATCATTTGTCTATTGCACTTTGGTATTCCATGAGGGTATGACGAGCCATTGATTTGCATTACGATTAAGATAATGTAAGTTATTGGTTCAATGATCTCTCAAGTGATTTTTTAGGAAAATATTATCCATGATGCATATTAATTCTTAAAAAAGAGTGAAATCATGCACAAACAAGTTGGAATAATCATCTGCTTCCCTAACTTCTAAAATTTGTATCTTTTTTTTACATCAAGAAAAAGCAACTTTTTTTCTCTGTGTATTTTAACTTAATCAAAACAATAATAATACCAATGTTAAAAAAATAGAATAAACAAATAAAATTCCACTTAAAAATTTGTATAAATTTAAATAAACTTCAAATTAAAACCATGAAAATTTATTAAATTAATTTGAAAAAAAGAGTTAAACCAATTACTATTGTCACTCCACATAAAGGTTAGGTATTAATAATCTACCCATTCCTATCGCTTTTATTGAAATTAATGATCATCTCTGGTTTATTTTTAATTAAATTTCTAGATTACTTAATCATTATTTTGTAATTACAATGTAATTTGTAGTGCACAAAATTTACATTGGGTATGGAAAGAAAAGTAATGTTAGGCCAAAAATAGTCAAAGTAACAATGAAAAGAAGAAATGCACAGTATGACAACATAATTTAAAGTTAATTTATTTTAAATTCTTTTGCACTTTTATTCTTTCACTTTTGAAGATTAATTTGTAAATTGATTAATTGGTAAATTTATTAAGTTTAATAATAATTGAATTTTAAAGTTATATTCAAATTAGAAATTAAATTAGTTGTGAAATTTTATTATTTATTGAAAAAAAACTCTATTTTATACAATCATTTGATTATTAAAATTTACAAAATACATATACTCAATTTACTTTAAATTTAAATTTATAATTGTATAATAAAAACACTCATTATAAATACTTTTTAATTATTAAACACACAACTTATAGTATAAAAAAATCTATTTTAAAACTTAAACTCTAAAATAAACATTACCTCATATCTCATATTATATCAGAATACTATATTAATTTATAGAAAAAAATAAATTTAAATTAAAAATTATTCTAATAATACATAAGGAAAAATATAATTTAATATATGTACATTATAATAAATATGAAATTTATTTATTTATTTATTTTAACCAATAAAATAATAATAAAAATATAAACCTTCTAAATATTATTGTAAATATGAATTTAAAAACACCAATATATAATTTACAATATTCATAACACAATTATGGAACAATTATCAATAATGTAAACCATTTTGTTGTGAGATTTTGAACCCCATGGATTAAATTTCAGAGTACTGGAAAGAGTAAATATAAAAGGCTTTAACTATGGGTGACGCAACACTAAGTCCATGCTATTGGCATAGTGACGTGACTGCAATTATAAAGTGACATTGCAGTTTTTCCGTAAGAATTATGTAAAATGTGTCTATTGCTACTAAATAATTTAGTTAGAGATGGTAAATTGGGTTGTGAAGTTAATTTATGATATATATAATTATGTATTTTTATATTTATTTATATATATATGTGTGTTTGGTTATATTTTTATTTTAATTCATATATTTTATTTTGATGGTTAATTGTTAGTTTTTAGTATTGATTTATTAAAAGTTAAATTGGATTTTAGAAGATAAAAAACTTTTAGAAAAAAAGAAATTGCCAAATGCTAGATGTTATTATTTATAAAATTCATTAGAGCGACAGATATCCACATCTCTTTTCAATGCCTCAATAGTGAATCTTTGACATCATGAAATCTAGATATGAGCTATTATTGTTCTAATTTAGGGGATTTAAGAAATAAATATAGGAGGCTTTGGAAGGAGAGGACAATGTGTAGATAGTTTCAAAGATATTAAAAATTTCAATAAAGTCATTGAAATCAATTAATTTTAGGAAATATTTTCTTTTTTTCTTCTTAAAGTGATTTATATATTTAGTGATAAATCATCTTTGCAAGCATTTATATACAATTTTTGTGAGTAGCCTTTTGTTTTTTGTTGTTTTTTTTCACTTATTTCTATTAGATTTTGAATGTCTTTTTTTCCATACACCAAATAGGAAAATAACATTAATGAAAGTATCTTTGCAATTAATGACACTCCCTATGTTTCTAGGCTTTTTAACAAGGTAAATTAAAATTGTCAATTCACTAGTTTTTCTTAACAAATTATGGTTGAAAGAAATTACAAGGGGAAATAGATGCAATGGCATAGAGACAAGAGTTTAGATACACTCTCCAGATGACATAAATGAATAATACACCTATTGGTCAATTCATTCAACATCAGTAAATGGTGCATGTTTTCATTGTGGGTTTCATATATTTATAGTCATATCATTTAAAAAATCATTAATGATGTATAGTCACTAACTCTAAGCAATGTTAGTTAGGTAAAAGAAACACATGTATGATATGATTGCTTTATTTTTGTCACTTGACCATTAGTTCTAAATTGACTATTGCCTTGTCTTTTTCACTTTTTAGGTTTCCAAAATAAATAGATATAGTAAAATTTAATTTTTTTTGTCATGAAACATTTAATAAAATTGACAAATCATTATTATGCTTCTAGCAAAAGCTTAGCCTTTAGACATAGAAATATAATCATATTGCTTCTGACATGTAGTAAATCTATATATGAAAGTTTAGTTAAAAAATTACAAAATACAAAAATTCAAGTTAGCATCATCTTTTACATAAGAAAAGATGATCTAAACAACCAAACATAAGATAATATCTCTACCTTCTGACTTATTGCTACAAAGTTATGCTAACAACAATTGAAAATTTTCATAAACTACCATAAATTTCATAGCTTCCATTTAAAAAAAATATATAATTATCCTTTTGCTACTACAAATAAATGTCATGCAATGATTCTCTATTGCTACAAAGTTATACTAACAATATCAATTAAAATTGAAAACTTTCACAGACTGCCTTAGATTTCGTAGCTTCCTCTTACGAAGGAAAGTATAATAGAACCTTTGGTTTTTTTTATATCTAAATATAAATATTTAGATATTTATAATCTCAAAACTAATATTACTTTACAAATGTTGTGACAAAACACTTTTTTTTATTACAAATTGGCTAATTTCCTAATAAAAAATCACTTACATAAACTATATAACATTTTATTCATTAAATTTATTTAAAAAAATCAATTAACTTAAAAAATAAATAAACATATATTCTAAACATACAAATATAAAATGAATGTTTGCCTTAAATAAATAGAAAAAGAAGAAGAGAAGCTTTTCTGGTTTGAAGCGGCACTGAAAATTATAAAATATATTCTCAATACACTTAATAATTTAAAAAAAAAACAGGCTAAGTTAACTCAATATCCTAAAAATATATTAGAAAGTTGATAGTGTTTTATAACATGAAAGCCCTAGGCCAAGCCCTGAAACGGGAATGGCACGTGGTATTCCAATTATGCTTAAATTGAGTTTTAATCGAAGAACGTAACATATCATTCTCACCATTTTTATTGCTATAATTTTTCAATTATATTTTTTCCTTCACTCATAAGTTAGTTAATTAAAGGGGAATATTTTTTAATAAGTATTGTTTTCAGTATTAAACATTCATTTTGCAGAAGAGAATATTAAAATATAATTAGTATTTATTTTTAATTATATATATAGAGAAAAAAATATTTAATAAAAGAAATAGTAAAATATAATTAAAATTTATTTTTAATGTTATATTTTTTTAAGTTAAAAGAATATTAAAATTTAATTAGAATTTTATTATTTGAAATAACATTTGATTATTTTATTTGAAATTATTTTTATTAAAATTTGATGATATAATTTTTGGAAAATATAATTATTTAATTATTTAAAATATATAAATAAATTTTAAATTATAAGAACTTTGTTAAAACACTTAATAATTAAAAAAGATGAGTTTCCAACTTAATATTGGTTGGACCACGAGTCGATGTTTAGCAGGTGAGAGACGGAGCAGAGGAAAATGACGAATTAGGATTTCTAACAAACCCTTCCACGACGCAGCGACAGAGAAAGCAGACTCTCAGAATTAAGTAGTTCTGCTGCCAGCGTGGGTCTGGCTGAATTGGTAGAAACAAATAATGAACATTCAGATGGGGGAGGCCACAGGGCCTCCCCCCAGAGTTCGCAATAATGGAAATCGGCCTCATGGGGACGAAAATGAACAACCCTCAACTGGAAGAGCAGAACAGCCATCGGTACAGCCTGCGCAGCAGCAGGGGAAGAACGAAATGGCAGATCTGAACAATGAAAAAGAGGACAACCCAGCAACACCTGAAGAACCAAAGAAGGCCATGTCTTCCACTTGCAAGCCCATTGCAGTGGAACGACCCAAGATTAATCTACCCAGTCATAGAATCAATGCACAAATACAATATATGAAAGACCATGCGCTGATAGGTAAATTCATAGGCCACTACCTACCGAAAAAGCTCTGCAAGGATGGATAACCTCAAAGTGGAATCCCAAGGGACATGTTACCCTACAACTAGGCCCCAAAGGTTTTTTCACAGCCATCTTCAACTGCATTGAAGACAGAAATCGCGTTCTAGATGGAGGACCCTATTTCTTCAATGCTTCGGTCTATATCTATGAGATTGGATAGAAAGATTCAATCCACACAAGGAAGACTTCAGCTAGGCATCGGTCTGGATTCACATGTATTCCTTACCTCTGGAATACTGGGATGAAGAATCACTTAAAGCTATTGGCAACGGGCTAGGAGAATTCATAAAGATTATAGAGGAAACAAAGCTTCGCCGGTACACCAGATATGCTAGCATTTGCGTTTATATGAAACTAGGCAAGGCACTTACTGATTCGGTAAGTCTCCTTCACAATGACTTTGAATGGATTCAACCCATAGATTATGAACATGTGCCCTTTAGATGTAGGAAATGCCACACCCATGGACATTTATTCCGTGATTGTCCTCTAAATACCTCTCCTAAATCTATAGACCATGTGGGAAAATCTAATGCTGAAGGGTTTACCAAAGTTGCTAATAGAAATAAGCATAACAAAAAACCCCCTACAGCACCAAAAAATGCAATACCATCCTCTGATGCACCATCCTCCAGCAACAATTTTGACCTTCTGTCAAACCTAGATATGGCAGAATCAGATACTTCTAATATAGTTAAGACAACTTCTGCGCCATCCACCAAAACTTTTGCTGTACCTACTCCTAATGATGATAGTCAACCATCCTTGGCGACTAACTCAGATGCAAAAGGAATGGACATTGACAACTTGCTGACAGACCCACTCAAAAGAAACCACCATATGGATGAGAGCAGTCAACAAAGTCACATGGAAGAAGAACCCGAAAGCTTTGATTTAGGAGACCTAGACATTTTCATTCTAGAACGAGCATGCAAAAAGAAAGAGTTCGACAAAATACTGGACAGGCAACTTGAAAATCTGGAAGTGGTACTCTCAAGAGTGCACCAGTATAGCACCCTAGGCATACAACAAGGAAGCAGCTGGGATGGGAAACACATCACCAAAGATGGGAAGAAAAGAGGCAGAAAGATAGATTTACAATGCACCATCCTCATTGGGGAAATGCTAGTTGAGTCCAGTAGGTGCTCCAAGTTGACTAAATACCATAGATCCTTACCTACTGGTCAATCATGAAGCTCATTTCATGGAATGTTCGAGGACTTAACAGTCCCGGGAAGTACATGATGATAAAGAACATGATACAACATGAGAAACCACATATTTTCTTCATGCAAGAAACAAAATGTAATACTAGCACATTAGCTTCCATTTTATCCAAAGCTTGGTCAGGATGCCAAACTGTCATGGTAGATGCAATGGGAGTGTCGGGGGGGCTTGCTATAGCTTGGAACACACAACACATCTCCCTTACAGCCTTTCATGCATCTCATCATTTTATCCAAGCCACTTTTGACATCATTGGAACTAATATACATGGTCACTTGACAAATGTATACTTCCCTCAAGATTCTATACAAAAGAATGCATTTCTAAAATCGTTGGAAACTCTCAATTCCATAAGAACACATCCACTCTGGATCATAGGCGGTGACTTCAATATGATCACTTGGCTGGAGGAAAAAAAAGGAGGCAGAAGGTAGCTAGATAGTGAAAGCAGTAGCTTCAAAGAATACATTCAAAAGAATTGGCTAATTGATTTACCATTTGATAATGGTCTTTTCACATGAAATAATAAAAGGACAGGTTCTCAACAAATCACATCCAGGTTGGATAGATTCCTCATCTCAGATAACTCAGTCCATCTAGGAGGTGATATTACCGCCTCAATACTCCCCATTACAGGCTCAGATCACTGGCCCATTTCCCTGCAATGGACGGGTCCTGGAAACTCAAACAAGAAACCATTCAGATTTGAAACTTTTTGGCTCACTCACCTTGATCTCAAAAATATAGTCAAATCAACTTGGGAGAGCTTTATTCCCTCTAGTGGCTCAACTATGTATAAATTCCAACAGAGGTTGAAGCATATCAAAAGGAAAATCAAGCACTGGAATCACACCACATTCGGTAATATTTTTCAAGGTCAAAAAGTGCTCGAGAAAAATATGATAGAGCTACAGTAGAAGATCATTATAGGAGGCAGAATCGAGACTTTAGCAAGTCAAGAACAATCTTTTCTCACGCAATTAGAAGAAAGAAGGAAACAAGAGAGATGCTCTGGAAACAAAAGTCAAGAATCAAATGGCTAAAAGAAGGGGAAAGAAACACCAAATTCTTTCACCACACAACTATCCAAAGAAGAATGAATAAAACTATTGCGCATATTCAAAATCCACAGGGAGAGAGAATGGAGAAACATGAAGATATTGAAAGAGAGCTCACTAATCACTTCAAAACAGTACATCAAGAGCCGCCTATAGATAGACAGCCTGCAATAAATGAAATACTCCAACATATTCCAAGAATTATAATAGAAGAGCATAATCAGCTCTTGCTGCGACCGGTTACTATGATGGAAGTAGAATCTGCTTCAGCTCAACTGAAAGATGGGAAGGCTCCTAGACCTAATGGCTTCACCTCTAACTTCTACCATCACTTTTGGGATTTAATCAAAGAGGAAGTCTGGAAAGTGGTAGAAGAATCACGAGCTATGCATTGGCTACTTCCTTCTCTCAATGCAACATTCATAGCTCTCATTCCCAAAGAAGATCAGCCGAGTACTCCGGAGAAGTTCAGGCCCATCGCTCTATGCAATGTCATATACAAAATCATTTCGAAAGTCATTGCCAATCGCCTCAAACCGCTTCTCCCTCTTCTCATTTTTCCGGAATAATCTGGCTATGTTGAAGGACGTCAAATCTTGGATGGCATCATATTGACTCATGAAATTATTCATTCATTGAAGAGCAACAAATAGGCAAGTATGCTTCTAAAAATCGATCTTTCTAAACCTTTCAACAAACTAAGTTGGACTTATATAAAACAATTGCTTACTGCCTTTGGCTTCAGCCCGACCTGGGTTAGATGGATTATGAATCTCATATCCTCCCCCTTCTACTCCATCCTAGTTAATGGAATCCCCTCCAAACCCTACTCCCCATCCAGAGGAATCCGTCAAGGTGACCCTTTATCCCCCTTCCTCTTTATTATTATGGCAGAAGGTCTGGGTCGCCTTATAAAGAATGTTGTTCAATCTCACGACCTCAGAGGCATCTCTGCCCATGGAACCTCTGCTATAACTCATCAACAATTTGTTGATGACAATATGTTGTTCGGACATCCTTCTGTCAGTGAAGCCCATGCTTTCAAAGCTCTGTTAGACACCTTTTCCATGGCCTCAGGAACCACCATTAATACTACTAAATCTCAATTTTTTTTTCCACACTCCTCCTACCACCCAAAGAATAATTGCCAGAATCATAGGATTCTCACAAGCTAAACTTCCATTTAAATATTTGGGTGCTCCACTGATAGATTCAGCCTTAAATCATGCCTCTTGGAAACAACTCATTGAGGAAATCGAAAGCTGCTTATCGTCTTGGACCTACAGAACTCTCAACATGGCAAGCAGGCTTATTCTGATAAAGGCGGTTTTAAAATCCATGCCTTTCTATCTCTTCTCAGTTATTACAGCACCAAAATGGGTACTCAAAAAGATCAAATATTTGCAACGCAACTTTTTATGGGGATCCATAGGGAAAATCCATAAATGGGCGCTAGTAAAATGGGTCACTGTTTGCACACCAAAAAAACAGGGGGGTCTAGGATTGTGAGACCCGCAACACAGTAACACATTGATGGGAGCACGAATATGGTGGCAATGGGTTTCAAGCCTACAGAAGCGATGGGCCCAAATATGGACTGTGAAATATGCGAACAATCGTCCGCAGGAAGAGATGATTAGAATGACCTCTACAAACACATGATCTCTAATCTGGAATGCAACAAAACATCATAAAGAGCTAATACAAAAGCACAGCTTCTGGGAGATACGTGATGGTCAAACTGCACATTTTTGGTTGGATTCGTGGTAATAGAGGCCAAAAACTGCAGAAATCCTCCCCCCTCCAAATCATGATGGAAATAACTGCAACCAAACTGACCATGTATCATAGTACTAGACTCAAAGTACCAATCAAGGCTTTAGGAAACACCTGATTAACCAGTAGATCCAGCTTGGACTTGTCTCTGCACTATAGTAATATGGCCCAAAATCTCTACATTCACTTGGTTGCTCTATCATTAGAGAATTCTCACTTGGGATAATTTAATTAAAAGAGGATTCCAGGGACCCTCTTATTATCCTAATTGTCAAAAACAAGGAGAAACTATTCAACATCTCATGGACTCCTGCCACATGGCTAATCAATTATGGGAAAAACTCACCTTCAGATGTCAGCGACCTTGCAGAATCTTGGGGGATATCAAAGGTACCATCTGCAATTGGACCCCTGCACCATATAAAAGCAAACTTTTAAATGCGCTATGGACCATTCTCCCGGGCTTCCTTTTCTGGACAATTTGGAAGGAAAGAAACAAAAGAATTTTCAAAAATCAAAGCACTACTTTGGAGATCATCTAGACCAAGTTATGTCAGAATATTCAAGAAACCCTCACTCTCCAACAGTGGAGTGTTGAGGACTTTCCCACTCAAGCACCGGAATAGAGCATATGGGACAGCTGGAAATTAAAGCTCCCACAGGTTCAAATTAATCCCAACAAAGCATTATCAACAAGCAGCCATCACATTAGAACCCCCCTCCAACAAATGTGATCAAACTAAATTTTGATGGGGCCTCAAAAGGCAACCCAGGAAAAGCAGGACATGGTGGAATATTCAGAGATCAAGAAGGCCGACCTCTGCTAATATACTTTGGTTCAATTGGATGGGACATGAATAACTCTGCAGAACTGGAAGGATTGTGGCAAGGTATGAACCTAGTGCATCAACATAATTTTCATCCTATTATAATAGAAGGGGACTCCCAAATTCTGATACATATGGTTACCCAAATACAACTGGGAACCACAGCTTCGAGAGTCGCTACCAACTGGAGACTAGTGGCTCGGCTCGAACTAATAGAGAAATGGATGAAAAATAGACGAGCTACCACCTTCATTCACGTCAAAAGAGAAAACAACAAGGTGGTCGATCTTTTGGCAAACATAGGAGTTGAACATGATCAGGTCCTACAATCTGGAACAATCAATATTTTACATGACCAAGCTCAATTACAAACCTGCACTAACCTGGTGCACAAGGAATCACATCTCTTGGATGCGAGTGCCCAACAAAGATAGTAAGGTGGTCGCAGAATGGGATGGCATGTGGCCAAACCACATGGCCTTCCATAATTTGGCACATCAGTCTAAAAATGACATTAACACAAGCCATAAATGTCATTTAAGGGGGCGTCGTCTTCAACTAGTCTGTAACTACCCACCTTGGCTCCACACAAAGATGACCTTTGGTGATAATCATACCACCGCACCTGTCCATTCTCCTCTGCCTCTGCAATGTCTCTGCCCTTAGGCAGCTACAGCACCCAGTTCTCGCGCTACCACCGGGAGGTGCTGCAACTTCCTTTGCTGCATTGATTTAGGCCCAAGAACTCACTTTACTCAGAGCCTAGCTTGTCACTTCATCTTCCACTTGGCCTCTGCAGCTAGTCCCTCCTCTGAGCCGCCCGTTAATTCTACTAAGCCCTTGCATCACTCTAAGCCTAATCTCGGAAGAAATTATCAAACATCTGGTGTCAACATGCCAAGAACGCGACATCAAATGCGTAGTCGCAGGGGCGGAAGTAGAGGAAGCTTGACTCGTCCCCCTCATTCTCCGATCTTTGATTCCATTTCCTTTTTGGCCCAGCAGACTACATGGTACTACCCAAACACTCGTAGTGGAAGAGGCCGCTCTCAACTTCATCGCCTCCATCCAACACCCCCTACTTCACCTTCTAGTGGCATTCCTTCCAATCCCGCTTCGCCTCCAAGGGGCATTCCTTCCAGTCCATAGCCACATCTCCATTCCACCCAATTCACCTTTCATTCATCCATGAATAGGCCCATCATCACTGCCACCATCTCCATAACCTTTCACGAGACGGAGCAAGCAATTGAGGGAGGACACCATTCCAGAACCATTGAGGAGCAGGCCACTAAACCAACCATGGTTCAGAAGAGCACTCACAGTGCAGGGATGCGGTAAACGGGGAAGGAGACGGGACAAACAGGGAAGGAGACGGACCAGGACCAGCATGAAGAAGAAGAAGTGGATCCTTACTGTTTTTTTATTGAGGAGGAACAACTGGCGCAACAGGCAGAAAACATGGAGGCTTCAAAGCATGAAGGTGTCGACATGGAGGATTACAGATGCTTCATCGTGGCGGAACACCCATCATCTCTGCCTCGCACCTGACTAGCCACTTTGCCTGCCACGTGTCTGCCACACAGCTTTCCACACAACCTGCCACGTGTCTGCTATTCTTAGGTTTTGGGAATTTTGCTTTTTGGTTTCCTTTAAGGGGTTTTCGGAAAAACTGCTGGTATTTGGTTACTTGGTTGGTTTTTGTTTTTCCTTGAAAAAATGATAAAAAACTGTGTGTAGTTGTTGGTTTCTCCTGCATGGGCAGCACGTTAATTTTCACAGTTTTTTGATTCAGATTGGTTTCCCATTACGGGCAGTCCAGACTGTGTTTCTGTTGTTTTTGCCCAACACTCAGGCATGAGGCTAAAGCCTCAGTGTACAATATTTTTTTAGTAATAAAATTAGCCTAACTTAGAAAAAAACTATTTAAAAAAATAATAATTTATATATATTCATTTAAAAAACTAAAAGTTATATAAATGCAAATAATAAAAGAGTTAAAAAAGGAAAAATAAGGGAGATATATACGTACAATTTTCTAACAAAAGATGAGTCACACTCATCATTGAGGTGTTAATGCGGAGTTTTAATGAAAATCTGTGTTTTGTTTATGGACCATGAAGACAATGTGAAATAGTAATGAAAACATTTATCTAGTTTATTATTTTATGTTTAATGTAGAGTATTTTATTATGTTTAAAGCAATAAAAATATTAATGAAAACTTGTATTTTAAAAGATGAGTTTATCTATATATATAAGAGAATCGTTCCCGATATAATTGAGATTATAATTATTGATTTGTTTTAAATATAAATGAGATTATAATTGTTGATTTGTTTCATATTTATAATATTTTCTTATTTTTATTAAAAATTTATGATATTTGTATTGGTTGTATCTGATGATTAAGATTTTGTTGGATAAATGTATTGAAAATGTTATCTTGGGAAGGATGTAGAGCGGAGCAAATTGCTTATGTTCCAATAACAAAACTCTGAGCAAATTGTAAGAGGTGTGAATAACTTGTCAAAATAATTTCTCGAGTGTATAAGCTTTTATATATATTTTAATTTTAATTTTAATTTTAATGTGTTTATTTATTATTTTGAAGTAGAAAAATTAATAATATTATAAAATATAGATAGAATAATAATTTTAATCTTTTTTAATATATTAAAGAAAAAATAAAATATAATAAAAATTAGAAAAATAAGAAAAAGTGTGTATTTTTTTAAATAATTAGATGTATGTGATCCTCAATTATGTTCTGAACATTTTCTTATTAATAATAAGATTTTAATGAAAATTAATAGTTTTTATATCTTATGAGTAATTGAATTGAGTTAAGTAAAAGCTTTAAATACAAATATTTTACTTTTATTCAATATAGTTGATACAACATAAAACAAAAGTAATACTTATATTGGTCAATATAAACAGAAACTTATTAATCAAAATTAACCAAGACACAATTTTCCAACAAACTAGAAGTTAATGGACACATACAATATTGGCGTTGAAAATGGTCAGTATTGGTGCCAATATTGTAGTACGAGCACTGTGCACCAATACTGTAATACGAGTACTGTGTGACCGTGAAATCAATGGTCAATATTGGTGCCAATACTGCAGTACGAATATCGTGTGATGGTGAAATCATGTCGTACCAATACTCTGTGACCGGGAAATCATTGCAAAATAAGAAAATAACCAATAGAAGGCAAGGAAAATATTTTTTTATAATCAATTGTAATCAAGAAAATTAAAAATAAATATTTAAACAAATAAATATTTTTGTTTTTATAATGTTAATTTTAGATGTGGATTTTTAATTTTTTCACTGCAATTATAAAGTGACATTGTAGTTTTTAGTAAGAATGATGTAAAATGCGTGTATTGTTACTAAATAATTTAGTTAGATAGGGTGAATTGGGTTGTGAGGTCACACTCATATGTAATTATGAATATATATAACCATGTTTTTTAATTTATTTTATTCTAAATGTATACATTGTAATTTTATATATATATATATATAAAAGAGTATCATATCTTTTTTTGTCTCACCAGATGATGTTTTTTTCTCTATAATCATGTTTTCTTTGTACTAATTACATAGACTTGATAGTAGATAGTTTTATGGCTACTTAGATATTATGTTACTCTTTTGAACATAGGAGTTTTTTAGACTATGTGGCATACAGATCTGAAGACTATTGGATGTATTCAGCAAATTTTGGACTTTTATATTCCTCATATAATATATTAAAGCTTTTTTTCTCTCTGGAAGAAAAAAAGTCATATCTTCCTTCTTTAATTTTGTTCATAATTTTATTTTAATTCATGTATTTTATTTTTGATATTTTTATTGTGACGGTTAGTGATTAGCTTTTAATATTGATTTACTAATAATTAAAATTGGATTTTAGAAGATAAAAAATCTTTGGAAATAAAGTAATTGCAAAATGTTAAATGTTACTACGGTCTAAATGATGTAGGGGCCTTAGACTGAGCTCCGATGAAGAAGCGGAGAAGAGCTTGACAATGTGGTGCACTGGCCACATGTTAAGCTGGGAAATTGATTGTGTTGTTGTTTATTAGAATTCTAATAATTAATGTAAGTATAAAATATGAGTAAGTCGAAGAGTTAGAGTTTAGTTATCTATTTGACTTTTTTCTGGGAGGGAAGGGAAACGAACCATTTGCAAAGTTTGTGAATAAAAGGGGCATCAAATGGGAAGAGGAGTATCTTTTTTCTTGCTTCTGATTATATATGCTTGAAATGAATGAAAAATAATATATATATATATATATATATATATTTATTTATTTATTGTTGTTTTCTTACTAATTCTGATTATATATGCTCCGGCCTGGAGTATGCCGTAAAACTGCTAGCTCGTCTTCCTCGGACGTAAGGAAACAGGTTAACGGCCCAAGACCCAGAGGCATCTGGCAGGAGTGAGAGCCTGCTCCCGATTACGGACCACCAGTAGGGTTATGCCAGGTGGCGTGGTTTTCCTATTTAACAGTGATGAGTCAACCCAGCATTCTCGGATAGCAGCCAGAGATGGCTGTCCTCACTGTTGGTTTGACACCTGAGTTGATAGGTTTTACCACCTTCGGAAAAAAAAAAAAATTCTGATTATATATGCTTGAAATGAATGAAAAATAATATATATATATATATATTTATATATTTATTTATTGTTGTTTTTTTACTAATTTCCAATCGACTACTATGTGTTTAAAATTGGGATAGAAAAAATCTCAATATCATCAATCAAGTGAGAGAATCAATTGTTGTTCCTTCTTTGGATGTTTACTTTTGTGACGTACTCATTCCTCGGAGCAAATCAGTTTCTTTAAAGAGTCACTTTTATGGGTTGTTGGTTTTATTTCCTAATCGATTCTTTACCAGGGTTTTCTGAATTTGCTTTGTTGTCTGTGTGGCTTCCTGCACATGCTTGTCAGATGGATTCTCCCTTAATTATTTCATGAAATTCAAGGCCTGATTTAATGGATGGAGAACTTTGATTGCTAAATGAAATTCAAGGCCTGATTTAATGGATGGAGATTTTGATTGCTAAGAAGATTGTCAAATATATTAGTATTGCCTTGAAATTTGAACAAATTGCCCTTTTCTTCTAATTCACTTCTTAATGAGATTACCTCTATTTCTAATTTCTCACAATCTATTTCTAATTTCTCACAATCATTTCATTTTCCTTAATTGTATATTTATTGCTTCCTCAACTTTTCTTGCTTCTTCTAGCTAAATTTTGATATCAATAATTTCCTTTTTAAGTCTATTTTCTTGTTATTCAAATACTTGAAGTAGCTCCTCCTCATTCTGTTTATTTGACTTTCTAGATCAGTCTTTAAAGAAATGATACCAACTTCAAGTCCTTCCCAATGCATTTTCCTTTTGTTAATTTGTTAGCCATTATTGTGGTGTATTTTGATTCATTCACATTATGATCCTTGTTTTCATATACTTGCAACTTTTAATGGAAATTTACAATCTTTTTGAAAGTAGAGAAAAGTTTTCTTCTAAGATTAAATTTGCTATATAACCCTTTTTTGTATTTATAACTCCATCTAGTATGATGGAAGTTGTTTCATGGTCATATTCATTTTCTAATAGGCTACAAGTTTCTTATTTATTCTTATTTATTGAGTTGAGAAACTCATTGTACAATCGAGTATGAGGGGATGTGTGTCTCTCATTCTACAATCTAGTATGATGGGATGTGTAAGTTTGTCCATCTGTCCGTGCCCCTTTAAAATAAAAATAAAAAATAAAAATTATGTTCTAAATAGAAAAATAATGTCAGCTCTAATAAAAAAAAACGAATACACTGTAAAATAATTAAAAGTAAAAAAATGTGTGAATCAGATGTTTAAATCTTGGACTTCTCAAAAATATTTCAACAGGGGATTTAAATAAACTAAAAGATTTATGTTAACTAATTTATGTGAATCTCAACTTCATATATATCTATATATAGAAAAAAATTAAGTTTGTATGCTTAAAAAAATTTACTTGGCCTTATATATAATATATTTAGCATTCAAAAATATAATTTAAACAATGAAAAATAGCCCATTATTATTTGCACTCTAAAAAATTTAAAAAAATTTGCAAGTGAAGAAATTTGATCCCTCTCGTCTCATGTTAGATCCGTACTTAAGATGGAGCTATGGTGGTATATATTGAATGCTATAGTAGAGATGTTGTAATGAAATGTTTAACATTTTGACTAAGTCAAATTACATAAAAATAAAAATAAAATAAAATTTAAAAAATAGAAAGATTAATATAATATAATATAAATATTTTAATTCGTTGAAAATAAAATTAAAAAAAAAAATGAAAATGAAAATAACAAAATAACAAAATAAAAATAACCATAAAAATTAAAATAAAATTATAATTATAATTATAACAACCCATGGTATTGACCATTGGTATTGAGAACCCATAGTATTGAGTCATAGTATTCATTTGGAATATAACTTATTTAAAGAAGAAAATTAAACCAGCATAGTTCCATCTAATCTCTAAATTTACGAAGTGTCGAGAGGGATCAAATTTCTTGATATGCAAACTTATTTGAGAGTGAAAAGAGATTTGATCCCTCTTGTTACTTGATGAATCTAGAAATAAGATAAATCTATACTGGTACAAACAAGAATAGAAAGCTATTCATTGAATTTCTTCCATATAAAAATACATACAACTCACTTCATGTATAATTTCTTTTGTTTGATCTCATTATTTTCAATTAAGGTTGATTAAAATATTCGATAATCTCCTTAAATTTATTATTGTATTCTTGAATTGTTTACGGTATTTATGGAAAATAAGATATTTTTTCTAGACTAATCCTATACATAATCCGAATACATAAAAAAAAAAATCACGTTTTTGTATTCAATTGTTTGAAGTGCTCTATTATTAACCATATTGGTTAACTAATTACTTTTCTTGATGCATTTACTTAAGTTAGTTTCAGTTATGTATAATGGCAGGGTAATAAAGATGATAACAATGCCTTACGAATTTTAGTGAATGAGTAATACTTTAATTGTTCTTATTAGTTATATAAAATTAGTCTTAAGTTTTGTTTCAATTTATTTTTTCAGTTTTCATATCGGTGTGGTCTTTTGTATTATAAAAGTGATAATAACATTAATAACTAGTTGTAGTAGTAAATTCTATTTATATTTATTGATATTAATTATTATTTGTTTTTTATTTTTGCCAATAGTTTCAATGTTAACCTTAAAATAATTATTTTAAGTATTTTAATTAAACTTAAGTGTCGAGAAAATATTGTCAAATTATTAGCTTAAACTTCAATGAACATATTAAACCTATATTTCTTGTCATTAGCTTACAAAGGAACTTCACGTAGTTCTATTTCCATTTACACTTTATCTATATTAATTTTTATTATTATTTTTTTAATTTTAAATATAAAATTATTTGTGGATATTTTATTTTAATTTAAAGATAAGTTTAATGTTATATATTCATCAAAATAAGTAGTTTTTATTTTTCATTTTCAAGACAAAATATTTATAAGAGATTAGTTTTTTTTTTTAAGAATTTTTTTTTTTATATAAATACATGATTAAAAAATGTCAATTGGAGTTATTTTAAGTAGTTCGGTAAATGCTTATATTAATGTTGTTATGCTACCAATTTCTCTCCATCCCTTTTGCTGAGTAAAATACTAATTTATTTCCTTAAACAAAAAATTGATTTTATATATATATACCTTGAGATAAAAATATATTTATTTCCTTAAAATATATATATATATATATATATATATATATATATATACACCATGAGATAAAAGTATGAAATTCCTTGTTAATTTCATAAAGTCAATGGTGTTATGCACTCTTCGGTCATATTTTCAGATTTGTAAAAGCATGGTATTCCTTCGCATTATATTTTCAAATTAGTTCTTTACTCTCTTTTTTTTTTTGTTTTTTTTATTGGATTTTGCAATAACTGTTAAAGAGTTTGGCTCAACCACTAAATTATTGATATTCAATTTTCTTTTATATAGTTGATTTTGTATTATAAGGTTATTTTTTATATTTAATTAATTTGTTTTACATAGAATAATTAAAAATAGATGAGCAAAAAAGAAAAATAGTTAAAAACTTTATTGTGAGAGGAACATGGCATTGAGCTATTGATGTTTCTTAATGAACATTATCTAAAATTGAACTTCTCTCCTATTTTGGTTATTTTTTTTAAAATACTGTATAAAATCAATTTTGATTGATAATGCATTATTTAATTGGATTAAGCTTGGATTAAAAAATTATCATTTTAACTTCAATTTATCAAATATCTAATCTTAATGATTTTAGCAATAATATTATCATATAATGATATGTTAAATTTGTTTATGAAAAGTTTACTTGTTACATTGAAACAATTAAAAAAACATTTTCTTGATGGATATTTGATGAATTTTGTGTTAGATGATATGTTTTAGAGGATTGCATGTTGTATGTGCGTTCAAGGTTTTCTAATTTATTTAATTATTGGATTATTATTATTATTATATCAATTGATTTATTTTTTTGATTGGTAATATGTATCTTCATCTCTTTTCCACCTATCACATACCCAACACCCTAACTACACAAAAAAACTAGTGCAACTCAAACTTTTGATTTCTGTTTTTTGAAATTCTACAACTCTTTTCTATAGATAACATTGTATATCACAACATCAATCAAATATAAAATAACAAAGGAATCATCTATAAAAATGAACATTATATCATTCATTAACCTTATAGATTTGTGCATTGCATAGGTCAAATGAAACTCAACTTGGTCTTGGTTGTTTTATGTGGTTAATGGTAGTCACCAAAGTGTAAGTGCACTTAGATATAATTCCTCTTTTATTTTGCTTTATTTTGCAATAGATGTGTTTGAATCTACTGTATTGTTTCGATACTTACATTTATGCATGACAATTGGCCCTAAACCACCCAAGTTGTCACCATTCTGTCATTAAAAAAATTATATTTAACCCACCGTGATTGACTCATTTACCCTAACAGACAATACCCATTTAGAAAAATTCATAATGTATCTTCAATACTGTAATTATTTATCTAAGATACGGTAATGTCTCTTTAATTAGAGTATGCGTTACAGTGATGAGTAAAACTGGAAGAAATAAAAGGATTTCCATCAAACCAATTGTTGATATAACCTTGAGTGCAAAGGATTTGTATTTCATCTATGATGATAAGGATTTTAGGAGGAAGGGATGGTGTTCTTTTAGTAATATTCATGAATGCATGTTTCTCAACCATACTTATATATTGATGTTTTCTTTTGAGTTTTATTGACCCCAAACCCACAATCCAGGCAGTGTATTTCTTTTGGAAGTTGAAGGAAGAAGTTGAAGGAAAAGAATTTTTCTTTGTTGAACTTATTATTCCATTTTCGTGTCATATTACCCTGAGTCCACAAATTATTAAAGTTAACAACAATAACATCAACAATGGAATTTTGATAGATCCATCATCATTATAATTGTAACATACATTATTTAAAAAAAAAAATGTATTTTACAGAATGTTGTAGGTCACAACTGTGAATGATGAACCCATGAAACTTATTCTTAAAAAAAAATGTATTTTACAGAATGTTGTAGGTCACAAGTGTGAATGATGAACCCATCAAACTTCCATCATTGATATTGTTCTTAACTTTAATCATTTGTAAAGGTCTTAGCGAATGCATCACCTAAATACAATGAAAGGTTCAGTAAAGAAAAATCCCTTTCATTCAAGTTATGGAAGTAATACCTTTGTCTACATCGTGGGTGCTGAGTGTATAAATCTCTGAGGCAGACATCGGCAGACTAATGTTGTTGTTGGGAGAAATGCATTCATCGATGACGCAATACCATCTCATGCTCCTTATATGAACGATAGGTTCAATGGAAATCCATTTCAACTATACCATTTTTCACATATCTTTAATGTATCTTCAATACTCTAAAATATATACTCTAATTATTAACCCTAAAGATGCAATGCCCCTTTAGAGCAACTTCGGTTGCACTCGCTACTCTGCCATCTATTCGCCTCTGATTCTTTCGAAGATGAATATCTGGAATAAAATCCTTATTTGGGTCTCAACTGCAATAAGAAATAAGAAGGGTGAAGGGTTATAACTCCCTTTCATCTCAGGAAAATGGGTCTATTACAACCTATAAACCACATAACCACGAATTCACCAGGCTATATTTTTATTTTATTTTAAATTTTTTGTAATATTATGGGTTAAAAATGAGTTATACTTAATTAGCATGCGTGGGTATACAAAATCAATCTAATCGTAATCAATTCCCACAGTTCCATACCTTAATATTGATTGAATTAGATATGTTTTCCTGAGTAAATCTATGATCTGGGCATAAGGCAACTACGCTATATTTCTAAATTTTTATTTGCTAAATTTTATGGCTGCATATGAATGGTGTGCACTGCGTCGATTATTTCAGAAGCCACATCTTTTTCCCGAAAGAGGTAATGATGAAGAGCACGGTGATGATGCTTGGAACTCATAAAGATCAAGATCAAGATCATCATCATTGTGGAAATTTCAATATCATACCAATGAAATAAGATTTAAATGCTTTCAATATTTAAATACATGCTCATACTAATTTTACAATTTAATTATCAATATATACTGATAAAAGAGGATTACTGCAACTTCTTCATTAGACACTCACCTTTTCAGCCATTCACTCAAACTGATTGCAAACCACTGAAATATTAAGTTAGATTCCAAATATAAAATGAGACCGAAGCGAATTGTCTATTTTTCTTCTCCCTTACACATTATATGTTTTACTTCTCTGGTTCCAATGCCTCCCAAATATTTGAAACTTCAATAGATAGACAAGAACTCTTGATGTTAGAACAGGTGACTTAGTTAATAAAACGAGAATTTGTTTCTCCTATCCTAATAGAATATAATTCAATTTAATGCAGAAAATGACCTAACTAGAATAGAATTCAATTTTAGGAAGGAAAGGACATTAGAAATTAATAGAGATAAGGGTTAATAATTTTGAAAACTTAACAAATAAAGTCGTTAACCGTTTTTGGGACATGTATGGTGTGCACTGTATCCATTATTTCAAAAACCACAATTTTTTTCCCATGGAGGTAACGATGAAGAGAACTGTGGATGATGATTAGAAATAATAAACATAAAGATCAAGATCATCATCATGGAAATTTCTATATCATAGAAATGAAATAAGATTTAAATGTTTTTATGATTTAAATATAGGTTGGAAATTGTAATTATTACTATGAAAGTATTACTACAATGTTGGAAATTGTAATTAGTACGGCATGAAAGAGTTGGCTAAATTTGGAGAGTGAGTTAAGTGAGTTAATTCAAGTGAATTTTAGTTAAGTCATATTTTGGGAAAAGTCGAATATATAGTATGTGTGCATGTAAAGTTATTTTGAGTGAGTCACTGGATGAAAAAGTTTAAATACCCCTCATCAAGTTCATTGTAATCATCAAGTTTGTGTGATCAATTGAAGATACATAACTCACCTTATTGTGTCTGTGAATTGTTTGTATTATTTTGTGTCTTTCCTCCTCTTCCTTTCCAACATACATGTGCTTCATTTAGATAAACACTCACCCATTCTAGATATATACATATGTGGATGAGGGAGATTTATTATTTTTATTTTTGTTTTCGAGTGAAACCACACTCAAACGGATTGCAAAGCACTCATGTATTCAATTAGATTCCAGATATAAAATAAGCCAGAAACAAAATTTGTATTTTTCTTCCCCCTTACAAATTATACGTTTTCTTTCTCTCGTTACAATCCCTCTCAAATAGTGAATCTTCAATAAATAAACATTAAACATGCTCTCTTGATGTTAGAACATGTGACTAAGTTCATAGAACCAGAATCTGTTTTTCCTATCCCAACGGAATTCAATTTGATGCAGAAAAGTACCGGATTAGAATCTGTTTTTTCTATCGTAACATAATTCAATTTTATGAAGATAAGGACCTTAGATTAATAGAGAAAGGGGCTAATAATTTTGAAAACTTAACCAAAAAAGTTGTTAACAATTTTGGTACATGTATGGTAAAAACACACCAGGCCCCACCGTCCTCTCCAAAACTATCCTCTCCAACTCATAAATCCCCAGGTTCACTTGGATTTAAATATCAAATATTTTGGTATTACCGTCAAATTAACTAGCATACGAAGTTGTTCCTTTCTAGTGTGGTCACAATAATTATGCTCATGTATATCTCAGTTCTCTAACAAAAATTGGCTCATAATCGAGAATGTTAGATAAATGAATTTTAATTCCATTCTCCTTTAGTGTACTTATTTTTGTTATATATAATATTCTAGAACCATTATTCATGGGTTTTAACTAAGGAGAGCATTTATTGCTGACATTATTTAATGTTAAGAATCTAAAATATGATTTAGAGGTCAATAGATTGTTTTTTTAATGGTTTCTAATTTAGCAGGTTTCTAATGGTCTATTTAGACACTGCTTTTGATGGTAGTTTGTTGTGAGCACTTTTTAACCACAACGGTGTATATGTTGGCCAATCTGGTCCATTATTTGGTTTACTGGGAGCGGCTGGTGCATTATTTGGTTTATTGGCAGCATTTAAGAGCCTATTATTAAATGGATAATTTATGTGTCTAATGTTATAAGATGATTATCATTTTTTTTTTTTTTAATTTAATAGAGTGACTACACCACCGTTTGATGTGTAAATATGTTATGTTTTTAAAAAATAGTAAAAATAATTTTAGTTAATGTTGGCCAATTTTAAATTATATATAACTTTTTAATTTTATTAATGGACTAAGATTAATTATTAAAATATAACTATGTATTTGAATGGATAGTAAATTATCTCATGCTTTTAATAGTTTCATTTTTCATATATGTGAATTTGAATGGATAATAAGTTTATCTAGGTGAAGCCTATGGACCAAATAATTATCAATATCATGCAAAAAAAAAAAAAAAAAAAAAAAAAAAACATTATTAACCCTAATATCAATATTATTATTATTAAATCTAATATTCATATTAATATTATTAAATTTAATAAATTTAGATTAATACAACATTAAATTTGTCATATTATAATATATCTTGATATATATTAACTCTAGATATATATGGGAGGGAAGAACAAAGACAGAGTGATAGAGGTGGAGAGATAGGGGGAGTCACAAGGGAGAGATGGAGATCAAATAAAGGAGAGGGGAGAGGAGGAATGAAGAGAGAGAGAGGGAGATGAGCGAGAGAGGTAGAGAAGGGTAAGAGAGGGAGAGGGATACACAAATATGGAGAGGGGGGGAGAGAGAAGAACAGAGAGAGGGATTGGAGGGCAGAGAGAGAGAGAGAGATGGGGGAAGGGAGAGGGAGGGAGAGAGAGGAAGTACGAGAGAGAGGAGGAGAGAGGGAGGCATACAAAGATGGAGTTGGAGGGGGAGAGAGGGAGGGAAGAATACAAACATAGAGAGTAAGAAGTGGAGAGAGAGAGGGAGTGACAAGGGAGAGATTGAGAGAGAATGTGTATATTTAGGGGTGGGATAAAGAGACAAAGTAGGAGAGAAGGGGGGAGAGAAGGAGAGAGAAGGAGAGAGGGAGGGATAAAGTAACATAGTTGGAGAGAGAGAGTGTGTGTGATAGGGGAAGAGATAGGATTGGAGGGAAAAGAGAGAGAGAGAGAATGATAGGGGAAGAGAGAGGATTGGAGGGAAAAGAGAGAGAGAGATAGAGAGATAGAGAGAGAAATATGGTTGGAGAGAGAGAGAGAGAGAGAGAGAGAGAGAGAGAGAGAGAGAGAGGAGGAGAGTGACGGTGGAAGAGAGAGGATTGGAGGGAAGAGAGAGAGAGAGAGAGAGAGAGAGAGAGAGAGGAGGAGAGTGACGGTGGAAGAGAGAGGATTGGAGGGAAGAGAGAGAGAGAGAGAGAGAGAGAGAGAGAGAGATGGGGGAAGAGAGAGGGAGGTAGGAGAGAAAGTGAGAGAGAAGAAGGACCAGAGAGAGGAGGATAGATGGAGAGAGAGAGGAGAAGAGAGGGAGGGATAGAGAGATGGAGTTGGAGGGGGAGAGAGGGAGGGAAGAAGAAAGACATAGAGAGTGAGAAGTGGAGAGATGGAGAGAGAGTGTGTATGTTTGGGGATAACATAAATAGACAAAGAAGGAGAGATGGAGAGAAAGGGGGAGAAGGAGAGAGGGAGGTATATAGTAACAGAGTTGGAGGGTAAAGAGACAGAGAGAGAGAGGTCAGAGACAAAGGGAGAGAGAGGAAGGAAGAGAGAGTGGAGAGAGGGAGGGAAACAGAGATAAAGTTGGAGGGGGAGAGAGAGGGAGGTAAGAAGAAATACATAAAGGGAGAAAGATGAAGAGAGAGAGAGGGAGTGATAAGGAAGATGGAGAGAGAGGGAGAGAGGACATCGGGATGAAGGAGAGAGAAGCGGGGGAGAGGGAGAGAAGGGGATGAGAGAGAGGGAGGGAGAGGAGGAGGGAGGCATAGATAGATAGATTGGAGAAAGAGAGTGTATGTTTTGGGGGTGATATAGAGAGACAAAGGGAGATATGGATATGGATGGAAGGTTGAAGAGAGGAAAGAAGAGAGAGATGGAGAGAGGGAGGGATAGAGAGATTGATAAATATGGAGTGAGAGAGCGTGTGTGCTTGGGATGATGAGATACAAAGACAAAGAAGGAGAGATGTAGGGAGATATAGGTAGAGATCGAGGGGGGAGAGAGAGAAGAATATTTATTGCATTGGATGCTTTGATTTCACTGTAGATGGAGATTTCTAATCCTATTTGATTTCTTACATTAGATGCATTGATTTGAGTGTAGATGTTTATTTCTAATGATATTTGATTGCTTGCACTAGATGCATTGATTTATATGTAGACAATTTCTAATGTTGTTCGATTGCTTTCACTAAATGCATATATTTTAGTGCAGATGGTGATTTCTAATACTATTTGATTACTTGCACTAGATGTATTGATTTCAATGTAGATGTTTATTTCTAATTGTATTTGATTGCTTGCACTATATGCATTGATTTCATTATTATATTTGATTTCTTTCACTAAATGCATTGATTTCAGTGTAGATGGTGATTTCTAATTATGGCCCAAATTATCACAAACATAATGTCTAATGTGCCCAGAAATGTTGGAAAATGTTCAGATCTTTTGTTGATCTGATTTCTACTCCTTGCCTAGATCAACAAAAGATCCATCTTAAATACTCTGGTTATAGAACCCGAAATAAATGTAAACTAGCCTAGATCCATCTTAACTCTGGATCTATTAAGCGCCGAGAGGGATCAAACCTCTCGAGGTGAAAACCTCTTTTTTGAGCGCAAAACTTGAGGAAAGGTTTGCACCTCGAGAGATTTGATCCTTATCGGTGCTTGATAGATCTAGAGTTAAGATGGATCTAGGTTGGTTTCAGTCATGTGCGACCAAGGAAATTCTATCGAAGATATGATTAATTTTATCAATAATATGTAAATACATCTAATATTAATATAATCATTTTAAATATGCTAAATATGTCTGAGATTGTTTTAATTTTAAATTTTCTTAGTTACCTCAATTTGTTGAGATCATAAATATTGTTAATATCTTTGATGATGAAATACAAATTTGAATGCAAAGTGACAATGTAATAGTGTTGAATGATAAAAAATGTAAATAATAAGAATGTAGTAAATTACAATTAGTCTTTATTGTGATCAATATCAAACTATTTTCTTCTATTATTCTTATTGTCACCCTTATTAGTTTTGTCATCTTTTCATATCGATTATATGAAAAGGACAGTTGAAATTATAAACCATTTAAATATTTAGCTCGATTTGTTCTAGTAAACATCATACCTTGTCTCTCTTTCTCTCCAATATTAATAAACTGAATTACTATAACACAAAAATCAATGTACATTGCCAATAATTTTTTGTACTTACACTGAAATCAATGCACATTGTTAATCTAATCACTTTAAAATTAATGTAACATCATACATCCAATTACATCAAATCAGAAATCAACATCTATAATGAAATCAATGCATCTAATGCAAGCAATCAAACAAGATTAGAAAACAACTTCTACACTGAAATCAATGCATCTAATGCAAACAATCAAATAAGAGAAGAAATCAACATCTACACTCAAATCAATGCATCTAGTGAAAGTAAGGTTATATGATTAGAAACCAACATCTACACTCAAATCAATTCATTTAGTGCAAGCAATCAAATGCCAAGGATTGAAAACTTCCCATGTGTTTCAAGTAATCAAATCAAAGGAATAAATTCATGCAAAGCCAATTAGTCAAGAAGCCAAATAAGAATATAAGGATCAAACTCACAAAATTTGAAGAAAGGAGTAGCAAATGACTCCCACTAAAAACTGAGGCCTGCATGGTCTCAGGGGGAGCATATGGTTGCATTATGGATTGCATGCAGACCATTAAAAAATTTTCCATATTGGAAAGTTTGAATGAGAATTATGTTTCATGTTTTTGTCACCTGATAGTTGTTGTTGCAAGAGATTGTTTAGAGATGACACACGTGTAGGGGGAACATCTCACATGTTTTCGTTTTCTAGTGGTTTATTGATGACATCATGGTCCACGAGATTGTTTGGAGGAGGTTTCTATATTTTTCATCTCACGTGTTTTCATTTTCTAGTGGTTTATTTTCTAGTGGTTTATTGATGACATCATGGTCCACGAAATTGTTTGGAGGAGGTTTCTATATTTTTCATGATTATATATTTTTATCTAACATTGGTCATTGTAGGGGCTATTAAAGGTTGAGGAAAATTTATTTGAGTTTGTATGACTTATATCATTCTCCATAGCTTTGTATCAGTTGCATGCAGTTGATTATTTTCAAATTGATTTTGATTCAACTATGCTGTTGGTGTTTATGCTCCATATGCATGCCTATGGATTTTGTACTGCTATTGGTTTGGATTTTGTACTGCTATTGGTTTTTATTACCTATGATGTTATGTAAACATAGATAGAAATGTAAAAAAGACCAGGAAAAAAGGTTCTTTCTTAATAATTAATAAATTTTTTTGTTATTTAATTATTATTTTTTTAATCAATTTTTTTCTTAATTTATTGATTGATTTTTTTTCTCTGCCACTTGGTAACGCTGCTACGTGGCTGGCCATGGCTCTATGGCTGAGCCATTGGATGGTCGTGGCCTTCGCTGCAGGTTGCAGGTTGCATTCAATTGAAAACCATTTTTTTTCACGTACCCTCGCAAATTAGGCTCCATATAACCCTAAACGTCTCTCAAATAGTTACAAATCTTGAGAAAATATCTCGCTTTAAACGTAATTCACCCTGTTCTGCAAAAAACCCATGTTTTGGATTTTTGAGATTCTTTTTCATTTGGTCACAAAATTTGTTTTAAAAATGACATTTTTAACCTCTGTGTATAACATTTACAGCAACTCGTTTCGTTGGCTTCCATGAATTTTTTTTTTTTAATTTACTTTATTCTCATTTTCGTTTTTGTGTTTTTATTTATTTTTATTATTTCAAATTTGTTTAAATAAGAAAATCTCTTCTGTTTTTTTAATTTACATGTGTTCCATTCACTTTTAATATATACATATATAATGGAACATAATTTTTTTTAATGTTTCTTATATCTATATATATATATATATATATATATAATGAAAGAGATGAATATTTTTTTATTTTATTTTCTTTTAACAAAAAATATACTAACATGAAAATTCTTTTCTGATCCTCTAAGTCACACAAAGCACAGGAGGAGAGCATACTCAAGATTTCATTAATCAATTTTATTTTATTTTTAAATTTGGATGCAGAAAATAAAATGAAAAGAATGGATCTCAAACCTGAAATTATCACTCTTCAATATTCGCTTGTGCCCTTTGTTCACAATTGTTTGTTTTATTGCAATTTTTTTTCTGTCAAGGGTTAGTAAATGGGTGGTTCTTACCACACCACAAAACTGCAAATTTGTCATAAAAATCGCAAAAAATTGTATTTTTATTTGTTAGTCCTATTCTATTGAAAAAGAAATCAAACATTCTCTTAAGTATAAGAGAATTTCCAATGCATGCATTTGCACAACAAGATCATGAGTAGATTCATATCCAAGTTTGAAAAGTAAACCCTATTGAGTTCTTGGACATGATCATGAAGACTGACTAGTTGAAACCAAATTTGAAGGTTTTTTATTTTCTTCAATTGTCATAGCACAAAGCTATTCAGGTTTTGTTTTTGCAATTGGATTTTTTATTTATTTTTAATGAATGGGCGTTCTTGATTTTAATGTTCTATGTTTTCTATATGCAAATGAAAATAAACTTAAATGAAAAATGCCTAAATGCATCTAACCCCAAATTAAAATGACCTTAAAAGAAAATGTTTCCTAAACAATCTTCTTAACTTAGTTACATCCAAGTTTGCTTCCCCCGTAATGGCGTCAAAATGTTGGGTGATTTAATTGTCTGTTAAATCCATGTCATTTAATTTGTAAACTTAGAAGTAAACCAAAATATATGGGACCTCAAATGCAATTATAATCAGCTTTAGAAGATAAGTTATGAAAACTGAAGAGAATGCAATTATAAACTATTTATAAGTGCATATTACAAATATAAAATTTAACTAAGTAATTTCTAATTCATTATTCAATAAGTAGGAGAAGTGGCTCCTAACTTAGGAGAACCAGATTTGTCCTTCTTCTAGAATACTACTTCATGAACAGAAATCAAAAACCACTAATTGACAATAGCTTAAGATGCATAAAAAAATAATAGAAGAGGCTCCTAACTAAGGAGGTACTTGTTGTTCTTCATTACAAATTCATTCATCATTAATGTCATTGTTGGAAAACTGGAAATTCAAAAAATCACTTGAAACCAGAAATAGAGAATGAATTTCAATTATTACTCATATCAAATGGAAGAGAGCCTAACTTAGACCCTTGTTTGTCCTTTCATATGCTGATAAGATTTAAACTAAAATTCATTCATTAATAATGAAAAATCTTCAAACATCTATTTAATTAAATGAAAATAAAATCTATAATGAAATAAAATTTATAATGAAATAAAATGTTTCTTTGCTCCTTTTGAAGTGAGCTCAATTCTATTAAGAACAAAGTGACAAACTATTCCATAAATTCATATACTAGACAATTTATATCTAAAATTGTAGAAAAGAAACTTTATTCTATTCCATCATAAGTTAGGATACATGCTCCAAGAGTCCTCCTTTTGGAATGGAGGAGGTGCTCCTATTTATACAAAAACATAAGCAACTGACTCATTAATGGAGATCCACTAATCCATCCTAGATCCACAAATCCTTCATATGGTTACAACCAATATGAGACACATATTCCTTTATCCATGATTTTTCTCCATGAGATATGCTTGACCCCTATCCCAAATCTCGTTCAAATCTTCAAGAGAATTCGAATTTGAGTCTTGGAGGTCACATAAGAGTGTCTTGGAACCTTCCAAATCACCTACACATGTCACCAAAATCATTTCACCTTTAGGTATAGGAAAACACATGTTATTTTTCTAACAACGGAGATTAGTCACCTATGTCTTATTGATTGACACCATTGAGGAGATTAGTTATTGTCACTATGCTTATGGTTCTTCTGGTATATCTCTTTATCATTCATTGTTGTCGTTCTTGCTATTGATAAATCTTTAACTACAAGTTTTGTGTTGGTCCAAGTTGAAGATTATTTGTGGTTGCTTAAATGTTGGCATTATGCATATATGGCTTGGTGGTTACTAGTGACATGATATGTTAGTACTAGTTGGAGGTTTTGCTGATTAGATTTATTGTTTCATGGATCCATGGTTTGCTGCCATAATAGTTTGAGACCTATATTATGATGCGAGATGTGTTGACTTGATATTTTCTATCTTGAGTGGTTGGTTGCCTCCTGTTGTAAACGGTGCACATATTTTTGACATGTTTATTATTGTTATCATACATATATGTTGGTTGGTGCATTATGGATAATGTGATATGATGGTCATATGTTTCTTCCGCAAGTTCATGAACTATATTTATGTTGTTGCTACATATTGGAGTTTTTTGTTGCTTAGTTGATGTCATGGTTATATGCTATTATTGTTCATTATTACATATTTCCTGTTGATTAGTAGATGTTGTTATCACTTTATTTGTTGCTAGAAGATGGTGCCTTGATATAGATGGATCTATCGTGTGCACATGGATGGTTGTATGAAAGATGAGATTTATATATTATTGATCATTCATCATCTTGTTGATTCAAGGCCTAAATGTTTGTAATGCTGGTCAAGAAGCTTATTTGAGTATTTCTTGGAGAGAGGCATGAGTTTTGGTTATGTTTTGAAAATTTTGAGTGCTATATAACATCCATATGATTCATATTATACTTCATCAGTTGTAGTCATATGTCTTGTTTATGAAGCCATGTAATCAAGTGTTTATGTCATTGAGTTCATGTTGTCATGAGTTGGTGATAGGAAGGATGTGAGTCATGAAAAGTTGGTGTTTTAGTGAGTTGTTACAGCCACCTTTGGATTGTTGTATATCATGTCATAGTACTTTTTGTAATTGTGTATTCAGTTATACAACCATATACTACATTATATTGTATATAATTTTCCATCATCATGTTGAAGAAAGTGTTTTGGTGTCTAGTATCTATTAATGAGGGATGAACTAGCCATTCATGTAGGCTATTAGATGTTGTTTCAGTCATGTATTGTATATCAATCACATTATGTATTCAGTCCCTTAATCCTTGAGGTGTATCCTTCAACTAGAATGTATTGGTTACAGGATGATGATGATGCTTAGGGGAAGCATGTCAAATATTATGTTGTTGATCATAGATGATTTGTTGTTGTTGATGGTACACTATGTTGTTGTTGATTTGGTAGAGTTTGGAGCTGCTACACCTAGTTGATAATGATGTAGACTGTCAAGTCATGTTTATGGTACTTTTTAGCTAGTATGATCAGTTGCATGGTTAGATAGGCACTGAAAGTAATTTGACAGGTTGTTGATGATCCTAAATAATGTAGAGATATTAGTGCCTTCTATTGATTTTCTTTATGTTGCATAGGTGTTGTAGAAGGTTTTCATGATGCATAAAGGTGTCAATTTTCTTTAGGAAGGTTGTCACAACATCCTAAACACTCTCTTGAAGATCACCTCCAAGCGGTGGCGCAAAACTTGGATTTTTGGGGGTATACTGTACTTTCATGAAGGAAACTATCATACATACACTGGTCTTATGAAGGAAACCAACTTATACATCTTGGCAGTGTTTTTCTCTGCATTCCTCGCACACATCAGGTGTTTAATTGTTTTTTCGGCTTGCCTTGTTCGAGACTCATCATGTAAAGGTCGGAAAAAGGTTTTTGAAATTCTAGAAGATGTTTAAAAGATAATATTCATTAGTAAGTGAAGTTAGTGGATAAATTAAGTCAAGAAGCAATGAACCAAACCACTTCTAGCATATGAACATAGCTCTACTATAGAATTGTAGTTATTGATTTAACCATTTTATAAGATTACAAATAGATGGAGATCATGAGGTTATTTGGTTGGTTCACTTGAGAAGAAAATGTGATGGTGGTGTGAGCTTTGTTAGTGTGTGTGAGAGAATAGTGGTGTGTGCAAACTGTGTAGGGAATTTTGTAGAAAGTCTTCAACAGTTCATAGTGGTAGAAGATGGTAACAAAACTATGATTCAACTAGGATCTTATGTAGTAGTTGTTAAAATTACGAAACCACGGTAAAATTCCACTTTGTACAAATCATATAATGAATATAATAATTGAAATAGATTCCTATTTTCAAGAGGACCAAAATCAACCTAAAGATCACCTCATTTGGACAAGCAGGAGTTGGTTTTTGAATTTATTTTATCCACCAATATATATTAGAATGGGTCGGCCCTAAGCAAATGTACAATTGGACATGTTGGCCTCAACATCAAGTGGACCCTCATGGAAGCCTATAAATAGAAGAGACCTTAAGCTAAGTTGGACACATTGATCAAGCCATCTTCTCTTCTCTTATATTATCTTGGTTCACACATATCTGACAGAAAATGTTCACACATGAGTCTCAAACTACAAGGTTGAAGCTCACACAAATCCAGGGTTTCTGTTTCTCGGTCGCTCGTATGTAACTGAGTATTTTGTTCCCTAGACATATGCGCAAAATGTTCAAGGGTGCGAGTAGGAAGTCTCAGATGCTCATACATAAACCTGAAGGGAGCATTTGGGGTTTCTAAAGTAGATCAGGCAGTTTGGTCCCTAGATGCACACAAAAAGTGGTCAGGGGTGTGTCTGAGACTCACACATAAGCCTGAAGGGAGCGTCTATGGTTTCTGAAGTAGATTAGACAGTTTGGTCCCCAGACGAATGCACAAAGTGGTCAAGGGTGTGTCTGAAAAGTCTCAGATGCTATCACAGTAGCCTGAAGGGTGTGATTGGGGGTTTGAGGCAGATATGAGTGTATTTGTCCCCAGTCGCACACATACATCTCACCAGGGAGCATCCAGGACTTCCATAGTCTCTCACAAAACTCCTCCTTTGTGTGTATGGGACTAAAATATGAAATTTCAGTATTACGAAGACTCTACTCAGAGACAATATTGTTTAATAGTTGACTACAGATAGTGACAATACATTACAATCCTCAAAATCAGGGTTTTGAGTATCAACATGATTAGGTTCATTTCATGGATATCATAGTTGTTTTACTGGTTAGTTGCATAGATGAAGATATGGATCATTGTACTCTCTTTTTCTTAATCATTTGATGACGATCTAAGAAGAAGAATATTTTTGAAGGGTATTCCCCATAGTGGGTTTTTCCTTGGTCTCAAACCAATCCTGTTATCTCTATGTGTGCATGTTTTTCTTCTATTATTCATTTACATTCCCCTGCATTGATTATAATGATGTTGTTATTTCTACATAGTTTCATATGTTTATGAATAATGTAATGATGATATGGGATGAAGTTAATGTGTTAATGAAGAAATAAAATTATCTAAGCAAAGAAAAATATAGCCCTAATAAAAATTAACATGGTATGGGAGCTGGGCTGAAGAAAATCTATGGAGATCACCCCAATGATGAAACCTTTGATGAAGGCAAGAAGATGATGGTGGAGACCTAAAAGAATTCTAGGGTTTGAAGAAAACCTGAGGCAACTTGGTTATTAGGGTTAGGGTTTGAGATAAACCATGGTTTATGGAAACAATATGAGATATGAAACCTAGCATGGTGAATGTGAAGATGCTCAAGGACTTGTGAAATATCTGATTCCCTAGATGGGATAATCCCTAGTAGGCCTGGTTGGTTGATTAAAGGTATCATTGTTATGTGGACTATGGATGGTGATGGTTGGTTCAAGAGGGAGAGGATCACCTCTCATTTACGATAAGTATTTATTTACTTATGATGCCCCTTACTTTTGTTTAGACTTATGGATCTGATTATTATGTTTATTTTTTATACTTCCTGCATATGTATTTGAGTATATGGATGTTTCTAACCTCCTTGATGAGATGTGATGAGTGGATCCTTCTTGAGGATCATTTGAAATGCATGAAGGATGGCTAAAGCTGGAAAAGGTAAAGAGACACTATATGAAAAGGTGACAAAGTACTACAAACTGCTTATGTCCAATGAAAAGGTATGTGAATACCATAAGGTATGAATGGTACATTTTAGTTGTAACATTGGATGGCTAGGTAAGCCCTAAGGTATGATGAGAATGTCTCTTTCTTTAATGGCTCATACATGCATGTGAAAGTGACTTGGATTTATATGATGAATGGTGCACCTGCTGTTGGACATTTTGATCTTCTTGAATTATATGAGGATACTAAATGTTGATACATTCATATACTTGATGTTTGGCTAACATCTATCTATTGGATATCTTTAAATTATAAAGAAGGTTAGCACCTTGAATCTAGTAGATGATACTCTTGATACTTGTTATGCATAAGTCATGATGTATTTCATACATAAGGATAAATCATTGACTCTTTACAATGTTTGTGATGAACATGATGAAACTATGGGAAAAAGAGTTGAAACCCTTGTTTTGATAATAAAGTTATATTAAATGACAATACTTGATAATATTGATATCGAAAAGCATGGTAACCATGATGATAGAGGTATAACTATGAGATTGATATTCTAGATCTTTTACTAATTGTGATCATATCTTGATGGCACATGGTAAAACTAAATGCCTTAACTTGATGGATTGACTTGATAGAAAGTGTTATTGTGTTCATAAGATTTGATATATGATGTTACATCTGTGTGTTGCCTTGGGTCTAATCATGTGACGAAAGATTGATGTCATGATCATGATGAATATATGTTTGATTTTATCATCTAACAGATTTTCTATTGCATCACATTAGCATAGATAGGTTGATGACATGAATGGAGAGGAATGAAGTGATTTCCTGTTCAGGGGGAGAATATCTCCTCAATATTCTTACTCATATTACCATTTTCATTATATATTTTGTACTGTTGAAGTATGATTGATATGCATATGACATTGTTGAACTACAGAAAAGTCTTGATTTGAGATAAGATGAGTTTTCTTTGACTTAAAGCCTCAGTTTCACGGAAGAAAGGCTACAGGTGCAACTATAGACTCCCAGTCGCACGGATAGAAGCTCAAGGGTGTGACCAAGGCCCTAAGATAAGTTCCGGGTTGATTCGACCACAGTCGCTCACATATCATCTTGAGGAGTGTGAGTGTGGGTCCCATTCACTTAGAGGAAAGCTTAGGGGTGCATTTATGATTGCAAAAAATAGAAAAATGAAGTTTAGTGCATGAAATCAGATGCTCAAATTAAGCATGTCAGTCCCACATACAAGAAGCAGAAATCAAAAATATATGAGAACAAGAAAAGTCTGAGTGTTTGCTATAATATGAATATGTAGGCTGAACTTATATTTGCAGGTGTCCGGGATACATATATGTCATTATGTTTGGTTGAATGATATAGATGAGCAATGTTTGGAGTTCTGAGATGATGCTTGACAATGAATTAGAACTTGGACTTGATGATTAAGATATTTTTGGACTACAAATCTCTCTACAATAACAAATTTGGTTTTGACCTGATGATTAATGATTCAATTTGAAGACTGATGATTCTCCTTGATCACAATGATATATGAGAATAATGACTTCAAATGAATTATATGGGTATTCGAAAATGGTTTGGTATTGGCCTCCTTGTTCCTTGTACAATTGACAGTTGTGATTCAGTATGAAGATGGAACTTACATAGCCAGTGACATAAATGACTTGTATTATGATTATGAGAATGACTTGATGAAGTTTGAATTAGTATTGCATGATAGATGGAAACTTGTTGGCATGATAATAACTGAATTCAAAAATTGATATGAGCTCTACCTGTAATCTAGTTGAAAGAATTGATATTGTGGTATTGATGACTTTGATATTAGTTTACATTTGGCTTCTAAAATTTAACGAGCTAAATTTGTTGATGTGATGGTACAACATTGATTTATGTAAGGCTGATCATGTTCACTTAGTAAGGCCTTATTTCTGCAAAGAGAATTGCATGCAACAAGCTCCTTGAACTAGATATGTCCATATTTGACAGTTATCTGATGAAGTTAGGATGATGAGTTCCAAGGTATGGCTTTGATATTGATTATGACGGTCTACTCTTGACAGGTGATAAGCCTTTGATGATCTAAGTAAGAGGGAGATGGATTTTGAAGCTCGAAATGATGTATCATAGCATGATGAATCGATTTATAGAATTTGGGAAAGAAATTCTATATTGCAAGTATATTGAAAAATGTTTTTAAATAATGGAAATGCAAATCCTTGGATACTTTGATTGAATTACAAGATGTTGTGAAGAGATAATGTTAAACTTGAATTTTCAACTCATAGTTGATTAAAGTATTTATGTTTAATTTTTGAACATCTGTCCATATATATGATGTGCATAGAATTTGAATAAATTCATGATTGAATCACTTCATTCACATAGAGTTTCGACCGAGCATCCTTTGAAATATTTGGATGAGTTGTTTTATTTCTAAGTCTGAGATATTTCTCCTATGATATGTGACTACATGGATGTATTGTTGTTGATAGAAATTATTATTGATAAGCACATATAAGTGTTTCCTTAATATGAGATATTCCATGATATTATTGATGAAATGTCCATAGCTTTACACTCAACTGAGATTTAGTATGGTGTTGCTAGCATGGATAGTTGCGAAGCAAAATGAAGAAGCTCCTTAGATATCTATCTGACCAGGATCTGAATATGACATGGATACATTATGATGACAGAGAATCCTATATATATATTTGTGACTAAGATACTTTCATATATTGAGACAATGCAACTATTCGAGACAAACTTAGTCTTGTGATTGACACCTCCTTGAGAGGGGGGTTGATTATGGTATCCTTTTGTTATTTATATGATTATTTGTGATTTAACATGATATTTGATTTGATGTCCTGTATGAACAGGAAAAAAATGCTATTGAGACAAGCATATACTAGATTTGAGTATGACGAGAGTAGCATTGATCGAGGAAACTGATCCAACACTTCCTCCCTGTCTGAGCCCCCAGGTTGATGAATTGAGATATAGGGCTCCTAGGTTTGAGGGAACTCTGGACAATAAGGTATGACCCCTATCTGTTACCCATAGGGTTGGATATGTTTCTCCCCTATGTTCATAGGTTTGGATAATGCTACTCCCTTATATGGTCTTTGCAGAGTATATCTGAGTTGGCATCATACCCACAAGCAAGGCTTGTCAGGAATATTGCTCCTCATTTGGCCAATGGGTTGAGAGTGTACTTGGGGTGTACAACCCAATTCGATTATGATGCATGTGTTCTACCACATGAATATTTAAGGACATCGATGGGAAGATCATTATGCAGTAGGATGGGTTGAGATAACCCTATGCGATTTTAGTTTGAGATTGATCTCCTCAATGTGATCCCAAGGTTGAGATGTGCTACCCTGTGTGTTTGGATATCCTATTGCTCGACATGAGGTGAGAGTATCTGTAGGACCTTCCCATTGTCATGGATATGACGTAAGAGTGTCCATGAGGATACTTGCAGGTGGAGATGTGATCCCTGATGATATGCTCTCCGATGATTAATGATGAGATTCAGGGTAATAGCCCACTGATAGAGATTCCTGACCATAGTTCGATGACACATTCTTCTTCTTTTAGATTCAAGATTAATGTTCAACATATGAGCAGTAACAATAAATAGATAAGAAAGAATAAGCAAGGGATAGATCGAGATGTGCATTGATGATTTATGATGATGAGATACTTGAGATGGTCATGGCATGATGACTACATGATAGAGATGATCAGTGACGATACATGATGACACTTGAATGTCATATTGATCGATGAACAAATATCGGTAGGTGGAATTATCCCTTGTTGAGAGGGAGTGTTAAAATTATGCAACTATGGTCAAATTCCACTTTGGAAAGCTCATATTATGAAGATAATAATTGCAACAGATTCCTCTTTTCATGAGGGCCAAAATCTACCTAAAGATCACCTCATTTGGACAAGAAGAAGTTGGTTTTTGAATTTATTTTATCCACTCATGTATAATGGAATGGGTCGGCCCTAATCACATGTACAATTCGACAGGTTAGCTTCAAGATCAAGTGGACCCTCATGGAGGCCTATAAATATAAGAGACCTAAATCTCATTTGGACACATTGATCAAGCCATCTTTTCTTCCCTTTTATTGTCTTGGTTCGCACAGGTTGGATGAAGAATTTTTGCACGAGGGTCTGAAACTACAGAGTTGAAGCTCAAACGTAATTGAGTATTTTCGTCCCTAGACGCACGCATAGAGTGGTCAAGGGTGTGACTGTGAAGTCTCATACGCTAACACATAAGCCTGAAGGGAGTGTCTCGGGCTTTTGAAGTAGATCGTGTAGTTTGATCCCTAGTCGCATGCACAAAATGGTCAAGGGTGTGTCTGGGAAGTCTCAGATGATGACACATAAGCTTGAAGGGAGTATTTAGGGTTTCTGAAGCAGATTAGAAAGTTTTGTCCCCATATGAACACATAGAGTGGTCAACGATGCATATGGGAAGTGTCAAATGCTTGCATAGTAGCCTGAAGGGTGCGACTGGGGGTTTGAGGCAAATTTTAGTGTATTTGTCCCCAAGAACACACATACAATTCACCAAGGAGCGTCCAATACTGCCAAAGTCGCTTGTGCAACTACTCCTTTGTGTGTATGAGACAAAAAGATGAAATTTCAGTATTCTAAAGACTCCACTCAGTGGCAGTAGTGTTCAACGGTTGACTATAGACAGTGACAGTACATTACAGTCCTTAGAATTAGGGTTTTGAGTATCAGCATGATTAGGTTCATTTCATGGATATCATAGTTGTATTACTGTTTAGTTTCATAGACAAATATATGGATCATTATACTCTCTTTTTCTGAATCATTTGATGATGATCTAGGAAGAAGAATAATTTGCAAGGGTTTTCCCCATAGTGGGTTTTTCCCTAGCCTCAGACCAATCTTGGTGTCTCTATGTGTGCATGCTTTTCTTCTATTATTCCTTTATGTTCTGTTGCATTAACGATAATGATGTTATTATTTCTACATATTTGAATATTATGATGAATAATGATGTAAATATGAATAATGTAATGATGATATAGGGTGAAGTTAATGTGTTAATGAAGAAATGCAATTATCTAAGCAAAGAACAATATAACCCTCCGAAAAATTAATAGTAGTATGGTAATGGAGTAGGAATCATTGTAGATCATTTCCTTTATGATTTATCATCATGTTTTCATGATATTATCTTTTATATATGCATCATGTATTATTTATGGGATTGTTGTAATGATTGAGTCATGGGGGCTTCACTCAATGAACCTTTGACATAGCGCGTGCATTCGTGGCATACTAAAGAATACCCTTAATTTGACTAAATATTGGAAAATACCTCTAAAAATTGCATTATTTAACCCCCTACCAATATGAAACCAATACACCTACCAATTTAAAAGACCCCTACTTTCACTAGATATCGTAGGTATCAATTTTTTCATTAACAATTTTATACCCCTTTGTATTTTCTCATTAACTTTGAGCTTGATTTTTTATACCTGCAAATATAAAAACCCTTTACCCCCTATTATATTCTTAATATATTATGTCATTTTTCCTCAATATATATCCCCCAATATGAATGCATGTGGTATGGTATTGCTCCCCCAGTGAAGCCCCCATGGATTGAGTGAGTTGTGCAGATTTGTTTTCAGTGAGTTTGTTATATTGTATTGAGCCTATATTGCTAGAAGTTGTTGTGTTGTTCTAGTTGAGAAGTTCAGATTGACTCCAGTCTGAAATATTGTGAAACGAGGGCCATATAGAAAATTGGAGTGGGGCCTTTGGCAAATTCAGTACAGAGAACAAATTTCTTCATAAGTCCAATGGGTGTGGGCAAGGCTTATTGATCATATGGGTGTTTGTAGAGTCATGAGATGAGGATCATAGTTCTCATTGATAGTATCCATTTGCATATTCTATGTAACTGAATTGATTTACGATTAATATAACTATTTGAGTAGCATAACAACAGCAAGGGTGGTTTTTGACCCCGAGGGGGTTTTCCACCAGAAAAATCTTTGGTTATTTCATATGGTTCTCATGTGTTTTAATATATGATTTAATCTATTGATGGGTTAATGAATGTTGTGTTTCAATAATTGGAAAAAGATTTAAAAAGTTAATAAACACTGTGACTATTGATTCATCGTCCCCCCCCACCCCATTAGTGAGCACATTTCCAACAAAACCTTCCAATTCCTTTTGGAAGAACTCTCCACCATTATCTATCCTCAATACTTTAATCTCGTTCTATGTTTGATTTTACACCAAAGCCTTAAATTATTTAAACTTGTCAATGACTTTTGGTTACTTCCTAAAGAAATATACTCACATATTCCTCGAGAAGACATCTACAAATGAGACCTAGTACACATATTTACCCAGTGATGGAACCGACAAAAGTTCAAATAGTTCACTGTGCACAAGCTCTAATATTGCTTCTTCTCTCTTAGAACCAGAGGGAAAAATAACTTGATTCTCTTTTCCATATACACAATGTTAACGTAAACCAAAATGCAGAGAGAAATTAGACATACCTTCTACCATACCATTGCCATGTAGTATCTAAAGGTCCTTCTCTCCAATATGTCCTAGTCTTTTATTCCATATCATAGTCTTTTCACCAGAGACTACAATATTTTCTACTCCACTTTCAAGAACAACAAAATTGATGCACCCATCAATAATAGTACTACTCAAAAGCTTTCATAGAGTTCCAATCTGAACTCTGCTCATTAATACTAGTGCTCCTCGAATGATCTTGCAAGTATCTTTCTCGAACATTGTCTTTACACTTGCATCATCCATCTTGCTTACATAAATTAGATTTCTTAACAATCCTAGAATGTGGAAAACACTAGGAAATGTTCTAATCCTTCCACCTATCAACTTTAGCTTTAATTATCCTCGTCTTATGATTATGGTCTTCATTTCATCACCTAGGAAGACATCACGACCATTATATTTATCGTATTCACAGCACCACTCCCTATTGGGAGTCATATGAAAGGATGCATCTAACTCAATCAACCATGCCTCATGATCTACGTTTGGCTTAAAAAATATTCCAAGTACACATCGCCACCTTAATCTAAGTTTTTTTTCGCCTCTAGAGAAGGAGCATCATCAAATCCCTTTCCTTTATCACGAGTTTTAGATCTACAGTCATTTTTTTAGTGCCCTTTTTTCTTTACATTTCCAACATACATTTACATATTTTTCCCAGAGATTTAGAACTCCCTCTATATTTAGATCTCCCACTTGAGGAATTATTTCTATTTATGTTTTGGGACCGTCCTCTTATGGACAAGGCATCTCATTCTGGTTTTCTATATTTTTCCATCTTGTCTCCTCTCACAACAAGGATGAGACTATTTCATAAAATTTCAAGGTAGTTGTATTGCTACATATGGCAACAACTAGACTATCCCATGATTCTGGTAGAGAACAAAACAAACCGATGCACTTATTTTCATCCAAAATTTTAATATCAACATATCATAATTGACTTATCATAGTATTGAAGGCATTCATATGCCCTATAATCGGGTCTCCATCCCTCATCCTCAAGTTATATAATGTTTTTTGCAGGAATAGTTTGTTCCCAAAGGACTTAGATTGAACAAATCCCATAAATTATTCCACAAATCCTTTGTTGTAGCTTCTCCTAGAACATTCAGTAACACTAAATATAAGACACACAAACATATTGTGCTCTTTTCCTTCTGATCCAACTTGCTCCAATCCTCTATCGACATTGTCATTGGTTTAATAACTGGATCCACCAAGATCCACTAAGTTTTATCCGCCAACAGATCCTCGATCTTGAGCTTCCATAGCTCAAAACTTAGTCCATTGAATTTCTCGATCTCTATCTTTCCACAACTCACCATCTCCTTGCACCAAAAGAATCGAGCTCGCAGGTCTCCTACTATAACATGGTCTAGCACAGGCCTAAGCAAAATCCCTCAGATGAAAAGGCATCCCATTGAAGCGAAAACTGATCTGATTCCAAATGAGTATTTTAACCATACACAGAAACTACCTAGAAAGGAATTCTTAAAAAATAGAAAAAATATTCAATGGTGAGAACAAAAAATATACACACAAATTTTTGTCCTAGAACCCAAAACCGACAAAACTATATTGACTTTTCATTATATTCCTTTAAATGCTATGATAAATTATATACATGTTGAATAATTCATAAACCTCCCAATCCATTAATCGAGGATTAGAACATAACAATAGTTCCCTTGACTGGATCTACAAAATACCATGGGAAAAACCATCATGCCCAAAACCATGGGTGGGTTCACTCACCATCCTTGGGCCGGCCCAACCATCATTGGGCCCGCATCAATAAATCAATAAAAATATTGTGGTGTTTCCCTGAATTCCATGCAAAGAGGCTACCTTCCCCCTACAAGTCCCCTGCTACGCCTAGCGCAACGTAACAACATCTTCACCTAGTCGTGCAAAGCATATAACACATACCCAACAATCACCATTTTTCATCTTTAATCAAGGATTTATATTGTATAACCAAAATGTCATCAAGAAGTCGGAATTTGAATTAGTAACATCCTTTGATACAAATTGTTTGTAGTTTATATCCAATAAGTATGGATCTATTTCTATTTTGAAATTAAAGACATCCTTAATAATAGACAGGGGGAACTTTGAACAATTATCCTAGCTTGTACTATAATTATCCATGGTCTTCCACAATGAAAAAAAAACCATTTTAATTTATTGAGATGATCTTAATCTACACATTCCAACTATCTCTTAATGTGTGTGACATTCAATGAAAAAAAATCAACCTCTACAACTTTCAAGATGCTCCTTTTTGGAGAAGATAAAAAAATGCAAAAATGTAATGAATTTTGTTCCCATTTACACAATCATCCCTTCGCAACAACAATAATTGTGGTGATTGTTTATCAACGACAAAAATGGTGGTGATTTTTTGTCTGGTGTGCATGTATTATGAACATGTACCTCAAGAAATTGCATATCTTCGTTATAGATATGTTGCAACCAAGATTTGGGCAGGATACGTTACTCCATATATTCTCGTTGTTCTTTCGAGAGGTAGGGATTCATAGAAATCTGTGGGTAGTTTTGACACAATTCTATTTTTTGTGTTTATTTTAGAACGTTATGTTCTGCAATATTAGACTTATGTCTTAACTTCTTAATTTGAATTTACGAGTTTCTTTTTAGTTTTAGTTTTTCAAGACAGTTTATAAAGATATTGACTTTTGTTAACTTGTTTTAATTAAGGAACGTCTATAAGAAACATTGATGCGGGTTTGGATAGTAAGTTTATGTTTTTGGGGAAGGGATAAATCAGGAAAAAATCCATGTATATGAAACCTCTTTTGTAATAGAAAGAGTGTCTTGTTTTTCTTTCTAAAAATATATCTTCTTTATAGATGAAAAATCTTTCATATGATTCAATTTAGAATAACACATGATGTAACAAGAGCCTTTATGTTCCTCATGCAAAATAAATCCCCATATTTATCTACCAAATAACCCTTTCAACACCTTCAAACATTTAACTGATGAAGTGAAGGTGTACTTGGAATCCTTTTTAAAAAATGAAAGACTAATGTGGTTGAATTCCCCCAATGTTTCATCCATGTGTACGAATACCAATGAAAGCAATTATAAGATTCATGACACTACTAATTTATGTTTTTGTAATACTCCTTTGTATATGAGCCTTCACCTTTTCCATATTATCATGCAAAACGTTCATGTAAGTCCTAGGATACTTCTCTAAATTCAATTTGTGAACATAAAACACACTGCAACAACTTACAATACGAGTTATGGAGATGGATACATACTCATCACATCAATGGGAAAAAATGTTCTTTATTATTGCCATATCCAAAATCTACTTTCTTAGTATCATGATAAAGTGGCGCTGTGATAATGTAAGTTTTAAACCTGTACAAAAATTACCTTCATACGAATTATAAAAAACAAAAAATATACAATCACAAGAAATACAAAACAAATACACAAATATTTTCCCTTGGATCCCAAAATTGGGACTACCATATTGATTTTTCATTATATTCCTTTCAATGTTACAATACATATATATATATACATGTTGAAGAATTCATAAACCCAGATCCATTAAATCTGGATTAGAACATAAGCGTAGTTCCCTTTACCGGATGTACAAAATACCATGGGAAGAAAACCATCATGCCCAAAACCATGTGTGAAATCCATGCAAAAAACCATAGGTAGGTCTTCCCACCAAATATAGGGTCCAAAACAAATTTCCCAAGGGAGCCCATTGCAAGGGGGTTTCTGGCCCTGTTGGCTTCATGGGCCCTAACCCAAGTTTAATGTTAATAAGCCAAGCAAATTCCTACACTACTGGCCCTTTCGGCATCAATCCGTAGAGTGCAGACTGAAGTATCACCCAAAGCAGAATGGGGGATGCAGGAACAAAGTTTCCGCACCCTAAGATGGCAGTGATGTCGCTTTATACCCTAACCATTCCTTTGCGCAGATCGATAAGCCTTTTAGGGCTTATCGATATAGTTCCCTTAGTCGTCCTATAGACCACCACAAAGGTCTAGGACTGTCTTTCGCGTACCCTTAATAGGCGATTCAAACACTTACACGCCTCTGTAATTACTCTTACTGCTGTATTTACCCAGATTAGCTTAAGTAGTGGATAATTTCAACATTCATTATGGTTATCTTCGCGTAATAAATATTCTTACTTGCATTCATATAACAAAGTAAAACACATAGATTCGCACATCAATACAACATTAAATCATAAACCCAGTGTGCAGCATAACATAATCGCATGCATTCATAACAGAAGTAAAATAGCTCATACGTAGGTAATTCCAAAATAATTCTCTTTATTGATGTTTAGATCTCCTTTACAGACTCTAACTATCCTACGCACACAGCTGCAAGGGTCCACGCATTCAGCTGCAGACTTGTACCCTAGGCCTCTACACACACATTTACAAAGGCTCTTTCCTACGGTAAGACTCTTCGCTCTTAGCTCTCACAGATCCATTACATCAATGACTCTTCAAAACATATCTGAACTACACTACTAAAAGACTCTTCTAAGACTTCTTTATACAATCCCATGGTCTGCTGACCATGGGTAGACCTCCTAAAGCCGACATGACTTACATTAAAAAAAGGGCAGAAACCATTTATGACTCTTTACATCTAGGCGCTCTACGACCACAAAATGCAAAGACTTTACACTTCTTACACAAAACTTGGGCTTTCTGCACCAAAACTTGGAACTTTAACCCCAAACTTGACCCTAAGGGACCCATTCCCAATAGGCCCCCAACAAAAATATGTTGACTCGCCCCCAAGTCACTCTGCTAGTGTGGATATCTTGTCATGAAGACCTCCCATCTCCACCTGTACTACTGCAACCTCAGCGATACACTGTGTCGCCCCCTGCTTAACCTGCTTGACCAGCTGCTCCATCACTAGTCCTGCACTATCTGCCTATATTTTCTGCTGTGTTTCCTACATACTAGCTATTTTTCCTTCTATGGTGGTCGTGAGCACATAGGATTCATCTACCCAAGGCCCCAATTTGGCCTTCAGTACTTCCTCCTTGCGTTGTGTTGCATCCACCTGTTCCTTCAGTTCCTTCGCTTCCTGCAGCTTCACCAACCTTTGTGTGATGGTGACGATGTGCGTCGTCACTTTGACCTCATCATACTTCTGCTGCAGTTCCCTTGCCTCTGTTTCTAGCCGCTGCATGTTGGGATCTTCTTGCAGGCTGGTAACTACTTCGAGCGACTGCTCGAAGAGTGAAGTGCAATCCTTCACTATGGCATCCACTACGGCAACTGCATCCTTGACAGTTGCCTCGCGTTGCTCTCTGACTTTTGGTGGAGTCGAAGGCTGGGCCCTCAACTTGATCTCTGTGATCTTAAGGTTCAGCTCAAACTAAACCTTAGCCAGCTCTGTCCTTGCGTCACGCACACTTGTAGCAAGCTTCCGAATTCAGGCATCGACTCACACATATTCTAGGATATTTAGCTCTGGAACAATTTTGCAGGCCTCAACTACCATAATTGTGGTGCACTAATTATTCTCTGTGATCTTCTTAAGAAGATCAATCATGAAAGTATTTTCTACAAAAGTCTAGGCATTTTTGACCTTCTTCTCGCTGATCACATTCAGCGCACGCTGCTCTCTAGCCTAAAGTTTCATGATCACTCTGTCTTGTAGGGTGTGGAGGGCTTCATTTGGAATTTCGGCCAATTTCAACCCAACCTTCTTGAGAACGCTGATGGTGGCCTTGTCAGCTTCCACTTCTATAGTCAATTCTTTGTCTGGTAGCATGATGGCTCGAGGATCCAAGGAATGGACCAGCTCTACTACTTTTGAGGTCTCAGGCGCTAAGCTAGTTGATGTCGTGTTGCACTGTCCCACACTAGTCTGCACTTGAGTGGTTTGGATCTGCAGCTCGTGTAGACCCATCTGAATGGTGACTAAGGCTTGCTTCTGCTGCAGTAGTTCCGCAGTTTCATCCCTCACTGTGTCCCCGATATCATTCAGATCACCTTCAGTCAAAGTGATTAGGTCAAGTGATGATTTTCTAGCCTTGGACTTCTTCCACGACCCTACTTTTTCCTGCTCCCTAGTGCGCTTAACCCGAAATGGAGTAGTCTCCAGGTCTGCACCTCCCTGTCTTGATTCCTGCTCTTCTTCCTTCGTCTGTGGTGAAGGAGACTTCTGACTTCTATCAGAGTCGCGCTCTTCCTCTTCTTCTTCCTCCTCGGTGTGCTTCTTAGCAGTGCGCTCTGCTTTAGCTTTGTCTTCGGTCTCCTTTTTCCTTATGTCGGCTAACTACTGCATCTTCAGCTCGGCCTCTTCCTTCTTCTACTTCGCTGTAGACTTATTAGACCCAACTGAAAAGTTTGAGGTCATGCGCCACTCTGATGGCCAACTATCTAGGTTAGCTGTGATTGCATCATCCATTGCCAGGTATGGAAGATCATACCATTTTTTCTCGGGGTCCTTCCGTGCCTGGATGGAAAAATAGTGGAAGTTCACTTTGAACTCCACATATCCTACCAACTTCTGAAAGATAATTGGGGATAACCTTGGCTTGCGGTTTATTGTGGTGTGGATTTTTGCCTCCATCAGCACCCAAAAGATTTTAGCATCCTTGACCCTCACGACATCCTTGGTGGCCCGAAGCGAATCAAACTTCACTGCTTCTGGTAGATCTGATGCAACTGGAGGAAATTGGTTGTCTTTTGGTAATTCCCATGCAACCAACACAATTGATAATAGTAACCAAGAGTAGTGAAAGGTTTTACTCTGGTCTTGCACTTCTCTGTTGTTCGCGAGGAACTCACCGCAGAGATAGCATGCCTAATTAAATTGTATGCCCTCTGCGCACTGAGCCACTAATGACACAACTAGTGCCAACACTTCATCTGCGCGACACTTCCTCATTATTTTCCCAGCCAAACTCTGGCTGGTGACATTAACCACGAGGTTGGTTATGCTATAAATTGAATATCCACATGGTTTCTTGGCGAGCTTTAATTTGTCCTTCATTCTCACAGTGAGGTTGCGCTTTCCCTTCTTTCTGCCAAATGCCATGGCTGGATTCAACCCTAAATGTGGTAGCAATGTGACCCTAGGGATCAACATATCCGTGATGGGTATCGGTTCTTCTAACCATAGGCACCCATTGTGAACTAAGCATAGTAATTGTTTGATCACCATCAAGGTTATGGGCATGTGGTGGTAATGCAACACCTATTGCAAGTTTAACAGTCCTGCCTTGTCCACCCCTTTAATCCCCTATCGTGGCTCCAGTGCGGTGACACTAGAATATTTATAAAAGACATGGGTCATAAAGGTATCATTCACTAAGTGGGGGAATCACTCTATGTCTACTAAGTCCCAATCCTCCAACTTGAGAGCCGGAATGTGCGCCAAATGTGGCCCTTCAAATGTGATTTGGTATGGTAGTAATGAGGTATTTAGCATAAATTTCCCCTCATCTGGGTCCTTCGGGACCTTCACCTTACCCTGGCGCGAAGGGATGTACTTGGGTAGCTTTGAGATAGGGTCTACACCCTCAATGTCAATTTCCTCTACACCCATATCCATATCTTCGGCACCCTCCTCAGATACTAAGTCTACGACCTTGCCTTTCTCCTGTGTGGTGGACTTTTCCTTCTGGTGCTTTCTTGGCAACTCGCGCACCATCTATGTTGCTTTCTTCTTATCCTTCTTTGTCTTGGGACCCTCTTTTGGTTGCGTATGCCTTAGCCTGGATGACCTCTGCGATTTTGGCACTTCTGCGGGAACTTCTACACTTCCAATCTCAGGGGCAACCCCCTTGGATGCCATCAATCCTCCAGAACTTGCAGTTTCCATTGGCGCCGACATGAGTCTAGTAAGAAGCTCTTGGGTTGCTTTAGGCAACTTGTCAAATGCTGAACTAGCCACCAAAGCCTCGAAATTCTCAAGGTTCATGCGTGCCTGATAACTCAACACCTCAATTCTTAGAATGAAAAGTGTTTTTCGTTGGGCGACCATCTCTAATTTATAGGTGAATTCGAATTTCAATTTGACTATTCCCCCTAAAATCTGCTCATAAATGCTAGATTGGTGGCATATTTTCAAAGATCTCGCTCTTAAATTCTGACTTATTCGCAGGAACCCTGGGTTTATCAACTGAACAACACTCTGCGGAGAAGCTTGTGTTTTTTCCTTGTCGCCACTCAGAGGAGGTTCAATTAGCAGGCTATATTCAGAGCATGTTTTCCCTCTGTTCTTGAAGTTCTTTCCACTTTGCGTAGCCCCAAACATCAAGGTAGCTGCATAACCTACTTTTTACATAAGAGCATCTTAATCCAGGTATTTAAAGACCTTAAAAACTTACCTTGTGGCCCTTTGAAGAAGCAGTGCATTGCTTCGTTGTAATTGACCAAGGTATCGACGACAAACTCTATCACGAACCCTCCTATGATACGATCGAGCCAATGATCGTTAGCGCGTGTAATCTTATCTTTAAAGGCTTCTAATCTCCGCACTAACTCCGGGGTGTAGACTATTAAACTATCAAGCCTCCACCTTCCTTGGTCGTCTACCAATTTCGCGATCCACTCATACAATTCGACTGAGAAGGAACAAAAGAAGATCTCGTGTATCTCTATGTACAAATATATGTCTAACCATTGTTCTTTCGTCAATCGTGGATTCCTTTTCTCTTGTGCTACGAATTTGTGGATCTTTCTATCCAACCAGTCTTTGATCTCCTTGTTAGTTGAATTCCAGTGATGCGACATCACACATCTCTTTATGTAGATCCTGGTCCTGACAACAAAACCATTTTTTGGTTTGATGGCCCCTAAGCCATGGTCAGCGTTAATTAGCCAAGCAAATCCCTACACTACTGGCCCTTTCAGCATCAATCTATGGAGCGTAGACTGAAGTCTCACCCGAAGCAGTATAGGGGGATGGAGGAACCAAGTTTCCACACCCTGAGATGGCAGTGATGTATCTTTATACCCTAACCCTTCCTTCGCGCAGATCGATAAGCATTTTAGGGCTTATCAATATACTTTCCTTAGTTGTCCTCTAGAACTCCGTGAAGGTCTATGACTGTCTTTCGCGTACCCTAAATAGGCAATCCAAACACTTACACGCCTCTGTAATTACTCTTACTGCTGTATTTACCTAGATTAGCTTAAGTAGTGGATAACTTCAACATGCATTATGATTATCTTCGCATAAACAGATATTCTTACTTGCATTCATATAACAAAGTAAAACACATAGATTCGCGCATCAATACAACATTAAATCATAAACCCAATATTCAACATAACATAATCGCATGCATTCATAACATAAGTAAAATAGCTCATACGAAGGTAATTCCAGAATAATTCTCTTTATTGATGTTAAAATCTCCTTTACACACTCTAACTATCCTACGCACACAGCTGCAGGGGTCCACACACTTAGCTGCGGACTTCTACCCTAGGCCTCTTCGCACATAGTTGTAGAGCCTCTTTCCTACGCTAAGACTCTTCACTCTTAGCTCTCACAGACCCATTACATCAATGACTCTTCAAAACATATCTGAACTGAACTACTAAAAGACTCTTCTAAGACTTCTTTTTATACAATCCCATGGTCTGCGGACCATGGGTAGATCTCCTAAAGCTAACATGACTTACATTAAACAAAGGGCGGAAACCCTTTATGAATCTTTACATCTTCGCGCTCTGTGACCACAAAATGCGGAGACTTTACACTTCTTATACAAAACTTGGGCGTTCTGCCCCAAAACTTGGGCCTTTAACCCAAAAATTGACTCTAGGGGACCTGTTCCCAACGGGCCCCCTGCAAACCCCCCTATAGGAGGGATGCCACTTGCCCGCTATGCCTGAAAAAACAAATGGGGGATCTCTCTACCCCTCTAACCCCCCACTTCACGCTTGTGGCTAGTCATGGAAAGAATATAACACACACCCAACACATACCTAAGGAAGAATCAAAATATCAAGGTCCTCATTCACCTTTTTAAGAAGTAAACCCTAGTTTATATTCGAATTAAATAATTAGAGAGGCACCATTGTTCCATATTAATATATTGAATAAGTTCGATATGAATATTTATTTGAACCTTTTCCCACCAACATATTGATACTAGTAATTATGTATTTGACCTTAACTATGTAATCCACTAAAGTGGTTCATATAGTAGTAGAAAACTCTTTTGGATATTTCAAAATCATGGTATCATGTATAGATTGAGTGAGGCTTGTGGTTAAGAATGTTTTCTTCCTAGTAAGAGATCACAGGTTCACATATAGATGGGGATAGAGTATGTACACCTCCGTACACTTTAGCAGTCAACTTGTTGCATGAAAGCGAGTTCCTAGTCCCATAAACAATGGGGTTCTTATACACCAATTTGGTGTCTACCTTGGTCATGACCTTAAAATTAAATGATTATTTTTATTATTATTATTATTATAGACATCAAAGGTGTCGAATTTCATAGTAACAATATTTATTTTATTTTCTCTCCTTATCTAGTAATGAGAGTATTTGATGCATGTTATCACAAAACATAGCACCTTAGTGAAAAGCCTTTGCAAGGTGGCAAAACTTAGTGGAACATTGAAAGTGCTACCACTATAACTTAAGTAGCAACTTCCCCCATTATAGTGAATGATAAATCCATAAAAGAAAGTTTCCCTAGTAGGACTTGAAATTCTTAAGGTATGACACAGTCAAGTCTAAAGTCCCCTATGTAGCTACCTAAAATGCCACAAATGGGATATATCAAGTGAGTTAGGTTTTAAGTGGCTAATGAAGGTCAATTTAATATTTTGTTTAAGGTATTGGAGGGTTCATGCAAGGAGGCCACCAAGTAACAATCTCATGCAAAATAATCCCCAAAACACTCAAATATGAAAATTACCAAATACTATTGTAAAAATTACATAAAAAGTATGAAATTATAGTCGCAAACAAGTTACAGCAATACTACAATTTAGCCCTAAAAATGAGTAATAAACTAATAGCAATAGGGCTGAAATAATGAATAAATGTAGAGTTTGTTTAACTTTTAAAATATTAAAATTATAAGGCACATAACAACCAACTAAAACAATATGTCAATCAGCAAGCCATATTTTATGCAATAAAATTATTTTAGGTTTAACCATGCAAGAAAACCCTAAGATTTTAAGCCATGAATATGCAAGAAACCATAAAATTTTAAGTTAAAAATATGAATGAAAACCCTAGAAATCTAGGGTATTTTATTGCTGAAAATTAAATATAAGTGAAACAAAACCTTAAATTTTCCCTAAAAAGATGAAATAAAGTTTGAATTTCTTTTTGACTAAATAGAGTAGACTAGTTCCCGCTATATTTTTTTGGCATATCTAGTAAATTAACAACTTCCCTGAAGAGATGCAAGTAGATATCTAAGGTTTTCCACTAACCCTAAAAAGTCACCTAGTATAATATTAATAAATTTGAGATGATTCAAGGGAATGCATTCCATGAGTAATATTCCAAGAGCTTTGAAAAGAGGGATTTGTTCAATAAGAAACAAACAGAACACATTGCCACCACTCGTTAAGTATAGTTACACTAGCATTCATTCATAAACAAAAACCACAATATAAAGTGAGACACTTACTCAATAAATTTGCCAATCTTCAAAACCCCAGCAATGAGAATTCACAAAATAATTAATTATATCCATAAAAAGTCGCTTTAACTATCCATTCACAACCTTTTAGAAAAGATAAATAGTAAACAAGTAGTGATGTTTCTCCACAAGTAGAAATCATACCAAATGTGAAGTGCTTCTCTTATTTATATGAGAGATCTAGCACCTTTCCCATGAAAATGATAATATTTTCTTAGCAAAATACCTAAAAATATATTAAAATTTAATGCCATTGTCTCTTTACAAGCCCTATAGATAAGGCCGTAATACATAATAACCATGATACAACAAAGAATGAGTCAAAATACCCAAAAGATTATCCCCAAACCATGTAAACTCTCCTCAAGTTCTAATTCATCATCCTCAACATGTGGAACAACCTCCTCAAAAGCCTCAATGACCTCCTCTAGAATGAGTAGTCAAAATTTTGTGATAGACTTCTCACAACGAATTTTAAAAGCACCATAAGTGTTTCAAGTTTTGCCCAAATTTCTTACCATATTTAAAAAATCTTGTGGCCATTCTACATATAATGGCATTGATCTAGTGGAACTAAACATATTTTGTCAAAAGATAATTGTTCTTAAGGGTGGCTACCATCATAATATGTGTCAAAATCCCCTCATGTCCATGACATGTCTATACAAATTACATCATCCAAGGACAGGCTCCAAGTGCCCAAATGTGACCATTTATCTAAGGCATGTACACAAGTTAATGCTACATAGAAAGTGATTCATGTCATATGAAAATGCCATTAGGTATACACATTAGTTATCATCTTTAGCTTCAAAATAAATTATATAATCCATGCATGTTGACAAGTTTAGGTATGGAAGGATCATCATTATCCCCTATTAGACGTGCCACTACCCAAGAAGGGTGTTAATTCCTAGGAAACCCATCAAATAGTATTATGTAATGATAGATGGAATGGTACGGGGTTTAACTTCATGAGTTATTTTACACAAAATTCATGAGTTTTTTTACACAACCATGTAATATTATGTGAAATATTCATCCACATTAAATCCTTTGTTGAGGGAGTTCTTATGCATTGAGTTACCCTTAACATTTTTCCTTACCTCCTTTCTTGTTTTTTTTCTCTTGTTTTCTTTTATTCCCTTTTATTTAACTTCATTTCATAGAGTCCCATTTTCTTGCATAAGAATGTTATTACATGGGGTTTTATTATAATTCATTTATTCCTTTTTAGGTATGTGTCTCAATGCATAAGACCTAGGGAAACAACCTCACAATGAGGGGCTAAAGCTCAATCTTTACTTTGGATTTTGACTTATCCTTCATATTATTTGTTTTCCTTTGTATTTTGAAATTTATATCATGCTCTTTCCATATCATTTTTTAAATAATGTTGCATCAACCTCGAGAATTTAAGATTTTTCTTCTCATGGGATTATGAAGCATGAACCTATTGTTACACCATTTATTTGCATAAATTGTGTAACACTTATTATCAATCCAAAATTCGTAAATTTTTTAAATTCAAACATTGTATGTGCAAAATTAAATTATTTGTAGTATGATCTAACTTTCTAAAACTATTTATTTTTCATAAACATAATTTATATTCTAATGCTAATGTGAAATCAAAACATGTACATCTAATACTAGATAATGACAATATATGTAAAATAAAATATTAAGAAGTTTATTCTATTCCATCATAAATTAGACATGTTCTCCAAGATTCATCCCTTTGGAATGGAGTAAACACTTTTTTTATATACAAAAACTAATATAACAAATAGCATATTGAGATTCACATATCTCTCATGTGGTTGCAGCCATTTTCTAATAATTAGCAAGTAGGATCTCTAAAATTCTTCCCACAAATATCTATAAAATATTTGATAACAATTCTTACGTGATTCTTCTCCATCCAATATACTTAAGTGATCCTCTGAAATCCTCATTAAATAGTCAAGCGTTGAAGACGAAATTCGAATTTGGACCTTAGTGGTAAAATATTGCATTGTTGGAATATCAAAATATACTTGTAATCATCATCAAACTCACCCAACTTTTAAAGATAATAAAAACATGTTATGTTTATAATATTTGATCATAAACTCACTTAGAATACTAAAATAAATGTATTGTAAAATATTTAGCCTAATCCCGCATATAAGCATAAAAGTGTAGTAAAACAAGATTATGGAAGAACAGAAAAAGATAAAAGTCAAAGGAAAGATTATGAAAGGGTAGTAAAAGGGATGTGAAAAGATGGTCATTTTCATGACTCAATATTCCCCACAGCTGAAGATGTTGCATGTCTTCATGTAACCTTACATCAAATTTTCCTTAATTGTGAGATGGGGTTTTCCTTCTCTGGAAAGTACCTGAGTGGAAGCTAAACTTCTTGTCCTTTATTCTTTTGTGGCAACCACAATTTTTTGAAGTGTTGGTTCTTGTGTGGAAAAATCTACCTCCTAGACTTGTTGTCTTTCCTACTACAACAAATAATTTCCCCCTTTTTATTCAATGGCAAAAATATGAACTTGAAAACTTGATTATGTGCATGCATTTAGTATGATGACTTAATAGTTTGTACATCAACCAAATCTGTTGTTTCCAAATCCTACTTTCACCCATCATATTAATATTTAAACCAAATTTGTGAAGTAACTTTCAAATTATTTTTCACTAGCATGTGGTTGACCATGAGCCAACACCCTCATTGAATTTCTTTTAGGTTCAATAGGTATTGAACCATATTATGAACCTTACAGACAAACACATATGGAATTTTTTGTTTAAGGTTGTGCCAGTATGCAAAATAATAAATGGTTATGGGATTTCTTTAAGATTTCCTCTTGTAGCCTTGACTATTTATTTTATCTCAAATAGTAAATGAGTTTTCCATGAAAATTATTGGGTATTTTGGTAATACCTTTATGCTTTATCTCAACAAAAATAGCATCCAACAAGTGCAAGAATCTTGAGAAAAATTCAAACTAGTTGTAGATGATGGTGGTTTATCTCTCAAGAAATATGAATTACTTTGTCTTGAAATTTCTTGATTTTATTCATCTTACCTTGATGCATTTCTGTTCCAAATTTCTCATCCAATAGATTCATGGTTGGAAAGATATCTTGAAATCAATTTTTGCATTTAACAAAAAAAACAATACATTAGAAATTGCATATTTTCAAACAAATTTGTTGTATTTGGTTTGTTGTTGTTGCTAAGGCATGCAATTAAACCATATTTCCAATACGATTTTTTGTTTAAACATGTGTTTGAGGTAGGGTATAACATTGGTTAAAAACTTGTTTTAAACCTCACACAAGATGCCATAAATTGTTCTTAATATTCGTGTTGAACCTTTCACAAACTACCACTAAATGCTACTCATAACCCTTGCATATGTATATCCAAAATATGAACTCAAAATCCAAAAAAGGATGTATTTCAAATCTAAAATTGTTCTTATTGTCAATTAGGTATGCTCGTTGATCCATATGGTCTTCTTTAGATACCCACCACTTGTTGTAGTTGTATCCCTTTTTAAATTGAATGAAAAATGGTCATGTAATGAAAACTTAAATTCCCTTACTTGACAATGAACAATAAATTTATGAATAAAATTCCCTAGACATCCATACACCATACTTTATATGTGCCATTTGAAGTTCCTCATTTGCATTTCCAAGGCCAAAAGATAATCCAATGGAGATTCTTATATTGTTATTCCACACATAGTCATCTCAAATTTATCTTCAAAATATTCTCTTTAGGAAAACAGGGAGTTGGAGAAATACAGATTTTATAATTAAATGTTCCTAGAAAGAGTCTTTGTATTGTTTCTCATAAACTACTAGAAATTACATGTATTGCTAAAATATAACAAGGTAATTGGTTGGCATCACCCATTACTCATTATTTCTTCAAGGTCTGAATCTAAATTGAATTAGCTATGGATGATGAAAGAGTGTAAATAGGATGCAAATTGTTGGTAGTATGTACCAACACCTCAAAAGTGTCTCTCTTGATGATCTAAGAGAAATGTAATTGGAATTTACAAGAAAAATGATGATAATATACCTACTAAATAATAGGATCCCACTGAATAAATTACTCATCAATTTGTCACTTATTTGTTTCCAAATGTCCAAGTGAGAGGTTGAAATGAGACATTTGTGTTTTTATCATTTTTACCTTTTTTCATGTTTTTTCAAGCATGTGCACAAAAATGCCCACGTCAAGCTCATTTTAAAGCCAAATTGAGTGCTTCAAAAGGGAAAGGGCGTGTTTCCTCATTCCTGACTTTAACACATTCTATATTTTCATTTTTATGAAGAAAATATTATATTGTGCAAAAGGACTTGAATTTTGTTTACTTGTACACTATAATAGAAGTTTGAGATTTGTCTTACAAAGATACTTGCATAAAACTCATGTCTCATTTTTTCTTGATTTGGCCTCAACCACATGAAAATGGCATGTAAAAAGTTCCCTTAGAGAATATTTGACAGTGTTAGATTAACTAAGTCGACCATCCGTTGATCAATGAATATTGTGTTGATTTTTCATAGGGTCTTCTAAGAATATAATTACTTCTAATGATCTAATTATTTTTCAGATTCTTATGCATCATTAAGAAGTTACACAGAAGACATCAGCAATATAATGTATATGACAGTAGGATCATGGATAGACGACCAAACCAAGAACACAATAATTTACCCTAGGAAAAACACCTGGGGGGAACCCAACAACCACTTCCTTAGAAAAATTATTTAGTTCAACAAGAGAAACACCTAGATCTACTAGTCATTCACAAGGTCAAACTGACCAGTAAAGAGACTTGGTCAAACCTGGTCCAACTTCCTCCTAGTAAAGTCATAAGCATGCCCACTGAACTCAATCTGTTTAGGTCTACTATGGAAAGAAACTGGGACCTATTTCTTTGAAATATCTCAAAAGTTTGGCCTTACTCTTTCTCAGAAATTTGGTCTTACACTTTTTCAGAAATTTGGTCCTACAGCATCTCAGAAATATCGATCCTACCCCATCTTAGGAATCTCATTCCTGTACCATCTAATAAATTTTGGTCTATATTAAGCCACAAGTTCATCCTTGAATGAGCCTCAAATTGGTCCTTCTTGTTTGCCTTAGAAAGTTTAAGTTGCTTACTTGAGAGGAGGACACAATTATTCTATGTATAGTATTCTTGTGATGGCGGATGGGTGCCTATTTGACTGGATCGACTTGACTAGGAGAAGGGCCAACTTGGATTCTTTGGAGCCAAAAATTTAATCTTTCAAAATTAATTTTTTTTCTTTTGAAAGGGACACAAAGAACATGCCTTAGAATTTTTCTATTGACACTAGCATGAAGAAAAAGCTTTATATTCATCATTAAAATATTAATTATGAAGACTGAATATAGTTACATAATTTGACATATTGATAATATTTAGGAAGATTTCATAGGAACCACACCATGCCATGAAGATCATGAACAATATACAAGTGAATTTGAATTTGAAGAGGCATTATTATGTAAACAAATGACAAATTACAAAGTTATAAATTTTCCTATAACTACATTTGACCTGTGATAATACCATCCATATCATCAATTTTCATAATGGATCCTCTCTAGAAGTCACAAAGGCACGATAAACATATGGGAAATATCTTAGAATATGTCATGAATATGTTCCCCGAACTAAAGGTTTGTTTTTACTTGGAAATTTTGATAAATAGGGAATGGCATATAGGGGTAGTAAAAAGAGGCATAGGAAACTTTCCAAGTACGCTTGTTCTAGTGTTGAATGAATTAATTAAAAATTAGAAAATAATCATACCTTCACCCACTTTAGAGGCCCAATAAATTACATCCTAAGAGGCAAAATACTTGAGTTAGTCCACAATGGTGAGTTGAACTTAACAAAATAAAAAAGATCAATGTAGACTAAGATATCTCAATGGATTAGCAAGTTTGGTAACTCAACATGGTAAGTGAGATAAGTTATGTTATTGTACGAATTAGGGGGAAGGATGTTATGGGAAACCCTTGAAGAAAAAATAGGTTGAAGGCATAATCTAGTAGTAGTAGCATCATGGAATATTTAATATTTTACTACATAAACCCATAATAGTTTGGAATTCAACATGCATGGATTGTTAAGCTTGGAAGAAGGAAATATATATGGGCATACCATAGTGAATAAGTAGGATGAATAATGGATTTGTTACAAAGAACTCATCTAAATAAATAGTATGGTGACTGTGACAATGGAGCTTGACTTCTCCTTGATACTAATATTCACATGTTTTTCATATCATTCTTTATTTCTCTTCATCTCTATCCATCTTGGAAACTTTTTGGGTTGTTGGTGTTGATCAACAACTGGAACACTTTGTAGGAAGCTCTTAGGAACTAGTGCTCTAAACATAACTTGCTCAATATCTGATGATGTCGCATGTTCTTGGATTGGATGGTTTCATATCATACCCTTGTTCATAAGTCTACAAAATTTGATCTTGAAATCACTTGCTCATATTTTGATTTTATGGATCTTTCTGGGACCTACAAAAACTTATTACTTGCCTACAATTAATGTGAAATGATGAAAGAAGGAAGCTGATTGCTCTTCATACAATAAATGCACAAATTAATCACAAACAGTGTATGGAAAACAAATCCAAGGAAAACTATGCATAGACAAATATATTTGTATTTGATAAGTGGTTGCTACCCTATACATCTTGATGATATTTTGTTTATAAAATATTTGTTTGTTGTCTAATTCAAAGGATTCCAAATCCATGTTAAAGAGGATTTATAGGTATATATCTAGTATGCACTGGTTTGAAAATTGATTTGAATTGATGTGTGAAACGTACTTAAGAATATCACAGTTGATGAGGTTATTCATGAATTTATGTTTAGACCAACAATTAGTAATTGTAACCCATATTTTTCATTTCATGACAAATTGATGTTATTTTAATTTCAGATTAAAATAGATTCCTTTAGGTACCTCCAATAGAAATAGGGTTTGATTTTACCTTTAACTCATATATCAAATTTGATGAAGAACAATCTGCATGGCAACATTGTTTGTGACTTATAGTTTAGATCTACAAGGATTCTTTTTAGCATAAATTTTCCATATGAAGTTTGATAAATGTTATTATAGTGGGAGATTAAAGTGTATTCATGTGGCTATCTCCCACAGAAAAAATATTCTAAAAATACATTTACCTAATAGCTCAAGCCTATTAATGAATAGTGAGGGAGACAAGGTTTTTATTATGTTGTTTTAATTAAGATAAGTAGTCACTAATTTATGAATATTTTTTCATAAAATATCCAAATCAAGTGATTCAAGTTGTGTTTTAAGCTCAACTTAAGTATATCTCTCCCTTATCAACAAGTTGTGAATGTGTAATGATTTTTCATGTAACATATGCTAATGAACAATTAAGATGCATGATTGCCACAATGCAGATTATATGACCAATAGTGAGTAATTTGGGCATAACATTTTGATATGATATTGGAATGAGCTTATTCAAATTGGATTGGAAACTAAATTTCAAAGGGATATATCCCTTAGAAACATATTTTAAAATTTTCCTCTTTTACTTCATCAATTATTGATTGTTCCAACTCTATTTTTAAGAGATTTTCAATTCAATTTTGCTACAAAAATATTGAAAAAAAAAAAACAAAAAAATCATTTTCTCATAAAATATGACGTAGGTTAGATGTATTTACCATGATATAATGAATTCCTCTACCAAAATTATTGAATACCTATTTTTTGGATACTAAGGAATGACTTTTGGAAAACTTGAAGTTGTTCGATGAATTTGTGGAAAATATTTTACATTGCCACTTCATTATACAAATTTGGACAATAAAATAATTTAACTCATAAAGTTGATGGCTTACGTTGAAGTATTTTATTGTTTTTTAAGAATCTCTATATCCTTCATTTGCTTCTTACTTCAAAAAAATCCCTTTTATAAATCTACTTGCCAATGGATTAATAAGTAGAGTGGTTCTCACTGCACAACATATGGAAATGATTGAAATATTTTTACAAAAAATTCTATTTTTCTCTCTCGGGATATATTCATGCATAAAAATTATATTAGCCTTCAATAATTTTACTTTAAAAAAAATTGATCTATTTTACCAACATGACAATGTCTCAAAGAAACTCACTAAATTGCATGTGCAAGTTCTTACCTCTCACCTTACCATATCTCCTCTTCCAAGTTGTAAACGTGGGTGCAACAGAAAATGGTAACATAAAGCATCCATATTTGAAATGATAAATCATAATCTAAGAAAACAATACTTGAAATGTAATATGCCTTATTCAAAAACTATACTACAACATAAATCTTAATTTCTACAACCATGAATTATAATTAACAATGTAAAAATTCAAATGAAATAAGGCTTATTCCTTCAATCTAAATCTAGCATAGATTTAATGGCATAAAATCAAGTTGCAAGATTTCATGGCCTCTATATGTAAATGGCTCATGCAATAGCACTATGTTCGTTGTGTAGTTAATGATTGAAATGAGATTTTACAAACATTCATCAAGACAATACTATTTAACTAAGCAATATGGAAGATGTGGAATTAAACGTCAATCTTCTAACTAGTGTCCATTCTAATTCCACTAGAAGCAAGGAAAGATACAACACTTTAACACAACTCTATGACTACATAGCACTAGTAACAATGCTCCGATGACCAGTCTAAATTGTGTCTAGAAAATGGATTGAAGCTTGAGTTAAAGAAAAGCTACAAATAATTAAAATATATGATATCTAAAAGAAAATATAAACAATTGATAATTTCAGTTTGCTAAGAGGAATATAGAGTCTTTACCAAGCATAAATCTATACAGTGGAAATAGATAAATCTATATACAGTAACTCACATAAAGATAACAGGGCAAATGTCCAAAGCTTGGACACACTCTAGACTTGTCATATGCACAACAATTTTACTATCTTCTCCAACTCAGATTGATATATTAAGGGAGAAAAAAGAAATTTCATAGAGCTTAGTTAAAAATTCCATGTATACAATGATTTTTTTTATACTCCCTTTGATATTTATATAAACAAAAATATAAAAAATGGAACTATGATCCCTCATCTTAAAATTATATAATTCAAAAAATACTACGAATGCCCCAATCCCTTTAGTATTTGCCTAGCAACAACACCGAAATGTCAAGCAATTTATTTTCATAAATTGTGTAACATTTATTATCAATGTGTAGTTTGTAGACTTATGAAATATAAATGTTGGCTATAAAAAATTAGATTATTTGTAGTATGATCTACATTACTAAAACTATTTATTAGTATAAACATAAATTCTATTCTAATGCCAATATTCAAAATATATTACATCTAAATCTATAGAAGGGAAATCTATATGAAAGCAAATATTAAATTGATGGACAACCTTCACTTTTACTACTACAAACCTAAATTTGTAAGTATAGTGGACTATGAACAATGCACTTTCTAATTTTTCAAGTTCAATACCTTTAAACTTTTCCCAACCAACGTATTTCTTATTGGCCAAAGTACTACACTTCTATGTTACATTAAGGACAAGGAAATGTCACAAAAGAGTATTTGGTATTTCACTATCATACTAAACAAGATAGGTCACAACCTCTCTCCTTGAACAATATCATGCTTATCCATGTTTATGAAAATACCTAGGATCCTGCAACCTCATTGTTTTCAACATTTGTATAACAATCTAACCTCCTTTGCAATGAATTCCAAATGAATTGTGACCTACATTGTGTATAGTTATAATTAAAACTCTATTTGTCATTAATATTTACTAAAGAATGTATTTACTCATTAGATTCAACACCATTGACTTAATCACCATTTTCACCATTTTGTGATTTTGTTGACGGTGTTGGATACCGCCAACATACATAGGGTCTCCCCGATATGAAGTCATAATTAAGCCTCACACCATATAGAGTAGGATACCTATCCAAAATACATCCTAAAGGATTACGCTTCGTGCATTCGAAGTGTGCTCATGCGCTCAAAGGGTCAAGAGGGCACATGCCACATTGTGGAGGGTTGAAGGGTGGAAATTAAGGCCTTCAGGGTGCGCTTATGCACTCAAGGAAGGACCATTCCTTTGGGTCAAAGGGGTGTCCCAAAGGAGGGAGAATTCCTTTGGGTCGAAGGAGTGCCCCCAAGGAGGGTGCATTCCTTCAGGTCAAATGAGTGTGCTGAAAGGAAGCCTTGGTTTTTTAAGGGTGCAATTCGAAACAAGGGAAATATGGATTAAGGAGTGAGCTTTGTGCTCTTGGAAGGCACATTGTGCACTTCTGAATAGTGAAGGATCCTTGATCAAGGCTTTATGGTATGCTTATGCAATCTTGGCCTCAATGTGTTTGCTTTGAAACCAAATATTTGTCTAAGTCTATGATATAGGAAAAGGGGCGAATGTGACATGTCTAAACATAAACCATGTGTGACTCATACTGACTCATCGAGGAAACTTAATCAAGCTTGAAAAATTATAAATATACGTCAAAATGTTACTTTTTCCATATTCCCTAAGTACCACAAGTGAAGTATGTGTGACTATGACCCAAAAGTGTCGTTTTACAACAACAAAGATGTTATGACCATGAAATGAACCTAAAGATGTTCTAATAAATGTGACGACACTTGATATCATTCAAGGAAAGTTGAAACTCATAGAATAACATATGGTGGCACTTGGTCATTAAGGAAACACTAGATACAACGGTTATAGTAGGCTCGAAAATTTGAATGTAGTGAAATTTTCGAGGGTATTGTAGCAATGAAAACACTTGGTGACACACTGGGTGGCATTCAGCTTATTTGTCCAGGAATAGCTTTTGGTTAAGGGTCAGATCTTAAGGAAGTATTGATTGCCTAGACAGTACCTTGACAGAGTCACTTCAGGAGCAAAAAATATTGTTTCGCTGTTAGCGAGCCTAGACAGTACCCCGACAGAGTCGCTTGCTTCACCTCCTTGTGTAGGAAACCTTTCTCTTCTTTCACCCTATTTATTTATTTAATAGGGATATGCATCGACACTTATTATTTTCAATGCATGGAAGAGGTATCCTGACTTATTGAGAGCAAAGGAGGTTGCCCCTTCAGAGAAGTATTTTAAGACCTCTAATAGTAGTTTCCTTGCTTTAAATTTTCCCTTTATCCCTTCTCTACAAGATTGGACAAGCGTTAACACACAAGTAGATTTACACCAATTTGAGTAATTTAGATACTAGCATAGGCTCAGATCTAATAGGTTCCCTCAAGGTTCTCCTATTGGAGGAATCGTATTTTCCCTCTGGACATATCTTAACCTATGGAATTTTCCCAAACAAAGAAGGAAAACAATAGAAGGTCAGGCATTGTGGTTGTCATACTTCTCTTTTATTCCATGACAAAGTCCAGGCTTTTGATCCATGTAGTTTTTGACAAAAGGTCTTATTAAGAAAACATGACATAAAATACATACAAAACCAAAAGAATAAACAAGAGGCAAAGAAAATGGATACTAACACCAAAAAGATGTAGAGATAAGATGGAGAGTAGTGAAGAAGGTGGATGCAATGCAAGAGGAACTATATTCAAGTTAGCCTACTCCTAACCTAACCAACTAAAAGGCCAGGGCTAAGTGTAATGATATTTCTAGTGAATCCAGCATAATTTCTCCCGGCCTTCAATCACAAAGACACGAGAAATGAAAATTGATGTAATCCAATTTGCAATAGAAAAGGTAAGAACTTAAATATCTTGCACAAAAGGTGAAAGGTCTTTGCTAAATGTAGAGATATGTGTCATGACAACCAACCTTAACCAACCTGCCACCTTACCATTTCGTCGAGAAGAGTAATCAAGCAAACCTCGAAGATTTCTTGTGGATGTATCTTCATTTGTATTGTCCTTCTTAGAACTTATGAGGAAAACCCAAAGCTTGTTATTAGAAAAAGGACTTGATAAGTAAGAGGCCTCCAACTGATTATAAATCAGATCATAAAATTGAAAACAATCCTCTTGAGAATCCTGAAAATGTTGTAAAGATAAATTTTCAATTAATGACAAAGAATCGCGATGGGAGTCTTGTACGAGAAAAATGAATCTGACCATGTTCTAAAATCTTGTCAAGATAATGAGGGCTTGACATAACCATCAATGGGGGCTGAAGTGCCTCAACTGCTTGATAAGCATCTCAAAATTGAGAAGATATACCATCAGGATCAATCAATGCGAGACAACTGTCATGACATACACTCGTGGGAACATGACGAATTAAATGACAATTATCATGATCAGATAGACTAATTAAGGCACAAGACTTTTGATCAGAAAATAAAAAGATAGATCAGTTTGAAGATATTTACAAATAATTTGAACAAAATAATCATCATCCTCATACGCTGGATAAGGAAAACCATTTTCTTCTAACTGGTGACAAACTAGACTGGCATCATAATCATTGGAAGAATAAAAAAGGAATGAAAGTATGGAAAACACACGAAACTAGTCAATATGCAATGGGTGCATTAGATTTCATCTATGATGACGAGGATAATTTGAGGAACAAGAGTTGGTATTCCTTCAGTAATATTGATGAATGCATTTCTCCCAACAACACTCATCTATTGATGTCTTCCTCTGAGTTTTATTGAACCAACACCCACAATCCGGGCAATTTATTACTTCTAGAAGTTGAAGGAAAGGGATTTTTCTTTATTGATCCTGCCATTCCATTTTTGTGTTGTATTTCCATGAGTCCATAAATTATTAAAGTTAAAAACAACAACATCAATGCTTGAATTTTGAAGTGTCCATCATTACAATTGTGACATACAACGTTCTCACAAAAGTGCTTATTTTTCCAGAAAATTGCATGTCACAATTGTGAATGATGAACCTATCAAACTTACATCATTGATGTTGTTGTTAACTTTAATCATTTTTCGAGGTCTCAGTGAATGTAGTACTGTTTTGGGAAAACTAGTGTCTTTTCGATCTGCTAGCCCTCTAGGATTGGCAGCTATCCTAGAAAAAAACAATCAAAGCAATTTGGGATTTCCTCTATGTATGATAGATAAGAGAGAGGCAAAGGAACCAACCTGAATCTTTCGCTTGACTCCCTGCTTGATTTCTCTCCTCCTTGATAGAGCTTGCAACTCCTCTCCTATTTATCCCGCTTAAAGAATACTTGTAGAGGCAAAGCAATAAAACACCATCAAAGCATCTCGATCTATTATATCATAAGCATTGCAGAATTAGAAATACAAGGAACATACAATGGAATTTGCAAATAACAGCATTCACAAATACACGATTGTATGGAGGAAAACTCAAAGAACTTTATTAAAATAGAAGGGAGAATTACAACCCAGCTGTCTGATCCAGCATCATCGTCCCAGCATCAAAGCCCTCTTCACCTCATGAAAAACAAGATCACCCAACAATACAATGCTCCTTCTCAAAGACAAAGTATCAGCGCTTCCTTACAAATTAAAAAATTCCAGCCTCTATATCTCTCAGATGTCTACAAGGGTGTGAGTCATCTCTGGGATTTTGATTAGTGTCGTTCCACTTGTTGTTCTTGGTTCCACTTGGAGATTTCTTGGATCTCTTACTCATCCTTGGGTGAATTCAAAGAGGCAAGTGTCATAGGAGAAGTTTCTAGAAGATTCCATGAGCATATAGTTAGAAAACTGTCTCGGGCATTTGTCCATTCTCGCTCATCACACCCCACAGAAGGCCTCTTCAATATGCATCGCACCTGGCTAGTGTAGAAGTTAGTATGCATCTCACCCTAACAGTGGAGCAATCAGTATGGTCCAGTTTTGGCCAGTTCTGAATGGTTTTTCAGGTGGAACTTTTGGGGAATGATGTAATCAATTGATCATGATCCTTTAGGGTATGAAACAACATTTTTAGGGGTTAAAGATCCCTAGGTTTATCGACATATAAGATTAGGGTTGCAGTGCCCAAATATGTCTATAACAGTTGCCCCCTAAAGCATGAAGTCGTAAATCTTTTGATGTCAGGTGAAATGCTTTATCATGAGGATCCGAGGTATTTGAACTGGAAGGTGACCTATATAACATACAATACAATACATCAACATCATATTATTTTCATGATCTAGCTGAGGCACAGGCATTCCCATGCTCAGCTTTATAAATTCATTTTCATGTACATAGGATAGATAATTGTTTGAAGTTGCAGACTGGTGATTCTTTATGTGTAGAGTCATCATCCCTAGCTTGGGTGATCATCTATGCAACTTCTGTGTACATCTGATGTCTTTATATTCCTAAATATATTGCAGCCCGGATGGATGAAACTAGATCCAGGGTCTTCAAACTCGTTCAATCTTTGCCCGATGTACAAGTCAATCCATGTGAAAAGATGTTCTGAAGTCGAACATGGAAAGACATCGCCTGATTACCAGCCAATAATGTAAGCTGTTAACAGGCGTGAGAGGAATCACCGATAATGATAATGACCCTCAAGGTACTATAGTACAATTCACGTGGTGTGAATATATGATCCGATGTCGAACACCATGCAAAATCTTTCGGCCGAAGGCCATTGATGTAAACCTGTCGCCAGAAGTGAGAAACTTGCCATTGAGGCATGCAAGCTTCAAAGTACTGAAAGGGTTGTTTCTAAGTTAGCTTCTTGGATAATGAGCTGATGTCGACAAGAAGTGACCCGTCGTAGGAGGGCCTTAATGTATCCCACATCTACGACACGAAACGAAGCAAATGATTTTATAGACGTGAAAACCATATGATGATACAAGGCTCAGGAATGGCGATCATGAAAAATGGAGGGTGAAGGTGTTGCAGTGGATGAGGCATTAACTGGATGGTGAATTCTCTGAATGACTTCTCTTGAACATATCGGTGACACTGAAATGGATTGGTAGCGGTAACCCCAAAAATGGATGGTATGGAAGACCAATGGTGATATGACCGATGAATGGAATAACCCAACCTGACTCAATCATGGTGATAGAGTGAAAGTGTCATGTTCAAGAGCGACCTACTACCAATAAAATTCTTCAAGTTTTCTTCCCTTTTTCCCCAATCATTGCTAACTAGTACCTCTTTATTTTTGTCAAGCTTGAGGAAGATAACATATGCTTGTTCTATAATTTTCCCTTCGAGCAAACCTGTCGCTATGTTTTAGCGAGCCTAGCGACAATGAAACTCGTTCTTGTTTGGGTGGACAAGTTTTTCGCTATTGTTTTAACAAGTTTAACGACAAGGATAACTCGGTCCTTTTCATGTTTAGAGAGTTTGAAAAGGGACAAAAATGAGACTCCAGTAGTTCTTTTTCATAGCATAATCCCTTAAGTCTGAAAAAGGATAAAATAACACAAAAGGGATGATTTTTCGATAGCTTTAGCGAGCCGAAAAGACAAGCGTTTGAACTTTTTCATGAGATAATCCCTCGGGTCTCAAAAATATTAAAATATACAGGAGGGATGGCACTTCCAATAACTTTAACAAGCTGGAAAGGTGAATTGCTCGACAATCTTTTCATATTTAATGAGTCTGAAAAGAGTTTAAAGGAGACTCGTTTTTTAGGAACAAGTGGCGTTTAGGGTAGCAACTGGTTCCAGGTAAGCTTGGAACTTCTCAAAACATGGTGATGTGAAGAGGGTGGCTATCAGGACCACTCATCACAGTTGTTCCTAAAAATGGTAAACAATCAAGTGGAAGCATCTGATCAGCCAGAAGAATGGAGGTGATGGCAGGAACACAACCAAGGCTCAAAAGGTTGATATTATGGCAATCACAAAGGTTATTTATCGAAGGTGGGTTCATTTTTTAATGAGCTTGAACTCTGGGGGAACATATGCTTAGTGGCAGGTTTATTTTTTAACAAGCTTGAACCTTTCGAAAACATTGCTCATGGGTAGGTTCATTTTTTAATGAGCTTGAACTCTGGGGGAACATATGCTTAGTGTTTTTATGCGAACAAGAAATGATCAAACTGAAAAGCTAGAAAAACTAGAAAAACTAAAAAGCTAAGGAACTACTGAGGTTAGGCAGGATGGTTTCGTCCGTGGAACAGACAAAACACTTCCTTTGCTTCGTCTGCGTTGCAGACAAAGGTGAATGGTGTGTCAGACCAATCGCCTAACCTAAGAAGTTAAAAGCTAAAATGCTAAAAAAACTAAAAAACTAAAAAGCTAAAAAATGAAATTGATCATTTTTTAGCTTGCATAAAAAGGTTTGCATGCCCCCAAGCATCGAGAAAACGAGAGTCTCCAGGTAACCATATGGAAATCACTGCAGTTAAGTAGGATTGTTTTTTGTCAGCGGAGCCGATAAAACACTTCCTTGGCTTTGTCCATCAAATAGACAAAGGTGAATGGTGTGAGATAACACTTCCAATCACATAACCTATAGGGAAACCTATCTTTTCAGTTGGGTTCATCCCAAAATAGACAAGGGTGCATGCCCCCTAAGCTTTGTTACATTCACTGGACTACTCTTGGCAATCAAGTGGATGGAATGAAGGTTGAAGAGACATTCTCGACGCAAAAGGACCATTTAGGGATGATGATCAAATTGGATCCATGCTTGAACCGGGAAAGAAAGCTGGTCAACAATGACAATTTTGCCTTCATGTTGGAAACACATCACTCGAAAGAGTGTTGAAACAATAGCTTCCATGTTATAAACATAGTCACGTCCAAGGAGTAGATTGTAATCTAACGGTCCTTGGACTACCATCACGTTCAAGTGAACGGTTTTCCTTCTCAAAGTTATGGGTAACTTAAGAAGGATCCCTAACAGTTGACTGGTTCCTTTGTTGAAGCCTGACAAATTGTGTATGACAGGCATAAGCGATGGCAAACCAAGCGCTTTCCAAGCAGTTGAGGAAAGGATACTCACTGATGCCCCTTCATCTATGATAGTGCCAGACACGATCATTTTGTAGAGTTGTACTATGATCCGGAATGGTACATTAGAAGGAAGGCGGGATGTTGCTAGTCGATTCCAATTGAAGGAAGTGACTAGACTACTTGGGGGGGGGGTACTGAATAAACGGTTGAATTGACCCCTTGAGTAGCAGGAATTGGGGGATTTTCCTCCGGTTTTGAAGGAATGGGTGGATTGCCCCCAAGTTCATCGGACTCTGAAGTAACAAAAAGAATTTGAACAGTATCGTTCTCACTCTCTTTGGGAATGGTATCATCTGAAGGTGGATTTTCTGAAGGTAAAACTGGATCAATTGCCATTTTGACCTGTTGACTTGGGTCCAATACGGACTCAGAAGATTCGCTTTCAACGATAGGTGTTTTGACCGACAGTTGAGTTATGTTAGTCAGATTTTCAACTAGTAAAGGATTTGGAGAGAGTTTCTTATATCCAGATGGAAGTCATTGCGGTGAAGTAGGATGGTTATCCAAGACTCTTTTAGCTTCATCCAAAAAATGACAACAGTGAAGAGAATGATTACCTTCACATAACCTACATGGAACCCTGACCTTTCCTTTATGTCCATTGATTTCACTATTACTAGTTGATGGTGTGCTGTCAACATGATCACCAGAGGTTGATGACACTTGATGGTGCGAATGGGGAGACCATATTGCACAGATATTCTCGATGAAAATGGTCTCCTTTGTAAATTATGCATGGATGTCTGGGTTTGGAAAGTTCAGCGTGTAGATTTTCACCAGATGCTGCAGGGTTGCCCCCTTGCTTAACTGACTTCTTCTTCTTCTCCTTCCCTTTCTTCTTCTTCTTAGTCACTCGGTTACTAGCATCGCTATTTTCACCAAGCGAAGCAGAAGAAGGGGAGGGAGACACAAACGAAGAAGGAGGCAAAGGGCCAACTCCAGTATTAACTGGTTGCTGATTCAATTGCTGAGGAATCATGGTATTTTGAATGACAAAGGTTCAGAATAGCCATACCGGCAGACCAATTGTGATTCATGGAAGGGACAATGTGGCTATATATGGAGCGCCAATATTTCCCCAAGAAGAAAATGGACTAGGATTCCCTCGAGAGGGATTCCTTTATTGATGGACTCCATTATCTCAACCTAAGATCAACGAAGGAACAGGGATGTTATTCCGAAATAAATAAATTTTAATGACGCTTTGACACTACTTTGCTTTTTCAATTTTTAAGAGTCGAGAAAAAGCTAAAGATGACTCTAGTCCCCTTCGATTTTTAATGAGCCTGAAGTGACAAGTGCTCAAATGGACCTTTTCTTTTAAGGAGTCGAAAAGGAATGAAATTGACTACTTTGGAAATCAAGATAGAGGGATTACCAAACTAATCGCAAAACTGCAATATACACCTTGGTGATAAATTAAAGAGAAATTACCAAGGACTTATGTACGGCAGTCAATCTTCCCGAATGCTGTGTTCAGTGCATTGCGATCGATAGGGCGGCAGACACGGCTTCCTATGGATAAAGGATATAAGCCTATTGTGGTCTCCTAATATATACTCAACGGTACAGGGAGCACAATTTCGTGCTAGCACTTGTCGTATCAAAGAGGAGGAATCACCCAACCTTCGATGAAAATGATAGTTACTAGATTTTACGACGTCGGAACACGTCTCTAGCCTAGACCTCTAGATGTGTTGCGTTAGGTTCCAAAGCATTGTTAGGTTCATTGAAATTTATTTTAGAGTTGATCTTGTTTAGAAGTTTGCCTTTCAATGGTTCACCGCATGATGTAGATGTAAAATTCCTAAATATGCAATCTAAAATGATAAACAATCGTTGTTTATTTTTAGCAATGAAAATCCTAGCTACTAAGGAAAGAAGAATACGATTTTTTCAAACAAAGAGAAAAGAGCACACAATAAATGTACTTTTCCTAAATCATTTTTCGCACACAGTCTAAATGCAAATGCAAATGCATGTATTTGTTTTTCATTCCCCTTAATGTGAAAAATGCCAAAAAGGAAAACTAAGTATAAATCTGAAATATTTTCTTCAAAGCGACATTTCGACAATTTCTTTTTCAAAGTGAAAGGAGACTTAAACGACACTTTTCAATTTCGAATAGAAGATGCTTTTGACACTTCAAATATCAAAAAATCAAATCAAATACATGGCAAAAAGTTCAATCGACTATCCAAAGAAGGAAGACTCAATGACACTTCTCTTTTTTGACACAAAACGACAGTTCGATTTAAGCAACTTTTCGACAAAGGATTGTAAATGATAGACAAATACATAAACAAATTTACTAATCATAATCAATGGAGGTTGATCTATGTAAAGCAAGCAGGCTTCAGCAATGAGATACTGTTCATAAGCAGCAAAAACAACTAAACAAAGTTGAAAACAAGGACACAAAACCCCAAATTTCAAGGAGAGAAATAGGATTACTCAATCATCGCACTTGTGCTTCACAGAAACAAGGATGCATCGTACCTACTACACTCGAAAAGTGCAATGCATACTAGCTTCTAGTGACAGACAGTGCGATGGGCCAGGGAGCGCAACTGAGATGGGTTTTGGCTCAAATTTGTAGCTGATTTTAGTGAGTTAAGCTGAGCTATGATGGACAGTAAAGAGAAAAGTACAGAGGAATGATCTCAAGAGGTTATTGAGCTACCAAAAGGGCATCTAGAATGCTTGTAAGTCAGATGTTCAAATCATAAACTAAACCGGAGATTGACTGAAGCAGCATTCATCTACTTTGCAATTGCAGAGCAAGAGCAGTTCGAAGGCTATCTGGCTAACTTCAGGCTCCGTCTATAGTTTATAAAACAAACAACAAAAAAAACAAAACATCTATTCGATCCCCAGCGGAGTCGCCATTTTGTTTCCAGGAAAACTAGTGTCTTTTCGATCTGCTAGCCCTCTAGGATTGGAAGCTATCCTAGAAACAAACAATCAAAGCAATTTGGGATTTCCTCTATGTATGATAGATAAGAGAGAGGCAAAGGAACCAACCTGAATCTTCCGCTTGACACCTTGCTTGATTTCTCTCCCCCTTGATAGAGCTTGCAACTCCTCTCCTACTTATCCCACTTAAAGAATACCTGTAGAGACAAAGCAACAGAACACCATCAAAGCATCTCGATCTATTATATCATAAGCATTGCAGAATCAGAAATACAATGAACATACAATGGCATTCACAAATAACAGCGTTCACAAATACACGATTGTATGGAGGAAAAATCAAAGAACTTTATTACAATAGAAGGGATAATTACAACCCAGCTATCTGATTGAGCATCATCCTCCCAGCATCAAAGCCCTCTTCACCCTCATGAAAAACAAGATCACCCAACAATACAATGCTCCTTCTCAAAGACAAACTATCAGCACTTCCTTACAAATTACAAAATTCTAGCCTCTAGATCTCTCAGATGTCTGCAAGGGTGTGAGTCATCTCTGGGTTGTTGATTAGTGTCATTCCACTTGTTGTTCTTGGTTCCACTTGGAGATTTCTTGGATCTCTTACTCATCCCTGGGCGAATTCAGAGAGGCAAGTGCCATAGGAGAAGTTTCTAGAAGATTCCATGACCATCCACTTAGCAAACTGTCTCAGACATTTGTCCATTCTCGCTCATCGCACCCCACAGAAGGTCTCTTCAGTATACATCACACCTGGCTAGTGTAGAAGTCAGTATGCATCGCACCCTCACAATGGAGCAGTCAGTATGGTCCAGTTTTGGCCAGTTCTGAGTGGTTTTTTAGGTGGAACTTTTGGGGAATGATGTAATCAATTGACCATGATCCTTTAGGGTATGAAACAACACTTTTAGGGGTTAAAGAGCCCTTGGTTTATCGACATATAAGATTTGGGTTGCAGTGCCAAAATATGTCTATAACAAGTACCTAAATGCAATGAAAGGTTCAGTAAAGAAAAATCCCTTTCCTTCAACTTCTAGAAGTAATACCTTTACCCACATTATGGGTGTTGGGCGTATACATATTTTAGGTAGAAAATGATAGACTAATGTTGTTGGGGGAAATGCATTCATCAATGATGGAATACCATTTCATGCTCTTGATATCATCATCATTGTTAAAATAACCTTCTACTGAATTCTTTGCAGTTGGCCTTATATCAACAATCGGTTCAATGGAAATCCATTTCAACTCCACCATTTTTCCTATAACTTTAATGTATCTTCAATACTCTAAAATATATATTCTAATTACTTACCCTAAAGACGCAATACCCCTTTAGAGACACTGTGACCACACTCGTTACTCTACCATCTATTCACCTATGACTCTTTCGAGGAGTAATATCTAGAATAAAAACCTTATTTGGATCTCAACTGCAATAAGAAATAAGAAGGGTGAAGGGTTGGAACTCCCTTTCATCTCAAGAAAACCAGTCTATTACAACCTATAAATAACATAACCATGAATATGAATGCACTAGGTTATACTTTTATTTTTTATTTTTATTTTTTTCCTAATCCTTTTTCATATTATGGGATAAAAATGAGTTATATTTAATTATAGCATGTGTGGGTGTAGAGAATCAAACTAATCAAAATCAATTCCCATAGTTCCATATCTTAATATTGATCGAATGAGATATGTTTTTCTAAGTAGACCTATGAATTGGACATAAGGAAACAACTTTGCACTTACTTCCAAATTTTTATTTCAAAATTTTATGGATGCATATGGATGGTGTGCACTATTTCTATTATTTAAGAAACCACATCTTTTTTCCCAAAGAGGTAATGATGAAGAGCACGGTGGATGATGCTTGGAACTAATAAAGATAAAGATCAAGATCATCATCATCATGGAAATTTCAATATCATACAAATGGAATAATATTTAAATGCTTTCAATATTTAAACACATGCTCATACTAATTTAATGATTTAATTACCACTACATATTTATAAAAAATTATTACTGCAAATTCTTCATTCGGATAGACACTCACCTTTTCAACCATTCACCACACTCAAATTGATTGCAAACCACTCAAGTATTCAGTTACATTCGAAATATAGAATGAGGAAGAAGAAAATTTTCTATTTGTCTTCTCTGTTACAAATTATAAGTTTTCCTTCTCTGGTTCCAATGCCTCCCAAATAGTGAAACTTCAATAGATACACAAGAACCCTTGATGTTAGAACAGGCGACTAAGTTCATAGAACCATAATTTATTTTTCCTATCCTAATAAAATTCAATTTAATGCGGAAAATGACCTAACTAGAATATGTTTTTCCTATCGTAATAGAATTAGTAAGGACCTTAGAAACTAATAGAGAAAGGGGCTAATAATTTTGAAAACTTAACAAATAAATTTGTTAACAATTTTGGGACATGTATGGTGTGCACTGTGTCCATTATTTCAAAAACCACATTTTTTTCCCAAAGAGCTGACGATGAAGAACATGGTGGATGATGATTGGAACTAATAAAGATAAATATCAAGATCATCATCATCATGGAAATTTCAATATCATACAAATGAAATAAGATTTAAATACTTTCATGATTTAAATAATTCTCATACTAATTTCACGATATAATTACCACTATATATTTATAAAAAATTATTAGTGCAATGTTGGAAATTGTAATTACTCCCACATGAAAGAGTTGGCTAAATTTGTAGAGTCAATTCACTCAGTAAATTTGAGTAAGTTTGAGTTAAGCCATATTTTGGGAAAATTCGAATTTAGAGTGTGTGTGCATGTGAATTTATTTTGGGTGAGTCACGAGATGAAAAAGTTTAAATACCCCTTACCGGATTCATTGTAATAATCAAGTTTGTGTGATCATTTGGATAGACACTCACCTTTTTAGTCATTCACCATTTGAGGTATATAAATATGGGGGGAGAGATATTATTCTTCTTATTTTCTTTTTCAGTGATGCCACACTCAAATAGATTGCAAATCACTCTCATGTATTTAGTTAGAATCCAAATATAGAATGAGTAAGAAGCAAATTTTATATTTTTCTTCTCCGTTACAAATTATATGCTTTCCTTCTCTGTTCCATGCCTCCCAAATAGTGAAACTTCAATATATAGACAAGAACTCTTGATGTTTCAACATGTGACTAAGTTCATAGAACTAGAATCTATTTTTCCTATCCTAACAAAATTCAATTTGATGCAGAAAAGGACTTAATTTGAATCTATTTTTTCTATCATAACATAATCCAATTTTACGAAGATAAGGACCTTAATGATAATCCAATTTTACGAAGATAAGGACCTTAGAAATTAATAGAAAAAGGGGTTAATAATTTTGAAAACTTAACCACGAAATTTTCTAACAATTTAGGTACACATTTTTAAAAGCACAATTTAGGTGCCGCTATCCTCTCCAAATCATAAATCACCAAGCTCACTTGGATTTAAATATCAAATATTTTAGTATTACTGTAAAATTAACTAGCATATGAAGTTGTTCCTTGCTAGTGTGGTCACAATAATTATGCTCATGTATATCTCAGTTCTCAACAAAAATGGCTCACAACCGAGAATCTTGGATAAATGAATTTTAATTCGATTCTCCTTGAGTTTACTAATTTTTCTTATTTATAATTCTCTCTAACCATTATTCATGGGTTTTTAATCGACAATATTTGAAAATTGATCATATATATATATATATATATATTCAGAGAAAAAAGCAACATAGATTATATTAAGTTGATATAAAGATCAATATACATGGAAGTTACAGGAACTTCAGTCGAAATAAAAAGATCATAAAAATAGGGAAAAAACACAAAGTTCCCCAAAAGTGCAGAATGAGATCAGATGTAACCCTCAAAAAGATGCAGGTGGTCTATAACATAAGACTTAGAATATCACAAGATTCAACCCAAAGACTCTTAACTAAGGAGAGAATTTATTGTTGACATTATTGAATGTTAAAAATCTAAAATATGATTTAGAAGTCAATAAAATACCTTTTTGAATTGTTTCTAATGAAGCAAGGTTTCTCATGGTGGCATTTTGTTGTCAACACTTTTTAACCACAAGTGTACACGTTGGCCAATCCGGTCCATTATTTAGTTTACCGGGAGTGATTGGTGCATTATTTGTTTTACTGTGAGCATTTCAGAGCTTATTACCAAATGGATAATTTACGCCGGTAAGGTTACAAGATCATCATAATTTTTTTTTTAATCTAATAGGATGATTTACATTTATTTTGGGTAGTTTTTTTGTTTTTAGTGTTAGAGGTTTTTTTTAGTGGTGGAGTTTTATCTCGTCTTTTTAATTATGATTACATGTAAGTATTTTTCCTACATTGGGGGATTTATATCAGGATTTTTTCTTAGATTTGTGTTTATCATGTAGCCTCAGTTTACATGGGTGAATAATGAAAGCATTTCACTTGGATATGTTATGAACTTTATTCTCAAATCTAAGTATAATCTATATCAATATATATTGGAGTTGTTGTCACTGTTATTGTTATGTAAGTGTTTATATGACTTTATTTGATTTCTATATTTTAATTGATGTCACTAGGTTTTTTAGCCTCGTCTCTAACAATGATTTTACATCTCCATTTATTTTTGTTTACCAAATCAAATCTTTGTTATTTTTAATATTTAGCATTTTTTGAACTATTACTTTACCAAAAAAATATATTCAGATGGCTCTCCCACATTTTATTTTTCAGAAAAGGAAAAGAGGAAATTAACCAATGCCTTACAAGTGCCCCACAAATTTACACCTTCTCCCATTTTTAGGATGCTAACAATTTGTATGAATTAATTTATTCACTATGTAAATAATTAGTTTTCTTCTATGTTAAGCATGATACAATTTTACAGTAATGCCATGTTTTAGGTATTTCAAATTTCCTTATATTTAGCTAGTAAATGATTTGATAAATGTACAATATGTACATTTATATTGTGAAGAAAAATTTGATGTATTCAATTATTATACTATACTTATTGTGAAATTGATTTTTCTTTCAATCGTCCTATGTTATCACGAAAATGGTACTCTTTCTTACGTATAGTGAATTGAATTTTCCTTCAATCCTCTTATGTTATCATGAAAATTGTGCTATTTCTCTCCATTTTTCTAAGTTTGTACCAAGTTATGCATTGGATTGGCGCTTCTAGGCATTTTATGCAATTTGAAGTGCATTTAATAAGGTTTCATACCAAGGAAAGATTGTGTTGTATGTAGTAGCCTTTATCAATCAAGAGATCTCTTTCTTCTTTTATGACATGTTGACTTGAATGGCCTGAGCATTTTACAAAAAGCTTCAACACTGGATAGTGGTACCAAGGTGTACAAACTCTTCTTTCCTTTGGATGGATTGTGCATCATTAATTGCAGCCTTTGCTTAAAGAAAAGCTTAAACTTGGGTCAAATATGCATATTGTAACTGGACCTAGGTTATGTCGAGTAGAGGGGTAGATATGAAAATTTTCCATAGTATGAAGCTTATAGACAAAAAAAATATACTTATCTAATGTGTGTTAATGTGCCTTTCATAGATGTGTGAACATGTATCCATCATATTTACCTGTGGATATGTATTTTTCATCTTCCTCCATTTTATCCACCATTCAAATTGAAATAACATAGAGGAAGAACACTGTGAGAATGAATATGAAGAAAATATGGTGTTTAAACAATATGAGAACATAATACATAAAATATACTGGAAGAATATAAATACTCTCCTTTGTTAATTCCATGCCATTTTATTATTTCTAATATTTAGTTGAAGGGAAAACATTCTAGGCTAAATTTGTAAGGAACATATGGCTGATTAACATTATGCTACAAGCCAAATATGTTTGAAATTATTAGACAAAGTTATTGTGTCTTTATGTGTCATAAGAAATATATATATATATATATATATATATATGATGCCCTTAAACCTTTTATAGATGTTACACATCCACACAAGTTTCATTGTAGGTTGATATATGTTCTATGAGCTTTATCATTGAATGCCATATTTAACCCACGAAGCAAGTTTTCACATCTAGTTGTCACTTTTGTTAGAAATAGGGGGTTTTAAGGGCTCATGAATCAATATTTAGTGATAATTCAACTTTTACACAACTTTCACTCTTATTTATAATGTTAACTAAGTGATAGAAAAACCATGCATAAGTAGGTGACACATGTAAATAATAGGCATCATACATGCAAGTGAAACATAAGAGAACAACACATCAACGAGCCAACATCATTATCATCGCAAAGACATTGGCATGATGGCTTCACTTAATGAACCTTTGACATATCATGACATACTAAACAATACCCCTAATTTGATTACATATTGGAAATACCTCTAAAAAACACATTATTTAATCTAGTTTTGACTTTGCCTTGGTCAAACTAGATTAAAATTTGAATTTCAATTTGAGTAAAATACTTGGAGTTAGTTAATTGAGGTGACATGGAACTTGTCACTCAATTAACTCAGTTAATTCGGTTGGAAACACTTTAGTTATGTCAGTACGATTGATTTCTAATTTCTAGCAATCTATTTTAGTTAATCTGAGTTATTGTGAGTTTAACTAGTTCTAACTGTTAGAGAACTAGTGGAGGGTCCAGAAGTGAGGTGTGTACCTTAGTGATCAAATATTTAACTCATCAATCAGCCCATAATAATTGATGCATGAATATAACTCAAGTTACCTAGTTGACATTGGATTTCAAGGGTAGTGTACTATCAGTTGTAGACTATTCCAAGTTGTATAGGTGGTGCACGAATTGAGAAAAGGGCCTACAGGAATTGCACAATTCTCAATGAGAAATCTCCCTAATTAATAGGGGTTAATTCCTCAAGGAACAACACAAGAAAATAGGAGCTTGGTAGGTAGGGAAATTGGTTAAGTATTTGCATAGTCAGTCTGTGAGGTAGTGAGATAGATTGTACTAGTGTAAAGGTTGCTCAGGCTTGAGAAAGCATTACATCTCTTCTCTATTTTCTGATTAATGAAATACATATAGGAAGGGGTTTTGAGCAATTGCTTTCCCTTAGATAAATATTTGTGTATGTGTGGTGAATCTTGTCTCATGTTGATGTTTTGATTTCTCGATCGTTAATTTATTTTCGCAGATGAGTAGAGTAGATTAGAGTTTTATGTTTTAGTAAATTACATGAGTAGTTTTGAATCTACAAGGAATTTATAAATGGCATCAGAGTAGGAATCATAGTAGAGAAGAAAATTCAAAGTTGTCTTTGCATGTGGATCAAATTTCCAAGATCAAGTCTTCACAGCTAGCAATATTCATTTCTATGGATTGAGACACGAGTATGCCCTTGAAGGTAGCTCTAATTATAGTGCTTGGAGGGATAGGATGGATGCAGCGTTGGAAGATAATGGGCTGAAGGAGTTCATAGATACTGATATCTTGAAGCCTCCAACATGTGATGCTCAAGATCTAGCAGAATGGAAGAAGTGTGTAGCAAAGGCTAGGAGGATCATATTGGCGGGAGTTCAAGATCATATTGTCTTGAATCTCCATGGGAAAGAGACTCCATATACAATGTGTCAAGCCTTGATAGATTTTTTCAATAATAGTAGTGACCACAAGAAGCTGGCACTCAAGGACAAGCTTTGAAATATCAATACGTAGAAGAACAACACAATGTCATAGTAGCCCAGCAAGTTCACATAATGTTGTGATAAACATAGTCATGTTGGAGTTACTGTACCAGAGGATTATTTGGTAAGTCTAGCCCTTCTAGGCCCTCCCATGAGATGACACAACTACCAAGATTTGGTGAATGGGATGGAGAAGCTACTAAATACGCCTTTTGTTCGATTTGGTACAAGAGGAGATAAGGCGAAATACTATAGATGGGACCTCATCCAAAGAAGTGGAAGAGGACTTTGTATTAGTTGTAAAATGAATGAAGGCTAAGGGGAAGAAGTCCCAAGGTGAGGTAGATTCCAACCCAGAGGGAAAGAAGAGAGACTTATAAAAAATCAAGTGCTTTCACTGTCATGAATTCAGGCACTATGCCATGAAGTGTCCTCGTAAGAAGGCAACGAAGAAGAAGCTTGTAATAGCAACAAAAGGTGAAGCTATGACTTCACAGTTTGAGCTTGATTTCACTCTCATGGCATGCATGGTAAATATCTTGATGGGCAGTGTATGATATGGATAGTGGTGCCCCATTTCACATGATGGGGAGTAGAGAATTCTTCAGTGGCTTGGAGGAGAAATACCTCAAGAATAACATTGAGTTTGGAGATGATAGAAGGTACACCATTACCAAAATTGGTACTTTAACCTTTAAGAGGGATTACAGATCCCCTGTTCAACTCAAACATGTGATGTTTGTGTCGGGTCTAAAGAAGAATCTCATATTCTTAGAAATGTTGTAAGATCTTGGTTATGAAGTGATCTTTAGGAAAGGTAAGCCTTTTTGAGACACATAGCCATGGGGCAAGTGAAGCAAAGAAGGTGCAAAGCCGAGACATCGGTGAATTATGGCATAGAATACTTGGTCATTTTTACCATGGTGCTTCGAAGATCATGCAATAGATTTCTACAGGCCTTCCTAAAGCTGCACTAGAGCAACAAGCTACATGAAAAGGGTGTACATTGGGAAAGTACACAAAAGAAACCTTCAAGAATTGGGAAAATAAAGCCAAGCAGTCCTTGAAAGAATTCACTCAGATGTGTGTGAGCCTTTCTCGACAACTTCCACTACAAATCACAGATATTATGTTATATTTGTAGATGATTTATCACAAAAGCGACGGATTTTCTTCATGCAGAATAAAGACCAAACATTCTCCAATTTCATTGAATTTAAAGCAATTATTGAGAAGGAAACTGGTAAGAAACTGAAGTCTCACAAAAGCGATAATGGTGGGGAATATGTGTCAAACGAGTTTAAGAAATTATGTGCAAGAGAATGCATTCTATTTGAGTTGACAACACCCCACAACCCATAACAGAATGCAGTCGTTGAGGGGAGGAACAAAAGTATTTTTGGAGTTGCATGGGCGACGTTGCATGACCGAAGCCTACCACTACACTTATGGGTTGAAGCATGTAACATAATTGTTTATTTACATAATAGGAGTCCTCATCAGATTCTTGGCATGAGTACACTAGAGGAAGCTTTTTCAGTTAATAAACCATATGTGTCACACATTAAGATATTTGGATCATCAGTTTATTGTCATCTTTCCAAGGATGAAAGGAAAAAGGTAGAGCCTACAGTTGAGTTGGGAATATTTGTGGTGTACACAGAAACACCTCACAACTATTGTGTGTACTTTCCATATCTCAAGATGAAAGTTTTTAGGAGATATGTGAAGCTTGATGAGGAGAAGGAAATGAGATGTTCTCTTGAGAGGGAGATTTTGTTGAATTCAGGTAAGGAGATTTTGGCTCTAAAGGAAGAACCTCAGGAATTTGTGGAGCATCCACAAGCAGAGGAAGAGAGAGTGGAGACATCCACTCAAGTAGAGCCATCCATAGATGGAAGGAAGTGAACCAGGGAAGCTGACATATTATTTCATGATGATAGACAGAATTTGGGAGCACCCACATCACAACGTAGGAAGAGGAGGGCACCAGATCGGTACACTAGCAACATGGCTCTGATGAGTGAGCTTATAGAGACTGATCCATCCTCATTCGAAGAAGCACTATAGAAACCAGTATGGGTTGATGTTATGGTAGAGGAATATGATTCCATTATTGAAAACAGTGTTTTGGAAGTGGTCCCATGACCATAGGACAAATTAGTGGTAGGTTCCAAATGGATCTACAAGGTGAAGCAAGCAGCAGATAGAAGCATCGAGAAACACAAGGCCAAATTTGTGGCCAAGGGGTTCTATTAGGTGGAAGGAATTGACTATGAGAAGACCTTTGCTCCAGTAGAAAGGTACTCTTCAATCAGATCAATTATAGCACTTGTAGCGTAGATGGGATGGAATATCCATCAGACGGATGTGAACACAACATTCCTCAATGGATTGATTAAGGAGGAGGTGTACATTTATCAACCCGAAGTTTTTGAGATGTTTGATAGAGAGTCGCATGTGTGTAGACTCAAGTGAGCACTATATGGATTGAAGAAATTACCCCATGCTTGGTACACTGGGATCAACAACTATCTCATTATGTTGGCAATGGTTTCTTGGTACAGTAGGAAGCAGAGATCCAGTGCACTCAGCTCAATGGAAGCATAGTACATGGTTGCAAGTAAAGCAACATGTGAGGCTATCTGCATGAGAAAGATTCTTGTTGGGTTATTTGATCAAATGATGGATCCTACTATTATTTACTGTGACAATCAGAGTTATATCAAACTCTTTGAGAATCCAGTATTTCATGATTGATCCAATCATATCGACATTTGGTACCACCATCTACGGGATTGTGTGCATAGGTAGATCATGTTGTTGGAATACATTCCTATAGGGGATCAAGATGCAGATATTTTGACAAAGGATTTGTCAAGAGGAAAATTTGAGTTGCCTCTAGGCAAGATCAAGGTATCAAATAATATCTTTGTTGCTAAGAGGGAGTGTTGAAAATGTTGCAAGAAAATCTAGTTTTGGCTTTTCCTTGGTCAAACTAGATTAAAATTAGAATTTAAATTTTAGTAAAATACTTGGAGGTATTTAAATGAGGTGACATGGAACTTGTCACTTGGTTAACTCATTTTATCAAGTTGGAGACACTTGAGTTATGTTTTGTATCTTGATTGCTAATTTCTAGCAATCTATTTCAGTTAATTTGAGTTATTAGGAGCTTAACTAGTTCTAATTGTTAGAGAACTAATGGAGGGTCTAGTAGTGGGGTGTGTAATTCAGTGATCAACCAGTTAACTCATCAATCAACCCATAGCAATTGATGCATGCAGATAACTCGATTCACCCAGTTGAGATTGTATTTCAAGGGCAATGTACTATCAGCTGTAGACTATTCCAAGTTGTGACTACAGGAATTGCGTGATTCTCAATGAGAAATTTCCCTAATTAATAGGGGCTAATTCCTCAAGGAACAACCAAAGGAAACAAGAGCTTGGTAGGTGGGAAAATTTGTTAAGTATTAGCCATAGTCAATTTGTGGGGTAGTGAGATAGATTATACTAGTACATAGGTTGCTCAGGCTTGAGCAAGCATCGTATTTCTTCTCTATTTTCTCATTAATGCAATACAGATAGGAAAGGATTTTGAGAAGTTTATTTCCCCTAGATAGATATTTGTGTATGTTTTGAATCTTGTCTCATGTTGATTTTGTGATTTCTCGATCTTTAATTGATTTCTGCAGATGAATAGAGTAGATTCAAGTTTTATGTTTTAGCAAAATTACATGAGAAGTTTTGAATCCATAAGGAATGTATACACTTATAACCACAAAAATACCTCCACTCAAACAAGACACCAATGCCAAACCTTAATCCAGAAACATCTCCATGGCAATCCATCTCCATAAAGGTAACAAAATTCAGAAAATCAATGACATTTATTCATACGTGACTCAACTCATCTAGCTACCAAGGGTAGTAAACAATGCTCCAAAAATTGCATTATTTTGACTCAAATTTCTATCACTCTACCCAACACTTTGACTTGACTCTTACAAAACCGATTACATTGTCTCACCATACATCAAGCTTATATGTACTCTTGCAAACTACCAAGTCATAGAAGTAATGCATCATAGACAACATCATCACTTTAACCAAGGAAACTCTGCAAAAAAACTATGCAACCTTCTCAATAAGGTTACAACAAAGAAATGGTAGTTACAAGGCTCAAATTTAGGACCAGTACATCAATCAATAATATGCCAAACTTAATGGCATTATACTCACATAAAATAACATGAACATCCTTGCAATATCAATAAATATTTAATCACCCTTCCTTCGTAGAGAAATCAACAAATCACAACACACTAAAGAATCATAAGAACAAAAATAGTATAACGGATCGCTCACTCTTTAGTTGACATGTAGAAAATATAACGGATCACTCACTACTTCTATGCTCAAATAAATTTGCAACATAAATTTGATAAAAATGGTGTATAACTTATCATAAGTTTGTAAAAGTATATTCAAATACAATCCCTACACTTCTTATGAACAAGATGATGATCTTTGCATACAACAAGATCTTATTGCAAACAGTGATGTGCATTCATTGATGGCTCTCAAACCCTTGCAACAAGTACATTGACATGCAAGAATTTCCATGTCTCTATTAATACAAACCCTTTAGCATCAAGCATGCAAGGTCATAGAGACACATAGCTTGCATCAATGTATATATACCAGTCTAGATCCATCTAACTCTATATCTCATGCATTGAGGGGATCAAATCCCTCAAGAAGAAAACCTTTCCACAAATTATTAATCCAAAGTTATTAAATCCAATAATACTAATATTATAATATATTAATATTAATATTTGGTTTAATATTAATATTAATCTTTTAATGTTAATATTAGATTTTATGATATCTTTTACATGGCATGATAACAAAATTTATAATAAAACTACATCAATTTAATATTTTCAAATATTACAACTTTGACTTGGAAATATTTGATATACCCATAGGATATGGTTTCCCTTTTAAAGATTCATTTTACGAATATTTAATTAGAAGAAATATTAAAATATTGTGGAGCATGATTTTTGATTTGTTGTGTTGAATTGTATTGTAGTTTTTTTATCTATATGGTTATTTTCATTTTTGTTTTGGGTTGACATTTTTTTTTTCTCGGTAAAGACTAATTCTATTAAGAGGAAATATGGTACAATAAGAAGATACAGCCAAGAGAGGCAAGAGCACAGGCTGCCGGAAAGGAAAGACTATCCACCTCGGCCCCTGAAAAGGAAAAGAGAAGAGCGTTGTGCTGAGCGAGAAGAAACAAGAAGAAAAGAAGAGCCAGAACATAATAGAGGATTTTACCCAACATGTGTAGAATCAGAAATACGGCTCTTTTTTCCTTTCTTTTTACCAACTTTGACCCAGTCAAGAGGACTTTGCTGAACCTGCATGATTTGCATACTGATCTGAGCTGACGGGGAGGGCTCCTTGTCTGAATCTGAGGTGGAGGATTCATGATTCCTTTTCTGTGAGGTTGGAGGGACTGACGAATTCTCAGGATCGGTCAAGGGCGGATCCTGTGCCAGCTTTACTTCCCTTTCTTCCTCACCCTCTTCCTCTTCATCCGAGCTGAAATCAAAGTCATCCATGGGGGGTGGGTCATGAGGCTTCCAGCTTTTGGATTTCTGCTTAGTATTGACTTTCTTCTTTTGGGCAGGCATCGTGGGAGAAGAGCCCTTAAGGTGCCCTGTGTGATGGCAGTTACGGCAACGAAAGGTTGTGTTCTCGTAGTCCAGGGTATGTGTCCAATGGAAGTCTCCAATTTTGAGATTGATCTGGTCAGGGAGACCTTTGCTCATGTCGATCTCTGCACAAATTCTGGCAAAAGTATATATTCATTTTTCCCCCCTGGAGACGTCTGTATCTAGAAAGCGTCCTAGGGAATTTCCTATCCCTTGGAATACTGCAAAATGCCATAGGTGCACTGGAAGATTTGGAAGTCTGACCCAGATGGGGAGCTTGGTGATGACTGCTGAAGAGGGATCGAAATCTGGGAACCAAGGGGTTAGGAATAAACCTGCTGAACCCTAGAACCATGGGCCTGCTGTTAAGGCTTTCTGGTAGTCCTCATCTAGAACAAACACTACAATGAAGAAGCCCTTTGAGCATAACAGCACATTGCAATTGTTGGTCCAGTTAGAATGAATCCATTGGTAGAGGTCTGCTGTGCTCGGCCATAGCCCGTTGAACCTGCAAATGATGGCTTGTTCTGCAAACGTTTGGGTTTGCTCATCCAGCGATGGATGCATGATTTCAATGGAGGGGGTTTCCTCCAGTTTGTCCACCAAAAAAGGCTTGGGAGCCTGAGCTGGTGGAGCTACTTTCTTAGGCATCTGAGCATGGACAGCGTCTTTGTATGAAAACTTCTTAGCAGAGGATGACTGTCCAACAGCTCCCCCTCTCAAGCGAAGGGTAAGAGTAATTGATGCATTTTTCTTAATACTGTAAAAATACAAGGGGAGAGGATCCTCAAGTTGTTTACCTTCATGGAGAAGTCGTTGAGCTGCAGAGGGAATCCCCAACTTGAGATCCAGAGCATGCTTGAGGTCCTACACAAGATCCGACGAGCTTACCCAATGTAGCAGCGTTTTGCCGAAGATAAGCCTGATCTCGATCTGGAACTCGGCAGAAAGATCAGGGTTCTGCTTTCCTTTGCAGGTCCCATATGAGAGAATGCTGGAGCTTTGAAGGGCTTTTTCCTCCTGAACTTGCCGCAGGGGATTGAGAGGAGAAAAGGAGAGGGTCCAAAGATTAATGAATCTGTCGATACGATCCGCCCAGGAGAGCTTCCGGATGATCCGTCCATGCAGATCCAGGAAGCTTAAAAAAATTTGAAAATCAAGAACAGGGTACTGGCTATTCTGGGGGAGCAGAGAGAGCGCTGATATGAAAGGGTATCCTTCCAGATCGGAGTAATTCTTCCCCGGGGCGGCTGCCTGAGGATAGACAAAAGAGTACCCTGCGCGTTCTTCCTTAGCCGCTACTCCTGCATTTTGTTGGGGTCGGCTGGCTTGAGAAGCGGCTGCACAGGTCCAATATTTGTCCGTTGCAGGGCCGAGGGCTAAGCAAATGAGGGGGCGCGAGGTTTTCAGAATATAATGGATGGCAACCATATCAGAAGTGAAGATAACCATAAATCCATAGATGAAACGCGCATCTCCGAAGGCAAGCGTATCAGCGGTGAAGTTAATCAGAGATCCGTGGATGAAGCATGCATCTCCTGTATCGGCAGTGCCGTTCTGAGGCCAGACAGCGGCCAAAAGCGAAGAGGCAATGACATTGTTAGGGTTCATCTTCGGCGGAAAGTCACGGTCGTTCAATTTCATTTTGGGTTGACATTAATTTATTATTATTATTATTATTATTATTATTATTATTATTACTATTATTTTATTGAAGACATGACATACTTACACATCCCCCTCATATTGGGTTGTAGAATGCGCCTCTCGGCGCAATAAACAAGAATATCAATCAACAATTGTTTCTAATCCCTACAAAAATCCTCATGATAGTCCCCACATCAAATCAACTATACAAGACACTTTGATCAACCTTTGTTAACCATGCTCATATGGACATTCATCTCAACCTATTGCTTTAGCTCCTGTAGTCACACTAGATGGATATAAAGAGGGTTCATTGCACAAAAAAATATATAATAACCATTATCATTATTATATGGTGTGCATAAATCTAAAGGAACCTCTAAAAAATTAAAAATGACAACGAAAGTCTGATTGATCTAGAACTATGAAGAGTTTAATGATATTCAATTGATCCATAACTATGATGTGTTCAATGATATTCCAAAGAATGCATACTCATAACAAGTAATTAGTGAAAGATAAGATTTATAACAAAACCAAAATGCTAGGTTGATGAACCATTTTCATTTAGATCGCTCAATGCTCAATCACATGTAGGCCCTTGCACTCTGGCACTTGTGGATACATAACTAGCACTTTAGATTAGAACATGTTAAATCATGAGCTCAACTATAGAGAATAAACACAGAACTAGTTGGTCCAAGTAAAATGTTCATTCACATTTCCTTACACCTATTCTAGAACAAATGAAAACATTTATAAAATGAAAATGAAGATCACTAATTCTAGAGTCAAGAAACAATTCTTCCATGTGTGCACCATTTCACATATCTCCTTGGTAATTTATGCTTTCTCTATCGCTCATTTACCTTAGGAAGATACCATGGATTTGTTGACGATATTTTCATGACCAAATCAAACGATACCTTTAGCCATTAATTGTATTCTCACCATATAGGACCAATTCAAATTTAAATCGAGTGATCTAGATATTACCATGACAAACTACAGTGGTTAAAGCTCGAGATAATGTGCATTTTCACCTACAAGAATCATCATGAGGAAAACATATCAAGGATCATTGCATGGACAAAATGACCACCCAATGAAGATGTTGAATCATCGCGCTATTTTATTTATCTTCCTAGTGAAGATAGTCTAACTTGAGGTAAATCCTAAGTGCTCTTCCCATAACTCTACAAACTGCTTCACCAACTTTATAGACCTATGTACCACCTTTGTATAGCTTAGAAAAACATTTGCAACACACCAAGTATTAGAAAACCATCCAAACCATGGAAAAAGTAGGAACAAACAAGGTTGACATCAATTCCAACAATCTCCCCCTTTGGCGTTGATGTCAACTTCATGAAAAACGCCAAGTCCTCAAGTCTTTCTCTTCCCCTTTGACATCAATGAAAAAGTTGGGCTAGTCTCTCAAAATAATTCCATGTTGTCACCATTGAATATACAAGATCAAATATAAATATGTGCATAAAATTTTTGAATATCCATTTGTTTTCTGCGAGCTAAACATGCCCCCCTTGAACATTGGGGCTACAGATATCATGAACCTTCTACTTCCAGATACATCTTCTTAGACAATAGACCAATACAACTTATGTATTCTAGAATTAAAATAAGAAAAAATCAACGTAAATACTTTATGTAGGGCACACATAAGTGCTTTACATGATGAATCACTACGAAATATTAAATTAATGGTTGATTTGACTACTTGTGATCTCTCTAGATGCATACATAGCTCCCTTTGAGAACATTACATCACCTCATACATCTATTCAAGCATAAGATGTTTTTAATGGTACTAATAGTATAGAAACCCTAGGTGGATTTCAACAAATAATAGCATCTATTAGAAGCTCATAATCTCATCACAACCATGTCATCGAGGTCAACATACTACATGCTTCGTACAATGTGATCACACCGTAGCATAGCTATCAATCTGACCACAAAATACATGTACATGATGTGAATAACAATATGTGACATATATGTGAACTCATACAACTCACATGTATGGAACAACATAGATCTTATCATACACCTACAATAAGACAATGTCAGATAATACATGGCAAGGCATGACATAATCCTTCCCTTTTCTGCCAACAAAAGAGCATAATGCCAGCAATGAATAACTTAGATACTAGAGGCATACGAGATGCTTCCTGAGGACACATGCCAACCCTTCATCACCACATCTTGACATCATTCATAAGTAACCATAATAACCTCAACAAATGTAAGATTTGTACCCTAAATCTTGCAACATGTATTCAACATCAAAATGATTGACATCATATACTTAGGTAATGCATTATGTTGACACTAATAGATAACAAACACTAGGTGCCTATATCATTTAACCACTAGAAAATCACAATGATATAACAACACATCATATAAAATCATAATCATGGACACGCATAAGGGACATATGTATGATTTCCATATCATCATTAGGGTTCCAACAAAACAACATCTTCACAAAGCTCCAAGACTAAAAATAACCACACAAAGTCGAACCAATGGAAATATGACACATGATTTACATGTAAACCTTCTTTTCCATGCAACGCTCCCCTGAGCTCATGCACCTCTTTCCAAAGAGAAAGTTGATCTTGCAAACCTGATTGTCATCAAGTTCCTATGCCACTATTATGTGCTTCCCTTGAGGCTATGCACCTCTCATTTACTCCTTTTATGGATATAGACTATAGTGGGGACTGTATTCTCCTACTCAATCTAAAGAGGAGATTGACTTCAATCTCTTATTTCTACACAGAGTTTTGTTCAATACATATACCTTGTCTAAATTTTTTATCCCTTTTTCTATAACCTTTCCAGTGCCTTCTTTGATCATTTTGCATCCTCTTGCGGTAAATATAGCTACATGTCCTCTATCTTTCATTTGACCGACACGTAGGATGTTCTGTTTTATCCCTTGAACAAATAAAACATTAGTTTCTTTTGTATTTTTAACGTCAAGATCGGCTCTACCTTTTCCTAACACCCTTGTTGGTGAACTATGTCCAATAATAACATCACCACCCTTGGTTTTATTGAGAGAGATAAATATTCTCTTAAGTCTAGATATGTGATGAGAGCATTCGCTATTGATGTACTAGTGATTTTGTTCTTCTAGTGTGCACAAAGCAAGGTTAGATTATTTCACTAAATGTTTGAATTTATTGCATGTATAGTACCTTAAGTGACCAGAGAAGCAAACAAAAGAATCATAGTACTTATGATTCCTGTTTATTTCATTTTTATATGATATACAATCAATATCCTTATGACCAAATAAATTGCATGTAAAATAATGACCTTGAAAAACAACTGCAATCGACTACAATGTGTCCAAAGTTGTGATAGACAAAAACATCAATATCATCAATCAAGTGAGAGAATCAATTTTATTTCCTTCTTTGGATGTTTTCTCTTATGCCATACTCATTCCTCGGAGAAAGTTAGTTTCTTTAAAGAGTCACTTTCCGAGGTTGTTGGTTTTATTTCCCAATTGATTCTTTACCAGGGTTTTTTGAATTTGATTTGTTGTCTGTGTGACTACCTGCACATGCTTGTCAGATGGATTATCCCTTCATTATTTCATGAAATTCAAGGCCTGATTTAATGGATGGAGACCTTTTATTGCTAAGAAGATTGTCAAACATCTTAGTATTGTCTTGAAATCTCAATTGATTTTCCTTTTCTTCTAATCTACTTCTTAATGAGATTACCTATATTTCTAATTTCTCACAATTATTCCATTTTCCTTAGTTGACTACTTATTGCTTCCTCAACTTTTCTTGCTTCTTCTAGCTAAATTTTTATATCAATAATTTCCTCTTTAAGCCCATTTTCTTGTTATTCAAATACCTGAAGTAGCTCCTCATTCTATTCATTTTACTTTTCTATATCAGTCTTTAGAGAAATGATCTCAACTTCAAGTCCTTCCCAATGGATTTTCCTTTTGTTAATTTGTTTAACCACTATTGTAGTGTATTTTGATTCATTCACATTATGATCCTTGTTTTCATATACTTGCAACTTTTAATTGAGACTTACAATCTTTTTGAAAGAAGAGAAAAGTTTTCTTCTAAGATTAAATTTGCTGTATAACCTTTCTTCTTCTATATCTATAACCCCATCTGGTATGATGGAAGTTGTTTCACGGTCATATTCATCTTCTAATAGGCTACAAGTTTCTTATTTATTCTTATTTATTGAGCCAAGAGGCTCATTCTACAATCTAGTATAAGGGATGTGTAAGTTTGTCCATCCATACTTGCCCCTTTAAAATTTTTAAAAGATAAAAAATATGTTTCAGAATTTAGACTTCTGGGATCCATAATAATTTTAACAACATCTTTCGGTCAAAATCACATAAGAGATATTCTCTTCGATGCGTTTCGAACCAGCCAGTGTGCTTCATCTTCAGGACAAGATGAGGAACCAGATTCAGGTGTTGTAATAAATAGATGTAGAGAGCTGCTAACTAGCCGTTAGAGAGTAACAACTTAGGTTTTGAAGAAGGGTAAGGGAATTTTTTGAATTAAACTTTTATAAAAAAGTTATAAAATAAAATTAACGGGGATTATAATAAAATAATATTACAAATCAATTAGTTAAAAATAAATAAATAATGGTTTCTTTCTCTCATCAAGTTTTTCGAAAGAAAACTCACACAGAGCAGTATCTCCATGCCATTTCCCATATTTTCCTGCTCAAAAGCTAGGTGTTCTCAACACCTTAGCCACCCAGGCCTTACGAGTTTCTAACAAAAATCACCTTGAATATGAGAAAACCCACCTCCTAAAAGTCTTTAATAAGAATGGTTATAGTAAGTCCCAAGGTCTTAAGGCTTTTTAGAATGCCCAAAAAGGTCCGAAGAATAAGATTGATCCCAAGAATTGGTCTTCTGAAGTTCATCTTCCTTTTATTCAGGGGACCATTGATAAAATCGCTAGGATCTTGAAGAAGCATAAGATTCATTCTTCGTTTAGGCCCCTTAACACTATTCATAGTTCTCCTCTGTCTATTAAGGACCCTGTTAGCCCTAAGGATGGGAAAGGTGTTTACATCATTCCCTGTTCATGTCAGATTCCTTATATTGGTGAGACCGATCGATCAATAAACCAAAGGATATGTGAACATGCTGCTGACATCAAGCATGGAAGGTCTCGCTCCTCTGCTTTGGCCGAACATACAGAAAAAACCAATCATCACATCTGCATTGAAGAGGCTATGGTCATTGCTAGGATTGACCATTTTCATCATCATAAATTTAGGGAAGCCTTATAAATTGAAAAGAGACATGTTAATATGAATAGGGATGATGTCTAGAGTATTAGCGAATGTTCTTCCTAATCAAATTCCAATTTTTTTTATTAATCCTCCAAATTATTTAATTTATAATATTCTAACTATTAATTAATAATTAGGCCTGAACCTAATAGTAATTTTAAATAATATTTATTAATCCTCCTAATTATTAATATTTAAAATAATATATCTATCTATCTATATATATATATATATATATATATATATATATATAAATAAAAGTGGAAATAACAACAAGTCATGGTAATGGAATCAAACCACTCTCCTTGATATCATCAAACTCTAAGTGGCGGCGATGGTGGAACCCTAGCTAGGGTTTCGGTTCTGGACGCCGTTTCATGGCGATTGGCACCTGGTTTACCACTGGAATGACAGACCTGACTGCCTGAGCACTGACAGTGGTATCGGTTTTCACGAGGTTCCTTTTGTCGCTCTCCGCCGCGGACCCCTCCCCGTTTATCTGCCGTCAACCGCCCTTCGTTCTTCCCGCTGGACGGCTCCAGTTTCGATCATGGTCACGGGCTACTCCCCGACAGTCACTATGGGCGAAGAGGATATTTTGGATTATGACGCGAACCCCATGCCCCAACAGGAAATCTGGGCACACACCAGCAGACCGTGCTTAATACCGAGGAGTGTCGCGCTCAGGGTCGAGACAGGTGCTTCATCGAGGAATTCGCATTTGCCGCTCAAAGGAAAAGAAAAATCTCATGAGTATAACCTTGCTGACGCTTCCCCACTGGATTGTCCGCCGTTATCCCCTGCTACCTTACAGATCTTGGGTCCTTGTTTCCAATCCTCGTCATCCTTGGACGCTCCGCTTCAGCTCCACATTAGACCTGATTTCCCCCCGCCCCCGCCTCCTCCGCCCCCTTCTAGCTCCCACTCCCTCTCAGTCTCCTTTATGCCGTAGACCCAACGGATCCCCCCCCACTCCTCCATTCCCCCTCCCCTGGGCATTTCTACCTCGGCTCCCCGTTCCCCTATTAGGTCAGGCGTTTTCACTCCGCCGTTGATACCTGCTCGCTCTGTGGGATCCGCCCAACACAGCTCCTCGGACCCGTGCCGCAGACTTCTGAAGGAGACCCCATTTGGTAAGCGCACTGAGAAGGTAAAGAAAGGTAGATGCCTACGTGCTATTGATCCTGATTTAAGCGTTATTTTTGGGCCTGAACCTCCGATGCCAGACGTGATGGACGCCTCTCGTAAAGTCCTAGTGGGTCGGGTTCGTGGGCGCACCTACACGGCCGAACGATTAAAGCTCTGGGTGGAGGAGATTTGGGGTTCATTGCTTAAGGATCTACCAGAAGTCATGGTCCTCACCCGGGGCTGGTTCGCTTTGCACTTCAATCGGCCAGATCTCACCCAGTGGATTCTTTCACAATTCTAGCATATTGAGCTTGCTCCTGTCATGCTCAAGCGATGGGATCCCTTATTTGATCCGGAAAGAGAGCAATTGGGGGCCGGCCCCATCTGGGTTCGTCTTCCTGGACTGCCATGGCAATTTTGGAACACGTACGCATTTATGAGGATTGGGAACACACTCGGCACATACTTGGAGCACGACCGTTCTTTCGAGAAGACGGGCAATAGGTCCATGGCTCGTATTCTTGTTCACATGGATATCAAACCGGGCCTAGTGGAGAAGATTACTCTGGATCACGGACATGTCTCCCGGAAACAGCTACTGGATTATGAGGGCGTCCCCTTCCGCTGTCGTAGATGCCATAAAATTGGTCACCTGTACAAGGATTGCCCATTGGTTACAGGGTTGTCAACGGAGGATCCAAAAGGCCCTCGTCAGCAGTCTACAGGGGACCATAATGCTGGAGACAACATACCTACTACTGGTGGCCTGGCACAGCAGGAGAATTCTACTAAGAAGCAGGGTGTTGAAGCAAATAAGAGCACTCGAAGAAAGGCATTATCTTCCACAGAGCCGCCGCGTACACGTTCCAAGACTGCAGAGGCTGCACCAAAATCGGCGGAGGCTGCATCTTCTCATTCGGGTATTGCTCCATTCCCTCTCAGTAATCCTTTTATTTCTGATGTATTGCAATCTTCTATGCACTCATCTATTCGAACTCCCTGCACTGATTATGATCCCCTCCCATCCATTCTGTGTACTATTGCCCCGCCTCTGCCCACTTTTTCTACCACCCCCCCCTCCTACAATCCAAAATTGGATTGGCCTGACTCCCCACCCTCCCCGGTCGCCTCTGGAGCACATCATTACCACCTACGGTCCCGGGCCCGCGCAAATGTTTTGGTACTGGGATCATCCCCTGGTCGTCACCACAAGCAAAAGCGTGGTAGACCATCCCAAATCTCCTCTGCTAAGCTTAATGCGGTCGCAGATGTCGCCATGGGCTGACAAGTTACTATCGAACGGGAACTTAGAGCAAATGAGCCCCTGACCTGTGTTATCCCATGATCTGGCTCTCCTTCAATTGTAGGGGACTAGCCAACCCCAAAAAGCGTTTGGCGCTGAAACGGCTTATACATGATTCTAGATGTGACATTATTCTCCTACATGAGACCCTATGCTCTGCTGAGATAGCGGTGAAAACTCTTCAAGCTATGCTACCTGGTTGGGTTCTACATGGGTTGGATGCCTGTGGTAGATCTGGTGGGCTTCTTATTGGCATAAACCCTAGAAAATGCAGACCTATCTCGGCATGGGGGGGCTGTGGTTTTCTTGGAATGGATTTTATTCTGGGAGAACTCGACATCCCGATTAGATGTATTAATATCTATGGGCCTAACCAGAATAGGTACACCTTCTGGCAACATTTCCTGTCTGGTCACCATATCACTCAGAATACTATCATTGGGGGCGACTTCAATTTCTCTTTGGGTGCTGGGGAAACCTGGGGTCATCAGGCGCAGTATGACCCTCTTGCGGAACAGATGAGCATGTTACTTGATGCTCACCACCTTGTGGATATTCCTATGAACAAGAAGCTCCCCACTTGGCACAACCAAAGAACTGGAGAGGCTGCTCTTGGAAGGCGACTTGACAGATATATGATGCATGAAGTTTTGATCCAGATGTTTCCCTTATACAGACAGTGGGTCGGATCTGGGGGCCTCTCGGATCACCACCCGATTCTCCTACAGATAAGTGACAACAATCCTAAGCCGCGCTCTCCCTTCAAATTTTTTGCTGGTTACCTCCAAGACCCGGATTATCACAAGCTGGTCATTGACTTCTGGGCATCTCAACCTCCATTGAGAGAGCAGAGAAAAGCGATGGATTTTTGCTCTCGGCTTAAGAAGCTCAAATCTTTGACCGAGACATGGGAAAGAGCAAAACGGGATAGAGATGATCAGTCCCTGAAGTATCTGGAAGAGAAGATTGTTAATCTGACTGATGAGAGAGGTGTTGGATTTCAATCCGATGCCACAAAAACCCTATTGTGCCAGTTGATGGAGCAGAGATCGAAGATATTGCAAGATAAAGAAGAACTATGGCGACTCAAAAGCAGGGCCATCTGGCTCAAAGCCGGGGACAATAATACAAAGTACTTTCATAATCTTGCAAACGGCAGAAAGGCATCCAATACCATTTGGAAGCTTCAATCGGAACCAGATGGATGGGCTACTACACATCAACAACTTACTAGATTGGGGGTTGAACACTTCAAGAGACTCTTCACGGCCCCAAATAATGTCAATCTACCTGACATCATCAGACTTGCCGGAAAGTTCCCTCGTTTTGTTGGGGAGGAAGACAGAGAAGATCTTGACCTACCAGTCTCTTCACAAGAGTTAGAAAGTACTCTCAAATGGTTTAAGAAGGATAAGAGTCCTGGGCCTGATGGATGGCCAGTGGAGTTTTACCTGGCCTTCTACGATCAGATAGGAGCGGACTTATTGGCTGTCGTCGAGGAAAGCAGAATCACAGGGCACATTCATCCTCCTATGAACCAAACCTTCATTGCCTTGATACCTAAATCTGATGACCCCACATCCTTTAATGATTTTCGCCCTATTTCCCTCTGCAACTGCCTATATAAAATCATCGCAAAAATCATAGCAAATCGCATCAAACCTATCCTATCTTCGCATATCTCAGCTGAACAATTCGCCTTCCTCCGTAACAGGCACATCCAAGAGGCCATTGGCACTGCCCAGGAAGCCCTACACTCCATAAAACTGAAGAATCTTAAAGGTATCTCATTAAAGATTGATCTAGCAAAGGCTTTTGATAAAGTGAATTGGCTCTATCTCAAGATGATCCTTACACATCTGGGATTCCCACACCTTCTTATAAGCTGGATTATGGGATGCGTCTCCTCGGTCTCCTTTGCTATCCTTATTAATGGTGCAGCCTCGGAAAGATTTAATATCAACAGGGGAATTAAGCAAGGATGCCCCCTCTCCCCACTACTCTTCCTCACTGTCATGGAAGGTTTGAGTAGGCTCATAGCGGAAGCTAAAAGGAATGGAGATATCAGCGGTCTCAAAATCACTGAGCAGTTTTCACTTACCCACCTTTTGTTCGTTGATGACATTTTAATTTTCCTTAATGGAAGTGTACGCGACATCATTGCTTTGAAGGATATACTGCTGCTATTTTTTAAAGCCACGGGCATGGAAATAAACAGGGACAAATCCACCAGATCCCTGATGCGCTGCACTCAACAGGAAACTCTACTGGCTGCTCAGCATTTTCCCTTCACGGAAAGCCAACTGATGGATGGTATCAAATACCTTGGCTTCAGATTAAGACCGGATGGATATAAAGCGGCCCACTGGACTTGACTCATTACTAAAATTGAAAATCGGATTATTGGCTGGCAACACCGTCTACTGTCAAAGGCGGGTAGACTTCTATTAATCAAAACAGTGCTCGAGGTAACACCTGTCTATTGGATGTCGCTTACTTGGATCCTGAAAGGAATTCTACAAAAAATACAACAAATTTGTAACAGATTTCTGTGGAATGGCAACAAAAAGGGTAAGATCTTTGCTTGGACCAGATGGGCTATTGTCTCCATGCCGAAGAGATGGGGAGGATGGGGGATAAAATCTCTGTCAGATTTTGCACAGGCACTAACTGCAAAGCAGGGTTGGTCACTTATCAAAATGGATAGCTTATGGGCGGAAGTTGTTTACCACAAATACATTTGGCCTTCCAGTATTACGGAATGGATTCGCAGGCACCACTCTGGCATATCCGCTATATGGAAGGCTACTCTAAAAGCTATGCCCCTAATCCGCGACAACCTGCTATGGAAAATAGGGAATGGTGAACAGGTTCGCATCGGTTTGGATCCATGGCCCGACTCTGGGAATGCTCATCTACTGCCTGAAGGGTTAATCCGACACCTCAATAACAGAGGCATCAAATATTTGGCTCAAATCGGTGACCCGCATCGATCAACTATATTTTCACAAGCTTGGGTTACGGACCGACAATGGGTTCTGCCAGAGGATTGGTCTGCACATTGGCAAGATTACATTCGGGCCCTCACCGAATCTCACATCAAGTTGCAGGAGGAGGCGGATGAATTAATTTGGGCCCCAGCCAAATCTGGTACATATGCTCCAAAGCTCGGTTACATGAAGATAATCGAAGCAAAAAAACCGGACATTCTTAAAAACTGGTGGCGGGATGTCTGGCAGCTACAGGCACAGCCCCGTACCAGACTTCATATGTGGAACATCTTAGCTGATAAACTCCCAACAGGTACCACCCTTAAGAAGCGGGCTTTCTCTGGTCCAACCTGGTGTGTTCTCTGCAAAAATGAGGAGGAATCGACGGCTCATCTTTTCCTTCACTGCGAAGTCACGAAGAATATATGGACACAAGTCACGCAGATGCTAAATATAAATACTGTCTGGCAAGGCGTTGATATTCTCTCTGCATGGGATCAACGGTGGACAGAGGTGTCCTCTGAAAAGACCAAAAACCTTCCGCTGGTGGTTTCCTAGTACATTTGGAACAGTCGAAATGCCATTATTTTTTAGGACTATAAAGTCACCTGGCATCTTCTTCCGCCCTCTATCTGCGCGGCCTACACAGAAATTCCCTTTGAGCATAAATCTAATATCCCACGGAACATACAGCCTGAAATCATCAACAAGGAAATGCCCTGGGCTTATTTTGACGGGGCTGCACCCCTACAAGGATGTGGAGGGGGTATCGTTTTCCATTTATCTGACTCACATTATTATCACTTGAGATTGGGATTGGGGATGGGCTCCAATAACTTTGCTGAGCTGATCACTTTGAGACATCTCCTCTATTTTGCTCTTACCAAACATTGCAGACAAATTCAAATATTTGGGGATTCCAAGATTGTTATTGATTGGGCAAACAATATCTCTATTTGTCATGCATATTCTTTGAAACATATCTTGGAAGAAATTGTTTTTCTAAAAACACATTTTGACCAGATCACTGTTTCTCACATCTACAGGGAAAGAAATGCGCTTGCTGACCGGATCTCGAAAGAAGCGGCGGATCGTCACATAGGTGACTGGCAGATTGAAGAGTACACTCCAGAAGGCATGCACAGCTACTATCACCGCCCATATATCGACGGCCTTCAACAGGGGATCCCCCTGATATTTAGAAAATTTTTGATCTACATGTTTATTTTATTGTATATATCAGCCACACTATCGGCACTAAGTCTATCTTTTACTGCATGAGGATGTATATGCCTCAGATACCTGTTTATACTGCTACATGAACTCTGTATTTTCCGGTACTTTGTGTTTTGGATACTGTGCACAGTATCTACCATTTTTGGACATTACAAGATGGGTTATAAATCATTTGATCAGTGGAATATACCACATTACAGCATATGCTTCGGCATCAACAACATGTAATCTCTGTTATTATCTTTATAATAGAAATTACGAACTCTATTTCTTCGGAAAAAAAAAATATATATATATATATATATATATATATATATATATATATATATATATATATAAAATCATCCAAATTATTTAATTTATAATATTCCAAATATTAGTTAATAATTAAGCCTAAACCTTTTAGTAATCTAAAATAGTATTATTTAATCTTCCTAATTATATATATATATATATATATATATATATAATCCTCTTAATTTTTTAATTTATAATATGCTAAATTAAAATAAGTTAAAATAAATAAATAAATAATTTATTTATTTTTAACTGATTAGTTTCTAATATTATTTTATTAGAATTCTCATTAATTTTATTTCATAATTTTTTTTATAAAGGTTTAATTCAAAAAATTATGTTACCCCAAAAACATAATTTCTAATTTCCTGCATTTAGTCAAACTAGTTGTTACTCCCTAACGGCTAGTTAGCACCTCTCTACATCGATTTATTACAATGTCTGGATGTGGTTCCTCATCTTGTCCTCAAGATGAACCACACTCGCTTGTTACGTGATTTTTACCTAAAGATGTTGTTAAAAGTTATGTTCTAGATAAAAAAATAATATCAGCTCTAATGAAAAAAATTAATATACTGTAAAATAATTAAAAGTAAAAAAAGTGTGAATCACATGTTTAAATCTTGTACTTCTAAAAAATATTTCAACAAGAGATTTAAATAAATTAGAAGATCTATGTTAACTAATTTATGTCTATCTCCACTTAATATATATCTATATATAGAAAAAAAAATAAGTTTGTATGGTTAAAAAATTTATTTGGTCATATATATACTCTATTTAGCATTCAAAAATACAATTTAAACAAAAAAATATCCAATTATTATTTGCACTCTAAAAAAATTTTAAAAATGGATCTATGCTGGTATACATTGAATGCTATCAAACAGGTAGCCCAGTATGGTAGAGATGTCGTAATGAAATGTTTAACATTTTGACTAATTCAAATTACATAAAAATAAAATTTAAAAAATAGAAAGATTGATATAATGTAATCTAAATATTTTAATTCGGTCAAAATAAAATTAAAAAAAAAAATATGAAAATGAAATAACAAAATAAAAATAACCCTAAAAATAAAATAAAAATAGTCCATGGTATTGACCCATAGTATTCATTTGGAATATAACTTATTTAAAGAGGAAGATTAAACCAACATAGTTCCATCTAATCTCTAGACTTACAAAGTGTCTAGAGGGATCAAATCTCTTGATATGCAAACTTCTTTGAAAGTGAAAATAGATTTGATCCCTCATGATACTTGTTAGATTTAGAGATAAGATGGATCTATGCTAGTACAGACAAGAATTGAAGGCTATTCATTGAATTTCTTCCATATAAAACTACATACTACTCATTTCAGATATAAATCTTGTCGTTTGATCTCATTATTTTCAATTAAAATTAATTAAAATATTCAATAATCTCTTGTATTTTTTAGTTGTTTATAGTATTTATGGAAAATAAAATATTTTGTCTAAACTAATCCTATAATTATCCCATAATCCTATACTTATCCCATACTTAGTCCGAATACATCAAAAGAAATCATGTTTTGAGCTTTTATGAATATTCAATTATTTGAATTGCTCTATTATTAACTTTTTTGGTTACCTAATTACTTAATGAATTTACTCAAGTTAGTTTCGGTTATGTATAATGGCAGGGTAATAGAGATGATAACAATACCTTACGAATTTACGAATTTTAACGAATGAGTAATACTTAAATTTTTCATATGAGTTATATAAAATTAGTCTTAAGTTTTGTTTCTCTTTATTTTTTCAGATCGGTGTGCTCTTTTGTATTATAAAAGTGATAATAAGCTCTTTTGTATTATAAAAGTGATAATAATATTAATAACTAGTTGTAGTAGTAAATTCTATTTATTTTATTGATACTAATTATATGTGTTGCTTATTTTTGGCCATAGTTTCAAGGTTAACATTAAAATAATTATTTTAAATATTTTAATTAAGCTTATGTGTCAAGAAAATATTGTCAAATTATTAGCTTAAGCTTTAACGAACATATTAAACCTATATTTCCCGTAATTAGCTTACAAAATAACTTTTATATTATTTTTTTAAATATAAAATTATTTGTGGATATTTTATTTTATTAACGGAAGGATGAGTATTTTAAACTTATATACTCTAAGAAAATAAGTAGTTTAGATTCTTCATTTTCAAGACAAAATATCTAGGAGATTATAGAAGGTTAAGTTTTTTTTATTTTTAGAATTTTTTTTATATAAATTTATGATTAAAAATTGTTATTGGAGTTATTTTGGGTGGTTGAGAATAATGGTTGTTATCTCTGTTAACTAGGTTCAAATCATCACTAGTGACGTGATGAAATATAATGCATTGATAAATATTGTTGTATTGATAAATGTGTATACATATGGGTTGATATGCTACCAACAATTTCACTCTAACCCTTTTGCTGAAAAAAATACTAATTTATCTCCTTAAATAAAAAAATTAATTAAATCTATATATAAACCTTGAAACGAAAAATATGAAATGCCTTTGAATTTCACAAAGTCGATATTGTTCTTCACTCTTCGGTCACATTTTCAGATGTGTAAAAGCGTAGTGTTCCTTAGAATTATATTTTCAAATTAGTTCTTCACTCATTTTTTTATATTGGATTTTGCAAGAACGGTTAAAGAGTTTGACTCTTTAAATTTAATTTAATTACGCCGTAAGGTGTTTCTCTCTGAAATCAACTCCCCTCTCTGCCTAGCTGTCATCTTGTAAGACACACGATTATATGTTAGACGATAGCAACAATTTCAGCCGTTGATCCTTGATTCAAAGGGGTTCCCCAAACTGTTTGGGCGTTTCATTTGGCATCGGGTCGAATAGTTTCATCCGCGCAGCTGAACGGGATTTTCTAGTAGTCTAATGGCTGGACGATTTCTTGATGCCGTTTCTTACCAGTGCAGGGTTTCATTGCACATTGCAGTAGCCGTATATCTCATTGGGCCATCTTCGCTATATTTACGCCGTAAGGCGTTTCCCTCTGAAATCAACTCCCCTCTCTGCCTAGCTGTCATCTTGTAAGCCACACGATTATATGTTAGACGATAGCAACAATTTCAGCCGTTGATCGTTGATTCAAAGGGGTTGCCCAAACGGTTTGGGCGTTTCATTTGGCATCGGGTCGAATAGTTTCATCGTTTCATTTGGCATCGGGTCGAATAGTTTCATCCGCGCAGCTGAACGGGATTTTCTAGTAGTCTAATGGCTGGACGATAATGAAAGGAACAATAATAACAGCGCACAGTATGATCTTAACGTACTAAAAATCACACTTAGGTGTGTTCGTTAGTGTATTAAGATCAAATGTGTAACTTGTCTGTGTGGAATCATGAAATGAACCATTAACCGGAGAATGACAGGCAAAATGTCACAGATTGCTCAAATATACATATTATTGCCAATATAGAAATGAGCTACGAAATTGGCGATGTTCAAAGAATTGTAACTTGTGAAAGCACTATGATTCTAGACATGTCAGTTCTACCTTGCCAAGATTACAATCTGTGAGAGCGATAGAAAAGGTGAGCCTAACAAATGTGTCTATCAGGATGAACTCCAGAAACTTTCTGTTTGGGACTAGTCTCCCTCCTACTTTCAGACTCTTCTGCTACGGATTGTCCATGCGTCCGTCTTCTGCCCATATGAAGTTTATATCTGGCAATGTATTATCTGCTCATTATATAGCTTATATAATATAATTATGCTTTTTCGTTTCCTGAAAAAAACAAATGTGTCTATGTTTGCAACTGGATCATTGCTAATCCTGTTTGCAAATTATGTGGGTCAAGGAGTTTCCTGGTCTCAATATATTCGTACATCTTTAAGGATGGAAACTAGGAAATTTCTCCACTAAAATCATTTTTTCTGAAGGAAAGGTTTTGTCAGATGAATTATCAGGATCATTATGATCTTGAATTGTACTTTACAGGAATTACTTGGTTGTGAGATAAACCGTTGCTTTTTCCCCTGTAGTTTTACTCTGTACAGACTGGTCTATTCACAATATTGATCTTTCATTATAGAATATCTTGTCTATTTCAAAGTTCTGTGCAACCCCCTGCCCCCAGGTGACAATTTCTTCTATTAGAGAAATACACAGAATAACCATGAAAGAAGTTTATATTTTGCGGTGACAACCTCCTGGATTTTTGAAAGTGCTTCCTTTAAACTCAAGAGAAACATTAAAACTGGCCCAAAGAACATGCTGCAATTTTTCCAGGGGACTTTTGTTTATACATTGCATGAAATACAATTTCACAAGCATGAGAACTTCAAACATTATATCAGCCTCTATGTAAACTTGAATCACATAGATGTCTACATACCAAACTGATAAATGGAGCATGGGATATCTGGCACTCAAAGTACCCCACTTTTCCGGCTAATTTTCACTCTAAATCTCGTTGAAACTTGAAACTATCCTGGAACTCCGAGTACTACCTCTGCAAGGGGAGTTTTGTCCATGAAACTAGGCCCTAGGTATTTTGGCCAATTTTAAGACAACCCAGAACGTCGGATTTCTGAAAACATGATCAGAATGTGCAGAAATGAGACTCACCAGAAAAACAGGGCTAACCAAAAATAGGGCAAACTAAGTGCCCCATGTCAAATGCTGATAAATGGATGTGGATGGCACGGACTTATTTTAATATTCTTCGGAAGCCCAAGTTCATGTATCTCGTTCTTTAAAGTTTCTAAGCGTGCAACATTAGTTACAATTCCCTTCTGGAATCATTAAACCACTTTCTTTTTTTTCAACAATATTCAAGCACTTTCCTTCTGTGTTGGAAACACCATTCAGAAAATTCCAGAGAGGCATCCCAAGCTATTGGACCTCAAATATTTTACTCAAAAGAGGTCATAGAGCCTTAATGTTACATATCAAAATAGCATACTGGAAGTGGAAGCTTGTGCAATAGTTTTCACTTTCTGAGCAACACTTTTCACAGCTAAGCCTCTCTCTATCATCCCATTCCAGAACACCTCAGGTCTGCCATCCATCTCTAGAGAATACTTATCAAATACATAAAATGTTTTAAGATTGATCAGAATCCTTTTTGAAGCCATTTCTTCGCAAAGTTCTGAAGCTTTATTTAGCTCACCTGCTCCCAAGTATGCATAAATAAGAGTAGTATAAACAAGGGCATCACCAACAAGACCCCTCCTAGACATTTTATTGAATGCTTTTTCGGCACTTCTCAGCTTGGCTTTCCTGCACAAACCTCGAATGATGCTACTATAGAGAAAAACATCTTCAGATAAACCTCTTTTGACAAATTCATCAGGCAGCTTCAGGGCTTCCTCTTCATTGTGTTGGACACAATAACCATCAATTAGCCATGAGTACACACTAAAATTAGGCATAAAACCTGCACTCAACAGACAACAAACTGATTTATTAATATACAATGTTCAGTATTGCAACAGGCCCATTTCTCACAAACGGAAATGGATACAACAAATCCTATTGGTGAAGTTGGTCACTGTACATGAAAAAAACCCAGACCTATAGTTGCGGGTAAAAATCAGGATTATAAGAGGAAGTAAAATTCTTTAATTATAAAATCTTGTTGGAAATTACAAACCTGCAATAATCATTTCAAACAGGACATCCTTTGCTTCATCTATATCTGGCAATGTATTATCTGCTCATTATATAGCTTATATAATATAATTATGCTTTTTCGTTTCCTGAAAAAAACAAATGTGTCTATGTTTGCAACTGGATCATTGCTAATCCTGTTTGCAAATTATGTGGGTCAAGGAGTTTCCTGGTCTCAATATATTCGTACATCTTTAAGGATGGAAACTAGGAAATTTCTCCACTAAAATCATTTTTTCTGAAGGAAAGGTTTTGTCAGATGAATTATCAGGATCATTATGATCTTGAATTGTACTTTACAGTAATTACTTGGTTGTGAGATAAACCGTTGCTTTTTCCCCTGTAGTTTTACTCTGTACAGACTGGTCTATTCACAATATTGATCTTTCATTATAGAATATCTTGTCTATTTCAAAGTTCTGTGCAACCCCCTGCCCCCAGGTGACAATTTCTTCTATTAGAGAAATACACAGAATAACCATGAAAGAAGTTTATATTTTGCGGTGACAACCTCCTGGATTTTTGAAAGTGCTTCCTTTAAACTCAAGAGAAACATTAAAACTGGCCCAAAGAGCATGCTGCAATTTTTCCAGGGGACTTTTGTTTATACATTGCATGAAATACAATTTCACAAGCATGAGAACTTCAAACATTATATCAGCCTCTATGTAAACTTGAATCACATAGATGTCTACATACCAAACTGATAAATGGAGCATGGGATATCTGGCACTCAAAGTACTCCACTTTTCCGGCTAATTTTCACTCTAAATCTCGTTGAAACTTGAAACTATCCTGGAACTCCGAGTACTACCTCTGCAAGGGGAGTTTTGTCCATGAAACTAGGCCCTAGGTATTTTGGCCAATTTTAAGACAACCCAGAACGTCGGATTTCTGAAAACATGATCAGAATGTGCAGAAATGAGACTCACCAGAAAAACAGGGCTAACCAAAAATAGGGCAAACTAAGTGCCCCATGTCAAATGCTGATAAATGGATGTGGATGGCACAGACTTATTTTAATATTCTTCGGAAGCCCAAGTTCATGTATCTCGTTCTTTAAAGTGCCTAAGCGTGCAACATTAGTTACAATTCCCTTCTGGAATCATTAAACCACTTTCTTTTTTTTCAACAATATTCAAGCACTTTCCTTCTGTGTTGGAAACACCATTCAGAAAATTCCAGAGAGGCATCCCAAGCTATTGGACCTCAAATATTTTACTCAAAAGAGGTCATAGAGCCTTAATGTTACATATCAAAATAGCATACTGGAAGTGGAAGCTTGTGCAATAGTTTTCACTTTCTGAGCAACACTTTTCACAACTAAGCCTCTCTCTATCATCCCATTCCAGAAAACCTCAGGTCTGCCATCCATCTCTAGAGAATACTTATCAAATACATAAAATGTTTTAAGATTGATCAGAATCCTTTTTGAAGCCATTTCTTCGCAAAGTTCTGAAGCTTTATTTAGCTCACCTGCTCCCAAGTATGCATAAATAAGAGTAGTATAAACAAGGGCATCACCAACAAGACCCCTCCTAGACATTTTATTGAATGCTTTTTCGGCACTTCTCAGCTTGGCTTTCCTGCACAAACCTCGAATGATGCTACTATAGAGAAAAACATCTTCAGATAAACCTCTTTTGACAAATTCATCAGGCAGCTTCAGGGCTTCCTCTTCATTGTGTTGGACACAATAACCATCAATTAGCCATGAGTACACACTAAAATTAGGCATAAAACCTGCACTCAACAGACAACAAACTGATTTATTAATATACAATGTTCAGTATTGCAACAGGCCCATTTCTCACAAACGGAAATGGATACAACAAATCCTATTGGTGAAGTTGGTCACTGTACATGAAAAAAACCCAGACCTATAGTTGCGGGTAAAAATCAGGATTATAAAGAGGAAGTAAAATTCTTTAATTATAAAATCTTGTTGGAAATTACAAACCTGCAATAATCATTTCAAACAGGACATCCTTTGCTTCATCTATTTTCCCAGACTTGCAAAAGCCATGAATAAGAGCCTTGTAAGTATACACATCAAAAACTAGCCCGGTTTGTAACATCTTGTTGCGAAGTTTCCAGGCATCAGCCATGTTACCTCTCTTGCACTGCGAATTGATCAAGGTATTGCATGTAAAGTGATCAGGTTCAAGACCCTTTTCCGCCATTTCATTCAAGAGATCATTTGCTTCTTCCAATTTCCCTTCCTCGCAGAGCTTATGGAGGAGGACATTGTATGTCACCGTTCCTGGCACCAGCCCTTTCCTTATCATTTCATCCCGCAGTCTGAAAGCCTCAGTCAGATTATTTTCTCTGCAATAACCATCAATCAGGGTAGTATATGTTACATTATTATTTGGACTGATGCTGTTTGATGCATCTCCGAATGCGTCCTTCCGGCGCCTTATATCCTCATTCTCCGAGATATTTCGATCTCAATGTATCTCAATGTAACATGATTCATATATTCCACAATATATTAATATGATGATTTTTTCCTACTGAAAAAAAATGTTACATTATTTGGAACCAGATCACCCATTTCGTTCAAAATCTTCAATGCATCCCTCAATCTGCCCTCTTTGCAAAACCCGTGTATTAGAGTGTTATATGTTACAATATCGGGTTGAATGCCCTTCTCTAACATCGTGTCTTGGATGCTTAAAGCTTCATAATGCATTCCTTTCTTGGAAAGAAGGGAAATAAGACTATTATATGTGAACAAATCTGGATTGAATCCATGCTTCTTCATCTGATTTACAAGTTCTTCGGCATTTTGCAGATCACCTTGTTTGCAGCAGGCATGGATCATGACATTGAAAGTCCGAGAATCAGCCTCGATCCCTCTACACAACATTTCCCTATAGATTTTCCAGGCCATAGTTAGCAATTTGGCCTTGACTAGACTGTTTAGAAGGATATTACAAGAGTGTACGGTGGGGTTGATTCCATAAGAACCCAACTGATAAAATACTTGGATTGCATCTTGGGTCATTTTGGATTGCGCATATGAATTGATCAGCATACTCAGAACTGCAGAATTGGTGCCCAAATTGCTATAATCATTTATCATAACATCTAAGACTACTGGAGAAGATAGGAAGCCTTTATGGGAAATGGATTGTAACAATGACTGAGCAGTTTTGAACTTATTGTTCTTAGTGAGAATATGGATTATGGTCCAGTAAGGGCGGGTGGCGTGCTGGTAGTGTGGCAAGTAGGCAACCCACTTGAAGAATCTCCATGCCAGGTTTCCATCATGCCTGCCAATCTGCAGAAGGATCTCGCTCATAATGCAGGGATTTAGCCTGGAGGCGATTTGGGCTTTGGACAAACAGTTCCATGTCCCCTCCATAACCACTTTGAAGACATTTTGAATGAATTCTGAATCTGGAATGTTGCCCATGTCCACTTGGGATTCATTTTTAGATAGGGTTTCACTTACTGCACTTGTGGAGTAAAATTTGTTGTTGAGGTGGGTGTTGTAATAAATACTGTGCGGAAGTCTTGTATGGAGTTTTAATTGAATTGCTTTCATTGGTTTCTATGCACCAGGGAACTCCGAACTCGGAAATGTTTAAAAAGTGGAGAAAAACTCATACCCGGTGTCGTGTACAAACATAAAAAAACACTGGCGTCCAACATCTCAGAGTTCATTTGATTGGTAATGTATACCATACGGCCATCTATGATCATGTTCGTTATACACGCAGTGAAATCGATTTGCCCTACTCGGCTCCACCCTCATTTGATGGTCATCAAGAAGGATGGCTCAAATAAAAATTTTCAATCCTCTCAGCGCTCGTAGATCCGTTCTTGTAAACGGAAAGGGTACTCACTTTATCAACTCCAAATCCACTCCCCCTTACATGTATAAATGCCAGTAAGCGCTGGAACAGTATCTTGGATCCAAAGATATATTTTGGAAAACCCCCGTTCATCTGGTTATCACCACCATATAACTCGATACCAGGGTTGATTTTGTGGTAAAATAATTTAAACTTTTAGACGTTATAAAAAGTACCCGATATATTTTATTAGGTATTTTCAAAGGGAAGTACGGGAAAGAATTGCATTGGAGTAATTTTCAGAAATATTCATCTCAGAGTTAATGAATCAAAACAAATAAGTATTATTTACCTCAAAGTTAATGAATCAAAATAAGCATGTTTATTTCACACTAACCTTTTGAGGCACATGAATTATTAGTTTTACCTCTTCCTAACATTATTCCCTTTTTCTAGCACTATTCCATATAATTGAGTTTTTTTATCGAAAGTTTGAAGAAGAATTGAAAAACAAATTAATCCTATCTGAGAATTTGGGGATTGAGAAACAAATTAATCTTATCTGAGAATTTGGGGTCTGAGGTAACATTGAGAGGTAAGTCCAAATTTATTTTAGAATTTAGGGTTGTAATGAATTTTGAGTCTTTTTATTAGATAAATTGATTAAATAATGAAATAATTAATTTTTTTGTGATACACATTTTTACGCCTTTCTCTCTGAAATCAACTCCCCCAATTGCCACCGTGTCCTTGTTTGAGCCATCAGATTAGATGTTAGACGATTGAAACGTTCCAGACCGTTGGATGTAGTTTAGGTTAGTTTTTTATATTTTTTCGGCACAGTTTTTCTCGCAGCTTCAAATCGCCGCACAGTTTTTTTCGCTACTTCAAATCTCCCTGAGCAGGCAGCGTCTCTGGGCATCCGACTCTAGGAGCTTGGAGCTTGATGAGCTTTTATCTCCAGTGAGGGTTTTGCAGGCAAAGTTTTCAATGGATCTTCAGGGCTTCAAATTTCCTCCATCGGAAGAGAAATCCTGCATCGATCACAAGAAATTTCCCGCGTTTTATGAAGGAAAATCCCCTTACAGACAGAGGACGGACTGGATTATGAACGAAGATGCCAGATTCAGATCCTCCAACTGTGGAGAGAATGACTTCATTTGTTTTGCATTCCACTCGCGAAGTTTGCTCTGATGCGGCCATTTTCCGCAGTGCTGTTTCGGTGGTCGGTAACTCTGTTTGGGTCATGTTTGATGGTCTGGCGGTAGATCAGAAATGTTTACAGGTAAAAAGCTTTAGTTTTATCTTTCAGCTGGTTCTCCGCTCTTATTTCTTTGTTCTTCGTGACTGTAGGCGTTCAAGCCCTATCAGATACCCTAATCAGTTTTCCTGTATTTGAAATGCAACGCAGGACGTTGGGACCCCGAGCTGGCTCAACCTGCTTGGTAGGGCGACGTGTCTACAGTGGCGGAGTTTCCTTACGGGTAAGAACTTGCCATAGTTTGAGGGGAAATTTAAAGCGTGGCTCTAATGCGACCCAATGGTGGAGCTTTTGCTAGAGTTTCCTCATCTCCAACTGTGGAGAGAATGACTTCATTTGTTTTGCATTCCACCCGTGAAGGTTGCTCTGATGCGGCCATTTTCCGCAGTGCTGTTTCGGTGGCCGGTAACTCTGTTTGGGTCCTGTTTGATGGTCTGGCGGTGGATCAGAAATGTTTACAGGTAAAAGCTTTGGTTTTATCTTTCAGCTGGTTCTCTGCTCTTATTTCCTTGTTCTGCTCTTATTTCCTTGTTCTTCGTGACTATAGGCGTTCAAGCCCTATCAGATACCCTAATCAGTTTTCCTGTATTTGAAATGCAACGCAGGACGTTGGGACCCAGAGCTGGCTCAACCTGCTTGGTAGGGCGTCGTGTCTACAGTGGCGGAGTTTCCAATTATGGGTAAGAACTTGCGCTGGTTGGAGGGGAAACTTAAAGCGTGGCTATGGCTCTCTGCATCTATGGGATGCCTGTTTCGTAGCCAAAAAGCTCAATTTAGAAGAGGGTTAGAGCTTTTAATGGGTTTTTTCCCAAATGTAAATAAATTTTGCTATGACAATGTGATTATCATTTCAGATATTACCCAGAGCTTATTCTGCTCTGAAATTATGTAGTTTCCTGTTATTCTCTTTTGTGACGATGAAGGTTTATAGAGTTGTGCCGGTTAATTATTCTGTGGTTTGATATGGCTACCATGGCCAGCAGTCGACGGCACATTTGCTTAAATTTGTTTTTGAATCTTTGCTAAATATGTATACCCAGTTCGGGGTTTGCGTCTTCGGTTATATCTTCAGAAAATAATGTGATGTATACTCAATTCCTTGCTTACTCGTGTTTTCCCGTATGTTATATCGTTTACATATTTCAAGGAGTTGTCTACGTTATAAAGAGTTATAAATCTTCGATTTGGATATGTGGTATCGGCCAACCTGATCTCCGTTTAATAATTGCAGCTTGTTTACCAGTTACATACGTTTAACATTACCTACTGTATGTTCTTTTCCTTTGTAATTGCGGGGTCTGCTACCCAGTGTCATTATAGCCTGGCCTCCTCAGTTTCCAAGTTTCTTCCGGGAGCTTATGATCCACTCCCAACCTCCAGGGTTCATCATTTTGTGTTGTTATTGCCGCCTATGGAAGATTGGGTCGAGCTGCAGAGGCAGAGAAGATGTTTGAAAAGATGGTTAGCGCAGGTGTGGAGCTAGATGTTTTTGTTTATGGTGCCTTGATAAATGCATTTGCTGAAGCTGGATGTGTGGAAGAAGTTGTATGTTACTTTCAAATAATGCAAAACGCTGGTTTTGCAGGGAACTCTGTGGTGTATAGTTCTTTGATTAAGGTTTATAGTAAACGTGGTTTTTTGAAGGAAGCACAAGAAACGTACAAACGCATACAGAAATTGGGTGTTGAACCAGATGCCTTTTTATCAGGCTGTATGCTTGACCTTTATGCTCGCACTGATATGGTGACTGAAGCACAAGAAGTATTCAAAGTCTTGAAGGAAAAGCAGCAGGCAAATGAATTTTCTTTTTCCATGATGTTGTCCTTATACAAAAAGAATGGAAGGCTTAATGAAGCCACTGAAATTGCAAAGGAAATGTTAGAATCGGGATTTCTTACTAACGTTCTTTCTTTTAATAGCGTCATTAGCCTGTTCATTGCAGATGGAAGATTGAGAGAGGCTGCTGAAGTTTTTCATCAAATGTTAAAACTAAAGGCTTCACCCAATGAGAATACATACAAAACATTGGGCATTCTTCTGAAGGGAGGAGGCATTCCAAGGGATACAGTAGAGCAGCTCGATGTTGCACGTAAAAGTGGGCTTCCACATGGTATTCAGGCCTTGAGAATGACAATCTTTTCTGCAGTGGGGATGCATGCTGAAGCTTTGGAAGCTTGTGATGAACTGAGAGCTTCTGGGTTGGATTTTGATGTGTCTTCTTACAATGCTGTTATATATGCACTTGGTAGGACTGGGAGGATTAATGAAGCTTACAACATGTTCATGATCATGCAAGCCAAAGGTCTTGAACCAGATACAATTACTTATGCAAGTATGACAATTAGCTATGGGAAGCTAGGGTTGGTAGACGGTGTTAGGAGAATGTTTTACAAAATGAAACAGAAGGGTTTTCAGCCAAACGAATTCATGTTCAAGGCAGTTATAGATGCCTATAAAAGTGCTGGGAAGTTTGCTTTAGCCAGATTTGTTACCCAGGAGAGGGAGTTCATGCATCAGTTGCAAGATCATGGTCACATTATATAAGATTATGCAGATCTGGTTTCGAGCTCGATTTCATGTGCACAACTTTTAAAAGGAAGCTGGCATACCATGTATTCATGCTGTTGTGTCTTTTAACATTTTGTAAAATTGTAACAGGTTATTTTTTTTTTGGGAAATTTAAATCTATGCTTCTTGTATAGCTTCCACATGGTATTCAGGCCTTGAGAATGACAATCTTTTCTGCAGTGGGGATGCATGCTGAAGCTTTGGAAGCTTGTGATGAACTGAGAGCTTCTGGGTTGGATTTTGATGTGTCTTCTTACAATGCTGTTATATATGCACTTGGTAGTGCTGGGAGGATTAATGAAGCTTACAACATGTTCATGATCATGCAAGCCAAAGGTCTTGAACCAGATACAATTACTTATGCAAGTATGACAATTAGCTATGGGAAGCTAGGGTTGGTAGACGGTGTTAGGAGAATGTTTTACAAAATGAAACAGAAGGGTTTTCAGCCAAACGAATTCATGTTCAAGGCAGTTATAGATGCCTATAAAAGTGCTGGGAAGTTTGCTTTAGCCAGATTTGTTACCCAGAAGAGGGAGTTCATGCATCAGTTGCAAGATCATGGTCACATTATATAAGATTATGCAGATATGGTTTCGAGCTCGATTTCATGTGCACAGCTTTTAAAAGGAAGCTGACATACCCTGTATTCATGTTGTTGTGTCTTTTAACATTTTGTAAAATTGTAACATGTTATTTTTTTTGGGAAATTTAAATCTATGCTCCTTGTATAGCTTCCACATGGTATTCAGGCCTTGAGAATGACAATCTTTTTTGCAGTGGGGATGCATGCTGAAGCTTTGGAAGCTTGTGATGAACTGAGAGCTTCTGGGTTGGATTTTGATGTGTCTTCTTACAATGCTGTTATATATGCACTTGGTAGTGTTGGGAGGATTAATGAAGCTTACAACATGTTCATGATCATGCAAGCCAAAGGTCTTGAACCAGATACAATTACTTATGCAAGTATGACAACTAGCTATGGGAAGCTAGGGTTGGTAGACGGTGTTAGGAGAATGTTTTACAAAATGAAACATAAGGGTTTTCAGTCAAACAAATTCATGTTCAAGGTAGTTATAGATGCCTATAAAAGTGTTGGGAAGTTTGCTTTAGCCAGATTTGTTACCCAGGAGAGGGAGTTCATGCATCAGTTGCAAGATCATGGTCACATTATATAAGATTATGCAGATCTGGTTTCGAGCTCGATTTCATGTGCAAAGCTTTTAAAAGGAAGCTGGCATACCCTGTATTCATGCTGTTGTGTCTTTTAACATTTTGTAAAATTGTAACAGGTTATTTTTTTTGGGAAATTTAAATCTATGCTCCTTGTATAGAGAAATTGTGGATAAAAGGGTACTAGTAGTTCTTTTAGTGTATAACAAAAATGCAAATAAAAAGACATTGGTCATTCCCTTCTCCAATATAAATTAAGACTTTGAAAACAGAGGAGGGCACCCCAAAATCCTGGATCTTGACAGTGGTATCCGAGATTCTCAAAAAATTCTATGAAATTTTCTCAAAATCATATTAGAATTTCTATTTTTTTTTTCGAGCAAAATTGTGATTTGTTTAGATTACGCGATTGAGGAGATGCATTATCTATTGAAACTACAATTTTGCCCCGATGGCCCAGTTCTCATCGGAATATGGTGAAAAAAATTAATGTGTTTAAATCGTTTTTTCATTTCAGAAATAAAATAGTGATTTCAAATTCTCATTAATTTTCTACACGATTTCAATTATAAACTGGCTAAACATCCTAACACCCAAATTAATCTCCTGAGTGGATCATTCAACACAGAGAAGCAATCTAACTTTCGCTTGTAACACAAGCGATACTTAAAGAAGTGGTGGATGTGAATGCTCAGAAAATGGGAAACGACATATGAGATCACCAGTCGGTCATCCCTTTAAGTCAAGAACATATGCCTTTTCTATTACGTTACCAGACTGAACTTTTGTTCAAGGCTCTGTCTCACTGTTGCACCAATGGAAAGTAGAGCAGACTACTGGTCAGCCAGGGCCCAGCATAGATCCATGCAAACGAAAGGCAGAGACATGTGACTGTGATACTAGCCACAACCTCACATAAATAAATACATGCCCATGCAAGCCTGACAGAGGGCAACTCCATTGAATTAATATATGAATTAAGGGTATCATGGTTCAGAACAACATAATGTTCAAATGTGAAGCCAATGAAATTATATAAGATTACCCTGCTCCTTTCTTACTAATTTTCTCTTTATAAACTAGCCATTTGGAACTTTGATGTTACACATTCAAATTCTAGTATCATCCACCTGTTTAATTCTCATGTTGGGGCATCTGCAATATTTGACGACATAATGCCTTTAGAAGCACATAGTTTGTTTGACTACCTGTCCACTAATTAGTTTGTCTATGCTCATTATGGTAAATTCGATCTTACACCTTGAACAGGCTTTACTTGTAGTTTACTAAATCCAATGGCTGGTTTTTTGGGTATCCGACACTTGATTAATTCTCACCTCGGGCAATCTTTGACAACATAATGGCCTCTAGAAGCTCATAGAATCCAATTTTTAACATATTTTCACTCTTTTTATCACTAGGAGTGCTTAATTCAAACAATGGTGAGACCATTTGGATGTTAGAAACCTAATGCTAATTTTCTATTTGTCCCCAACCTAATGAATATTAATATTGGTGATAGCATATCTTTAAAATGAACATATTGAGTTAATTTCCCTTATATAAAGGTCTTCCTTATTTATTCATAATCTTTGAATTTCAATTACATCATTGTTCTCATCCTTTGTCAAATGTTCATCAAGCAATGTCAGAAGACAGTTTTGGCATCCATCAAGGACCTTAGGATAAACCTTATGAACTGAAAGCACTTGGTAATATGAATAGATGATCTAGCCATTTTTTGATGATAACAAATAAACACCGGTAAAGAAACAAAATTGCATAAAAATTTGACTTCTTTCTTCTATGCTGTTGTTTCTTATGTCATTTGCATAAAATTTTGACTTCTTTCTTCTATGCTATTGTTTTTTATATCATTGCCTTACGACGTTTCCTTTGCAACATGTGGTGCAAACTCTAGTTTAATTTTACTTTTTATAGTTGATTTTGTATTATATAGCTATTTTTTTAATTTAATTGATTTGTATTACATAGAATAATTAAAATTAGATGAGCAAAAAAGAAAAATAATTAAAAACCTTATTGTGAGAGGAACATGGCTTTGAGCCATTCATGTTTCTTAATGAAGATTATATAAAATTGAACTTCTCTCATATTTTGGTTATTCTTTTTAAAATATTATATAAAATGAATTTCGATTGATAATGCATTATTCAATTGTGTTAAGATTGGATTAAAAAAAGTATCATTCTAATTTCAATATATCAAATATCTAATTTTAATGATTTTAGCAATAATATTATAATATAATGATATGTTAAATTTTTTAATGAAAAGTTTACTTGTTACTTTGAAATAATTAAAAAAACACTTTCTTAATGGATATTTTATGAATTTTGTGTTAGATCATATGTTTCATAGGATTGCATGTTGTATCTATGTTCAAGGTTTTCTAATTTATTTAATTATTGGATCATTATTATTATAACAATTGATTTATCTTTTTGATTGCTAGTATGTATCTTAGTATCTTCTCCACTTATCACATACACAACACCCTAACTACACAAAAGACTAGTGCAACTCATACTTTCGATTTCTGTTTTTTAAATGTCTACAGCTCTTGCCTATAGATAACATTGTATACCATGATAAAAATGACAATGTTGTATTAAAAGAAATAAAACCCACTGGTCAGCTCTACGAAAGAGAGTTTGAACTAGGAGAGTTTGGCTTTGCAGAACGCTCTACATTGTTCATGTACATCACACATTATATAGTAATCATGGTTTTAGGGAAGTTAGAACAATAACCTAAGAAATAGAAACTAATTCCTATCTTGAGGTCACGTGAACCAACTCACACTATTCTAGGATATTCTCCATTATCTTCAACACTTCCCCTTAATGGAGAAGGGGTTCACAAATATGCCTAACATCTCCCTAAACATTTCAAACTTAATCTTGCCAAGAGGCTTAGTGAAAATGTTTGCAACATTATCACATGTATTACAATATACCAAATGGATTTCTTTGGATTGCACTTTCTCCTTGACGAAGTGGAATTGTGTATCAATATGTTTAGTGTTTTTGTGGAACACTAGATTATTAGCAAGTTTTATTGAACTCTGATTGTCGCTTCTAATTGTTGTTGCGTCTATCTGTTCTTCCCCGACATCCTGGAGAAGTCTCCGCAACCAAACTGCCTCACACGTTGTTGCACACATGGCTTGATACTCTGCTTCCACTGAGGACAAGGAGACTGTGTTTTGATTCTTGTTGCACCATGTGATCACCTCAGATCCAATGTTGAATGCATAACCTGTTATGGATCTGATATCATCTACATTTCTAGCCCAATATGAATCTGCAAATCCTGTCAATCTAACATCGGAAGAGTCGGTGTAAATAATACTGTAATCTACACTACCTTGTAGATACCTCAAAACACTTTTCGCTACATTCCAATGGCTTTCAAGTGGCTTGGACATATATTGGCTTATTACACTAATTGCATAAGCCAAATCTGGTCTAATGGTGGTTAGGTAGATTAGACTCCCAACCAGTTGTCTCTAAAGTGTCGCATTTGCCTCCTTTGAGCCATCTTCACTCTGTAGTTTGATGTTTTGTTGTAATGGGACTGTTGCAGGCTTACACTGATCCATCCTAAATCTCTCTAACAGGCCTTTGACATACTTTCCTTGGGACAAAAATGTTTGTCCTGAATCTCTTCAGATCTCAAGACCCAAACAGTATCTTAATTCACCAAAGTGTTTCATTTCAAATACCTATGATATATGTTGCTTGATTTCTTTGATTAGATATGTAACATCACCTATAGTGATCAAATCGTCTACATACAGAGAAATCATCACTATGCACCCTTGTTCATCTTGCATGGTGTAAAGATTAGTGTCATTTTTGCTTCTGTTGTAGCCAGCTTGCAGAAAAAACGAGTCAATCTTTTCATACCAAGACCTGGGTGCTTGATTTAGTCCATAAAGTGCTTTCTTCAATCTACAGACTAAATGTTCTTTCCCTTTCTGGAAAAACCCTTCAGGTTGCTCTAAATAAACGTCCTCCTTTAGTTCTCCATTTAAAAATGTAGACTTTACATCTAGTTGGTGTATCATCCAATGTTTCTTAGTAGCTAAAGCAATTAACATTTTGATAGTGTTTAGTTTAGCTACAGGGGCGAAGGTTTCTTCATAGTCTATACCTTCTTTTTGTGAATACCCCTTTGCTACCAATCTAGCTTTTAATTTTTCTATGGTTCCATCTACATTGATCTTCGGTTTGTATAACCATTTACAACCTATGGTTTGTTTTCCTCTAGGAAGTTTAACTAGTTCCCAAGTGTTGTTCCTAATTATTGATTCATATTCCTGTTCCATGGCTATTTTCCATTCTCTACATTCATTTGCTTCTTTATAACTAGAAGGTTCAACCACATTCATCATACTACTTATAAAAGCATTTTCCCTATATCTTGCAGGCAATTGAGCTTTCCTACCCGATCTCCTGAGTGGTGGGGTAGCCTCAAACCTTATTTGATCATCATTTTCTTCCTGCTGCTGCTACTATTGTTGTTGTTGTTGTTGCTGTTCATCTTCTGCTTTTGTCTGTTGCTGATCCTGATTGTTTTCTGCTTCTTCTTCCACCAAGTATGGAATATCGCATTCCTCATTATGCTTATCAGATTATTCATGATCTTGCTCATGGAATATGACATCTCTACTAACAAAAATCTTGTGAGTAGTGGGATTAAATAATATGCAAGCTTTATGTTGTGAACAATACCCTATAAAAGTACATCTAATGGCTTTCGAATCTAGTTTTCTTCTATCTTCCTTTGGAATATGGGCAAATGCTTTAGATCCAAATACTCTTAAGTGTTTTACTGTAGGCTTAAATCCATATAATGCTTCATAAGGAGTTTTAAACTCAAGATTCTTTATAGGACTCCTATTTTTCAAATAAACTGCAGTATTCAATGCTTTAGCCCAAAAACCATTCGAAAGATTCTTACCTTCCAAAATGCTCCTAGCACATTCCACCAATGTTCTTTTCTTTCTTTCAGTTACTCCATTTTGCTGTGGAGTATGGGGTACTATGAACTGCTGCAATATTCCATGGTCTTTACAATACCTAATAAGCTCATCTTTCCTGTATTCTCCCCCTTGATCGGACCAGAGAATTTTTATATGTTTCCCTGTTTGCCTTTCAATCATATTCCTGAACTGCTTAAAGTATTCAAATGTGTGACTCTTCTTACTCAAGAAATACACCCAAGAAAACTTTGTGCAGTCATTAATAAACAATAAAAAATATAGTGCACCTCCTAATGATTTTGTTTGCATGGGTCCACACAGGTCTGTATGCACTAATTTAAGTATATCCCTCTGTTTCTTTTCTACTCGAACAAGGAATTCTTTTCTATGCATTTTTCCTAATGTACATGCATCACAATCATTATGTACTTGCTTTAGCATAGGAAGATCTCTTACCATTTCCACCTTCTGTAGCAACAACAAATCATTGTAATTGATATGACCAAATCTCTGATGCCATAGCTCTTCTGTAGTCAAACTCACAGCTATCAAGGCTCGAACTGGTGTAGGTCTTACATCTAACTTGTACAGACCTCCTATTTGGATTCCTGTAGCAATTTTTTTCATGCCATTTGGCAGATCATATGTGTTGATGCTCCCGAATCTACATACCATACGTATGCATCAACATTCTCATCAAAATCTGCCATAAACAATCTGAAATTCTGCACATGATTTTCATTTGCGAGATGACCTGCATGTCGTTTCTGCTTCTGTTGTTCTTCATGATATTTCTTCTTCTTGCACTCCTTGGAAATATGACCAAGTTTTCCACAATAAAAACATTTAATTTCAAAGTTGTTTCTATTCAGATGCATACCTTGGGTCTGATTTGGTATTTTCTGTGAATGTCCTTCGTTTTGTTGTTGCAGATTTCCTTTCCCTTTGAAGAAGTTCTTCTTTGCCATCAATGCAAGATCGGCACTCTAGGGCTTCAGAGTCGATCTTCTTTCTTCTTCTTGCATCAATATTTCTATCAGCCCTTCAAACTTCAGGATTTTCTCTCTCGCATTTATCCCAGTGATGAACATTTGGTAGTCATCGGTCACACCATTCATGGTAATTGTTACAAGATCTGTATCGTCAACTGTATGACCAATGTCTGCCAATTTGTTCTTCAGATCTTTGATCCTTGCTATGAAGGCAACAACTGTTTCATTCTCCTCCATCTTCAGGGATAAGATCTTTCTCTTCAGAAATAGAAGATGATTTGTACTCTTGATCTCATACAGATCCTTCATAATTCCCCAGATCGCGTTAGCTGTCTTACAATCTTTGATGTGTGGTAGGGTGAAGTCTTTCACTGACATCTTCAACAACGTCTTTGCTCTTCCTTCTCGCTTCTCCCAATCTGGGATTGATGTTGATCTAGTCGTTGGCTTCAGCTCATCCCCATTTACAATCATCCAAGCACTCTGCACTTCTAACAGAGTTTGCATCTTGAATTTCCAATTTGCATAATTGGAACCATCGAGCTTGTTATGCTCATTCAAGCATGCTTCAAACATATTATTATTCATCTTGGCGATTTAGACAAAAAAATTTCAACAGGTAAAAGAAGATGTTAGATTTACCCCACATTTGTGACAAAGACAGATCACTGATCTTCAATGTTGTTTGATCTCGCAGCACACCCACACATCACTGTGGCTTCCTTCACAGCCTCCAGACAACCTTTTTTTGTCAACCTCTACAGCCTTCTCCAAGATGCAGCCTTTTTTCGGCCTCCACGGAGCCTTTTTGTTGTTTACACTATCGTCGTAGATATACACCACTTATCTTAGACGTCGTCGCAGATGTACACCACTTATCTGCAACATCGTCGTAGCTATACACCCAATAAAGACGGTGAAGATAGGTATGTTTGAGTAATCATCATGTTTATTCTCCTGAAACCTATGACGATTTTGATTTAGTCGCACCCTCCTCTCAGCGTACAGGTTCCTCAGCCCTCACGCTTTGATACCATGATAAAAATGGCAATGTTGTATTAAAAGAAATAAAACCCACTAGTCAGCTCTACGAAAGAGAGTCTGAACCAGGAGAGTCTAGCTTTGCAGAACGCTCTACATTATTCATGTACATCACACATTATATAGTGATCATGGTTTTAGGGAAGTTAGAACAATAACATAAGAAATAGAAACTAATTCCGCTCCTGAGGTCACATGAACCAACTCACACTATTCTAGGATATTCTCCATTATCTTCAACATACCATAACATCATCCAAATATATAATAACAAAGGAATCATCTATAAAAGTGAAGTCATTTCTTAAATCAAAAGAAAAAGGTTAATTCAGCACAAAGAATCAAAAATCTTGCTCAAAATCTTTTAATATTTCTTTTTGGGCAGAAAATCTCACTCACGTAAACATGTAATGTTTAACATTTAACATTTAACATTTTTAATCTAATATCGGCTCTATTTAAAAATCAATCTAATCCTTATTATATATAAACACAATATAAATTTAAAATTTAAAGAGTTTTAACACTCAAAAAATAGATATGGTAAACAAATAAAAATATGAATAAATTGGAGGTATGGTAAATAAATCAAACCTCTTTTTATATTTACTCCATAAACCTCTTTATATTTACGAAAACTCTAAAAAATGTTTTATTTAGGTGAACCCTATGGTTCAAATACCATTTTAATACCATGGGCTAAATAGCATGGTCCAAATACGATATTTATAAAAGAGGTATGGTAATTAAACAAATATAAAAGAGGTATAAAAAGGTATGGTACATAAATAAAAATATATCAAACATGATTAGAAACCAACATCTAATTATATACCAAGCCTATGGTCCGAATACTATGGTTAATAGGAGAGATATGGTAAATAAATAAAAATATAAATAAATATCTTTTTATATTTACTCCATAATCCACTTTATATTTATGAACACTCAAAAAATAGGTTTTATTTAGGTGAAGCTTATGGGCCAAATACCATGGACCAAATAATTATCAATACCATGCAAAAAAACACATTATTAACCCCATATATTAATATTTAAAGATTATTATTATTATTATTATTAAATCTAAGATTCATATTATAATATTAATATTATTAAATTTAATAACTTTAGATTAACATAATCATGATATATATTAACTCTAGATATATATGGGAGGGAAGAACAAAGACATAGAGTGATAGAAGTGGAGAGATAGGGGGAGTCACAAGGAAGAGATGGAGATATAATAAAGGAGAGGTGAGAGGAGGAATGAAGAGAGAGAGAGGGAGAGGAGTGAGAGAGGTAGATAAGGGTAAGAGAGGGAGAGGAGTGAGAGAGGTAGATAAGGGTAAGAGAGGGAGAGGGAGGGAGATAATGAGAGGATTGGAGGGTAGAGAGAGATGGGGGAAGAGAGAGGGAGGTAGAAGACGAAGGGAGAGAGAGGAATTGAGAGAGAGGAGGAGAGAGGGAGGGATAGAGAGAGGGAGTAAAGAATAAAGACATAGAGAGTAAGAAGTGAAGAGAGAGATGGAGAGAAAAAGGAGAGATTGAGAGAGAGTGTATATGTTTAGGGGTGAGATAAAGAGACAAAGTAGGAGAGAAGGGGGGTGTTATGCTCCTATACCAATAGGTGCCATATTTCATGATTGACTTGATTAGCTCTGCAATATGTACATACCTTTTCTTGTTGCAAAGGTTTTCCATATTCTCCAAAAAATCAAAAAATTAAAAAATAAAATTGTAAAGAGGGTATATCCTAAAAGAAAAATCAAAGGGTGAAAAGACAAATGGTCAAAAGAAAAAATGAAAATAAATGAACCTAAAATAAAAAGGACCAGGAAAGTGTGCAAGTCCAAATGCCACTACTATTTCATTTCTCTGTAAATAAAGCATCATGTACAGCTTGTTGAACTTTTTTACCACAATTAATGAATGGTCAAATAGCTTAATCTTGGTCAGTTCATGTTTGAAATTCCTGTTTTAGAGATAGAGAATAAAAATCTGTCCAAACTGCTTAAACTTGGCAGATAAGTAGATAGGTAGAGAAGCAAAGGAGCTCAACTGTTTAATCTGAGCCCTTGGAAGAAATAAGTGCAGATTCAGATAGGCTGATCATGTAAAGAAAAGAAAATGGATGAGGGTTTGTCAGTCCAAGTGCACTAAAAAAGAAAAAAGAAAAAATGTTAGGTATAGTAGGTTGGGTAGGCAGTTTTGGTGTTGCAAAAGCATACTTGTGATTGATTTTGTTTCTCAAGTGGTTCATCTTACTGTTATCACAAGTACCATGGTAGATGTTTGGATACAGGTCAAGCAAAGCATAACTAATTCCCCCTTCTTACTTTCCTTAAACATTTACTAATTTTTCCCCCTGAGATATTAAGATTTTCTTAATATCCCCAAAATCTCACTCATTTCCTTTCATTATTGCCTTAGTAAACTCCAATTTTACTTATGAAAATGGCTATCTTTCATTTATAGACCCCTTCTCTTCCCTTGGGCCTAAGTTGTAATGTAAAAATTCCAAAACATGTAAACTTAGCGCTTGCTTTCATTTTTCATATTAACACTAATTTGTATTATATAATTCCCCTGAAAAAGATACCCTTATCCCGTACTATATATAATATAATCCCCCGCTATTGTATATACCCCGCCCCGGTTAAATAAACTATATCACTGCGTATAATAGGGATTAATAGCTCATCTAGAGCTTATTAATAACCTCCGCACACATAAATTCAGGATTAATTAACTTTTGGTTAATTAATAACCTAATCTTAACCCCGATAACCAATGAAAATCACCCCGGTACTGTTATAAACCATTATTTAATACTGGGCCCCCCGCGCATTAACCCTTTGTCACCTCCAACGAGCGCCCACCATCCGATCGACGCCCTCCCATCGGACGACCAATATACATATCGTGACCCCCTCTGCCGTTGCACTTTAACCTCTGGGGAATTGGCGGTATCGTTGCCCATACCAGGATGCGTGTCGACTGCCCGCGCTGCTTGCGGCCCTCCCGACCGAAACCACTTTAGCCCATAAGCGGTGTGGGCCAAAATAGCTTACCGCCCTCCCGCTGGACCTCGCTGACATCACTGCCACGTCACCGTCCCATACCCCCACTAAGCGACAAGGTGTCCCGTCATGCTGACATCATCTGCTCAATAAATGCCAAAAATTACCCGCCAACCCGAATTTCGTTAAAAAGCGACGAAATATCATTTTCACTGTAAATCTCTTTGTTCACGCTCCCATGCAAAACAACGACTGGAGCCGTTGTACCAACTTTTCAACCGCCACCCAGCCGAAGAGACCCCAGCAGCGCGCTCTGCCCTCCGTCATTCGACCTACAGTTACTTAATTTGCCTCCATAGTCCAGGTATTTATCCATTTTACCGGTAACCCTGTAAATTCCGCTTTTTCACTGAAAGTTCTACCTGTGAAAACCAAATTCGAGTCAAGAACAGTCTGTTTAGCCCATAAAAAGACTCCTAGACCTGCTGTTCAGTCCAATTTTCCACAACAATCCTAAATTCCAGTTTGAAAACACAAGAACCAAACATGGAGGCCCCCGCAGCCCTGAATGTCGCGCCTGTAAATGCACCTCACAAAGACTTGAATTATCTGCCTCTTGCAGACAAAGACTTTCAAATAAAGGACTTAACCACTGATTATAATCATCTTCAGGCCTTCTGCCAAATTAGGGATAGTTATCTAAGCAATTCTGATATTTTTGGACTGTGGGAATCAAACCTTCCCATGTACTTCCTCCCCTCAGTCCATGTTTTCCCAGACATCATTCACCAATGCTGTGCCAGCTATGACCCTATCCATAGAGCAGTTATGTCTTCTTCCAAAGATGTCCTTTTTTCCATAACTGCTGAATCCATCAACGAGATGATACACTTCCATTCCACTGAGCCTCTTGCTCCTCTTTCCATGGGATTTTTGCTGGAAAAAGCTTCTCAATTGCCTAGCTCAGAGATAACCCGTATTGCTCAGATGTTCATGTCACCAAAGCACCAACCTAAAGGCCCTCCTCCTTATCTGAACGCTTTTTCACTGAAACTGGTACACTCATTCTTGACATGATATCCTCCGTCTTGGGATTTAGATCCAGTGAATATGTGGATGATATCACCCTTGTTCTATTATCAATATTTACTCCAGGACAGCCCCCTGCTGTCAAGTATGATTGTGCCACTTTCATTATTAACAAGATCCATTTTCAATTCATGAATTTGGATAGGGAAGGGGTCTTCAAATACACATCTTTTATATACCATCTGTTGTTATATTATTAGCCAGACAACTTTCTTTTTCCCATCAGAAAATTAGATTCAAAATGAAATCGGAGGTCTGTGATCTTTTGGAGCTCTATCTTCCATGATACTTATGAGTGCCCTTATACTTATAGTGAATTTATTGACTTGTTTGTACACCCAGCCTCTACTCCGTTGATAGGAGCCCCTCCTCCTAGGATCACTGGTGACATGAAGAAGATTTTGCAGCTTTCCAAAAACTACAGAATAGGTGACTGGTACCTCTACTAGAATCACACAGAGATCAGAATGTATGGGTGTGAACTTTGCCCTTTTAAGTTGCCTAAATATGTGCCCATGAGGTTATTTGCATTAGAATATTTCAGGCAGATCATCCATGCAGATTTAACCCACTTTTGTAATGTAAAGAAGAAAGCTCAGCTGAGAATAAAAAACCAGTTAGGCCCTTATGTTATCCATGATAGGGATGCGTGGAAGGATGCTGAAAAGATCTTAGAAGACCACCTTAGATTGAAGAAGAGTTTTGGGTGGGTGCCATATGACCCATGTAGTTTCATAAGTGACAGAAGGGTAAGGTACAGGCTATCAGTGTATGTACATCATAGGATCCCAGAAATTGAACAGTATGCAAATCAAGAAGAATGGGTAGAAGGGACCTTAATAGAAGAAATTAGTGAGCAAGAAAAGATGGAAAAGGCTATGAAAGATCTTGAAAAAACCCTTGACCTGGACTCTTTTGGACAGGTATCTTTCAAGTTGCCTCAACAATCAGGAGTTGGAACATCTTCTGCTGGAACTTCTCAGCAGCCTGCACAGAAAACTAGCACATCAGTCACAGAGACTTCAAAGGGCAAAGAGGTAGAAACTACAGAGCAGCTAATCATGACTGATCAACCAGGGGGGTCTAAAGAATTGGAACAAGTACAAATTCCTCCTACCCAATCTAAGGCAGCAGAAATCCCAGCGTTACAAACTCCTCTAAATGAGGAAATAAGCAAGAAGAGAGAAAGAGAAGAGGCCACACCTATTAGTGGACCTGCAGAACAACCAGGTGCAAAGAGGCAAAGATTGAATCCTCTGTCAGAAGAGGAAATCATTGAAGAAACAATAGATAGCCTAAGAGGTGAGAGGTTAGTCAGCCAGCAGACTTCCCCAGTGGTAGATACATCAACTAGCTCACATAGGCAGGAGCTAGAAAGGCAACACAATGTTGAAGTATCATCTACCAGGCCACAAAGCAAATAGCCCTCTGACATCAAACAGACTTTTACAGAAATTAAGGCAAAAAATGATCCTGTGAGAATTCAAATGTACAATCAATACTTGAAGATGGCCCCCTCAAACCAGCAAAGGTTAATGTCTGCCTATGACATTAAAGAAGGCAAAATGATTATGAGTTATTTTAAGCCAAAGGTACAGCAACCCCGGTCTGCAGCAGATTACATCAGAACAAACTTAGAGGTCCTAGCCAAAGACATTCATCCAATGGACCAGATTGAACTCCACAAGTAGACTGGAGAAATGGTTTATTCTACACTGGCTGACAAAGCAATGTTGGCCCACCAGTTACAAAGTTCCTTAGACAACACAACAGCTCAGTTAGATTGGGAAAAAGCTTCTTCTCTGGCCAAAGATAATAGAATCAAATCATTGGAAGATATCATCATGGAACTGGGACATGACCCCAAAGATGCTAAAGGCATAAAGGCACTAATCAAGAAGAAGGAAGAGGACATTGTTGCCCTGAGGAAACAGTTGAAGCTACCTCCTTCAAGGCACCCTCAGACTGCATAAATTATAGAGCAGAAATCAGAGGAAGACATGATGGACCTGCTCATGAAACTCAATGAAAGATTAACTGATACAGAGCAGGCACTTGAAAAAGCATTAAAAGAAAAGCAGGGAGAGTCGACCTCCCAGCCACCTGAGGTAATTCCTACAGTTACAAGTGCAGTCCCCTCAACAACTGGATCAGCATTGGCCCCAAATGTCCCACCAGCCACAACTGAGGTAATCACAGGTACAACATCAGCAGGAGCAGCACCAGGCAGCAGTACAGGTATGAGCACAGAAGAATTGATAAAAGCCATGGAAGAATTGAAACTCCAAGTGTCAGAGCTGAAGCAAGTAAAGGAAAAATTGGCAAAAGTAGAACAGAGTTATGATAAATCCAAAATAAGTGTGGCAGAGAAAATAAGAGAGGTTAAAGCATTACAGAACAAAGTCAGAACATTAGAGAAGGATCTCACTATGGACAAGCCTCTAGCAGAAATCAAAGGAATCCTTTGGACCAACATCAATCAATCCCTAAGTAATGTTTGGCCATCTATCCAAGCTATCTATGAGCAGATTGACTTGGTGAATGCAGCACATGGTGAAATTCAAAAAGCAAGAGCTTTACTAGGACAAATGCCTAATCAAGCCAACCGGCTCATACACTTTTTGAATAGCAGAAACAGGGAACAACTGGAACAAATCGGCATTCCAGACAGAACAGACACCATTTTGGATATCAAAAGAGTTCTAACCAAGATAAATTTAATGCAGAATTTGGAGAAAAGATGCCAGGATATGCAAGTAGAAATTAAATTCTTTCATGCAAAGGTTTACATTTTTGCAGGATAGAGGGCTACCAAGTCTTTTAGGAGATAATGACTGGCTTATGAAACACACAGATTATGTACATAAGTTGAACACATATGCTGTTGATCAAATTAATTCATCAACAAGCGCTTCAGGAGTAAAAGCACTCCCCACAGGCCAAACTCTCTATGATAATTTGGAGAATTTATTTTACATTGAGCATGAGGTAAAACATATGTTTTAGCTCCAACCTAATTTCTTTAGATATACAGAAACTGATGAAACGCTGAGGAAACTTCAGAGACATAAATTGCTGGAGCAACAGTGGTGGGAAGACATGTTGGGAATTTTGTAAAATTCTCTTGGGTAAAACATAAAATTTGGGTTATTTTTCCGCGATAAAGTAAACAGAGATGAACGAGGATCAAACGGGTCAAAGTGTATTGAAACAGGACTGAAAAACATCTGACCAAAGACAGAGCAGCCAGCACAGAGTATCAGTGGAAGACAGTTGTAAACCGACTCGCAGAACCTACCTCCGGTACATCTGATAAAGATGGAACAGCCAGCACAGCATCAATTTATTGTTTCCCTGTTTTCGAGACTGTTTGTCTCTATCTTTTGTAAAAAGGCATTAGTCATCACCAGATATTATTTCTATCAGATATTTTGTAAGATATTTTGATATTTTTGTATAAATACCCCCCTAGACGAAGTATTTGGGGTTGGTGAGTATTCTCAGACTTTGCTGTAATACAGAATTTTGGAATAAAAAAGGTTGTTGGAACCAACTGTTGTCTGGCCTACTGGATGAGGAATTGATGCTAAGGACTTGTTACAGAATTCTTGAATCAACTTATGGATCAATAAGTCCTTTCTAACTTGTGTTTTACAGTTTCTACATTTATTATATCATCTATGTTTCATGATCTCAATAATAGAGAAAAAGAATAATTCAGAACTTGCTTAACTGCACTCTGTTTTCAGTCTTTATTATTTTATGTGTTTTCTTCAGAATTAGAATAAACAGTGAATTCTTAATTGCTCCTGTTTCCCCTGATTCTTTCCTGTTGAGTATTTGCTAAGGAATTCTTAATTGCTCCTTAACAGTAATCATCCATTTTCCCTCTGTCAATATGATGAAGGATTCTTAACTGCTCTTCACCCATTTGACTCCATTCCATCTAATTCCAGCCTTTAAATTGTTCCATGTTTGACTACCTTGCTCTGTGATACCATCCTCTGTTAAGAAACCTAATCTAGGAAGCTACCTCTTTTGACTCCATCATGCCCAATGGACTGAACTATTTAGTATGTCTCACTGTTCTATTGAATCTCACCATCCAAAACCAAAACAAAACCCCTGAACTTCATAACTAGCTTGACACCTTCCAAAACAAAGCTAAATGATAAAGAGAGAGCCCTCTCTGGATGCAGATTGGCTAGAATCTATATCTAAAAGATTGGTCTGTGGTTACCTCGGCCATATTCCCTTTCTTACAACTTTGGGGAACAACCTGAGTGATAACATCATTGGCGAATCCACTGGGGACTCTGAATAAATCTGAATAATTTGTTGTTGTTGCTACCTGTTTTGAACCGTTGTTTCAAATTCTTGATCAGTTCCTTCTTACAAAAATATCTAGGAAAGTTTGAAGTTCCCATATCTAAAAATTCCTAGAATATACTGTCAAAGTTGTATTCTTAAATTATTTCAAGAAAAAACCAAAAATATACCCCTAGAAACTGGCTCCAAAGAAGAAGATCCGTTACACTAGATCAAATCCGGATCCAGATCCCCCACCTATCTTTGAAAATCCTAATCTGATTCCTAGGATCCTTAGAAGCCAGGAGAGCCGAGAACATTATGATAGTTCACGTCTTGATAAACATTTGCAGAACCCTATCCAATCTGAGCTTACCTCTGGGAAAACACCAAATCTTTCTATCGTTGCTGCAGCTTCTTCAAGTTCTCCATCAACAGTTCAAACTATCTTTCCCACTCCTCCACCTACAGCACACATTTCCACTGTTATCCCTGCCCTTCCAGTTGTCACTCTCATCTCTGCAAACATGGCAAACCGATATGCTCCCCTTAAATTACCTGTAAATCCAGGGGCTATGCCTCAAGATTATCAAAGGAAAATCACCTATTTTGACGGTACTGGCACTTACACAGCCCAACAACATACCAAGAAAATGACCAACTATTTTGAAAACTATGAGATTGACGATGATGATGTCAGAATGAAAATCTTTGTTCAAAGTTTAATTGGAGATGTCAAGACCTGGTTTAGAGCACTCCTTGCAAACACTATCAACGACCCAGAAGCTCTTTATCAGAATTTCTTGAATAGATGGGAAAAGAAGAAAGATCCTCTCCACATTTTATCAAAATATGAAAACTTGAAAAGAGGCCTACAAGAAACTATTCAAGATTACTGTACCAGATTTAATAATGTATACAATGCTATTACTCAGATTCTCAGACCTCCTCCAGATTTGGCCTTGATCAAATTCCATGATGCATTTGACTCTGACATGGCATACCAGCTTAGGGAAAGAGCTCCTCGTAACTTAGAAGAGATGCATAGTATAGCTGTCAGCGTTGAGGCCAACCTGATTTCTAAACGAGCTCAAGCTAGAGCTGAAAGAAGAATACCTTTCAAAGAAGAACCTTCTGCATTTGAACAAAAATTAGATGCTATTATTAAAGGAATGGATAGAGTGGGTGATAGAGTAGAAACAATTGAGAGGAAATCCCCTTGGGATGGTCAACCGAGCAACACTGGGAGAAATCCAAATTTTAGGAAAAACCAGAACCCTAATACTAGAAAGGCTGGGCCTGACCAAAACATTAGACCCCCATTCCAGGAAAATTATGTTGAAGCTTCAACTTCTAGCGAACCAATAGAAGATACTCAAATTAACTTAATGGGCCTCAATAGTGAACAACAAATTTTCTTGACCCAAGAAGACCAAGAAGCTCACACTCTTAATCAATTCCAAACTCAATCAGGTGAATCATTTGATTTTAGGGAGGGATATGATACAGCCATTTATGAAGTCCACAAGCAATACAATCTGAGGAGTAGAAGAATAGACGTCCCTGAAACCAATAAACAGAAAGAAACCAAGCAACCTAACAAAGCTAAGATCAAGAACCCCTCTGTACAACCCCTCCCTAGAACAGGTCCTAACCCAAATAATCCAACAGTTGAAGATGTATCAGACAATCAACAACCTAACAGACAACCTTCCACTTCCATTCCTCCCAAAGGAAATGTGGAAGGACCCCCAGAAATTAACTTGGAACCAACTTCAGCCCATAACACCACTCCTGAAAAAGAAAAAAGCACTGAAAATACAGCAAAAAAAGACAATCTCACGGTCCCAAATATAAAATTTCAAACTGAAAAACCTTTCAATCTTGAGACTGAAATAGGCAAATTAAAGATAGCCATTCCATTGATAGAATTGGCTAAACATGATGTCTACAGAGATCAAATTAGCAAATCTCTTCAAATTTCGGTGAACAAAGATTCAGTAAATCTCTTTGATGACCAGCCTGAATTAATTTTTGGCCCTGAGGTAAATGGAAAGTCAGTAGATGGAGGGGTTCCTCCTTTCTATGTAAGTCTGAACATTCATGATAAAATACTTCATAATGCCATGTTTGATTCTGGTGCTTCTCATAACTTAATGCCTAAATCTGTAATGGAGAAGTTGGACCTAGATATTACTAGGCCATACAAAGACTTATTCTCTTTTGATTCAAGCCAGGTCAGATGTCTAGGATTGATCAAAGATTTATGTGTATCATTAGTTCAATACCCTGCCAAGACCATTTTAATGGATGTAGTGGTAGCTGATATTCCACCAAAATATGGCATGTTGTTGTCTAGATCTTAGGGTGCAAAGCTCTAAAGATTGTTACAGTTAGACATGTCCTATGCTACTATTTCAGTATTTGGTCAGCCCAAGAGATTGTATCGAGAAACTCTAATGAAATACGTGGTAACTAGTCAGGAGAAACCCCAGAATTTTCCCATCTACTCCATACACTCTGACATGGACTCCTTCATTCTCTACAATGCTGAAGTTAAACCTCCAGCTGATGTCAAGGTTTTAGCACTTGAACAAGAAAAAATTATAAATGAAAAGCCTAATGTTCAAATTCAAGAAATTTTTCAGAACAATGATATATCAGACACTCAGGAGAAATTAAATGAAACTAAAGAAACACATCTTCCTATTAAACAGATTGATGAAACTCCTGATACCGATTATAAACATGAAATTCTATGGTACTTGGAATTTGATGGTTCAGTTAACAAATTAGGGGCAGAAGTAGGGATTTGGGTACACAATCTAGAAAATGATCATGTTGAAGGGCATGCTTACAGATTAAACTTTAGATGTACCAATAATATGGCTGAGTATGAAGCCCTTTGTTAGGACTTAAATTGATCAAAAGTTTAGGGGAAACCAGGGTATCAGTGTTGGGAGATTCTGATTTAGTCATTCAACAGATGATAGGGAACTTCCTCACAAATGATTCCAGATTAAGATCTTACAGAGGGGCAGCAATTGAGATCCTCAATACATTTCTAGAAACACAGCTGGCCAAAATTCCAAGAAAACATAATTTGAATGCTCACAGTTTGGCAATATTTGCCAGCATTTGTAAATTACCATTTCAACCCAATCATCAGTTTGCATCTAAGATTAAACACAGGCCAACCATACTTGACAATGTAAAGAATTGGCAAGTGTTTGACAATGATATTCAAATTAACAATTTCTTGACCCTAAAAGAAGAGTTTTTTAGCTCGAATATAGACACGGACACTGTTAGTGTGATTGATCAAATAGATAAAATTCAAACAGACATTTCAGCGGAGAGTGCAGCGCAAATACTTCACCCAACAAGATTTACCAAGGAAAAGTTGCAAGATCTTAAAGAAGTAGACATTGATGAGATTATTGGAGGGGAATCTGAAGTCCTTAATTTAAAGGACAATTATTTGCCCACGGGATTAACTCCTTTGGAAGATTTCTTTGATTCTAATGATATCCCAAAGAAACCCAAAATGCAACCTCTAAATGCAAACATTGAATATTGTAACATAGGAACTGAACAAAATCCTAAAATGATAAAATTATCCAAAACTTTACCCCCTGATCAAAAGCTTAAATATGTTGAACTCATCAAAGAATTCCAGGATGTCTTTGCCTGGAGCTATGAAGATCTGAAATCTTATGACACCTCTGTAATTCAACATACAATACCCCTCAAGGAAAATCAAAAACCATTCAAGAAAAAACTCAGAAGGGTCAACCCTGTACTACTCCCTTTAATTGAAAAAGAAATCAAAAGAATGTATGAAGCTGGGATAATTGCTCCTATCAGGTTTTCAGAGTGGGTATCTAATTTAGTGCCCACTAGAAAGAAAACAAGAGAAATCAGATTGTGTGTTGATTTAAGGAATGTAAATAAAGTTTCTTTGAAAGACCACTACCCATTACCTAAGATGGACCACATTTTACAAAGGGTAGTAGGTGCTTCTAGGATTTCACTGCTGGATGGGTTTTCAGGCTTTAACCAGATTCTTGTCCATCCTGATGACCAGGAAAAGACTGCTTTTACAACACCATGGGGAACTTTCAAATATGTTAAAATGCCATTTGGACTTAAGAATGCAGGGGAAACCTTCCAACGAGCAATGAACATAGCTTTTGCAAAAGAAATTCACGATTTTTTGGTCATATATCTGGATGATCTTACTGTGTTTTTTAAATCAGATCAGCAACATCTAGATCATCTAAGACAAGTGTTTTTAAAATGTAGAAAGTATGGTATTTCCTTGAATCCTAAGAAGTCCTTGTTTGGTCTAGAGGAAGGCAAACTGTTAGGCCATATAATCTCCCAAGATGGCATCAAAATTGATCCTGATAGAATAGAATCCATTCTACAAATACCCCATCCCAGAAATGTCAAAGAACATCAGGATTTCCTAGGGAAAATTAACTTTCTAAGAAGATTCATTCCTAATCTGGCCGAATTATTTAGACTGTTGAACAACATGTTGAAGAAGGATTCCAAAATTAAATGGACATTAGAAGCCAAACAAGCATTTGAAGAAATTAAAATAGCACTGACTAGAACACCAGTCCTTACAAGCCCAAAGTTTGACAGGGACTTCATAATATTTTCATTTGCATCGGAACACACTATTGCTGCTATTTTACTACAGAAAGATGATCAAGGATGTGAAAAACCCATAGCCTTCTTTAGTAAAGCACTCAGAGATGCACCGCTAAAATACCCAATCATGGAAAAACAGGCTTACGCACTTGTGAAAGCTATTAAGGACTTCAGAGTCTACATATTATACTCCCATATAATAGCCTATGTACCAAATGCTGTTGTCAAAGGTATCCTGACCCAAGAGGGGATTGAAGGCAAGAGAGGTAAATGGATTGCTACTATATTGGAATAAAACCTACAAAGCTTATTAAAGGACAGGGATTGGCTAAACTTATGACTGAGACCAATTGCCAAGCCCTGGACATTAATGAACTCGATAATGAACAGGAGATGGCGACTCCACAAACCAGCCAGGCCTTTCTAGAATCACCTTGGTACGCTGATATAACTCATGTATTATTAAACCTGCAGGCTCCTCTAGGGTTATCCAGAACAAAGAAAAGGTTTTTAAAAATGAAAGCTTCGAAATTCTGTATTTTAGATGGTGCTCTTTTTTGGAAAAATCATGAAGGTATTCTATTGAATTGTTTAATAAAAGATGAAGCTGACAAGGTACTCAAAGAATTTCATGCAGGGGACTGTGGTGGACATCTTTATTGGAAATCAACTGCTGACAAAATCCTAAGGGCTGGATTTTACTGGCCAACCTTGTTTGTTGATGTCAAGAAGTTTGTCACTGCTTGCCATAAATGCCAAATTTTTGAAGGCAAGAGGAAACTTTTACCTCTACCCCTTAGACCAATTTCCACTGAAAGACCATTTCAACAATGGGGTTTGGACTTCATCGGGGAAATCCATCCTCCCTCTTCTGGCCAACATAAATGGATCCTCACTGCCACAGATTATTTCACCAAATGGATAGAAGCCATCCCTTGTAGACAAGCCAATGATTCAGTGATCATAGGATTCCTAGAAACCAACATCTTGTCTAGATTTGGCTATCCTGAAAAGATCATAACTGACAATGCTGTTGCTTTCAAATCCAAGAGAATGATCAGTTTCTGTAACAAGTACCACATCACCTTAGGCCATTCCACAGCCTATTACCCTCAAGGTAATGGTCTAGCTGAGTCCTCTAATAAAAGCCTGATCAACATTATCAAGAAAGTGTTGGAAGAGAACAAGAAAAATTGGCACAAAAAACTTACCAATGCACTTTGGGCAGACAGATTAACTACGAAGAGATCCATGGGACCAGTCCCTACGAATTAGTCTATGGTATGGAGGCTATATTTCCTTCATCATTAGGGGTCCCTGTAATGAAATTGCTACAAGAAGCTCAGGTACATCCCAATGACATTCAAAGAAGGATAAATTAGACCATCCATTTGCAGCAGACCAGAGAAGAGGTGTACTAAAGATCCCAAGTGTTACAAGAAAAACTCAAGAAAATATTTGATAAGAGGACCAATGCAGAATATTTTTACATAGAAGACAAAGTTTTAAAATGGGATTCCAGGAGAGAAGACAAAGGAAAACATGGGAAGTTTGACTTCCTATGGAAGGGACCTTTTATTATCCAGGCCTCACAGGGAAACAACACCTACTTTTTGAAGAAATTGGATGATTCAGAAACAAAATATGGGCCAGTTAATGGTCGAATGCTGAAACACTATGTTGATCCAGTTTGTTGATATATCGTGACTCTAACTTGTACATAAGCAAGTTCAGTTTCTACAGCTTTTCACAGCAATAAGAATAGGAAGGAATGTGCAGAAAATTTTGAGAAACAGTGAAGGAATTTTACCATTTTTGTTTTGCTCAAGAAAAATGTGTATATTTTACATGATCCGTTTGTACAGTTTTTTACTTTCAGCAAAGGAATATTTCAAAACACAACAAGGGTTGTACATAAGGCCATCTGACCTGCTGTTCTTGACTTTCCACCAGGGAAAGCCATCCCCAAGTGGAGCCAGTGTTATGCTCCTATACCAATAGGTGTCATATTTCATGATTGACTTGATTAACTCTGTAATATGTACATACCTTTTCTTGTTGGAAAGGTTTTCCATATTTTCCAAAAAATCAAAAAATTAAAAAAAATAAAAATGTAAAGAGAGTATACCCTAAAATAAAAATCAAAGGGTGAAAAGACAAATGGTCAAAAGAAAAAATGAAAAGAAATGAACCCCAAATAAAAAGGACTAGGAAAGTGTGCAAGTCCAAATGCCACTACTATTTCATTTCTCTGTAAATAAAGCATCATGTACAGCTTGTTGAACTTTTTTACCACAATTAATGAATGGCCAAATAGCTTAATCTTGGCCAGTTCATGTTTGAATTTCCTGTTTTAGAGATAGAGAATAAAAATCTGTCCAAACTGTTTAAACTTGGCAGATAAGTAGATAGGTAGAGAAGTAAAGGAGCTCAACTGTTTAATCTGAGCCCTTGGAAGAAATAAGTGCAGATTTAGATAGGCTTATCATGTAAAGAAAAGAAAATTGATGAGGGTTTGCCAGTCCAAGTGCACCCAAAGAAAAAGAAGAAAAAATGTTAGGTACAGTAGGCTGGGTAGGCAGTTTTGGTGTTGCAGAAGCATACTTGTGATTGATTTTGTTTCTCAAGTTGTTCATCTTACTGTTATCACAAGTACCATGGTAGATGTTTGGATACAGGTCAAGCAAAGCATAACTAATTCCCCCTTCTTACTTTCCTTAATCATTTACTAATTTTCCCCCTGAGATATTAAGATCTGCTTAATATCCCCAAAAGCTCACTCATTCCATTTCATTATTGCCTCAGTAAACTCCCATTTTACTTATGAAAATGGCCATCTTTCGTGTATAGACCCCTTCTCTTCCCTTTGGGCCTAAGTTTTTATGTAAAAATTCCAAAACATGTAAACTTAGCGCTTGCTTTCATTTGTCATATTAACACTAATTTGTATTATATAATTCCCCTGAAAAAGATACCCTTATCCCGTACTATATATAATATAATCCCCCGCTATTGTATATACCCCGCCCCGGTTAAATAAACCATATCACTGCGTATAATAGGGATTAATAGCTCATCAGGAGCTTATTAATAACCTCTGCACGCATAAATTCGGGATTAATTAACCTTTGGTTAATTAATAACCTAATCTCAACCCCGATAACCAATGAAAATCACCCCGGTACTGTTATAAACCATTATTTAATACTGGGTCCCCCGCACATTAACCCTCTATCACCTCCAACAAGTGCCCATCGTCTAATCGACGCCCTCCCATCGGACGGCCAATATACATATCGTGACCCCCTTCGCCGCTGCACTTTAACTTCTAGGTAAATGGTAGTATCGCCGCCCGTACCAGGATGCATGTCGACTTCCCATGCTGCTTGCGACCCTCCTGACCAAAACCACTTTAGCCCATAAGCGGTGTGGGCAAAAACAGCTTACCACCCTCACGCTCGACCTCGTTGACATCACTGCCACATCACCATCTCGTACCACCCACTAAGTGACAAGGTGTCCCGTCACGTTGACATCATCTGCTAAATAAATGCCAAAAATTACCCACCAACCTGAATTTCGTTAAAAAGCAACGAAATATCATTTTCACTGTAAATCTCTCTGTTCACACTCCCATGCAAAACAACGACCGGAGCTGCTATACCAGCTTTTCAACCGCCACCCAGCCGAAGAGACTCCAGCAGCGCGCTCTGCCCTCCGTCATTCGACCTACAGTTACTTAATTTGCCTCCATAGTCTAGGTATTTATCCATTTTACTGGTAACCCTGTAAATTCCACTTTTTCACTGAAAGTTCTACCTGTGAAAACCAAATTCAAGTCAAGAACAATCTGTTTAGCCCATAAAAAGACTCCTAGATCTGATGTTCAGTCCAATTTTCCACAACAATCCTAAATTCTAGTTTGAAAATACAAGAACCAAACATGGAGGCCCCCGCCGCCCTGAATGTCACGTTTGTAAATGCAACTCACAAAGACTTGAATTATCTGCCTCTTGTAGGCAAAGGCTTTCAAATAAAGGACTTAACCACTGATTATAATCATCTTCAGGCTTTCTGCCAAATTAAGGATAGTTATCTAAGCAATTTTGATATTTTTGGACTGTGGGAATCAAACCTTCCCATGTACTTCCTCCCCTCAGTCCATGTTTTATGTTCAGTCCAATTTTCCACAACAATTCTAAATTCTAGTTTGAAAATACAAGAACCAAACATGGAGGCCCCCGTCGCCCTGAATGTCACGTTTGTAAATGCAACTCACAAAGACTTGAATTATCTGCCTCTTGCAGATAAAGGCTTTCAAATAAAGGACTTAACCACTGATTATAATCATCTTCAGGCCTTCTGCCAAATTAAGGATAGTTATCTAAGCAATTTTGATATTTTTGGACTGTGGGAATCAAACCTTCCCATGTACTTCCTCCCCTCAGTCCATGTTTTTCCAGACATCATTCACCAATGTTGTGCCAGCTATGACCCTGTTCATAGAGCAGTTATGTCTTCTTCCCAAGATGTCATTTTTTCCATAACTGCTGAATCCATCAACGAGATGATACACTTCCATTCCACTGAGCCTCTTGCTCCTCTTTCCATGGGATTTTTGCTGGAAAAAGCTTCTCAATTGCCTTGCTCAGAGATAACCCGTATTGCTCAGATGTTCATCCAACCAAAGAACCAACCTAAGGCCCTCCTCCTTATCTGCACACTTTTTTCACTGAAACTGGTAAACTCATTCTTGACATGATATCATCCGTCTTGGGATTTAGGTCCAGTGAATATGTGGATGATATCACCCTGGTTCTATTATCAATATTTACTCCAAGACAACCCCCTGCTGTCAAGTATGACTATGCCACTTTCATTGCCAACAAGATCCATGCTCAATTCATGAATTTGGAGAGGGAAGGGGTCTTCAAATACACATATTTTATATACCATCTGTTGTTATATTATCAGCCAGACAGTTTTCCATTTCCCATCAAGAAATTAGATTCAAAAGGAAATCGAAGGTCTGTGATCTTTTGGAGCTCAGTCTTCCATGATACTTATGAGTGCCCTTATACTTATAGTGAATTCATTGACTTGTTTGTACACCCAGCCTCCACTCTGTTGATAGGAGCCCCTCCTCCTAGGATCACTGGTGACATGAAGAAGATTTTGCAGCTTTCCAAAAACTATAGAATAAGTGACTGGTACCTCTACCAGAATCACACAAAGATTAGAATGTATGGGTGTGAACAGTTGCCTAAATATGTGCCCATGAGGTTATTTTCATTTGAATATTTCAGGCAGATCATCCATGCAGATTTAACCCATTTTTGTAATGTAAAGAAGAAAGCTCAGCTGAGAATAAAAAACCAGTTAGGCCCTTATGTTATCCATGATAGGGATGCGTGGAAGGATGATGAACAGATCTTAGAAGACCACCTTAGAATGAAGAAGATTTTTGGGTGGGTGCCATATGACCCATGTAGTTTCATAAGTGACAGAAGGGTAAGGTACAGGCTATCAGTGTATGTACATCATAGGATCCCAGAAGTTGAACAGTATGCAAATCAGGAAGAATGGGTATAAGGGACCTTAATAGAAGAAATTAGTGAGCAAGAAAATATGGAAAGGGCTATGAAAGAGCTTGAAAAAACCCTTGACTTGGACTCTTTTGGACAGGTATCTTTCAAGCTGCCTCAACAATCAGGAGTTGGAACATCTTCTGTTGGAACTTCTCAGCAGCCTGCACAGAAAACCAGCACATCAGTCACAGGGACTTCAAAGGGAAAAGAGGTAGAAACTACAGAGCAGCCAATCATGATTGATCAGCCAAGGGGGTCCAAAGAACAGGAATAAGTACAAATTCCTCCTGCCCAATCTAAGGCAGCAGAAATCCCAGCGTTACAAACTCCTCTAAATGAGGAAAGAAGCAAGAAGAGAGAAAGAGAAGAGGCCACACTTATTAGTGGACCTGCAGAACAACCAGGTGCAAAGAGACAAAGATTGAATCCTCTGTCAAAAGAGGAAATCATTGAAGAAACAACAGACATCCTAAGAGATGAGAGGTTAGTCAGCCAACAGACTTCCCCAGTGGTAGATACATCAACTAGCTCACATAGGCAAGAGCTAGAAAGGGAGAGAGAGCAAGGATGACAGGGAGGACTTGAGAGAGATGATTGGAGGTCAAAGATAGGTAGAGAGAGAGAGAGAGAGAGAGATATGGGGGAAGAGGTGAGGTAGGTAGGAGAGAAAGTGAGAGAGAAGAAGGACAAGAGAGAGGAGGATAGAGGGAGCGAGAGAGGAGAAGAGAGGGAGGGATAGAGATATGGAGTTGGAGGGGGAGAAAGGGAGGGAAGAAGAAAGACATAGAGAGTGAGAAGTGGAGAGAGAGAGGGAGTGGCAAGGGAGAGATGGAGAGAGAGTGTGTATGTTTGGGGTAAGATAAATAGACAAAGAAGGAGAGATGGAGAGAAGTGGGGAGAAGGAGATAGGGAGGGATATAATAACATAGTTGGAGGGTAAAGAGAGAGAGAGAGAAAGAGGTGGGAGAGAAATTGAGAGAGAGGAAGGAAGAGAGAGGATGTGAGAGAGTAGAGAGAGGGAGGGAAATAGAGATGAAGTTGGAGGGGGAGAGAGAGGGAGGTAATAAGAAATACATAGAGAGAGAAAGGTGAAGAGAGAGAAAGGTTAAGAGAGAGAAAGGGAGTGATAATGAATATGCAGAGAGAGGGACAGAGGACAAAAGGAGGAAGGAAAGAGAAGTGGCGGAGAGGGAGGGAAGGGGGTGAGAGAGAGAGAGAGAGATTGGAGAAAGAGAGTGTATGTTTTAGGGGTGATATAAAGAGACAAAGGGAGTTATAGATATTGATGGAAGGTGAAGATAGGGAAGAAGAGAGGGAGGGATAGAGAGATTGATAAATATGGAGTGAGAATATGTGTGTTTGGGAGGATGAGATAGATATACAAAGAAGGAGAGATGGAGCGAGATATAGATATAGATGGAGGGGGGGATAGAGAGAAGAATATTTCTTGCACTAGATGTATTGATTTCACTGTAGATGGAGATTTCTAATCTTATTTGGTTACTTGCACTAGATGCATTGATTTTAGTGTAGATGTTGATTTCTAATGATAGTTGATTGCTTGCACCAGATGCATTGATTTAGATGTAGATGATTTCTAATAGTATTTGAATTATTGCACTAAATGCATATATTTTAGTGTAGATGGTGATTTCTAGTCCTATTAGAATGCTTTCACTAGATGCATTGATTTGAGTGTATATGTTGATTTCTAATCTTATTTTATTGTTTGCATCAGATACATTGATTTCAATGTAGAAGTTGGTTTCTAATCTTATTTGATTTCTTGCATTAGAAGCATTGATTTCAATGTAGAAGTTGTTTTCTAATCTTATTTGATTTCTTGCATTAGATGCATTGATTTCAGTGTAGATGTTGATTTATGATTTGATGTAATTGGATGTATGATGTTACATTAATTTTAAAGTGATTAGATTAACGATGTGCATTGATTTCAGTGAAAACAAAAAACAATATTGGTAATGTACATTGATTTTTGTGTTATAGTAATTCAACTTATTAATATTGGAGAGCAAGAGAGACAAGGTATGATGTTTACTAGAACAGATCAAGCTAAATATTTAAATGGTTTACAATTTCAACTGTCCTTTTCATATAATCGGTATGAAAAGACAACAAAAGTAATAAGGGTGACAATAAGAATAGTAGAAGAAAATAGTTTGATATTGATCACAATAAACACTAATTGTAATTGACTACATTCTTATTATTCACATTTTTTATCATTCAACACTATTACATTTTCACTTTGCATTCAGAATTTGTATTTCATCATTTTTCATCATTAAAGTTATAACAATATTTATGATCTACACAAATTTAGGTAACTAAGCAAATTTAAAATTAAAATAATCTCAGACATATTTAGAATATTTAAAATTATTATATTAATATTATATGTATTTACATATTATTGATTAAATTAACCATATCTTCGATAGATTTTCCTTGACTACACACGACTGAAACCAACCTAGATCCATGTTAACTCTGGATCTATCAAACGCCAAGAGGGATCAATCTCTTGAGGTGCAAACCTTTCATCAAGTTTTGCACTCAGAAGAGAGTTTTGCATATAGAGATATTTGATCCCTCTCAGCACTTGATAGATACGGAGTTAAGATGGATCTAGGCTGCTTACATTTATTTCAGGTTCTATAACCATATTATTTAAGCTAGATCTTTTGTTGATCTATGCAAGGAGTAGAAATCAGATCAGAAAAAGATCTGAACATTTTCCAACATTTCTTGGGCACATTAGATGTTATGTTTGTGATAATTTGGGCCATAAGGCCAAGGATTGAAAACTTCCCATGTGTTTCAGGAAATCAAATCAAAGGAAGAAATTCATGCAAAGCCAATTAGTCAAGAAGCCAAATAAGAATATGCATGCCAAGGATCAACCTCACAAAATTTGGAGAAGAAAGGAGTAGCAAATCACTCCCACTAAAAACTGAGCCCTGCATGGTCTCAGGGGGAGCATATGGTTGCATTATGGATTGCATGAAGACCATTAGAAATGTTTCCATATTGGAAAGTTCGAATGATAATTATGTTGCATGTTTTTGTCGCCTGATAGTTGTTGTTGCAGGAGATTATTTAGGGATGACACATGTGTGGGGGTGACATCTCACATGTTTTCATTTTCTAGTGGTTTATTACTTGCATCATGGTCCATGAGATTGTTTGGAGGAGGTTTCTATATTTCTCATGATTATACATTTATCTAACATTGATCATTGTAGGGGCTATTAGAGGTTGAGGAAAATTGATTTGAGTTTGTATGACTTATATGATTCTCCATAGCCTTGTATCAGTTTCATGTTGTTGATTATTTTCAGATTGAGTTTGATTCAAATATGTTGCTAGTGTTTATGCTCTATATGCAGGCCTGTGGATTTTATATTCTTGTTGGCTTTTATTACATATGATGTTATGTGTGGTCACATTATAGCATGATCATTCACCTATGTCTTATTGATTGAAACCATTAAGGAGATTAGTTGTTGTCACTATGCTTATGGTTCTTCGGGTATATTTCTTTACTTTTCATTGTTGTTATTCTTGCTATTGATAAATCTTTAGCTACAAGTTTTGTGTTGGTCCAAGTTGAGGATTATTCGTTGTTGCTTAATAGTTTGCATTATGCATATATGGCTTGGTAGTTACTAGTGACATGATATGCTGGTACTAGTTGGAGGTTTTGCTGATTAGATTTACTGTTTCATGGATCCATGGTTCACTGCCACAATAGTTTGAGGCTTATCTTATGATGCAGGATGTGTTGACTTTATTTATGCTATCTTGAGTGGTTGGTTACCTCCTGCTATAAATGGTGCACATATTTTTGATAGGTTTATCGCTGCTATCATATAGATATTGGTGCATTATGGATGATGTGAGATGATGGTCATATGTTGCTTCCACAAGTTCATGAACTATATTTATGTTGTTGCTATAGATTGGAGTTTTCTGTTGCTTAGTTGATGTCATGGTTATATGCTGTTATTGTTCATTATTACATATTTCATGTTGATTAGTCGATGTTGTTATCATTTTATTTGTTGATAGAAGTTGGTGCCTTGATATAGATGGATCTATCTTGTGCACATGGATGGTTGTATGAAGATGAGATTTATATATTGTTGATCATTCATCATCTTGTTGGTTGGCTTAAAAGTTTGTAATGTTAGTCAAGAAGCTTATTTTAGTATTTCTTGGAGAGAGGCATGAGTTTTTGTCATGTTTTGAAAATTTTGAGTGTTATATAACATCCATATGCTTCATATTATACCTCATCAGTTGTAGTAACATGTCTTGTTTATGAAGCCATGTAATCAAGTGTTTATGTCATTGAGTTCATGTTGTCATGAGTTGGTGATAGGAAGGCTATGAGTCATGAAAAGTTGGTGTTTTTGTGGGTTTTTGCAGCCACCTTTGGGTTGTTGTATATCATGTCATAGTACTTTTTGTTTTTGTGTATCTCATTATAAAACCATGTACTACATTATATTGTATATCATTTTCCATGATCATTTTGGAGAGAGAGTTTTGGTGTCTAGTATCTATTAATGAGGGATGAACTAACCATTCATGTAGGCTGATGGGTGTTGTTTCAGTCATGTATTGTATATCAATCATATGTGTAGTCAGTCCCTTGATCCTTGAGGTGTAGCCTTCAATTAGAAGATATTGGTTACAGGATGATGATGATGCTCAGGGGGAGCAAGTCCAATATTATGTTGTTGATTATATATGGTTTGTTGTTGTTGTTGCCACACTATGTTGTTGTTGCTTTGGATGAGAGGGAGGTTGATGTAGTTGGTGCTACTGAGTTGAGTGATGCTATTGTTGTTGTTGCTTATGATGTGTTTCTTCTGATGTTATACTGGTGTTGTTGATGCTTATGTTATGTTGTTGATGGAGAGAGTGTTGCTGCTCATGGTATTTTGTTGTTGTTGGTCATGTTGTTGTTGAGTTGAGTGTTGTTGTTTATGGTTGAGAGTGGTGTTCATGGAGAGTTTGTTGGTGTTTCTTTAGGGGAGAGAGAGATATTACTATTGTTTTGTTTTCATGCTTCCATTAGGATTGTTTTTGTCTGTTGATGCATTATGATCTAACCTAGCTATTTTCTAGGGGGAGTTGTGTCTATTCAGCTATGGTTACTTGGACGAGCTCAACCCTTTTCCATTGATGTAAAAAGGGGAGTGAATGAGGATTTTTCAGACTCGGTCAGTTGGTTGATTTAGCTAGGGTTGTCATCAATTCCAAAGGGGGATATTATTGGAATTATGTCTCAGTTGTTGGTTGGCATTGATGTCAGCCTAATATTATTGGTGTATTTTTTGTTGGCATTTATGTCAACCTGGTAGCATGTGATATAGAGTATTGATTACGCACATGATTGGTTTCTTATGGTAGTGTGATGGTACTTGTCTTGCTCATTGGTTGCAGACCTTAGCTTGGTGGTTGTAGATGTTAGTGTAGGTATTTGGCTTGTGTGTGGATTCCTTGGCAGAGTTTGGAGCTACTACACCTAGTTGATATTGATGTAGATTGTCGAGTCATGTTTATGGTACTTTTTTGCTAGTATGCTCAGTTGCGTGGTTAGATAGGCACTGAAAGTAGTTGGACAAGTTGTTGATGATCCTAATTGATGTAGAGATATTAGTGCCTTATGTTGATTTACTTTATGCTGCATAGGTGTTGTAGAAGGTTTTCATGATGCATAAAGGTGTCAATTTTCTTTAGGAAGGTTTTCATAATGTCCCAAACACTCTCCTGAAGATCATCTCCAAGAGGTGGTGAAAAACTTGGATTTTTGAGGGTATATAATACTTTCATGAAGGAAACTAGTGTACATACACTGGTCTTATGAAGCAAACCAATGTATACATCTTGGGAGTGTTTTTCTCTGCATTCCTCGTACACTTTAGGTGTTTAATTGTTTTTCCAGCTTCTCTTGTTCGGGACTCATCATGTAAAGGTTGGAAAAAGGTTGTTGAACTTACAAAAGATGGTTAAAAGAGAATATTCGTTAGTAAGTGAAGTTATTGTATAGATTAAGTCAATAAGCAATGAACCAAACCACTTCCATTGTATGAACAAAGCTCTACTACAGAATTGTAGTTATTGATTTAACCATTACAAAGGATTAAAAATAGATGGAGATCATGAGGTTATTTGGTTGTTTCACTTGAGAAGAAAATGTGGTGGTGGTGTGAGCTTGTTATTATGTGTGAGAGAACAATGGTGTGTGCAAACTGTGCAGGGAATTCTGTAGAAAGTCTTTAGGAGTTCATAGTGGTAGAAGATGGCAACAAAACTATGATTTAACCAAGATCTTATGCAATAGTTGTTAAATTATGAAACTACGGTCAAATTCCACTTTGTATAGATCATATAATGAAGATAATAATTGAAATAGATTCCTCTTTTCGTGATGACCAAAATAAATCTAAAGATCACCTCATTTGGACAAGCAGAAGTTTGTTTTTGAATTTATTTTATCCACTCATGTATATTGGAATGGGTTGGCCCTAAGAAAATGTATAATTGGATAGGTCGGCCTCAACATCAAGTGGACCCTCATGGAAGCCTATAAATAGAAGAGACCCCAAGCTCATTTGGACACATTGATCAAGCCATATTCTCTTCTCTTATATTTTCTTGGTTCGCACAAGTTTGATGGAAAATGTTCGTAAACGAGTCTCAAACTACAAGGTTGAATCTCACACAGATATATGGTTTCTGTTTCTTTATTGCTCACATGTGATTGAGTATTTTGTTCCCTAGACTCATGCGTAGAGTGTTCAAGGGTGTGAGTAGGAAGTCTTAGATTCTCATACATAAACCTCAAGGGAGTGTCTGGGGTTTTTGAAGTATATTCAGTAGTTTGGTCCCTAAACGCACACACAAAGTGGTCAAGGTTGTGTCTGGGAAGTCTTAGATGCTCGCACATAAGCTTGAAGGGAGCATTAGGGGTTTTTGAAGTAGATCGTCCAATTTGGTCCCCATACGCATGCAGAGAGTGGTCAAGTGGGTGTTTGGAAAGTCTTATATGTTAGCATAATAGTCTGAAGGGTGTGACTGAGGGTTTGAGGTAGACCTGAGTGTATTTGGCCCCAGTCGCATGCATACAGTTCACCAGAGAGCATCCAGGACTTCCATAGTCTCTTGTACAACTCTTTCTCTATGTGTACGAGACTAAAATATGAAATTTCAGTATTCCGAAGACTACGCTCAATGAAAATAGTGTTTAATAGTTGACTATAGACAGTGATAGTACATTATAGACCTTAAAATTGAGGTTTTGAGTATCAGCATGATTAGGTTCATTTCATGGATATTATAGTTATTTTATCGGTTAGTTACATAGTTGAAGATATGGATCATTGTATTCTCTTTTTCTTAATCATTTGATGATGATCTAAGAAGTAGAAGATTTGGCAAGGGTTTTCCCTATAGTGGGATTTTCAGTGGTCTCGAACCAATCTTGTTATCTCTATGTGTGCATGCGTTTCTTCTATTATTCCTTTACGTTCTGCTGCATTGATTATAATGATGTTTTTCTTTCTACATAGTTTCATATTTTGATGAATAATGATGTAAATTTGAATAAGTTAATGATCATATGGGGTGAACTTAATGTGTTAATGAAGAAATGCAATTATCTAAACAAAGAACAATATAGCCCTAAGAAAAATTGACATGGTATCAGAGCTGGGTTGAAGAAAATCCATGGAGATCACCCCATTGATGAAACCATTGATGAACACAAGAAGAGGGTGGTGGAGACATAAAAGAATTCTGGGGTTTGAAGGAAACCCGAGGCAACTTGGTTATTAGGGTTAGGGTTTGAGAGAAACCCTGGTTGATGTAAATGATATGATAAATGAAACCTAGCATGGTCAATGTGAAGATGCTCAAGCACTTGTGAAATATTTGATGCCCTGGATGGGATAATCCCTAGTAGGCCTGGTTGGTTGATTAAAGGTATCATTGTTATGTGGACTATGGATGGTGATGGTTAGTTCAATAGGGAGATGATCACCTCTCATTGAAGATAAGTAATCATTTACTTATGATGCCTCTTACTTTTGTTTAGACTTATGGAATTGGTTATTATGTTTATTGTTTGTACTTCCTGCATATGTATTTGAGTATATGGATGTTTCTAACATCCTTTATGAGATGTGATGAGTGGATTCTTCTTGAGGATAATTTGAAAAGCAAGAAGGATGGCTAGAGCTGGAAAAGGTAAGGAGACTCTATATGAAAAGGTGACAAAGTACTACAAACTGCCTATGTCCAATGAAAATCTATGTGAATACCACAAGGTATGCATGGTATATTTTAGTTGTAACATTGGATGGCTAGGTAAGCCCTAAGGTATGATGAGAATGTCTCTTTCTTTAATGGCTCATACATGCATGTGAAAGTGACTTGGATTTATATGATGAAATGGTGCATCTAGTGTTGGACATTTTGATCTTCTTGAATTATATGAGGATACCCAATGTTGATACATTCATATGCTTGATGTTTGGCTAACATCTATCTGTTGGATATCTTGAAACTATAAAGAAGGCTAGCTCCTTGAATCTAGTAGATGATACTCTTGATACTTGTCATGCATAGGTCATGATGGATTTCATACATAAGGATAGATCATTGACTCTTTACAATGTTTGTGATAAACATGATGAAACTATGGGAAAAAGAGTTGAAACTCTTGTTTTGTTAATAAAGTTATATTAAAATACAATACTTGATACAATTGATAATGAAAAGCATGGTAACCTTGATGATAGAGGTATAACTATGAGATTGATATTCTAGATATTTTACTGATTGTAGTCATGTTTTGATGGAACATGGTAAAATTAAATGGTTTAACTTAATGGATTGACTTGATAAAAAGTGTTATTGTGTTCATAATATTTGATATATGATGCTACATCTATGTGCTTCCTTGAATATAATCACTTGATGAAAGATTGATGTAATGACCATGATGAATATATGTTTGATTTTATGAACTAAGCTATTTTTTCTTGTGCATCAGATTAGTATAGACAGGTTGATGACATGAATGGATAGGAATGAAGTGGTTTCCCATTCAGAGGGAGAATATCTCCTCAAAATTCTTACTCATATTATTATTTGCATTATATATTTTGTACTCTTGAAGTATGATTGATATGCATCTGACATTGTTTAACTGCAGAAAAGTTTCGATCTAGGATAAGATGAGTTTCTTTCACTTAAAGCCTTAGTTGCATGGAAGAAATGCTACAGGTGCGACTATAGCCTCCTAGCCACATGGATACAAGCTCAAGGGTGTGACCAAGGCTCCGAGATAAGTTTTGGGCTGATTCACCACACTCGCTCACATAACATCTTGAGGAGTGCGAGTGTGGGTCCCAATCACACAGAGGAAAGCCTATGGGTGCGTTTATGATTGCAAAAAATAGAAAAATGAATTTTAGTGCATGAAATCATATGTTCAACTTAAGCATGTCATCCCCACAAGCATTAAGCAGACATAAAAAAGATCTAGGAATAGGAAAAGTTTGAATGTTTGCTATAATATGAATATGTAGGCTTAACTTGTGTTTGCAAGTGACCAGGATACACATATGTCATTATGTTTGGTTGACTGATATAGATGAGCAAATTTTGGATTTATGAGATGGTGCTTAATAATACTTAGAACTTGGACTTGATGACTAAGATATCTTTTGGATTACAAATCTCTCTACGATAACAAATTTGGTATTGATCTGATGATTAATTATTCGATTTGAAGACTGATGATTCTCCTTGATGACAATTATATATGAGGATAATGAATTCCAATGACTTATATGGGTATTCAAAAATGGTTTGGTATTGGCCTCCTTGTTTCTTGCACAATTGACAGTTGTGATTCAATATGAAGATGAAACTTACATAGCTAGTGACATAAATGACTTTGTATTATGATTATGAGAATGACTTGATGAATTTTGAATTGGTCTTGCATGATAGATGGAAACTTATTGGCATGATAATAACTGAATCCAAAACTTGATATGAGCTCTACCTGTCACCTGGTTGAAAGAGTTGATATTGTGATATTGATGACTTTGATATTAGTTTTGATCTGGCTTCTAAACTTTGACGAGCTAACTTTGTTGATGTGATGGTACAACATTGATTTATGTAAGACTGATCATGTTGGCTAGTAAGGTCTTATTTCTGCAAAGAGAATTGCATGCAACAAGCTCCCCGACCTAGATATGTCCATATTTGACAGTTATATGATGATGTCAGGATGATGAGTTCCAAGGTATGGCTTTGATTTTTATTATGATGGTCTACTCTTAACAGATGATGAGACTTTGATGATCTAACTAAGAGGGATATGGATTTTGAAACTCAAAATGATGTATCATGGCATGATGAATCAATTTCTAGAATTTGGAAAAGAAATTCTATATTGAAATTCTATTGAAAAATGTTTTTGAATAATGGAAATGAAAATTCTTGGATACTCTAACTGAATTACAAGATGTTTGTAAGAGATAATGTTAAACTTGAATTTGCAAATGATAGTTGATTGAAGCATTTATGTTTAATTTTTGAACATTCGTCCATATATATGATGTGGATAGAACCTGAATAAATTCATGATTGATTAGCTTCATTCCCATAGAGTTTCCACCAAGAATCCTTTGAAATATTTTCATGAGATGTTTTATTTTTGAGTCTGAGATATTTCTCCTGTGATATGTGACTGCATGGATGTATTGTTGTTGATAGATATTATTATTGATAAGCACATATATGTGTTGCCTTAATATGAGATATTCCATGATATTATTGATGAAATGTCCATAGCTTTACACTCGACCGAGATATAGTATGGTGTTGCTAGCATGGATAGTTACAAGGCAGGATGAAGAAGCCTCTTGGAGATTTATCTGATCAAGATTTGAATATGACATGGATACATTGCGATGATAAACAATCCTATATATATATATATATATATATATATATATATATATATATATATATATATATATATATATATATATATATATATATATATATATATATATATATATATATATATATATATATATATATATATATATATTCAACTGTTCGAGACAAGCTTAATCTTGTGATTGACACCTTCTTGAGAAGGGAGATGATTATGGTATCCTTTTGTGATTTATATGATTTTTTATGATTTAATATGATATTTGGTTTGATGTCTTGTATGAATAGGAAACAACTGTTATTGAGACAAGCATATACTAGATTTGAGTATGATGAGAGAAACTTTGATTGAGGATGCTGATCCAACACTTCCTCCCTGTTTGAGCTCCCAGGGTGAGGAATTTAGATAGAGGGCTCCTAGGGTTGATGGAAATCTCAAAAATAAGGTATGACCCCAATCTGTTACCCATAGGGTTGGATATGTTTCTCCCCTATCTTCATAGGGTCAGATAATGTTGCTCCCCTGTATGGTCTTTGCAGAGTATATATAAGTTGGCATCATACCCACAAGCAGGGCTTGTCGGAAATACCTCTACCCATTTGGCCAATGGGTTGAGAGTGTACTTGGGGTGTACAACCCAATTCGATTATGATGTAGGTGTTCTACCACATGAATATTCAGGGTCATCGATGGGAAGATCAATATGCAATAGGATGAGTTTAGATAACCCTATGTGGTTTCGGTTTGAGATTGAGCTCCCCGATGTGATCCTAGGGTTGAGATGTGCTCCCCTATGTGTTTGGATATCCTATTGCTCGACATGAGGTGAGAGTATCCCATAGAACCTTCCCAATGTCAAGTGACATGAAGTAAGAGTGTCCATTAGGACCTTACTCATTCTCATTGGTTTGCAGATGGAGATGTGCTCCTTGATGATATGCTCTCCGATGATTAATGATGAGATTCAGGGTAGTAGTCCACTAATAGAGATTTCAGACCATAGTGCGATGACACATTCTTCTTCTTTTATATTCAAGATTAATGTTTAGCATATGGGCAGTAACAATAAAGAGATAAGAAGGAACAACCAAGGGATAGATCGAGATGTGCATTGATGATTTATGATGATGAGATACTTGAGATGGTGATGGCATGACAAATACATGATAGAGATGATCAATGATGATATGTGATGACACTTGAATGACGTATTGATCGATGAAAAAATATCGGTAGGTGGAATTTTCCCTTGTTGAGAGGGAGTGTTCTAATTATGCAATTGTGGTAAAATTCCACTTTGGAAAGCTCATATGATGAACATAATAATTGCAATATATTTTTCTTTTCGTGAGGACAAAAATCTAGCTAAAGGTCATCTCATTTGGATAAGAAGAGGTTGGTTTTTGAATTTATTTTATCCACTCATGTATATTGGAATGGGTCAGCCCTAAGCACATGTACAATTGGATAGGTCAGCCTCAAGATCAAGTGGACTGTCATGGAGGCCTATAAATATAAGATACCTCACGCTCATTTGGACACATTGTTCAAGCCATCTTATCTTCCCTTCTATTGTCTAGGTTTGCATAGGTCGGATGAAGAATGTTTGAACGAGGGTTTGAAACTATAGGGTTGAAGCTCAAAAGTAATTGAGTACTTTCGTTCCCAGGTGCACACACAAAGTGGTCAAGGGTGTGACTATGAAGTCTCATATGCTCACACATAAGCCTGAAGGGAGCGTCTGGGGTTTTTGAATCAGATCGGGTAGTTTGGTCCATAGACGCATGCAAAAAATGGTCTATCGAGCAATTATTGATTGTTCCAACTATGTTTTTAAGAGAATTTACAATTCAATTTGATACAAAAGTATTGAAATGAAAACAAAAAAACAAAAAGATCATTTTCTCATAAAAATATGATGCAGGTTTATGGAAGTTTTTAATAGATGTATTTACCATGATATAATGAATTCCTCTACCAAAAATATTGAATACCTATTTTGTGGATACTAAGGAATGAATTTTGGAAAACTTGAAGTTTTTCAATGAACTTGTGGAAAATATTTTACATTTCCACCTCATTATACAAATTTGGACAATAAAATAATTTAACTCATAAGTTTGATGGCTTACGTTGAAGGATTTTATTGTTTTTTAGAATCTCTATATCCTTCATTTTCTTCTTCCCTCAAATGCATCCCTTGTATAAATCTACTTGCCAATGGATTAATAAATAGAGTAGTTCTTACTGTACAACAAATGGAAATGATTGAAATATTTTTATCAAAAATTCTGTTTTTCTCTCTTGGGATATATTCATGCATAAAAATTATATTAGCCTTCAATAATTTTACTTTAAAAAAAAATTCGATCTATTTTACCAACATGATAATGTCTCATAGAAACTCACTAAGTTTAATGTGCAAGTTCTTACCTCTTGTCTTACCATATCCCCTCTTCCAAGTTGTAAACATGGGTGCAACAGAAAATGGTAACATAAAGCATCCATAGTTGAAATGATAAATCATAATCTAAGAAAACAGTACTTGAAATGCAATATGCCTTATTCAAAATATATACTACAACATAAGTCTTAGTTTCTACAACCATGAATTATAATTAACAATGTAAAAAATCAAATGAAATAAGGCTTATTCCTTCAATCTAAATCTAGCATAACTTTAATGGTGGAAAATCAAGCTACAAGATTTCATGACCTCTATAAGTAAATGGCTCAAGCAATAGCACTATGTTCATTGTGTAGTTAATAATTGAAATGATATTTTACAAACATTCATCAAGACAAGACTATTTATCTAAGCAAAATGGAAGATGTAGAATTAAACTTCAAACTTCTAACTAGTGTCCATTCTAATACCACTAGGAGAAAGTTACAACAGTTTAGCACAACTCTATGACTACATAGCACTGGTAACAATGCTCTGATGACCACTCTAAATTGTGTCTAGAAAATGGATGGAAGCTTGATTTAAGGAAAAGATACAACTAATTAAAATATGATATCTAAAAGAAAATATAAACAATTGATAATAGTAGTTTGCTAGGAAGAATATAGAGTCTTTACCAAGCACAAATCTATATAGTGGAAATAGATAAATCTATATACAGTAACTCACATAAAAATAACAGTTCACATGTCCAAATCTTGGGGGAGGCTCATCCAGAATACATCCTAAAGGATTAAGCATTGTGCATTCGAAGTGTGCTCATGTGCTTAAAGGGTCAAGAGGGCGCATGACACATTGTGGAGGGTTGAAGGGTGTAGCTTAAGGCCTTCAGGGCATGCTGATGCATTCAAGGAGGGTACATTCCTTTGGGTCAAAGGAGTGCTCCCAAGGAGGGCACATTCTTTTGGATCGAAGGAGTGCTCCCAAGGAGGGCACATTCCTTCAGGTAAAATGAGTGTGCTGAAAGGAAGGTTTAGTTTTTGAAGGGTGAAATTAGAAACAATGAAGGGGAAATATGGATTAAGGAGTGCGCTTTGTTCTCTTGGAAGGCACATTGCGCACTTCTGAATAGTGAAGGATCTTGGATCAAGGCTTTACGGTATGCTCATGCACTCTTGGCCTCAATGGGTTTGCTTTGAAACCAAATATTTGTTTAAGTCTGAGATATAGGAAAAGGGGAAAACGTGATGTATTTAAACATAAAACCATGTGTTACTCATACTGACTCATCGAGAAAACTTAGACAAGCTTGAAAAATGATAAACATACATCAAAATGCTACTTTGTACATATTCCCTCAGTAACATGAGTGATGTGTGTGCAACTGCAACCCAAAAGTGTCGTTTTACAACAAGAAAGATGTTATGACCATGAAATGCACCTAAAGATGTTCTAATAAATGCGACAACACTTTAGATCGTTCAAGGGCACTTGAAACTCATAGAATAACATGAGGCAAAACTTGGTAGTTAAGGAAACACTAGATACGACGGTGATAGTAGGCTCCAAAATCTAAATGTAGTGAAATTTTGGAGGGTGCTGTAGCAATGACAATGCTTTGTGACACATTAGGTGGACTTTAGCTTATTTGTCTAGGAATAACTTTTGGATAAGAGCCAGACTTTTAGGAATTATTGATTTCCTGGACAATACCTCAACAGAGTCACTTCACCCTTTATTTATTTATTTAATAGGACTATGCATCGACACTTATTATTTTCAATGTGTGGAAGAGGTATCCCGACTTACTAAGAGCAGAGGAGGTTGCCCCTTCAGATACGTGTTTTAAGACCTATGATAGTGTTTTCTTGCTTTAGATTTTCCCCTTATCCCTTCTCTACAAGATTGGACATACGTTAACACACAAGTATATTTACACCAAGTCGAGTAGTTTAGATACTAGCATAGACTTGGATCTAATAGGTTCCCTCAAGTTCCTCCTATTGGAGAAATCATGTTTTCCATCTGGACATATCTTAACCTATGGCATTTTCCCAAACAAAGAAGGAAAACAATAGAAAGCCAAGGATTGTGGTTGTCACACTTCTCTTTTATTCCATTAAAATGTCCCTTTTGATCCATGTAGTTTTTCACAAAAGGTCTTATTAAGCAAACATGAAATAAAAGACATACAAAACCAAAAGCATAAACAAGAGGAAAAGAAAATGGATACTAACGCCAAAAAAAATGTAGAGATAAGATGGAGAGTAGGGAAGAAGGTGGATGCAATGTGTTAGCACTTGAAATTTCACCTCAGGCTGAGAAAGGTAAACTTCAAGGCAACATCAAACCACTTAGCCTCGTAGCTAGCCCTACGGGGCAGGAGAGGGCTCTCTTTGGTCTATCTCAGTAAAGATCTTCAATGGGCGAGATGAACAATAGGAAAACACTGATTTTAGGCTAGTAAACTGATCAAGAGGTTTAAATTTGGGATTTTTAAAGTTTTTTGGTGGAAAATTGGGGAATGGCAATTTCGGGTGCGGGGATTGGTCACAGTTTCCGCAGGGGGTTCTTTGGGGCAAGGTAGGAGACAGTATTGATGCCTTTTATAGAGGTGGATGGATGAGAATGACCGGTGAGGAGTTAAGGAGAGCAAGCAATAACCTTGAATTCCCCTTAAACAGTTGAAAACATTGATATTAAGCAAACTTAAAAGCAGAGCATGACAGTCATGAATTCTACTTTAACACTTCATTTGCCTAATTTGCAGAAGGAAAAGTAAGGAAATGATTCACATAACACACTTACAAGTACAAAGAGAAACACACCATCAATACATGTGACCACAAGAATCCCAAAAAGGACTGCAAAACCCTGGTCTTCCTTTGCCAAAAATTGCAGAGATACAGTGAGTAATACAATAAGATCTTCTCCCTCAAGAGTCCAACCATGAAAATGAGCAAGAAAGTACATAATATAGGCCATATAACATCTTTCCCTGCCTCTAGGGGTCGAGCTCATCCTTCTAGGAGCTGTTTCAACCAATTCTAAACTAAGCACTGAAAACTAGGCAATCAAAACAACTTGCCTCTATAAGCTAGGAAACCAATTCATTCATTAAATGCATGCTATTTCATGAATGAATCTTCTAGAGAAGGTAAATAAGTGTCATATCAACATGAAAATACATAAATTACATCAAAGAGGGTGAAAAATCCCATCAAAAGTCAAAACTAGTAAAAGCTGGGCGAATCCATGAGCTGTAAGTGAAAAATTGTGAAAATTGCCTGATGGGTCGCGCACCTTTGGAGGCACTTTTGAGGCACGTTCAGGTGTCCAAATGAGGCAAAAGTGGGCTTGTTGGAAAGGTCGGGATGTCTACTTTCCAACCCAAGTGGAATTTCTGAATTTGGTTGTCATTTTCCCCTCCAAAATTGCAATCTCCCAAGACTGCTCCCTGTGTGTCAAAAATGTGGCAGAAAGTCATTTTTTTCTTGTTTTTTGACTTTCTGGAGGCCCAAAACTTGGTGAAATTTCTTATTAATGGTTGAGCAAGTGTAAATTTTCATGACAAATCCAGAAATGCTGAGTTTTTCCAAAATGGAGTTGCCAATCGAAAGGGTCGCGCGCTGTCAGGGAGGAAAACCTGTTTTTTGCCCAAAAAATAAAAAATGACCCAAAATACTCAAAATTTTTTGGAATTTGTGCTGGAGTTGAGTTATCTAGTACCATGCTCCTTCAGATAAGCCTCAACCAAGATGTGGAGGGGGTCGGGCCTTTTTCTTCGTTTTTGTGCTTTGGCCAACTTCCTTTGGAGCACTTTCATTTTCGCCTCGCATACATGCATCCGCGCCCAATAATGATTTTTCATATTCCTAAGCAAGTCCTTATCTTGGTTGGCCTTGGCCAGCAACCTCTCCAAATGAGCATTGACCTGGAGAAGCATAGCCTCTCGCTCAACAGGTACCAAATCGCCGGGTCTCTTTCGAGCCAAGTTGCGGTCCTCATGAATCCTCCGAAACTCATCAAGATTGTGTTCATCCTCCAACTGCTTGTTGCGCTGCTCTAAATAGGTGATCTTCCATTGTGCCCCTTCCAATCTTCGCTGCAATGAATCATTTTCAGCTCTTAGGTGCTGAATGATCTCCTTTGACTCTAGGCTAGGAGAACTAATATCAAGGTCTACCACCTCTATGTCTGGAACACCTGATGGCCCCTCATCAATCCTGGGCTGTTTGCCCCTTTATGATACCTGTGCTGCTGTCGGAGATGAGGCCCCTTCCACCTGATGTGGAGATAACACTCGTGGTGTTGATGAAGAAGGCGAGACCCCTTCCACCTGGTGTGAAGAAAATACTCGCTGAGCTGCTGCAAATAAGGCCCTGTGGCCTCTCTGATAAGTGACCAATGGAGGAGAGCTGACATGTCTAGTCTCATGGATATCATGCTGCTGTGATGGTCCTCCCTCCTCATGAACAATCTCAGGATGTGGTAGTGGTGCTGTGAAAAACTCATGAGAGATAAACTCTTCCCATGGGATGCCCTGCTGTGCCAACTGATGTATGACCACAAGCTGAATCAAACCATATTGATAGAGGCTCCTATATTGTTGTGCTGGGCTCTTCCTCTGCATAAAAGGCACCATCCTCTCAATATTCTGGCACAAGAAAACCGGGATGTTCATCATCCGTACCCGTGTGAAATGCATCAATAAGCGAATATAATATGAATACACAAGTGAAAATCTGCCCTCACAGGTGAAATAGTGCATGATAAGTCTCATCAATGGAGCATACTCATTCCTCAAAAATCTGAAAGGAAATACACCCGTCACTTGTCTCATGAATGCAGGTTTAATGTAAGGCTCAAACTGAACATTGTCCAATATTTTGCGCTTGTTCCACACTTCTCCAACATTTGGTATCCCTGTTGCTTGAGCAATCATCTCAGGTGTCAATGTAAAATCCACCCCTGCAAGGTTCACATGCCCATCATGCAAATGCAAAACAAACAAGCGAGCCAACTCCCTGTGATGCTGAATCTGAGAGATCCTCTCGCAAAACTCATAACAAGACATATAACGGAAACATGAGACTGCAATTGGACAAGCCTGCAAATCAGTCAAAGAGGTGGGCTCCTCTCTCCTATGATGACCGCTCTTTCCACCTTTGTGAGGTCTCCTCTGTACCTCAAACTCTGAAGATGACTCATGGTCATCACTTTGCTCATAATTGGTTTCGGTTTCTGACATTGTTTTAGGAGCAAAGTGGCTGAAATGTACTGTTGTTTCTGCTTTGAAAACTGCTGATTAAAATGTTGTTTTAAGGGGACAAGAGGCATAAGGGAAATGTTAGGGAAGGGATACTTTAAAGGGAAATTGGGAATAATAATGAAACAGGGAGTTTTAGGGGAAAGATCATTGCATATACATCATTATACAATTTTACTTACAAGGATGTTATGGGAGGTAGGGTTAGGATTTTAATTTTTTGATTTCTTGGATAGAGGGATAGGGTTTTAGGCTCTTAGCAAATTTGGAAGGGAAGTTTAAATAAAATGATAAGGAATTGGGAGGTGGACAATAGGAAAAGGGATACCTCAAAACAGCATAATAAACCCTAGCAATTTTGACAACTTCAAGCCCAAAAGCACAATGGAGCACATGAAAACCTTTAAAAATACAATCATGATCTTCTTGAATTGTAGCAAGCAATAAATTTTCATGATTGAGGGCCTACCTTGCAAAATTTAGTAACTTGTGGTTCCTTGGCAGCTTGCTGGCGGTTTTGTGTAGAGGGAACGCTGATAGGTCGCGCGCCTCACCCAACAGGTCACGCACGCTTGACGGGTCGCGCCCGTTGAGAATTAACACTGGCGGAGGTGGCCTGACGGGTCGCACTCGCCTGACGGGTCGCACGCCAGTCTCGACGGGTCGCGCGCCTCCCAAACTCACCGAATTCACTCAAACGCTCTTGCAACTGATTTCTCTATCACTTGGGTGCACAATGGAGCTTGATGGAGGGAAATAGAGCCTTTATAGCCTTGCTTTGAATAAATTTCATGTTACAACCCACTTTCTAATGTTTTTCCATGACACTTTTTTAAACTTTGAACGCTGTTGTCTTTTTGGTTTCCTTTTGTCCTGAAATTGATTGATTTGATATTTTCCTTGATAATTTTTTGCAGGGATAGCTTCTGAGCGGTCTTGGAAAGGTAGCCAGGGTTGTATGCTGTCCTTTGAATCATTTTGAATTTTTACAAGTTTTACAAAATTTTGTGAAATGACCTTGGCTTTAAAAACAAGGTTTTTAAATCCAAGGTGAAAATTAGCTGCACAAGATAGAATCTTTCGAAGAAATACTTTGAAAATCATCCCTCTGGCTTGCTGGGCACTTATTGACTTTCAGAGACGTGACCTTGAAGATAAATTTGACCTAAACCCTAGACGTAGAAATTTTGACCTCAAGACAAGACAAATAACCTTGAAAAATTTTAATGACTGAAACAACTTGATCCAGCAGTGCCAAGAGGGGAATAAAGACACCAGCTCCTCCATCAGGGTTATGGCATGCCTAATGGAATGCAAGACACTGCTGAGACACCTACTTATGCAAATGCAAAGAGCTTTGATCGCTGATGGAGGGCTACTAGACCGACTCTAACATTGGCTCCAATGGGGATGGTAGCTCCTTGGAGGTACCAAGAACCTTAGACCTCTGGGAGAGCAAACCAGTGCCTTATAATCATTGGGCAATGGAGTCATTATTTACACCTGTGACCCAATTTTAGACAACTTTATTTACTTTGACACTTGACTGAAAATCAAACTAACTTCGACACACACTAACCCAACTTTGTGCAGAAAATGGACTGATTAAAACAATCCTGAAAAACTCACACCAACTAATCTCTATCTTCAGAATTATAGCCTTCACCGCGGGCCCCAGACTAAAGATGAAAGATCAGTTCACACTTGCTGCAGAATGAAGTAAAATGGTAATTACAATGATAGTGACTAGAGCAGAAAATGCTCAAACATGATACCTTTTGAGCAGCCGGCCATTTACCGACCCACCGAGACAATCATCACCGTTCATTTCTTTGAGAAGAAAGGAATTTGGACCACGGTATGCTGCAATTTTGTAGGGACCTTTCCACAAGTTGTCGAATTTTCCATGTTTCCCTTTGTCTTCATTTCAGGCATCCCATCTTCAAACAACATCATCTATCTAAAAATCATCCGGTTTAGCTTTTTTGTCATAGATTTTCTTTATGCGCTCTTGCAACTTAAGGGAATTTTGAAGAACTTCCTCTCGTGTCTGCTGTAAATGAATCATTTGACTAATCCACCGTTGCATTGGATCCTCCTCACCATCAGCTTCTTGAAGCAACTTTGCTACCAGAATACTAAGAGAAGTAGGAAACACTGCATCTGTCCTGTAAACCAGTTCAAAGGGTGACATACCAATTGACTTCTTTTGACTTACCCGATCAGCCCATAATGCATTTACTAACTTTTTGTGCCAGCTCTTTTTATTGATTTCCAGCAATTTCTTTATGATGTTTACTAGAGATTTATTCGAAGATTCGGCCAGCCCATTTCCTTGCGGATGGTAGGCGGTCGAATGCCCCAAACTGATGTTATATTTGTAGCAAAAATCAACCATCTTCTTTGATTTAAATGCTGCTGCATTATCTGTAATCATCTTATGTGGACAGTCGAAACGTGACAATATGTTATTCTCAAGGAAAGAAATAATTACCAAGTCCGTGGCCTGCCGGGTGGGAATTGCTTCAATCCACTTCGTGAAGTAATCAGTGGCGGTCAATATCCATCGATGCTGCCCGGAAGATGCTGGGTGGATTTCGCCAATAAAATCCAAGCCCCATTGCTGAAATGGTGCACTGATTTCAATGGGCTTGAGTGGTAACGGCTGTAATTTCTGCTTTCATTGAAAAATTTGACATTCATGACAACTCTTAACTGCTTTATAGACATCAGAAAACAATGAAGGCCAATAGAAACCTGCTCTTAGGATTTTATTAGCCGTGGTCTTCCAAAACAAGTGGCCCCCACAGTCACCTTTGTGAAAATCCTCAACAGCTCTCTTAGCTTCTTTCTCGACTAAACAATTCAACAATATGCCACCGGGGTCTTTCCAATAAAGTGCAGATTTGATGATGCAAAATTTGGCAGCTTTTAATTTCAATGTCCTAGCTTTGTTTCGAGGCATCGCAGGAGGTGCAGACAAATTTTGAAGCACATATACAATATCAGCATACTAAGGAGAAGAAACAAAGATATCGGATACCTGTAGAGCTGAATTTTCTTCATCTTCATAGGATAAGGCAGCAATCAAATTGATGTCTAGGACATGGAGATTTGTTTTAGCCATCATCTTAGCAAGACCTTGACCCTTGATCAACTTGGTAGGCTTAATTTCCACATCATATTCTAATAGTGCAGCGATCCACTTTCCCCTTCTTCCTTTCGGTTCCGCTTGTACCAAAACATCCTTAACAGCTGCGTTGGGAACATATGCCAAAATATGGGAATTCAGTATGTACACCCGGAAACCTTTCAAAGCTTTTACCAGCGCCAATGCTTGTTTTTCAATGATATTGTACTTCAGCGCTCCATCCCTCATAATACGGTTGAAAAAAGCTATGGGCTTCTCAACTCCATCTCTCTTTTGCATCATCACAACTGCCAATGTATGCTCCGAAGCAAATGAAAATAATATAAAATCTTGTGTATAATCCGGGCTGATTAGAGTTGGGGCTGAAGATAAAATTAACTTTACCAAATTGAAAGACTTTACCGCCTCTTCGGTCCATTTAAACTGGCTGTCCTTTTTGAGCATGTTGGTTATTTCTCTGAGATGTTTGGCAAGATTCGGGATGAAACGACGCAGAAAATTCAATTTGCCATTAAAGGACTGAATCTCCTTCTTGTTTCGGGGCTGCTCTAATTGCTGAATTGCTTCTACACGTGCAGGATCTATACGAATGCCATCTTTAGAAATGATATGGCCCAACAGCTTGCCTTCGCTCATAGCGAAAAGGCTCTTCTTCGGATTCAATGAGATACCATATTTTCTGCACTTTTTAAACACCAGTGTTAAATGATACAAATGCTCTTCATCAGATTTAGAAAACACAGTTAAATCATCGAGATAAACGACCAAGAAGACATCCTTCTCATTAGCAAAGGCCATGTCCATCGCCCGCTGAAAGGTAGCACCTGCGTTTTTCAATCCAAATGGCATCTTGGAATAATGAAATGTCCCCCATGGAGTTGTGAATGTAGTCTTGTCGCGGTCATCCTCATGCACCAAAATCTGATTGTACCCGGAATAACCATCAAGTAGAGACATCCTTGATACGCCAACTACCCGCTGCAATATATGATCCATTTTGGGCAGCGGATAATTGTCTTTTAGCGACACCTTGTTCAGATTTCTAAAGTCTATACACAAGCGAATCTCGCCGGTCTTCTTTCTCACGGGCACCAAGTTGGAAATCCAGTCGAAAAATCTGATTGGCACTATGATTCCAGACTTATACAACCTGTTGAATTCCTTCTCAATCAATGGCAGCAACTTAGGATTAATTCTTCTCAACTTTTGTCGGAAAGGCTTTTGATTTGGCTTTATGGGAATGGTATGTTGAATGATACTTGTGTCATAAGTTTTCAAATCTGAATAGTCCCATGCAAAAACATTAGAAAACGAAGACACCAATCTAATATATTCTTTCTTTACCTTAGGCGACAATGCTTTCTATAGCTTCACCATCTTTGGATTTTCAGCTGTCCCGAGATTTACTTCTTCGACACCTCCTTCCATGGGCCTTAAGGTGGGTTTGCAGGCCACATCATCTTGATCGAACAATTCTTCCAAAGGAATTAAGCCTTTAGGAATGAAATTGTCCTTAAGCTGCAACACATCCATCTGATTTACTCCTTCAACTTCCGTGTCTATGGAGATGTCTTTGAAATCACCTTCAACTTGCAGAAAATCCTTGATTTCCTCATCATCTTGGAAAACTTGCCAACATATTTGATTGTCTGGGACTGTAGGACGATGCTTCACATAAATCTCAAACTTATTACTGGAATTCATAGGGATTTTTAGATTGCTTGCTGCCTTAGCCAATGCATCTGCAACACCATTTTGGATACGGGGCACACATGTCAAAGTATGTTCAGAAAACAGTTTCAAGATATCTAGGACAACATTTCGATATGCTCGCATACGAGGGTGTTTGGCCTGAAATTCACCTTTCACTTGCTTTATAATCAACTCAGAGTCGCCATATACCGCTATCTTCTTTTCCTTCAACTTCAGGAGGATCTTCAGACCAGCAATGAGAGCCTCATATTCCACCTCATTGTTTGAACAATCAAATGCCAATTTGTAAGAGCATACTCGTACCTTGCTTGGGACTTTGTTTCGGACAGAAAATGGGCTTCGAATCCACACACCTATACCAGCACCATCACTGCCCACAGCGCCATCAAAATCCATGGTCCAAAGACCATCCTCATCATCTTCTAAATGCTGAAATTGTGATGTCTCTGCATTTTCTGTTTGCTGCCCATTTATTTCAACTGTTGGCTTTATGACAACAGACCTTTCTTCGCTTTCCTTTCTTAAAATTTCTCTGAAATTTTCTAAAATGTCTGGTATATCTTCTGCTTGAACTAACTGACTATCTATCTCATTAAAATCCTCCGCAAACAAAACAAATGACTCTAAATCTGTATGTACATAATTTACAGGATGATTAACTGGCTTTTCTTTACTAGTGATCATGTATTTCATCTTTTGTTCCCGATATAACTTCCTCATCTGACCAAAGACTGGCATTGTAGCATAGGAAAAATCGAGCTGAAGTGTACCTTTGAGCTTGGCTCCCCAAGATCTCGAAAGCAACATGCCGAACCGCAGAGGAATATCCGCCACCACCACATCCATCAAAACATTATTCGCTGGAATTTGATCTAGACTCACCACCAAGTCTTTGATCAAACCAATACATTTCACCCGGCTGGAATCGAATGAATACAAATCATGATATTTCCTTGTGATGTCCAGTCCCAGCTTTTCCATAATTGCTTTCGGCATCAAATTATGTGAAGCTCCCAAGTCAAAAATGGCATTGTGCAACACATACTCATGCAATCGCAAACTGATATAGAATGGAGGAACATCACTTTCACCATTCAAAGCAGGCCCAAAGATCAATTCCGGCTGATCATCTTCTACATTCACCGTGTCTAGCATTGGATCAAAATTCAGCATCTTGGAGATTTGGCCTCGGTAAGTGCTGTTCTTCATGATTTCCGTCAAAGGAATGGACACTTTCAACTTCGAAATTTCATTCTCCAAACTGAAAACTGAAACCTTCTCAATTTCTTTGACCGGATTGTCTCTTTTTTCAACTTTATCTCTTGGTGTATTTGATGGCTGATCTATCTTGCTTGCTGATGATGATTGACTTGTTGAAGGACCAATTATGTCTTTTCCTTTTGTGTGTGAGGAAACTGAATCATTCTTTGCTGAAGTATCTTTCCTTTTCTGAATGGGATTTATGGGAACAACTCGGTTTCTTAATTGTCTCTGCTGAGCGGATAAAGCATTTAGGTACCCTCTTTGATACTCTTCTGTTTCTTCTTCAAGTGCTGCATCATTTGACAAGATATAATTTTCATCCTGAGGGATGATGGAGTGACTTATCAACTCTTCTTCTTCTGTAACATAGGTGGGCAGATCATCAGGAGTGAAGAAGTGATTTTCCTCTCCCACCATATCACCTTCATCCTCTGATTCTTAGCTAACAAAATTCTGCTGAAAAGGAGGTTTCATTTGCTGCTGAACTGCTGTCTCTTGTTCCTTTGTTTCATGTTGCTTGATTATATATTGTGGCTACTGTGCACCTCGGAAATTAGGATTATGGATCTACGGTTCCGGCTTGTCAATACGAACATTTTCAAATGCCCTTTTAAGCTTTTCAACTTCATGAAGAAGCTGATCTGATGTGGATGCTTCCTCTTTGATTGTGACTCGATTTTCGGCCTTCATCCTTGCTCTTTTATCATTCAAATTCGCTTCAACACTAACAGCAATTTTCTGCATATCCTCCAAGGTAGGAGGATCTCTATCTCTCAATGAGTAAGCCATCTCCGGATCAAAACCATCTGGGAATTTAAGAAGAGCTGACTTTCTTGATGGCCTCAAATCATCCGGAATAGCATTGTAAACTGTATTAAATCTGATAATGTAGTCTTTGACCGACTCACCATGATTACGCTTGAGGTTGTTGTATTCAGCATTAATCTGAAGCAGATCCTTTCTGATTTCCCATCGATCTAGAAACTGGTTCTGAAGTGCTTCCAAGGTGGGAATGCTTCTAGCTGTCAATCCTCTGAACCACTTTCTAACTTCTCCTCCAAATGTCTGCACGAACAATCGCATGGTAACATCTTCTTCATCTATCTCATATAGATCGAAGAAAGTTGTCATTTTGTCAATATGTTGCTGAGCAGAGATACTTTGTGGAGTGCCATCAAACATAGGGATTTTACTTTGATAGTCAGCTGGCATATCATGCAAATTTTTGGGAAGAGCAAGTGGGGCAAACCGGGCAGCCATTGCTTTAGGTAGATTGGGTCTAGGAGTAGCGGGTGGAGTGAGTGTAGCTGTAGTATGAGGAGTATGAGGAGTATGAGGAGGAGAAGTGGTATGGGATGTAGAGGGCGAACCAACTGTAGATTCCGGATAAGTGACTATAGGAGAAATAGAAATAAAAGGAGGACTGGACTGCTCATGAGCCGTGATAGTAGATCCAATATGACCAGATATAGTTTCAACGAACTCAGCAAGATTTGTAGCGTGAATATCTGACTGAAGAGATATTAAGATGAAATTGTCAACCAATTTATTGTGTCTTTCAATTTCAAGAGCAACTGCGAAATCAGGGTTAGGAACTAGAGAATCAAGTGCACTTTCAGATTTAGTTTTGAACAAGGACAACTCGAAACTCTCGTCAAAATCAATGTCTTCAAGATACTCAAAAACAGCTGGACATGAATGAGATTTGAATATACGACCAAAACTGGAAGCCAGTTTGGAAATCACGGAACAAATAACCAATCAGCCTGTGAAAACTCTTACCTAATCATCCAAGTTCAGAGTTTACAAATATACTGGGGTAAAATGCAATTGAAGTGCTGTATTCACAAGCTCACGGAGATTGACTGAAGCAGCGTTTATCTACTTCCGCTCATGCAAAGCAAAAGCGTTTCGAAGGCTACCTGGCGTAACTTCAGGCTCCGTCTAAGACTTATGAAGCAAACACATCAATCAACAGACAAGTTGTTCTCCCCAGTATGGTCGCCAATATGTTAGCACTTGAAATTTCACCTCAGGCTGAGAAAGGTAAACTTCAAGGCAACATCAAACCACTTAGCCTCGTAGCTAGCCCTACGGGACAGGAGAGGGCTCTCTCCGGTCTATCTCAGTAAATATCTTCAATGGGCGAGATGACCAATAGGAAAACACTGATTTTAGGCTAGTAAACTGATCAAGAGGTTTAAATTTGGGATTTTTAAAGTTTTTTGGTGGAAAATTGAGGAATGGCAATTTCGGGTGCGGGGATTGGACACAGTTTCCGCATGGGGTTCTTTGGGGCAAGGTAGGAGACAATATTGATGCCTTTGATAGAGGTGGATGGATGGAATGACCGGTGAGGAGTTAAGGAGAGCAAGCAATAACCTTGAATTCCCCTTAAACAGTTGAAAACATTGATATTAAGCAAACTTAAAAGCAGAGCATGACAGTCATGAATTCTACTTTAACACTTCATTTGCCTAATTTGAAGAAGGAAAAGTAAGGAAATGATTCACATAACACACTTACAAGTACAAAGAGAAACACACCATCAAGACATGTGACCACAAGAATCCCAAAAAGGACTGCAAAACCCTGGTCTTCCTTTGCCAAAAATTGCAGAGATACAGTGAGTAATCAATAAGAGCTTCTCCCTCAAGAGTCCAACCATGAAAATGAGCAAGAAAGTACATAATATAGGCCATCTAACATATTTCCCTGCCTCTAGGGGTCGAGCTCATCCTTCTAGGAGTTGTTTCAACCAATTCTAAACTAAGCATTGAAAACTAGGCAATCAAAACAACTTGCCTCTATAAGCTAGGAAACCAATTCATTCATTAAATGCATGCTATTTCATGAATGAATCTTCTAGAGAAGGTAAATAAGTGTCATATCAACATGAAAATACATAAATTACATCAAAGAGGGTGAAAAATCCCATCAAAAGTCAAAACTAGTAAAAGCTGGGCGAATCCATGAGCTGTAAGTGAAAAATTGTGAAAATTGCCTGATGGGTCACGTGCCTTTGGAGGCACTTTTGAGGCACTTTCAGGTGTCCAAATGAGGCAAAAGTGGGCTTGTTGGAAAGATCGGGATGTCTACTTTCCAACCCAAGTGGAATTTCTGAATTTGGTTGTCATTTTCCCCTCCAAAATTGCAATCTCCCAAGACTGCTCCCTGTGTGTCAAAAATGTGGCAGAAATTCATTTTTTGCTTGTTTTTTGACTTTCTGGAGGCCCAAAACTTGGTGAAATTTCTTAGTAATGCCTGAGAAAGTGTAAATTTTCATGAAAAATCCAGAAATTCTGAGTTTTTCCAAAATGGAGTTGCCAATCGAAAGGGTCGCGCGCGACCTGTCAGGGAGGAAAACCTGTTTTTTGCCCAAAAAATAAAAAATGACCCAAAATACTCAAATTTTTTTGGAATTTGTGCTGGAGTTGAGTTATCTAGTACCATGCTCCTTCAAAGAAGCCTCAGCCAAGATGTGGAGGGGGTCGGGCCTTTTCCTTCGTTTTTGTGCTTTGGCCAACTTCCTTTGGAGCACTTTCATTTTCGCCTCGCATACATGCATCCGCGCCCAATAATGATTTTTCATATTTCTGAGCAAGTACTTATCTTGGTTGGCCTTGGCCAGCAACCTCTCCAAATGAGCATTGACCTGGAGAAGCATAGCCTCTCGCTCAACAAGTACCAAATCGCCGGGTCTCTTTCGAGCCAAGTTGCGGTCCTCATGAATCCTCCGCAACTCATCAAGATTGTGCTCATCCTCCATCTGCTTGTTGCGCTGCTCTAAATAGGTGATCGTCCATTGTGCCCCTTCCAATCTTCGCTGCAATGAATCATTTTCAGCTCTTAGGTGCTGAATGATCTCCTTTGACTCTAGGCTAGGAGAACTAATATCAAGGTCTACCACCTCTATGTCTGGAACACCTAATGGCCCCTCATCAATCCTGGGTTGTTTTCCCCTCTCTGATACCTGTGCTGCTGTCGGAGACGAAGCCCCTTCCACCTGATGTGGAGATAACACTCATGGTGCTGATGAAGAAGGCGATACCCCTTCCACCTGGTGTAAAAATACTCGCCGAGCTGCTGCAAATAAGGCCCTGTGGCCTCTTTGATAAGTGACCAATGGAGGAGAGCTGACATGTCTAGTCTCATCGATATCATGCTGCTGTGATGGTCCTCCCTCCTCATGAACAATCTCAGGATGTGGTAGTGGTGCTGTGAAAAACTCATGAGAGATAAACTCTTCCCATGGGATGCCCTGCTGTGCCAACTGATGTATGACCACAAGCTGAATCAAACCATATTGATAGAGGCTCCTATATTGTTGTGCTGGGCTCTTCCTCTGCATCAAAGGCACCATCCTCTCAATATTCTGGCACAAGAAAACCGGGATGTTCATCATCCGTACCCTTGTGAAATGCATCAATAAGCGAATATGATATGAATACACAAGTGAAAATCTGCCCTCACAGGTGAAATAGCGCATGATAAGTCTCATCAATGGAGCATACTCATTCCTCAAAAATCTGAAAGGAAATACACCCGTCACTTGTCTCATGAATGTAGGTTTAATGTAAGGCTCAAACTGAACATTGTCCAATATTTTGCACTTGTTCCACACTTCTCCAACATTTGGTATCCCTGTTGCTTGAGAAATCATCTCAGGTGTCAATGTAAAATCCACCCCTGCAAGGTTCACATGCCCGTCATGCAAATGCAAAACAAACAAGCGAGCCAACTCCCTGTGATGCTGAATCTGAGAGATCCTCTCGCAAAACTCATAACAAGACATATAACGGAAACATGAGACTGCAATTGGACAAGCCTGCAAATCAGTCAAAGAGGTGGGCTCCTCTCTCCTATGATGACCGCTCTTTCCACCTTTGTGAGGTCTCCTCTGTACCTCAAACTCTGAAGCTGACTCATGGTCATCACTTTGCTCATAATTGGTTTCTGTTTCTGACATTGTTTTAGGAGCAAAGTGGCTGAAATGTACTGCTGTTTCTGCTTTGAAAAATGCTGATTAAAATGTTGTTTTAAGGGGACAAGAGGCACAAGGGAAATGCTAGGGAAGGGATACTTTAAAGGGAAATTGGGAATAATAATGAAACAGGGAGTTTTATGGGAAAGATCATTGCATATACATCATTATACAATTTTACTTACAAGGATGTTATGGGAGGTAGGGTTAGGATTTTAATTTTTTGATTTCTTGGGGAGAGGGATAGGGTTTTAGGCTCTTAGCAAATTTGGAAGGGAAGTTTAAATAAAATGATAAGGAATTGGGAGGTGGACAATAGGAAAAGGGATACCTCAAAATAGCATAATAAACCCTAGCAATTTTGACAACTTCAAGCCCAAAAGCACAATGGAGCACATTAAAACCTTTAAAAATACAATCATGATCTTCTTGAACTGTAGCAAGCAATAATTTTTCATGATTGAGGGCCTACCTTGCAAAATTTAGTAACTTGTGGTTCCTTGGCAGCTTGCTGGCGGTTTTGTGTAGAGGGAACACTGATAGGTCGTGCGCCTCACCCAACAGGTCGCGCGCGCTTGACGGGTCGTGCCCGTTGAGAATTAACACTGGCGGAGGTGGCCTGACGGGTCGCGCTCGCCTGACGGGTCGCGCGCCTCCCAAACTCACCGAATTCACTCAAACGCTCTTGCAACTGATTTCTCTATCACTTGGATGCACAATGGAGCTTGATGGAGGGAAATAGAGCCTTTATAGCCTTGCTTTGAATAAATTTCATGTCACAACCCACTTTCTAATGTTTTTCCATGACACTTTTTTAAATTTGAATGCTGTTGTCTTTTTGGTTTCCTTTTGTCCTGAAATTGATTGATTTGATATTTTCCTTGATAATTTTTTGCAGGGATAGCTTTTGAGGGGTCTTGGAAAGGTAGCCAGGGTTGTATGCTGTCCTTTGAATCATTTTGAATTTTTACAAGTTTTACAAAATTTTGTGAAATGACCTTGGCTTTAAAAACAAGGTTTTTAAATCCAAGGTGAAAATTAGCTGCACAAGATAGAATCTTTCGAAGAAATACTTTGAAAATCATCCCTCTGGCTTGCTGGGAACTTATTGACTTTCAGAGACGTGACCTTGAAGATAAATTTGACCTAAACCCTAGACCTAGAAATTTTGACCTCAAGACAAGACAAATAACCTTGAAAAAGTTTAATGACTGAAACAACTTGATCCAGGAGTGCCAAGAGGGGAATAAAGACACCAGCTCCTCCATCAGGGTTATGGCATGCCTAATGGAATGCAAGACACTGCTGAGACACCTACTTATGCAAATGCAAAGAGCTTTGATCGCTGATGGAGGGCTACTAGACCGACTCTAACATTGGCTCCAACGGGGATGGTAGCTCCTTGGAGGTACCAAGAACCTTAGACCTCTGGGAGAGCAGACCAGTACCTTATAATCATTGGGCAATGGAGTCATTATTTACACCTGTGACCCAATTTTGGACAACTTTATTTACTTTGACACTTGACTGAAAATCAAACTAACTTCGACACACACTAACCCAACTTTGTGCAGAAAATGGACTGATTAAAAAAATCCTGAAAAACTCACACCAACTAATCTATATCTTCAGAATTATAGCCTTCACCGCGGGCCCCAGACTAAAGATGAAAGATCAGTTCACACTTGCTGCAGAATGAAGTAAAATGGTAATTACAATGATAGTGACTAGAGCAGAAAATGCTCAAACATGATACCTTTTGAGTAGCCGGCCATTTACCAACCCACCGAGACAATCATCACCGTTCATTTCTTTGAGAAGAAAGGCATTTGGACCACGGTATGCTACAATTTTGTAGGGACATTTCCACAAGTTGTCGAATTTTCCATGTTTCCCTTTGTCTTCATTTCGGGCATCCCATCTTAAAACAACATCATCTATCTGAAAATCATCCGGTTTAGCTTTTTTGTCATAGATTTTCTTTATGCGCTCTTACAACTTAAGGGAATTTTGAAGAACTTCCTCTCGTGTTTGCTGTAAATGAATCATTTGACTAATCCACCGTTGCATTGGATCCTCCTCACCATCAGCTTCTTGAAGCAACTTTGCTACCAGAATAGTAAGAGAAGTAGGAAACACTGCATCTGTCCCGTAAACCAGTTCAAAGGGTGACATACCAATTGACTTCTTTTGACTTACCCAATCAGCCCATAATGCATTTACTAACTTTTTGTGCCAGCTCTTTTTATTGATTTCCAGCAATTTCTTTATGATGTTTACTAGAGATTTATTCGAAGATTCGGCCAGCCCATTTCCTTGCGGATGGTAGGCGGTCGAATGCCCCAAACTGATGTTATATTTGTAGCAAAAATCAACCATCTTCTTTGATTTAAATGCTGCTGCATTATCTGTAATTAACTTATGTGGATAGCCGAAACGTGACAATATGTTATTCTCAAGGAAAGAAATAATTACCAAGTCCGTGGCCTGCCGCGTGGGAATTGCTTCAATCCACTTCGTGAAGTAATCAGTGGCGGTCAATATCCATCGATGCTGCCCAGAAGATGCTGGGTGGATTTTGCCAATAAAATCCAAGCCCCATTGCTGAAATGGTGCACTGATTTCAATGGGCTTGAGTGGTAACGGCTGTAATTTCTGCTTTCCTTGAAAAATTTGACATTCATGACAACTCTTAACTGCTTTATAGACATCAGAAAACAATGAAGGCCAATAGAAACCTGCTCTTAGGATTTTATTAGCCGTGGTCTTCCAAAACAAGTGGCCCCCACAGTCACCTTTGTGAAAATCCTCAACAGCTCTCTTAGCTTCTTTCTCGACTAAACAATTCAGCAATATGCCACCGGGGTCTTTCCAATAAAGTGCAGATTTGATGATGCAAAATTTGGCAGCTTTTAATTTCAATGTCCTAGCTTTGTTTCGAGGCATCTCAGGAGGTGCAGACAAATTTTGAAGCACATATACAATATCAGCATACCAAGGAGAAGAAACAAAGATATCGGATACCTGTAGAGCTGAATTTTCTTCATCTTCATCAGATAAGGCAGCAATCAAATTGATGTCTAGGACATGGAGATTTGTTTCAGCCATCATCTTAGCAAGACCTTGACCCTTGATCAACTTGGTAGGCTTAATTTCCACATCATATTCTAATAGTGCAGCGATCCACTTTCCCCTTCTTCCTTCCGGTTCCGCTTGTACCAAAACATCTTTAACAGCTGCGTTGGGAACATATGCCAAAATATGGGAATTCAGTGTGTACACCCAGAAATCTTTCAAAGCTTTTACCAGCGCCAATGCTTGTTTTTCAATGATATTGTACTTCAGCGCTCCATCCCTTATAATACGGCTGAAAAAAGCTATGGGCTTCTCAACCCCATCTCTCTTTTGCATCAGCACAGCTGCCAATGTATGCTCTGAAGCAAATGAAAATAAAATAAAATCTTGTGTATAATTCGGGCTGATTAGAGTTGGGGCTGAAGATAAAATTAACTTTACCAAATTGAAAGACTTTACCGCCTCTTCGGTCCATTTAAACTGGCTGTCCTTTTTGAGCATGTTGGTTATTTCTCTGAGATGTTCGGCAAGATTCGGGATGAAACGACACAGAAAATTCAATTTGCCATTAAAGGACTGAATCTCCTTCTTGTTTCGGGGCTGCTCTAATTGTTGAATTGCTTCTACACGTGCAAGATATATACGAATGCCATCTTTAGAAATGATATGGCTCAACAGCTTGCCTTCGCTCATAGCGAAAAGGCTCTTCTTCGGATTCAATGAGATACCATATTTTCTGCACTTTTGAAACACCAGTGTTAAATGATACAAATGCTCTTCATCAGATTTAGAAAACACAGTTAAATCATCAAGATAAACGACCAAGAAGACATCCTTCTCATTAGCAAAGGCCATGTCCATCGCTCGCTGAAAGGTAGCACTTGCGTTTTTCAATCCAAATGGCATCTTGGCATAATGAAATGTCCCCCATGGAGTTGTGAATGCAGTCTTGTCGCGGTCATCCTCATGCACCAAAATCTGATTGTACCTAGAATAACCATCAAGTAGAGACATCCTTGATGCGCCAACTACCCGCTGCAATATATGATCCATTTTGGGCAGTGGATAATTGTCTTTTAGCGACACCTTGTTCAGATTTCTAAAGTCTATACACAAGAGAATCTCGCCGGTCTTCTTTCTCACGGGCACCAAGTTGGAAATCCAGTCGAAAAATCTGATTGGCACTATGATTCCAGACTTATACAACCTGTTGACTTCCTTCTCAATCAATGGCAGCAACTTAGGATTAATTCTTCTCAACTTTTGTCGGAAAGGCTTTTGATTTGGCTTTATGGGAATGGTATGCTGAATGATACTTGTGTCATAAGTTTTCAAATTTGAATAGTCCCATGCAAAAACATTAGAAAACGAAGACAACAATCTAATATATTCTTTCTTTACCTTAGGCGACAATGCTTTCGATAGCTTCACCATCTTTGGATTTTCAGCTGTCCCGAGATTTACTTCTTCGACACCTCCTTCCGTGGGCCTTAAGGTGGGTTTGCAGGCCACATCATCTTGATCGAACAATTCTTCCAAAGGAATTAATCCTTTAGGAATGAAATTGTCCTTAAGCTGCAACACATCCATCTGATTTACTCCTTCAGCTTCCGTGTCTATGGAGATGTCTTTGAAATCACCTTCAACTTGCAGAAAATCCTTGATTTCCTCATCATCTTGGAAAACTTGCCAACATCTTTGATTGTCTGGGACTGTAGGACGATGCTTCACATAAATATCAAACTTATTACTGGAATTCATGGGGATTTTTAGATTGCTTGCTACCTTAGCCAACGCATCCGCAACACCATTTTGGATACGGGGCACACATGTCAAAGTATGTTCAGAAAACAGTTTCAAGATATCTAAGACAACATTTCGATATGCTTGCATACGAGGGTGTTTGGCCTGAAATTCACCTTTCACTTGCTTTATAATCAACTCAGAGTCGCCATATACCGCTATCTTCTTTTCCTTCAACTTCCGGAGGATCTTCAGACCAGCAATGAGAGCCTCATATTCCGCCTCATTGTTTGAACAATCAAATGCCAATTTGTAAGAGCATACTCGTACCTTGCTTGGGACTTTGTTTCGGACAGAAAATGGGTTTCGAATCCACACACCTATACCAGCACCATCGCTGCCCACAGCGCCATCAAAATCCATGGTCCAAAGACCATCCTCATCATCTTCTAAATGCTGAAATTGTGATGTCTCTGCATTTTCTGTTTGCTGCCCATTTATTTCAGCTGTTGGCTTTATGACAGCAGACCTTTCTTCGCTTTCCTTTCTTAAAATTTCTCTGAAATTTTCTGAAATGTCTGGTATATCTTCTGCTTGAACTAACTGACTATCTATCTCATTAAAATCCTCCGCAAACAAAACAAATGACTCTAAATCAGTATGTACATAATTTACAGGATGATTAACTGGCTTTTCTTTACTAGTGATCATGTATTTCATCTTTCGTTCCCGATATAACTTCCTCATCTGACCAAAGACCAGAATTGTAGCATACGAAAAATCGAGCTGAAGTGTACCTTTGAGCTTGGCTCCCCAAGATCTCGAAAGCAACATTCCGAACCGCGGAGGAATATCCGCCACCACCACATCCATCAAAACATTTTTCTTTGGAATTTGATCTAGACTCACCACCAAGTCTTTGATCAAACCAATACATTTCACCCGACTGGAATCGAATGAATACAAATCATGATATTTCCTTGTGATGTCCAGTCCCAGCTTTTCCATAATTGCTTTCGGCATCAAATTATGTGAAGCTCCCGAGTCAAACATGGCATTGTGCAACACATACTCATGCAATCGCAAACTGATATAGAATGGAGGAACATCACTTTCACCATTCAAAGCAGGCCCAAAGATCAATTCCGGCTGATCATCTTCTACATTCATCGTGTCTAGCATTGGATCAAAATTCAGCATCTTGGAAATTTGGCCTTGGTAAGCGTTGTTCTTCATGATTTCCGTCAAAGGAATGGACACTTTCAACTTCGAAATTTCATTCTCCAAACTGAAAACTGAAACCTTCTCAATTTCTTTGACCGGATTGTCTCTTTTTTCAACTTTATCTCTTGGTGTATTTGATGGCTGATCTATCTTGCTTGCTGATGATGATTGAATTTTTGAAGGACCAATTATGTCTTTTCCTTTTGTGTGTGAGGAAACTGAATCATTCTTTGCCGAAGTTTCTTTCCTTTTCTGAATGGGATTTATGGGAACAGCTTGGTTTCCTAATTGTCTCTGCTGAGCGGATAAAGCATTTAGGTACCCTCTTTGATACTCTTTTGTTTCTTCTTCAAGTGCTGCATCATTTGACAAGATATAATTTTCATCCTGAGGGATGATGGTTTGACTTATCAACTCTTCTTCTTCTGCAACATAGGTGGGCAGATCATCAGGAGTGAAGAAGTGATTTTCCTCTCCCACCGTATCACCTTCATCCTCTGATTCTTGGCTAAAAAAATTCTGCTGAAAAGGAGGTTTCATTTGCTGCTGAACTGCTGTCTCTTGTGCCTTTGTTTCACGCTGCTTGATTCTATATTGTGGCTGCTGTGCACCTCAGAAATTAGGATTACGGATCTACGGTTCCGGCTTGTCAATACGAACATTTTCAAATGCCCTTTTAAGCTTTTCAACTTCACGAAGAAGCTGATCTGATGTGGATGCTTCCTCTTTGATTGTGACTCGCTTTTCGGCCTTCATCCTTGCTCTTTTATCATTCAAATTTGCTTCAACACTAACAACAATTTTCTGCATATCCTCCAAGGTAGGAGGATCTCTATCTCTCAATGAGTAAGCCATCTTCGGATCAAAACCATCCGGGAATTTAAGAAGAGCTGACTTTCTTGATGGCCTCAAATCATCCGGAATAGCATTGTAAACTGTATTAAATCTGATAATGTAGTCTTGGACCGACTCACCATGATTACGCTTGAGGTTGTTGTATTCAGCATTAATCTGAAGCAGATCCTTTCTGATTTCCCATCGATCTAGAAACTGGTTCTGAAGTGCTTCCAAGGTGGGAATGCTTCTAGCTGTCAATCCTCTGAACCACTTTCTAACTTCTCCTCCAAATGTCTGCACGAACAATCGCATGGTAACATCTTCTTCATCTATCTCATATAGATCGAAGAAAGTTGTCATTTTGTCAATATGTTGCTGAGCAGAGATACTTTGTGGAGTGCCATCAAACATAGGGATTTTACTTTGATAGTCAGCTGGCATATCATGCAAATTTTGGGGAAGAGCAAGTGGGGCAAATCGGGCAGCCATTGCTTTAGGTAGATTGGGTCTAGGAGTAGCGGGTGGAGTGAGTGTAGCTGTAGTATGAGGAGTATGAGGAGTATGAGGAGGAGAAGTGTGTTGGAAATAATACTGAGAGGGGGGGTGAATCAGTATTATCAGAGTAATCAAACTTTTTCTATGCCCAGAAACATATACGCTACTTCAGTTAAGTGAACCAGCGTGTACACGCTACTGTGACGAAGTAAAACAGCGTATAAGCAGAAAACTCACAATTTAGTTAGCTTTTTCTTCAATTAAGTGCATCAGGACATTATTCATCATATTAACAGTAAACATGTGCAGTATAACAGAACAGATAAAAAGCCACACACATGAACACCAAGATATAAGGTGGAAACCCAATGTGGGTGAAAACCACCTGCTGCAAGTTGTCTCTATCTTTCTTTAATATGAAACTTCAGTTTACAATCTTTTGTACTGGTGCAGCCTTATACCAGTACGCAGGCTACAACCTGCAGAAGGCTTCAACCTTCTCTCGTTCTCCAAACTTCCTTGGAAGGGAGCTCCAACCCCCTTTGCTCTTGTACTAGCCAAGATACTAGTACGTAGGTGCTGACCTACAATCTTCCTTCTTCCAGGTATCACTTTTCATACATTTTCAGACTTGGATATTCCTGAAGCACAACATTACAATCTGAAGACCACAATTCATTCAATTTCCACAACAGATCATTGAAGCATAAGACAACCAAACTTTGAACCACTGAACCCTGTCAATCACCAGTTACCAGAACACAGAGCAGACTACAGAACTCTGCAATAACAGTCAGACCCCACTGTAAACCCAAAAATCAAGCTTCAAAAGATATACGCTACTTTAATGAGCAGAACCCGCATGTACACGCTCTTTTACCGAAGCCAACCTGCGTACAGATCTAAAAATAAACTTTCTCAATTTGCAGCTGTACCAGATATTAGTTAGACCCAGAACGTAACATTGCGACAATATGCAGATCTAGAAATACGCATAATCAACCATATCATGATAGAGCATTTCAAACCATTAGATCTCGATCTATCCTTAGATCTAGTCTTCCATCAACCGATGTGATCTCTCCTTGACTTAGATCAAGCAACTCAGAACCTGCATATCAGATCTCTTTCTCTCTTAGATATTCAAGCCTTGTCGAAAGATGATTTTTGCCTAATGATCTTCTTCTCCTTATATAGCCTTAGGCCTTTCTCAATACCAAGAGCCAAAACCATAGTAACACAATACCATCAACTTTAAAACTAGGGATCGACACGCCCGTCGAGACATAATGGTCCGAAATCATAGGCACAACTTCCAAGGACTAACCACCATGAACCAAAGGAACCTTTCCACATACACGCGCTTTTTCTGAATCGAACTAGCGTGTACACGCGACTTGGGCTTAACGAAACGGCGTGTATGAGCTTCCTTGGCATGCTGTACTGAGATCTGTCTTCTGATTGAGTTGCCATCAAGGACAACACTTGAATCATAATGCCAACAATCTCCCCCTTTGGACTTGATGGCAACCACCACACCAAGTCACTCTCCCCCTTTGACATCAAGGGCAAAGGGCTATGCTCCCCCTGAGGACATGCTGATACCTCTGCTTGGTTGTGCTGACTCGTGCTCCCCCTGACAGTAGGCCAGATCTGCAAAAGATGTTCTTCAACAAGAACCAAGACTTATACACCATAAGGGACCTTTCTATCATCAAGGACTCAATACATACAACCATAACATATCAGAAACAACCACTTTATATTACAGCATTCATCCCAGGCATAGTGGGGAAACCAACAAAGGCCGTTACATGACCTTGTCACCATAAAAGAGACAAGAGAGATACATGACATAGAGACAACAGATCTAGACCAAGACTTAGGAAAGACACCAGCAGCATCTGATAAACATCTTGTTAGATCAGCAACTAGAATTTCTTTCTGAGCTCCTTCTCTTGAAATCAACAACCAAAACATCTGAATGCCAACAATGCTTTATGAGACTTTTGAGCTGCTCCCCCTGAACCTGTGCCTGTTGCACTCCCTGAAACTGTGCCTGAATAATTCTGACATTCCCATTGCTGTTCAGAACTTCAGAGTTTTCCCTTGCTGTTCAGAACTTCATATACGCGTTTTATCCTGTATAAAACAGCGTATGTACGCGGATATTCTTTCTGCAACAAGCGTCCAGAATACACGCGACTTACCCACCATGAATCCGCGTGTATACGCGCATACCCCTTCCGTAACCTGCGTATACCAACTTTTCTGTAGAACAAACAAATTTCAACAACAGGATGAAGCATCAACTACTCCCAGCTTTTGTCTGAGATATTCAAAAGTTTCCCTGGGCAGTGGTTTTGTGAGAATATCAGCAACTTGCTCCTTAGAAGGAACATACTCCAACTTGACCTTCTGCTCAAGCACTTGTTCCCGAAGAAAATGGTACTTGATTGGTATGTGCTTGGTCTTTGAGTGCATGACTGGATTCTTTGAAATGCTGATTGCACTTGTATTATCACATAAGATAGAGACAGGTGGAGTGCAAGTGATTTGAAAGTCCTGCAAGGTCTGCATCATCCAAAGAAGTTGTGTGCAACAAGATGCTGCAGCCACATATTCTGCTTCAGCTGTAGATAAGGCAATCGAACTTTGTTTCTTGCTGAACCAAGATACTAATCTGGAACCCATGAAGAAAGCACCTCCACTTGTGCTTTTCCTATCATCCACACTTCCAGCCCAATCTGCATCTGTGTAAGCATGAAGAGTGAGATCTGTATTTCTAGGATACCATAAGCCATAGTTTTGGGTCCCTTGAAGATATTTGAAGATTCTTTTGACTGCCTGAAGATGAGTTTCCTTTGGGTTGGCTTGAAATCTTCCAACCATTCCTACTGCATGTGTAATATCTGGTCGAGTACCTGCCAAATAAAGCAAACTCCCAATCATGGATCTATAAGTGGGTTGGTGAACTGCTGCTGATTCATCATTTGCACTGAGGCTGCATCCTGTAACCATGGGTGTACATACTGGTTTTGACTCTTCCATGCCATACTTCTTCAAGATCTGCTTGAGGTATTTGGTTTGAGACAAGAAGATACCTCCTTCATTTTGTTGGATTTGCAATCCAAGAAAATATGTCAATTCTCCAAGAAGTGACATTTCGAATTCTTTCTGCATAACCAAGGCAAAGTTTTGACTCATAGTCTCTTCATTGCTGCCAAAAATAATATCATCTACATAAACAACAAGAATTAGCAATTTGTTATTTTCAACTTTTATATAGAGATTGCTATCTGCTGATCCTTTTGAAAAGCCTTGTTGGTGAAGATATTTGTCCAACCGATAGTACCAAGCCCTTGGAGCTTGTTTGAGCCCATAGAGAGCCTTTTTCAATCTGCATACAAGGTTTGGATCATTCCCAAGAATGAACCCATCTGGCTGCTCAATATATACTTCTTCTTCTAAGTCTCCATTCAGGAAGGCTGATTTCACGTCCATTTGAAATACCTTGAAGTTTTGAAAGCTTGAGAGAGCAAGGAACATTCGGATGGCCTCTAGTCTTGCCACAGGAGCAAAGGTCTCTTCAAAATCTATTCCTTCTTGCTGTGCATACCCTTTACAAACAAGTCTGGCCTTGTTTCTAATTACTTCTCCATTTTCATTTAACTTATTCTTGAAGACCCATTTTGTTCCTATTACATTCTTATCTTTTGGTCTAGGAACTAATTCCCAAGTGTTGTTCCTTTCGATTTGCTCAAGTTCTTCATCCATTGCTTTGACCCAACATTCATCTTTGCATGCTTCTTTCACATTTTGTGGTTCAATGGAGGAGAGTAGAGCCAAGTAGCTTGAAGCTTCTGCAAGTGTCCTTCTTGTTTGTACTCCTGCTTCTTTCTGCCCCACAATCTGAGTTTCTGGATGATTCTTTTGGACATATCTGGATGGAGTCTTCTCTTCTATTCTTGTCTGCTCCTCTGGTTCTTCTTGAGATTCTTCTTCTTCTTGAGGTTCTTCTTCTTCATCATTTCGCCTTTGAGAGTAACCTTCATCTTCTTCATGATGAACTTGCCTAGGAATATATCCCTTCTCATCAACCACTATATCAATACTGTCAACAATTCTGCCAAGTCTTTTATTGTAGCACTTGTATGCTTTGCTATGTGGAGAATAACCAAGAAGAATGCCCTCATCTGCTCTAGGTTCAAGTTTGCCAAGTTGCTCATCAGTATTCTTAATATAACATTTGCTCCCAAAGATTTTGAAATGCTTCACGGAAGGAGTTTTACCACTCCAAAGCTCATGAGGTGTTTGAGTGCTGTTTACTCGGACATTTGTTTTGTTAAGAATGATAACAGCAGCATGTGCAGCTTCACCCCAGAAGGTTGCAGGAGTACCTGATTCATCGAGCATAGCACGAGCCATTTGTTGGATAGTTCTGTTCATTCTTTCCACAACCCCATTTTGCTGAGGAGTTCTAGCTGTAGAGAATTCTCTTCTTATCCCATGTTCATCGCAGAAATCGAAAAATTCATTTGATGTGAACTCCCCACCTCTGTCAGATCTGAGGCACTTGATTTTGTGTCCTGATTCATTTTCAGCCAATGCTTTGAAGGATTTGAATTTTTCGAATGCTTCATCTTTGTGCTTCATAAGCCCTAACCAAACAAACCTTGAGAAATCATCAATGAATAATATCAGATATTCTTCTCCTCGAGGTGTCCTTTTCCTAAATGGACCACATACATCTGTATGGACTAGCTCAAGAGGCAAGCTAGCTGATCCTTCCTTCTCTGGAAAGTTAGTTCTGGTTTGCTTTCCAAACTGACAAGATTTGCATATGGTGTTGTCTGGAATTTTGATATCTGGAAGATCGCGAACTGCCTGATATTTGCATGCTTTCCTTATTTGTGAGAAGCTTAGATGTCCCAACCTTCGATGCCATAACCAGTGCTCTTCATCCTTGCTAAGATAGCATTGTTGTTGTCCTTCTTCAAATATGTACAGATTATTTGGAGTTCTTTTGCCTTTGAGAACTGTTTTACCTGTATCAAGATCACGAACAAGACATCCATTCGATCTGAAAATAACCTCTGTTTTTTGATCACACATCTGGCTGACACTTAGAAGATTATGCTTCAATCCATCAACATACAAAACATTTCCAGCCTTGACCTTTTCTTTCAAAGGAGCAATACCTTTTCCTTTTATAGTTGCAGGAGTATCATTTCCAAAAGAAACTTTCTTTCCCTTTTCTAAAGTAGAATAAGATTCAAGTTTTTCTTTATCACCTGTCATATGTTTCGAACATCCACTGTCAATGTACCATAGATTTTCCTGTCCTTCTGCATAAAATGCTATCCCACATCTTTCTGTTTGAGGTTCCTTTATTCTCCATGTTTTGGTGCTTGTGGCTTGTTCCTTTTTCTCCTGAAACCTGCTCCTGCATTCAGAGTCTTTATGACCAAAATTATTGCAAATAGAACATTCAACTTCATTTTCAAGCACCGAAAAGTTGTTATAGGTCCTTTTTGTAATCCCTGTCATACTTCTTTGTTTTTGAGCTTCCCTAGTCATGATTGTTTTATATGCAACACATTGAGCTGCTCTGTGACCAAAGTTGTGGCAAGAAAAGCATTGTCCATTGAAGAAGCTTCTGCGGTTATTGAATCTACCAGCCAACTGATTGTAATTTCTATTTTCATCTATTCTTGAGCCAAACTGAGAAGATTTTACCTGTGGTTGGTTGTAGCTTTTGTTCATCCTTAAGGAGGATTGTCCCTGATAGTTTCTGTTTGTAACTCGTCCCTGCTTTACCTGATTATCTTCATTGTTCTTCCGCTCATTTCCTCTTGCTGCATCAAGATAACTTTTTGAGGTGGATGCTTGAGAGGTTTCTCCATTATAGCCCAAACCTGTCTTGTTTAGAGGAGACCGCTGCACACTGATAATCTCATCCAAAGTTTCAGATCCTTTGACAAATTTAAGATTAATAGCTTTTGTTTTCTCAATTTCTTTTCTGAGACCAACAATTTCACCTTCTAGTTTTTCAAGATGTTTTTCCTTTTCATCAATCTGAAATTGCAAAGTATCAATGATCACATTCTTTTCTTCTATGCCTCTCTTGAGTCTAGTGATTTCATTATAGAGATTATCCACATCTATAGCATCCTCATAATCATCATCTTCAAATGCCATTAACAGCTTATATTTATTACCTTGTTCATCTTCATCACTGTTTGATAAGCCATCACTATCTTCATGGGTGTAGTAGCTTTTCTTATTTGCACTTTGTTTCTTGTTCCATCTAGCAGGTTCTTTTCCTTTATCCTTATAAGGACATTTTGCAGCATAATGACCTACTTTCCCACAAGCAAAGCATTTGAAAGGTAGCTTACCTCTGAACCTTCCAGAACCCCTTTGAAGATTTCTGACAAAATTTGATTCTTCTTCCTCTTCTTCTGGAACATGGCTTGCTTCATAGTAATCTTCTTTTCCTGATGCCTTAAAAGCAGCTTCCCTTCTGTCAGATGGACCTCCCTTTCTCATTTCATAAGCGGTTAGAATTCCATGTAGCTGAGACATAGTGAGAACACGGAGATTTTCTTTTTCTTCTATTGCAGATACTTTAGATTCAAACTTGGGGGATAAAGATCTTAGAATCTTTTGAACTACTATAGTTTCTCTTATTTCTTCACCCAAATTTTTCATACAATTAACAATCTCATCTACCCGAAGAAAATAATTAGCCACACTTTCATCATTATACATCTTGAGAGTCTCATATTGAATCCTGAGTGTTTGAAGTTTAGCTTGCTTTACCTGTTCATCTCCTTCATAGCTAGTGATCATTTTGTCCCATATTTCTTTTGCTGATTTGAAGTGCATGACCTTCATGAATTCTGTTTGAGATATACTTCCTAATAGAGTACTGACTGCTTTTGCATTTGTTTCATATGCCTTTTTCTCAGCTGGATCTGTAGGAGTAGCTGAAGGAAAAGCATAGCCTGTTTCTACAATGTCCCAAACTTCTGTACCAAGAGATTGAAGATATGCAGTAACTCTTACCTTCCAATAATTGAAATTTGTTCCATCAAAAACCGGTGGCCTGATTGATGCTTCTTTCTCGTAGTTGCTCATGATGAATGATCTTCCTTCAAGCGATCAAGCTTCTCTGAAGGACCTGCTCTGATACCAATTGTTGGAAATAATACTGAGAGGGGGGGTGAATCAGTATTATCAGAGTAATCAAACTTTTTCTATGCCCAGAAACATATACGCTACTTCAGTTAAGTGAACCAGCGTGTACACGCTACTGTGACGAAGTAAAACAGCGTATAAGCAGAAAACTCACAATTTAGTTAGCTTTTTCTTCAATTAAGTGCATCAGGACATTATTCATCATATTAACAGTAAACATGTGCAGTATAACAGAACAGATAAAAAGCCACACACATGAACACCAAGATATAAGGTGGAAACCCAATGTGGGTGAAAACCACCTGCTGCAAGTTGTCTCTATCTTTCTTTAATATGAAACTTCAGTTTACAATCTTTTGTACTGGTGCAGCCTTATACCAGTACGCAGGCTACAACCTGCAGAAGGCTTCAACCTTCTCTCGTTCTCCAAACTTCCTTGGAAGGGAGCTCCAACCCCCTTTGCTCTTGTACTAGCCAAGATACTAGTACGTAGGTGCTGACCTACAATCTTCCTTCTTCCAGGTATCACTTTTCATACATTTTCAGACTTGGATATTCCTGAAGCACAACATTACAATCTGAAGACCACAATTCATTCAATTTCCACAACAGATCATTGAAGCATAAGACAACCAAACTTTGAACCACTGAACCCTGTCAATCACCAGTTACCAGAACACAGAGCAGACTACAGAACTCTGCAATAACAGTCAGACCCCACTGTAAACCCAAAAATCAAGCTTCAAAAGATATACGCTACTTTAATGAGCAGAACCCACGTGTACACGCTCTTTTACCGAAGCCAACCTGCGTACAGATCTAAAAATAAACTTTCTCAATTTGCAGCTGTACCAGATATTAGTTAGACCCAGAACGTAACATTGCGACAATATGCAGATCTAGAAATACGCATAATCAACCATATCATGATAGAGCATTTCAAACCATTAGATCTCGATCTATCCTTAGATCTAGTCTTCCATCAACCGATGTGATCTCTCCTTGACTTAGATCAAGCAACTCAGAACCTGCATATCAGATCTCTTTCTCTCTTAGATATTCAAGCCTTGTCGAAAGATGATTTTTGCCTAATGATCTTCTTCTCCTTATATAGCCTTAGGCCTTTCTCAATACCAAGAGCCAAAACCATAGTAACACAATACCATCAACTTTAAAACTAGGGATCGACACGCCCGTCGAGACATAATGGTCCGAAATCATAGGCACAACTTCCAAGGACTAACCACCATGAACCAAAGGAACCTTTCCACATACACGCGCTTTTTCTGAATCGAACTAGCGTGTACACGCGACTTGGGCTTAACGAAACGGCGTGTATGAGCTTCCTTGGCATGCTGTACTGAGATCTGTCTTCTGATTGAGTTGCCATCAAGGACAACACTTGAATCATAATGCCAACAAAGTGGTATGGGATGTAGAGGGCGAACCAACTGTAGATTCAGGATAAGTGACTATAGGAGAAATAGAAATAAAAGGAGGACTGGACTGCTCATGAGCCATGATAGTAGATCCAATATGACCAGATATAGTTTCAACGAACTCAGCAAGATTTGTAGCATGAATATCTGAATGAAGAGATCTTAAGATGAAATTGTCAACCAATTTATTGTGTCTTTCAATTTCAAGAGCAGCTGCGAAATCAGGGTTAGGAACTAGAGAATCAAGTGCACTTTCAGATTTAGTTTTGAACAAGGACAACTCGAAACTCTCGTCAAAATCAATGTCTTCAAGATACTCAAAAACAGCTGGACATGAATGAGATTTGAATATACGACCAGAACTGGAAGCCAGTTTGGAAATCAAGGAACAAATAACCAATCAGCCTGTGAAAACTCTTAACTAATCATCCAAGTTCAGAGTTTACAAATATACTGGGGTAAAATGCAATTGAAGTGCTGTATTCACAAGCTCACGGAGATTGACTGAAGCAGCGTTTATCTACTTCCGCTCATGCAAAGCAAAAGCATTTCGAAGGCTACCTGGCATAACTTCAGGCTCCGTCTAAGACTTATGAAGCAAACACATCAATCAATAGACAAGTTGTTCTCCCCAGTATGGTCGCCAATATGTTAGCACTTGAAATTTCACCTCAGGCTGAGAAAGGTAAACTTCAAGGCAACATCAAACCACTTAGCCTCGTAGCTAGCCCTACGGGGCAGGAGAGGGCTCTCTCCGGTCTATCTCAGTAAATATCTTTAATGGGCGAGATGACCAATAGGAAAAAACTGATTTTAGGCTAGTAAACTGATCAAGAGGTTTAAATTTGGGATTTTTAAAGTTTTTTGGTGGAAAATTGGGGAATGGCAATTTCGGGTGCGGGGATTGGACACAGTTTCCGCAGGGGGTTCTTTGGGGCAAGGTAGGAGACAGTATTGATGCCTTTGATAGAGGTGGATGGATGAGAATGACCGGTGAGGAGTTAAGGAGAGCAAGCAATAACCTTGAATTCCCCTTAAACAGTTGAAAACATTGATATTAAGCAAACTTAAAAGCAGAGCATGACAGTCATGAATTCTACTTTAACACTTCATTTGCATAATTTGAAGAAGGAAAAGTAAGGAAATGATTCACATAACACACTTACAAGTACAAAGAGAAACACACCATCAATACATGTGACCACAAGAATCCCAAAAAGGACTGCAAAACCCTGGTCTTCCTTTGCCAAAAATTGCAGAGATACAGTGAGTAATACAATAAGAGCTTCTCCCTCAAGAGTCCAACCATGAAAATGAGCAAGAAAGTACATAATATAGGCCATCTAACATCTTTCCCTGCCTCTAGGGGTCGAGCTCATCCTTCTAGGAGCTGTTTCAACCAATTCTAAACTAAGCACTGAAAACTAGGCAATCAAAACAACTTGCCTCTATAAGCTAGGAAACCAATTCGTTCATTAAATGCATGCTATTTCATGAATGAATCTTCTAGAGAAGGTAAATAAGTGTCATATCAACATTAAAATACATAAATTACATCAAAGAGGGTGAAAAATCCCATCAAAAGTCAAAACTAGTAAAAGTTGGGTGAATCCATGAGCTGTAAGTGAAAAATTGTGAAAATTGCCTGATGGGTCGCGCGCATTTGGAGGCACTTTTGAGGCACTTGCAGGTGTCCAAATGAGGCAAACGTGGGCTTGTTAGAAATGTCTGGATGTCTACTTTCCAACCCAAGTGGAATTTCTAAATTTGGTTGTCATTTGCCCCTCCAAAATTGCAATCTCCCAAGACTGCTCCCTGTGTGTAAAAAATGTGGCAGAAAGTCTTTTTTTCTTGTTTTTTGACTTTCTGGAGGCCCAAAACTTGGTGAAATTTCTGATTAATGGCTGAGAAAGTGTAACTTTCATGAAAAATCCAGAAATGATGAGTTTTTCCAAAATGGAATTGCCAATCGAAAGGGTCGCGCGCGACCTGTCAGGGAGGAAAACCTGTTTTTTGCCCAAAAAATAAAAAATGACCCAAAATACTCAAATTTTTTTGGAATTTGTGCTGGAGTTGAGTTATCTAGTACCATGCTCCTTCAAAGAAGCCTCAGCCAAGATGTGGAGGGGGTCGGGCCTTTTCCTTCGTTTTTGTGCTTTGGCCAACTTCCTTTGGAGCACTTTCATTTTCGCCTCGCATACATGCATCCGCGCCCAATAATGATTTTTCATATTCCTGAGCAAGTCCTTATCTTGGTTGGCCTTGGCCAGCAACCTCTCCAAATGAGCATTGACCTGGAGAAGCATAGCCTCTCGCTCAACGGGTACCAAATCGCCGGGTCTCTTTCGAGCCAAGTTGCGGTCCTCATGAATCCTCCGAAACTCATCAAGATTGTGCTCATCCTCCAACTGCTTGTTGCGCTGCTCTAAATAGGTGATCTTCCATTGTGCCCCTTCCAATCTTTGCTGCAATGAATCATTTTCAGCTCTTAGGTGCTGAATGATCTCCTTTGACTCTAGGCTAGGAGAACTAATATCAAGGTCTACCACCTCTATGTCTGGAACACTTGATGGCCCCTCATCAATCCTGGGCTGTTTGCCCCTTTATGATACCTGTGTTGCTGTCGGAGACGAGGCCCCTTCCACCTGATGTGGAGATAACACTCGTGGTGCTGATGAAGAAGGCGAGACCCCTTCCACCTGGTGTGGAGAAAATACTCGCCGAGCTGCTGCAAATAAGGACCTGTGGCCTCTCTGATAAGTGACCAATGCAGGAGAGCTGACATGTCTAGTCTCATGGATATCATGCTGCTGTGATGGTCCTCCCTCCTCATGAACAATCTCAGGATGTGGTAGTGGTGCTGTGAAAAATTCATGAGAGATAAACTCTTCCCATGGGATGCCCTGCTGTGCGAACTGATGTATGACCACAAGCTGAATCAAACCATATTGATAGAGGCTCCTATATTGTTGTGCTGGGCTCTTCCTCTGCATCAAAGGCACCATCCTCTTAATATTCTGGCACAAGAAAACCGGGATGTTCATCATCCGTACCCCGTGTGAAATGCATCAATAAGCGAATATAATATGAATACACAAGTGAAAATCTGCCCTCACAGGTGAAATAGTGCATGATAAGTCTCATCAATGGAGCATACTCATTCCTCAAAAATTTGAAAGGAAATACACCCGTCACTTGTCTCATGAATGCAGGTTTAATGTAAGGCTCAAACTGAACATTGTCCAATATTTTGCGCTTGTTCCACACTTCTCCAACATTTGGTATCCCTGTTGCTTGAGCAATCATCTTAGGTGTCAATGTAAAATCCACCCCTGCAAGGTTCACATGCCCATCATGCAAATGCAAAACAAACAAGCGAGCCAACTCCCTGTGATGCTGAATCTGAGAGATCCTCTCGCAAAACTCATAACAAGACATATAACGGAAACATGAGACTGCAATTGGACAAGCCTGCAAATAAGTCAAAGAGGTGGGCTCCTCTCTCCTATGATGACCGCTCTTTCCACCTTTGTGAGGTCTCCTCTGTACCTCAAACTCTGAAGTTGACTCATGGTCATCACTTTGCTCATAATTGGTTTCGGTTTCTGACATTGTTTTAGGAGCAAAGTGGCTGAAATGTACTGCTGTTTCTGCTTTGAAAACTGTTAATTAAAATGTTGTTTTAAGGGGACAAGAGGCATAAGGGAAATGTTAGGGAAGGGATACTTTAAAGGGAAATTGGGAATAATAATGAAACAGGGAGTTTTAGGGGAAAGATCATTGCATATACATCATTATACAATTTTACTTACAAGGATGTTATGGGAGGTAGGGTTAGGATTTTAATTTTTTAATTTCTTGGATAGAGGGATAGGGTTTTAGGCTCTTAGCAAATTTGGAAGGGAAGTTTAAATAAAATGATAAGGAATTGGGAGGTGGACAATAGGAAAATGGATACCTCAAAACAGCATAATAAACCCTAGCAATTTTGACAACTTCAAGCCCAAAAGCACAATGGAGCACATGAAAACCTTTAAAAATACAATCATGATCTTCTTGAACTGTAGCAAGCAATAATTTTTCTTGATTGAGGGCCTACCTTCCAAAATTTAGTAACTTGTGTTTCCTTGGCAGCTTGCTGGCGGTTTTGTGTAGAGGGAACGCTGATAGGTCGCGCGCCTCACCCAATAGGTCGCGCGTGCTTGACGGGTCGCGCCCGTTGAGAATTAACACTGGCGGAGGTGGCCTGACGGGTCGCGCTCGCCTGACGGGTCGCGCGCCAGTCTCGACGGGTCGCGCGCCTCCCAAACTCACCGAATTCACTCAAACGCTCTTGCAACTGATTTCTCTATCACTTGGATGCACAATGGAGCTTGATGGAGGGAAATAGAGCCTTTATAGCCTTGCTTTGAATAAATTTCATGTCACAACCCACTTTCTAATGTTTTTCCATGACACTTTTTTAAACTTTGAATGCTGTTGTCTTTTTGGTTTCCTTTTGTCCTGAAATTGATTGATTTGATATTTTCCTTGATAATTTTTTGCAGGGATATCTTCTGAGGGTTCTTGGAAAGGTAGCCAGGGTTGTATGTTGTCCTTTGAATCATTTTGAATTTTTACAAGTTTTACAAAATTTTGTGAAATGACCTTGGCTTTAAAAACAAGGTTTTTAAATCCAAGGTGAAAATTAGCTGCACAAGATAGAATCTTTCGAAGAAATACTTTGAAAATCATCCCTCTGGCTTGCTGGGCACTTATTGACTTTCAGAGACGTGACCTTGAAGATAAATTTGACCTAAACCCTAGACCTAGAAATTTTGACCTCAAGACAAGACAAATAACCTTGAAAAAGTTTAATGACTGAAACAACTTGATCCAGCAATGCCAAGAGGGGAATAAAGACACCAGCTCCTCCATCAGGGTTATGGCATGCCTAATGGAATGCAAGACACTGCTGAGACACCTACTTATGCAAATGCAAAGAGCTTTGATCGCTGATGGAGGGCTACTAGACCGACTCTAACATTGGCTCCAATGGGGATGGTAGCTCCTTGGAGGTACCAAGAACCTTAAACCTCTGGGAGAGCAGACCAGTGCCTTATAATCATTGGGCAATGGAGTCATTATTTACACCTGTGACCCAATTTTGGACAACTTTATTTACTTTGACACTTGACTGAAAATCAAACTAACTTCGACACACACTAACCCAACTTTGTGTAGAAAATGGACTGATTAAAACAATCCTGAAAAACTCACACCAACTAATCTCTATCTTCAGAATTATAGCCTTCACCGCGGACCCCAGACTAAAGATGAAAGATCAGTTCACACTTGCTGCAGAATGAAGTAAAATGGTAATTACAATGATAGTGACTAGAGCAGAAAATGCTCAAACATGATACCTTTTGAGCAGCCAGCCATTTACCGACCCACCGAGACAATCATGACTGTTCATTTCTTTGAGAAGAAAGGCATTTGGACCACGGTATGCTGCAATTTTGTAGGGACCTTTCCACAAGTTGTCGAATTTTCCATGTTTCCCTTTGTCTTCATTTCGGGCATCCCATCTTAAAACAACATCATCTATCTAAAAATCATCCGGTTTAGCTTTTTTGTCATAGATTTTCTTTATGCGCTCTTGCAACTTAAGGGAATTTTGAAGAACTTCCTCTCGTGTCTGCTGTAAATGAATCATTTGACTAATCCACCGTTGCATTCTATCCTCCTCACCATCAGCTTCTTGAAGCAACTTTGCTACCGGAATACTAAGAGAAGTAGGAAACACTGCATCTGTCCCGTAAACCAGTTCAAAGGGTGACATACCAATTGACTTCTTTTGACTTACCCGATCAGCCCATAATGCATTTACTAACTTTTTGTGCCAGCTCTTTTTATTGATTTCCAGCAATTTCTTTATGATGTTTACTAGAGATTTATTCGAAGATTCGGCCAGCCCATTTCCTTGCGGATGGTAGGCGGTCGAATGTCCCAAACTGATGTTATATTTGTAGCAAAAATCAACCATCTTCTTTGATTTAAATGCTGCTGCATTATCTGTAATCAACTTATGTGGACAGCCGAAACGTGACAATATGTTATTCTCAAGGAAAGAAATAATTACCAAGTCCGTGGCCTGCCGGGTGGGAATGGCTTCAATCCACTTCGTGAAGTAATTAGTGGCGGTCAATATCCATCGATGCTGCCCAGAAGATGCTGGGTGGATTTCGCCAATAAAATCCAAGCCCCATTGCTGAAATGGTGCACTGATTTCAATGGGCTTGAGTGGTAACGGCTGTAATTTCTGCTTTCCTTGAAAAATTTGACATTCATGACAACTCTTAACTGCTTTATAGACATCAGAAAACAATGAAGGCCAATAGAAACCTGCTCTTAGGATTTTATTAGCCGTGGTCTTCCAAAACAAGTGGCCCCCATAATCACCTTTGTGAAAATCCTCAACAGCTCTCTTAGCTTCTTTCTCGACTAAACAATTCAACAATATGCCACCGGGGTCTTTCCAATAAAGTGCAGATTTGATGATGCAAAATTTGGCAGCTTTTAATTTCAATGTCCTAGCTTTGTTTCGAGGCATCTCAGGAGGTGCAGACAAATTTTGAAGCACATATACAATATCAGCATACCAAGGAGAAGAAACAAAGATATCAGATACCTGTAGAGCTGAATTTTCTTCATCTTCATCGGATAAGGCAGCAATCAAATTGATGTCTAGGACATGGAGATTTGTTTCAGCCATCATCTTAGCAAGACCTTGACCCTTGATCAACTTGGTAGGCTTAATTTCCACATCATATTCTAATAGTGCAGCGATCCACTTTCCCCTTCTTCCTTCCGGTTCCGCTTGTACCAAAACATCCTTAACAGTTGCGTTGGGAACATATGCCAAAATATGGGAATTCAGTATGTACACCCGGAAATCTTTCAAAGCTTTTACCACCGCCAATGCTTGTTTTTCAATGATATTGTACTTCAACGCTCCATCCCTTATAATACGGCTGAAAAAATCTATGGGCTTCTCAACTCCATCTCTCTTTTGCATCAGCACAGCTGCTAATGTATGCTCCGAAGCAAATGAAAATAAAATAAAATCTTGTGTATAATCCGGGCTGATTAGAGTTGGGGCTGAAGATAAAATTAACTTTACCAAATTGAAAGACTTTACCGCCTCTTCGGTCCATTTAAACTGGCTGTCCTTTTTGAGCATGTTGGTTATTTCTCTGAGATGTTCGGCAAGATTCGGGATGAAACGACGCAGAAAATTCAATTTGCCATTAAAGGACTGAATCTCCTTCTTGTTTCGGGGCTGCTCTAATTGTTGAATTGCTTCTACACGTGCAGGATCTATACGAATGCCATCTTTAGAAATGATATGGCCCAACAACTTGCCTTCGCTCATAGCGAAAAGGCTCTTCTTCGGATTCAATGAGATACCATATTTTCTGCACTTTTGAAACACCAGTGTTAAATGATACAAATGCTCTTCATCAGATTTAGAAAACACAGTTAAATCATCAAGATAAACGACCAAGAAGACATCCTTCTCATTAGCAAAGGCCATGTCCATCGCCCGCTAAAAGGTAGCACCTGCGTTTTTCAATCCAAATGGCATCTTGGCATAATGAAATGTCCCCCATGGAGTTGTGAATGCAGTCTTGTCGCGGTCATCCTCATGCACCAAAATCTGATTGTACCCGGAATAACCATCAGGTAGAGACATCCTTGATGCGCCAACTACCCGCTGCAATATATGATCCATTTTGGGCAGCGGATAATTGTCTTTTAGCGACACCTTGTTCAGATTTCTAAAGTCTATACACAAGCGAATCTCGCCGGTATTCTTTCTCACGGGCACCAAATTGGAAATCCAGTCGAAAAATCTGATTGGCACTATGATTCCAGACTTATACAACCTGTTGACTTCCTTCTCAATCAATGGCAGCAACTTAGGATTAATTCTTCTCAACTTTTGTCGGAAAGGATTTTGATTTGGCTTTATGGGAATGGTATGCTGAATGATACTTGTGTCATAAGTTTTCAAATCTGAATAGTCCCATGCAAAAACATTAGAAAACGAAGACAACAATCTAATATATTCTTTCTTTACCTTAGGTGACAATGCTTTCGATAGCTTCACCATCTTTGGATTTTCAGCTGCCCGAGATTTACTTCTTCGACACCTCCTTCCGTGGGCCTTAAGGTGGGTTTGTAGGCCACATCATCTTGATCGAACAATTCTTCCAAAGGAATTAAGCCTTTAGGAATGAAATTGTCCTTAAGCTGCAACACATCCATCTGATTTACTCCAACTTCCGTGTCTATGGAGATGTCTTTGAAATCACCTTCAACTTGCAGAAAATCCTTGATTTCCTCATCATCTTGGAAAACTTGCCAACATCTTTGATTGTCTGGGACTGTAGGACGATGTTTCACATAAATCTCAAACTTATTACTGGAATTCATGGGGATTTTTAGATTGCTTGCTGCCTTAGCTAATGCATCTGCAACACCATTTTGGATACGGGGCACACATGTCAAAGTATGTTCAGAAACAGTTTCAAGATATCTAGGACAACATTTCGATATGCTCGCATACGAGGGTGTTTGGCCTGAAATTCACCTTTCACTTGCTTTATAATCAACTCAGAGTCGCCATATACCGCTATCTTCTTTTCCTTCAACTTCTGGAGGATCTTCAGACCAACAATGAGAGCCTCATATTCCGCCTCATTGTTTGAACAATCAAATGCCAATTTGTAAGAGCATACTCGTACCTTGCTTGGGACTTTGTTTCGGACAGAAAGTGGGCTTCGAATCCACACACCTATACCAGCACCATCGCTGCCCACAGCGCCATCAAAATCCATGGTCCAAAGACCATCCTCATCATCTTCTAAATGCTGAAAATGTGATGTCTCTGCATTTTCTGTTTGCTGCCCATTTATTTCAGCTGTTGGCTTTATGACAGCAGACCTTTCTTCACTTTCCTTTCTTAAAATTTCTCTGAAATTTTCTGAAATGTCTGGTATATCTTCTGCTTGAACTAACTGACTATCTATCTCATTAAAATCCTCCGCAAACAAAACAAATGACTCTAAATCTGTATGTACATAATTTACAGGATGATTAACTGGCTTTTCTTTACTAGTGATCATGTATTTCATCTTTTGTTCCCGATATAACTTCCTCATCTGACCAAAGACTGGAATTGTAGCATAGGAAAAATCGAGCTAAAGTGTACCTTTGAGCTTGGCTCCCCAAGATCTCGAAAGCAACATGCCGAACCGCGGAGGAATATCCGCCACCACCACATCCATCAAAACATTGTTCGTTGGAATTTGATCTAGACTCACCACCAAGTCTTTGATCAAACCAATACATTTCACCCGGCTGGAATCGAATGAATACAAATCATGATATTTCCTTGTGATGTCCAGTCCTAGCTTTTCCATAATTGCTTTCGGCATCAAATTATGTGAAGCTCCCGAGTCAAACATGGCATTGTGCAACACATACTCATGCAATCCCAAACTGATATAGAATGGAGGAACATCACTTTCACCATTCAAAGCAGGCCCAAAGATCAATTCCGGCTGATCATCTTCTACATTCACCGTGTCTAGCATTGGATCAAAATTCAGCATCTTGGAAATTTGGCCTCGGTAAGCGCTGTTCTTCATGATTTCCGTCAAAGGAATGGACACTTTCAACTTCGAAATTTCATTCTCCAAACTGAAAACTGGAACCTTCTCAATTTCTTTGACCAGATTGTCTCTTTTTTCAACTTTATCTCTTGGTGTATTTGATGGCTGATCTATCTTGCTTGTTGATGATGATTGACTTGTTGAAGGACCAATTATGTCTTTTCCTTTTGTGTGTGAGGAAAATGAATCATTCTTTGCTGAAGTATCTTTCCTTTTCTGAATGGGATTTATGGGAATAGCTCGGTTTCTTAATTGTCTCTCCTGAGCGGATAAAGCATTTAGGTACCCTCTTTGATACTCTTCTGTTTCTTCTTCAAGTGCTGCATCATTTGGCAAGATATAATTTTCATCTTGAGGGATGATGGAGTGACTTATCAACTCTTCTTCTTCTGTAACATAGGTGGGCAGATCATCAGGAGTGAAGAAGTGATTTTCCTCTCCCACCGTATCACCTTCATCCTCTGATTCTTGGCTAACAAAATTCTACTGAAAAGGAGGTTTCATTTGCTGCTGAACTGCTGTCTCTTGTGCCTTTGTTTCACGCTGCTTGATTCTATATTGTGGCTGCTGTGCACCTCGGAAATTAGGATTACGGATCTACGGTTCCGGCTTGTCAATACGAACATTTTCAAATGCCCTTTTAAGCTTTTCAACTTCACGAAGAAGCTGATCTGTTGTGGATGCTTCCTCTTTGATTGTGACTCGCTTTTCGGCCTTCATCCTTGCTCTTTTATCATTCAAATTTGCTTCAACACTAACAGCAATTTTCTACATATCCTCCAAGGTAGGAGGATCTCTATCTCTCAATGAGTAAGCCATCTCCGGATCAAAACCATCTGGGAATTTAAGAAGAGCTGACTTTCTTGATGGCCTCAAATCATCCGGAATAGCATTGTAAACTGTATTAAATCTGATAATGTAGTCTTGGACCGACTCACCATGATTACGCTTGAGGTTGTTGTATTCAGCATTAATCTTAAGTAGATCCTTTCTGATTTCCCATCGATCTAGAAACTGGTTCTGAAGTGCTTCCAAGGTGGGAATGCTTCTAGCTGTCAATCCTCTGAACCACTTTCTAACTTCTCCTCCAAATGTTTGCACGGACAATCGCATGGTAACATCTTCTTCATCTATCTCATATAGATCGAAGAAAGTTGTCATTTTGTCAATATGTTGCTGAGCAGAGATACTTTGTGGAGTGCCATCAAACATAGGGATTTTACTTTGATAGTCAGCTGGAATATCATGCAAATTTTAGGGAAGAGCAAGTGGGGCAAACCGGGCAGCCATTGCTTTAGGTAGATTGGGTCTAGGAGTAGCGGGTGGAGTGAGTGTAGCTGTAGTATGAGGAGTATGGGGAGGAGAAGTGGTATGGGATGTAGAGGGCGAACCAACTGTAGATTCCAGATAAGTGACTATAGGAGAAATAGAAATAAAAGGAGGACTGGACTGCTCATGAGCCGTGATAGTAGATCCAATATGACCAGATATAGTTTCAACGAACTCAGCAAGATTTGTAGCGTGAATATCTGACTGAAGAGATCTTAAGATGAAATTGTCAACCAATTTATTGTGTCTTTCAATTTCAAGAGTAGCTGCGAAATCAGGGTTAGGAACTAGAGAATCAAGTGCACTTTCAGATTTAGTTTTGAACAAGGACAACTCGAAACTCTCGTCAAAATCAATGTCTTCAAGATACTCAAAAACAGCTGGACATGAATGAGATTTGAATATACAACCAAAACTGGAAGCCAGTTTGGAAATCAAGGAACAAATAACCAATCAGCCTGTGAAAACTCTTAACTAATCATCCAAGTTCAGAGTTTACAAATATACTGGGGTAAAATGCAATTGAAGTGTTGTATTCACAAGCTCACGGAGATTGACTGAAGCAGCGTTTATCTACTTCCGCTCATGCAAAGCAAAAGCGTTTCGAAGGCTACCTGGCGTAACTTCAGGCTCCGTCTAAGACTTATGAAGCAAACACATCAATCAACAGACAAGTTGTTCTCCCCAGTATGGTCGCCAATATGTTAGCACTTGAAATTTCACCTCAGGCTGAGAAAGGTAAACTTCAAGGCAACATCAAACCACTTATCCTCGTAGCTAGCCCTACGGGGCAGGAGAGGGCTCTCTCCGGTCTATCTCAGTAAAGATCTTCAATGGGCGAGATGACCAATAGGAAAACACTGATTTTAGGCTAGTAAACTGATCAAGAGGTTTAAATTTGGGATTTTTAAAGTTTTTTGGTGGAAAATTGGGGAATGGCAATTTCGGGTGCGGGGATTGGACACAGTTTTCGCAGGGGGTTCTTTGGGGCAGGGTAGGAGACAGTATTGATGCCTTTTATAGAGGTGGATGGATGAGAATGACCGGTGAGGAGTTAAGGAGAGCAAGCAATAACCTTGAATTCCCCTTAAACAGTTGAAAACATTGATATTAAGCAAACTTAAAAGCAGAGCATGACAGTCATGAATTCTACTTTAACACTTCATTTGCCTAATTTGCAGAAGTAAAAGTAAGGAAATGATTCACATAACACACTTACAAGTACAAAGAGAAACACACCATCAATACATGTGACCACAAGAATCCCAAAAAGGACTGCAAAACCCTGGTCTTCCTTTGCCAAAAATTGCAGAGATACAGTGATTAATACAATAAGAGCTTCTCCCTCAAGAGTCCAACCATGAAAATGAGCAAGAAAGTACATAATATAGGCCATCTAACATCTTTCCCTGCCTCTAGGGGTCGAGCTCATCCTTCTAGGAGCTGTTTCAACCAATTCTAAACTAAGCACTGAAAACTAGGCAATCAAAACAACTTGCCTCTATAAGCTAGGAAGCCAATTCATTCATTAAATGCATGCTATTTCATGAATGAATCTTCTAGAGAAGGTAAATAAGTGTCATATCAACATGAAAATACATAAATTACATCAAAGAGGGTGAAAAATCCCATCAAAAGTCAAAACTAGTAAAAGCTGGGCGAATCCATGAGCTGTAAGTGAAAAATTGTGAAAATTGCCTGATGGGTCGCGTGCCTTTGGAGGCACTTTTGAGGCACGTGGAGGTGTCCAAATGAGGCAAAAGTGGGCTTTTTGGAAATGTCTGGATGTCTACTTTCCAACCCAAGTGGAATTTCGGAATTTGGTTTTCATTTGCCCCTCCAAAATTGCAATCTCCCAAGACTGCTCCCTGTGTGTCAAAAATGTGGCAGAAAGTCATTTTTTGCTTGTTTTTTGACTTTCTGGAGGCCCAAAACTTGGTGAAATTTCTTAGTAATGGCTGAGCAAGTGTAAACTTTCATGAAAAATCCAGAAATGCTGAGTTTTTCCAAAATGGAGTTGCCAATCGAAAGGGAGGAAAACCTGTTTTTTGCCCAAAAAATAAAAAATGACCCAAAATACTCAAAATTTTTTGGAATTTGTTCTGGAGTTGAGTTATCTAGTACCATGCTCCTTCAAAGAAGCCTCAGCCAAGATGTGGAGGGGGTCGGGCCTTTTCCTTCATTTTTGTGCTTTGGCCAACTTCCTTTGGAGCACTTTTATTTTCTCCTTGCATACATGCATCCGCGCCCAATAATGATTTTTCATATTCCTGAGCAAGTCCTTATCTTGGTTGGCCTTGGCCAGCAACCTCTCCAAATGAGCATTGACCTGGAGAAGCATAGCCTCTCGCTCAACAGGTACCAAATCGCCGGGTCTCTTTCGAGCCAAGTTGCGGTCCTCATGAATCCTCTGCAACTCATCAAGATTTTGCTCATCCTCCAACTGCTTGTTGCGCTGCTCTAAATAGGTGATCGTCCATTGTGCCCCTTCCAATCTTCACTGCAATGAATCATTTTCAGCTCTTAGGTGCTGAATGATCTCCTTTGACTCTAGGCTAGGAGAACTAATATCAAGGTCTACCACCTCTATGTCTGGAACACCTGATGGCCCCTCATCAATCCTGGGCTATTTGCACCTCTCTGATACCTGCGCTACTGTTGGAGACGAGGCCCCTTCCACCTGATGTGGAGATAACACTCGTGGTGCTGATGAAGAAGGCGAGACCCCTTCCACCTGGTGTGGAGAAAATACTCGCCGAGCTGCTGCAAATAAGGCCCTGTGGCCTCTCTGATAAGTGACCAATGGAGGAGAGCTGACATGTCTAGTCTCATGGATATCATGCTGCTGTGATGGTCCTGCCTCCTCATGAACAATCTCAGGATGTGGTAGTGGTGCTGTGAAAAAGTCATGAGAGATAAACTCTTCCCATGGGATGCCGTGCTGTGCCAACTGATGTATGACCACAAGATGAATCAAACCATAATGATAGAGGCTCCTATATTGTTGTGCTGGGCTCTTCCTCTGCATCAAAGGCACCATCCTCTCAATATTCTGGCACAAGAAAACCGGGATGTTCATCATCCGTACCCGTGTGAAATGCATCAATAAGCGAATATGATATGAATACACAAGTGAAAATCTGCCCTCACAGTTGAAATAGCGCATGATAAGTCTCATCAATGGAGCATACTCATTCCTCATAAATCTGAAAGGAAATACACCCGTCACTTGTCTCATGAATGCAGGTTTAATGTAAGGCTCAAACTGAACATTGTCCAATATTTTGCGCTTGTTCCACACTTCTCCAACATTTGGTATCCCTGTTGCTTGAGCAATCATCTCAGGTGTCAATGTAAAATCCACCCCTGCAAGGTTCACATGCCCATCATGCAAATGCAAAACAAACAAGCGAGCCAACTCCCTGTGATGCTGAATCTGAGAGATCCTCTCGCAAAACTCATAACAAGACATATAACGAAAACATGAGACTGCAATTGGACAAGCCTGCAAATCAATCAAAGAGGTGGGCTCCTCTCTCCTATGATGACCGCTCTTTCCACCTTTGTGAGGTCTCCTCTGTACCTCAAACTCTGAAGCTGACTCATGGTCATCACTTTGCTCATAATTGGTTTCGGTTTCTGACATTTTTTTAGGAGCAAAGTGGCTGAAATATACTGCTGTTTCTGCTTTGAAAACTGCTGATTAAAATGCTGTTTTAAGGGGACAAGAGGCACAAGGGAAATGTTAGGGAAGGGATACTTTAAAGGGAAATTGGGAATAATAATGAAACAGGGAGTTTTAGGGGAAAGATCATTGCATATACATCATTATACAATTTTACTTACAAGGATGTTATGGGAGGTAGGGTTAGGATTTTAATTTTTTGATTTCTTGGGGAGAGGGATAGGGTTTTAGGCTCTTAGCAAATTTGGAAGGGAAGTTTAAATAAACTGATAAGGAATTGGGAGGTGGACAATAGGAAAAGGGATACCTCAAAACAGCATAATAAACCCTAGCAATTTTGACAACTTCAAGCCCAAAAGCACAATGGAGCACATGAAAACCTTTAAAAATACAATCATGATCTTCTTGAACTGTAGCAAGCAATAATTTTTCATGATTGAGGGCCTACCTTGCAAAATTTAGTAACTTGTGGTTCCTTGCAGCTTGCTGGCGGTTTTGTGTAGAGGGAACGCTGATAGGTCGCGCGCCTCACCCAACAGGTTGCGCGCGCTTGACGGGTCGCGCCCGTTGAGAATTAACACTGGCAGAGGTGGCCTGACGGGTCGCGCTCACCTGATGGGTCGCGCGCCAGTCTCGACGGGTCGCGCGCCTCCCAAACTCACCGAATTCACTCAAACGCTTTTGCAACTGATTTCTCTATCACTTGGATGCACAATGGAGCTTGATGGAGGGAAATATAGCCTTTATAGCCTTGCTTTGAATAAATTTCATGTCACAACCCACTTTCTAATGTTTTTCCATGACACTTTTTTAAACTTTGAATGCTGTTGTCTTTTTGGTTTCCTTTTGTCCTGAAATTGATTGATTTGATGTTTTCCTTGATAATTTTTTGCAGGGATAGCTTCTAAGGGGTCTTGGCAAGGGAGCCAGGGTTGTATGCTATCCTTTGAATCATTTTGAATTTTTACAAGTTTTACAAAATTTTGTGAAATGACCTTGGCTTTAAAAACAAGGTCTTTAAATCCAAGGTGAAAATTAGCTGCACAAGATAGAATCTTTCGAAGAAATACTTTGAAAATCATCCCTCTGGCTTGCTGGGCACTTATTGACTTTCAGAGACGTGACCTTGAAGATAAATTTGACCTAAACCCTAGACCTAGAAATTTTGACCTCAAGACAAGACAAATAACCTTGAAAAAGTTTAATGACTGAAACAACTTGATCCAGCAGTGCCAAGAGGGGAATAAAGACACCAGCTCCTCCATCAGGGTTATGGCATGCCTAATGGAATGCAAGACACTGCTGAGACACCTACTTATGCAAATGCAAAGAGCTTTGATCGCTGATGGAGGGCTACTAGACCGACTCTAACACAATGCAAGAGGAGTTAGATGCAAGTAAGCCTAGTCGTAACCTAACCAACTAAAAGTCCAGGGCTAAGTGTAATGATATTTCTAGTGAATCCAACATAATTTCTCCTGGCCTGCAATCACAAAGATATGCGAAATGAAAACTAATGTAATACAATGTGCAATAGGAAAGATAAGGACTTAAATATCTTGCACAAAAGATAAAAGGTCTTTGATAGATGTAGAGATATGTGTCATAACAACCAAGCTTAACCAACCTGCCACCGTACCTTTTCGTCGGGAAGAGTAATCAAAAAAACCTTGAAGAATTCTTGTAGATGTATTTTCATTTGTATTGTCCTTCTTAGTACGTATGAGGAAAACCCAAATCTTGCTATTAAAAAAGGTACTTTCTAAGTAAGAGGCCACCAACTGATCATAAATTAGATCATAAAATTGAAAACAATCCTCTTGAGAATCCTTAAATTTTTGTAAAGATAAATTTTCAATTAATGACAAAGAATTGGGATGGGAGTATTGTAAGGGAAAATGAATCCGACCATGTTTTGAAAGCTTGTCAAGATAGCGAGGGCTTGACACAACCATTAGTGGGGGCTGAAGTGCCTCAACTTCTTTACAAGCATCTGAAAATTGAGAAGATAGACCATTGCGATCAATCAATGTGAGACAATTGTCATGATATACACTAGTGGGAACATGAAAATTTGAATGGAAAATATCATGATTAGATAGACTAATTAAGGCACAAGACTCTTGATCAAAAAATTAAAAAGATAGATCAATTTGAATATATTTTCAAATACTTTGAACAAAATAATCATCATCCTCATACGCTAGATGAGGAAAGAAATTTTCTTCTAACTCGTGACAAACTAGATTGGCATCATAATCATCAGAAGAATTAAAAAGGAATGCAAGTATGGAAAGCACACGAAACTAGTTAAGATGCAATGGGTGAATTGCATTTCATCTATGATGATGATGATAATTTGAGGAGGAAGAGATGGTATTCCTTTAGTAATATTGATGAATGCATTTATCCCAACAACACTCATCTTTTGATGTCTTCCTCTGTGTTTTATTGACTGAACACCCATGATCCAGGAAATTTATTACTTCTAGAAGTTGAAGGAAATGGATTTTTCTTTATTGATCCTATCATTCCATTTTCGTGTTGTATTCCCTTGAGTCCACAAATTATTAAAGTTAAAAGCAACAACATCAATGATTGAATTTTTACATGTCCATCATTATAGTTATGACTTACAATGTTCTCATAAAATTGTTTATTTTGGCATAAAATTGCATGTCACAATTGTGAATGATGGACCCATAAAACTTCCATCGTTGATGTTGTTGTTAAATTTATAATTTATTTAGGTCTCAGCTAATACAATACCTAAATGCAATGAAAGGTTTAGTAAAGAAAAATCCCTTTCCTTCAACTTCTAGAAGTAATACCTTTGCCTACATTATGGATGCTGGGTGTATACATATTTTAGGTAGACAATTATAGACTAATGTTGTTGGGAGAAATACATTCATCAATGATGGAATACCATTTCATGCTCTTGATATCATCATCATTGTTAAAATAACCTTCTACTAAATTCTTTGCACTTGGCCTTATATCAACAATAGGTTCAATGGAAATCCATTTCAACTCCGCTATCTTTCCTAACATGCCCCTCTCCTTCAAAAAAGTGTTGTATTCAACGCTTGAGTAGCTCTAGATGCTTTTGTATAAAATTATCATCCTCCCATGTGGAATATTCAGTCGGTAATTTCTTCCACTTAATGAGATACTATGAAATTAATCAATTTTGTAACTGTCGGGTTCTTGTTTCCATGACTGCTTCAAGCTCAAATATGATTTTTCCTTCTTCATCAAGTTCTAGAAACATTGTTTGAACCGGTAGCATGTGTTGTGGGGAAAAGTATCCAACACGGAATGACCCTATCCCACTCTAAGGGTGATAGTTCCTTAGCAACAGCTGAAGCAAAGCTATCTAGAGTTACTTCTTTATGACATGCAAGAGATGAAAGGAAGAGATCCACTTACCGATGTCTTGCGCAAATGGTCGATCCAATCTCCTCTATTTGCCGCTTGCTCCCAGCTCCAAGTCTTCTCACGGGCCCAGCGACACGAGATCCTGCGAACAAGACAAGAAAATGAAACTACAAGAAGCATGCATTCATAATTGATTCAAGGATTAGCATAAATCAAATACGCAAGTGAGACAACACATCATTGAAACACATGCGAATAGAAGAACCTCAAATGCTTTATTAATATAAGAAAGTAAGCTTCAGGCGGTGATACAACCGTGAGAGGTCCAATCCAGCATCACCTTCCCGACGGAAAGAAATCTCCTCTTCACCTCCCTCAAGCAATCACCCAATACTCACAACTGTAAACCAACAACAATTCTTTGCACAAAATTCCGGCCTCCAGATCCCATGGGATGAGATCCTTATATAGAGTTTTGGAGTGAAGATAAGTCAGCTTGATGTGTGACTTGTTGTCCTCTTCAACTCCAGTTGTTCTTCAGTCCTTGAGTCCACTCGGAGTTTCTACCTTCCACTTGGAGTTTTAGAACCTCTTTACTCATCATTAGGCGAATCTTCTGATCCAAGTGTCATTTTGGAAGCTTCCTGGGCACTGGCACATTGAGAAAAGATTCCTCCACATGTCAAAGTACGCCCAGCGCAGGTAGCCTTTGTTTCACTTGCTATGCAGCGCAGGTACACCATAGAGCTTTTGACATTCAGCGCAGATGCTTAGTGGAGCAGCTGCTTTGATCCAAAATTGACCTGTTTTTGAGTGTTTTTCAGTGGAGAACTGATCTGCAGTGCTGTGGTTTGCTGACCTTGTTCCTCTAGGGGTAGGAACAACATGTTTAGGGACTTTGGATCCCTCAGATTATTGACATTTCATGCTCCATGCTGTAAGGCACAAAAATGTCTATAACAGTTGCCCCCTAAAGTATGAGGTCGTTTAACGGGTGAAATGCTTTATTAGGAGGATCCGAAGTTCATTCAATCGTCGGGAGGTGACCTATAACAAAATACAATACAATACATTATCTTTTCATACTTTCTTTTCATGATCTAGCTGATGCGGGCATTTCCCATGCTCAGCTTTATAAATACATTTGCTGTACATAAACAGACGATCTTCTGATAATAGACTGATAATTCGCTGCTTTTAATTATCATCCTTTTAGTAGGATGATCATCTGCTGCACATGTCTATGTTTTTATCTCCTGAATATATATCGCAGCCCGGATGGATGAAACTAGATCCGGGGTCTTCAAACTTGTTCGATCTTCACTCTAGTACAAGTCGATCCATGTGAGAATTTCTTGAAGTCGAACATGGAAAGACATCGCTTGATTACTAGTCAATAATGTAAACTGTTAACAAGCACGAGAGGAATCACCGATAATGATGATGACCCTCAAGGTACTATAGCACAATTCACGTGGCGTGAATATAGGATCTGACGTCGAACACCACGCAAAGTCTCCCGGTCGAAGGTCATTAATGTATACCTATCGCCGGAAGTGAGAAACTTGCCATTGAGGCATGCAAGCTTCAAAGTACTGAGGGGGTGTTCCTAGATCAACTTCTTGGATAGTGATCTGATGTCGACAAGAAGTGATCCGTCAAAGGAGGGCCTTAATGAATCCCACATCAGTGACACGGAACGGAGCTAGTGATGATGGTGAAAACGATCTGTGAAATATGATTCAGGGTGGCGGTCATGGAAGGACGAAAGATGATGTATGGTAGTGGATGGGACCCGGTTGACACTTTCTGAATGACATCTCTTGAACATATAACGACACTGATGTGATGGATCGGTAGCATTACCCCATGTATGGATGGTATGGCGAGACCATGGTGAAGGGACCGGTGAATGATAATAACCCAACCCGATATTTACGGAGGCAAAAGTGTCATGTTCAAGAGCGACTTGCTACCATTAAGCTTTGAGGTTCTTCCAAATTTTTCCCCAATCATTTCTGACCAGTACCTCTTTATTTTTGTCAAGCTTGAGGAGGATAACATATGCTTGTTCTATAACCTGCCCTTCGGGCAAGCCCATCGCTATATTTTAACGAGCCTAGCGATAGGGAAACTCGTTCTCGTCTAAAGACAAGTTTGTCGCTATTTAATGCATTTAACGAGTCTAGCGACAAAGACAACTCGGTCCTTTTCATTTTTAGAGAGTCTAGAAAGGTACATAAAGTTAACTCCAACGGTCCTTTTTCGTCATCTAATCCCTTAAGTCCGAAAAAGTATAAAACAATACAGAAGGGATGAATGTTCGATAGCTTTACCGAGCTGAACTAGACAAGCGCTCGATCTTTTTGTGCAATAATCCCTCAGGTCCAAAAAGATTAAAATCTAGAGGAGGGATAGCTCTTCCGGTCCCTTTAACGAGCTGGAAGGCCAAAACTCGACAAACTTTTCATTTTTTACGAGTCAGTGAAAAGAGCTCAAAGAAGACTCGTATCTTGAGGAACGAGTGATAAACAGGGATAGCAGCAGATTCCAGGTACAGGTTGGAATTTTCCAATCACGGCAGTGTCACAAGGATGGCTAGGTGAAATCACTCTTCGCAGCTGTTCCTCAAAATAGGTAAACAATCAAGTGGATGTGAATGATCGGCCAAATGAAAAGTGGAGGTGACGGTGCAAACACGACCAAGGCTTTTTATGGCTGATGAATTTACGGTCTCAAATGGTTATTTACCGGTTCATTTTTTCTGGATGAGCTTGAACTCTGGAGGAAGCTTGCTCACATGCTTATGTTTATTTTTTAACGAGCATGAATTCCGCGTTAAAACTGCTTGGTTTTGCGTTTTTTTTTTTTTTTTTTTTAACGAGAATGAACTTTGCCAAAACTGCTCGTTTTTGCGTTTATTTTTTAACGAGAATGAACTTTGCCAAAAATGCTCGTTTATTTTGCATGCCCCCAGCATCATAATAACGCATGTCAAAGGAGGGTGCCCCCCAAGCTTCATTGCATTCAACTTGGTGGTTGGAATGAAGGTTTACCTTTGAATTTTGAAAAGGGGATTTGTTTCATTTTTTAATGAGGTTGACATAGTAAAAGAACTATCCTCATGACTCCTTGTTTCATTTTTTAACGAGGTTGACACGAGATAAGAACCGTCCTCGGGGCCCACTGTATTTACAGTATTTCCATTAGGGCGATGATCCATGCTGACAAAATATTTAGGAATCTTCCGAATCCGTTAGATATAGAAGATTTCATATTGTAGGTTTCCACTGTGGCTACTTCCGCCAGATTACTTGCCGGCGGTAGGGCAAAAGTACCCATTAAGGCAGGGTCTTTTAGGAGACCTACTCCAACATTTCGAAGCGAATGATCGCTTCCATGGATCATTGGAATGCTTCCCGTAACTTGTGAACTGTCGGGGAGGAAAGTTTGTTGGTCGACGACTGTAATTCCTCCTTGAAAGGGAAATGCAATCTTCCTGAAGTAGGTCGAAACAACTGCGGCCATGGCATATATCCAGGGCCTTCCCAGTAGGATGTTGTAATCGAGGTTCCCGTCGATTACTTCAACATCAACTTGTACTGTTTTTCCCCCCAGTTCAACTTGCAAGTTACTTAAAATCCCGTATGGAGTGTATGATTGTCCATCAAATGCTTTTAACATCGTTGACGATTTCGACAAGGGTGGTGAGCCTAAATTTTTCCAGCAACTCATCGACATAAGACATGTAGATGCCCCCTCATCAATAATTGTTCGATGAACAGTTTTGTTGAGGGCTTTCACTTGAATAAGGAAAGCTAGTTGAGCTGGTAACTGAGGGTCATATCCTTTATGATCAAAGGCCACAAGATTGGAATCCATTGGGCCAATCCCACCTATGGCTGATAATAAAGCTTGCTCTTGGGAGGTGCAATTTTGCGCTACCTCAAGTGTCGACATAGCGGACGATGATTGGGCCAGGTCCTCTATTATATTATAATCCTGCGTTATTCTTTCACGAGGATCAAATGTCGATTTGTGTACTACTCCCTTTGGCGACTTTATCATTGACTTAGGAACGATGGGTGGCACAACTTTTGTCAAAGTTGTTGTTGAACTACTAGGTTGTTCATTTGCCTTTTTGTTCAACTGCTTTGGATTCCTATAATCTTTATTCCTTGTCAAAGCATTATTCTGCTGTTTTGAGGTAGACAACATAAGCACTTGGGATCTGGAAGCATTTTGATTAGCAACCAGATTTTGTCTTGGATTAGGAAATGGATCAGTCAATACTGCTGGGGTTTTTGAACTCTTGAAGAGTTTCTTAACTTCAGCTATATGTGGACAATCTTTCGTCCAATGATCCTCATCTCATATATGACACCCTGTCGGGGGTTTCCCTTTCTTTTTCTTTTTCTTCTTGCCCCCTGGTTGCTTCAGTTGTTTGCCCTTGTTGGTCGACATGGCATTTACTTCTGCGGCAAGAAGTTCCTCATTTGCATTTTGACTAGAAATTTTGTGTTTGCCAGTCACACCATTGCTGGCGTGAGAGTCAGTATTCGATTTAGGAGGGGGAGGAATTGAAAATTCAGGTCTAGGGGCGTCAGGTATTTTGTCGTAGAGCGTGCCTGACTGAGTATGTACTAAGTCTAAGTATTGAGCACGAGCAATGACTTGCTCCTCTGTTACGACTCCTCCCTTGGCCACATCTTCCGTTATAGCCGGAAGTAACGACTTTATAAACCATTCAGCTAACAGCTGATCGGGAACGTAAGTTTTCACCATCCTACGACGACGTCGCCACTCATGTATATGATCAGATATGTGAGTGGCCATTGTCTGTTTGAAGTTGGTAAGGAGTTCTGTTCTCGTTTCATACCTTATCGGTAATTGAAAATGGGTTAAGAAAGTCGTGGCTAAGGAGCTGAAATTGTCGAAAGAGGCTCTTGGCAATTCAATGTACCATTTAGCCGCTGGACCTGTCAATGTCCTCTGGAAGAGGTGAAGTCTTATCGAATCATCGTTTAGAGTGTTCGATGAACACCACAGATGAAAAGTCATGACGTGATTCGACGGGTCTTCACCTGGATTTCCATTGAATTTAGGAATGTCCGATGGAAGTTTATGCGGAATCGCTGGCCACCAAGGGGCATAAGCAATTGGAACATTCGTCAGCCGGTTTAGATCTGGTAATTCTAGAGTTGCTACAAAAGGCAACTGTTGGTTCAGATTAGGCGAAGCATACCCAGGATAAGATGGTATCGCCTGAGCAATGGGTCTTTGCAGACCAGCATAATGCTGACAACTTTGACAAGGTTGATGGGCAAAACCATTATAGCATGGTTGCCCATTACTTACAAAGACTTGTTGCTCAAGTCCTTGATATGATTGCTGGAATGGAGGTTGTTGAGATTGAAACAGCTCTGGTTGTTGGACCATTTGCTGTTGACCAATACTGGATGATTGACCAAGATTAGGAGTCACAGTACTTGTTTGAGCCTGAGTCGCTCCAGATAAGGAGGCACTACCCTGAGATTGTGATTGAGCCGCTGAGACAAGAGGTTGTTGTATTACAACAGGTAGCGCTTGTACTTGCGACGCATTCGCCATAGCAGGTGTGGTGGGAATATTCGACTCAGGGTGTACTGGTTGCATTGAATATGCAACTCCTGATCGTTGAGGCAGTATTGGTACCCAACCGCTGGATGTAATTCCAGTTTGACCTGATCCTTGTTGTAAACTCTCATATGGTTGTTCTCTAGGAGGGAACAATGAAAGAGCATACTGCCCTCCACATGGTGGAAATCCAGTACTTAAAGGGTAAATTGGCCTTTGAAGACACATTGGATCAATTTGTTGAGTTTCAACATAAGAAGTACCAAATGATAATCCGGATGAAGAAATAGGAACTAACCATATTGTCGTCCCTGATTGGACTCCGGCTTGTTGTTGACAATTTGCCGGGACAGATGGTATACCAGCGAACATCGTTGGAGTAGCAGCAGGAGGTTCTGCTGCTGCTGTGTCAGACGACACGGTCCTAGATGTCGACGGTTGTTCAGACATATCTAGTCTATCCAAAAGATTTCTTAGCGATTCTCCAAGAACTTACGATGCCAAAAGACTAACTTCGAAGATCAATGCAGGAATAGGAGGTGATTATGTTCCGTTTAAAATGAATTTTATTATGACGACGCTTTTAGACACAACTTGCTTTTTCACTTTTTAAGAGTCGAGAAAAAGCTAAAGATGACTCTAGTCTCCTTCGATGTATTAACGAGCCCGAAGTGACAAATGCTCGGATGGACTTTTTCAGTTATAGAGTTTGAAAAAGGCCAAAAGAAACTACTCTGGAGTTCTAGGCAGAGGGTGTGCCAAACCTTTCGCGAAACCACAGAATACGTTTTACGGTACGAGTGGTCGATCTTCGTGAATGCTGTGTTCACTGCATCGCGATCAGTAGGGCGGCCGACACGGCTTCCTATGGATAAAGGCTTTGTTCCTGTAGGGGTCTCCCAATATACGCGACGGTACGCGGGAGCACAAGTCCGTATTAGTGCTATCGTCCCTCAGGAGGAATCACCCACCTTCGTAGAGATCGACAGTCACTATGTTTAACGACGTCGGAACACGTCTCTACCTAGACCTCTACTGTGTTTCGTTATGTTTCAAAGCGTTGTTATGTAAATTCAGTTCGTTTTAGGTTGATCTTGCTTAGCAGTTTGCCTTTATGGATCACCACGTGATGTATGATACAACTCCTAAATGCAGTCTAAGAATGATAAGAAAGCTTTTTCCAATTCTTTCAACTTATGAAAATCTTAACTACTGAGGGAAAAGAAAGACATCATCTTTTCAAACAGATCATAGAGCACACACTGATGCACTTCCCTAAATCGACATGCAAACTGTCAAAATGCACATGCACAATGCAAGTATTTCTTTTCTTCTTCCTTAATGTTGATGTATTACAAAAAGAAAGCTGTTGTATGATTTCGAATCCAATTTCAAGCGAAAGCAAACAAGCTTTTGTCCAATAATAAAAAGAACACCTTAAGATTCACTCGTTTCAACACAAGAAATACTGAAATCTGAACCATATAACGAAAGCAAATGCTCAAGCAGCTATGAACAGTAATAAACTAGCTCTTAGAATCACAACGACACTTTATCACAGGTCTAGATCCAAGAGGCCACAGCAAGACTAGTTCACTTTCGCTACGGGAAACTGTGAATGAAAGTAAGAAATACAATAAGAACAATCACAGTTTCTTCACACAACTGAGGCGGAATGATGGCAAAGAAAGATAGTTTCAGATGGGTATACAGGTTGACAACAGGCTGCGAAAACAATACTGAAAACTGGGCAACAGAAGGCAGGGAACCCCAGTTGCACAATGCAAAACTGGTTCAGCGCAGGTAAGACACTGTCAGTTTGACATTCAGCGCAGGTAGCCCCTTCGGGACCTGCGTTGCAGCGCAGGTAGCCTTCACTGCAGCTGCACTGAAGAGAAAACTCTCGTCTCTCTTTGGTTCCGGGTCACAGATTGCTCAAAAATCAACTGTTTTAGGCCAAATCAGAGGCTATCAACCAGGTATACACTAGAGGATGATTAAAGGAAGATGAACACTATCACAAAGAGCTAATAAGAGTCCTTGTGGATCAGCTCTTCAAATCATAAACACGCCCAGAACTGAGCTAGAGTAGCTGCCCTCTACTTTGCCTTCGAAGGATTCGAATGCAGTTCGATTTGGTACTCCCTTTGTTTAGGAAATGAATAGCAAGAAACAAAAGCTACCAACAAGACACGATCCCCAGCGGAGTCGCCAGTCTGTTGTGGGGAAAAGTATCCAACACGGAATGACCCTATCCCACTCTAAGGGTGATAGTTCCTTAGCAACAGCTGAAGCAAAGCTATCTAGAGTTACTTCTTTATGACATGCAAGAGATGAAAGGAAGAGATCCACTTACCGATGTCTTGCGCAAATGGTCGATCCAATCTCCTCTATTTGCCGCTCGCTCCCAGCTCCAAGTCTTCTCACGGGCCCAGCTACACGAGATCCTGCGAACAAGACAAGAAAAGGAAACTACAAGAAGCATGCATTCATAATTGATTCAAGGATTAGCATAAATCAAATACGCAAGTGAGACAACACATCATTGAAACACATGTGAATAGAAGAACCTCAAATGCTTTATTAATATAAGAAAGTAAGGTTCAGGCGGTGATACAACCGTGAGAGGTCCAATCCAGCATCACCTTCCCGACGGAAAGAAATCTCCTCTTCACCTCCCTCAAGCAATCACCCAATACTCACAACTGTAAACCAACAGCAATTCTTTGCACAAAATTCCGGCCTCCAGATCCCATGGGATGAGATCCTTATATAGAGTTTTGGAGTGAAGATAAGTCAGCTTGATGTGTGACTTGTTGTCCTCTTCAACTCCAGTTGTTCTTCAGTCCTTGAGTCCACTCGGAGTTTCTACCTTCCACTTGGAGTTTTAGAACCTCTTTACTCATCATTAGGTGAATCTTCTGATCCAAGTGTCATTTTGGAAGCTTCCTGGGCAGTGGCACATTGAGAAAAGATTCCTCCACATGTCAAAGTATGCCCAGCGCAGGTAGCCTTTGTTGCACTTGCTATGCAGCGTAGGTACACCATAGAGCTTTTGACATTCAGCGCAGATGCTTAGTGGAGCAGCTGCTTTGATCCAAAATTGACCTGTTTTTGAGTGTTTTTCAGTGGAGAACTGATCTGCAGTGCTGTGGTTTGCTGACCTTGTTCCTCTAGGGTTAGGAACAACATGTTTAGGGACTTTGGATCCCTCAGATTATTGACATTTCATGCTCCATGCTGTAAGGCACAAAAATGTCTATAACAGCATGTCACTGATAACCTTCTTTAAGCATGAAACATGGAAAACTAGGTGTACTGGGGAAGGGGAAGATGCAGGCAACTCCAGTTTGTATGCCATAGTACCAATATTTCACAACACCTTGTAAGGACCATAGTACTTGGGTGATAATTTATTATCCTTCTTAGCTTGCTTGAGCTACATTCGTTTGTATGGTTGTAGCCGTAAAAATACCCATACGCCTACATCAAAAATTATTTCATTGCAATGCCGATCTGACTGTTGTTTCATTCAATTTTGTGTTAGAGTGAAGTTATCCTTTAAGAGTTGGAGAACTTGTTGTTGATGCTCGATGTGATCTTCCATTGCTTGAACCTTAGAATTTTATCTTAAAGTTGATGTGATGGATGATGGATGATATTCATAAAGTGCCATAAATGAGGTCATTTTTGCTGCAATATGGAAGGAAGTGTTATACCACCATTCAGCTATAGGTAACCACTTGGCCCATTGTGTTTTTTTGTTTTATATAAAGAAACAAAGATATCCTTCCATACATTTTTTCACTATCTCAGTTTGACTGTCAGATTGAGGATGATAAGATGAGTTATGAGCTAATTGAGTACCAAGAAAAGAAAATAATTTTGTCCCAAAATTTCCAGTGAAAATGGGATCTTTGTCACTTACAATCATTTTTGGCTTTCCATGTAGGTTTTGAAATGTTTCCATAAACGCAGTAGCAATTGTACTAGCTTTAAAAGGATGAGATAATGCGAAAAAGTATGCATACTTGGTAAGTCTATCAACTAACACCATGATGGCATTCTTTCCTTTAGACTTGGGTAAATCTATGATAAAATCCATTGAGACCTCCTCCCAACACTGACTTGGAATGGATAAAGGTTGTAACAGACCTAGGGTCTTAATTGTCTCAATTTTCTTTTGTTGGAAAACCAAACATTCTACCAAAATTTTTTGAATATCAAATTTAAGACCACCACAAAAAATTCCTTCTTGACCCTGTGGTAATTTTTAAAAAATCCTGAGTGGCCTCCTAAAGGGGAGGTGTGCAATTCCAAAATAATATTTTTCTTAAGTTGGGAATTCTTACACATATATAAGCGATCTTTGTACCATAATTAATCTTTTTTCCAGCTAAATGTATAAGATGTGCTAGGATCTTGTTGAAACTTTTGAATGAGTGTCCACACCTCTTCATTGTTCTTCCATTCATCCCTTGCTTTGGTTATCCAATCAGGTTGGATAATATAAATAACACAAAGATATACTTCCACGTCCTCATCCTTTCTTGAGAGTGCATCAACAATAACATTTTTCTCCCCTTTTTTGTAGATGATTTCAAAGTCACAACCCAACATCTTTGTGACCCATTTTTCCTTCTCTTCTGAAGATAATCTTTCTTCCAAAATGTATTTAAGACTATCATCATCTATTTTTACCTTGAAGTGTCTTCCCATTAGGTAAGGTCACCATTGCTTTAGTGCATGTAGTATTACCAACATTTCCTTCTCATAAATAGGTTTTTGTAAATAATTTCCTTTGATCGAGCAACTTTCAAAAGAAATGAGTCTTCCTTATTGCATTAAAACAACACCAATTCCATTTCTTGAGGCATCACATTCCATGATAAAGGTTTTTGTGAAGTCTATCGTAATTAAGACCGGTGCTTGGCACATTTCCTCTTTAATATGTTCAAAGGACTTAGTTGCTTTTGGAGTCTAAGAAAAATCATCTTCTTCAAAAATGTTGTTAGAGGTGTTATTATTCTCCCATAATTCTTAACAAACTTGCGATAATGCCCTTTCAACCTCAGAAATCCTTGAAGATTCTTTATGGTTGTGGAAATTTTCCATTCCTTAATGGCTTTAATTTTGTTAGGGTCTACCTTAACACCCTTATGAGATACAATATGACCGAAATATTCCATCTCCTGTACTCCAAAGAAAAATTTGGAGGCTTTTGCATATAATTGTTTCTCCTTCAATAGTTTGAGTGCCCTGTCAACATGTTTAAGACGATCCTTCCAAGACTAGTTGTAGATTAGTATATCATAAAAAAATACTAACACAAATTTTCTAAGGAAGGGTTTGAAAATGGAATTCATCAAACCTTGAAATGTGGAAGGTGCATTAGTAAGGAAAAAGGAAAAACCAAAAAATCATAATGTTAGAGTGAAATTTCTTGGAAGGTGTATGAAAAACACTTCTCTTAAGTCAATAGGTGACAAGTGACCCTAACAACAATTTTTGGTCGCTTATGCTTCATATCTGCAATAAAAAGTGGAGAAACCTACAACAAAAATAACCTATATGACCCAAAACAACAAACAACAATATAGATATCTAAGGTAATAATCCAAATAGAAAGACTTTAAGATGAATAAATTCTTTTATTAATGACACCTGGTGAAGGAGATATACAAAAGGGTTTGCAAACCCCCTCCATGGGATGGGTCCTTTGATGTTCTTGATGCTTCAGTAACCAATCTTCTCTCTCAATATGTAAAAACCCAACAATGTGAAGAAATCAAATGGGAGATCAAAAGAAAAGAGAGGATAATGTTGACAATGATAATGATCATGGTGAAGAATGAATGAAAAACCATCCTATTTATAACAAAGTATTGAGTTAATCTCGAAAATGGAGAATGATAAAAAAATATTGACCAAATCAATATCTAACCGCTAGGAATACTATATTTTATTTATTGGAGAGGGAAAAGATATTTAAAATAGTCAAATATATTTATTTAGAAATAATTAACAAATAAAATGATTTATTAATTATTTCTCGAGGATTAAGAATGGTGTGAAATTGAAATAATTATTAAATAATGATTTAACAATTATTCCAATAATGGAAATAAGGAATAATAAATAAATAGTGATTTATTTAATTATTCCTAGGAAATTTAGTCAAATGTGACAAGGAATAATTAGTTAAACAATAATTTAATAATTATTCCTAGAGAAAATTAAATAAATAACTATTTATTCGATTATTCTCTTGGTTTTTATTTTAATTAGAAAATAATTTAATAAAAATTCTTTGCTAAGTCATTTACCATGGTGAAAGTGATTTTACTATGGTAAAACTAATCCTACATGATGTATTTCTATCCACCTAGTTAGAAATGGCTAGGTGATCATTTTTTGGTGATAACATATTTTCCCCCAACGTATGAGTGTTAGAAGCAAATTGTATGCCCAAAATACGTTGTAGGTTACACTTCCACTAGACACCAAATGGGAGTCAGAGAGAGAGAGAGAGAGAGATAGTTGAAGCCATGTAAGGATGAAAAAAAATGGAGGGGGCGAGACCTACTAAACTGATAGAAGTCTCTTGTTACATGGGAGTACATGATCTCAAATGAGGCAGGGGAGGCATATCCATACCCACCAAGATAACTACGTACAAAGAATAATGATGAGTCCAACAATGTGGGACTAAGCTACAAAGTACATGATACATGATATGGTGGCATCAATGGGCCAAAAAATAATACAATGGATCCCATATACATAATGCACCTAAAAAAACATAGGCTAGGAATGAATACAATAACATTAGAGTACATGAGATATAATTCCCCTCAAGTTGTGGGTGCTGTAAGCGACAACAACCGAACCCATTACATATGCGGAACTACATCTGAGGCTAGATCAACATCTATAGATATCCAGGCATGTGGGGGTCTACTTGAAGGGTCACCCCCTTGTGAGGTTTGGAACATCTCACACACAATTGGGAATCATTGGGACAATCGTTTGGATCACATAACCATCAAGTGTATGATTCTCAAAGTTACGATAAGGAGTCAGCGTCGAGCACATGGGAAACAACCAAGGAAAAGGGCAATGATGATTCCCTTTGCTTGATTTGATGCATTTAACAAAGATAAAAGTTAAAATGACGGTACACTTCCCTCTGGACCACTCTTCTGGAGTGAATGTGTCAAGGTTGACAGAAGAGGGTCTGCGAGAGTTAAGGAAACAAGGAATCCTTAACAAAGGCATGAGGAATCATAATAAAGTGATGGACAGACTGACACTAGGGATGATGATGGAAGAAAATAATATGAGTGACATACTGATGACTTCCCTTGTCAGAGCATGATATGGATGGTTGACTTGGTAGCCACTGACTCGAGTCCGGAGGGGGTGATCAATGACTCAAACGTGGGTTTGGAAAAGATGGAGCAGTGGAGCTGGAGGTCAACTAGGAAGTGAATGGGATGGATGTGACACGAAGATGTATGGAACATTGAAACTGGACTCAAGAGAACTTGGAATAGACTCTATAAATATAGGGGTGACTCATCATGGATGCTCTCAACAAGGGTGACTTGATGATGCTGCCGCGTGGGGGAGGTCCGGAGGGGACCATAAAAACATGAGTAAATGATGGTTACTCATGAAGAAAATATACATGTGAGTCAACCATTGCAAAGGCAAAGTGGTGCTAGAGTACAGGTGGCTCAAATGAAGAATTTGATTTTAATAGGCGGAAAAGTGAGACCTCATGGAAAAAATGGCTTCTTGGTGAAGTGTCAAACTACGAAAAACATAGGGAGACCGATCATAGAACTCAGTGAGATATTTCTAACAGTGTTGACAATTTGTCAAATAGAGCTATGGTTTGTTTGCAATGGATGACAGAAAAACTAGGGTTTTCCTATAAAAGGGCTTGTTTCCCCAAAATACAATTCATTTACATAATGATCTGTGGAGAATTTGGACACGAGGAGAAGGCCCTAAATCTTGTGGAGATCCTAGCGAAAAAAACTTACCATCAGAATTAGGATTTGTAGGTTGGAGGTAGGTGGCCTAACCTTACTCATCATTTTTGGTGGATTAGACTTTCAGATTAGGGCTTCATTTCACTGTGGGGGACCCCTGCTCATCCTTAGAGTCGCAATGCATTTGTTGGGGCCTGTTGGTGCACTCTAGAACGTAGAAATTAGGCCCAAAAGTGTGTCCAACAAAATTTTAAGGGAAATGTTAGGCCCCTATACTACTAGTGTAACCCCTTATTGTTATTAGTACAACCCCCTTATTATATTATTGTACCCATGTAGTCCCCATATTTTTACTATTGTGCCCCATAGAAGCCCACTATTGTTATTATTGTGCCCTTACGTTATTATTGTTATGTCGGCTCTGATTGTATTATGACCCCTTAGACACCTATAAATACAAAGGAGGTCTTGTCATTTGTATCATCTAAGAATTATTCATTTGTGTAATGTAAAGGAGGTTTCCCATTCGAAGAGGCTTATTTGTAAGGCGTTGATCTATCTTTTCTATCTTTTTGTGAGCTGGTTTCATAACATTTGGTATCAGAGCTTTGGATTCTATGATTTCGTTGCTCCAAACAGGTCATCGTGTCATGTTTGCTATAGCTTTATTTTTGTGATGTTTCAGAAGCTAAAAATAAAACCCATTTGAGATGAAATCTCTCTCAACCTCGTGTTCAAATTTCAGAGCTTGTATCACTATATAGTCAGAGATATGATCTAAGGAAGTTATAGTTTTTGCAAGCTCTGGAATTTCATCTAAAATAGGTCATCATGGAATTGTCGCTATAACATTTTTGCTACGAAGTTTCAGAAGCTAAAACAAAAACCCATTTGAGAAGAAATCGTCTGAACCTCAGGTCCAAATTTGAGATCTTGTCTCGCTATATTTTCGGATATATGATTTGAGGAAGTTAGGGTTTTTGCAGACTCCTGAATTACATCTTAAACAGGTGACCTTGGGAAATCATCATAAATTTCTCTCTGATCATCAGATTGAAATTTCATAAGAAGTTACAGAAAGAGGACAGACTGTAGTCTTTTGTATGTATTTTTTAGATCCGAAGGTCAAAACAGTGACATGTGGCATGCCATACAAATTCGTTATTCTAAAAATGTGTATAATCAGGCCATCATGGGAGATTTTGCATAACTCTTTGTTGGAGAATCCAATTTCAATTAGACTGGTGGCATTGTAAAGAGGACGCAGACGACTACTGCAGGTCATGATTTTAGAACTGGAAGATCTGAAATTACAGAGTTAAATTCGTTTTAGTATCAAGCTCCTAAAATCAAGAAAAAGCGAGATGAGGAAGTTTGATGGCAAGGATTCGGTAAATTGGATACTACATATGGAGAAATCTTTTGATCTACATGGTGTACCACTATTACAAAAGGTATGTATTGCATATAAGTATTTATAACCAAATCAATTTTTATGGTATAAAGGGCTTTTTTCTCGTAAACCACTTGTCACGTGGTCAATTTTCATGGAGGAAATGATAGCACATTATGAGGATACAAAGAGAAACACCTTCTTTAGCCAATTGATAAATCTCAAAAAGAAGTGTTCAATGGCAGAGCACATTGAGGAATTTTAAAAATTGTGTATAAGGGAAAATTATATTCCATAGAAGCAGGGGATTGATATCTCCATGGGGACTTTAAAGGATAACATTCAACATGAGGTTCATCTTTGGGAACCTGATTCATTGGAGAAGGCATTTAGGTTGGAAAGAAAAGTGGAAAGAAAAATTATGGAAACAAGGAATTCTACCCCTCACAACTATATACATGGAAATGCTGTTTCTCCTAGCCTTCCACAACCTACAAGGGTGACACCACAACAATTGGAAGAAAAAGGAGAAAAAGGGCTTTGTTACAATTGTGATAGCAAATGCACTAAAGGTCATAAGTGTGCCGAGAAGAAATTATTTTACGTAGATTATGAAGAGGAGGAAAAAAAGGATCAAGAAACATCAAAAGAAGAGGATATACACCATGAACCAACCCCAGAGAAAGAAGAAATGAATCTGACCATATCTTGTAAAGCATTGGCAAGAATTACCACTCCTTAAACTCTCAAGATAGAAGCACATATCAGGAAGAAAAAGGTTCAAGAAGTGAAAGATCACATCGAGAAAGAAGAAATGAATCCAACCATATCTTGTAATTCATTGGCTGGAATTACCACTCCTCAAACTATCAAGATAGAAGGACATATAAAGGAGAAAAATGTTCAAGAAGTGAAAGATCACATCGAGCATCAAGAAATGAATCTGACCATATCTTGTAAAGCATTGGAAGAAATTACCACTCCTCAAAATCTAAAGATGGAAGGACATATCAAGAAGAAAAAGGTTCAAGTAGTGAAAGATCACATCGAGCATCAACAACAATTTCAACAACTTTTAAAGGATAACGCAACTTTGGTGCAAAATCGAATGAAACAACAGGTAGATCAACATTGCAGTGAAATATTTTTTGATGTAGGTGATTGGGTATTTTTATAGCTACATCTCAAGCAAGCTATTTATGAGAAGGAAATGTTGGCAATACTACATGCACTTAAGAAATGGCAACCTTAGCCAATGGGAAGACACTTCAAGGTAAAAATGGATCATGATAGTCTTAAATACTTCTTAGAAAAAATATTATCTTTAGAAGAACAAAAAAAATGGGTCAGAAATATGCTGGGTTATGACTTTGACATCAACTATAGAAAAGGGAAGCAAAATTTTGTTGCAGATGCACTCTCAAGAAAGGATGAGGACGTGGAAGCATTGTTTTGCGCGATTTCTATTATCCAACCAGCTTGGATAAATGAATCAAGGGATGAATGGAAGAAGGACGAAGAAGTGTGGCCAATCATTCAAAATTGCAAAAGATCCAAATTCAAACAATATTGTGAGAATTTGAATAGGAAGGAAAATTCATATTGGAACCTGGAGCAGTCACAGAAACAAGAACCCGACAACTACACAATTGATCAATTTCAGAGTAGCTCATCAAGTGGAAGAACTTACCCACTGAATATTCCACATGGGAGGGCAAATTTTTTATACAGAAGCATCAAGAACTACTCAAGCATTGAGGACAACACTTTTTGAAGGAGAGGGGCATGTTAGGCCCCTAAACTACTAGTGTAACCCCTTATTGTTATTAGTACAACCCCATTATTATATTGTTGTACCCATGTAGTCCCTATATTGTTACTATTGTGCCCCATAGAAGCCCACTATGTTATTATTGTGCCCTTACATTATTATTGTTATGTCGGCTCTAATTATATTATGATCCCTTAGACTCCTATATATAGAAAGGAGGTCTTGTCATTTGTATCATCCAAGAATAGTTCATTTGTGTAATGCAAAGGAGGTTTCCCCCTCGAAGAGGTTGAATTCTAAGGCGTTGATCTATATTTTCTATATTTTTGTGAGCTGGTTTCATATTGTGTTATAGTTGAGAGGATGGGCATGAATGTTGGTCTGAAGCTAAGTACTAGACATGCATGCCTTTGACTCTGGACAGACAAAACATAATGGTATTTTGTAGGTATGGTAGAGCTAAAGGTGACATGGTGAGAATGAGATTTGGAGCCCCTTCGTTCTGATATTCACGGGAACCAAGTAGTGAGAGGGGTGTTGGAACAATATGGTGTGTTGAAGTTCTTATAGAACCCTTTGATGAGGGTGGGTGAGCCCTTGCTATCAAGGATTGTTAGTTATTGAGACCCAGATTAGGAGGCTTTTGTAGTACAGGGGCATAGGATCAAGATCGCAATCCAAAACATATATATTTTGATAGGATTTCCTCCATTGGGGGTGGTAGGGGAGATACATCTCATGTTGCATTTTGGGAGGAATATATGTAAGTTTGTTGATCGTCATTGTGTACCAGGGAGTCATGCGAAGGGCATGACCATCTAGATCAGTGACTTAGAGAGGCTTTAGACACATGCTACATCCGTAGCAGTGTTGTGAATCTTGGGTAGTCATGCATTCCACCATACCACTAGGGGGAAGATGATGTTGGTGGAGAGTGCGTTGGAAGGGACCTACTATGCTTAGGCCCAGATGATGTTGTCGTCATTGAAACAACAATTGGCACTACGTAGATGGAGGATCAATGATAATTATTTGTTTGGGACAATATTATTCTCACTTTTATTTGAGAAGATCCTCATTATCTGAACTAATGTATAGATCTATGATGGGGGCCCACATGAGGCCAAGATGCGCTGTCAGGGGTAGCTACTATGAGGAGGTGGAGGAGGGGCAGTCAGACAATTGTTCTGACCTAAATTTTTGTCTCATTGGGACCAGATGCCAATGTACATAAATGACTATCCATATAGTGGCACGAACTATCAAGGGGATCCTGACTTACCACTTATGCCTGATGAGCGTGGGGTCTAGATGGTAAGTGCAAGTTGTTATATATTTGATGCATTTACATTTTAAGAAATCTATGTATGTGGTATTGATTTCTAAACTTTATAGTATGCAGATATAGCATTGGTTTGGCCAGTAGGATATGAGATACAGTGCCTGGGGCTCCAAATCGGGGTGGGGCCACATCACAACAGAGATTAGGTAGTGATGCTCTACTAGAGGATCTCCGGCGCATATTCGATGTGCTACTAACCGGGGTGAGAGAGTGTAGGTGGCATGAACTAGAAGTTCAGTATACATATGAGTGCACTAGTCTTCACTTAGAATGGTGAGGAATCACACGGCACATTTATATGGTCGGTCCAACAGTACAAGACCTACAGGCTGGTGGGATGGAACCATTGGCTCGAGAGCCTCAAGATGATAGTGAGTAGGCCTAGGGACATGTGGGTCTCCATTTTAGTTTTATGATAACATGCGAATGAGAATGTCGGATGTATTTAGAGTAGTGGACTGAGAACACTATATGATGATACATATTTATGATTATGCATATTTTTTTGATGATTGTGGTTCACCATTTGTTTAAGGATGTCTTCTTGGATATGCATGTGATAAATTCCAATCTAGAATGTTATTTGCAATGGTATATATTGATGTAGGAGCATAAGGCTTCAAGACAAATTCTTGGAATTATTCCAAAAATACAAAAAAATATTACAGGCAAAGGAGTGGGATCCTTTAGCCATCAATTTCCATGTTTTTCTAGTTAAGCATAGAGCTAGGCTGCTAGCATATAGGATTTGATCATGATGTAATAAATTTTAGTTAGTTAGTTGTAGTGGAGATTCTCGAGGAGAATGTCTTGTAGGACAGATAGTGTCAATGAATTTTAGCCTTTGAATGAGGATCTGGTTGTTAGGATGAACCAATACTTATGTAATTTTCACACTATTGTAAGAGGATTTTGACTGTTCAATAAATTTGGCTTTTCTGGAGCGAATCTAGTAAATTGGGGAAATTTTGTCTCCATGTATGTGAATAAGAAATTCCCTGTCAAATCTTGAAGGATAATCTCCTTCAAAACCTTTGTGTTTTGTTAGAAAATTATATATTACAGACAAGGATAATTTTAGGGGCGAATGTTCGCCCTTTGGCGAAATTAAGGGGTTTTAAATTTTTAGTGGGCAAATATTTTGTATCATAGTACATTTTTACAAATCACCTCAAATAGCCCACCTTATTTTAAGGGAGAGGGTAAAAAAGGTAAATTTAGCCCTTGAAATTAGGACTTACAACCTTCCATTCGCCCATTTTCAAGAATAGGTTTTATTTAAGTGAATCCTATGGGCCAAATACCATATTTATAAAAGAAGTATGGTAAATTAATAAAAATATAAATAAATGAGAGGTATGGTAAATAAATAAAACATTTTTTATATTTACTCCATAAGTCACCTTATATACATGTATGGTAAATAAATAAAACGTCTTTTTATACTTACTCAAAAGGTATGGTAAATAAATAAAAATATAAATAAACTAGACGTATCGTAAATAAATAAAACCTCTTTTTATATTTAGTCCATAGACCTCGTTCTATTTAGAAGGCTCAAGAAAGAGGTTTTATTTAAGTAAATCCTATGGGCCAAATACCATATTTGTAAAAGAGGTATGGTAAATTAATAAAAATAAATAAAACCTCTTTTTATATTTATTCCATAAACCTCGTTCTATTTAGAAGGCTCAAGAAAGAGGTTTTATTTAAGTAAATCCTATGGACCAAATACCATATTTGTAAAAGAGGTATGGTAAATTAATAAAAATATAAATAAACGAGAGGTATGGTAAACAAATAAAACATTTTTTTATATTTACTCCATAAGTCACCTTATATTTACGAACACTCAAAAAATGGGTTATATTTAGGTGAAACCTATGGCCAAAATACTATGGGACAAATACCATGGACTAGATTGTTATTAATACCATGCAAAAAACCATTATTAACCCTAATATTAGAATTAATAAAAATAAAAATGGCACATGGTATTGACCCATGGTATTCACCAAAATGGCACATGGTATTGACCCATGGTATTCACCAAAATGGCACATGGTATTGACCCATGGTATTCACCTGGAATGTAGCCTATTTAAATGGGGGAATTAAACCAGCATGTAGCCTATGCTAAGATTCACTAGGACTTTACAAAGTTTTATTATTTAGTGAAAGACTCGCCAAGATCTTACAAGATTTTATAATTGAGTAAAATATTCGCCATGCCTGGTGAGAGATTCGTCAAAAAATTATATATACATATTATATTATTGATAAAATCGCCTTCCATTTTTCCTATATACCATGGAGATTCGCCCATTTATTATATTTATAAATTTAGGGGGGTTCTTAAAATTTTCCCTGATTACAGAGCAATGGAACACATAAAATATTGCAGAAATATAAACACAGAAAATGCATAAAACAAGAGAGACACAGATATACGTGGTTCACCCAGTTTGGGCTACGTCCATGGAGAAACAACCAGTCCTTCTTTTTATATTATCCAGCAAATTGAAGAGATACAACCTATAGCAGATCCGCTGTAACACCCTCTTCGCTCTCAATCTCCTCTCTCTTCCTCACTCAGAATCCAAATATTCATAGACGCAATACAATTCCCTCATATATAGTGAGGGGTTGCCTTCTAGGGCAAAAAACCCTAAATTAAACATAATTTCTACCGTCAAATCATCCGCCTAATGGATGGCCCAGATTGACTAGAAATTACTAGACTTTTACAGGGCAATTTTACCTCTGTTTTTAGCCAGGGGGGATTAGTCCCCTGGACCCCCGCGGGGGGGACAAGTCCCCCCTGCACCCCCCTGCATGGAGGGGTGTACAATCTTCCTGGGGTATACATCCGGATGGAACTTTTGAATACAGAAGATAATCAAGCTCCACACCCAACATGTTTATTGTGAAATTCAAAGCTTATTGGGTGTTCTGTGAGATTGAATGGAATTGTATTGACAGTGTCAATTTCTGTGTTTTTTAATTGTGGTTCTCATGAGTTCTGAGTGTGTTGAGCAGGGATTGTGAATTTCCGAAAACCTTGGCACTGTGTGGAGTGTGAATTTCTGAAGTCTCTCGTCGTTGTGAAAACCCTGTGAGAATCCTGGTGGTCCTCGATCTTGAAGCTCTAAGATTCGTTTTTATCTGTTGGCTTATGAAGCGGATGGTTGAGATCAGTGGAGGAAGACCAAGGACACAAGGGCATGAAGATTGATTTTGGACCGTTAGATCTCATTTGAGATAGATCTATGGTGTTTGGGTGAGGAAGTTACTTGATAGTTAACGAGTAGAAGCGGGTTGGAGGAACCCACAAGTGGATTTCGGGTGGAGGAAAGGCTGTAAATGGTAATTCCCTGTTGCTTCCTATTCCAAACACACAATGACAAGTAACAGTGAGGTGAGAGAGGGAAACCACTTTTCGGCGGATTTGGAGTGCGCAAGTTAAACGGCCGAGATATGTGTGAGCCGTTAGATCTGGTGGAGCGGGATCGATGGTTTATAAACGAGGAGCGAGTTTCAAAGTCGGGAAGTGATGTGACCGTTGGATCTTAAATAGGTCAATGGTGGAGAAGTGCCGACGAATATTTAGAAAGGCAGATTTCAAACTTTACTGAATGGTGGTTTGTGTTACCGTCGAGTCCATATTAGTGGAAGTTAGCGGAACTCTGCGACTTTTGGAGGGGTCTGCTAGCTTGGCGGAAGCTCAAAAGTTGTCAGTGGATGACAGAGAGTCCATTGGACCAACAATTACACCTGCAAATAGAGGTAGAAGACATAGTCTCACAATTTAGGAGATTAACACTCCTAACTGTACCCAGACCGCCACCATTAGTGGTATCAAAGCAATCTGATGACACTGAATTGAATCTCAGAGGCAGGAGAAGGAATTCCAATATGGCTTTTAGAGTTGGAAGAGGACGAGGATGTGGTAGAAGAGGAATACCAATTGAAAATGCTGAGGTGATGGAAGCTATGCAACAGATGCAAGCTAGATTAGAAGTATCAACAACAAGGAGAAATATAGATGATGGAGATGTTAGTGAGCCTAAGGTTGAAACTGAAGAAGAGGAGGAAACTATAGTAGTTACTACTAAGATGAGATTCTTCCAATCAGTGTTGATATCCGCAGCTAGGCAAAAAACTGAGGTTTCAATATATGCAAGAGGATTAAATCCAGAAGAATTGATAGACTGGATTAATGACATGGAAAAATTCTTTGATTATGAAGAAACAAGAGATAAGAAGAAAGTAAAGTTTGTTGTCACCAAGCTAAAAGGACATGCAACACTTTGGTGGGATGGAGTGCAGGCAGAAAGAAACAGTCTTGGCAAACAACCAATCAAAAATTGGAATAGGATGGTAACAAAGCTAAGAGGTAAGTTTTTACCAAGTAATTATCACCAAACCTTGTTCAGACAGATGCATAGCCTTAGACAGAGGTCTATGACAATGAGAGAATATACAGAGGAATTCTATAAGGTAAGTATAAGAGCTGGACAAACTTAGGATACAGATGAGAAGGTGGCTAGATATGTGAGTGGTCTTAGGATGGACATTCAAGATGAGATAAGTATACTGTCTCCTAAAATAGTAGAAGAAGCTTATCAGATGGTACTGAAAGCTAAATAAAAACTCATGAGGAATCAGTCTGCCAGAGGAAGAGGTACTTTTCATGGAAAATGAAGTCAAGGTGGTAGAGGAAGACCTAAAACACCTAGAGATGGATCTAGCAGCAACTCAAACCAGCATGCAACCACAGGAGGTGATGCAGGTGGCAGAGGGAGTTTTTCCATAGGAAGAGGAGGTAGAGGAAGAGGAAGAGAATTTAGATGTTATAAGTGTGACAAGCTGGGACACAGAGCTTTTGAGTGCCCAGAGAATGAAGGAACAAGTCAAAGGAATGTAATTTTTTCTCAAGTTGAGGAAGAAGCAGCAGCAGTGATAGAGGAAGAAAATGTACCAGAGAGAGGAGAATCTTCGGTAGTCAAAAAAGTTTTACTCAAGCCAGCAAAGGAGATACTTGAGCCATCACAAAGGAAGACTTTGTTTAGAACAATGTGTAAGGTTCGAGGGAAATGTTGTCAGATGATCATTAACAGTGGCAGCACTGATAATTTGGTCTCTATAGAAGTGGTAGAGAAATTGAAGTTGAAGACAATGAGACATCCAATACCTTACTAGGTGTCATGGTTACAAAAGGGACATCAGTTGTTAGTGAATGAAAAGTGTGAAGTGGAGTTGCAGTTGGGAAAATATAAGGATAAAATTGTATGTGATGTGATGCCTATGGATGTGTGTCACATATTTCTTGGGAGACCTTGGCAATATGATAGAGGAGCTATGCATGATGGGAAAAGAAACACCTACAAGTTTGGTAAAGATGGTGTCAATCATACATTGCTACCTATGAAAGAAGAGGATGCATTAGGAAAGAAGACTAATCCAAAAGCTCTATAACTATGAGGAAAGGAATTCTTACAGCGGATTGAAGAAAATGAGGTAAATTTTGTTGTAATTTGAAAGCCCGAGGTAATAATGACTTCTACTAAAGTTTCTGATTTACCCATTGAAATTCAAGAAATGTTGGACAACTATTGTGATATCATTGTTGATGACCTGCCTAATGAGTTACCACCCATTAGAAGGATTAGTCATCATATAGATTTGATTCCAGGAGAAAATCTACCAAACAAAGCAGCTTACAGGATGACTCCCACAAAAAATGAAGAGGTTAGAAAGCAGGTTCAGGAACTGATTGACAAAAGATTGATTAGAGAGAGTTTGAGTCCTTGTGTTGTACCAATAGTGTTGAGTCCAAAGAAAGATGGAGGCTAGATAATGTGTACTGATTCAAGAGCCATCAATAAAATCACAATCAGATATAGATTGCCTTTACCTAGAATTGAAGATTTGATGGATTGTTTGAGTGGAGCAAAGTATTTTACAAAACTAGATCTTAAGAGTGGGTATCATCAGATAAGGATAAGAGAAGGGGATGAGTGGAAGACTACTTTTAAGACAAATGAAGGATTGTATGAATGGAGAGTAATGCCTTTTTGGTTTTCAAATGCATGAAGTACATTTATGAGACTCATGAATGAAGTTCTTAAAGAGTTTATTAGTAAATTTGTAATAGTATATCTAGACGATATATTAGTTTACAACAGGTCTAAGTAGGAGCACATGAGACATCAGAATTATGTCATACAAAGGTTATAGAAAGAGAAATTATTGCTGAATTTGAAGAAATGTTCATTCATGAAAGAGGAATTAGTGTTTTTGGGTTTTGTTATTTCTGTTGATGGGTTGAAGATGGATCCAGAGAATATCAAGGAAATCATGGACTGGCCTTCACCTAAAAGTATCTTTGAGGAAAGAAGTTTTCTTTATAGGAAATTCATAAAGAATTTTAGTAAGATGAATGCTCCTATTTTTGAGACTATAAAGAAGGATAAGAAACCATTTAGATGGATTGCTGAAGCAGACAAGAACTTTCAGCTGTTGAATAAGAAGATCACTAAAAAACCTATTTTGATTCTACCTAATTTTAGTAAACATTTCAAAGTGAAATGTGATGCCAGTGGAGAAGCTATTGGAGGTTTTTTAAGTCAGGAAGACATACTTATAGCTTATTTTAGTTAAAAGCTAAATGATTCAAAGAAGAAGTATTCTTCTTATGATAAAGAGTTTTATGCAGTTGTGCAGTCATTGAAGAAGTGGAGCTATTATCTAATGTCAAAAGAGTTCATACTTTATTCAGATAACCATGCATTGCAGTATATTATGCAATAGCCAAAGCTTAACCAGAAACATGCCAAATGGGTAGAGTATCTTCAGGGCTTCAATTTTGTCTTAAAGCATATAAATGGCCAATCAAACAAAAATGCAGATTCTTTAAGTAGGAGAAATACATTATTTCAAGAGAGTAAAATTCAAGTGTTGGGTTTTGATTTTCTTAAAGAATTGTATGAGACAGATTTAGATTTTAAAGAGGCATTTGAAGATTGTAAGAATCTTGCTTTGATGGATAGGAATAAATGGTTGGATTATTTCTTACAAGATGGACTGTTGTTTAAGAGAAATCAACTGTGCATAGCAAATTGTTCTATGAGGGAGAATTTAATCAAAGAGAAACATAGTGGTGGACTTGCAGGACATTTTGGTATAGATAAGACTTATGAGCAGTGGAAAAGATTTTATTTCTGGCCAAAAATGAGATCTGAAGTGGAAAAGTATGTGAAAGCTTGTAAAGTCTGTCAATATGTAAAGGGAAGAAGCCAAAACACAAGTTTGTATGTTCCATTACCAATTCCAGATAGGCCTTGGGATATGGTAAGTATGGATTTTGTTTTGGGCTTACCAAAGACTCAAAGAGGAAATGATTCAATTTTTGTTGTAGTGGACAGATTTTCAAAAATGGCACATTTTATTCCATGTTATAAAACTAGTGATGCTACTCACATTGCTAATTTGTTTTTCAAGGAGATTGTAAGATTGCATGGGTTGCCTAAGAGTATTGTCTCAGATAGGGATTCCAAATTTGTTGGACATTTTTGGAGGACACTATGGAAGAAGTTGGGAACTAAACTGAGTTTCAGTTCTGCCTATCATCCACAGACCGATGGACAGTTTGAAGTTGTGAACATGAGTTTGGGTAATCTTTTAAGGAGTCTTATTGGAGAAAATCCAAAGCAGTGGAATCAATTATTGGCACAGGTTGAATATGCATATAATGACTCACCCAACAGAAGTACAGGACCGAGTCCATTCCATATAGTTTATGGAATGCATCCAAGAGGAGTGTTTGAGTTAAGAAACTTGGGAAAAGATGAGATGAGAAGTGTAGAGGGAGAAGATTTTGCTTCAGAAATACAAGTAATACATGAATAGGTGAAACAACAGCTGTAGGATAGCAACATCAAGTACAAAAACAGAGTAGACATGAGAAGAAGAGAAGTGAATTTTGAAGTTGGAGATTTGGTTGTAGCACACCTAAGGAAGGAAATATTTCCAAAGAGGGAGTATAACAAATTGAAGTTCAAGAAAATTGAACCATGCAGAGTATTGAGGAAATTTTCTACAAATGCATATGAAATTGAATTACCCATGATGTTGGAATATCTCCAATTTTCAATGTTGTTGATTTGTACAAGTATGAAGGTGAAATTGCAGATGATATAGAAGAAGACGGAGAGACACTGGAGATTGACTGGGTAAAATAGCTACCTACAACAAAGGAATTGCAGCTAGAAAGGGTTTTGAACAAGAAAGTGTTCAAGAAAACTAGAGGACAAGATTACTTTCAGTATTTGGTAAAATGGAAGGATAAACCAATCGTTTAAGCTACTTGGATAACATAAACATGCTACAGAAATTAGGCAGTTCTGTGGAAGAGCTCATGGATAGGAGCCCATGAAGAATTTTGTCCTCAAGAGTTTGAAGCAGGAGCATAAGGCTTGAAGACAAATTCAAGGAATTATTCCAAAAATACAAAAAAATATTACAGGCAAAGGAGTGGGATCCTTTAGCCATCAATTTCCATGTTTCTCTAGTTAAGCCTAGAGCTAGCATATAGAATTTGATCATGATGTAATAAATTTTAGTTAGTTAGTCATAGTGGAGATTCTGGAGGAGAATGTCTCGTAGGACAGATAGGGTCAATGAATTTTAGCCTTTGAATTAGGATCTGGTTGTTAGGATGGACCAATAATTATGTAATTTTCACACTATTGTAAGAGGATTTTGACTGTTGAAGAAATTTGGATTTCCTGGAGCGAATCCAGTAAATTGGGGAAATTTAGTCTCTGTGTATGTGAATGAGAAATTCCCTATCAAATCCTGAAGGATAATCTCCTTCGAAACCTCTGTGTTTATTGTGAAATTCGAAGCTTATTGGGTGTTCTGTGAGATTGAATGGAATTGTGCTGGCTGTGTCAATTTTTATGTTTTTTAACTGTGGTTCTCGTGAGTTCTGAGTGTGTTGAGTGGGGATTGTGAATTTCCGAAAACCTTGGCATTATGTGGAGTGTGAATTTCTGAAGTCTCTCGTCGTTGTGAAAACCCTGTGAGAATCCTAGTGGTCCTCAGTCTCGAAGCTCTAAGCTTCGTTTTTATCTGTCGGCTCCTGGAGTAGATGGTTGAGATCAGTGGAGGAAGACCAAGGACGTAGGGGTGTGAAGATTGGTTTTCGACCATTATATCTCAGTTGAGATAGATCTATGGTGTTTGGGCGAGGAAGTTACTTGACAGTTAACGAGTAGAAGCTGGTTGGAGGAACCCACAAGTGGATTTCGGGTGGAGGAAAGGTCGTAAATGGTAATTCCCAATTGGCTCCGATTCCAAACACACAGTGATAGGTAACAATGAGGTGAGAGAGGGAAACCACTTTTCAGCGGATTTGGAGTGCACAAGTTAACCGGCCGAGATACGTGTGAGCCGTTAAATCTGGTGGAGCGGGATCAACGGTTGACAGACGAGGAGCGAGTTTCAAAGTCAGGAAGTGATGTGACCGTTGGATCTTGAATAGGTCAACAGTTGAGAAGTGTCGACGAATCTTTAGAAAGGCGGATTTCAAACTTTAACGAATAGTGGTTTGTGTTACCATCGGGTCCTGATTAGTGGAAGTTTAGCGGAACTCTACGACTTTTGGAGGGGTCTGCTAGCTTAGCGGAAGCTCAAAAGTTGTCAGTGGATGACAGAGAGTCCATTGGACCAACAATTACACCTGCAAATAGAGGTAGAAGACATAGTCTCACAACTTTGGAGATTAACACTCCTACCTGTACCTAGACCGCCACCATCTACATGGTGATTTTGGGCTCTACGAACATGATTGAATGTAATGGATTCAAATTCATGTGCCAAAAGCTTAACTCGTAGATATTTTCTAAATAGGATAGGATTATGCACATGATAAAAATTGCTCAATTGCATGACAAGTAGTAAGGAATCAAGACAAACATGAAAGTGAAGGATGTGACGATCAAGGGAATCGACTAACAAACCTATCATAACATCATATTCGTCTTGGTTATTAGTGGCAAATCCAGTGCAAATGTCATTGGAGTGGACTAACGAATACAAGGTGGTGAAAATGGCCCAAGTTGCTGATGCTATTCCTGGTAAAGCAACTCGCACCATCGGCATAATCGATATAGGGTGTGGATGATGGATCCATCTAAAAGGAACAAGAAGACATTGTGTAAGAAGGTGGGGAATGGAAACTAACTAAATGCAGGAAGAAAGAAAGATATAGATGCATTTCAATGGGAAATGTTATGGGTAAAATTCTTGAGGTTGAGTGCATTTTGAGGATTGGGAAGGATTTATCCTTTCCAACCATCTAAGAGGTATGCCCCTTTGCCCAAACACTTAAAGATGATTTAAGGTTCTAGCCATAATGGCTCAAACTTTTCGTGTCCCATGAAATCATGAGCTTGGTCATAAACAAGAACAAGGTCACCTTCACGGGAGGTACGAGGGTGGAATTTGGGGCCATACTGAGATTTGGTGCACTTTTTTGCTGCTTCAATGGTTTGAAATGCAACATGGCGGTCTTCATTGGCATGCTCCAGCATGATAAGTTGTTGTTCTAAAGGTTGGGTATGTGGGAGGAGTTTGACGCAAGGTGAAGGGAAGGGATTTCTCACTTGATTGGTAAGATTTCCTCCTCTCTAAAAACAAGGTGGAAAGGAGTGAACCCGGTGGAGGTCTTGACAAAATTTCTATAGGCCCACAAAGCATGGAAGAGAATTGAATTCCCGTTGGTCTTGTGTTTATTGACCATCCATTGAAGCATAGTCTTAAGGATTTTGTTGACAAATTCAACTTGGCCATTGCCTTGGGGCTAATAAGATGACGAATATTAGCTCATGCCATATATCATCTTCAAATTTTTGGCCATGGTTGGAGGCCAATTGTTTCGGAACCCCAAATCAAGTGATAACAAGGTTAAAGAAGAAGAGGGTTTTAGTAGCCGCATGTTATTGAACATTGGCATAGCTTCAACCTATTTGGTAAAATAGTCGATGACCACAATAATATACTTGTGATTATTAGTTGATGGGGTTCGACACTCCATAAACTAAATAGCCCATTTATAGAAAGGAAACATTACGATGATGGGATGGAGGGGAGCAGGTGGAGCTCATGCCTTAGGGGAAAATAACTGGAAATTGGGACAGTGTTTGAATGCCTCAATACAATATCTAAAGAGAGAAAGAAAAAATTACCTGGCACGCATTATTTTAAGGGAAATGGCCATCCTAGATAGGTGACAACCACAAGCACCACCGTGGAAGGAACATTGGTGCGATAATTATGGAGGATAGTATCGACATTACGACGATAAAGATCATCACCGATGAGGAGGTAGTGAGGGGCTTGCTGTCGAATATGTTGTCTATCATCACAAGTTATGTGGGGGTGAATTTTTGGGTTCGTAGGTAGGTAAGGATGTCATCATACTACGGATCATATGAGGTAATAGTGAATACATGTTCTTCTAGAAGATCATCGTTTACGGAGGATCAATTGCACTAGTGGGAAATTCAAAAATGAGTTCAACAAGGGCTAAACCTTTCTTACTCTTGGGTTTGACGAATTCAAGATCGAATTCTTGAAGGATAACGATGCATTGGGCGTACTTCCCGTTAATGATCCTTTAACTCAATAGAAAATCCATGGGGTTGGAATTGGTCACAGATTTGGTGGTACGCGTAAGGATATAATGACGAAGCTTTTGAACATAGAACACAACATCCAGTGCCAAATTTTCCTCGTGTGAATAGGACACAAGGGGGGCATTAAGGTTCTTACTGACATGATATATAACAAGCTCATTCCCTACATAATATTCTTGTATTGTGACCCTGATGACCGAATAGGTGGATGCAAAGTTGTACAAGATGACATCCTTTCAAAGTTACATGGACTAATCAAGGGAGTAGAAGTGAGAGCATGTTTAAGGGCATAAAAATATTTTTTTATCTTGGTCATCCCAAATAAATTGAATGTTAGATCGAAGGAGTCTAAGAAACCCATGCCTCATGGTGGCATAGTCAGGAAAAAACCTACGAAGAAAGTTAGCTTTTCTTTGGAGGATTTGTAACTGGTGAAGCGTATGAGGAGGAGGAATTTTGAGATTAGCTTGAACTTTGTGAGGGTCAAGAGTGATACCATCTTTGGACACAATGATGCCCAAAATTCAGTCAGCAGGAACACAAAAGACACACTTAAGGGAGTGGAGGAGAATGTTATACTTGCGACATCAAAGAAAAATGGTACGCAAATCATGAAGGTGTTGTGACCGAAATTTGGAATGAATGGTGAGATCCTTTAGATATCCAAGGATAATATGAGCCAATTCATGAAAAAAGTAGGATATGGCATGCTGAAAAGTATCCCCAGCATTCTTTAAACCGAAAGGCATGACCTTATAAGCAAAAGTTCCCCAAGGACTAGTGAAGGTAGTTTTAAAATGATTGGCATAATGGATACATAACTAGTTGTATCTAGAGAATCCATCCATAAAGAATATAACCTCATGCCTCACACACTCATCAATGAGCTAGTCTATGAAGGGTGTGGGAAAGTTTTCTTTTAGACAATCTTTGTTTAGATCATGGAAGTATGTGTAGACATGAATGGTGCCTTGTTTCTTGAGAATGGGAACAAGATTGGACACCGACGTGGTGTATTCAATGAGATAGATGAAACCATCCTGCTTGAGCTTATCGATTTCAAGTTTTATAACTTCGCGTTTGGAAAGATGGATAGGCCTTTGTTTTTGGCGGACAAGGATGGCATCAAGCCAAGTGTCGATGTAATGTTCAACAATGGAGGGATCAAGTTTGGGAATTTTAGAATAAGACTAGGAGAAAACATCATGAAATTCTTGAATAACTTGGTGTAAGCATCAATTTCTTTCGGGGTGCATTGCTCCCCCAAGATGATATTCTCTTCGGTCCCTGGTTTATTCGAAATGTTAATTTTGATGGTAGGGGGAATGTTAGTCATGTTTCCCTCTTCAGAATCATCTGGTGCAGGAATGGGATTTCTAAACTAATGGACTTCCCCATGAATGAATTCTTCGAGCTCCACAACATATTGGTCATTGGTTTATTGTGGAAGGAAGTACACACGATGGTGCATATTATCCCAAGGATAATCAATGTTGGTCATGGCTTCCATGATGTATTCATCATAATCGAAGATGGGAGGACTGGAGGAAGAGAGACCACATGATGAAGAAGAGCTACTTGAGACATCTTCATGAGAGGCAAGGTTCACATACGCATCGTCAAGGTTGGGAGACATATGAATAGTAGATGGAATATCTATCAATGTTGAGACCGAAGTTTTCATTGAAGAAGGTTAAATAGAATCACAATAGGAGACATCAAGTGAGTTCCAATGCATCAATCTCATGGATGACGACATGTAGATAATGGTAACAATACTATCTATCATCTCGACATCAGGGGAGGGATCGAAATGGGTGGTTGAGAGACCTCCTATCCACTGTAGGAGTGGGACAAAAATCCGCAGGTAGAGAGGTGGATTTACTATGAGCAGCCTGTAATTTGTGAAGCACTTGAAGTTTATTAAGAAAATCTTTGAGACAGGGACAACAATGAGAATAGTGGCCATAATTATCACACAAATCATAGGGGTCATTCTTGTGTAACGATCTATTCTTCTTAGTTGAATTAGGTAAGGTGACATAGACCTTAGGAATGTTAGAATCAGGGAAGGTATAAGAAACAACATTCTTGACATGAGGGAGTTGAGGAAAATTATTGGTGGCATCGCCAAAAGAATCACACAAATCACATGGAGGAATATGCTTCGGTGGCTTAGAAGGAACTGGAGTTGTTGGGGGTGCCTTGTCTTTGGTTCCGTTTTTCTGGATTTTCCCCCCCTTGAAAAATGATTTCACAATAGGGGTAGGTTCCTATTGAGGTTGTTGTGGAACTAAAGCAAAGGCAGGGGTAGGAACAATGGGTTGGACCAGGGTCAAAGCAGTGTAAGGTTTTGGTTGATTTGGGGGAGTGTTTGCAGGAGGATCGATGTACCAGACTGGGATCGCAAGGTAATGTTAGGAAAACTCAACCTGTTCATGACAGGTGAAGAATAAACTCCATGGGTTGGAAATAAGAACGATATCTTACCAAAAGGATAATTTCCTAGAGGAACTACTCCAAGATGGTTAAGGCATAGGGGAATGGTTCTAGGTGTAAATGGATTAGAAGAGATACTAGTAGAAGGAAATGATCCTTGAGGAGTAGTATCGGAAGGATAGGTTGAGTTAGGTATAGTAGGTTGCAAAAGTGCTCACTACTATGAAGGCATACGAGACCATTTGTGGGTGGCCCGTGATGCTTGGAGCATGCAAACACTAGATGAGCTAGGCTCATAAGGAGTAGATGGTGGACCATAATAAGCACCAAGGAAAGTGGAATCTTTGTAGACTCTAGGAGATACATTGGTGGGGGGCGAGATAGTCTTATTTTTAGTAACATATGAGATGTTAGACTGAGGTGAAGTATGAGATTTGGGATCATAGTATGTCAACTGATCGATGGTGATGATCTTTCCATTATGGGGAAATCACATCTTACGGTGAACTGTAGATGTGACAATTGACATATCATATGTATAACAATGACCCAAAAGGATGTTATATTCTAAGGGAACATCAATCACTTCAATGTCAATAGAGACAGTCTTGTCAACAATAGTGATTGGATAGTTGCCATATAAGCTAAGGGGTTGTGAGGGATGATCATCCCAAGCACGGAGAGTGATGGTGGATGGGGATAGGGATAGGGAACCAAATCACTTTCAAACACTAGCAGTCATCACATAGGTGGAGGCACCTTCATCTATGATACACCACTGAAAAGTAGCGTTTCTTATGGAGACTAGTATTTGAAATGCAAAGGATGAAGGTAGGGGAGGATTTTCTGACTTGTCAACATGGAAAACAATCATATTATTATCTTGGGGATCCACAACACCTAAAGTAGAGAGTAGAGGTTTCCTTTGGGATGGGGATGTTTGGAGAACTTCCAATTTTGACATGGAAGTAGGAGGTTGCGCCAAGTCATCTACTATGCTATAGGTATGGGCGGCTTTAGCAGAAGCAACATTTCAACATAGTGGACATTTAGGGATCTTGGCAATAACCTATACCTTAGGTGGAGGGATCTGTAAGGTACCATTTGATGATGAAATAGGCTCATTGGAAACTTGAGGTTGAGACTTAGTCACTGACTTAGTGGGTGGCTTGTCATATTGGCGCGATCAAGTCTGGACGTTGACTTGCTCATTATTGACCTCATCAGAATTTAGCATAAGAATCTAGTAATCATGGTGACCAGATGGTAGATCTGGCGGAGCTTCCTAACCTAGTGTAGGCTGGGCATAAATATATCCTTGGTGAGTAAAAGGAATAGTAAGCACAACTAGTTAAGATGAAGCAGGAGGGGGAGGAGGAACGATGGGTTGTGATCCTTGAGAATAAGGTTCTTGAGCTTCCCATACTTGATGCATATGAGGTAAAAGGGGACATTCATGAGTATAATGCCCATATATTCACAACAAGCACAAGGTTTTTTCATATGGAGATCCTTGTTTTTCTGGGGTTGTCCACCCTATTGCTGGGTTGTGGGATTACGCTGAGGACCTTAAGGTGCATTCAGTAATGGGCCCTTGCTACCTTGATTACCTTGAGATTGTTGGTCCCGATTACCTTTCACCTTGTTCCTTTTCTTGGGGTTAGGGGGGTTAGGTCCACTCAACTGAGCATACACATGTCCTTGTGGAGGAGGTTTTTGTTGTGTCAGAGGGGAAGCAGGCATGGGGGGCTAGGGTGCTAGTGTCAGAGGGGCCTAGATAAGAGTTTCCATGTGGAGGATTGGAGGAGGGAATGGTCCCTCCCTAAGGTGGGCAATAACTCATCAGAGGTGGTGCATATGGTTGAGGGTGTGAAATGGTTCCAACTATGCCATCTACGGCATGAGATGCCCCCAGTGCATTAGCATCACCAGGATGAGGTAGATCGGGGATGAGAGTGTACACGTAACTTGAAGTGGGCATAAATCAAATCAAATTTTAAGGCTAGTTGGAGCGCATCTTCCTCGGACTGGGGGAAGTGTGATGTGGCATATTTAGCAATGGGGAACAAAAGCAATCTAAGTAACCAATATATATAGACTCAGTCTTCAAATTCAGGAGCTCGACAGATTCTCCTCTTTCTACACAATTCTTAAACATGGTCGGATAGGTGAGTGGGAGAAGTTAAAAAAAAAGTCAATAGTTTGATACAAGTGTCATAATGGAGAGGTAACTAGAAATAGGCAAGAAAAGCTTTGGAAAGAGTTACAAAAGTGGAATGAGTGGCTCTGGGTTGATCGACATACCACTTAGTAGCATCTCCACTGGTAAGCCTGCATTGGAATAGAAGATGGACGAAATCTTCAGTGATAGAATTTGATGAACACCACATGTGGAATGAGTGAACATGATTAGTGGGATCTTCTTTAGGACTACCTTCAAACTTTGTGATGTCTGAAGGGAGTTTAGTAGGCATAGTTGGCCAAGTGGGATCATGGAGAAGAGAATCGTTGATGAGCTGGCTGAAATTAGGGAGACTCAAACCATCCATAAAAGGAAGAAATTAAGGAGGAGTGACCACACCGGTGGGGGTTCTGTTGGTGGGGTTACCCTGGTTGGTACCTGGGTTTCCTGCACCCATGTTGGTTCTTCACATGGTGGTGGTACAGGGTTTAGAAGACGCGGAATCAAAGGAATACATGGAACATTTAGTAAAATCAGAATCATAATGATGACTCGATGAAGGACTGGGAGGATGAACTCTAACTTGATAGGTATGAGTAATATTTCTAAACGGGAACTAAGGGTGAAGACCTCAAAGGCTCTACGACAATCACCTAAGGGGTGCAATGATGACTCTAAGGACAAAAGGGTGATGATAGGAATAAAAGAGCAACAAATAGAAACCAAACACCTAGTGTAGTGGTGTCAATTGTCAACTAACTATATTAATGATGTTACTCTAATACAAGCAAACATGTCCTATCAAATAAAAATACCTTTAGCCTATAGGTGGTTTAAATCCTCAAACAATCCTAAATTTATTGTTTCAAATGGCCGTCCAAAGAACTTCTTATTTGAAGAAATCTCATCCCCACAAGTAGAGGTGTCTAGAAAAAGGTATGGTAGAGAAACAATTACTTCCCACAACCAATCCTATAAGGTGTTTTCCTAGGATTGGTCATTATTATTACCTTAGTCCCACAGGGGTGGTCGAGTATTGAGCTTATTTGTAGTCATCCAATGCATAAGATTCCCTTCCATGCGTTGGGTAGCCCCGAGGAGAACCTCTCGCATGATGATCTAGCCTAACCTGCTCTGAATTGGGTTTCTGATGCACTTCAGCTTTGGACCATGGGATGGTGAAGGATTTTAAGCTCCCTAATATGTTAACTTCTATGTCTCAATGAAATCGATCTGTGTGTGTTATTGGAAGCTTATCTCGCTGATCCTACACCTACACTACAAATATTATTTGGCCCTGGTGTTCAAGTGGGCTTAATCTATGTGTGTTGAGTTATTAAGGTGTCATGTTTCAAGTCTTGGATTGGTGGTGTTAACCAAGCTCACGTTCTCTTAGGGTGTGAGTGTGTGAAAATAATGTGTCAAGTGGATGATTTAATAGATTTGTTTGATGATGCCATGTGCTGTTGAAAATAAAGTGCTGAAATACTATAAATAAATATGAAAATGATAGAAAATAAATAGTCAATCAAGCACACAAAGCCCCACCCACAAAGACTACCAGGCAGTTAAGAAAGAGAGGGAAAACAATCTACTCAAAGAAATAAAAATTCCTAAAATACCTAATGTCAAAGGAACTAAGATCTAGAGGCATTAATTAGTTATAAATGGTGCATACAAATAGAAAAAATCAAAGGTGAAAAATGTTGCAAAGGATAGATGTGAAGCTCTAAAACCTCGGATGCTCAAGGGATCCTAAGGTGGGAAAGTAAAAACCCAAACTCTAAAGGGATAAAAGGTAAAATAAACCTATCCAAAAGTGTTGAAAAGTAATGGATCATACTATGAAAATCAGTGGTTGAAAATGCTGAAACCCTAGACTCATCATTCAGCTAATCTCTTCCTAACAATGTGGAGGTGTACTCTAAACCCTAGGGGGCCTTTTCCTTCCTCAAACAAAGAAAATAAGAGAATTTATACCTAGGGGAGACTGGAAATAGAGGTGAAGTACCCTTCCCAGTCCGGAGATAACACTCTTAGCAAATATAAAATAAATATGAAAATTTTCCAGAAATTCCAAAACGCAGGTCCTGACCTCGAATAGTGGAAAACATTGTTTTTGGGCCAAATAGTGCACTTTGGAACGCATATTTGGGACCGAAAAGTGTGTTTTTCTCTCGAGACTCTCAATCGACAGATCTCATACATATTTTTCCGTTTCCTACACCGCTGGTACCTATAACATGTGGAAAGAACCAGAAAAACACCAGAATCTGAAAATTTTACAAAAGAGGAAATAATACTATAATTAGAAATTGAGAGGCTAAAAATAGTTGTTATTACACCAACAAAGTCGCCATTTTCTAGTGTGAAATTTTTTGGAAGGTGTACCAAAAACACTTCACTTAAGTCACTAGGTGACAATTGAACCTAACAACAATTTGTGGCTACTTCAGATCTGCAATAAAAAGTGGAAAATCCTACAACAAAATTAACCTATATGATCCAAAACAACAAACAACAATATAGATATTGAATGTAATAACCCAAATGGAATGACTTTAAGATGAATAAATTCTTTTATTAATGACACCTGGTGAAGGAGATCTATAAAAGGGTCTGCAAATCCCCCTTCGTGGGATGGGTCTTTTAATGTCCTTGATGCTTTAGTAACCGATCATCAACCGATTTTCTCTCTCAATATGTAAAAAACCCAAACAATGTGAATAACTCAAATGGGAGCTCAAAAGAAAAACAATGATAATGGTGACGATGATAAGATCATGGTGAAGAATGAATGAAAAACCCTTCTATTTATAACAAAGTATTGAGTTAATCTAAAAAATGGAGAATAATAAAATAATACTGACCAAATCAAGATATAACTGCTAGGAATACTTTATTATATTTATTGGAGAGGGAAAATATATTTAAAATGGTTAAATATATTTATTTAGAAATAATTAAAAAATAAAATGATATTTTAATTATTTCATGAGGATTAAGAATGGTGTTACTTGAAAAAATTATTAAATAGTGATTTAACAATTTTTCCAATAATGGAAATAAGGAATAATAAATAAATAGTGATTTATTTAATTATTCCTAGGAAATTTAGTCAAATGTGATAAGGAATAATTAGTTAAACAATGATTTAATAATTATTCCTAGAGAAAATTAAATTGATAATGATTTATTCAATTACTCTCCTAGGTTTTTTTTATTTTAATTAGAAAATAATTTAGTAAAAATGGTTTACTAAATCATTTCCCATGGTGAAAGTGATTTTACTATGGTAAAATTAATCTTGCATGGTGTATTTTGATCCGCCTAGTTAGAAATGGCTAGGTGGTCATTTTTTGTGATAACACATAATGACCCTCATGAGTTTTGAATATTATCTTCAGAATGCCTTTAGTCTTCATTCTAATTTGATGATATCCTGAATGAAGATACAACTTGGTGAAGTAAATTTATCCATGTAGTTCATCCAACAATTCATCAATGACAACGATGGGAAATTTATCTTTAATAGTGAGCTTGTTGATTCCCAATAATCTAGACACATATGCCATGATCCATCCTTCTTGTGAACCAATACTATTGAAGCAGAGAAATAACTTTGACTAGGTTGAATTATACCATCCTCTAGCATTTCTACCACCATACATTCATTCTCACGCTTTTGAGCATAGGGATATCTGTAAGGTTTGATGTTTGGAGGAACACTTCCTGGAATCAAATGAATAGCATGATCCTGATCACGAATAGGTGGGAGGCCTTTGGGAGTCTCAAATACCTTGGAATGATTTTCCAAGACTTTTTGGAGATCTAGATAAATAGATGATTTCGACGTTTGAACCTATAGTGAGCATAATTGTGCAATTACGCCCTATTGTTCTTTCTTCAGAAGATTTTTCAAGCCATTAGAGCTCATTATATTTCTTGGTTTCCCTGTGATACCCCTTAAATCAACTTCTTTTCCTTCCCAAAAAATTTCAAGAAAAGTTCTTGAAAATTAAAAGTTAGCATCCCCAAAGATTGTAACCATTAGACTCCTAGTGCAACCTCAACACCACCCATTGGAATGGAAAGCATTAGACTATTCAACACATATTCCACCATGGTTAGATTTATATTATGGAAATTTCTATAGAAATTTATATTTACTCCATTTTCAACCATCACTTGACACTCTGGTGCTGGATAAAGGAAGCAATTCAATTCCTTGGTTATCCTACAATGAATAAAATTATGGGTACTACCTGAACCAATAAGAACTATTACCTTTTTCTTCCAGATATATCCTTCTATATTGAGAGTTTGAGGAGTGGTAATTCCTACCAATGTATTACAAGGTATGGTTGGATTAATTTCTTCTTTCTGTGGGGTTGGTTCCTAGTGTATATCCTCCTCTTTTGATGTTTCTTGTTCCATTTCTTCCCGCGCTTCAAAATCTATGTAGATTAATTTCTTCTCAACACACTTATGACCTTTAGTGTATTTTCTATCACAACTGTAACAAAGCCCTTTTTCTCTTTTTTCCTCCAATTGTTGTGGTGTCAACCTTGTAGGTTGTGGAAGAATAGGAAGAGAAACACTTCCCTATTTGTAGTTGTGAGTGGTAGACTTCCTTGTTGCCATAAATTTTTCTTTCAACTTTTCTTTCCACCATGAATGCCTTCTCCAATGAATCAGTTTCTCGAAGGAGAACCTCATGTTGGATGTTATATTTTAAATTCCCTATGAATAAATCAATCATATGCTCCTCTAGAATATCGGTTGCCCTAATATTCAATTTTTGGGAGACTTCAATGTGCTTCACCATTGAACCCTTGTGTTTGAGATTTATCAATTGGCTAAAGAAGGTGCTTCTCTTTGTATCTTCATAATGTGCTATCATTTCCTACGTATAAATTGATCAGGTGAAAAGTGGTTTACGAGAACAAAGCCATATATACTGGTCATACAAACTGATTGGGTTCTAAATATAAAGATACAATATGTACATTTTCTGATGGTTGCACATCATGTAGATGAAAATATTGCTCCAAATGTAGTATCCATGTCACTAGATCCTTACCATCAAACTTTGTCATATATATATTTGGAATGTGGCAGTTCTTAAACCCCACATTGGAATCTCTAAAATAATAATTCATATTCCTTTTGTCCTCGTCATGATTTTCATGGATTACCTTGTCATCACCGGGAAGCTTTTCTTGCAATATTTTTTTCAACCCTTCCAACTTCACATTCATCACATACATGTCTACTTTAAGAACCTCCATGTTGCCTTTTATACCCTCCATGTCCCCTTTTAAGCCATCCATGCCATCTTTGGTTGCTCTTTATGTGAGCGAAATTTTTTGTACTTGGTCCCGTAATTTTGATATATCGTGTTGCAATTATTCCTCTTCATGTATCATAGTAGAGCTTTCTGATGGCTTGATGGTTGTAGATTTCTTTTGTTTGGGAGGAATTTTAGACCCAAATATTGATATCTATGCTTCAATATTCCCTTGAAATCACTTCAAACTGATTTTTCAAACAAAAGTTATGCAAACTTAAAAAAATACACACCTTTTTCTTGCTTTTTAGGAGCTTGATATTGAAATTGTTGTATCTATGTAATTTTGTGTATCCAAAGTCTGACATTTCATCCTTTGGTATGCTTATGAGTATTGTTTCCAACCCCATAAGTCCGAACAAGATTGGATTGTTCAATAAAGAGTTATGCTCAATCTCCCATGATGACCTGATTATCGACTAGTTTAGTAGAGCGAACTTGCATGGAGTGCCATATATCATTTTTTCGATATTTGGCCCTGAAAATTAAGAAAAAACTAAAGTTTGTGCAATTTCAGGCACATTTTTCGAAATTCAAATTTGATGCTCGAAGAGAAAGTTATGACGATTTTACCTAGGTCACCTATTTGAGATTGAATTCTGGAGCCTGTAAAAACCATAACTTCCTCAGATCATATATCTGAAGATACAGTGAAACAATATTTGAAATTTGTACACTACTTTCACCAATATTTCAGCTCTGTGTGATTGAAATTTCATCTGTTGAAGCTGTGTATAAAAAATTTTATAGAGAAAATTCCAAGATGGCCTATTTGGAGAAGTGAAAAACTAGAATCCAAAGCTCTGATACCAAATGTTAGGCAACCAACTCACAAAAAGGAATAAAATATAGATCAACGACTTAAAAATTAGTCTCTTCGAGGGGTAAACCTCCTTTACATTACATAAATGAATAATTCTTGGATGATACAAATGATAAGACCTCCTTGGTATATATAGGAGTATAAGGGTTCACAATATATTCAAAGCCTACATAACAATAATAATGTAAGGGAACAAAAAAAACAATAGTGGGCTTCTATGGGGAACAAAAATAACAACATGGGGGATACATGGGCACACAACAACAATAAGGGGATACACTAATAATAAAAATAATGGGAATACACTAGTATTATAGGGACCTAACAATAGATATGTGGCAGGGGGGTTGGGAAGAATTTTTCTTATTCTTTTTTCTTTTCTTTTTTTTAGCAAGGTCACACTCAAATTGATTGCAAAGCACTTAGGTATTTAGTTAGATTCCAAATATAGAATGAGGAAGAACCAAGTTTTCTATTTTTCTTCTCCCTTACAAATTATGTGTTTTCCTTCTCTAGTTCCAATGCCTCCCAAATAGTGAAACTTCAGTAGATAGACAAGAACTCTTGATGTTAGAACAGGTGACTAAGTTCATAGAACCAGAATATGTTTTTCCTGTCCTATCATAATTGAATTTGATGCAGAAAAGGGACCTAACTATAATATTCTGTTCCTATCGTAATAGAATTAAATTTTCTAAATAAAAGGACCTTAGAAATTAATAGAGAAATGGGTTAATAATTTTGAAAAATTTAAAAAGAAAGTTGTTAACAATTTTGGGACACATATTGCAAAAGCACACATCAGGTGCCAATTTCCTCTCCAACTCATAAATCACTAGGCTTGCTTAGATTTAAATATCAAATATTTTGGTATTACTATAAATTAACTAGTATATGAGGGTGTTCCTTGCTAGTGTGGTCACAATAATTATGCTCATGTATATCTCGGTTCTCAACAAAAAATGCGCATAATCGAGAATGTTGGATAAATGAATTTTAATTCAATTGTCCATGAGTCTACATATTTTTCTTATTTATAATACACTCTAACCATTATTCATGGGCTTTTCATAAATAGTCTTTGAAAATTGCTCAAATATTTATATGTTGATGAGATTCCACCCAAAGAATCTTAACTAAGGAGAGCATTTATTACTAACATTATTGAATGTTAAGAATCTAAAATATGACTTAGAAGTCAATAAATTGGTTTTTTGAATTGTTTCTAATGCAACAAGGTTTCTAATGGTCTATTTAGACACTTCTTTTGGTAGTAGTTTATTGTCAACACTTTTTAACTAGAATTGTGTATGTGTTGGCCCATCTAGTCCATTATTTGGTTTATTGGGAGTGATTGGTGCATCATTTGGTTTACTAGGATCATTTCAGAGCTTATTACTTTATGGATAATTTACGTCGGTAAGGTTACAAGATCATCTTCATTTTGTTTGTTTTTTAATATAATATAATGCTTTAAATTTGTTTCAGGTAGGGTTTTTTTTAGTGGTATAGTTTTTATTTAGTGACGGAGTTGTATAAATCTACATTTGGTTTGGACAATTTGTTTCGGTAGTGGTGGAATTCTATAACCCTAGTATTTAAGTTTGTTATTTTGTTTGTAGTTTTCATGATTTGTAACACTACTTTTCATTATTGTCATTAACTTGGCTTTTGGATTATGACTACATGTAAGTAACTTTTCCCACATTGGAGGATTTATATTAGGATTTATTCTTGTATTTGTGTTTATGATGTAGCCTCAGTTTGGATGGGTGAATAGCAAGAGCATTCCCTTGGATATGTTATGAACTTTATTCTCAAATCTAAGTACAATGTCTATAATATATATTGGAGTTGTTATCACTTATTCTACATAGTGTTAGGTAAGAGGTTATATGACTTTCTTTCATCTTTGTATTTTAATTGATGTCACTGAGCCTTTCACCGTCCTCTCTAACAATGATTTTAAATCTCCACTTCTTTTTTTCACCAAATAAAATATTTGTTATTTTTCTTATTGTGCATCTTGTAAACTATTATTTTTCCAAAATATTATATTTAGGTGGCTCTCCCACACTTGATATTTCAATATGAGGAAAGGAGGAAATTAATCGATTCCTTTGCAGTGCCCCACAAATTCCCCCCTTCTCCAATTTTCAAGATGTTAACACTCAGGTTTCACTCTTTGAATATATTTTTCATAGATGGAAGGTGTGGTTTTTTTGTTGTGGTGTAGTTGTTATAGAGAATCACAAAGCAGGATTTTAACTTAATTAGAGATTGAAAACAATTTGTATGAATTAATTTAATCACTATGTGCAAATTAGTTTTCTTCTTTGTTAAGCATGATGTAGCTCTATAGTAATTCCATGTTTTAGGCATTTCAAATTTCCTTATATTTAGCTAGTAAATGATTTGATATTTCATATATTATCAACATCAGAAAAATTAAAATATATGCATTCATATTGTAAAGAAAAAATTGATGTATTTCGATATTATACTATCCTTATGGTGAAATTTATTTTTCTTTCAATCCTCCTATGTTATCACAAAAATTGTGCTCTTTCTTACTTATGGTGAAATTGAATTTTCTTTCAATCCTCCTATGTTATCATGAAAATTGTGCTCTTTCTCTCCACTTTTCTAAGTTCGTACCATGTTATGCATTAGGTTCGTATTTCTAGCCATTTTATGCAATTTGAAGTGCATTTAATAAGGTTTCCTACCATGGAAACATTATCTTGTATGCAGTAGCTTTTATTGATCAAGAGATCTCTTTCTTCTTTTAGGACATGTTGACTTGAATGACCTTATCATTTTCCAAAATGCTTCAATAGTGGATAGTTGTGCCAAGGTGTACAAACGCTTCTTTCCTTTGGATGCTTTGTGCATTATTAATTGTAGCCTTTGCTTAAATAAAATATCGAACTTGAGTGAAATATGCATATTGTAATTGGACGTAGGTTATGTCAAGGAGAGGGGTAAATATGAAAATTTTCCATTATATGAAGCTTATAGACAAAAAAAAAGTATCCTTATCTAATGTGCGTTAATGTACCTTTCACATATGTTTGAACAGGTATCCATCAGATCTCCCTGTGGATATGTATATATCATCTCCTCCCTTTTATCCACCATTGAAATCTAAATAACAGAGATGAAGAACAATGTGAGAATGAATATGAAGAAAATACGGTGTTTAGACAATATGAGAACATAATACATCAAATATACTGGAAGCAATATAAATACTCACCTTTGTTCCTTCTATGCCATTTTATTAGTTCTAATATTTAGTTGAAGGGAATTTAAGTATTCTAGGCTAAATTTGTAAGGACGATATAGTTGATTAACATTATCCTACAAGCCAAATATGTCTAAAATTAATAGACAATGTTATTGTGTCTTTATGTGACAAAAGAAATATAATTTTTTTAAAGTAAATATGATGCTCTTAAACCTTTTTTGTATGCCACACATCCACACAAGTTTCATTTTAGGCTCATATTTGTTTTGTGAACTTTATCGTTGAATGCCATATTTCACCCACGAAGGAAGTTTTCAATATAGTTGTCACTTTTTTTAGAAATAGGGGGTTTGAGGGGGTCACAAATCAATATTTCGTGATAATTCAACCTTTACACAATTTTCCCTCTTGTTTAAAATGTTAACTAAATGATATAAAATATATGCATAAGCAAGTGACACTTGTAAATAATGAGCATCGTAAATGCAAGTGAAACATAAGAGCACAACACATCAATAAGTCAACATCATTATCATCACAAAGACGCTGGCATGGGGGCTTCACTCAATGAACCTCTGACATATCGTGGCATACTAAACAATACCCCTCATTTGACTACATATTGGAAATACCTATAAGAAAAACATTATTTAATCCCCAACAAATAAGAACCAATACACCTTACCAATTTAACAAACATGTACTTTCACTAGATATTTTAGGTATCCATTTTTTCATTAACATTTTGTATACCCCTTTATATTTTTTCATTATTTTTGAGCTCCATTTTTTATACCTACCAACAAAAAAATCCTTTACCCGCTAATATATGCCCAATATATTATGCCATTTTCTCTTCAATATATATCCCCAAATATGAATGCACGTGGTATTTCTCCCCCAGTGAAGCTCTTTTGGACATTGAATATTAGTTGGAAAAACCAATGAGGAAAACCACCATTGTTTTTGTATTTGTGTTCTTTTATTAATATTTAGAAAATCATATTTTACATCTTGCAGTGGGGCAGGCTTTTACCGGTGTGTAGGTTCCTACTTGTTGGAAGCTACCACCTCCAATTTTTTCACTAGCTACAACAAAAAGGAAGCTACTGGTCCTTGTGTAAGTTCTTTATCCACCACCGAAAGTAAGCTACCACTCCCTCACTAAAGGTTCCAACCCTTGGACCCTTTGTGGACCTCGTTTCATAATATTTCACATTGGATTCACCTGCAACAAAGTTAAATTGTTTAGGCTATGTTTCATCCAATTTTCAAATTGGACCCACGTGTAAATTTTTGCTCAATCACTGAATTTTTTTCTCAATCACTAAATACAAATATGAACTTTGCACAACTGACAACAAAAACTCTCTATAATAACCAAATAATATATGGAAATTCATAGTCACATACATCAACAATCAATTTGTTAAATGTATCTTCTCATACCATTCATACTCAATCCCACTACAATATTAATTCCTATGACACATCAGTAACATATAACCACAAAAATCCCTCCACCAGACAAGATAACAATGCCAAAGCCTAGTACAACAACATCATGATGACAATCCATCTCCGTAAATGTAACAAAATTACGAGAATCAATGAAATTTATTCATATGTGACTCAAGTCATCTAGCTACCAAGGGTAGTAAACAATACTCCAAAAGTCTCATTACTTTGACTCAAATTTCTATCACTCTAGCCAACACTTTGACTTGACTCAAACCAAATCATTACATTAGCTCACCATACATCAAGCTTATAGGTACTCTTGCAAACTACCAAGTCATAGTAGTAATGCATCATAGATAATATTATCACTTTAACCAAGGCAACTCTGCAAACAAAATATGAAACCTTCACAAAAATGTTACAACAAGACATGGTAGTCACAAGAATCAAATTCAGGTCCAATACATTAATCAATAATCTTCCAAACTTAATGGAATTATACTCACATAAAAGAACATGAACCTCCCTATAATATCAAAAATATTTAATCACCCTTTCTTTGTAGAGAAATCAACAAATCACAACACCCTAAAGACTCATAAGAAAAAAAAAATATAATAAATCTCTCTCTCTTTAGCTGACATGTAGAAAATATGATTCAACAGTAGCACTAGACAATATAATATGACAAGTATATGTATAGTAAATCCTTTCCTACAACCATAATTTTTTACCTCAGTCACTCAACTTATGTCACTAATTTTCTCAAAGATCTTTGCAACATCAATTTGATAACAATGGTGTATAGCTTATCATAATTCTATAAAAGCATATGCAAAGGCAATCCCTATACTTCTTATGAACAAGGTGATGATCTATGCATACAACAATCTATTATTGCAAAAAATAATGTGCATTCATTGATGCTCTCAAACCCTTGCAACAAGTACATTATCATGCAAACATTTCCATGCCTCTGTTAATACAATTATTTCACCATCAAGCATGCAAGGTCATAGATAAAAATAACCTACATCAATGTATATATACCAACTTAGATCCATCTAACTATGGATCTATCATGCATTGAGAGGGATTAATCCCTCAACATGCAAACCTTTCCTGAAATTATTAATCTAAAGTTATTAAATATAATAATAATAATAATAATATTAAAACTAATATTAAAATTAAAATTAGTATTTTAATATTAATATTAGATTTAATGATATTTTTTACATGGCATGATAACAAAATTTATAATAAAATTAGATCAAATTAATATTTTCGAATATTACAACTTTGACCTAGAAATATTTTATGCGTCCATAGGATATGGTTTTTCCTTTTAAAGATTCATTTTACAAATATTTAATTAAAAGAAATAGTAAAATATTTTGGAGCATGATTTTTGATTCTTTGTGTTGAATTGTATTATATTTTTTTATTTTTTTATCTATATGGTTATTTTCATTTTTGTTTTGGGCTGACATTTTTATTATTATTATTGTTATTTTATTGGGGGTGTAACATACTTACACATCCCCCTCATACTAGGTGTAGAAAGAGCCTCTTGCCACAATAAACATGATGATAAAACAAGAATTGTTTCTAATCCGTGCAAAATCCTTCATGACAGTCTCCACAACACATCAACTATACAAGACACTACCATCAACCTTTTTCAACCATGCTCATATGGAAATTGATCTCAACTTGATGCTTTACCTCCTGGAGTCACACTAGATAGATCTAAAGAGGGTTCATTGCACAATAAAATATATGACAACCATTATCACTATTATATGGTGTGCATAGATATAAAGGAACCTCCAACAATTAAAAATGATAACATAATTCTGATTGATCTAGAACTATGAAGATTTCAATGATATTCAATTGATCTAGAACTATGATGTGTTCAATGATATTCTAAAGAATGCTTACTCATAACAAGTCATTAGTGAAATATGAGATTTATACCAAAACCAAATTGTTAGGTTGTTGAACTATTTTCATTTAGATAGTTGAATTCTCAATCATATCTAGGCCATTGCACACTGGCACTTGTTGACACATCACTATCACTTTAGACCAAAACATGTTAAATCAACAACTCAAGTATAGAGATAAACACAAAATTGGTTGACCCTAGTAAAAATTTTATTCACATTTACTTACACCTATTCTATAACAAATGAAAACATTTATAAAATGCATACAAAGATCACTAATTCTACATTCAAGAATCAATTCTTCCATATGTGCACCATCTAACGTATCTCCTTGGGAATTTATACTTTTTCTATCACTCATTTACCTTGGGCAGGTACCATGGATTTGTTGATGGTATTTTCATGACCAAATCAATCTATACCTTTAGCCATTAATTGTATTTTCATCATAGAGGATGAAGTCAAACTTTAATTGAGTGGTATGAATACTATCATGAGCAATTACAATGGTTAAAGCTTGAGATAATTTTCATTTTCACCTATAGGAATCATCGTGAGGATAACACTATCGAGGATCATTGCATGGACAAAAGGAGCACCCAACGAAGATGTTGAATCATCTCACTATATTATTTTTCTTCCTAATGAAGTTAGTCTAACTTGAGGAAAATACTAGGTGATCTTCCCATAAATATGCAAACTTCTTCACCAAATTTCGAGACCTTTGTACCACCTTTGCATAGCTCAAAAACACATTTGTAGCAAACAAAGTATTGGAAATCCATCCAAACCATGGAAAAACTAGGAACAAACAAGGTTGACAACAATGCCAACCATTCAATTAGTCATAATTGCAACAATCTCCCCCTTTGGCATTAATGTCAACTTCTTGAAAAAAACTAAGTCATCAAGTCATTCTCTCCTTGTTTGACATCAATGACAAAGGTGGGCTAATCTCTTGAGAGAATTCCATGTTTTCACCGTTGAACACACAAGATCAACTACAAATATGTGCACAAAAAGTTTGAATATCCATATATTTTTTTTATCTATACATGCTCCCCCTGAACATCAGGGCTATAGATATCATGAACCTTCTATATCCAAACACATCTTCTTAGACAATAGACTGATACAACCTATGTAGTCTAGAATTGAAATAAAAAAACATCAATGTAGAGGATTGTATGTAGGGAAAACATAAGTGTTTTACATTATGAATCAATATGAAATATTAAATGAAAGGTTGATTTGACTACTTGCAATATCTCTAGATGCATACATAGCTCCCTTTGAGAACATTAGGTTGCCTCATACATCCATTCAAGAATAAGGTGTTTTTTTTATGGTACCAATAATATAGAAACCCTAGGTGGATTTCAACAAATAATAACATGTATTAGAAGCTCATAATCTCACCAAAACCATGTTGTCAAGGTAAACATACTACATGCTTCATACAATGTGATCAAACACTAGCATAGTTATCAATCTGACTGCAATATACATGTACATGATGTGAATAACAATATGTAACATAAATGCGAAACCATACATCTCACATGTATGGAACATCATAGATCTTATCATACACCTTCAATAAGACAATGCCAGATAATACATGCCAAGGCATGACATAATCCTTCTCTTTTCTACCAACAATGAATAGCTAAGATACTAGAGGCATACGAGATGCTTCCCCAAGACACATGCCAACCCTTCATCACCACATCTTGACATCACTGATAATTAATCATAATAACCTCAAATAATGTAACATTAGTAGCCTACATCTTGAAAAATGTATTCAACATCAAAATGATTGACATCATATACTTAGGTAATGCATTATGTTGGCACCAACACATAAAAATCACTAGGTGCATACATCATTTAACAACTGAAAAATCACAATGACGTAACAACACATCATATAAAATCATAATCATGAACATGCATAAGGGCTATACGCATGGCTTCCATATCATCATTAGGGTTTCAACAAAGCAACATCTTCACAAATCTCCAAGGCTAAAAAACCACACAAATTCGAACCAATGAAAATATCACACATGATTTACATGTAAACCTTCTTTCCATGTAATGCTCCCCCTGAGCTCATGCACCTCTTTCCATAGAGCAAGTTGATCATGCGGATTTGATTGTCATCAAGTTCCTATGTCGCTTCTATGTGCTTCCCTTGAGGTTATGCATCTCTCATTCACTTCTACAATCCTTTCTAGATATAGACTACAATGGGGAATGTTTTCTCCCACTCTAAATCTGAAGAGGACAAGATTGACTTTAATCACTTATTTCTACTTAGATTTTTCTTCAGCACATATACCTTGTCTAAAGTTTTTATCCCTTTTTCTATAACCTTGCCACTGTCTTCTTTTATAATTTTTCATCTTATTTAGGTAAATATAGTTGCATGTCCTCTATTAGTCATTTGGCTCACACTTAGGATGTTTTGCTTTATCCCTTGAACTAGTAAAATATTAGTTTCTTTTTTATTTTTAATATCAAGATCAACTCTACCTTTTCCTAGGACCCTTGTTGGTGCAATTTTTCCAAGAATAACATCACCATCCTTGGTTTCCTTGAGAGAGTTAAATATTATTTTATCTCTATAGATGTGATGAGATCATTCATTGTCTATGTACTAGTGATTGTATTCTTCTAGTGTGCACAAAGAAAGGCCACATTATTTTGCCACATGTTTGAATTTATTGCAGGTATAGCACCTTAAGTGAGTAGAGAAGTGGACAAAAGAATAATAGTACTTATGCTTCATGCTTATTCCATTTCTATATGCTCTGCAATCAATAGCCTTATGACCAAATAAATTGCATGTAAAATAATGACCTTGAAAAAATCTCGAATGCTTGGGAGCCAATGATCTTCTTGTGGCGAAATGGTTTTCTTAATGTATGAATAATTTTATTTTGCAATCGACTATAATGTGTCCAAAGTTGTAACAGATAAAACACTTAATATCATCAATCAAGAAATAACATCAATTATTGTTCCTTCTTTGGATGCTTGCATTTATTCCACACTCATTCCCAGGAGAAAATCATTTTCTTTGAAGAGACACTTTCTTGGGTTGTTGTTTTTGTTTCCTAATTGATTCTTTATTAGGGTTTTCTAAATTTTCTTTGTTTTCTTTGTGATTTCCTACACATGCTTGTGAGATGGATTCTCCCTTCATTATTTCATGAAAACCAATGCCTAATTTAATGTATGGATACCTCTGACTACTAAGAATAGTGTCAAACATCTTAGTATTGTCTTAAAATATCAACTAGTTTTCCTTTTCTTCTAATTTACTTATTAATGAGATTACCTCTATTTCTAATTTCTCACAATCATTCCCTTTTCATTTTAGTTGGCTGCTTATTTCTTCTTTAAAATTTCTTGCTTCTTCTAGCTAAGTTTTTATATCAATAATTTCCTCTTTAAGCCCATTTTCTTATTCTTCAAATACCTGAAGTAGCTCCCCATTCTATTCATTTGACTTTTCTAGATCAATCTTAAGAGAAATGATCTCAACTTCAATTCCTTCACAATGGCTTTTCCTTTTGTTAATTTTTTCAATCACTATTATAGTGTATTTTGGTTCATTAACGTTATGATCCTTGTTTTCATATACCTGCAACTTTTATTTGAGACTTACAATATTTTTGAAAGTATAGAAAAGTTTTCTTCTAAGATTAAATTTGTTATCTAACCTTTCTTCTTTTGTATCTATAACTTCATCTGGTATGATGGGATTTGTTTCATGGTCACATTCATCTTGTAATATGCTACAATTTTCTTATTTAGATACATTGAATGTTACAAAATAAATATCACCTCTCAACTTACCTAATTAATGAACTTCTTTCTTAACTATGGTACGTTTTTTATTTTCTCTTTCATGGATGGCCTGCAAGTTACCCCATACATATTTTGCAGATTCATAGTGCATAAATTTCTCAAGTCCTAAATCAGGTATGCCACAATAGATTGTATTTATTGCATGATCATTTTTCTATAGTTCTTATCTTAATGGGGGAGTTTAGTATAGCCATTACATACTAAATGCCAAACATTATATCCAAAAGATATTGACTTGGACTTCATCCTTTCTTTAAATTCTTGATAATTTTCATTATTTAGAGAAGAATAACTTTATTATCTATAGTCTCTTACATGAATTTTCTCGCTATTGACTATCCCTGATTGACAATTCCAAATATTGCCACTGCATTTGATACATAGGTTGCACTGTCATAGTTTTCCTGAATTAGATTCTTCTTTTGAGTTGTATTCTTTTCATGCTTCCTTGTCATGATCCCTTAGATCTCCTTCCAACTGTTAAATTGATTCTTGAACTACCCACTCTGATACCAATTGTTATAAATATTGAGAGGGGAGGTGAAGGCAATATTTCATGATAATTCAACTTTTACCTAGTTTTCACTCTTCTTTATAATGTTAATTAAATGAAAATAGATCTATGCATAAGAAGGTGACAAATGTAAACAATGAGCATCATACATGAAAATGAAATAGAAGAGCACAATGCATCAACAATTCAACACCATTATCATCACATAGAGACACTGAATATTAGGTGGAAAACCCAACTAGGAAAAACCATCGGTGTTGTTGTCTTGTATTTTTTTATTAATATTCAAAAAATCATCTTTTACATCTTGAAATGGTGCAGGATTTTACCAGTGCACAAATTCCTACCTTCTGGAGGCTACCACCTCCTATTTTCTGTCTAGCCACCAGTAGAAGGAAGCTACTACTTCTTGAGCAATTTCTCTCGCCATCATCCTTCCACTTCCTCATTAAAATATCCAACCCTCAGACCATTTTGGACTTCATTTCAAAATATTTCAAACTTGATTCGCCTACAACAAACTCAAATATACTATGCCACATTTCATCCAATTTTTGAACTAACTCCACATATAAATTTTTTGCTCAATCATTAAATACAAATATGACCTCTACACAATTAACAAAAAAAACTCCCTTTGCAATAATTGAATCAACTATTGGAAAACCATAGCTTCATACATCAACAATCAATTGATTCAAAGTCTCTTCTCATAACATCCATACACAATCCCCATACAATATAAATTCCCATGATCAATCAACAACATATAACAACAAAAATCCCTCTCACCCAGCTAGGACATTGATGCCAAACCCTAATCTAGCATCATAAAGATGATAATACATATCCATAAAGGTAACAAAAATATGACAATCAACAACATTTCTTCATTTTTAATAGATAATCCATACAGGCAGAGATAATTTTTATAGTATTGTGGAATGACATGTTGTAGAGTTTTTTTAACCCAACGTTTTGGACTACTGAAATAAGTCCATCATCAAAGGAACATCATCTATCTTGAGAAGATTTATGTGAATCATAGCGCTAATATCTTAGAGCCAAGATCATAGAGCTAAGATCTTAGCTCTACGATTCACATCAATCTTCTTAAGATAGATGGTGTTCCCTTGAAGATGTACTCATTTCAGTAGTCCAAAAGGTTGGGTTAAAAAACCTCTACAACAGGTCATTCCACACTAATATAAAAATTTATTCATATATGAATTAGTTCATCTAGTCATCAAGGGTATTAAACAATACTCCAATAGTTTCATTACTTTGACTCAACCTTCTATTAATTTAGCCAACACTTTGACTTCACTATAACCCACCCATTACATTATCTCACCATACATCAGGCTTATAAGTACCTTTGAAAATTACCAAGTCATAGAAGCAATGGATTATATACAACATCATCACTTTATCCAAGGCAACTCTGCAAACAAACCGTGAAACCCTCTCAACAAGGTTACAACAAAGACATAGTATTTTCAAGGCTCAAATTCAAGACAAACACATCAATCAATAATCTGCCAAACCTAATGGAAGTATGCTCACATACAAGAACATGAAACTCTCTAAAATATCAACAAATACTTAATCGCCCTTTCTCTATATAGAAATAAATGAATCACAACATATTAAAGACTCATAAGAACAACAACAATATAATACATCTCTCACTCTTCCGCTGACTTGTAGAATATATGATTCAACAATTGCAATAGACAATAGAATAAAATAATTATATGTAGAGATAATCCTTTTTTGCAACCATAATTTGTTACCTCAATCACTCAACTTATGTCATTGCTTCTTTCCTCAAATACATTTGCAAAAAAAATCTGATAATAATGGCGTACAATTGATCATGGTTTTGTCAAAGCATATGCAAAGACAATCCTTCCAATGCTTGTGAACAATCCTATTTATCTCTACATAGAATGAACTTTTATTGCAAACAATAATGTACATTCCTTGATGGCTCCCAACCCCCTATAACAAGTTCATTACTATGCACACACTACCATACCTGTTTCAATACAATCCCTTCTCCATCAAGCATACAAGGTCATAGACATGGATAACCAACATCAATGTATATATATAAACATGAAGATCAATTGATAATTGTTTCTAATCCCTGCAAAAATCTTCATGGAAGTCTTTGTATCACATCAACTATACAATACTCTGTCGTCAACCTCTGTCAATAATTCTCATATGGACATCAATCTCAACTTGATGCTTTAGCTCCTACAGTTGCACTAGATAGATCTAAAGAGTGTTCATCACACAAAAAAATATATAACAACCATTATCACTATTATGGTGTGCATAAATCTAAAGGAACCTCCAACAAATAAAATGAAAACAAAAGTTTGATCGATCTAGAACTATAAAGAGTTCAATGATATTCAATCAATTTATAACTATGATGTGTTCAATGATATTTAAAAAATTGCTTACTCATAATAGCTAATTAGTGAAAGATGACCTTTATATGAAAACCAGACCATTAGATTGTTGAACCATTTTCCTTTATATTTCTCAATTTCAATCATATCTAGACCCTTACGCACTGGAACTTGTGGACACAACACTAACACCTTAGATTAGAACATGTTAAACCATCAAATCAATGATAGAAAATAAATGCAGAACCAATTAATCCAAGGAAAAATGTCTTTCAAATTTCTTACACCTATTCCAGAACAAATGAAAACATTTATAAAATGCATATGAAGATCATTGATTCCAAAGTCATGAAACAATTCTTCCAAGTGTGCACCATCTAACAGATCTCCTTGTGTATTTATACTTTCTTCGTCCCTCATTTACCATGCGAAAATACCATTGATTTTTTTTTTATGGTATTTCGATGACCAAATCAAACCATGCCTTAAACCATTAATTTTATTCTCACAATAGAGGATTGATTCAGCCCTTAATTAATTGATATAGACATTACCATGAGAAATTACATTGGTTAAAGCCTGAGATATTTAACATTTTCACCTACAGGAATTGTCATGAGGATAACACTCTCTCTGAAAGATGATCATCACATGGAAAAAATGAGCACCCAACTAATATTTTGAATCGTTTCACTGTGCTAGTTATCTTCTTAGTGAAGATAGTCTAATATGAGGAAAATATTATGTGCTATGCCCACAACTTTGCCAAACCACTTCACCAACTTGTTGGACCTATGTATCACCTTTTCATGGCTCAAAAACACGTTTGAAACACATTAATTATTGGAAATTCATCCAAACCATGGAAAACCATGAAAAATCATGTTGACATCAATGCCAACCATTCAACCAGCCTTAATGTGAACATATTTTTCTTTCATATCTTTGTTATGAACTTGCTATATGTCATGACAAATCAGAATTATTAATTATTTTAATTTAAATAAATTTTGAATTACGGTGCTATATCATAATGAAATTAATAATGGTGAAGCAAATAATAAATCACAAGGATAAAGCTACGAGAAGAAGAGATGCAAACATTTTTCAAAAATGAAATTTTAAGGGTTATTGTTCGATTGCAATTTGGTTTTTTTTTTGTTTGTAGGGAAAGGAAACAATATCTATGAAAATGTATTCTATGATGGTTGAAGACATAGCCTTGCATGATTTAATTCATGTTTTAGGCCCTTTTGATGACAATAATATCTATGCCATTGTACATTGATGTTTGGAGACAAAGCCCTATATGATTTCATCCATGCTTTAGGTTTTTTGGAGGAAAGAATATTTATGACGTTATACAATGATTGTTGAAAATAGATCCCTATATAATTTCATCCATGAATTTTTTTTAATCAAGCAGTACACTATAACTATGATGAGATGAGTTATCGCCAAAATTTCGATGAAGGAAATTGGTGGGAATAATACATTTATTCCCTATAGAGTTTACCCTGTCACATTTATTGCACTAGCATTTCCATTGACAAAAAATATAAATTAGAGAGGATTGGATATTATATCAAAATAGTAGTTGCAACATGCCATTGCCACCTATAGGTAAATGCCATTGAATAAATTTATTTTTTAAATTAACTCTATAATTTCTAAGGTCCCAATAAAATACAAAGGAAGGTAACCACAATAAGACCATAATGACAACACATTTTGAATACTCGATTTAAAAATTACAAAATAAACCTAGAATTAGATGCAATTGGTGTTATGTCAATATAATACTAGTATATTCCCATTATTGTTATTGTTGTGCCCATGTATCCCCCATGTTGTTATTGTTGTGCCCCATAGAAGCCCACTATTTTTGTTGTTGTTCCCTTACTTTATTATTGATATGTAGGCTTTGATTATATTGTGACCCCTTAGACCTCTATATATACCAAGGAGGCCTTATCATTCGCATCGTCTAAGAATTGTTCATTTATGTAATTACAAGGAGGTTTCCCCCTTGAAGAGGATAATTTTTAGTTCATTGATCTATCTCTTCTTCTATTTTGTGAACTGGTTGGATAACATTTGGCCTCAGAGCTTTGGATTCTAGGGTTTCATTGCTTCAAATAGGTCATCGTGGAATTTTCACTATAACATTTTTTCTACGAAGCTTCGAAATCTTAAATTGCGACCACAAATCTTGGTGAAATTCATGTCGGAATTTCAAATCTTGTTTCACCATATTTTCAGAGTTATGGTCCAAAACAATTATGTTTCTTTCATGCTCCAGGTTTCAGTCTCAAACAAGTGACCAACGGAAAATCGTCATAAATTTATCTTCAAGCATATAATTGGAATTTTGTAAAAAAGAGACATAAATAGCACGAACTGTAGTATCACGTGTATCAATTTCGGTGCCAAACGCTGAAATAGTGACATCTGGCATTATGTACAAGTTCACTCTACTGAACCAGTCCATAATCAGGCCATTGTGGGAGATATGGCATAAAATTATCTTGAAGAATCCAAATTTGGTCTGACTTGTGGCATTGAAAATAAGACTAATAGGGATACCACAAGAAGGAAATTTAGACCTTGGAGATATGAAATTACAGAGTTACAACTGTTTAAATATCGAACTCCTAAAAGAAAGAAAAAGGTGTGTATTTGTTTTAAACATTGCATAAATTTTGTTTGAAAAATTAGTTTGAAGTTATTTCAAGGGAATATTGAAGCATATATATTAGTATTGGGCTCTAAAATTCCTCCAAAACAAAATAATTATACACCCATTAAGCCCTCAGAAAGATCTACTATGATGCATGAAGAGGAAGAATTGCAACATGATATATCAAAATTATGGGACCAAGTGCAACAAATTTCGCTCTCACAAAGAGCAACCAAAGAGGAATTAAAAGGGGACATGGATGGTTTAAAAGCTGAAATAAAATATAACATGGATGGATTAAAATTGGACATGGATGGTATAAAAGGAAACATGGAGGTTTTCAAAGGAGACATGGATGTGATAAATGTCAAGTTGGCAGGGTTTACAAAGTTGTTACAAGAAAGGCTTCCCGACGGGGACAAGGAAATCCATGAAAATCATGATGAAGACAAGAGGAATATGAATTATGATTTTATAGAATCCAATTTGGGGTTTAAGAACCAAGACATTCCAAAGATAGATATGAGGGAGAGTGATGGCAAGGATCTCGTAACATGGATACTACAGATGGAGCAATATTTTGATCTTAATGATGTGCAACCCTCACAAAAAGTACGTATTGCATCTTTATATTTAGAAACCAATCAGTTTATATGGTATAGATGGATTTTTTTATCATAAACCACTTGTCACCTATTCAATTTTTGTAGAGGAAATGATAGCACATTATGAAGATACAAAGAGAAACTCCTTCTTTAGCCAATTGATAAATCTAAAACAAAAGGGTTCAATGGTGGGGCACATTGAAGACTACCAAAAGTTGAATATTAGGGTAACTGATATTCCAAAGAAGCATAGGATTTATGTCTTCATAGGGAATTTAAAAGATAACATCCAACATGAATTTCACCATTGGGAACCTGATTCATTGGAGAAGGCATTCAGGGTGGAAATCGAAGTTGAAAGAAAAATTATGGAAACAAGGAAGTCTACCACTCACAAGTATTTTAATGGAAGTGTTGTTTCTCATAGCCTTCCACAACGCACAAGGTTGACACCACAACAATTGGAGGAAACAAGAGAAAAAGGGCTTTGTTATAGTTATGATAGAAAATACACCAAAGGTCATAAGTGCGTTGAGAATAAATTATTTTACATAGATTGTGAAGAGGAGGAACAAAAAGGAACAAAAAACATCAAAAGAGGAGGATATACACTAGGAACCAACCTGAGAGAAAGAAAAAATGAATCTGAGCATATCTTGTAATGCATTGCAAGAATTACCACTCCTCAAACTCTCAAGATAGAAGGATATATCAAGAAGAAAAAGGTAATAGTTCTGATTGATTCGGGTAGTACCCATAATTTTATTCATTGTAATATATACAAGGAATTGAATTTCTTCCTATATCCAACACCATAGTATCGAGTGATGGGTGCAAATGGAGGAACTACAAATTTCTTTAGAAAGTGTCATATTATCAAGTTGAACATGGGGGAATTTATTGAATAGTACAATGCTTTCCATTCCAATGGGTGGTGATGATGTTTTACTAGGAGTCCAATGGATACAATCTTTGGGAACAATAGCTTTCAATTTTTAAGAACTTTTCTTGAAAAAAATTTGGGAAGGAAAGGAAGTTGAATTAAGGGGTATCACAACTAAATCAGAAAAGGTAATTAAGGATTTTAGGCATCTGTGGTTCATTTCTTTTGAGCTTAGTCTTGAAGTATCAACAGTAGAAACCATATTTCTGTCAGCGTTTCAAATCCCAACAGGGATCCATCATCAAGACCAATCTGAATGATGATAGAAGAAGAGCTTGTGAAAGGATAAATAGTTAAAGAAATGCTTTTTTTATTGAAAGTCGACTAATAATTTAATTTTAATTTTAATTTTAATATTAATTTTTATTTATCATTTTTATTATTAATATTTAATATTCTAAATAGTAAATAAATTATTATTATTATTATTATTTATAATTTATGATTATCATAATTAAATTATTCTTATTTATAGATTTTATTGTTAAATAATACTAGTTTTAATTTTTTTTACAATTAATAATAATAATTATTAATTTATTAAGAATAATATTTATTTAATTTTTTATTTTTAAATGATAATAATTTTTATCATAAAAATTATTATCATTTATAGATCTAATTGTTAAATAATACTAGTCTAAAATTTTTATTTAGTTCTTAATTATTAATTTATTAAGAATAATAATTATTTTATTCTATTTTAGTTTATTTTTATAATATCAGTGTTGAAAATATCGGTATCGGCAAAATATCGGCGAGGGTCTAGAAAATATCTTATCGGCAATATTGGCGAAAATGTCGGCAAAATATTGGCAAATATCGGCAAGCATAAAAAATTCATAATATATTAATTCTTTTTCTTTAGATTTTTAAACATATAAAGCAATAACAACATGAAATAAACACATTGACACATAAATATGAAGAAAGCACTGATATATATGATGTCAAATAGAAATGATACATGAAAGGCGATACCAAATCCTGCTGATCCTTGATAATTGTTCATTCAAGGACTCAAATGTGGAGAACCAATACAAAATAACATCACATATATAAAAGTATCTCATCATCATGAGTTATATGTAGCATAACAAATAAAACTAGCAACTATCTATCTGAAATCACTGCCCTCTCCCCCTTTTACTTGAAAACATGATGGGCTTTTTGCCAGGCCTGGCCTGAGTAGTAGAAGGCCCTGACCTTGCCTCTGCACCTAATGTCAAATAATGAGTGCTAGGTATGGAGTTGTTCTCTCCTATATCTATAGCAGATGGTGTTGATGGTGATGCTCCCACAGTGTTCTCCTCCTCCTCCTCCTCCTCCTCCGAGTGCTGCTCCTCCTCCGAGTCCTCATCCTCTTGCTGCCCCTGTTCTAATGGATCATTTGGCTCTAACCATGAAGGTGACTCCTCCAAGATGGGCTCCTCAGACTCCACCCTCCACTGAGACAATACATCAATATTGTCTAAGGAAATGGCATTTGGATCCATTGGTGCTTCTATTTGCCTCACTCGAAGTCGGATGTTGTAATGCACATACACTAAATCATTGAGGCGTGCGAACTCCAACCTGTAAGAGTGTCAAAAAAACTAATGAGTCTTGAGTCTTTAGTCTTGACACTTGAAGGTCATAAATTAAAAATTAAAAATAACAATAATTGTAATTGCTCAACTGAATGCTGGAGCTCAAAGTTATACCTGTTGCGCTTTTTTGCGTGTATTTTCTCAAATACACTCCAATTGCACTCACATTCTTATGGCCAATTTCTTCAAATTTGGTGCCCTTGCGCCATAGCTTCCCTACCAAATATCTATAACAAAATAAAGAAATAAAAAATTCAAAAACTTAAAACATAATTAAACTTTCAAATAAAAGTTACATAATTGAACTTTAAAAAAAATAGAATTATAAGTAAGGAAATTGTAAATTGAAAATTCTAATTTCTAATGAGTGATGACTTGTCACTTATGTGGCATGAAGAGGGTCCTTTCCCTAATAGCATCATCAAAGCCAAATAGGCCAACACAATCCCGATAATACTGTATCTCGCGATTGATTTTGCTACGAAGCTCAGGATCAGATACCATCCTATGAATACAGGAATGGAGCCCTTCCATCACCTTTCCATCAAAATCAAAGTTGCATTTGTATGAAAATGTGGGGTTGAGGAAGAGTGCTGCCGCATGAATGGGTCGATGAAGCATCCATGTTCACCGACTATCAATCACATCCCATAACATCATATGCCTATCAAGGCCAAAAGAACACTTGTTTGCATAATAATAATGAATGGCCTCCTTGGCCCTATCCATGCCCTCATACAAATAAGCCATTGCAGGCTTTTCCCCATCTACCAATCTGAGAACCTTTAATATAGGTTCACGAACTGAGCATGCTTCTTCTACTCCATGCCAAAACGTCTCAGAGTACACCATTTTTGCAATGGCTTTCCCGTCTTGTCTCCTGTTGTATCTACAATTACGCCAGTCATTAGACACAAACATTTGCTTCAAATCGAACTGACATCGAAGCAAAGACTGAAGAGTAATAAAGTTTGTGGCAAAACGTGTGATTGCAGGACACCACAACTCCTTGTTTCTAGTGAACCTCCTCATGAGGCTAAGAACAAAAGCTTGGTTATAAATAAACTTGGGGATGCTCCTAGCCATATCAACTGCCTCCTTGATGAAGGAGAGTTTCCCCATATCCTCAAGCAGAAAATCGAGACATTTTGCTACACACAAAGTCCAGAACAATGTGCGATGCCTCTCCATAAGCATCTTGCCGGTAGACACATAATTAGTTGCATTGTCTGTTATGACTTGCACCAAATTCTGCACACCAATCTCCCGAATGAACCCATCTAACAACTCACATATCGTTGTTGCATATTTGATATGTTCTGATGCATCCACCGATTTAATAAACATGGTACCTTTAGGACAATGTACCAAGAAATTTAGAAGGGTCCTACCCTTCCTATCTGTCCAACCATCAAACATCACTGTGCATCCAGTAACTTCCCATGTTTTTTTCAACTCTGCCAGTCTAGAGTTGATGTCCTGCTTTTCTGCTTGAATAATTGGCCCCTGCAACTCCTCATATGTAGCACTTGTGTGCCCTGGGCCCACAACAACAATAACATCACACATTGGCTGCCAAAATGGATTGGTTTTGGTGATGCTGAGAGGTAAGTCGCTCCATAAAATACACCTCCCCATGACTCTATCTGCTTCTTTCTTCTCCTTTTTTTAACAAGCGATTTTATGCCAGGTTGTGATCCATGTCCTATTCATGGAACAAAAAATGATGACCTCGCACTAGCAATAGCAAGTGATGATGTGCTAGCTGTGGAGCCCCTCCCACTACCCTCAAAATCAAGATCAGGAGAAGATATCCCGAAAGGTCTACCTGCACGTTCAACCTTGTTTCTTTCTGTCTTTTTCATCAATTGCCTCAAAAGCTTTTTGTATAAGCTTCGGACTAGAAACTATACAAATCCCAACATCATGTCTAGTGAGTCTAGCCAGATGTTATTTCAGTCGTGTAACCCCTCCTGTCATCCTGGTCCCACATAATTTGCATGTAAGATATGCTCGATTTGTCCCACCATCAAGTTTCCCATACTCCCAAAATGGGTCCAAGGCTTTTGCATATTTGAATTTTGTATTGAGCTAACTCAAACCTAGGGCACCAAAAAAAAAAATTGGAATTAATAACTTAATAAGTAACAACCACATCATTTTACAAAATAAATTTTTTGTTACATTATTTGCAACGTGAATTCAATGAAAAACCATAAATGACAATAAGAGGGTGTTTTTGAAAGTTTAAAAAAAAAATGGAGTTTGCTCTCCAAATATGGAGAAAAGTTAAAACCCTTGCATTTTCTGATGGGCATGAAAATCATAGCAAATGGGAAAAAAAACAAGAAAAATGATTGTAGGCAAATAGGCAAGCAAGAATAATCCTAAAACTATCAAAAAATTCATTAACATAGGGGTTTATTTGAACATACCTGTTAATGGAAGAAATGAAATTGTCTCACTGTTCTTCAAGCTTAGATCAACAAAAGCTTCGTTGTTGGTGGCGATAATAGCTATTCAACACTCAAACCCTCCTTGGCAGTAAGCACATAGCTCTCCCCTTCCTTCTCCAGCAATCAGAAATGAAAATGATTGAAAAAAAAAAACAAAACCGGACTTTTATAGCCGCGATGGAAATTTTTACTGTCTCCCAACGATTTGTTGCATCGTAGCGCGATATTTTCCTGAGATATCGCCGATATTTCTGAAATATCGTGGTATTTTCTCGTCGATATTTTGTCTCCCCGAAAATATCACGATATTTACGAAAATCAGCGCTATCTCAGTGATATTATATACACTATATAATATAATAAAGTAACATAAGTAGATTTTATTCTTAGTTAGAAATTGATTATTATTATGATTGATTTGTTAATATTATTATTACTATTATTAAAATAACCCTAAATTTTAATGCTAATGATTATTTTAAAACCTAATACTAGTTTTAAATTTTTTACAATTAATAATAATAATTATTAATTTGTTAAGAATAATAAAAAAAAATTTCTTTAAATATTTATCCTTTCACAAGCTCTTCTTCTATCATCATTCAAATTGGTCCTGATGATAGATCCCTATTGGGATTTGAAACGTTGACAGAAATATGGTTTCTACTATGGATACTCCGAGACTAAGCTCAAAAGGTAATTATCTCTAATGGGGTAACAAAGCTTCTAAAGAAAGAAAAACAGGGCTTCATTGCATGATTATGCTCACTAGAGTTTAAAACATCAAAATAATCTATTTCTCCAGATCTTCAAAAAGTATTGGATAATTATTCCAAGGTATTTGAGACTCCCAAAGGCCTCCCACCTATTTGTGATCATGATCATTCATTTGATTCCAGAAATTTTTCCTCCAAACATCAGACCTTACAGATATCCATATGCCCAAAAGAGTGAAATTGAATGTATGGTTGCAGAAATGCTAAGAGGATGGTATAATTCAACCTAGTCAAAGTTATTTCCTTGCTCCTGTAGTATTGGTTCACAAGAAGGATGGGTCATGGTGTATGTGTTCGGATTATAGGGAGCTCAACAAGCTCTCTATTAAAGATAAATTTCTCATTCATGGAGTTGATGAATTGTTGGATGAATTACATGGAGTAATTTACTTCACCAAGTTGGATCTTCGTTTAGGATATCATCAAATTAGAATGAACACTGAATACATTTCGAAAGAAACATTCAAAACTCATGAGGGTCATTATGAATTTTTTTGTCATGCATTTTCACCTTACTGATGCACCTTCCACATTTCAAGGTTTGATGAATTCCATTTTCAAACCCTTCCTTAGAAAATTTGTGTTAGTATTTTTTGATGATATACTAATCCCCACAACCATAAATAATCTTTGAGGATTTCTCTAGTTGACAGGGTATTATTGCAAGTTTTTTAAGAATAATGGGAGAATAGTAGCACCTCTAACAACATTACTTAAGAAAGATGCATTTTCTTGGACTCTAGAAGAAACTAAGGCCTTTGAACATCTTAAAGAGGAAAAGTACCACGCATCAGTCTTAGCTATGCCAAGCTTCACAAAAACCTTTATTGTGGAATGTGATGCCCCAGGAAATGGATTTGGTGTTGTTTTAATGGAAGAAGGAAGACCCATTTCTTTTGAAAGTCATCCAATCAAAGGAAAGTATTTACACAAACCTATTTATGAGAAGGAAATGTTTGCAATGCTACATGCACTAAATCAATGGAGACCTTACCTGATGGAAAGACACTTCAAGGTAAAAACAGATCATGATAGTCTTAAATAATTTTTGGAACAAATATTATCTTCAGAAGAGCAACAAAAAAGGGTCACAAAGATGTTGGGTTATGACTTTGAAATCATCTACAAAAAAGGGAAGCAATTTTTTTTTGTAGATGCACTCTCAACAAGGGATGAGGATGTGAAAGCATTGCTTTGTGCCATTTCTATTATCCAACTTGATTGGATAACCGAAGCAAGTTTTGAATGGAATAATGACGAACAGGTGTGGACACTCATTCAAAAGTTGTAGTAAGATCCCAGTACATATGATATATTTAGCTGGAAAAATGATTCATTATGGTACAAAGATCACTTATATCTTATTAATAACTCCCAACTCAAGAAAAATATTCTTTTGGAATTGCACAACTCCCCCTTAGGAGGGCATTCAGGATTTTTAAAAACTTGTTGCATGGTCAAGAAGGATTTTTTGTGGGATGGACTTAAATTTGATATTTACATGTTTGTGGCAAAATGTTTGGTTTACCAACAAAATATAGTTGAGACAAATAAGACCCCAGGTTTATTATAACCTTTAGTCATTCCAAGTCAGCATTGGGAGGAGGTCTCAATGTATTTTATCACAAGTTTACCCAAGTTTAAAGGAAAGAGTGTCATCATGGTGGTAGTCAATAGAATTACAAAGTACGCAATCTTTTGTGCATTATCTCATCCTTTTAAATCTAGTACAATTGCTTCTGCTTTTATGGAAATAATTCAAAAGTTACATGGAAACCCAAATATTATTTTTTTGCAAATAGGAAAATTTGGGTAGATCAACCCCGAAGGGAATCAAATCACGTTAGCCAAGCTATCAGGGCCTAACCCCAAGGGTGTCAAGGAGAATTGACCCTGTGACCTCCCAACCCAAAGATTATTGTATTTGAAAGAGATCCCATTTTCACTTGAAATTTTTGGACGAAATTATTTTATTGTCTTAGTACTTAATTACCTCATAGTTCATCTTATCATCCTCAATCTGACGGGAAAACTGAAATAGTGAACAAATGTTTGGAAGGATATCTTCGTTGGTTTGTATCTGATAAAAAAACATAATGGTTCAAGTGGTTACCTTAGTTGAATGGTGGTATAACACTTCCTTCCATACTACAACAAACATGACCCCATTTATGGAACTTTGTGGATATCATCCACCATCCAACACATCATATTTAAGAGAAAATTCTAAGGTTCAAGTAGTGGAAGATCACATCGAGCATCAAAAAAAATATCTACAACTCTTAAAGGATAACCACACTCTGGCGTAAAATTGAATGAAACAACTAGGTATATTTACAGCTACAACCATACAGACAACTGTCCCTCAAGCAAGCTAAGAAGGATGATAAATTATCACCCAAGCACTATGGTCCTTACAAAGTGTTGTAAAATATTGGTACTATGGCATACAAGTTGGAGTTTCCTTCATCTTCCCGAGTACACCCAATTTTCCAGGTTTCATGCTTAAAGAAGGTTATTGGTGACAAGATCCTAGTTCAAACAATGTTCTAGAACTTGATGAAGAATGAAAAATTATATTTGAGCCTGAAGTAATCACGGAAACAAGAAACCGAAAGCTATGGAATCGATTAATTTCATAGTATCTCATTAAGTGGAAGTACTTTCCTATTGAACATTCCATGTGGGAGTATGTGAATTTTATGCAAAAGCATCTGCATCTACTCAAGCAATGAGGACAACACTTTTTTGAAGGAGAGGGGCATGTTAGGTCCCTATAATACTAGTATATTCCCTGTATTGTTATTGTTAATGTATCCCGATATTGTTATTGTTGTGCCCATGTATCCCCCATGTTTTTATTGTTGTGCCCAATAGAATCCCACTATTGTTATTGTTGTTCCCTTACATTATTATTGATATGTAGGCTATGATTATATTGTGACCCCTTAGACCCCTATATATAACAAGGAGGTATTATCATTTGTATCATTGTAAATTAGGTTCCCCCCTCGAAGATGATAATTTTTAAGCCATTGATCTATCTTTTCTTCTATTTTTTGAGCTAGTTTCATAACAATTAGGCATTAGTTTCAACCTTATGATTACTAAATGATCATTATTTGGTATTTAAATTAATTTTAATCATTATCATATATGTAATTTACTTTTTTGTTAGTGGAATGTCTTGTAATATAATAAATACATCTTCATATAATGGATTAGTAATTGATTATGGTGTAGTATGATATATATACAAAATGGTCTTTTTCACTAGAATGACATTACAATTTCAAGCAAGATTGTAATTTTTTGTTGTTTAAAAGAGATTTTTGAATGCGAAAATGGATTCAACACTCTGAAAAATCCTTAGGGAATTCAAATTCTACATACTAAATAATTTACACTCAAGTTTTTAAAAAAAAATCTGTCAGAGCTTGGGTGAAATTAGCTGGAAAAATGCCATGAAAAGAGACCATTTCATTTATCAGTTAGACTCAATTGATTATTATTCAACAAATACCATCTACAATGTAAATTCTTGTTATATAATTAATTATTTTCTATTTAATGTGCAATTATTCATTAATGTTTTTATTATTTGAGTGGCACGGGTGATTGATTTAAATAAAATTATTATTATTATTTTTTTTTTTTTTTTTTTAAGAACGTTAACCATGAACATGGTCATCTTTAGTGATTAACATAAATAGATGTTTAGACTTTTTATTTTATTTTGAAAAAAATCAATTAATAATTTTCAAATTTAGTAATTAACTAATTTGTAAAATTTATAAAAATCTACCTTTATTCTTATTATTGTTGGAATAAATTGAAATATTTTTAAATACATAAAAATTTCAATTTTTTTATTTTTTTCTTATCAAGTAAGAGTAGGACCTTCTATTAAGCTTAGCTAAAAATACATAATTTACAAGAAGTTGCACGCACTCTGTGAGAGTTCAACAGTCAGTAGGGCAGGCCGAACCAAACCATTTACCCAAAACCAATAGAAACCTAAACAGGAAAACTAGGGAGAACCGCCAGACAGTTAAGGCACAAGGCCATCTCGTAGTGCTACCATGCAACAAATGTACCAAGAAATCCATGGAGAACTAGTCCATCGATCCAAAGGTCACAAAAAGCCACAAATGACTCGTTGTGGGTCCACAAGAGGTCCCACCACAAGCTAAGCTAAAAACTATCAAATAGACTCGACGAAAATTAAAGGCATAACACTCTAATCTTTTTTCGGGTCCGACCAACTAGCACAAACAAGTCGCCGTCATTGATCAACTGACTAAGATCCAATGGTCTTCGTGAATATCGGGAGGACGAGAAGCGCGAGAGTTAACTAAAAACAAAAATTTCAACTTTAATCACTATTACTTTTTAATAAATTAAATTAAAATAATATTACAAATTAACTTATCATTTATATTCTTTATTAACATTCACATTTAGTTAATTATCATAAATATATCATTGTTATAAAGAGATATACTTTAAGATACTTCAATATTTATTAATATTTTTTTATTTATTCTTAATTTTTTGAACAACATTGTCCCATAGCAACCAATGACGGGTAAGAAACTGGGGATTTGAACATGGAACCTTGTATTCACATTTACTTTACATTTTCACAAGCTTGTCAACTGTGCTTTGGAGGCACACTTCAATAATGGCTAATATTACTCCAACAAGAGGGAATTTATTATATGTATGTATATGTATGTATACGTGTATATATAATTATTTTAAAATACTTTTTTCATGTTTTATATGGACCAAATGGTTAGACCATGTGTTTCATTCCAAGAGATCACAAATTCAAATCTATATTGGTAGAATATGTACACCTCCCTAGACATTAGTAGTCAATTCATTGTGTAGGGCATCATGCACCTTCATGAAAACACCCCTCCTCAATACTCCATGCTAAGTTAAATTCTTCATAGAATTTGAGTTTATTTTTGTTATATCCCCACTATGGGCTACTTCTGCATGTTACATGGAAACAATGCACTAACAAACTTCTTTGATAATGAAGCCATCAAAAAGAAAAGGTGGTGATATTTTAATTAATTCCAACCTATACTATCAAACAATCCCTAAATGCCTTCGATGATAAATTAGGTGCAACTAATATCAACACAGGTGGCCAAGATCCATGTGAGTCATTCTTAGCTGACACCCCTCATATGGCATATGCACATAATCTACAAGGTTGTGGTAGGATATTGGTTGAGATAAAGAATATGATTTTGCAATAGGTTCATCATTATCCAATGAGGGAAGATAAAATGGTAGCTAAAATTAGGATGAGTCATCTTGAGATGATGGTAATTACTAAGTCATTAGGACTAATTTTCCATTTAATCGTTAGCTAAGAACTATATTCTAATTGGTGCATCTCGTCCATAGTCGATGGGGATTTCATATTTCACTAGGTAGCACTCTCTTCATGTCAATGAATCATCGTGACATTCTAAAAATGTGGGGTTATTTCAAGCACCAAGAAGGACTACTTGAAGAGATACATGATATAGTAAGGATTCTCCAAGTGAAATTTGGCAATCTAGTAGCTAAGGTTCTGACAACCGTGGACATTATTACATAATAGCGGTAGGTTCTCCACTAGGTAGAGGTTGAAAATAGGCTTGTATGTTGACACTTGGATTTAGTCTTGCTTGGAGGTAAAATGTTTTCCTAGAAACCAACACTATTGATCAGCTCTATAGTCAGGAATCCAAGGAAATTTTCCACTTAGCTTCTAGATTTGAATATGAAGGAATCTATAATGGACCAAGAGGTTATTGACATGGCCAATATGGGAAATACCTTAGGTTGAATTGCATGTTTTACAAGTTTTGTAGAATATTATGTATGTATTACCATATGTGTACAATTAATTACTTTTGTGAAACTTGTCAATTGGGTTTAGCTCATCTAGTTGGGAGAAATGTCGTTACTCTCCCCATACAAGTTTAATTCCCAGATTTAGCATGTTGAGCTCATAATAAGTATTTCTTATAATGGCTTCAAGCCTTTTCTTACATGTTTCTTCCTCATATGGAATATAACGATATTTCTCATGGGAAAAAGAAGTTCTTTTATGAAACCATCCTAGGTTGATTTGCATGTTTAGAATTTTTGTAAAATATTGGCTATATATTATTGAGTGTACACAATTAAGTACTTTCATAAAACTATTTTTCTCTTCCTAGTAGTTTCAATGGCTATTATATGAAACTTATTGTATGAGGAGCCCAACTAAACATTTTGATTGATATAAATATTTTAGTTATTGTTTATAAAAAATGGATTGATGTGTTTTATATATTATTTTTCTGTTATATTAATTAGTGGACTTTGTGAGGAATTTGAGTATTAACATTTCCTTATTATACTTAGCTAAGTGGTGTATATATCAATGTATTAGTTTTTCTTTGACTATTGTTGGAAACCAAGTGTGACATGAAAATGTAAATGTAAAAGACATAAATGAAGATGAAATGAAATGAAGTTCAAATGAAAAGTGAATTTGTAATGGAGGTAAAAGAAATTAGAGATATTTTCATTAAAATATTATCCTCGTGATTAAAAAAAATAGGGTTAGGGGTTTTTAGGAGCGTGTGATGGGATTTCGAGTTGGTCACCTTTTGCTAGACTACTGCATAGGGTTTTGAAGGTGTGAGAGAATAACTTGGAAGGTAGTGTAGCCTCCTTTCCACCATGGCAGGGAGGGATGCATATTATGTAATTTTTTCTTATGTTAATGGAGGAATATGGATTCTAGTGGTATGTGTTTATTTTCAATAGTTTCTTGTTAATTACAATAGTATGTGTAATGTAATGTAATAAAAACGTTACCCTCTTAATGAGAATTGTGACCTCAAAACGAGAGCTCTAGCCAAAAAACCTCAAAAAACCATGAAAAAACAACTTGAAATGAACTGTTGATGATGGAACATTTTTTTATTTTATTTTTGTTCAGGATAAATTTTCAACACTTTTTAAAAATAGCAGTAAAAACCAAACTTTGCATTTTTCAACCATGGCATTAACGTAAAATATCATGACTTTGAAAAACCTTAAAATTTCAACATTTATCAGCGATGGAATTAAAAACAAATACCATGACTATAACAAACTTTAGATTTTCAACATATTTCAACATCAAATACCATGACTACATTAAATCTTAAAAATAAATAGCTAAACAAAAATTCCTTATACCAAATGCTAAAAAAATAGTTCTTTTAAAATTGTAGCCTAAGTCAACTTGACACATTGCAACGAAAACTTAAAAATCAACCATCAAATTGACACATGGTGGGGACATATTTGACCCATTGCAATGAAAATTTGAAAATCAACCATCAAATTGACACATATTGGGGTCGGGTTGCTAGTTGAACATTGAGACAACCCCTACAATAATAAATAAATAAATCAACCAATAAAACTAAAAAAATAAAACAAAAGAAAAAAAATTAAATCATAACCCAAATAAAATGATAAGTAAAAATTTACATTAAATTAAATTAAAACATTGAAAAAAGATAAATTTAAAATTAAAGTTGGCCCAAAAAATCAAATATAAAAAACAATGGAAACCCACCCACACCCCATCTCCCTCCCCCCCCCCCCCCCCCCCCCCCCAACCAAAAAAAACAACAACAACATATGAAACTTCAAATATCAAAAAATAAGAAAAAAACAAAAACAAAATACGACTCAAAAAAATAAATTAAAATATATATATATATATATATATATATATATATATATATATATAACACAAATTAAATTGCAGTAAATAAAATAAAACTGTATTAAAATATAAATTAAAAAAAAAAGGATATAAATATGAAACAATTACAAAAAAAATTTTAGAAACTTTAAAAAGGATATAAATGATGATGATGATGATGGTGATGATGATTAATGTCTACTAAGATCGATATGGTCTATCGGACCTTAAGAAAGAAGTGGTTAATTGAGATTATTGAAAATTTCATTTATGTGATAGAAAAAGGATGGAAAGAAGCATTTCGAGTGCACTGTAGTTTATTTGACTAAACAAGTCAAGGAGGTCGGTAGAGGGGAAAATGTTTTGGAAATGTGAATGGATGTAAGGGCTGGACAATCCAAGAGAAAGTGATTTTCATATTCAACTTTCTTAGTATCACAGAGGAGGAATATTCTTTCATCCCAAGGTATCTTGGGAATAGACCAACATTCGATCTCACTCCAAAGCTCATGAGAATTAGTTCTAATCCTTGCAATATTAATTCTATTCTTAGCACCAGTTAAGACAGAAAGGTAATTTTGGTTAGAAAACATGGGGTCGATTACCTGCTTACAGTATCTTAACTTTTTTTTCCCTTCTAACACCTTATCACTCCACAACTTATCCTTAAATTTGGAAGTAATGAAGTTTTTAATATTATCCTTATTCCCCAAGATGATTTCCTCCTTTATCTCCCAATGGTCAAGTGAGGACTTGGCATCCTTATGCCACTCTCTTTGGAGGTGAAGGCGGTTTTGACTAGAGTTACACGCAATTTTTTTGGAGCCTCTTGGCTTCCATGTGTTTCACATGGAAAATTTTAGGGGCTCATATTCTCAAGTGAGCTAATTTTCCATGATTTTTCCAAAAACAAGATTCGTCTATTTCCATTTTTTATAAAAATGATTTGCCCAAATTTTACAATATAGAATTATTTTACCTTAAATATCACCAACATTATATAGAGTATATATATAATCATTATAAATTTGAATAATTTTACTATACATTAATAAATATTTTATGGTTTGCATATTAGGGACTAGTGAGATTCACCAATGTTTTTAAACTTCAAGATAATTTTCCATCCTTAAATTTTTCCTTGGTTGTACAACTTCTTCTTATACATCATATGCCTAAACATAGTCATCCATTCAATGGGGGAAATGATAGCTTCAATCAAGAAAATGGGGTATGGAGTATTACCTTTAATATTGAGGTTGTAGGTTATGAATTTCTTTTGGATCATTTCAATCTTTCTCCATGAATATCCAGATAGACTGAAACCCCACACCTCACATCCATATAAAATAATAGGGGTGAAGAGATTCTCGAAGAGAAACTTTTTTTTACTCCAAACCCAAAGATCAGTTGTATTACAATCGTTTTCAAGCTCATAGTAAGCTTTCCAACCTCCTATAATTCTTTTCTCAATTCTATAGTTCCAATTTAGCTGATGATGGATGTCAATACCTAAATATTAGTAAGAAGAAACATTCTCTAAGTAATTGTTATCATAAATGATTTTCTGGATTTAATAATCATAACTTTAGCCTTGTCAATATTAAAAGTCATACCCATCTTGGAACAATAATCATGGAGAGTTTTAAGTTGCTTATCTAGATCATCAAGACTCTTGGAAAGAAGAATGATATCATCAGCGGTAATTAATCCGGATTTAAACAGGAATGCAACAAATTACAGAGATAACCATATACACAAAGATGCAGCGGAAATAATACTTCATTTCATTAATGGAAAATACTGAAATATGCTTACAACCAGAAATGGAAATAAACCAGCTAGGGCGATGGTAGCTTATCTCTGAGAAGAGATGTGGTGGCTACATGCCTCTGAACTATGTTACAATGAGGCTCGAAGGCCTATTTATTGTTGAGAAACAATGGAAAAACCCTTAACATTCCAAAACCTAACCCTAGGAGATGAAACGCCAAACTGTGGGCCCCGTTTGGGGTAAATTGGTACATCAACTTCCCGGGGTCGTAACTTTGGCATATGATCTCCGTTTGACGCGTACAATAGCTCATTAGAAAGATCTATCTGAGCACTATCATTGTTGGAACGAGAAACATCGGTCCATTCCATGGACCCATGTTGCCCTCGGATTCCCCAAAAAACGTCGTTTAGGGCCTCAAAACGGCTCCGGAAGTTCAAGACCCGAAAAACTGCTAAAAATAGTAAGTTGTGCTACAATTAAGGAAACTGAAAATGCTGAGAAAGACAATGGTGGGGGTCCAGGTGGACTTGGCAGGTGGCCACCAATATCCACCTGGATCATTCCTCCCCCCTTAGGAAGCAATGGTCCCCATTGCGTTGAGCTCCTCCATGAGATGAGGAAACTTCTGCTGAACTTGTTCCCTGGTGAGCCACTTGCCCTGCTGAAGGAGTTGGCCTGCTTTGACAACTCGATACAGTTGGATATTCTGTTGGTGAGTGTTCTTGATCTGTGTGTCCATGATTCGATCAGTTGCAGCTTGTTCTATGCAATCTGGATTTAATTCTGTGGGTTTGAGTTGTTTTGCAGTGTCGGATGTGTCTAGCAATGGTGGAAAGTATGGCCAAAGGCGGTCCACATTGAACACTGGGTGCAGGCCAAGGAATGGGGGAATGCTGAGCTCAAATGCATTGTCTCCCATAGCCTTAGTAATGGTGTAAGGACCATATCGGAGTGGTCTCAATTTTCGATAGGCTCCAGTAAGGCGTTCCTTTTGCAAATGCAACCAGACTTTGTCGCCCACCTGAAACTTGTGTGGCACCCGATGTTGATCATGTCGCTGCTTGTACTTGGCATTTGATTTCTCAAGAATGTCATGGACCTGCTGGCGAATATGTTGGATGGGCTCAATGAAACTGGTGGCCTTATCTGTTTCGGACTGGACATGAGCTGAATTCATGTGAGTAGCTGCAAGTGGCATGGCCACATCAATGGGGCATAGTGGTTGGAATCCCAAACCCACCTGAAAAGGGCTATGGCCAGTGGAGCTCTGAAGAGCTCGGTTGTAGCTGTGCTGAACATAGGGGAGGCTCTCGTCCCATGTGCGTGGATGCTTTGAGTTATACATGCGCAGAATGTGCACAATCATCCTATTGACAACCTCTGTCTAACCATCAGTTTGAGGATGGAAGGCTGTGGACTTCGTGAGTTTGGTGTCCAGCATTGACCAGAGACTGGACCAAAATGTGCTGAGAAACCGACTGTCCCGATCTGAGATGATAGACTGTGGGATCCAAAAGTGCACCCACACTCGTTCAAAGAAGAGTTTAGCAGTGGCTTCTGCTGTGATATTCTTCTTGCAGGCCACCATAATGGCCATCTTCGAGAACCTGTCGACGACCACAAAAACACAGTCATTTCCATGCTTAGTGGAAGGAAGGCCTAACATGTAATCCATGGAGATGGATTCCCAAGGTCGACTAGGGGTAGGCAACGGGGTATAGAGGCCTTGCTTCTTAATGGTCGGTTTGGCAATGGCACAGGCAGTACATGATCGGATGTACTTCCCAACATCCTGTCGAAGATTCGGCCAATAGAAATAATTTTGCAGTACTGCCACTATTTTCTCGACCCCGAAATGCCCAGCAGCCCGACTGTAGTGTGCTTCCCAAATCATCTTGGCACGCTCGCTTGAAGAAACACAAAGGTGACCGAGGTGGCATAATAGGGCATCCTGGAGGTGAAAATCTGCAACATGCCGACCCTCCAAGAGTGTCTGGTATGTGTGACAAAATTCTGGGTCGCTTTTGTAGAGAAGTGGCCAATCGGAAGTCTCGTGCCCACAAGAGTTGAGCACGGTGGTCAGCGCCATGATCGGTGGTCGACTGAGGCAATCTACAACATTATTGGTGCTGCCCTTTTTATACTTGATATTCAAGTGAAACTGTTGCAGGTATGTAGACCACTTCTGATGACGATCATTCTGCAATTTCCCTTGGGTCTGTATGAACTGCAGGGGTCGGTGGTCTGTGTGGATAACCGTTTCCTTCCCCAAAATGTAATGCTTCCATTGTCGGCAGGCATGTACAATGGAATACATCTCTTTATCATAAGTGGGGTACTTCTGGACTGTGTTTGAAAGCGTTTCACTGTGATATGCCACTGGATGTCCATGTTGAGTAAGGATTGCCCCAATAGCATAGTCAGAGGCATCTGTCTCGACCTCAAATGGTTGTTGTAAATCTGGTAACGCGAGCACTGGTGCCGTGCAGAGGCGATCCTTCAACTCCCTAAATGCCTTATGTTGAGATTCAGACCAAAAGAATTTTGCTTTCGCCCCTCCCCTGGTGACTTGACTCAAGGGCCAAGAAATGTGAGAAAACCCTAGCACAAACCTGCGGTAGAAGTTGGCAAGACCTAGAAAGCTGCGGAGCTCTGTTAGAGTGGTTGGAGAGGGCCACTCCCGAATGACTTGGACCTTGGCTGGATCGACATGCACCCCCTGTTCATCAATGATGTATCCCAGATACTGAACCTCGGTCATGCCAAAAGTGCATTTCTCCAAATTGGCACATAGCTTGTGTTGCCGTAGTGTTTGGAGAACCTGTCGGATGTGGTGGAGGTGCTCTTCCCAACTCTGGCTGAAGATCAGAATGTCATCCAAGTATACTACTACAAAGGAGTTGGTGAATGGCCGCAAGATGTCATCCATTAGCCTCATAAAGGTTGCAGGAGCATTCGTCAATCCGAAAGGCATGACCAACCATTCGAAGAGGCCCTCCTTGGATTTGAAGGCAGTCTTCCACACATCTGAGGGTTCGATTGGTACCTGGTGATATCCTGACTTCAGATCGATCTTGCTGAAATATTTCGCCCCCTTTAGTTGGTCTAGGAGGTCATCAATCCGCGGGATCGGGTAGCTATTATGGACAGTGATCTTGTTCAGTGCTCGATAGTCAATACAGAGTCTCCACATCCCATCCTTCTTCTGTACCAACACGATCGGGCTCCCACAGGGCGATGAACTCGGACGGATGTGACCTTTCTGCAGGAGCTCCTGAATCTGCCTCTTGATTTCATTGTTCTCCAGAACGAAGCGCCGATAAATTGGTCCATTGGGTAGCGGCGCACCTGGGGTCAGATCGATGGAGTGCTTGACTTGACAGTGCAGAGGAACCCCTGTCGGGGAGGTGAAGATGTCTTCGTACTCCTCCACAATCTTGTCCATCTGTAGCTGTCGTGCAGAGGGACCCTGTTTGGAGGCCGCGACCACTGTCTTCTTCTTCCCTTGAGGGCGTATCATCAGGAAAACAAATTTCCTGGTTTTGGAAATGATCTTACTACATTGTTTTGCAGTAATCAAAGAGATGGCGGCAGGTGGTGCTACCTCTGGTATCCTGAAAAACTTCTTTCCCAATGTAATAATAACAGCACGGGGCCTTGATTCATACACAGCATGTCGCTTCCACAAGTATGGTTGTCCTAGTAATACATCACAAACTTCAAGGGGAGCAATGTCACACAATACCTCATCCGTGAAGGGCTTGATGTTGTATGGAAGGCGACACTGCTGGCTCACGCGAAGATCTCGCCCTTGGTGAAGCCACCCAATGGTGTATGGTTGTGGATGTGCTGTGGTCGGTAAGCCCAACCGCTTCACGACCTCTACCGAAATGAGGTTCTTTTGACTCCCGCTATCAACAATGAACTATATCGGGGAGCCCTTTACCCACATCTAGGAGTGAAAGAGACGCTCCTCCTCCTCTGAATCTTCGGGTTCATTTTTTTGGATCTTTGTGGTAGCAACAGTGGCGTTGGGATCCGCATCAATGATCTGTTTCCCTTTTTCATACCCCTTATCGGGTTCTGACTCAGAGTCGGAACATGCATCTGATTCTGAAACCTTTAGCTCAGCCACCAGTGACTGCTTGGCCTGACACTCACTTGTGTTGTGAGTGGAGCTCTTATGGAACTCGCACCATTTTCCAGTGTCCTTTCTTGGCTTCGCGGCGTTGTTCTTTGCTTGCAGCTTTGGCTGGTTGTCTTGGGCTATCTCGCCTTGGCTCTGTCCTTTGTTCTGTGGTTTAGGGGCACCTTTCCCCTGCTTTGGATTCGCAGATCCAAAGTCTCGCTTCTTTTGTTTAAACTTCTGCTCGACCTTGACGGCATATCGGTATGCTGCGCCGAGCGAGGGGATGTTTAGGAATTGTATTTCTTCCTGGATGTACTTGTGCAGGCAGCCACGGTATTTGAGTATCAAATGTTGCTCCGAATCCTTGATACCCAACTTTGTGCGAAGGGTATGGAAAAGATTGGTGAACTCCGGCACGTCTTGGTCCCTTCCCTGCCGCAGCAGGGTCCACTTTATGTATTCATCCTCATAGCTTCCGACAGGGTAGTACTGCTCCTTGATGGCATCCCGGAATGAATCCCAGGTGGGTGCGGCTGAAAATAGCGAGCCAGTACTTTCATCCTTCTGCTCGCAGTAGGTTTCCCACCAGTCCTTGATATGGGGGGCTGCTTTGAGAAGAGCAAAAACAATCTTTTCCCGACTCGAAAATTCATGAATAGAAAAATAACCCTCTAGCAGATTTAACCATTTATCTACGGCATCAGCGTCTATCTGACCCTCGAATATGGGGATTTCAAAATTAACTTGTACCTTAAAGGGTGTGGCGTTTCCAGAGGAGCTGTTGGAAGCCAATGCGCCGCTTCTGGGTAGCCGCTGAAGGATTTGGGCAAAGCTGTCCATCATCGCGTTCCGTTGTCGCTCGAGGGCTTCTTCGAGCAAGATTTTGATGGGATCTCCTACCCCCTCGTCTTTCTTCTCGTCCGCCATGGGAGGCCGTCGGGATTTGCGAGGCTGGTCTTGCAAAGGTTCAACCAGTTTAAGCCCTAACTCCTTATATCCTGACCTTGTTGGGGACATGCAAACAAAAACAGAGAAAAAGCAGACCGCTCTGATACCACTGATCCGGATTTAAACAGGAACGCAACAAATTACAGAGATAACCATATACACAAAGATGCAGCAGAAATAATACTTCATTTCATTAATGGAAAATACTGAAATATGCTTACAACCAGAAATGGAAATAAACCAGCTAGGGCGATGGTAGCTTATCTCTGAGAAGAGATGTGGTGGCTACATGCCTTTGAACTGTGTTACAATGAGGCTCGAAGGCCTATTTATTGTTGAGAAACAATGGAAAAACCCTTAACATTCCAAAACCTAACCCTAGGAGATGAAACGCCAAACTGTGGGCCCCGTTTGGGGTAAATTGGTACATCAACTTCCCGGGGTCGTAACTTTGGCATATGATCTCCGTTTGACGCGTACAATAGCTCATTAGAAAGATCTATCTGAGCACGTCCATTCCATGGACCCATGTTGCCCTCGGATTCCCCAAAAAACGTCGTTTAGGGCCTCAAAACGGCTCCGGAAGTTCAGGACCCGAAAAACTACTAAAAATAGTAAGTTGTGCTACAATTAAGGAAACTGAAAATGCTGAGAAAGAAAATGGTGGGGGTCCAGGTGGACTTGGCAGGTGGCCACCAATATCCACCTGGATCAGTAATAAGAAGAGTAATGACTACACCAATGAGCTTGGGTCCTTCACAACTAGCAGCTTCTAACCACTCCTCAAGCCTGTCAATGTAAATGCCAAAAGGGAAGGGCATAGGAGACACCCTTTCTTCACATCGATGCCACATTTAACTTCAGATGACCAACCCTCGGTGGTCTTAACCTTGGCAATAAATTTTTTGTATAATATAATAACAACAACCCTTAACTCGGGAGGAAGAATTATCTCATTGAGCCTTTGCCATAACTTCTCTCGAGGAATAGTGTCGAAATATTTTCTAAAGTCAACAAAATAGTAGAAGAGATCAATCTTATTATTATAACAATTCTCGACAAATGGTCCTAAGAGTGAAAAGGTGGTCGATTGTAGAGTGGTGCCTTCTAAAACCAGTTTTCCCAATGGCTCTTTTACCATGGATTTCAAGCCATGTGCTAATATTCTTTTTAAGAATGAGCCCATATAGTTTGGCTAAAATGTGGCTAATCATGATAGTCCTATAGTTAGAGGGAACATTTTTATCCCCAATTTTAAAGATAGACATGATAAGGATTTTCATCCACAACGATTACAAAAACATAAAAACACACACACACACACACACATATATTTATTTCTTTATTTTTAAAAGAAAACATAAAAAAATAAAAATAAAAATAAACATAAAATAAGTTAAATTATTATTATTATCCAATTTTAAGGTCATGACCAAGCCAGACACCAAATTGGTGTATTAGACCCCCTTGTTTGTGGGACAAGAGATCCACCTTCGTGCAATGATTTGACTGCTCTTCCTATAAAGGCATACATTCTCTACCCCCCTCTGGTTTTGAACGTGCGAGCTCTTAGGAGGAAACACATGCAGTTAATGATTAAGCTCACTCAAAATAAAATGGTTATAAAAAAACACACAAAGTAAACATTTTCAAACATTAAGAAAAAAATATAACTTCGCCCCTAGCCGCCAAAGGGTTGTGGACCAGTGTGGCAGAACTAGTGCATCGCTCCTTCGACCCTGGCCCATGACCGCTTAGCGGTTGGTAGGTGGAGGATCGATTCCCAAAATCAAATCACCACCCCCACAACTACCAAGGGGCCACAAGTCAGGGCAAGAGGAGTTACATGGCAGGGTCGATTCTACGCAACTCCTCCCACCCTAGTCCGCAACCCCTTAATGATCATGGGGGTGGTGGGTCGATTCCTGAAATCGACTCGTTACCCCCTATCTGCCAAGCAGTCATGTGCTAGGGTAGAAAGGGCAGTGTGTCGCTCCTTCTACCTTAACAAACAACCCCTTGAAGGCTAGGGGCAGAGATATATATATATTTTTTTATTTTTTATTTAATATTTTAAACTTTTTTGTTTTGTTTGTTATTTTTTAAATTCTTTTATTTTATTCTAAGTTTTTTTAATGCCTATATATATATATATATATATATATATATATATCTGTATATATATGGAATTTTTTAACTTTTTTAATTTTAATATTTTCTTAATAGATTTTGATTTTATTGATTTATAATATTTTAATTTTTTCCCCATAATATGTTTTCTTTTGTTTTGTTTTTTTGCCTTCAAGTATTTGTTTTTAAAGTTTGTTTGTTTGTTTGGTTTTTTTTTTAACAATTTAGTTTTAATTTGATACATTGATTTAATTTTTAAGTTGTTTTTTATTTTTATTTTTAACAAATAATTATTTATTTATTTTTAACTTAAAATTCTATTCGAATTATTATTTTTGAAAAAAAATCAAATGTTATGATCTCTAAACATAAAATTTTCATTAAAATTGTTATTTTTTCAACTTTTTTATTGTATTTTTTTTCCATAAAAACCCTTTATTTGACATGTCATTTTCAACAAAATGGTCCTAAAATGTATATCTTTTAATTATATCTATATGCAAAATGTATAATTTTTGGTCAAATATTTAAAATCATTATATTTTTAGTGGTAGTTATTTAATGTGCATTGAAGTATTAATTAATGATACATAAATATAAAAAAAATTCCTAACATGAAAATATTAATTTTATTATTTTTTGAAACTTTGCAAAAAAAAAAATCATTACAAAAGAACATTGTAAGAAAAAATAAAAACACAAACTTGAAAAACGCTTAAAAATAATATTTTAGGAAGAAAAAATAAGAAGACAAAAACAACATGAAAAATTGTTATGTAACATACATTAAAAAAATGGCATACTTAAGACCAAAAAAAAATTAAAGTGTCAAAAAAGTGCCCAGAAAAAACAAAGAGGATGATGGTGCATCAACAATTTTCAAAAACTACATGAAAATCACCAACATTCAGAAAAAAAATATCCATGCTCAATATATTAGAAAATTTAAAGTGTAAAAAGCAAGCCCCCAAAAAAAGGTCGATGTCATACCAACACTTTTCAAAATTGGTATGAAAATGACTAACATTTAAAAAAAACATGCATACTTAATACATAAGAAAATTTGAAGTGTCAAAAATATGGTTAAAAAAAAGGTGTATTCTAAATCAACACTTTTCAAATTTGGATGATGTTTTGGAACCTCTAAAAGAGTGAGAACTTGGTGCAATTAACCTTATGTTGGTAACTTTTCTTAATTTGTTATTATATTTGTTTGTTGTTCATGTATGCCTTATGTTCTACAATTATTTTTTTTGTTCTTTTGTTGGCTCTCCTAGCGTGAATGAATTTTTTTTCCAACAATTTGCACCAGCAGAGAAAAGCCTAGTTCCCATCTTCAGTTGGGTCTCAACAGTAATGGAGAGAAAACCAGGTGGTTGAACTTGTGGTTGGACAAAGATTATGGGCCTGGCTATTGTGTAGCTGCAAGAAGAGCATGAATTCTTTAACCTCTTTGCGAGAAATTTTATGGGTTCTAAATATAGAGGCCATTAAGATCATTGGTGTGGATGTACAACCATCCTATTGTTTTCAGAAGAGTTTTGGCAATAATTTGCAATAGCCAGCACTAAGAATCTACAAAGTTTGTGTTTTATTCAATGAGTTGAAGGCTTCAAAGCATGCTTTATACAACCATTTCTGCTTTATACAATTGTTATTAGAATGCCAAACTTTTATGTCTAGCACTCATGGTTTCTACCTTTCAGTCATAGTGCTCTTCTTGTTTGAGATATGGAGCTTAAAGGTTCTTACCTTGGGTATAAGAGGAGACATTGAGTTTGACAAACATGGGCCATAACAAGAGAACTAAAATTGTGGATAATTATGAGAGCCACTAGTAACAACAGATGCTTATGCCTTGGTGTCACGAGGTCCAATGTTCAAATAGAATCACGTTCTAAGGGAAATGAGTGTGTGCAGGATTTTCGAGCAGAGAAAAAAACCCTTGGTGAAACATGATAACTATGCATGGAATAAAAAACCATGTAGAGACAATAGTGACTATGCAGGGAACAACTCGATGTACAAGCTCAACTTTGTGCTAGTTAAAAGATCACTAACCAATCAACTTTGTACTAGTGTTTGACTTATTGAGTGGGCTTGAGGGACATTTTCCTATTTCTTTGTTGTGTTATTGGCATTGGGTGTTGATTTTAGTGTAATGTGACCCTGGGTTGTTGTGCCATTGGTGCCATGGGTATGGTGGTGATCTATATGCACAATGTGTTGCAAATGCTTGTCACATTAGTAGTCCAGATAGGAAAAAAATTGTAATAGATAGGGCTCCATCATAGCCCTAAGGAAATTCATTTTCTAGAACCAAATAAATTTGTGACTGAAAGTTCCTTCACAAAATTCTTGGTACTTCGTATTCTCAAACTCAAAAAATGCCTTTAGTTTTCAATCTAGTCACGTTCTAAAGAAATGATCCAAGCAAGTCCTTGATGGATATTTGTAGTGGAATATTTTTATTTGATACTCTACAAATGGATAGTTTGGTTAGTGAGGTGTTGAGAGGATGGTGAGGCAAGGTTAAGGGTCTGACTTGTGATGGAGTTTTGTAATTCTTGATTTATTCAACTGTAATGGAGAACTTGGCACTACTAATGGCTTCAAGAAAAAGGGAAAATACATTAGTGATGTGTTGTTGGCCATAGATGTCGTATTTATTGACCGCAAAATACCAATCCCCATATTTGGTTAGCATAGATCAAGGACATGGAGAGAGCTTTACTTTCTTATGTGACAGAGCCTCTCTTAGTTCCTGTTATATTTTTCAAGGTTATTACAGGTATGGTTGCCACGCTATGGGAATGATCAAGAATTTTGTCATGGATTATGTCAGGGGAGGGGGGGCACAACCAAGTACATAAAGACCCAAAACTTTAATTTTTGTTACAAGCCTATTTTATTTCGTGTTACTTTTACTGTTAGATTCTTCTATTTTTTTGGCTCACGAAGAACCCATGCAACATAGAAATGAAGTCAAGGACATAGTATAGGGCGAGTCAGCATTAAGATCCATATAGGTGTTGCTAAATGGTCTTGCACAAACCAGTTGGCACACCACATTCCAGATGTCCCAGAGTCGCCAAAGATGTAGAGAGAGACAATTTGTAGCCAAATAATTTATCCCAACAACAATAGAAAACTCCAACAACACTGACATGTGGTAGAGTGCAAAGAAATTGAGCAGGTACAATGGACATGGGTAGCCGAAGATGGGTGAACAAGAGGAAGATGAATGTAGGTTGCAATAGTAGAGTAAAGAATAAGAGAGATGGGGTCTTAGGAGTAGGAGGATGGGACACCCATAAAATGAGGAAGAGGTGTGCAAAGAGGAGGCATATAGTAGAGTATAAGTTAGGGAGCATCCTATAGTTCAAGTTTTACAAGAGGATTGGGATCACGTAGTAGCAGTGCAAGTAATTGTGGTTGTTCGACTATACCTGGCTCGGGACAAGCTAGCAATTTGTGTCAGGGGCCTATTGGATACCAAGTGTGACATGAAAATGTAAATGTAAGAGAAACACAAATGTAGATGAAATGAAATCAATTTCAAATGAAAAGTGAATTTCTAAGAGAGGGAAAAGAAATTAGTGATATTTTCATTAATCCCCTCGTGATTAAAAAATATCTTTTCAGGGTTAGGGCTTTTGACGAGCGTGTGATGGGATTTTGAGTTGGTCTTTTTTTGCTCGAGTACTACATAGGATTTTGAAGGTGTGCAAGAATATCTTGGAAGGAAACACATTCCCCTTTCCACCATTGTAGGGATGGCTGCATACGATGTAAAATTTTCTTATGGTAATGGAGGAATCTAGATTCCAGCGTTATGTGTCTATTTACAGCAGTTTCTCTCAATTGCATCATTATGTTTTTAGGTGTAGAAATATGTGTAATGTAACATAATTTTTTGGTTTAATTTTATGTTAGATTCGTTTTTTATCCATGTACAATGTTTATTTCTGCAATTATTTTTTTTGTTATTTTGTTGGCCATCTTAGCTAGAGGGTAAATGTTTTGTCCAACAACTATTATTAGTTTTTTATCACAAAAAAAATATCCTCTTAGATTTTTTACAACCACACAGTAGTAAACCATTTAGTTTGAATAAGTTTGTAGGATTTATAAAAAGGAAATTTTTTAGTGTGGTTTGAAATTTTCTTTCAAAATATGACCGTGGAAACCCTATGGGAGGACAATTATTCTCTCCTTACAAAATGTGGGGTAGTTCTAATAGAAGGGAACCCATTGACACCAAAAACATTTGCTATCACCCTTGAGTTGTTACCATCTTTGATAATTTCGAATGGTTAAGGTTTTGAAACATTCAGGGACTTTCATGTTGAAGCGACAATGGAATTTGTTGTTAGACCAAACAATGCACAGCGGAAATAAAAATAAACATACATACACAGCACATACAAAATCACAAAACCATAACACAAAGATTTTAACGTGGTTCACCCAACCAATCTGGGCTACATCCACCAGAACAAAGGCATCGACAATCTTATTATTCAACAGGAGATTACAACAATTTTAATTCTTCACACATACTCTCAGCTCACCCTATTTTCTCTACCCTCTCACAATCCTCTACGGGATTACATTTCTTATAGCTGGAGTATAAAACTGAATCATAAATTCCCTCACAACAAATATAGGATGCATTAACTCCTCCTCAAAAAATACTGGAGCTAATATAACAACTAATCCTATTGTTGTCACATACATGAGATTTTTTCCAAAATTTATTAAAATAGAAAATCTCCACAATCTCCACCTTGACAACAATTAGCCTGATACCCTGTTCATTTATTTTTTTATCTTTTTTGCAAACCAAGAGAAGCCAGACACCAACGTAGCTTCTCTAACAAAACTGGTTTCGTGAACATGTCTGCACAGTTTTCCTTCGTATGCACTTTTTCAAGAGAAACACCCCTTTCAGTGATAACCTGTCTTACAAAATGGTACTTGATAGGTATATGCTTAGATTTACTATGATAGGCCGGATTCTTAGCCAAATGATTTCACTTTGACTATCACAAAATAACTTGACATTGTCCTGTAACCTACCAAACTCACTAATCAAACCTTTCAACCAAACCGCTTCTTTGCAAGCATGCGAAGCAGCTATGTATTCTGCTTCAGTAGTGGATAAAGCAACAATATTTTGTAGCTTTGACATCCAACTAATAGCTCCACCTGCAAGAGTAAAGACATACCCTGAAGTTGACCTTCTCTTATCCAAATCACCTGCAAAATCGGAATCAACATATCCGCAAACAAATTCACTACTTCTGTTATAAGTGATACAATAATCACTTGTGCCTCTCAAATACCGAAGCACCCATTTCACTGCTGACCAGTGTTCTTTTCCTGGATTTGCCATATACCTGCTGACAACCCCAACTGCATGTGAAATATCTGGTCGAGTACAAACCATCGCATACATTAAACAACCTACTACATTGGCATATGGAATTCGAGACATATATTCCTTTTCTTCATTTGTATTAGGACATAAACTTGAAGAAAGCTTAAAATGGGAAGCTAAAGGGACTGAAACAGGCTTCACATTGTTCATACCAAACCTCAAGAGTATTTTCTCCATATACTTTTGTTGTGATAGCCACAGCTTACCATTGCTCCTGTCTCTGAAAATCTCCATGCCCAAAATTTGTCTTGCTGCTCCTATATCTTTCATATCAAATGTCCTAGCCATCTGAGCCTTTAACCTGTTGATCTATGTTATGCTTTTGCTTGCTAAAAGCATATCGTCAACATATAACACTAAGATAATGAACATGTCATTACTTAATTTCTTAAAGTAAACACAATGATCATATTCACTTCTTATATAATTTTGACTCAACATGAAAGAATCAAATTTCTTGTACCATTGTCAAGGCAATTGCTTTAGACCATACAATGATTTCTTGAGCCTGCAGACAAATTTCTTGTTGCGATTTTGAACAAACCCTTCCGGTTGTTCCATGTAAATCTCCTCATCTAAATCTCCATGTAAAAATGCAGTTTTAACATCTAGTTGTTGTAATCCTAAATCAAGTAAGGCAACTAATGCTAATACAATTCGAATTGAAACAATTTTTACAACTGGTGAAAATATCTCATGAAAATCAATGCCTGCTTTCTGAGAAAAACCTTTCGTGACCAGCCTTGCTTTGTACCTATCCTTTGAACCATCAACACCCCTTTTCAATTTGTACACTCATTTATATCCCACAGTTTTTCTGTCTTTAGGAAGTTCTACTAGATCCCATGTGTCATTCTTGTCTAATGCCATCATCTCATCCTTCATAGCTTCTTTCCACTTTTCACTTTTAGAACCTTCTACAGCTTCCTGATAGCACTAAGGTTCATCATCGTTAGCGGTTAAAGCAACTGGAGTAACATAATCATCATACCTTTTAGGAGGATGTTTAATTCTCGTGGACCTCCTTAAAGTTGTTTCTGGTACTTCCACAATTTGCTGATTATTATCTGTAGGAACTTCTTCATGATCTACATCTGAAACATGTTCATGATCTACATCTGAAACTTGTTCATGATCTACATCTGAAACTTGTTCATGATCTACATCTGAAACTTGTTCATGATCTACATCTGAAACTTGTTCATGATCTACATATGAAACTTGTTCATGACTAGCATCTGAACCATGTTCGTCTTGATCATCATCATTATTTGAACTGGTTTCAAACTGAATGTGTTGAAGCTTAGATACATTATCCTATTTCAATTTATCATCTACATCTAAACTTTCAAGTGAGGATTCATTAAATTTAACATCTCTGTTAATGATGATCTTGTGAGTAGTAGGATCCCACAATCTGTATCCCTTAGTCCCATCACCATATCCAACAAAGATATACCTTTTTTATTTAGGATCTAATTTAGAATGCTGATGTTTTGGAACTAGAGCATATGCATCACAACCAAAAACTTTCAGTTTAGAATAATCACAAGGATGACCTTTCCATACCTCTTGAGGAATTTTGCATCCTATTGCAGTTGATGGTGATCGATTTATCAAATAGCAAGCTGTAGCAACCGCTTTTGTCCACAATTCCTTTTGCAAATTGGCGTTACTCAACATACTTCTTGCTCTCTCTAAAAGAGTCATGTTCATGCATTCAGCAACTCCATTTTGCTAAGGAGTATACATAGTGGTTTTATGTCTTTCGATCGCAGCTTCCTTGCAATAATTATCAACACCACCATTGTCAGTTCTTAGACATTTAATAGTTCTTCCAGTGATGTTTTCAACTAATGCTCTAAACTGTTTGAAAAATGTAAACACATCAGACTTCTTCTTTAACATGTAGACCCACACTTTTCTAGAGAAATCATCAATAAAAGATACGAAATATGACGATCCTCCATATGAGGTTATAGGAGATGGACCCCAAACATCAAAATGGATATAATCAAGGATTCCCTTACTAGCATGTTTTCTAGTTTTAAACTTCTTCTTGCTTTGTTTCCCAAACAGACAATGTTTGCAGAAATCTAACTTAACAGACTTTATATTAGGAAGTAACTTACGATCAGATAAAATCTTTAAACCTCTTTCACTCATATGGCCCAACCTTTGATTCCATAAACGAATAGAATTATTGTCATTTTCAGACATTGTAGAAACATGATCTGACTCTGTTCTTCCTTCTAACTAAAAAAGATTTCCAACCTTCTTTGCTTTCATTACTAGTAAAATTCCTTTATTAAATTTCATTACTCCACCTTGAATAAAGGTTTTATATCCATTAGTGTCTAGTACTCCTAATGAAATGAGGTTTTTCCTTAGTTCAGGTAAATGTCTTACATCAGTTAAAATTTTATTTGTCCCATCAAAAATTTTAAGCTGAATGCTTCCAATTCCAACAATGTTACATGTGACATCATTTCCCATGTAAACTACTCCATCATTGATTGGTTTATAAGTTTTAAACCATTCCCTATGAATACACATGTGATTTGATGCACCAGAATCTAACAGCCAATGTTGATCATGACTAGACAAATCAACTGATAACACTTCATCACTCATACCTGTCTTGGATGCCGAACTTGTATTTGTCGTGTTTGCTTCTTTATTCTATGTTGAAGAGTCTTCTTTGGATGCTTGCTGTCTCTTCCAACGGTCCTTCTTCAAATGTCCTGATTTGCCACAAAACCAGCACTTTACCTTACTCTTCTTCCCTTTCGATTTTGAACACGAGTCGCTGTGCTTACCGGAGCGTCTTTCTCTAGAACGACCTCTAGCCATCATTGCTTCTGATGTAGAGGTTTCGGAATTTGACCTATTCCTTGTCTCTTCAGACAAAAAAGCTCCAACAACATCATCAAATTCAAGGGTTTCTGATATACTCGGGCAACGAGCATAATAAAGTTATAGCTTTATCTTCTAATTCAAATTGTACTTCTATACTTTCTAATTGCACCAGGAGAGTATTAAAGACATTCAAATGATCAGTAATAGTTGTACCTTCCTTCATGCGCAGACTGTACAATTGTCGCTTCAGAAGAATCCTATTGGTTAAGGATTTTGTCATGTACAACTTCTCAAGCTTTGTCCACAAACCAGCAGCAGTTTTCTCTGACACGATGTTAAACAAAACATCATCCGCCAAACACAGTCGAATACTGCTCAGAGCTCTTCCATCCAATTCATTCCATTCATCATCTGTCATGGTGTAAGGCTGTTTGGATTTTCCCAACAGCGCCTTCACCACGCCTTGTTGCACAAGTAGATCATGCATCTTCACTTTCCAAATTTTGAAGTTATTTTTGCCATTGAACTTCTCGATCTCAAAACGAGCACTTTGAGTTTTTGCCATGTTGTAACAAACAAAATCTCCAATTCCAAATTAAAAATGCCTTTTCTTTATACTATAAAATGCCTCTGTCGTACCGTGTAATTACAATTTGAAAAGAAAAAACAAAAAATTGCAGTTTTACCAAAGCGAAAAATGCTTGGCGCGCCGAAAGGGACTTGGCGCTTCCTTGACAGCAGAAGGTCCGCGCCAGAGACAAAAACGGTATAAGTCACAAAATTGGCACGAGTATACCTGTCGTTTCCATGCCAATTGGGATCCTGGCGCACTGGCGCGAGTATTACACTCGGAACCGCATCAATTGGCGTGCCTATTCCAAAATAAATCGCGCCAACCCGTTCACTGTCAAAAAATTGGCGCGACTGTTTCTGACGAAACCGCGCCAACGGCAAAGCTCCACCTTCCGCAGCTCTGTCACACGTACCAGCTCCACAACCAGAGACCTGTAGGTTATGGGCCCTCCACGCTTCCGCTGCGCCGCTCTGATACCAATTGTTAGACCAAACAATGCACAGCGGAAATAAAAATAAACATACACAGCACATACAAAATCACAAAACCATAACACAAAGATTTTAACGTGGTTCACCCAACCAATCTAGGCCACATCCACCAGAACAGAGGCATCGGCAATCTTATTATTCAACAGGAGATTACAACAATTTTAATTCTTTACACATACTCTCATCTCACCCTATTTTCTCTACCCTCTCACAATCCTCTACGAGATTACATTTCTTATAGCTGGAGTATAAAACTGAATCATAAATTCCCTCACAAGAAATATAGGATGCATTAAATCCTCATCAAAAAATACTGGAGCTAATATAGAAACTAATCCTATTGCTGTCACATACATGAGATTTTTTCCAAAATTAATTAAAACAAAAAATCTCCACATTTGCAATGAATTTGTAGAACCTTGAGGGGAATGAGTTTTTCACCATTGTCAAGTGACTAGTGATTTACTTCAATGACTATGATAGTAAAATTATGACTCACCCGAAGGGATTTTAGTGGAATAAGGAAGAGAAGTATGAGGCCATCACTGCTACGAAGGTGTTTTTCATACTAGATGAAAAACACGACGAGGAAAAAAATTGAGTGGGGAGGGAAATCTTGCTTGATCCATAGGGTGAGGTATCCTACCCTATTCTCAAGTACATCTCTTGTTAGGTTAGGTTTATCATAAACTATGATTACCAATTTAGGCTGCTATATTAGCTAAGGTTCCAAGTGCACCCCCCAACCTCTGAATTACTAAGAATCCCATTCTTTCTCCTACAATATATGAAGGGGATGAACACTAAAGTGAAGGATGGAAATAATAATTACTTGGCCCATGGTGGCCTAATTATAACTGATGCACTTTAAGGCTTACATCATCCTATTTCATGGGCCAACTTTGTGGACATGGATAGTCATATCTTTCTAGAAACATAGGTAGAATAGAGTAGGCCTAAGAATATTACAACTAAAAGAGGAAGGGGAAGGCAGTAACTAGCCCCTTAATAGAAATCAAGAAACATACCCTGGAGAAGGGACAAAAGGAGATAGCAACCACCTTGGCAGTTTTAAGTTCCCCTACCAAGTCCAAAATAAGTAAGCCTATCCAACAAATTGTCTATGCAAGGAGAGAAAGCACTATAATTAGATTTAGCGGAAATATTTAACCTCCTTCTACCACTCCTATTGCAATATAGGAAAAATCTAGCCCCAAACGTAAAGGGTAGTAGGAAGGAGAATTATAGGGCCAAAAAAAAAATTCAAGAACTAGAAACCGAGGTACAAAAAGGAAACATAATAGTATTGCATGAGGAAACTGAGAAACTATAGGAACAATATACTTAACTATAGGAACAACACATAGAGTTACAAAAGGTAGAAACATTAACAAAGCAACCCACACCAAGGAAGCCACCTTCCTTCTTTCTTGGCCACTGAGGGTTGATCCTTCTACTATAAGGACTTCAAGAATAGTTATTCTTACACATCTGGTACCCCACCTAATGATTGAGGTAGAGAAATCAAAAGTATAAACATAAAGGTTGAAAATAATTTCCCAATATAAAGGGGTGGTAGATATTGCAAGCGTGAAGGATGAAAGCAATAAAGGGAGGAAATGTCCTTCCTAAAATTAAAAGAAACCAACATTAGAGAACATCATGAGAAATAAAATCAATACCTAAGGATTCAATTGCGATAAGCACAAGGATTGTTAAGAGAAAATATGTTCATATTGTAGCAATGGAAACATTGTTAAGAACCATGGAACATCTTTCATTAGAGGCTACCAATTGTAGGAAAACATCCAAATCATATCCACTATTCATAAAGTAACACTATTGTAGATCCCAAATCAATTAGACAACTCAAAGAGGCACAATGTAGTTACAAGAGACTAAACATTTCATAGACTTCTACCAAGCGTGAAGCATGGAGGACAAAGAATAAATTTTTCCGAGAGTGTAACAATTCATAGACTTATATATGCATAACCTTATCCTACATAACCTTATCCTATATAATATGCATGTTTGGAACCCCAATCCTTACTTATGAGCTATAGAGTTGTTGGAATTGGCATATTGGTTAAGACATGAGGATATTAGAGTAGAAGAAGTGAAAAGGATCATGGAGGGAGACTTGAAGGAGAAATTATAAGTCAAATCGGAACACCCATCTCCTTCAATGCTTTATTAGGACCATTCCATTCTTGCATGACCCTAAGATAGAGAATACTTCGAAAAAAAGGAAAGTATAATCCATCCTGCACTTTGAGTACATCTTCAAGGTATTGAGCGAATACAAATCGCAAGCCTTCTAGAGAATATGAAAAGGCTTCTATTATAGCACGAAGATGAAGGAGTGTCACTCTCTTGATAGACTCCAAGTAGCATTAGCAAGAAATCATCTTTATAAGAGGATCATCCAGAGGCTTGGGATTCAATGGATAGGACTCAAATTTAATCCACCTCTAATACTAGGGATAAAGGAGAATCAATGTCAAGAAGGGGAAGCCCAAGTATGGAAGGACATAGAGGAGAATGCAAGGTTCTATTTAGCAGGGATATCCACAACTTGTTTAGCCTAGGACATCAAGTAAACAATTAGAGAGCTAAGTGAATATGAGCGGAGAAGAGAGGAATATTAAATTTCCTAAGGATGAGAAATTGTTCCATTAGGGGGGTATGATGGGCCTCGAAAATAGGTAAATCATAAGGCCAATTAGTCCACTCCTAGGCACATAATATAATGTTTGACTCCAAATTTTTCACTTAATGGTATATTTCCTAGCTTAATGAGTTCCAAGATGGTTTGATATGGTTTTCATGCTTTATGTGACTTAATATGTTTATTGTATAGGATTTATAAATATAATCAGTAGATTAAAAGAAATGTAACACTAAAGAGATTATAGGGACTTGCTTTCTATAGCAGGAAGCCTCAAACTCGATTGGCTCAAGGCATTTAATGCCTCCTCTTATTGTTGTAAGTTAGATCTAGGGAAAAATCCCTTATTTTTAGGGATTTTGGGGGAATGCAACCCTCCTCTCAAGTAGGTTTCTCCCCCACCTAGTGTATAAATAAGAGATTTGAATTGGTCCTTGAGGTATTAGAGAAGGAATATATTAGGATTTGGAATATTTCTAAGTAAGTTTTGCAACATTGCAATTCCTTATGTAGGATATATTTTTAGTTAATGGAGGTAGTTGCTGGTTTTATTTTTTAGCATGGTTATTATTCAACAAAACTCACCATCCTTTGGATGGTCCCACACAAGGATATTTAGAGCCCTCTTGTATTAATTTTTTTGTTACTTTAATGCTTTTCATTTTCTTTGTTTAGCTTTTAAATCAACATTTCTAGAAATTACATTTTGATAGTTTTGTACTTGGTTAAGTGGGATGTTTTATGAGCTAACCTTATTTACAAGTCATTATACAATAGTTCAACCTCTTAGATACTTATATTTCTTATCATTTCATTTTTAGCTATTTTCCCCATTTTATTTCATTTGTTATTAGAAATTCTACAATTTTGCATTTTCTTGTGTAGTCGAGATTATGGTTACAAAGCATGAACAAAGCTTGTTTTCATAGTCTTGAAGCTTAGAATTAGTTGTTCTATGATTTTACCAGTTGAATGATATCATTACCCATCATTCATACCCATTTCGTTCACCTTACACTTACATTTCAGCAGTTTTGTTGGTTTGCTAGTTTTTCTTATAGCAAAACAAGGAATCTTGTAAAACTTTGCAAGCAACCCATTTTATCTTCCCATTTCAACAATAAACTCTTTATTCATTTTCCTTAACATATTAGAACATGTTTAGGATGTTCGAGATGGATTTCAGAAGAATATAGATCTCATGAAGTTGCCTTTATATTCTTTTACTAGATGCTTTCTAAGTGTTGTTTTTAGATTTTGCAATATAGGCTTACTTTCCAAGACCTTTGTTTCGAAGCAAAGTGTGTTTTCCATTTCTTGCAATGAGCATAACTACATGCCATTTTATTTATATAAGTTATTTCCATAATTTCAATTTCCTGTAGCATCGTTATCTCAACAAAATGATTGGATTTCTATTCATCCAGCATACACTCCAACATCTCTCAACTACATAAGGATTAGAAGACAAATGAGATAGTGCCTATTTCACATATAGTGTCAAGCCCTCTTAAGTTTGGACAAACTTTAGGTTGATAATTAAATTTGATACTCTTAGAGCTACAACATCATTGTTGTGATACTGAGGGCCATCAATGATCAAAGTGAAGGATAACATTTTGAGGTTGTATCTTAAGGAAACATGATGGATGATGTTGATGACAATCAATTGAATCACTGAAATGAATGAATATAGTTACTTAGGAAGCTCTAGGAAATTTTTATGGAAAAAACATTATTCAGTGACTCAATTTGTGAAAATCACCTAAAAAAATAACATTAGATATCATATTTTAATAGGTATAGAGATCTTGAAGCTACTAAAGATAATGGTATTTTGGTTATGAGAGGAAAGCCATCTTCTTGATCTAAAGCTTTCTACAATTGTAGGGTTGATGAGAACCATGAACACAAAAAATGTTATTGAACCATCTTGGTGTGATAATATTTTGTAAGATTAATGATGGAATAGTGGAATTATCTCTATGTTAGGGATATGAAATAATGAAGGATGAAATTATCTGAAAAATATACTACAAACCTTCTTATTTTCAAAAATCAATTGTTGTATGTTTTATTTAATATACCACATATCTTCATCAAAACATGAATTTGTTGTACAATTCTTTCCATGTGAATGAATTTTTTGAAGTTGTACATGGAAATAAATCATTGGATTAATGGTCATTTATGTATGTAGTTGACCAATGTGTGACAACTAAACGTTAATGTCAATGAGTATCTAGGTACCCTAGTACGCCTTTCTAGATATCAATACAGGATTTGAATCATCATCTACAAGATATAACCATAAGGGGACATTGATTTATTCCCACCATTGATGGATGAAAGTCTCAATCTATTAAAAGAAACCTCTCGTCTTGAACCTAGATCATTTTTTGAGGTTTATGGGTTAGACTTATTAGTGGGAGGGCCTAAATCAAACATCAACCAAAATGAGTACAAAATAATTTTGAAGGATAATTATTTAGACAACCAACAACATGAATAAAAAGGTATTAAGAATTTTTCCAACTAGTGACTGAGTTTTTAAGCAAAGCTCTTTTCTAACTATGTTAGAATCCCATTTTTCACAGTTAGACTTATTTTTTTATCTTTACTATTTTATATATTTATTCTTCTACACTATCCTACTTTTCCTAGAAAATGAAGCCTTTTCTCAAGCATAGGAATAGTTCCAATGGAACCATGCACACAAAAATATTTTTTTTTGTAAGCTTGGTATGATTACATCTTCAACATGTTCAATATATCACCCTAATCAGGAGGAAAATTGAACTCATGACTTCACATCAAGGAGTGCCTTAATAGATCACCTCATCACCATCTATCCAAAACCTTGTGGACCATGTACACAACAATATTATGAATATACCCATATTCAAGTTTAAAAATTATGCTTTGATGAATACCATAATATGAGGAAACAACTACCCTAATTGATATGGTGCAACAAAAAAATTGAGAATGAATAATATCTACTAGCAATTATCCAGATCCCTAACTGGATATAGTCATTATTCCCTAAAGGTATCTTCTTCATTAGCAATTTTTTTCTTATCCTCCTCTGTCATGCCATGAAAATCCTCTAAGATTCATTGATTTCTCTCTTGAATTCACAAAGGATCTTATGATAGGCATGAAAGAAATTCCTGATTTCCAGGCAACAATTTCTTCTCTATATTGATTTCTTTCCATGACTCTTTGGTATTTTCTATAGACTATCAAGGATGATCAAGGAATGCTTCTAGGCCTTCTTCTTGATGTTAGCCATGGATACCTTGCTATACTCTTATTCCCTAAGATGAAAATATGTTCCTAATTGTGTTACATATGTGTTCCTCTTGAGATGCACACATGCTTTCAATTGTTGTCATGAATTGAGACATTTCTTGGAGTAGAATTTCCTCAATTAGAAAGAAAATGAAATTAGATCACTATGAAAGGAAATAAAGTAACAAGAATTTAGAATTCAAATTAGAAATGAATGATAACACATATACAAAAAAAGTAATATATACTAAAATAAATGAACAAAAACATACGCATATGCAAATGATTTATGGGGTCTGTCATTTTCATTTTTTTTACTCATTTGATCTTGGGACATGTGGGTTATGATTCCACAAATTTAGCTCATCCTTGCTTTCACTGCAAAAACTAAACAACCCTGTGGTCTACATGTAACGTTAATTCATCAAATAAAGTCAACAGATCTATGCATCAAGCCATCAATGCATTAAATCACCATGCACACAAACAAAATTACATAAACTAGGCCTTAAAATTAATTTAATTTCTATGCTATTACATGGCACCTCGGTGGGTCTAATATTTAATCAATTGACCACCTCTTTTCAATTCCCAAACACTACAATTTATAGAAGAAATTACAATATTGTGGATCATTTCAAGATCCATTGATCTTCTCCATAAAGCTCTCAACATGATCCTCTCCACAAAGATCTCAACATGGAATTTTTTCACAAAACTCTTAACAAAATTCTAAGATCCCTCATGGATTTTCTTTTTCAATGTTTTTAACCAATCCCTTGCCTTTTGATGCACTTTTTCTCATTTTTTCCTTCTAGAAGTGGTTCTTTTTGGTTTTTTAGAGGATGGGTCGATGCTCCTGCATCATACACTGTGGTTGGTGGGCATTTCCCAAATTGGATGGTGTTATTGGAAAGAACTTTGCAACACCCCTACTACAATTATTTTATTGCAAACTTTATTTCATTATGTTACTTGTAAGTATTTAAGTTGGAGACATTTACTATTGGGCCAAGACTAAGTTTACTAAAATACATGAGCAACAACATACACCCTAGATGGTGGGAACTTCCTAACTTGGATGGCATAACTGGAAAGAATTGTGTAACACCCTTGCTACAATTATTTTGTTGCAAAATTTATTGCCTTATGTTACTTGTAAGTATTGAAGTTGGAAACATTGGTTGTGGGCCCAAGACTAAATTTACTAAAATACATGAACAACAACATACACCCTGGTTGGTGGGAACTTCCCAACTTGGATGGTGCATCTAGAAAGAGCTCTATAATAATCGAGCTACAGTTATTTTTTTTCAAAATTTATTGCCTTATGTTACTTGTAAATATCGAAGTTGGAAACATACAATTGTGGGGCCAATACTAAATTTATTCAAATAAATTAATAACAACATACACCCTAATTGGTGGGAACTTCCTAACTTGGATGGCGTAGCTGAAAAGAACTTTGTAATGCCCTTGTTGCAATTACTTTGTTACAAAATTTATTTCCTTATGTTACTTGTAATTATTGAAGTTGGAAACATTTGATGTGGGTTCAAGACTAAGTTTGATTGAATTGTGTAAATCAATTTTATAATAATAAATGAATGTTTTTCCCTTGGAAATAATATGGAAAACAACACACGATTAGCCTGAGCTTCTTTCATGTCTAAAAAACTATTTAAGTCTGTTAACCCAAGTTGTGTACGAAAAAGAGGAAACTAATAGTGGTCATATTTGTAACCTTCTATGCTTCTGCAAGACTCGAGGGAGAAAGACTACAACCAAGAAACAACATAAATAGAGAGAATTTTGTTGCTGGGTGGAAAGTTAAGAAATATCATAACTAAAGAGAAAACTTATATTGGGTGGAAAGATAAGGATAAACATAGTTGGAGATAAACACATGCTTAGAAAGGGAAAAATAAAATATTTTTCCTATTTTTTTTAATCCTAGATAAAGAAAATTGAGGCACATCTTAAAAGAAAGACACTGCTAAAAATATGTTGGTAAGGAAGAAATAAATACCACTAAGAAAAAATAGTTGAGACAAGTAGAGAAAAGAGAAACCTGACCATAGAGGGAGTTTTAGTGAGTGCAACTGTTTGGTTGGGTGAAACTTGATGGTTCCTACTTTACTTCATAGGGTTGACTAAGTAAATTATTGTATTTTATTTGACTGATATGTTTTTATATTGTAACCATTCATAATAGTTGTTCGGCACTTAGAAGGAATTCATCTACCCATAGTAACAATTATCCTCAAATATGCATGATTTCATGTGATCTCTGATAATAAATTGGGCATGAATACGTGTATATCTAAGGAGTTTTGTCCTATGATTATTTGCATAAGAACCAAAAATGGTCTATGGGCAAAGAAAATATATTACACAACCATGTCTATATATATTTTCTGAGTTTTCCCCTTAGAGGGGTTTTTCCCTAACTTGGAGACTATATCTTGTGTTCTATTGTCTTCTGCAATCTTCATATTTTTATGGTAATTTCTTGATGAAGAATAAAACATAATAACAATAATGTTGTAAGATTCATAAGTAATTTTCATGTTATGGAGATCTGATAATAAGTTAAAACCTCTCGATTTCTGACACTATGTACCTCGATATTGGTGGCATTGATTGTTGAACTCCTCTATCATTACCTTAGTAACAATATACAAAAAAAACAATAATTTTGCATATTAAACCTTTTTTAATTTTATTTTAATGTTTAGAGGGTGATATTGATGATGAAGATCACAACAAAGGTAGGATTTGATGATATGTAGTTATTTGTTTATTATGATTGTTTTGGACGTTAAAGGTCATTTTGAGACTCTTTGTTGTATTTTTGGATCAGAGATTGGATTATGCTCAGTGTTATTTTGGTTGTATGCACCCTTGCTATATGCATGAGAAAAATTGCTTTGTGATAATGGTTTGGATTCATATGGATGAACATGAATATATTGTTTTTTTTGGGGTTCAAAATTTGACTATTTTATGTTTTTTTGGTCAACTGATTTTCTAGTCTGACTTTTTTCTTGGTTTTGGTTTGGTTCACAATTTTGGGGTCAACTAGTTCGATGACCAGTCTAGCTCTAGTAACATTTCTTTTGAATATTGAGCTTTAAAGTGGGTGTTTCATTTTCAAATTTGAAATTAGGATGCCTCCATCCATGAAGCCCTACTTTTGTATGTACGAATATAAAAAGTTCTTGCAAAATTGTGTGTGTAGTGACTTTGTTCGTGAAGACCTAGATTACTCCATAAATTTCATGTAAGAAGCCCAAGAATACTCTAAAAAATTAATGTAAGAATCCCTGGATTCCATCTATGAATCACTAAGCTCCTCCATAGAAGACATATTCTTGTCCATGAAGCTTTAAATTCCTTTAAACAAGCACTAGATTCATGTCCATGTAGTAATTTATTCTCCTTTGCAAGTGTTGAGTAACAATGGCATGTAGTGGGTATTAAATAGTAATGAATCTCTAATAATATTGAACATCTATATAATAATAAAATGCTCAAAAAATTCCCATTGTTATAATAATATCGGTATATCAATATCAATATTGTTATATTAAAATATCATCAATAACGTAATAAATATTATTAATAATTCCCAGATGCGGGTGGCACCATCACCCTTAATGTTTCTCATGCAGGGAATTAAAGTCCGGTACTGCCAGCTGCAGAGCAGCGTGGCTTCCCGGGACTTAACCTCATGCGAGCAGAGGGAAGGTATTAATGCTGGATCGGTTGGCGGATTCGCATTAATGCATTGCGCTGATCGACGCAACATTCTCTCAGTTATAATCATGCTGCTCCACAGCGGTTTAATCATGCCTTATGCTCAGTCGCTCGGCAACGGAACCTGGTTAGCGGAGGCTGTTGGTGATGGACTGATTCTGGTTCACCGCCGCGAGCTCCAAGCCAACATTATCAAGGGTAAGTTCTCCCCTGTTCTGGATTCACGCATTGTGTTGTCGTCTGCAAGTTCTGTTGTCGTCTGCAAGTTCTGTTGTATTGTGTTGTCGTCTGCAAGTTCTGTTGGGCATCCCTCTCGCCTCAACCGACTCTGTTCTGTTGTCTCTCCTGTCTATAATCTATCTGCGCCCTACCTCCTGTCTGTCATCATGGTTCGTTCGGGCAAGAGGCATCATTCAGGGGGGCGTCGTGATAGCCGCTTGCATCCCCCAGCCGGTCATGCTATGGAAACTGTGCCAGAACCCTTCAATCCCCCCCCTGTCCACGAAGTTGGGCCATCTTTAAGCTCTGGTCATAAGCCTATTCCGAACAGTGCCTTCCAAACCACGCACTTTAAATTTCAAAGTAATTTGCACAGGCCCCTTATTACTGCTCACATCACCATTATTCTTTCGGAAGAGGAAAATCAGGTCTCCCCTCTGGCCTGCATTGCTCCTGATCCTTCCCAAAGCAGTGAGCATTCCACAAACAAAGACATCTTGGAGAATTGGAAAAATGAGAAGTCTGAACAGTAGGAATTTCTCAAAAATCTTCCTCCCCTTGAAGATATAGGATCTAATGCTGAGGTAGGGACTCATGGTGAAGCAAGACATTCCATGGCAATCCCTGGCAGTGACTTGGGCGGCAATGAAGATCTCACAACTAGTGGTGCAGGTCTGGCTGAGGAGAAGAACCATGGCACGGCAAAGGAGGAGTAGCGCCACCTGGGACTGCCTCCTTTTTTTTTTTCGGCTACTGTTTCAGGCTCACGGTCAGGGTTCAGTGTTAATGTCCTACTGTTTTTGGCTTTCAGCTGGGGATTTGGTGACACATTATGTGCTGGTTTGTATTGATTTTGTGTTTATGTGCTGGCTCAATTCTCTTTCTTGGCAAAACATGTCACTCTTTATGTCTTTTATCTGGTTTCTTGATCTTTGTAACTGGTCTCCCCAACTTCTGTTTGTAAAGGGGCAGTTCTGTTCTGTTGAGCGCTTTCAAGCCTCGACACTATGTAAAAATATTTTGCCTTATAGTTAATAGAATTTAGTATTTGCAGAGAAAAAAAATATATATTATTAATAATGCAATAAACATTATCAATAATATAATAAAATATTCCAGTGTCAATATTCTCATAGTATTCAATTAAATAACCCTTTCCTTAATTATATATTTTTCTAAAATTAGCACTACTAATAATGATGTTTTGTAAGCATTAAAACGGGTTAGAAAATTACAAATTATGGGACTTAAAAAAAAATTAAAAAAAAAAATCCAATATGTAACTTAATAATTTAGAAAATATAGAACATAAAAAGGACAAGTTTATTTGGTAGACATATTATGAAATTATTATATTCTTTATATAATCTTAGCATTCCTTGTATTTTGATGGCCAATTTAGTCCATTAATGATTGTTGGCCCTTAATTTTGACCCTTTTTCACCATGAATATTCCACCTTTCTATCATCCCTTACCACCATATCATGATCATATCTGTCATATTTTTGCATCTTTTTGCACATTAAGGTAAAATGATTATGTCTTTTAATTTTTAGAATTTTTAGTAAAAATTTGGTATTAAAAATTATTTTTGGCAAAGGCTAAATTACCCGTAATGGCTCCATTGAAGTCGTGTGTACAGGACGCTTAGGCACAAACTGAAGGTAGATTTGAGAAGTACAAAAACCAAGGATGTACATACTCCTACTTGCACACTCCAAATGAGTCAGAACAGGCCCAGTCAAAGATGGTCAAACTTGACTAGTCACTCATAAAATCCCCTGATTTAGGGGTAGTTTTGGGATTTTGTGGAATCTTCCCATATTTTGTGCAATAGAAGGGATGTGTTTGACCCTATTAGGTGGATTAGGACTCTTATTGGTTGTTACAGCCCTTATAGTTTATTTTGTTACACTTTTGGCCTATATAAGCACAGCTATTCATCAACTATGAACATATATTATTATTGTGACTTCTTTATTTCTGAATATAATTTGAAGAAATTGCCTTTTATTTCTTATTGTGATTGTTGTGGGATGTGATTTATGATCTACTGTAGTTGATAGTCTTCAATTGTACCAAGAAAAGGTGGAGGGCCCCCATTCTAAGCTAAGACATTGGATTATAATTGTTGTTCATAATAGTTAATATCTTCGATTGTTGAATATGTCCTTTACAATTTCTTGTGAATATTTTATGAGTCAATTCATTGTATGTCATAGCCATTTATGTTTTTGAAGTGATTTGATTTCAGTAATTGGTTTAAGTAAGGAAGGACAACCCAGGAATCTAAGTTCGATCCTCTTCCTTATGAACTAAGAATTGAATTGGAAATTGTGTTTATGCATTTAATCTTTACTACTTTCTTAATTTAATTCTATTATGCTTTATGGTGGAATTGGTTTTGTTGAAATAGGAATGATAAGGACAACCAGGAACTCTAAGTTAGATTCTCTTCCTTGTTGGCTATGCTCCACATAGAATCATTGCACATTTAGATCAGAATTTTAATAATTGGACAATTAGTATTTTATATTTGTAATATCTATTTCCTTTTGTAATATGAATTTTCATTATTTTCATCGAAACAACTACTTCCTACACTAGTTAAATCTAAGTTTCATATACTTTGGTGTGCTTCTAATTTTACCAACCCGAAGTGATATTAAAACAGATGCTCTAATTCAACTCCATAAATTAGACTGACATTTTTGGTGTCGTTGCCAAGGAAGCACGATTATATATAACTAATTAGGAAGATTGTTTAGAAAACATAAAAACATACAAAAATATCAAACAAATATATATAAAAAAAAGTAGGATTTTTCGTTATGGTTATTTATGCCTAGATAAAGAGATGAAAAGGGTAGATATACAAAACAAGAACCCCCAACAACTAAACCATCAGTGGGAATAGGACCATCTACACTCGAACTAACTACACCAATTGCTATAAAAGCAACTTTGGAAGAGTTAGAGAAAAAAAGACGTTCATGTTAAAGGTTAACTCTTGTTGAAAGACAAAATTTGTTGGCTTATGAAGTAAAGAGAAAACAAACACGAGCAGAAACATGTATTATAGGAAAACAAATAGAAACAAGAAAATCAATTGTTCAACCTATCCTTGAGAAATTAGAGAAAACAATTGATGAACTTCTCCTTGAACAACTAGAGGAAGTTGAAGAAGTACAAACTCAATTTTTTACTAAAACATTTGAAACAGCCAAAAAAGAAATGACAGAAGAAGGAAAAGGATCCAATATACATGGACTAACTCTGTAACAATGACTCGAATATGAGAGACAATGAAGAGAATGGGAAAGGAAAAGAGAAGAAGATAGAAAAAGAGAAGAGGATACTAAAAGAGAAAATGAAAATAAAAGAAGAGAGGAAAGAGGAGTAGCCAATGACCAAGAAGCTACTTTTGGATTTCCAATCTTACACACTAGAGAAATCTTGGGAGAAGAGGTAAAAATGAAAAATATCCCACCTTCTATTTTACCAAATTTCTATGGTATGCCTTATGAAGATCCTGACTCATTCTTGTTTGAATTTGATATTATATGTCGTACCTATGGTTATATTGATGATACACATAAGCTTCGTCTTTTCCTGCTATTCTTAAAGAATTTGCATCAAAGTGGTTCATGGGATTATGTGAACATACTATTACTAGTTGGGAAGACATAAGGAAAAAGTTTCTTAAGAAATATCAAGCATATTGTGGGCCTAGAGATTCAAAAGATGACATTTTTAGAATGACTCAACAAGAAGATGAAAGTTTAGAGAAATACTTAGAAAGATTTCTCTATAACTTACAAAAATATAAACATCATCCTTTAAATCATGATACTATTCACACAATCTTTTTAAAAGTCATTCGAGATGAGTATCTTGATATTCTTAATGTGATGGGAAAATGAGATATTTCATATTTACCATTTGATAAAATTGCAGAGTTATGATAAAAATATTGAAAAGGAAGAGCTAAAATTGGAAAAATAGATGCAAATTCAAAAGCTACCAAATCAATAACAGGAATTATAACGAGAGTTGAATTAGGAAACTTGTTTGAAGACTTCAAAACTGATATCTTAAGTACATTAGGAACAAAATTTGATATACTAAAAACAAGAAAGAAACAAGAAGAACAAGATCAAGTATTATCATTTTTTTTGTCCTAAACGTAGAAAGAAACAGGCATTGAGAGAATGTCCTTTAGACAATATTCATGTTTGTGAACTTTGCATTGAAAAATCATGCAACAAATGATTTTCCAAAGTTGAAGTGCTTGCAGGAAAATCAAATGGAAGAAATCCAAGGGATGGAATCTCTTTATTATTTTGCACCAAGAAGACCTTGGCAACCTCGATTTATAGGTATGTCTCAAAATCCTCCTCAACAATTTACTCGACAATTTCCTCAAAACTATCATTATCATGTTCAAAAATTATGGAATGCCCATATATGCCTTGGCAAGCTTGGCCTCCTTAGAAAACCCAAAATAAACATTCATAAGGTTGGCGAGGGTATGCTTATGGAACCCAACCTCCTCAACAATATTATCCTCAACCACATCAGTCGTATCATCAACAACCATATCAATCATTTCCTCAACAATCTTTTTCATACCAACAATTTCAACAACCTCAACAATCAAATCCATCAATGGATTGGATATTTCCGTGGTGTGATTGTTGGTTATGAGAGCTCAGATAATCCACAGTCATCATTTTTCTTGTCTACGTTTCGAGTCTAGAACAAGACTCATCATCAGGACTTGGATCTACAAAGAAGAGAAATTAAAGCTATTAATATGGAGTGGAACACTGCAAGGGTTTGGGAGCTGAGTAGCTTACGGAGAGGATTACTTATTAATAATGTGAATTTCTAGGTGAATTAGAGTTTTGCCAAGTCATTACATATACCACAATTAATCCAACCTCAGCAGCTTCAACTGCCATCTAACTAACCACCACCCAGACCAACTCAATTACCAACCCATCCAGTGGAAAATCTAAGTAATAAATCAATATATAATGTAGAGGAAGGAACTTCATTTCCTACCTATTCAATCCTTCCTGTTCAAGCTGTTCATTTAAGGTCTGGAAAAATTCTACAAAAAGACTCCCCCCATCATCATAGAATAACAAATAGAAGAAAATGGGAGTCCTAAAATATCCAAAATTGAGCACATAATAAAAGATAATCAACTTCAATAAGGTAAAACAATAATGACTCGAACACCTCCTTTTCCAGAAAGGTTAGCAGAGCAAAAATCTTTAATTTCTCTTCCTAAATTTGATATCTTAGATGAAGTAAAATATGCTTATGTGAAAATTCCATTATTGCAAGCTATAAAAAATATTTTAATCTATACAAAATCAATTAAGGAATTATACATAAAGAAAACTAGAGAAAGAAACAAATATTTGCCAACAATCCATGTGAACGAAAAACTAACTAGTCTCATGTCAACAAGTAGTACAATTGAAAAATATGTTGATCCTGGAATTCCAATGGTGACAATTTCCACTAAAAAAATTTCAATTTTTAAAACTTTAATTGACTTAGGGGATGCTATTAATGTGGTGACGACAAAAACGATGAAAAAACTCAATTTGGCAAATATTCCACCAACCACTAAAATTTTAGAACTAGCTGATAGATCTAAAGTAGTGTTGGAAGGAGTACTTGAAGATATCATAGTTTCTTTAGACTCTTGGTAATATCTAGTGGGATTTTTAGTTCTAAAGCCAAAGACAAATCTAGGAGGGCACCCATTAATTCTTGGCAGCCCTTGGTTAGCCATAGTTGATGTCTTCATTGGTTGTAGATAAGGAAGTATGATTATCTCACACGGGAATGAAAGAAAGAACATAACACTTTATCCTCTTGCTCAAGCTCCTTCTTTGGTATTATGGCCTAATGAAATAGAAAAATAAAAGGAATAAATTCATTATATTATAATCATTAATCAATCTTTTGATTTCAGAGAAGAGAATAGTTAGGATTTAATGGATTTCTCCATTTCAGAACATGATATTTTAGAGTAGCTAAGAACCATGCAATATGAAGTTGCAAGTCAAATTTTAGAGAAATTTTTTCAGGAGAATTTCACAGTCAATTCTTTGAAAATATCATTTGATGCTATCTTTCCTGTTAATTCAATCACAGATTCTAGAAACAATACAATTGAAATTAGTCCTACAAAATGTATTAACAATGGTAACAATCTGCAAACATCACAAGAGGAACAATTAATTGCATTACTAAGGAAATATTCAAAGGCATTTGCTTGGGTCTATACTGATATGTCATAGCACATGTACTCACCATATTTACATGGATAATAGTGTCAAACCTATAAGGCAACCACAACGAAGGATGAACCCAATGATGAAAGAGATAGTTAAGGAAGAATTACAAAAATTATTACATGTAGGATTTATCTACCCTATCTCAGACAGTCAATGGGTTTCTGCTTTAGTAGTGGTACCAAAGAAAAATGGAAAATGGTGATTCTATGTAGACTATAGGGAATTCAACATAACAACACTTAAAGATCATTTTCCATTACCATTCATTGATCAAGTCCTAGATTCACTAGCTAGGAAAATGTTTTTCCCCTTTTTATATGGATTTAGTGGCCATAATCAAATTAAAATAGCATTATAGGATCAGGACAAAACAAATTTTACATGTCCTTGGGGTACATATTCTTACAATGGGTTACCTTTTGGATTATGCAATGCACCAGCTACTTTTCAAAGAGTAGTTTTGGCCATCTTTGTTGATTTAATACATGAGTATGTAGAAGTTTATATGGATGATTTCACTGTATATGGGAATACTTTTAATGATTGTTTGAAAATTTTGGAAAAAGTTCTACAAAGATGCATTCAAACAAATTTATCTCTCAGTAATGAAAAATGTTTTATGACGTTAACTAAAGGGACAGTATTGGGACACCATATTTCTTCTCCAAGAATAAAAGTAGATCCAACAAAAATGCAAATCATTATGAATTTGTTACCACCAATGAATCAAAAAGAGGTAAGAAGTTTTTTAAGGTATGCAGACTATTATAGAAGATTTATTGAAAATTTTAGTAAAATGGCCTTGCCCTTATTTAAACTACTTACAAAGGACATAGAGTTTCAATGGAATATTGATTGTCAAAATGCATTTGAAAAAATGAAACAAAAATTGTCCACAACACCAATTCTTAGAGTACCAAATTGGCCATTACCATTTCACATGTCTACAAATGCATTAGATACTTCAGTAGGGGCATCATTAGTCCAAAAGGAGAATCGTCTGCACTATGTTATCTATTTCATTAGCAAGAATTTAAGTCCAACTGAGTTGAATTACATAGTTACTAAAAAAGAGATGCTTGTTGTAGTACATGCAGTAAATAAATTTAGACATTACATAACAGGATATGAAGTGTTCATTCATATTGATCATTCAGCCATTAAGTATCTAATGAAAAAACCAATCACTAATAGAAGGATTACTAGATGGTTGTTATTAATGTAGGAATTTAACATTGTTATATTAGATCAACCAGGAAAAGAAAATCAATTGGAATACTTCATTTCAATACGTCATCTTCTTGGTGAGATTTTTCCATTTTCTGATAACTTTCCGGATAAATATTTTTTTCTATAACAGTTAAAACTCCATGGTTTTCTGACATAGCTAATTATTTACCATCTACAAAATTTCCTTCTCATTTTACAAATAAACATAAAAAAGAAAGTAATAAAATATAGTGCTAGATATAGTTGGGTTAGTGGAGACCTTTTCTATACAGGATCTAATCTGTTAATTAGAAAATGTGTAGTAGAAGATAAAATTTTGGATATTTTGAAGGCATGTCATGATGAACCATGTGGTGGTCATTTTGTAGACAAAAGGACAACATACAAAGTGTTGAATCTAGGCTATTATTGGTCATCCATATTCAAATATTCAAAGATTTATGTCAAGAAATGTGATAGCTGCCAAAGAATAGGGAGACCTATACATTTTAATGAAATGTCTTTAAAGACACAAGTACTTGTAGAGCCATTTGAGAAATGGGCTCTTGACTTTGTAGGTCCTATTAATACACCATCCAATGGAAAAAGATACATCTTAGTATGTATTGATTGTGACAAAATGGGTGGAGGCAAAAGCAATGGAAAAAGCAAAAAAAAATGCAGTAGTGTTTTTTCTCTTTGAAGAGATATTTATTATATTTGGAGTACCAAGACAGATCATCATTGACCAAGGAGCACAATTCACTTCAAAGGTTGTCAGAGATCTTACAAAAAATATAAAATCAAGAACAGAAATTCAACTCCATATCACTCGTGGGCAAATGGAAAAGTGGAATCAACAAACAATGTTCTTGAAAATATCATGACAAAGACAGTAAAGATGCACAAGAAGGACTGGTCAGAAAAATTGAATGAAGCATTATGGGCATATAGAATAACATGGAAGAATACTACTGGGTTCAACCCTTATCAACTGGTCTATGGAAAAGAATTTCTTTTACCAATTGAATTTCAAATCCACACATATAGACTTGCAACTGAACTTGGATTGTACCTATTAGAGGCACAACAACAAAGGATCATGCAGCTAAATCAATTGGATGAAATTAGAAAGGAAGCAATGGAACATACATCATTGGTACAACAACAAAGAACAAAATGGCATGAAAAAATTATTAAAAGGAAATATTTTGATATAGGAGACTGGGCACTTCTATTTGATTCAAAGCACAAGGACTTCAAAGAAAAATTCACCACTCACTGGTTGGGTCCTTATGAGATTGAATAATTCTATGATAATGGATCAGTAAAAATCAAGACAATATATGAGGCAGTAACATCATTTCTAGTCAATGGACACAGATTAAAAATATACAACAAGCTCGTGAATAAAGAAGATTTCCTCAAGACAATCTCAACATAGGAAGACATTGAAGTTTTGGAAAAGCACAGTAATGTACCTTTCTTACTTACAGAATAGAAAAAAAAAAAAAGAGAGAAAAGGTCAAAAATAGTAAAGAGGTTTGGCTATGGAAATCCAGATTCCTAGCACAGTACAAACTTGAATTCATAGTAGAAAACCAATTTATTTGGCTAATATGAATTTTATAAAAAAATGTGGTTTTCAAGTCATTATTTCGAATTTTCTTCACTAATTTTTTGCAAAATAACTTTTCCAATTTGGAGACTTGAGGACAAGTCTCAAAATAGGAAAAGGGGAGGAAAATACAAGATATGTTCACTTCAAAGTAATCACATACATCAAAGAGGGACCTAGACATAAAAAGTATCTACATCATAGAGGGACCTGAACATGACAAGCATCTACATTACTGAGCGACCTAGACATGACAATCATCAAAATCACAGAGGGACCTATACATAAAGAATAACCAATCAAGGAAATATATGAAAAGATCAGATGAAAAAAAAAATAGTTCATCTCAAATCAACTAAGGGAGCTAATCAGTTCATCAATAAGTTAAGGAAGCTAATATTTTCAAGCATCAACCAAGGGAAGTAATGGAAATACTGTAAGTCACAAATTTATTTTTAATTCCTTTTTATTTTGAAAAAAATCTTAAATTAGAAGACTAATTAAACATTGGTGCATAAGAATGTAATCCCTTCATCCCCTGCACATACCTAAATCTTTCTCTTTTCATAAATTTTTTTACCCTACCATCTATTCAAATCAATGTCCCTTTGTCTACCCCTTTACCTATAAGACAAGTCATTTTTACAAAAATTCACATGTCTCTTTGCCTAAAAAACAAAGTCTTTTCTGAAAAATAAGTCACATTAAAAGGCATGGGTTATGGTCACAATAATGAGAACAAAGATGTGTTTGAAATAAGAAATTATAATGCTATGAAGAACTATGGAATAAAGATGAATTTACATTATCTAAAAGTAAAAAATTACTCTATTTTCTTTGGGTTTTGAAATGGTCATTTCAAAAGCTATTTCAAGAGTAATTATTAAAATGAACATATGGATAATCATTGAGATTGCATCATGAAGAAGTAGATTACAGGGAGATAAGACATATTACTTCAAATGGACCTTGAAAATATCATTTTAATCACCAAAGAAGACAATAATAATGTAATCATGATGATACACCATAAGTTTTTTTTAAAAGCACAGAGAGGTGGCACAGTTCCATGCAAAACTCATTCAGTGAAATCGAAGTCATTATGTAATCATAATGAGGCTTTGTACAAACAAAATACATGCACCAAAATGAAATCATTAAACAGTTTGAGGGAAATAAGGTAAGTGTAAGGTTGCATTTTTTAAACTGCCCAACAAATTTTTCAAAAACCAGGGAAAATTTTAAGAACCCCCCAAATTTATATGTATAATAAATGGACGAATCTCCATGGTATATGGGAAAAATGGAAGGCGATTTTATCAATAATATAATATGTATATATAATTTTTTGGCGAATCTCTCACCAGGCATGGCGAATATTTTACTCAATTACAAAATCTTGTAAGATCATGGTGAGTCTTTCACTACATAATAAAACTTTGTAAGGTCCTAGTGAAAAGGTCCTAGTGAATCTTAGCATTGTGAACTCTTAGAGAATTTTTTGAAAAAGTATAAAACCATATATGACAAGAGCCACATGGTGGCAATATCATTGTTTTTTTCACATTTCCACGAAATGGAACTTGTTTATAAAATTATAAAAAAGCCAACCAAGTCCCTTATAATATGCAGGTAATCTTATAACATAGTCTGATACATCTACTATGCTTGTCTTCATTCAAGTGTCATAGTTGCTATACTTAACACTGTGAATCACAACTCTCTCAGAACTCAACTCTATAGTGTAATTAAAACCTTTGGAAATTGAATCTGACAACTCTATAAAAAGGATTAGTGAAATAGAAGCTTTTTTGAATGAGCCCACTAATTATCACTACTAAACAATCAATCCAGACTATGAAGTCTTCCATCTTGATCACAATCGTGCTCACAATCAAGGGAGTGCGACCACCTAGCCTAACATAATGGCCATCATAGCTTCCAATAATCAACAACCACCTTGCAAGGACATCCTAGCTCATGTCTCATGAATTTTATTCATCAATCTTAAATAATATAAATCTTATAAATATAATATTAGAATCCTCTCCGGATTCACTATTAATACAAGGGTAAAGGAAATTTTCTAGCTCAAGGCACTAGCCAATACCAACTTTGGTATTTGTGACCCCTTTGTGGGGATGCACCTACCCTGCCCCGTTGGGTTTCTGCCTTGTAACATAGTTCAAGTTTCACAAGACTTTCCAATCTTCCTACTCCATTAGACACAGTTTATATGCTATACATAGTGAATGGAAAAGAAGCATTATACAACACAGAATTTCACATAAGGAAGAAAAATCTTAGCCAGTTCAATATCAAAATCTTAACCACTGATTAATAAAGAATAACAAGTAGTGTAATGAATTGTTCCGAGTTATTTATTTACAAGCTGTAAAGAATGTAGTGGAATGGAAAATATTACTTAGGCAACCCTTCAATATTTTCTACTAATATGTTTGTGCATGTACATATGAAATTAAGAGCATTGTTGAACAAAGTTTCCTTTTCTCTTGCCTCCATTTTGACAAATTAGTGTGAAATCAGTGTCACTTTGAATCTCCTTTCCTGTGTGGATGTTTTGACAAATCAATGTGAAATAAAAGTCACTTTGAATTTCCTTTCCTGCGAGGGATCAAATCCACAGTTGATTAGTAAAATATAATTTATTATATATTAAGTTCAAGAAACTGACTGCAATCTACAATGGAAACAAGACCTCAATTTTTATTCTGAATTTGAATATCTCAAGACAACATAAGAGATAAAAATGCATATGGCCTTAGTAGCTAGAAAACAATCAATACTTATGGAAAGATTGTAAGAAATTCTGTGAAATAGTAAAGCGTAACCTCTATTTTCAAGCAACAAAATCAAGACATTGTTACATCAAGAGCCATAATTGATAGATAATCAATGAATCAAGTCCTTGTATGGCACAAGCTTGTTTCACAACCTCTATTTTCTCAATAACAAAATCAATACATCGTATGTGGTTATTGCCAAAAGGAAACTGCGTTCCAATTTGGAAGAGGATCTTATCAAAAAACATGGATTTATTCAAAGATACAAAGCCTAATGGGTTACTGAAAAATAAGTTGGAATATGGGATCATGATACTTAAATTGAAAAAATATGCTTTCCTTTTAGAAACATTACAGTTATACAATGTTTTTTGAAAGCATTAGAATTTGAAATTGGGCCTTTCTATCAAGACAAATTTTCATTAACAGAATGTACTTTCCTACCTAAAACGTTGTAGATATCCAAGAAGAACTTGAAAATCATAAGAGAACTTAGCATAATGTACATTCTTTACTTCCTTAACATTCTTAAAGAGTTGAGGTTCCCCAAGTTATCAGGTAACTTTCGAAGGAAATGACAGTTAGTAATAGTCCAATTCACAAATGAAGATGTGTCACAAATACGAGGGGGCATCTCCTCCAAATCACAAAAGTGTTCTAGGTTAAAATCTAGTATTATTGGAAGCTTAATGCTCGACTGGTTGTTATTGAACCCAGACATTTTTCCATTCTTCACTAAAAGCTTAAAGATAGCTTCTCTAAGTTCTACATGACTTTACGATGCTCTTGAAGTGGGGGCACATGCAGGCTCTCCAAGTGAATAGTCTTAAAATAAGTGAAGATAAGGCTGATAGATCATTCAGTGTGGATCTCTTTAACCCATAATTGAATACTATGTCTCTCTTGAACCCATAATTGAATACTATTAGGACTTTCAAATTTTTCATGGAACTCAAAAATGTTGGAAGAAAGTATTTGCTTCCAAAAAGAGTAAAACTAAAGCCTCTGCTTGAGGACAATTGATGTCACACCACTAACACTTCTCCATAGAATCTATATAGGTACACCACAAATGCAAAATTCCATTAGAATATTGTGTTTATTGAATACACAAATGAAATCATTGCATTTCTTTAAAATATCTTTTGAAATCAAAATTACTGAAATTACATATCGATAACCTAGTGGGTGTAGGATAAAATTCACCCGTGTCATTCACATAAAGCATGAGAAAAAACCTAATACTATATATAAAACCAAGAAAAATTCAAATTCATCACTTCTAAGGACCTCGTAACCACCCTGCCAATACACAAGTATGTTCCCGTTTGCAGTTAGAAAAATTACCCAAATTACAATCTGTTTACTCCAGCATATGTTGGAAAGTTATAGAAGGATGACTAGTGCAATCAATCCATTCCTTTTAGCCCTGGATTTGTTTCAGTTTAAAACAGAAGTATACAAATGTACTTGTCCAATGTCTATGCATTAACCATTCACCTTAAGATGTTTTTACAATATAATTTCCTAAGTCTATTTAATATCTTCATTATCATAAAAACCGACCTATATCCATCTTAACTCCACATCTACCACTCTTAGGGGGATGAAATCTATTTATCCCTCTCAGCACTTGGTAGACCCAGAATTAAGATGGATCTAAGATGATATAATTTCCCCTTTAAATAGTCTATGCTCACATGAATACCATGGTATTACCATGGGTCAATACCATGGGTTATCATAAACCTGGAGCTTAAAAATTACTATTAGTAATTTATAAAAATTAATAGTTGAATTTTATTTTATTTTTTATTTTAACCAAGAAATGTTTAACATACATTAAATTACAACATCCATCTTTCCTCTTGATCCACCAAGCCCCGAGAGGGATCAAATATTTTTTCACTCTATGCTAGTTTCCATATCACGATATTTGATACCTCTCGGGGGTTAGTAGATCCAGAGTAAAGATGGATCTATGCTGGTTTCATTTCCCCATTTAAATAGGCTACATTCCAGGTGAATACCATGGGTCAATACCATGTGCCATTTTGGTGAATACCATGGGTCAATACCATGTGCCATTTTTATTTTTATTAATACTAATATTAGGGTTAATAATGTTTTTTTGCATGGTATTAATAACAATCTATTCCATGGTATTTTTCCCATAGTATTTTGCCCATAGGTTTCACCTAAATATAACGCATTTTTTGAGTGTTCGTAAATATAAGGTGACTTATGGAGTAAATATAAAAAAATGTTTTATTTGTTTACCATACCTCTGGTTTATTTATATTTTTATTAATTTACCATACCTCTTTTACAAATATGGTATTTGGCCCATAGGATTCACTTAAATAAAACCTCTTTCTTGAGCGTTCATAAATAGAATGAGGGTTATGGACTAAATATAAAAAGAGGTTTTATTTATTTACCATACGTCTAGTTTATTTATATTTTTATTTATTTACCATACCTTTTGAGTAAGTATAAAAGGACGTTTTATTTATTTACCATACCTCCACTTTACTTATATTTTTATTTGTTTACACCCTTGCATGTATATAAGGTGACTTATGGAGTAAATATAAAAAATGTTTTATTTATTTACCATACCTCTCATTTATTTATATTTTTATTAATTTACCATACCTATTTTATAAATATGGTATTTGGCCCATAGGATTCACTTAAATAAAACCTATTCTTGAAAATGGGCGAATGGATTCACTTAAATAAAACTTATTCTTGAAAATGGGCGAATGGAAGGTTGTAACTCCTAGTTTCAAGGGCTAAATTTACCTTGTTTACCCTCTCCCTTAAAATAAGGTGGGCTATTTGAGGTGATTTGTAAAAATGTGCTATGATACAAAATATTCGCCCACTTTACCATACCTTTTGAGTAAGTATAAAAAGACGTTTTATTTATTTACCATACCTCCACTTTACTTATATTTTTATTTGTTTACACCCTTGCATGTATATAAGGTGACTTATGGAGTAAATATAAAAAATGTTTTATTTATTTACCATACCTCTCATTTATTTATATTTTTATTAATTTACCATACCTCTTTTATAAATATGGTATTTGGCCCATAGGATTCACTTAAATAAAACCTATTCTTGAAAATGGGCGAATGGATTCACTTAAATAAAACTTGTTCTTGAAAATGGGCGAATGGAAGGTTGTAACTCCTAGTTTCAAGGGCTAAATTTACCTTATTTACCCTCTCCCTTAAAATAAGGTGGGCTATTTGAGGTGATTTGTAAAAATGTGCTATGATACAAAATATTCGCCCACTAAAAATTTAAAACCCCTTAATTCTCCCAAAAGGCGAACATTCGCCCCTAAAATTTTCTATGTCAAAAACGCACCTACAGGAAATAAAAGAAATACAACTTAGTCAATGGTTCAACATTGTATGCTCAATTCAAAAACACAATGTCATTCAAACACGGGGATAAGAGAATGAAGGAAACGAAGGCTTAGCAGTGGAGAAGTGAAGCTCAGAACTACGGCTAAGAAGCAAGGTGGGAAACGTAAAACCAGAAAGACTAGAATCAATTTTATAATGAAGTTAGAGATGAAATCGATTAAAATAAATTAGCTATGTAAATTTCTAGGGTACAAAGATTGCAGTGTTGAAGAGAACTCAACAAAATCCATGAAATATGTTGAGTTTTCATTGAATAGAACTCCATAACTGAATGTTGAAATCTTCAAAATGAAAATCCCATAAATTACGTGGAGTTCTTAGTGATTGAGTTGTGTTAGGAGTAATAAATAGGTCTGTCAGTTGGATTTAAATTGGTTTTCAGTGTAGGTTAAAAATCTGAGTTTGAGTGGGATAGTTGGCAACGTAAACTCCAAGTTTGAGAATCCAAGTTAGATTGTTGGCACCGTAGAACTCCAAAACAGAACTCGAAGTGTATGGTGAGGTGTGAATGCTAGTGTTAGAGCTGAGAGTGCATGACGGAGCTAAAATGTGAGTACCATTTTTTTAAAATGAGTTGTAATTGCGAGAAGGTTGTAGATTGCACGATTTATTTTTTTTCCCAGAAATCGATTTCTGAGGTGTTAAAACACAAAGTCTTGTTATTGTGAGCACATAACGGTAACAAAATTGGTATTTCAGTCCTAAATTTTTACATTTTAGTTCAAATATTTCTCCTTATTTTCGTGGGTATTCAACAGTGATCAAAATTTGCATATCAATCCAGCAAATCAACATTCCAATTCAGAATTTTTGAGAATATATTGCAGAGTCTTGGTATGCAAAAACTCATGTTATTTTTTAAAAAATGTTTTTCATTGAATGATAATCTACAAGAAAACATTTTCTTCTTCTCTGATATTTACACCACAGAATGTAAATACTCTATCATTTCAGCACAGATTTCAAGGAAATTTATTTCTTTTAACAGAGTCTTTATTTTCTATGAGGTTATTCACTGTTGAGGGATATTTAAATTGGTAGAGAGACCAAAACAAGAAAAAACAGAGTCATCTAGACTTCAAAATGGAATGCAAAATTGAGCCCACATGATTTGAAATTGAAAATTGGAATAAGGACATTGTAGAGAAACTCTATCAAGTAGGCTTACTGGAGTTTCTTAGGAAATTTAATGGGTATAATGCAAAAGTGATAGAGATGTTTGTGTCTAATTATGATAATGAGAAGACCATGGTAGGAGGTATTACTATTCCAATCACACCATAATACCTTTCTCAAGCCACAAGTCTGTCAGTGACAGGGGAAAAATATCATAAAGGACAACATTTCAAGGAGAAAGGATGGAACTATTTCTTAGAGAAGCCAAGGAAAGGTACATTTGACAAGACAAAAGGGATTCCAAGCGAGTGGTTAAGAGAACCATGGGATTAGTTGGTTCTTATCATTCAGAAATACTTTACCTGTGATAGGAAGTACAACCTAGTGCACCTATACCATATCAAATTCCTCCATAATATAAAAGCTGACTATAAAATAAACCTTCCTTATTTCTTTTCTAAAAATTTACTGAAAATGATTGAAGGAGTAACAAGAAAACTAGAAACAAGGAAGCTAGTTATTTCCATCAAGGGTTAATTAGAATCCTTATTGAGCACCAGTTGAGAAATAGAGAAGAAACTTGGGAGATTTAAAAAAAAAATCAATTTATATAATTGTAGAAGGAAGAAGAACGAGTTGAAAATGAAGAATATTTTAAACAAATGCACACTTCTAGAAATATTATGCAATCTCCTTTATATCCAAGAGCTAGATCGAAGAAAAGACAAGAAGGAAAAAGCATCTGAAAATGAAATATCCTTTACATCTTTTCCAAGGAGGTCGAGAAAAAGAATAATATAGGAATCCTCTATGGAATATAAAATTATTGATGTAGAAACTCAAGAAGAATTGCCCCTTGACACAACTTAGCAGCCACAACAAGAACTGGTTGAGAAACTAGAGAATGAAGCACAAGATAAACTTAGAGAATTTGAAAAGGATTCTTGGAATGAGGAGGTTGAGAGAGAAGAATCAACTTTTTTCTCCACATATGCAGAGAAGATTAAAATGGTTTCTAAAGAGGTTCATGGTGAACCATCAGAAAGTCACAAAGAATAAGATATTAAAGAATTAAAAACAAAACTCCAAGTGATTGAAATTATGGAGAGGCATCGGAAGAAAGAAAATGATATGTACAAAGAACAGGGCAACAAGGTTGTTAAAGAGAACAGGAGGTTGAAGAAGAAAATGAAGAAATTAGAAACACAAAACATCATCATTTGAAAACAAGCATACAAGTAGCTAAAAGAGAAGAAACACTAGCAATACAAATATGAGAAGCAGAAGGTGAAAAGTGCAATTTACAAAGGAGAGGAAAAAGAGCAAGAAGGTACTGCTATCCTTTTACAGGTAGCTTGGGTAGAGGCTTCTACATCATAAGGAAGATCCACAAGTAGAATAGTATGGGAGATCAGCATGCAAAGGCATGAGATCCAAAATACAAAGACAAGCATGAGGACATGCTTGTGGATCAGCAAGGGGGAGATTTTGGCCCTTAATTTTAACCCCTTTTCACCATGTATATTCCACCTTTCTATCATCCCTTACCACCATATCATGATCATATTTATCATATTTTTTCCTCTTTTTACACATTAAGGTAAAATAATTATGTCTTTTAATTTTTAGAAATTTTAGTGAAAATTGGGTATAAAAAAAAAATGGTAGAGACAAAATTTCCGTAATGGCTCCAATGAAGTCGTATCTTCAATACACTTGGGCACAACTCCAATGAAGTCGTATCTTCAAGACACTTGGGCACAAACTGAAGGAAGATTCGAGAAGTACAGGAACCAAGGATGGACACAAACTGAAGGTAGATTTGAGAAGTACAGGAACCAAGGATGGACAGATTCCTATTGGCACACTCCAAATGAGTCATAACATGCTCGGTCAAAATGAGTCATAACATGCTCGGTTAAAGCTGGTCAAACTTGACCAGTCACTCAGAAAATCCCCTGATTTAGGGGCAGTTTTGTGATTTTGTGGAATCTTCCCATATTTTGTGCAAAAAAAGGATGAGTTTGACCCCATTAGGTGGAATAGGAATCTTATTTGTTTTTACAGCCATTATAATTTATTTTGTTACACTTTTAGCTTATTTAAGCACATTTATTCAGCAACTGTGAACAATATATTATTATATTATGACTTCTCTATTTCTGAATATAATCTAAAGAACTTGCCTTTTATTTATTGTTTTTATTGATGTGGGATGTGATTTATGATATATTGTAGCTGATAGTCTTCAAGTGTACCAAGAAAAGGTGGAGGGCCCCCATTCTAAGCTAAGTACACTGCATTGTAATTGTTGTGCATAATTGTTAATATCTTAGATTGTTGAATATTTCCTTTACAATTTCTTGTGAATATTTTCTGAGTCAATTCATTGTATGTCATAGCCATTTATATTTTTGAAGTGATTTCCTTTCAATAATTGGTTTAAGGAAGGAAACCTCAAGAATCTAAGTTAGATCCTCTTCCTTGTGAGCTAAGAATTGAATTGGAAATTGTGTTTATGCATTTAATCTTTACTTCTTTCTTAATTTAATTGTGTTATGCTTTATGGTGGAATTGGTTTTGTTGGAATAGGAATGATGAGGAAGGACAACCAGGACCGCTAAGTTAAATCATATTCCTTGTTGACTATGCTCCACTTAGAATCATTACACATTTCCATCATAATTTTAATAAATTTACAATCAGTATTCTATATTTGTAATATGCATTTCCATTTGTAATATGCATTTTCATTATTTTCATCTAAACAACTACTTCCTACACTAGTTAAATATAAGTTCCATATACCCATGTGTACTTCTAAGTTTTCCAACCCGGATTGATATTAAAACAGATGCTCTAATTCAACTCCATAAATTTGAATGACAACGATCATGTGTGTGTGTGTGTGTTTCTTAAATGTTAATGTTGTATTATAACTTTTAAGTATTAACTAATACTATGTGCATATGGTTGGTATTATTTATGTGACATATTTGTTGAAAATTGTAACTAGGTTTGGTCTTCATAGTGACGTATAATTGTGATTTTACGTAATTGATGTAAAGGCAAAAAATAAAATTGTAGTTGTAATGTTTTTCTCATGGGTTTCATGAGCAAGAAATTGTATTTTAAGCTATGGCTCACATTGTGCGCCTTTAGGTGTTGTCATCATGTCATAAAAGTCAAATTGAGTCAATGTCATGTATGAAGGACATGTCTTGGGCACGTTACATTTTTGTATGAGTCTTAAAAGAATAAGAAGGCCCTCCAAGACCAAGCAAAGGCATTTCCTTCAAGTCGGCTACAAGATGGAATAAATGATCTTCACCAAAGGACATATTAGCTCACCCTCTATCAAGTTGTCTTATAAGCATGGGAAAATCACTATATATAAGAAGCTTGTATCTCATTTGAAGGAAAGAAATTTAGTCAAGGATAAGTCTACAAAAAAGAAGTGTGTGGATCGTAGATGAAGACCTATATCCAAGCGAAGGAAGGAGGAACATAAATTTTTATTCATTTTTGGATAATCTACTCCATGTGTGCGAGGAAAAGGGTGTTGTCCACTACAGAAGAAGTCAAGTTCTTGTTGTGATACTCATAGGTCAAAACAAGGAGAAAATCAAGGTGCACTATTCAGTGTCCCACCTTTGAAATGTTAGATTTGTAACTCTTAGAGAGGGTGATTTTGATATAATGATCTAATATTATGCATGACAGACTTATGTACATGATTATATGTTATAGACCTAGTTTGGGTCACATAGTTGGTGTGTGCTTATGATAATATCTATGGTTATGTGTACAAGAATTGATTTTGGTTAAGAGCATATTATCGATATTTTCTCTTTTGGTATCGTAGTTTGGACATAGGTGTATGACTTGGATGGTGATCGAGGACTGAGACACATAGATCCATGGATGATCATTGTTATGTCAATTATGATATATCGATTATACATGATTTTTATGATTATATATTCTTAATCTTGTATTGAGCAGTATGTGACAAGGGATGTGGTTATTTGCAAACAAAGATGCTAAAATTATAAATGACTACAGAAGTCATGATACATGATTTTTATTATTATATATGCTTAATCATGTATTGAGCAGGATGTGACAGGGGACGTGGTTATTTGAAAATAAGGATGTTCAAATTATAAATTATTGTGGAAGTCATTTCTTCAAAACCAAAATGACTGCGGAAGTCATGCACAATTCTTGGTCCTGGAACTAGACCTTACCAATGAACCATCATATGGGTATGAGTTCACAATTAGTATCTTAAGGTGAAGTGTGAAGTTTCAAAGCATAGTAGATGAGAAGCCATGGAAATTAGGGCACAAAGACCTAAATTCATGAAAGATAAAGATGTGGATTCTTGGATCTATAATAAAAGGATTGGGACATGGAGTCCTAAATATTTAAAAGATCAAGGTGTTGAATCTTGAAATCCTTGGAGTAGGTCAAGGTGTGGAGTCCTCAATATACTAAGGCACGGAGATGCATGCAATAGGGATGCAGAATCTCTATTCTTCGGAAGAAAATGCCACTCATGGGAAGCTCAAGGATGAATTTCCTTAATAAAATATTATTTCTAACCATTTTGTAGTGACCTTCTAAAAATAGAAAGTATTGTCTAGCATCTCAAGTAAGACTTTCCAAAAATAGTAAATCACCTTCAATCAATGCATAATCAGGTATACTTGAAGGAAAATCACTTAATTCATCATTAATCGAACCTAATAGTTATATCTTGACTTAATCCCCCATATTATTAATATTATTATTATCTTTTATGAGACTTTGATATTATTATTAAAAGGGAATAACAAGTCATCTTCATCTCTTCAATCACTTCACACCTCTCCTTGATGATTCTCATGGCTCTATGTAACTCTCTCTCTCTTTTAATAATACGTTACACTCTTTTTTATTCACTCATCAAAGAACAACATATTCCTCTTACACTCATTAAAGACATCATAAAATATTCCTCTTACGCTCTCTTTAAAGCATATGTTACGCTCTCCTTAAATAAGGCATGCATACATCTCCTTAATGGCATGAGTTACACTCCTCTATATGGAATACAAGGAATGCATATTACTCCTCCTTTATGACAATAATTTGTTGCTCATCCTATATATGTGTCTCATGTATTCTCACTTGGGGGAGGTGCATTGTGATACCAAGAGTTGGAGATATTTAAAAAAAGAAAAAGGATTATGAGAGGGAGAGACTTGGAGGATATCCCATTTATTTTGAAATGAATTTGAAATTCCTAAACTAAATTACTAAGTATCCCTACCTGGTGGAGCTAACCATGAGTGGTATTGGGAGGAGGTGAAACTTATCTTCCTTTGCTTCCCTTCATATCTCTCTACTACTATATTTTGGTATTGTTTGTGAAATCTTACAGCTCAGGGTTCCAGGGGGAGAATTTCTCCCTGAATATGGTTGGGTGGAAAATCAGATGGTTCACATGAGTTGGTTAAGGGATCAAATATGGATCAAATTCTTAGCGATTGGAGTTGAATATCTCTTCAAGTATAATTTACATTGTCCTAAAATTGTAGTATATCATTAGCATAAAAGAAAAAGTAGAAATTTAAATTGTTGTAAGCATCTAATTTTGGTTTAAGCTTATGTTATCTGGAATATTATTGGCTAGTTTAAAATGAAGACTAAGAGAAGTCTATATGTATGGATGTTTAGATCTCAAGATTGCAATTATTATTGGTGTAGTTTATGGTAATAACATGGGTATTGTAGCATTTGAGAAAAGAAAGCCAAATATTGTTGAAGGTAATTTCAATAAACAATTTCTAAATGACTTGGGTAAGAGTTTCATGACTTATGGTTTTGTTTCATTTTAATTGAAATAGGTAATTAGAGACATGTTTTAGAAATGGTTTCAGGATATCTTGCAAAGTGTTTGGAAAAAATCGTTAATGGGAAGTGTTATTATTTTATTATATATGTAAATGAGTATGCATGAATAAGTGCTAATTGTAGCCTACGGGAGAAGTAAGGAAATTGACACATACCCAACACATACCTGGAAGAATCACTAGATCAGGCCTTAAAATAAAAATGCAAAATAATGACAACCAAGAGTTTCAAGGAAAATAATTGAGGTAGTTTTTAGTCATTATGTGCTTACAATCCTTGCAAATGTAGATAACAAGTAAGCGTACATAATTCATTAAAATAATCATAATTGGTTAACTCTTATTTTGGAGTGATTCGTAACAACTGAGGATGCTTGCCATGTGTTTGATGGAATGGTTGAATGGAAATAACACTTGATGAATCTCAAAAACCTTCAACTCATTTACAGTAGATGAAATGATTTAGAAAAGAATTTAGGAAATACATAAGTAATTATAACTTAATTCTATGTTACCATTTTTTATTCGTGGTTGTAGATTTAAGCTTGAATGTCATCTGTCATGACAAAAATCTGTAAATGAGATTCTAGGAGTCACAAGATTTGCTAGTTTAAATAATGGCATTTGTGGGTGGTTTCATAATGATTCAAGATAACATTAGCGGGTATCCGTATGATTTGAGCATGTAACCCCTGACTTGATTCCACAAAAGAACTTTTCAAAACCCAGATCGCAAATATGGATGATTTTGCAGATTGTTGCTGCCAACTGTATGCGCATGTTGTCAAGTTTTGGGTGAAAGAATAAGATGCTTTTGTCTGTGTTTTAATATTTTTTTCATTTGAAGAATTTATTAAATTTTTTGAGCTAAATAGGTTGAGGAATAATCTTAGATTCATGTCAAATTGCCTCAAGATATTATGGCTTCCAAGTGATTGACAAAATGCCTCAATGGTTGTTGGCTTGAGGGTGCCTGACCCAGGTTCAGCATTAGTTAGCCAAACAAATCCCTACATTACTGGCCTTTTCTGCATCAGCCCGCGGGGCACGGTCTGAAGTCTCACCTGAAGCAATATGGGTGGATGCTGGAACCAAGTTTCCGCACCCTTGAGATGGTTGTGATGTCAGTTTATTCCAACTATGCCTGCCTTCGCGCGGGTCGCTTATCCCTCTTCCCTACCCTTCAGTACCTTCTCAAACTGTTACAATCAACTTCCGCGCAGCCCTAACCAAGGGCTGAAGTCCTTTCAAGCTGCTAGGGCAGTGAACTGCAATATCTCCCAAACTACGCTAAGTATCTTACTTATCTTATTAACAGGTATTAGTTAGTTTCACGTAAACAAATGTTCTTACTTATGTACACTTAACCAATACATTTATACACATTCGCACATCATATAAGCATTAGAAGTGAAATTCATACCCAATATAATAGATACATAAACAAGAAATATATATGCATAAATGATATAATACTTTTCTTTATGAATAATTCCAGATAACTATAGACTCGAGTCGCCTTGTGCACTTAGCTTCATGGGTCTGCATACTTAGCTACGGACTTCTAGGCCTCTGTGCACTTAGCTGCAGAGTTTCTACCTATGCTACGACCCAAAACTTAGACTTACACTCCAGAGCTATCACTCATACATCGTCGATCTTAGTCCATCGATTATTCTTCTAACTACTTAGAGCTTAGCTCTATTTATACAATCCCATGGTCTGCAGACCATGGGTAGATCTTCTACAGCCGACATTACATTATCAAAATAAGGGCGAACAACCCTATGACTCTTTAACATCTACGCGTTCCGTGCCCACAAAATGCGGAGTCTTTACATTTTTGTTACACAATTGGACCAAAATATGGGCTCTTAGCCCCAAAATTGCCCTTGGGGGATCCCGCGCCCAATAGGCCCCCAACACAAAAATCGTGACTCGCTCTAGAGTCAGTCTACAGGTGCAGAGATCTTAGCACAAAGACCTCCCAACTCTATTTGGGTCCCTGCAAGTTCGGCAGCGCATTGAGCGGCCACCTGTTGGACTTCTTCCATGCATTGTTTGGTGACTGTTGTCATTGAACTGCTGCCCTGAATCCTTTGCTGAGTTTCTTGCAGTTGCGTGAGGTTTGATTCAATGGAGGCTACAATTGTATAAGCCTCGTCGATCCATGGTTGTAGGTGTTAGAGTCGGTCTTAAGCCCTCCATCAACGATCAAAACTCTTTGCATTTGCATATGTAGGTGTCTCATCAGTGTCAATTTTTGCATCCCGTTAGGCATGCCATAACCCTGATGGAGGAGCTGGTGTGTTGTACCCCTCTTGGCATTGCTGGTTCAGGTCATTTCAGTCATTAAGCTCTTTCAAGCTTGTCTTATCTTGTCTTGAGGTCAATTTCCTAGGTCTAGGGTTTTGGTCAAATATGTTTATAGGGTCATGTGTCTGAAAAGTCAATGAGTATTCAGCAAGTCAGAGGGATGATTGTAAAAGTGTTTCTTCAAGATTTCTTATCTGGTAGGCCAAATCCCCTCCGTATCTTGGCTGAGGCTTCACTCAAAGATCATGGCACTCAATAGCCTAGCCACAGCTCAAATCCCAAAAATTTTTGAGAATTTTGGGTAATTTTGGCATTTTTTGGTAATTTACAGGTTTTGGCTTTTTAACGGGTCTCACCCCCCGCGCGACCCTTCATCAGGGCAACTCCTTTTCACAAAAACTCAGAATTTCCTGATTTGTCATGCAAAGTTACATATGCCCATGGATGGACTTGAGTTTTTATGGAGTTTTCGGCCTCCAGAAGGTCAAAATACATGCAAAATTTGACTTTCTGCCACTTTTTTGAACTGCAGAAAGCTGTCTTTGGAGAATTGGTTTGTGACAGGGCAAATGAACTCCAAATTCAAAAATTCCAGTTGGGTTGGAAAGTAGACTCACAGAACTTTCCAACAAGCCCACTTTTGCTCAATTTGGTCACCTGAAAATACCCCAAACAGAGCTCCAAAGAGGCGCGACCTGTCAGGCAGATTTGTCCAGAAATGCACTGTACAGCCCAGAAAACGCAGATTTGACTCAGTTTGACTTTTTGAGGTTAATGATGGTCCTATTTGATGTAATTGTGACACTTTTTAGACACTTTTACCCTTTTGTAACTCTTCTAGAAGATGCATTTATGAAAAGGGTAAAAATTAAATGTATGAATTGGTTTCCAAGTTTATAGAGGCAAGTTGTTTTGACTGCCTAGTTTGTAGTGCTTAGTTTAGAATTGGTTGAAACAGCTCCTAGGATAGTGAGCTCGACCCATGGAGGCAGGGAAAGAGGTTATATCATCTATATTATGTAATTTCTTGCTCATTTTCATGGTTGGACTCTTGAGGGAGCAACTATCATTGTATTATTTCACTGTATCTCTGCAATTTTTGGCAAGGAAGACCAGGGTTTTGCAGTCATCTTTGGGATTCTTGAGGACTCATGTGTTGATGGTGTGTTTCTCAATGTTCTTGTAAGCTTTGTTATGTGATTCATTTCCTTTCTTTACTTCTGCACATTAAACAAATGAAGTGTTAAAGTAAGAATTCATGCTTGCCATGCTTTGCTTCAATGTTTTCTTCTGTCTAAAGAGAATTCAAAGTTATTGTTTGCTCTCTTTAGCTCTTCATCTTTCATTCCTGACCATCCACCTTAGTTAAAGGCATCAACACTGTCTCCTACCTCGCCCCAAGGAACCCCCTACAGAAACTGTGTCCAATCCCCGCACCCAAAATTGCCCTCTCCTCAATTTGCCACCAAAAACCCAAAAACCCCAAAATCAATCTTTCTGATCAGTTTACTAGCCTAATATCAGTGATACCTTATTGGTCATCTCATTTATTGGAGATCTGCCGAGATTGACCGGAGAGAGCCTTCTCCTGCCCCGTAGGGCTAGCTACGAGGCTAAATGGTTTGATGTTGCCTTGAGGTTTACCTTTCTCAGCCTGAGGTGAAATTTCAAGCGCTAACAGTAGGCATGCTTTTAAGTCCTCTTATTTGTGCCAAGCGACATCCACCTTTTCCTTGAGCACCTTTACCTATTGCATCTGTGCAAACCTTTGTGTAAGGAAAATCATCTGCACAGTCCCTTTTACCTCGTCGTACCTCTGTTGTAGCTCACATGCCTTTGTCTCTAAGCTCTCTACATTCGGGTCCTCCTACAGGGTGGTTAGGACCTCGAATGATTGTTCGAAGAGTTGCATGCAGTTTGTCACTGCACTGTCAATCACAGTGATCGTTGTTGTAACTACGGTGGTACGTTGTTCTCTGACCTCTGGTGGAGTTGAACGCTGAGCCTTCAACTGCAATTCTGTGATTTGAAGGTTCAGCTCCAGCTGAACCCTGGCCACCTCTTCTCTTGTGTCGCGCACCCCTGTAGCTAATTTACGGACACGCGTCTCCACCGGGTCTTCTGCCTGAATGTCCAACTCTGGGACCATTCGGCAGGCTTCTTCCACAACCTGAATTATCCGTTTGTTCTGCTTCATTGCCTCGTTGCGCTGTAGGACCAACTTCTTAATGTTGATGTGCTTCTCGCTCATTACCTGTAGAGCGCGACTCTCCCTAGCCCGAAGTTCTATAGTGACTCCATCCTGTAAGACGTAGAGCATTTCCTGAGGGAGCACAGCCATGTTCAACCCTACCCCTTTCAAACTGCCCACCATGGGTCTGTCGGCCTCCTGCTCTGTAGTTAGTGCCCCATCTAATAGCACTATCATGATGGTCACGCTTATGCGCAACATCTCTTCGGCAACTGAAGTGCCAACTGCCAGGATGGTGGACACTGCGCTAGTCTGTGGAGTACGAACCTGCAACTCCTGTATTTCTGTTCAGAGAGCCCCCAATACTAGTTGCTGCTATTAGTCAAATTGTTAGAGGGCCTTCGCGGTGACATCCCTCACCGTTTCACTGATATCATGCAAATCCCCCTCAGTGAGGGTGATTGGGTCAAAATATGTCTTCGATGCCTTTGTTTTCTTTCACGACACTGTTTGCTCTCATGGCCGTGAACGCATGAGATGGGTGGACATCGTCTACTGGTCCGCACCACCTTGTTCTGTGTTTGTCTCTGGTTCAGGTGAAGGTGACTTCTATCCTTCACGCTCTTCTTCTCCTGTTTTCTGTTGTTCCACCTACTTCGCAGCATCACGCGCTGCTTGGGCCTTAGCCACTGCTTCCTATTTTCTGCCTTTTCCACCAGCTATGCCATTCAAAGCTTTATCTCTTCCTTCTTAAGCTGTGCAGTGGACTTTTCTGTTTCCACCGTGGAGCCAGCTGGAGAACGCCACTTCGGTGGCCAAGACTCAAGGACTGTGAATATCACATCGCTAGTCGCTAGGTATGGTAAATCATGCCACGTCTTCATAGGGTCCTTCCGTGCCCTGATGAGACGTGGTGGAAATCCGCTTTGAACTTTTCAAAGCTTTGCAAATTGTTGTATACTGTGGGCAACAATCATGGCTTGCGATTGATCCCCATCTGGATATTCATCTCCATTAGGACCCATAAGATCTTTCTTTCTCTGATACCTTGCACATCCTTGGTCACCCATAGTGAAGCATACTTCGCTGCCTCTGGAAGGTTCGGCGCGACCGAAGGGAATTGACTATCTTCGGGAAGCTCCCATGCCACTAGTACTATCGACAACATGAGCCACGCATAATGAAACATTTTTCCCTTCTCATGTGCCTCGCGACAGTTCAAAAGGAACTCACCGCATAGATAGTTTTCCCAGTTGAACTAGACTCCTTCTGCACATTGGGCCATTAGTGCAACCACTAGCATGGGCACCTCATCCGCGCAACACTTCCACATCACCTTCCTTGACAATATTTGTGTCGCAACCTTGATTACAGGTTTGTTAATGTTGCAGATGGCATACCCTCATTTCTTCTTCTCCAGCTTGAAATTCTTCTTCATTACTTCCGTGACGGCCAACTCGCTACCTTTTCCCTCTAAAATTTTGGCTAGATCCTCTCCTAAGTAAGGTAGCTATGTAATCCGGTGAATCATATGGTCTGTGATGGGGATGGGCTCGTCCAGCCACAAGCACCCATCATGCACTAAGCAGAGTAGCTGCCTAATGACAAAGATGGTCACTAGGGCGTGGTGGTAATGTGGCACCCAGGCAGGTTTAGCAGCCTGGCTTTCTCTACGCCTATGAGCCATTTGCGCAACTCCAATTCAACCATTCTAGCCATCGCGTCCCCCTTCTGGCGCATTAGCTTCTCAGTCACTAAATGTGGGAACTTCTTGTGTTCCGTGAGGTCCCAATATTCAAACTTCAACATAGGAACCCATCCCAAGTGCGGTCCCTCAAAAACAATATCGTCTGGGAGTAGCGGGATCATGGCCTTCTTATCCTTCTTAGGTCTCGATGTGCAGGGTGATATAGGGACCTCTACTATCGCTCCAATGCTCTCTAGGGCTTCTACTTCACAATTTCTTCCGCGGCTTCCGTGGGTGTCAACATCAGTCTTGTTAGAAGGTCTTGCATCTCGTTTGGAAATGTTTAAAACACTGAACTTGTTCTCAAAGCCTCAAAAATCAACAGGTCCATATACACTTGATAGTGCAACGACTCAGTTCTCAAAATGTTAAGTGTTTTTCGCTGGAAAACCACTTGTAATTTATAGGACCTTTTGAATTTGAATTCAACCATTCCCCCCACATAAGGCCCATTAATGCTAGATTGGCAGCAAATTTTCAAGAATATAACCCATAAATTTCACCTTAAATTCCTGTCGCCCACTCCATTTGGCTTGAAACCAATCATCAAATCATTAATAGTGACTTTAACGGTCACTTTCCAGCAAACTTGCGTGCCAGCACAACTATCTTCGCGCTATCGCGGACCCTGTGACACTTCGCTGCTTCACGTAGTCCTGACATTGCGTAGCTCCTGGGCAGTGTAGTTTATAGTCTCGTGCCTCCTTTCAACTTCCTGGGGTGCTAAGACTGTGCCACTTCCATATAGCCAGATCGTCGGTGTATGACTTCAAGCGATTGCCATTCACCTTTCTTGGGAAGGGATCTCCATTTAACTTGACCAGCTGTACCACCCCTCCATCAGTAATCTCCTTAATAATATACGGCCCTAACAAATGCATCCTGAAATTTCCAGGGAATTTATCAAACTTACTATCATACAACAAAACCAGATCATTTACCTTGAATGTGCGTAGCTTGATGTGTTGATCATGGCATGCCTTTTCACACTGCTTTTGGACCTACAGGTGAAATCCAGCCAAAAATCTTTCTTCTTCCAGCTCATCCAACTGCGCGAGCCTCTCTTCTAGGGCTCCACGATCCGTCATACCTATGAGCACTACTATGCATAGACTAGGAATGATGAATTCCATAGGCATTACGGCTTCCACTCCATAGACAAGCCTAAAAGGTGTTTGTCCTAATAGTTTCTTACATGTCATCCAATAAGCCCATAACACTACAGGTATGCGTAGGTCCCAATCACTTCGTTGAGCATTGCATACCTTGGTTAGTACATTTTCAAGCACTTGGTTGAATGCCTCCACTATCCCATTATCCTGTGGGTGATAAGGTGTGATCTTTTGATGATAGACCTGAAATTCATCTGTTAGTGCGTTGATCGTCTTGTTCACGAAGTGTGTACCGCGATTGCTCATCAAAGTCTTCGAACATAAATCATGTTAGTACATGTTCAAATAGAAACCTCACGGCAATCACACCTGTGCAATGCTTTACCGGTTGCGCTTCTGCCCAACTGGTCAAATATTTCGTCGCAATGATAATATACCTCATGCCTATCTTTCCTTGAGGTTTAATAGGTCCTACAAAATCTATTTCCCACTTTTCGAAAGGTTGCAACATCATTTGTGGATTCAAAGGCATTTCGTCCCTCCATGATGACCTGCATGTTCATTGACATACATCACATGCCTTGCAATATGCTTTTGAATCTTAATCAAGGGTTGGCCACTACAACCCTGCACATAGAATCTTCTCCACAGTTTCTCTTCCTACATAATGTCCTCTCACGGTGCCCCCATGAGTGTCTGTGAGGATGCTGCTTCATCCAAATTCAGGCACATACCTTCACAGTACTTCATCATTCTCCATCTTGTATAAATTCCCAGCAATGATAGAGAAATCTACCGCGCACATGACTAATTCCTTCTTTTGCTGGATAGAGTATCCTTCTGGCGCAATTCTAGTTGTTAGGAAGTGTATTATATCTTCAAAATTTCCATCCGCGACGTGCACAACAAAGAGTTGCACATCAGGTAATCCTTCCTCCAAACTAGTAGGTTCCTCCCCTGTCTCGATGCGTGACAAGTGATCTGGTCCCACGTTCAATTGTCCATGCTTCACAAAAAATTCAAAATTATATTCCTGGAATAATAAGATCCATCTGCAAATTCTCCCCCCCAACACAGGCTTATTAACTAGGTACTTTAGCGCGGAGTACATGTGCATCTTCTTAGGTAGGGGCTTTTCTCCATAGGCCTGCGTCCACTTGGCTAGATGCACACGCGGATTATCCTGCCCATCATACTTGTCTTTCAGTCACATCTTAGGCTTCCAAAATCGTGCGCGCATCATTCTCCTACATTCATGCCAATCATCAAAGCTTCATTTGTGCGTACCCCACCACATTGCGAGCGTAGCGCGTAGTATCCATTCAAAGGCTCGGAAGCGTTGATTTTCCAGCACCTCCCTTTCAAATGCATCCAAGAAGGCATCTACCTCATTTAAACCATCATAAGTAGGCATATTTCTTTCTTATGATGACACACAATGCAGCGACCGGGTCATCATATTGCAATTTAGATTAGTTACCTCATGTAACCGATTATGCCATCGTTCTACTTCTTCATCAGATTCAGAAGTGCAGGAACTCTCGTGCTCCAACGTTATCCACCCATCCGCGGTGGGATTCACCCAGTCTTGGTCTCGCGTTGTTATCTTATAGATGCAGTCCAGATCATCATCACTCTCATAGTCACAGACTGGTTCCGTATATCACGATCCCTCAATAGGATCTAGGGGTATTATTATGCACAGTGATTTCTTCTCAAAGATCATCTTTCACTTCTTCAAGTTGATTACCCTGTTCATATCAGTAGCCCAATCAATTCCCAAGAGAATAGGGTAGGGATTGTTGTCATCAACAATCTCTATTACTTCAAAATCTTCTAGCGCGCTCGCTCCCTCAATATCCACCATTACTCCTTGCAGTCGCCCCATGGATACGATTTTCTGCTGATTCACCATCATTAGCTGAATTGGAGACCATTACAACACAGGTCTCCCCATTCGCTCCCATGTCTATTTCTGTATAACATTCGCATCTTATCCCAAATCCAGAATGACTTGATCCATCTCGTATTCTCCGATCTACGTGGTGAGTCTCATTTCACGCCCCGTCCTTGTTTTATGCTTTCCGATCTTTCAGACTATGCATGGTTCTCCTAGTGTTGTCCCAGCACATCTGTTGATGAGTTCCTATAACCCTTTCATAGCCTTACTGTTGCACAGTAACTTCATATAGGTTTCCAGGAATGTTATGAGCATAGAGGGGTCCATCTCCGACTCAGGCTTATCTTTGCTTCCTAGAGTGGAGGCCTCAACAAAGCTCTTCTTAGCTTCCATGAAGGTTTTCCAAGTGCACTCCAAATCAAACTCAGCTTCCTTCGTCGGGACTTTGCAAACCCAGGTACTGTCTTCCGGTTGTTTCCCCTTGTCATCTCCCATCGTGATTCCATTTCGAAGCACTATATTTACGTTCGGATCTTCCTCGCGCGGCTCAGACCTCATCATCTACAGGTTCTGAGTCGGGGCAGCTGGTAGGGCTCCTTTGTCCCATATCCTAGCTATCAGCATAGGATAATATTTTGTTTAATTATCAAACATCGTGCAGTACTTGCATGACGGGTGCGTTGGATTAGTGCAATCACCAGCATAGTGTCCTGGCCCTCCGCAATTGTAGCAAATCAATTGCCTGCAACCTCTATCAGGTCCTCCTCTGCCTCGGCCTCGCCCACGCACCTGAAATCATATCCGCACCATCCCTGCATTCTCGTCAAGGGGCCGTGTTTCGGTCTAAACCCTGTAGGCGAGCGTTCTATCCATCATCAATTCATAGCTCCTATAAGTATGCTCATCATGTCCCACCGATCTCCAAAAGTTGCAGAACAACTGTTGCAGAGTTTGTGTATACTTTTGTAACAAGTGGTAGTTATCTGTGGCATGTTTTCCCGACAACGGAACCATTTGTTGGCTTGAGGGGGCTCGACCCAGGTTCAACATTAGTTAGCCAAATAAATCCCTACACTACTGGCCCTTTCGACATCAACCCACGGAGTGTGAAAGCAGTATGGGGGGATGCTAGAACCAATTTTCTGCACCCTTGAGATGGTTGTGATGTTAGTTTATTCCAACTATTCCTGCCTTTGCGTAGGTCACTTATCCCTCTTCCCTACCCTTTAGCACCTTCGCGAACTGTTACAATTGACTTCTGCACAGCCCTAACCAGGGGTTGAAGTCCTTTCATGTTGCTAGGGCATCAAACTACAATATCTCCCAAACTACACTAAGTATCATACTTATCTTATTAACAGGTCTTATTTGGCTTCGCATAAACATATGTTCTTACTTGCGTACACTTAACCAACACATATATACACATTCGCGCATCATATAAGCATTAGAAGTGAAATTCATACCCAATATAACAGATGCATAAACAAGAAATAAAGACATAGAAATGATAGAATACTTATCTTTATTAATACTTCCAGATAATTACAAACTCGACTCACCTTGCACACTCAGCTGCAGGGGTTTGCGCACTCAGCTGCGGACTTCTAGGCCTTTACGCACTCAGCTGCAGAGCCTCTACCTACATTACGACCCAAAACTTAGACTTACACTTCAAAGTTATCTCTCATACATCATCGATCTTAATCCATCGATTATTCTTCTAACTACTTAGAGCTTAGCTCTATTTATACAATCCCATGGTCCGCAAACCATGGGTGGATCTTCTACAGCTGACATTACATTATCAAAGTAAGGGCAGACAACCCTGTGACTCTTTAACATCTATGTGCTTCGTGCCCATAAAATGCAGAGTCTTTACATTTGTTTTACACAATTGGACCAAAATATGGGCTCTTAGCCCCAAAACTGCCCTTGGGGGATCTTGCACCCAACAAAGGTTGTAGATTGCATTCTTGCAAAGTGTTTGTCAAAAGGTCTCAATGCTTGTAGGTTGCATGCTTGCAAAGTTTTTGTCAAAAGGCATTAATGGTTGTAACTTGTAGATTGCATGCTTGCAAAGTGTTTGTCAAAACGTCAATGGATGTACTTTTTAAACATATAAATTGTTATAGTAAATGTCCTACTTACTGTAGCTTTTACGTACTAGAAAATGTATGAACATATTATTTAATAGATGTAGTTTCCTATGTCCGCAAGTTTTTGTATGAATGTGAAAATGAGTTTAATAGGTTGTTGAAGTCTGAATAAAGAATAGGAATGTTATTACTTTTATTATCTAAAGCTTTCATTTCTAAAAAAGGGTTGTTGTTGGAAAGAATTTTATAGTGACTAATTCTATTGGAATTTTTTTGCATTTGAGCATAATAAGTTTCGTCTAAGTTGCATGTATTCATGGGTGCAATATTGTGTTTTAATGGCTATAGAAAACAACTAGTGTGCCCAATTTTGGCAACTTCACTGTTTTATTTGGCACTTTTGAAGAATAATATGCTTATGAATTTGTAAGAGTTATTGCTCTTGCTGCAACATTTATTATACAAGTCCCATGAATGAAGAATAAATTTAATTGTTGAATCAATAAACATATCATATTTATTAGATTAACTGACAAAGAGAGGCATATTCCTCCTTCAGTTATCTTGTTGCAAGTATGATAATACTTATACCCTTGTATGTGATTTTTATGATAGAAGCATAATATATTAGGTTCTTATGGCATCCTTTTGTGGTTATGATGTCAAGAGCCAATAAGTAGAACTTATTTAGCATAATCTAGGAGATCAAATAGGTTGTTCTAGATTAATTCTCACTCATGGCATTATGGTGGAATTTATTTCTAGTCTTACTTAGAGCTCACATATAAGTGTGAAAAGAGCACATGCTTCTTTTAAATTGGAGGAGAAATGTGTTTTGGAATTGGTTTTAAGGGAAAAGTATCCCCGACTTCTTATGTGATATTCTTATATTGAAATAAATGAAGGAACATGATTACATGATAACTAAGTTGGTAATGTTACACAAAAAAATGAGTATTAGTTATTAATGTGTCCTCTACTTATCTATATTATTGATGGTTGGTAAGGTGGGACCTTACGTATGGTATCAGAGCCAGCTACAGCACTAGGGCATAATGGGCCAACAAGCTTGTTTGTAGGTTGATGATGTATGAATGTTGATTTTACATGCATGTTGAATTGTTGTATATGTTGACTTGAAAGCATAGTGGTTGCATAGGGGGTATTATTATTATTATGACTCATGAAAGAAAAGAATGTTTTCTTATATTCCTTTATATTTTTGTTAAGACAAACTATTACAAATATGTTAAAGGACTTAAAGACATTATTCTGCTTGAGAAAGTTGGGTTTAAACCCAGGTATGCGAATGGCTTGATTTTCAATTGGTGAGTGAGATAGGTGGGGTGCATACATTTTTGCATATATGTTTAATGGATCATTATCGATGCAACATGGGCTTAGTAGCCATCTTTATTTGCTGAAATTTTATCTACCAAAAAAATATCGGCTTAATTTGGACTATAGTATGATGACTTTGGTGTGTATGCCTTGCGAATATGTAACACATGTAAGGCTAACATTCAAATAATATGATGATTGATTTCATCATGCTACTTTTGACTCTTTTCTTATCTACACTAATGGAAACTTAACAAAATTTACCTTGAACGATGCCACTTTTAACTGTGAATGTAGATTCACGATTAATTTATGTGCATTAATTAACAATTAAGAATGAAATTCCTATGATTTCCTTGATATGATTTTTTGCAGTTTGGATTGAGATTATGCATCAAATAACTTGAAATTATTATGACCTTCCTAATAAATGGTTGTGGAAGCCATTTTAAGGAACACTTGAAGGTTATGTTTTCCTCAAGTTATGTATGGGTGTGGAATCCATACTAGCATATATCTATGAGCTAATGTATGGGTGTGGAATCCATGCAAGCATATATCTATGAGCTAAGAAATGAGGTAAGGTATGGGTTTGAAATCCATACTAACATATATCTATGAGCTAAGTAATTATTATCGTTAGAATGAACAAATTATTTTGATGAAATCTCATAGACATGATTAAGGAGGATTGATTATGTGTAATTAAAGTTAAATGAATAGAGGTTCGTAACATGAATTTACTTGAGATTCAGATCCATTATTTTATTATTACAAATGAAGATACTAAGATTAGTATAGTGAACACCATTAGGTGGTTTAGAATGTTTGGAATAATTGATTTTGATATATGGAGTCAAGTGTGAACTAGGTATCTATCATCTAGTATTGTAATTCTTTTCTATGTGTTGGATTTAAGTAGAATTAATTGATTTTCAAATTCTTGAAATGTAGAAAAATATTATTGTGATAAGTTTATGAAATATCTTTTATATTGGCTTAAGATAAATTAGGTCTAGGAAAGCCATAACAGTCTCCTTAATAATTTTATCAATTGCATATTGGTTGAATTTTATTTAAACTAAAATAATTAGAAAAATTATTAGGATTGAACTCATGAACCAATCTAAACTATTGTTAGTTAGGTGATCGAGTCAAAATTCATATTTTTTATGAACTTGATGAACTACTTTCTTGAAATTTGATTAACTTGTAAATTGTTGAGAGAATAACATGTTTAGAAGATAAATAGGTTTTGTGGTGAGAACTTTGTTTTATTTGAACTTAAAGGAAAAAGGTATATGATTAATGAAGAGCTTATTTGAGTTCTTATTTTACAAGAATATGTGCTTGTGACATTTTTTTTTGAGGGAAAATTTGAAGGAGAGTGAGATCACATTTTGATGCATCAAAATTATTGCATGATTTATAAGCCTAAGATGATTTCATTATATGATTTAGGAACTTTATGCTTGGATGTATAGTTGTATGAGTAGTTAGTAGTCCTACAAAAGGTTTTAATCTTTTGAGAGGTAGTTAAAAAAAAGGTATCTTTAGGCTAGAAATGCCTTTATGATAGTCCAAATATTATTTAAAATCAACAATATTCTTCATAGTTTGAGAAACATATGGTTTTCATAGCTTTTTTTTTGTATGCATTAATAGAAAGGAATAAGACCTGAAACCAAATGAATTGATTAATTATTGAATAGAAATCATGAGTGAATTTATAGTGGGAAAACAGGTTGACTTACGGTTATCAAGATAGATGCAATAATATAGATATCATATTTTTATAATTATGAAAGTTTTTCTTGATTACAAGACACTTTCGAAAAGATATATTTAATTGTTTTTGGAATGAATATATTCTAGCTTATTCATTCATAATTTATTATCAAGTAAGAGAAGTAAATAATAATGAAGATTATGGAAATTCAAGGAACGATCTATAATACAAAAATGGGTCAATGAGGATGGTATAGAACCTTAGCTTTTCAATTAAAACAATAAAAATAAAAATTTTGTCTTGAACCTTAATTGTGGTTTTTCCTAAAGAGTAAACATTCAATAAAAAAAAATTAGGAAGATTTTGATTGCAAAGGTGTCTTATGGAATGGAAAAGTGAAAACTTGGATTGAGAAGACATAAATCGAGTGGGATGCAAGAGTGGGTTATATATATGACATGTTTTGTTACATAGTTTCAATGGAAATTGTGTGTGGATGATTTGATGCTTCTTGTATACAAATTTGGTTGTGAGATAGGATGGACCATCATTGTCATTTATACAACCAATGTGGGAGTTTTTTGTGATTTGGAAAGCTCAATTTTTCTATAGAAACATAAGATAGTGACACAGGAAAGATTATTAAATTCTTAGTGCATTAGATAAGGAAAAGAAAATCATTTGTAATATGAGATCATTGTCATATGCTTGATTAGATATTTGTTTGATATAGTATGTATTGTGGTGTATGTTAAAATCTATTTAGTATGGCATAACTATACATGGTACTTGATTAATAATGGTAATTTTGGTCTTTATGGACAACCTAATGGAATTTTAGAAAGATATGTATAAAATATATCTATATATAGTAATCCTACAACTATCAGAAAACTTCGGGCCAAATTTAACCCAAGAGGGGGAGTATGTAATGTCCCACCTTGGCAATGCTAGCTTTCTAACACTTAGAGAGGGTGATTTTCATATAATAATATTATGCATGGAAGACTTATGTACATGCTTATATGTTATAGACCTGGTTTGGGTCACCTAGTCGTTGTGTACTTATGATAATATCTAGGTTGTATGTGTAAGAATTGATTTTGGTTAAGAGCATATTATTGATGTTTTCTCTTTTGGTATCCTAGTTTGGACATAGCTCTATGGAATGGATGGTGATCGAGGATTGAGACACTGTTGTGGTCACCAACAACCCCCCTCTTTGTTTGGTATTAGCAATAACACCAAGCAAAGGGGGACCCTTAACAAAAAATCCAAAAAAATATTTTTATCAAAATTTTTCTATTTTAACTCCCTAAAGCTAGATCCCATTGCGAAGAGAGAGTGAAGCGTTTCCTATGCGCATAAATAAGTCGCGAATAAGCGACGCGAAATTCATCGCATCGCATATATTGAAAGCGCTCTTAAATGAAAAATCTTAAGGAATCGCCGACGGTCGATATGCGACGTCGCATATCGCAACATCGCATAAGCAACACACAATGATTGAATGAAAAACGCGATCTGCGATCTGCGATGAATGAGACTATCAATTCCTGCGATGACACTTCTTGACATCGCAATCCTCGATACTGCGATGCGAATCGCAGAAACCACTCATCGCAAGATTTCCTCGACATAGTCTGTAAACCCAAAATTGAGCGCGCACCTTAAGGGAAATTAATGATCGTACGCCAAAGTATCCAAGAATGATTGTGTCGCGTTTTTCGAAGAGTCAAGTCATTATGAGTGTCATGATTATGCATTCATTAGAACTTAAAGCTTTCATGTCAATCTTTTCGTCATTTCTCTTTTCCTTTGCGTAAACTGTAAGGCAGCAACTAATATAAATCAATATGCAGGAAACATCTAAGGAAAAGGGGAAAGCGCCAATACTAGGAGAACGAAGAGGAGATGCCTTCGCAAATGGATGCCGCATGCAGCAGGACCGCGGATTCCAGAGTATCACTCAACAGACACTGATGAAAATAGACTATCCAAGACTCAGAGTCAAAGGCGCACAAAAGCAGCATGTTTACAAAAGATCCTGAAGCTCAGACTGGGTAAAGCAAAAAGAAAAACGCTAAAGAGGGAGGACGCTCCAGAAAAGCCTGGAACAAAGAACGGAAGCAATTTTCAATATAGAAGATTGTTCAGGCAACGAAATCCCTAACTCATTGAGTCATTCGCACGGCCGGAAACTGAAATAGCAACAGCACAATCAGTTTGAAAGAAATCTGGGTTATACTAAGTATACACACAGCGAATACACCCAGCCAGAGGAAGATTTTCGAAAATATCTTCTAGTTTGTCAGAAAGAGGTGCCAGCTCTTGTTATTTCTACTTTTATCGCTCGAACGAAAGGAAAAGACAACCAACCGACTCTTTCCAGGTGAACGTTGCATTGCTTACAGCACTAAGGAGCAGATACAGAAACGGTTAGAAATTAGATTCAATTTTTAGAAATAAATTTGTTTTAGTAAAAGGGCGGTCATTTGAAGCCGTTTCCTAAATTTGTGTAATTAAGATTAATTAGTTAGTAGTATTTAACCCTTCTCATGGCATTTGGAGAAGGGTCCGGAAATTTGTCAAAAAACTTGTCCTCAGAACATGCACTTTTGCACCCTCGGAGGGGGTTTTTGATGAATGGATGGATCGAGATTTATTTATGTTTGCATTTTAATGTCTGCTACTGATGTTGCACTTCTGTACTCTTAGTAGATATTAGAACAAGTAGAGATAAATCGTTATTGCTTGAAGTTTGTGAGTGAAATCAGTCATAAATGGTACTTTTATCTCTTGACCAATTTCTGCTTGTATTCTTAGAGTGATATGCAACTGAGTTGTTTATATGTTAATGTATGAATGTGTGGGTTACCATTTGGCACTTCTGTACGGTGGAGTCATTTATTTGTGCTTGACATATGAATAACTTATTATGCGATATGCTGTTCATAACTGTTTTGCCTAACTTTTTATGCAGAATGGTTTATCTTAATTTATTTCTATTCTTATGATAGCTGAATGATCTTTATTACCAGTTATTGTTCGAAATATTTTTAGATCGCATAATAGAGGAAATCTACCCCGGGTTAGCGTAGATTAGATGTGTTGTTTTTGTTAGATTACAATAGCATAGAGTCAGTTTAGAAGTTAGAATTAAATTAGCTTAAAATACTTCTAGATCAGCATCATCAAACTCTACACACACACACACCCCTTACATTGGGAAACTGGTCCCATTATCCCCAGTCGGACCCGCTATACCAAACGGACAAGGAGCTGCCAACCAAGTTCCGGACCAGGTGGGTATCCCCCTTGTTGTTGACCCGATTTCCGGGCCCTCAACTTATTTGGCGCTAGAAGGAGGGCACGAACTCTGAATGGCACCTAAATCAAAATCTAAATACCATTCTGAGAGTAAATCACCCTCATCAACTCCCCCGACTTCTCCAGTACGGTTAAACCCGGAGTTAGAATTCGCTCGAGTATCCACCGCTGCTACATACCCTAATATTTCAGACCAATCTATCATCGAACCCCCTGAAGTTCAAACTCTGATTTGTAAACTCCAGGGATTCTCTATTTTTAATCAGAATTCTGATAAATCTCAAAGCAGCGTGACTTCACAGTGCAATCCTGCTCATCCCCTGACCAGATTGAAGAGTGAAAAGTTTGGCATCCAACCAAGTGAAATCCCTCTCCCCACTAGGAAAAGAGTAAGGAAAACACCACCAGAGTCTGACAGTGAGACTCTTTCATCTACTTCGTCCATTTCAACTCCCTCACCGCGAAGTCAGCCACCCACATCTTCATCCCAAATCACTCATCCATCTTCCACAACCCTTCCTCTTCAATCATCAAAGATCATAATATCTTCATCTTCTCAGCATCAGGGATCATCCTCTGCACTTTCATTAACTAGCAGCTCAACGATGGCCCGATCTCCATGGAACAATCCTGGGGCGGTTTTAATGCCTCCACCCCTGAGCCCAATACCGGCCCATCCTGAGAAATGGCTACCTAAATTCAATCCAGAAACAGGCATGCTAGCTGAAGAGCATATCAATAATTTCATGCTTTCTGTTAATCTCAATGGAGTTACCAACGAAGATGTTGTTGTCCGGCTTTTTCCCTATACAATGCAAGGAACAACTGGGTCATGGTACTTTTCGTTACCTTCCGGGTCTATCACAAGTTGGGAAATTTTTCAAAGTCAATTCCTTACCAAGTTCGGTGATGACAGATCAACAGCGACATTGATCAATGACCTATCCAATCTTAAAGTTGAGGCTAGAGAACCCATTAAAGATTTCAATTTACGGTTCAATAAGATTCTCAACAAAATTCCCGCTGCTTCTCAACCCAGCGAGGAAGTAAGATGTGAATGGTATATCACGGCCTTACCATCAAACTTGGCTATCTTCGTAGATAGGGCAAACAAGACGACCTTAGTTGAAAACTTGACAGAGGCGTTAGCAGTAGAAAAGCGCGTAGTAGCCCTAGAAAAGAGATCTGCAATAGAAGAACGCAAATCTAAGAAAATCTCTTTCAAAGAAGACACCAAGAAGAAACAAACGAAAGATCCTTTCGATTTGGAAGGATTACAAAAAGTGTTAAAGGCCATGTCCAATGAGATGATTGACATAAGAAAACAAGTAGCAGAAACTTCTTCAAAAAAGCCCTACAGAGCTTTTAAAAGAAATCCTCCCATGGATGTGAAACCACCCAATGCTGTCTCAAACGTCGAATCTGAAGAAGAAGAAGAAGAACAGAATACCACTGAAGGGCAGACCGATGATGAAGAAGTTGTGGAACTACAAGGAATGTGGGATTTCATCCTCCCACAAGAAGAAGATCAAGAAGCATTTCCGGTTAGCACACAAAGCAAAAATCAACTTGATCCTCCCCAAACTACCCCTAAACAGAAGGGCGCAAGCCCTGCAACAAAAGATAAGGTCACAACAAAGAAAACAACCGCTAGAGCGACCCAATTTAGCCCAGTCCAATCAGATCAAGCACCTCCATCAAGAACACTGATAGTGTCGGATGAAATGGAGTATAACATTATCGATGACATGAAAAAGACTAGGGCTAATATCACTCTTTACGAGTTGAGCAAATTGAAACATCAACAGAAAATAATGAAGAAAGAATTACATGTCGTGCCTACTACATCTTTACCTACAGCTGTAGCTTCCCACAACATGGGAATACCTCCAACCAACACGATCAATAAAATTGATCCAAATGACATCGCCTTGATTGGAGGAAGATCAAGATCTCATACTCCTCCTTTTCTTCTCACTTATGAAATTTTCAATAAAAATGTGCACAATTGCTTGGTTGATTCTGGTGCTTCAACGAATATTTTACCCAGATCAATATGTGCCAAATTGAATGTTCAACCACAAAAATCCACAGTGCGCATAGTTCAGCTTGATCGATCTCAAGTCGAAGTGATTGGTGAACTTAATCAAGTGACCATAAGATTTTCGTCTAACCCGAAGGTATGTCAGGTTATCGACATTCTAGTAGCTGATATCCCTAAATTCTATGGTTTAATTCTTAGCAGGGATTGGTCCGAAAAACTCCACGGATATTTCTCAACCGACTGGTCGCACATGTGGTTACCCTACAACGGTAAACCGAATCAAATAAAGGTTGAACGAGAGTTACACCAAAAGTACATAGTGACGGAATTGGAAGGAGAGAATGAAGCAATAGCATACAACAACAGTATCATAGGCAATTACTCGGTAGATTCTTTCCTCGGCAATTTCAATGCTCATATTTCACCTTACTTAGAAAATTCAGTTTTGTCCCAAGTTGAAAATTTTTCCCAAACTGATAATTCAAAGTGTGTCAATTTTTTAGATAACCCTGTAAATACATCTTTGTTTTGGAAATTATATTTTGATGGCTCCAAAGCTAACGAGGGAGCAGGAGCAGGATGCATTCTGATTAGCCCAGACGGAAATAAGACCATGCTTACATGCAAACTTGAGTTCGATTGCACAAACAATACAGAGGAATACGAGGCCTTGGTGCAAGGCCTATACAAAGCAATCGGGTTGAACGTTAAGTATCTTCAAGTTTTTGGAGATTCTGAGATTGTCGTCAAACAGGTACGTAACACCATACATTGCCTATCAGGTCATTTGAAGCACTATCAATCTTTAGTACAAGATCTGACTGCACATTTCATAGCATTCAATATTTCGTCAATCCCAAGACTCCAAAATGCGAGCACAGACCTGTTAGCTAACGTAGCCTCTAGACTTATTCCCTCTGAAGATTTTAGTCCAGATAGATTCTCAATAGAATTAATCTTTAGACCATCCATCCCTGACAACATCACCAACTGGAGAGTATTCAACGACGATCCTGACATTGTAAATTTCCTCACTTCTGAAGGATCCTACTCAAACCAAATAATTGACGAAGACCATCATGATCACCAAATACAACAAAATAGCACTGATAATGCTATACCTAAATCGGTGGTTAAGTTAGAAGACTTATATGATCTAAAAAGTCAGTTTAAAAGGTCTGCTAATTCTAAACTCTACAGTTTGACTCTGAACTATGAATTAGTGAACCTAGGAACCGATGAGAAGCCACAAAACGTTAATCTAGGCCACGGCCTAGCCCCTGAGGAAAAATCAGCATATATCCGTCTTCTGAGACAATACAAAAATGTTTTTGCCTGGAATTACGATGAGCTGAAGACATACGAAACTTCTATCATTCAACACACTATCCCTATGATTGACAATGAAAAACCTGTCCAGCAGAAACTCAGAAAAATCCACCCCAACTTAGAGAATCAGATAAAGACTGAGCTAAATAAGTTGTTGAGAGCCAGAATAATTTTCCCCGTCAGACATTCCAAATGGGTATCCAATATGGTGCCCGTTAGAAAGAAAAACGGAGATATTAGGATCTGTATCGATTTTCGGAATCTCAACAAATCCTGTCAAAAAGACAATTTTCCCCTCCCACCTATGGAGCAAATATTACAGGCAGTAGCAGGCTCAGAATTAATGTCTTTTCTGGATGGATTTTCAGGATACAATCAAGTGCTGGTATATCCCGATGATCAGTTAAAAACCACATTCCGAACTAAATGGGGCACATACGCATATCGGAAGATGCCATTTGGTCTGATCAATGCTGGCGCTACCTTTCAGAGAGCCATGGACATCACGTTTAAAGGTTTAGTCAATAAATCTGTAGTGATTTACCTGGATGATATAATAGTGTACTCCAAGAAGTGAAGCGACCATCTCAAAGACTTGAAACAAATCTTTCAAAGATGTTTAAGGTATGGGATTTCACTTAACCCAAAGAAATCTTTTTTCGCATTAAGTGAAGGGAAATTGCTAGGATTCATAGTGTCAAAATCTGGTATTCACATTGAACCTGACAGAATCAAAGAAATTTCCGAAATATCCATACCCCATAACAAAAAGGCCATGCAATCTTTCCTTGGTCAAATCAATTTTGTAAAAAGGTTTGTCCCGGATTTTTCACGTATTATTTCTCCTTTACAAAATATGATAAAAAAGAATTCAAATTTTAAATGGGGTCAATATGAGCATGAAGCATTCAACTTGATCAAACAAGCTATCATCAACGCTCCATCCTTAGCGACCCCAAATTTTTCAGAATCTTTTATCTTACACATTTGCCTCAGAGAAATCTTATGCCGCGATTTTAACTCAAGCAAATCAAGAGAAGGCAGAAGCTCCAATTGCATTTTTTAGCTCGAACTTACAAGGTGTTGAACTCAATTATTCAGACGGGAGAAACAGGCATATGCTGTTTTCAAAGCAATCAAATATTTCAGACCTTTCTTACTTAAAGCCCATACCAAAGTCATAGTACCGTTTCCAGCAGTAAGAAACCTTCTGATACAGAAGGATGTGGGCGAAAAGAGAGCAAATTGGATTACCGCCTTACAAGAATACGATCTTGAGATCAAGCCAGCAAACATCGTAAGAGGTCAAGGCTTCTGCAAGATGTTAGCTGGAGCATCGCAAATTCCTGATAACTCATCTGAAGAGGTACATACGTATGAGGTAAGCCTAAACGATGCAGAATCATTATATGCTGACACAATTTATTATCTTAAGAATGGGTATGCTCCATCACACCTAGACCACACCAAGAAAAGAGCTCTGAGATTGAAAGCTAAACAATACCAGCTCATAAATGATGTTCTGTTTAAAAGGAATTACGATTCTGTACTTCTTAGGTGTCTTGAGAAAACTGAAGCCGAAAAGGTTTTGCAGGAACTCCACGATGGACCAGCAGGTGGACACTATGTTGGAGAAGCTACTGCACATAAAATCTTACGTGCAGGATATTATTGGCCCATGCTGTTCAAAGACTCATACAATTACGTAAGGAAATGCCAAGTTTGCCCAGACTGCTGCAGGGAAACAAAAGAAATCGTCCATGCCGCTACAGCCGGTTAACATCGAGCAACCATTCAGCCAATGGGGCTTGGACATAATAGGTCAGATCATTCCTCACTCTTCTAAGCAGCATAGGTATATCCTCACGGCAACAGATTATTTTACTAAATGGGTAGAAGCAGTTCCTCTCAAGACAGCTAATTATGAAAACATTATTGAATTCATAGATCAATTTATCATCACTAGGTTTGGATTGCCAACGGCCTTAATGTTTGATAATGCCTCATACTTTTCTGGAAATACAATGACTGAGTTTGCACTTAAAAGAGGGTTCAAACTGAAGTATTCTGCCAACTACTATCCGCAAGGTAATGGGTTGGCTGAATCAACAAACAAAAACCTAATCAGGATTATTAAAAGAACAGTCGACCAAAACCAAAAGAATTGGCACAAAGCGTTGGTAAATGCTTTATGGGCCGATAGAATTATGAAGAAAGCTTCAATCGGCACTTCTCCCTTCAATTTAGTTTATGGGAAAGAAGTGGTTCTTCCAACTCACTTAGTCATTCTCTCTTTGTCTTTAGTACAATACATCGATGAAGTATCTACTTCCTCCTTACAATTGAGACAAATGGAAATAATCAAACTAGAAGAACGACGAGAACAAGCTAAGAAAACCCATGCTCACCACCAAGCGCTAATAAAATCCTCTTTTGACTCAAGCATAATGACCAGAAAAAACTTTCAGATGGGAGATTTAGTTTTGAAATGGGATAAGGCTCATGAAGAAAAGGGCAAACATACGAAATTTCAGAAGTTGTGGCTTGGTCCTTTTCAGATTGTAGAAGTCATAGGCCCATCGACATTTGTGTTGCAGGATTTGCCAGGTAGAAGAGATTCTTTGCCTGTGAATGGACAGATTCTTAAAATGTATTTTCCATAGAAGATCATTCTTCTATTTTTGTAGGATAGTTTTAGTTTTTTATTTGTTTTTCTCTTTATTATAAATAAAACCGGTTGTAAATGATCATCAAGAAGGATTCATGAAAGAGCACACCAATTCTCTGTCAGATTTTGATTTCGCTTGTACAAGTAGCAAAAATTTTCGAAAAATCTGATTTTTATTATTGACAAATAGAGTTAACTTTAGCCTGAATATGATGCTAGTTTCAACCTCAAAAAAAAAAAAAAAAAAACTTTGATGAAAGCAACCTTTGGTAAAAAATTGTTTTATGTCAGCACAATGAAAGGTATCATCAATAATAAAATAAATATTCTCTGTAAAGCTGCTGTTTTCAAACTCTATTATTGTCGTCCAGAGCTTTCTTAAGGAAAAACAATAACTTCCTCCCTGCTAAAGGAAATCGCAGCATTCAGAGAAACAATCCGAGAAAACACTATATCTCAAAGAATAAGAGGTCTCATCACGAGCCGGCTTATCATGATCACAGATATTATAACTTGTTGACTTTGCCAATACTGTCTATCAAAACAGGGCAACGACTCAAGATTGTTGCAATCAAAAGACAAGGGGTCTCATCACGAGTCAGCTTGTTCAGCAAAAGTGTAAATCAAGTGAATGACTGTGTCATAATTTGGCCACCAAACCAAGACATTGTTCTTTAGAGAATAAAAAAGGAAAAAGTGTCAAAAAGGATTTTTCTCTGAAATGTTGTAAATAACCTCAAGCAGGAAAAAGGATCATTGCTGGATAACATGGTAACCCTGTCGAGGCTATGGACGCTTGCGGGCAGCAGAGGCTCTACCTATGACAAATGAGCATATTTTAAAAAGCCAGTACGCAGAGAAGACCTTATTTTGTCTTTAAAAAGACCGAGTAATGTTTGGTATGAATGCAAGAACTAAGCCAAAGGAAGTAGAAAATTGGAATATGAAAAGGTTGAGACAAAGTACCATTAACAGGATAAGGAGTAATGTACTCTATCTGTCCATAACAAAATTTAGACATATGAAAATTTTTCTGTTTCGGAAGTGGAAATTCAATAGAAAAGCAGAGATAACTGGTTCTTCACAGTGAATCGCCATTTTTGGGGTCACCAACAACCCCCCTCTTTGTTTGGTATTAGCAATAACACCAAGCAAAGAGGGACCCTTAACAAAAAATCCAAAAAAATATTTTTATCAAATTTTTTGTATTTTAACTCCCTAAAGCTAGATCGCATTGCGAAGAGAGAGTGAAGTGTTTCCTATGCGCATAAATAAGCCGCGAAGAAGCGACGTGAAATTCATCGCATCGCATATATTGAAAGTGCTCTTAAATGAAAAATCTTAAGGAATCGCCGACGGCCGATATGCGACGTCGCATATCGCAACATCGCATAAGCAGCACACAGTGATTGAATGAAAAACGCGATCTGCGATCTTGCGATTTGCGATCTGCGATGAATGAGACTATCAATTCCTGCGATGACACTTCTTGACATCGCAATCCTCGATACTGCGATGCGAATCGCAGAAACCACTCATCGCAAGATTTCCTCGACATAGTCTGTAAACCCAAAATTGAGCGCGCACCTTAAGGGAAATTAATGATCGTATGCCAAAGTATCCAAGAACGATTGTGTCGTGTTTTTCGAAGAGTCAAGTAATTATGAGTGTCATGATTATGCATTCATTAGAACTTAAAGCTTTCATGTCAATCTTTTCGTCATTTCTCTTTTCCTTTGCGTAAACTGTAAGGTAGCAACTAATATAAATCAATATGCAGGAAACATCTAAGGAAAAGGGGAAAGCGCCAATACTAGGAGAACAGAGAGGAGATGCCTTCACAAATGGATGACGCATGCAGCAGGACCGCGGATTCCAGAGTATCACTCAACAGACACTGATGAAAATAGACTATCCAAGACTCAGAGTCAAAGGCGCACAAAAGCAGCATGTTTACAAAAGATCCTAAAGCTCAGACTGGGTAAAGCAAAAAGAAAAACGCTAAAGAGGGAGGATGCTCCAGAAAAGCCTGGAACAAAGAATGGAAGCAATTTTCAATACAGAAGATTGTTCAGGCAACAAAATCCCTAACTCATTGAGTCATTCGCACGGCCGGAAACCGAAATAGCAACAACACGATCAGTTTGAAAGAAATCAGGGTTATACTAAGTATACACACAGTGAATACACCCAGCCAGAGGAAGATTTTCGAAAATATCTTCTAGTTTGTCAGAAAGAGGTGCCAGCTCTTGTTATTTCTACTTTTATTGCTCGAACGAAAGGAAAAGACAACCAACCGAATCTTTCCAGGCGAACGTTGCATTGCTTACAGCACTAAGGAGCAGATACAGAAACGGTTAGAAATTAGATTCAATTTTTAGAAATAAATTTGTTTTAGTAAAAGGGCGGTCATTTGAAGCCGTTTCCTAAATTTGTGTAATTAAGATTAATTAGTTAGTAGTATTTAACCCTTCTCATGGCATTTGGAGAAGGGTCCGGAAATTTGTCAAAAAACTTGTCCTCAGAACATGCACTTTTGCACCCTCGGAGGGGGTTTTTGATGAATGGATGGATCGAGATTTATTTATGTTTGCATTTTAATGTCTGCTACTGATGTTGCACTTCTGTACTCTTAGTAGATATTAGAACAAGTAGAGATAAATCGTTATTGCTTGAATTTTGTGAGTGAAATCAGTCATAAATGGTACTTTTATCTCTTGACCAATTTCTGCTTGTATTCTTAGAGTGATATGCAGCTGAGTTGTTTATATGTTAATGTATGAATGTGTGGGTTACCATTTGGCACTTCTGTACGGTGGAGTCATTTATTTGTGCTTGACATATGAATAACTTATTATGCGATATGCTGTTCACAACTGTTTTGCCTAACTTTTTATGCAGAATGGTTTATCTTAATTGATTTCTATTCTTATGATAGCTGAATGATCTTTATTACCAGTTATTGTTCGAAATCTTTTTAGATCGCATAATAGAGGAAATCTACCCCGGATTAGCGTAGATTAGATGTGTTGTTTTTGTTAGATTACAATAGCATAGAGTCAGTTTAGAAGTTAGAATTAAATTAGCTTAAAATACTTCTAGATCAGCATCATCAAACTCTACACACACACACACCCCTTACATTGGGAAACTGGTCCCATTATCCCCAGTCGGACCCGCTATACCAAACGGACAAGGAGCTGCCAACCAAGTTCCGTACTGGGTGGGTATCCCCCTTGTTGTTGAACCGATTTCCGGGCCCTCAACAGACACATAGATCCATGGATGACCATGTTTATGTGAATTATGATTTGTGGATGATACATGATTTGTATGATTATATATGCTTAATCTTGTATTGAGCAGGATGTGACAGGGGATGTGGCTATTTGCAAACAACGATTCTCAAATTATAATGACTACGAAAGCCATGATGCATGATTTGTATGATTATATATACTTAATCCTGTATTGAGCATGATGTGACAGGGGACATGGTTATTTGCAAACAAGAATGTTCAAATTATAAATTATTGTGGAAGTCATTTCTTCAAAACCAAAATGATTGCGGAAGTCATGCATAATTCTTGGTCTTGGAACTAGACCTTACCAATGAATCATCATATGGGTATGAGCTCACAATCAGTACCTTGAGCTGAAGCACAAAGTTTCAAAGTAGAATAGATGAGAAGCCATGGAAATTAGGGCGCAGAGTACTAAATTCATGAAAGATAAAGACGTGGAGTCTTGGATATATAATAAAAGGATTAGGATGTGGAGTCCTAAATATTTAAAAGATCAAGGTGTTGAATCTTCGAATCCTTGGAGTAGATTAGGGCATAGAGTCCTCAATCTACTAAGGCACATAGATGCATACAATAGGGATGTGGAATCTCTATTCTTTAGAAAAAAAAATGTCGCTCATGGGAAGCTCAGGGATGAATTTCCTTAATAAAATATCATTTCTCGCAATTTTGGAGTGAAATTCTAAACATATAAAGTCATATCTAGCATCTCAATTATGACTTTCCAAGAATATTAAATCACCTTCAACCAATGGGTAATCAAATATACTTGAAGGAAAATCACATAATTTATCATTAATCAATCAAATAGTTATATCTTGACTTAATCCTCAATATTATTAATATTTTCTAATATTACTATTATCTTTTATGAGACTATGATATTATTATTAAAAGGGAATTACAAGTCACCTTCATCTCCTCAATCACTTGACACCTCTCCTTGATGATTCTCATGGCTTTGTGTAACTCTCTCTCTCTTTTAATAATACATTACACTCTTTTTTATGCACTCATCAGAGAATGACATATTCCTCTTACACTCATTAAAGACATGTCATAAAATATTCATCTTACGCTCTCTTTAATGCATATGTTACACTCACCTTAACTAAGGCATGCATACCTCTTCTCAATGGAATGAGTTACACTCCTCTATATGGAATACAAGGAATGCATATTACTCCTCCTTTATGGCAATAATTTGTTGCTCATCCTATATATGTGTCTCATGTATTCTCACTTGGGGGAGGTGCATTGCAATACCGAGAGTTGGAGAGATTTAAAAAAAAAAAGGATTGTGATAGGGAGAGACTTGGAGAGTAACTAATTGCTTTCAAAAGGAATTTGAAATTCCTAAACTAAATTAATAAGTAGAATTACCTATTGGAGCTAACCATGAGTGGTATTGGGAGAAAGTGAAACTTATATTCCTTAGCTTACCTTGGATATCTCTCTATTGCTATATTTTGGTACTATTTGTGAGCTCTTACAGCTTGGGGGTTCTAGGGGGAGAAGTTCTCCCTAGATATGGTTGGGTGGAAAAACTGATGGTTCAAATGAGTTGGTTAAGGGATAAAAAAATGGATCATATTATCAGTGATTGGAGTTGAATATCTCTTTAGGTATAATTTTCATTGTCCTAAAATTTTAGTATAGCATTAGCATAAAAGAAAAAGTAGAAATTTAAATTGTTGTAAGCATCTAATTTTGATTTAAGCTTATGTTATCTGAAACATTATTGACTAGTTTAAAATGAAGACTAAGATCAGTCTATATGTATGGATGTTTAGATCTCAAGATTGGAATTATTATTGGTGTAGTTTATGGTACTAACCTAGGTATTGTAGCATTTGAGAAAAGAAATCCAAATATTGTTGAAGGTAATTGCAATAAAGAATTTCTAAAGGACTTGGGTAAGAGTTTCATGAGTTATTTGTTTCATTTTAATTGATATAGGTAACTAATGACATGTATTAGAAATGGTTTTAGGATATGTTGCAAAGTGTTTGGAAAAATCTGTTAATGGGAAATGTTATTATTCTATTATATATGAAAATTATTATGCATGAATAAGTGCTAACTTGCAGCCTATGGGAGAAGTAAGGAAATTGACACATACCCAACATATACTGGGAGGAATCATTGGATCAACCCTTAAAATAAAAATGTAAAATAATGATAACCAAGAGTTTCAAGGAAAATAATTGAGTTTTCAGTCATTCTGAAAATAACACTTGATGAATCTCAAAACTCTTCAACTCACTTACAGTAGATGAAATGATTTAAAAAAGAATTTAGAAAATACATAAGTAATTATAACTTAATTTTGTGTTACCATTTTTTATTCATGGTTGTAGATTCAAGCTTCCAAGCCATCTGTTTGACAAAATATGTAAATGAGATTCTAGGAGTCATAATATTTTCTAGTTTAAATAATGGCATCCATGGGTGGTTTCGAAATGATTCAGGAGAACATCAGGGGTTATCCATACCATATGAATCGGTAACCCCCGACTTGATTCCAAAAAAACACTTTTCAAAACCTAGAACGTAAATATGGGCGAATTTCCAAATTGTTGCTGCCAACTGTGTGCGCATGTTGTCAAGTTTTGTGTGCAAGAATAATATGATTTAGTCTGTGTTTTAATATTTTTTTCATTTGCAGAATTACTTTATAAATTTTATGAGTTAAATAGGTTAAATAAGAATCTTAGATTCATGTAAAATTGCCTTAAGAGATTATGGCTTCCAAGTGTTTGACAAAATGCCTCATTGGTTGTATATTTCATGATTGCAAAGTGTTTGTCAAAAGGCCTCAATGGTTGTAGATTTTGTGCTTGCAAAGCGTTTTTCAAAAGGCCTTAATGGTTGTAGCTTTTAGATTGCATGCTTGCAAAGTGTTCTTCAAAATGCCAATGAATGTAGTTTTTTTACATATAAATTGTTAGAGTAAATGTCCTACTTACTGTAGCATTTTGTACTAGAAAAATTATGAATAGATTATTTAATGGATGTAATTTCCTTTGTCTGCAAGTTTTTGTATGAATGTGAAAATTAATTTAATACGTTGCTGAAGTGTGAATAGAGAATAGGAATATTATTACTTTTATTATCTAAAGTTTTCATTTTAAAAAAGGGTTGTTGTTGGAAACAATTTTACAGTGACTAATTTTGTAGGAATTTTGTCCAAGTGAGCATAATAACTTTTGTTCAAGCTACATGTATTCATGGGTGAAATCTTGTGTTTTAATGGCTGTATCAAACAACTAGTATGCCCAATTTTTGCAACTCCATTGTTTTATTTGGCACTTTTGAAGAATAATATGCTTCTAAATTTGTAACAGTGGTTGCTCTTGCTGCAACATTCATTATATGAGTATGGGGAATGAAGCAATGCTATTGGGAGTTTTAATTGATGAATCAATAAACATATCATATTTATTAGATTTACCGATGAAGAGAGGCATATTCCTCCTTTAGTTATCTTGTTACAAGTAGGTTAATACTCATACCCTTATATGTGATTTTTGTGATAGAAGCATAATATTTTAGGTTCTTGTGGCATACTTTTGTGGTTATGATGTCAAGAGTCAATAAGTAGAACTTATTTAGCATAATATAGGAGATCAAATAGGTATATCTAGCTTAATTCTTGCACATGGAATTATTGTGGAATTTATTTCCAATCTTACTTAAAACTCACATATATGTGTGAAAATAGCACATGCTTCTTTTATACTTGAGGAGAAATGTGTTTTGGAATTGGTTTTAAGGGAAAGTTATCCCAAACTTCTTATGTGATATTCTTTTATTTAAATAGATGAAGGAACATGATTACATGATAACTAAGTTAGTAATGTTATACAAAAAAAAAATTGATTATTAGTGATTAATGTAACCTCTACTTCTCTATATTATTGATGGTTGGTAAGGTGGGGCCTTACACATTACAAGCCAAGTTTCCAAGGAAGAGATCTCCAACTAAAGCGAAGGAAACCAACGCATAAGAAAGGTCATTTACATGTGATAGGGTTTTTGAATTAGGGCTGAAAAGGTTGTAGGTCTGAAGCAATGTCAAGGAAGACAAAATTCTGAAGGGTCACTAAGAAGGAGAAAAAAAAGAGGTTTGACTATTAGTTACTCAAGCAAGAAGAATCTCATTAGGGAGGCTTTGTGGATTATTTTTGGAGTGGCAAATAAGTCAAGGGTCTTAGTCTTGGTATTCGCCAATTGAATTCTATACAAGAAGAATAATTCATTTGGGTTTTCCTCTATAAAAGAAGAAGAAGTATAAAGAAAAAATGTAAAAGATATTGCAAGTTTCCAAATCTGTCAGCTCAGGGTACTACTTACAAGTTCATATGCGCTTGAATATATCAAAATGTGACAGTGTCAACTCAAATTCCCAAATATTCACAAAATTTATTGAATTTAAATCGTCAAAACATTTAATATCGGAAGATAAAATTGACACCCCAAAATTTAAAATTTGAAATAAGAGTTGTGATGCAGCCTAAGCAATGAAGAAATGACAAGATAACCGTGGAGAATTTGGCTATCGAAATCAGCCCCCACTAATCAGTGATACAAGATGAAAACATCCAACAATGAAACAAAAGTTTAGGGATCTGAGTGGCTACTGTCCCTTCCCTAACATATTAGAGCCCATAGCCATGAGAGTATTGAAATAGATTAGAGCACGTAGCAATGAGAGCTTCCCAGCAGCTTGTAGTTGGATTTAACAAGTCCCACTAATTTCATGCGAATCAAATTCAAATTGAGTAGGTAGTAAATTCAAATTCTCAAGGGAAAATTAAAATCTCTGTAGAAGTTTAAATTAATTCAAAATATATGATATGGGTGGTTTAGATGTGACATGCGCATGGTGGATCATCTGACATTGGCATAAGCCATGGATAATGAGACATCAACTCGTAATTGCTAATCGAAAAATGTTGGGTGGAGAAATTGTGTATACCAGTTTACAGTGAAAAGAAACCAATCCCTATATTTGTTTAGCATAGTTCAAGGACATGGAGAGAGCTTTATTTTCTTATGTGACAGAGCCTTTGTCACTTTCTATTATATTTTTCAAGGCTATTACAGGTGCAGCTACCACGCTATGGGAATTATCAAGAATTTTGTCATGGATTATGTCGAGGGTGGGGGGGCACAGCCAAGAACATAAAGACCCAACATTTTATGCATCAGCCCGCGGGGCACGGTCTGAAGTCTCACCTGAAGCAATATGGGCGGATGCTGGAACCAAGTTTCCGCACCCTTGAGATGGTTGTGATGTCAGTTTATTCCAACTATGCCTGCCTTCGCGCGGGTCGCTTATCCCTCTTCCCTACCCTTCAGTACCTTCGCGAACTGTTACAATCAACTTCCGCGCAGCCCTAACCAAGGGCTGAAGTCCTTTCAAGCTGCTAGGGCAGTGAACTGCAATATCTCCCAAACTACACTAAGTATCTTACTTATCTTATTAACAGGTATTAGTTAGTTTCACGTAAACAAATGTTCTTACTTATGTACACTTAACCAATACATTTATACACATTCGCACATCATATAAGCATTAGAAGTGAAATTCATACCCAATATAATAGATGCATAAACAAGAAATAAATATGCATAAATGATAGAATACTTTTCTTTATTAATACTTCCAGATAACTATAGACTCGAGTCGCCTTGTGCACTTAGCTTCACGGGTATGCATACTTAGCTACGGACTTCTAGGCCTCTGTGCACTTAGCTGCAGAGTCTCTACCTATGCTACGACCCAAAACTTAGACTTACACTCTAGAGCTATCTCTCATACATCGTCGATCTTAGTCCATCGATTATTCTTCTAACTACTTAGAGCTTAGCTCTATTTATACAATCCCACGGTCTGCAGACCATGGGTAGATCTTCTGTAGCCGACATTACATTATCAAAATAAGGGCGAACAACCCTATGACTCTTTAACATCTACGCGTTCCGTGCCCACAAAATGCGGAGTATTTACATTTTTGTTACACAATTGGACCAAAATATGGGCTCTTAGCCCCAAAATTGCCCTTGGGGGATCCCGCGCCCAATAGGCCCCCAACACAAAAATCGTGACTCGCTCTGGAGTCAGTCTACAGGTGCAGAGATCTTAGCACGAAAACCTCCCAACTCTATTTGGATCCCTGCAAGTTCGGCAGCGCATTGAGCGGCCGCCTGTTGGACTTCTTCCACGCATTGTTTGGTGACTGTTGTCATTGAACTGCTGCCCTGAATCCTTTGCTGAGTTTCTTGCAGTTGCGTGAGGTTTGATTCAATGGAGGCTACAATTGTATAAGCCTCGTCGATCCATGGTTGTAGGAATGCTTTTAAGTCCTCTTATTTGTGCCAAGCGACATCCACCTTTTCCTTGATCACCTTTACCTACTGCATCTGTGCAAGCCTTTATGTAAGGAAAATCATCTGCACAGTCCCTTTTACCTCGTCGTACCTCTTTTGTAGCTCACGTGCCTTTATCTCTAAGCTCTCTACATTCGGGTCCTCCTACAGGGTGGTTAGGACCTCAAATGATTGTTCGAAGAGTTGCATGCAGTCTGTCACTGCACTGTCAATCACAGTGATCGTTGTTGTAACTACGGTGGTACGTTGTTTTCTGAACTTTGGTGGAGTTGAACGCTGAGCCTTCAACTGCAATTTTGTGATTTGAAGGTTTAGCTCCAGCTGAACCCTGGCCACCTCTTCTCTTGTGTCGCGCACCCCTGTAGCTAATTTACGGACACGCGTCTCCACTGGGTCTTCTGCCTGAATGTCCAACTCTGGGACCATTCGGTAGGCTTCTTCCACAACCTGAATTATCTATTTGTTCTACTTCATTGCCTCATTGCACTGTAGGACCAACTTCTTAATGTTGATGCGCTTCTCGCTCATTACCTGTAGAGCGCGACTCTCCCTAGCCTGAAGTTCTGTAGTGACTCCATCCTGTAAGAGGTAGAGCATTTCCTGAGGGAGCACAGCCATGTTCAACCCTACCCCTTTCAAACTGCCCACCATGGGTCTGTCGGCCTCCTGCTCTGTAGTCAGTGCCCCATCTAGTAGCACTATCATGATGGTCACGCTTATGCGCAACATCTCTTCGGCAACTGAAGTGCCAACTGCAAGGATGGTGGACACTGCGCTAGTCTGTGGAGTACGAACCTGCAGCTCCTGTATTTATGTTCGGAGAGCCCCCAATACCAGTTGTTGCTATTAGTCAAATTGTTAGAGGTCCTTCGCAGTGACATCCCTCACCGTTTCACTGATATCATGCAAATCCCCCTCAGTGAGGGTGATTGGGTCAAAATATGTCTTCGATGCCTTTGTTTTCTTTCATGACACTGTTTGCTCTCATGGCCGTGAACGCTTGAGCTGGGTGGACATCGTCTACTGGTCCGCACCACCTTGTTCTGTGTTTGTCTCTGGTTCAGGTGAAGGTGACTTCTATCCTTCACGCTCTTCTTCTCCTGTTTTCTGTTTTTCAACCTACTTCGCAGCATCACGCGCTGCTTGGGCCTTAGCCACTACTTCCTATTTTTTGCCTTTTCCACCATCTATGCCATTCAAAGCTTTATCTCTTCCTTCTTAAGCTGTGCAGTGGACTTTTCTGTTTCCACCGTGGAGCCAACTGGAGCACGCCACTTCGGTGGCCAAGACTCAAGGACTGTGAATATCACATCGCTGGTTGCTAGGTATGGTAAATCATGCCACGTCTTCATAGGGTCCTTCTGTGCCCTGATGAGACGTGGTGGAAATCCGCTTTGAACTTTTCAAAGCTTTGCAAATTGTTGTATACTGTGGGCAACAATCGTGGCTTGCGATTGATCCCCATCTGGATATTCATCTCCATTAGGACCCATAAGATCTTGCTTTCTCTGATACCTTGCACATCCTTGGTCACCCATAGTGAAGCGTACTTCGCTCCCTCTGGAAGGTTCGGTGCGTCCAAAGGGAATTGACTATCTTCGGGAAGCTCCCATGCCACTAGTACTATTGACAACATGAGCCACGCATAATGAAACATTTTTCCCTTCTCATGTGCCTTGCGATAGTTCAAAAGGAACTCATCGCATAGATAGTTTGCCCAGTTGAACTAGACTCCTTCTGCACATTGGGCCATTAGTGCAACCACTAGCGTGGGCACCTCATCCGCGCAGCACTTCCACATCACCTTCCTTGACAATATTTGTGTCGCAACCTTGATTACAGGTTTGTTAATGTTGCAAATGGAATACCCTCATTTCTTCTTCTCCAGCTTGAAATTCTTCTTCATTTCTTCCATGACGGCCAACTCGCTACCTTTTCCCTCTAAAATTTTGGCTAGATCCTCTCCTAAGTAAGGTAGCTATGTAATCCAGTGAATCATATGGTCTGTGATGGGGATGGGCTCGTCCAGCCACAAGCACCCATCATGCACTAAGCAGAGTAGCTGCCTAATGACAAAGATGGTCACTAGGGCGTGGTGGTAATGTGGCACCCAGAGCAGGTTTAGCAGCCTGGCCTTCTCTACACCTATGAGCCATTTGCGCAACTCCAATTCAACCATTCTAGCCATCGCGTCCCCTTTCTGGTGCATTAGCTTCTCAGTCACTAAATGTGGGAACTTCTTGTGTTCCGTGAGGTCCCAATATTCAAACTTCAACATAGGAACCCGTCGCAAGTGCGGTCCCTCAAAAACAATATCGTCTGGGAGTAGCGGGATCATGGCCTTCTTATCCTTCTTAGGTCTCGATGTGCAGGGTGATATAGGGACCTCTACTATCGCTCCAATGCTCTCTAGGGCTTCTACTTCACAATTTCTTCCGTGGCTTCCGTGGGTGTCAACATCAGTCTTGTTAGAAGGTCTTGCATCTCCTTTGGAAATGTTTAAAACAATGAACTTGTTCTCAAAGCCTCAAAAATCGACAGGTCCATATACACTTGATAGTGCAACGACTCAGTTCTCAAAATGTTAAGTGTTTTTCGCTGGACAACCACTTGTAATTTATAGGATCTTTTGAATTTGAATTCAACCGTTCCCCCCACATTCGGCCCATTAATGCTAGATTGGCAGCAAATTTTCAAGAATATAACCCATAAATTTCACCTTAAATTCCTGTCGCCCACTCCATTTGGCTTGAAACCAATCATCAAATCATTAATAGTGACTTTAACGGTCACTTTCTAGCAAACCTGCGTGCCAGCACAGCTATCTTCACGCTATTGCGGACGCTGTGACACTTCGTTGCTTCACGTAGTCCTGACATCGCGCAGATCCTGGGCAGTGTAGTTTATAGTCTCGTGCCTCCTTTCAACTTCCTGGGGTGCTAAGACTGTGCCACTTCCATATAGCCAGATCGTCGGTGTATGGCTTCAAGCAATTGCCATTCACCTTTCTTGGGAAGGGATCTCCATTTAACTTGACCAGCTGTACCGCCCCTCCATCAGTAATCTCCTTAATAATATACGGCCCTAACAAATGCATCCTGAAATTTCCAGGGAATTTATCAAACTTACTATCTTACAACAAAACCAGATCATTTACCTTGAATGTGCGTAGCTTGATGTGTTGATCGTGCCATGCCTTTTCACGCTGCTTTTGGACCTATAGGTGAAATCCAGCCAAAAATCTTTCTTCTTCCAGCTCATCCAACTGCGCGAGCCTCTCTTCTAGGGCTCCACGATGCGTCATACCTATGAGCACTGCTATGCATAGACTAGGAATGATGAATTCCATAGGCATTACGGCTTCCACTCCATAGACAAGCCTAAAAGGTGTTTGTCCTACTAGTTTCTTACATGTCATATAATAAGCCCATAACACTACAGGTATGCGTAGGTCCCAATCACTTCGTTGAGCATTGCATACCTTGGTTAGTGCATTTTCAAGCACTTTGTTGAATGCCTCCACTGTCCCATTATCCTGTGGGTGATAAGGTGTGATCTTTTGATGATAGACCTGAAATTCATCTGTTAGTGTGTTGATTGTCTTGTTCACGAAGTGTGTACCGCGATTTCTCATCAAAGTCTTCGAACATAAATCACGTTAGTACATGTTCAAATAGAAACCTCACGGCAGTCACACCCGTGCAATCCTTTACCAGTTGCGCTTCTGCCCAACTGGTCAAATATTATGTCGCAATGATAATATACCTCATTGTTACACTAAAATTTGTCACCATGACTATTTGAAGTTAGTATGGCTCCATCAACTGTCATACTATCCTCCTTTGCAAGTCTTATACCTCTGCTCTTCATGTCAAACTCCAAGAAAGAGAGAAAGTCTTTAAAAATCTATATATCTCTGGGTACACAGTTTCTCTTAGCCTTACCTGCGTGTACGCACCTCAAGTTCACAATACCTGCGTACTTGTACACTCTGTCTGTAAAGGGGTGGGTGCGTACTCCTGTAAAGGTCAAAAGGCGCAAGTTTCACTTCAAAAAAGTTACTTGTGGTCATTTCTAGAGCATTCTAGAAGCTTGTTTGACGTGTATTGAGCGCCTCCAGATGGTTCATGTATCCCTATGAAAGAGGAACTTATCCCATCAAGAGGGGAGCTATCCCATCCAAAGAGGGGATTATCCCATTGATGGTGGACCTGATTAACTTCCTCTAAAGCACTATAAATACAGGTATTGGGCCAGAGGGAGGAGAGGTTGAAAGCTGAACATTCCTAAGGGTAGATGCTGCTGGAATTAGGACTACCTTATAGAGCTTGAGAGGAGAGATTCCCATCCTTTCTTAGCTTCATTTGGAAGTGGGTGAGCTGATCAAAGTAAAGGAGAACTCTTGCTGGACCCTGGGAGGGACCTGCACAACACCAAGGCTCAGGTTGTAATGGTTTCTTTTGTTTCCACTTAATACAATTAAACTCATTTTTCTCAACAAGTTGTTATACATGATTTGTTTCATATACTCCTTGGTCTGTATGATGAATATGTTTTATTTTATAAGTTATTCAGGTGCTATTTAATCTTTTGGCTTGTTAGTGAATGCAGGTTTCGAAGAGAAGGAGGAGCTCATCTGGATCGGCGAGGCTGGACTACTACAAAGCGTTGGACTAAAGGTATGTTATAAACACCTGATTACTTGTATTCTAAATGCATATTTAGAGAAAGGTAGTGTTTAATTGTCTTGTTTGTCACTAGAAAGCCTTAGCTTCTAGGGAGGTCGGTTTTGTCCGCAAAATCGACTCTTTTCGCATGACACTCATGCCTATCTTTCCTTGAGGTTTAATAGGTCCTACAAAATCTATTGCCCACTTTTTGAAAGGTTGCAACATCATTTGTGGATTCAAAGGCATTTCATCCCTCCGTGATGACCCGCATGTTCATTGACATACATCACATGCCTTGCAATATGATTTTGAATCTTAATCAAGGGTTGGCCACTACAACCCTGCACATAGAATCTTCTCCACAGTTTCTCGTCCTACATAATGTCCTCTCACGGTGCCCCCATGGGTGTCTGTGAGGATGCTGCTTCATCCAAATTCAGGCACATACCTTCAAAGTACTTCATCATTCTCCATCTTGTATAAATTCCCAGCAATGATAGAGAAATCTACCGCGCGCATGACTAATTCCTTCTTTTGCTGGACAGAGTATCCTTCTGGCGCAATTCTAGTTGTTAGGAAGTGTATTATATCTTCAAAATTTCCATCCGCGACGTGCACAACAAAGAGTTGCACATCAGGTAATCCTTCCTCCAAATTAGTAGGTTCCTCCCCTGTCTCGATGTGCAACAGGTGATCTGGTCCCACGTTCAATTGTCCATGCTTCACAAAAAATTCAAAATTATATTCTTGGAATAATAAGATCCATCTGCAAATTCTCCCCCCCAACACAGGCTTATTAACTAGGTACTTTAGCGCGGAGTACATGTGCATCTTCTTAGGTAGGGGCTTTTCTCCATAGGCCTGCGTCCACTTGGCTAGATGCACACACGGATTATCCTGCCCATCATACTTGTCTTTTAGTCACATCTTAGGCTTCCAAAATCGTGCGCGCATCATTCTCCTACATTCATGCCAATCATCAAAGCTTCATTTGTGCGTACCCCACCACATTGCGAGCGTAGCGCGTAGTACCCATTCAAAGGCTCAGAAGCATTGATTTTCCAGCACCTCCCTGTCAAATGCATCCAAGAAGGCATCTACCTCATTTAAACCATGATAAGTAGGCATATTTCTTTCTTATGATGACACACAATGCAGCGACCGGGTCATCATATTACAATTTAGATTAGTTACCTCATGTAACCGATTATGCCATCGTTCTACTTCTTCATCAGATTCAGAAGTGCAGGAACTCTCGTGCTCCCACGTTATCCACCCATCCGCAGTGGGATTCACCCAGTCTTGGTCTCGTGTTGTTATCTTATAGATGCAGTCCAGATCATCATCACTCTCATAGTCATAGACTGGTTCCGTATATCACGATCCCTCAATAGGATCTAGGGGTATTATTATGCACAGTGATTTCTTCTCAAAGATCATCTTTCACTTCTTCAAGTTGATTACCCTGTTCATATCAGTAGCCCAGTCAATTCCTAAGAGCATAGGGTAGGGATTGTTGTCATCAACAATCTCATTACTTCAAAATCTTCTAGCGCGCTCGCTCCCTCAATATCCACCATTACTCCTTGCAGTCACCCCATGGATACGATTTTCTGCTGATTCACCATCCTTAGCTGAATTGGAGACCATTACAACACAGGTCTCCCCATTCGCTCCCATGTCTATTTCTGTAGAACATTCGCATCTTATCCCAAATCCAAAATGACTTGATCCATCTCGTATTCTCCGATCTGCGTGGTGAGTCTCATTTCACGCCTCGTCCTTGTTTTATGCTTTCCGATCTTTCAGACTATGCATGGTTCTCCTAGTGCTGTCCTAGCACATCTGTTGATGAGTTCCTATAACTCTTTCATAGACTTACTGTCGCACAGTAACTTCATATAGGTTTCCAGGAATGTTATGAGCATAGAGGGGTCCATCTCCGACTCGGGCTTATCTTTGCTTCCTGAAGTGGAGGCCTCAATGAAGCTCTTCTTAGCTTCCATGAAGGTTTCCTGAGCGCACTCCAAATCAAACTCAGCTTCCTTCGTTGGGACTTTGCGAACCCAGGTACTGTCTTCCGGTTGTTTCCCCTTGTCATCTCCCATCGTGATTCCACCTCGAAGCACTATATTTACGTTCGGATCTTCCTCGCGCGGCTCAGACCTCATCATCTATAGGTTCTGAGTCGGGGCAGCTGGTAGGGCTCCTTTGTCCCATATCCTAGCTATCAACATAGGATAATATTTTGTTTAATTATCAAACATCGTGCAGTACTTGCATGACGGGTGCGTTGGATTAGTGCAATCACCAGCATAGTGTCCTAGCCCTCCGCAATTGTAGCAAATCAATTGCCTGCAACCTCTAACAGGTCCTCCTCTGCCTCGGCCTCGCCCACGCACCTGAAATCATATCCGCACCATCCCTGCATTCTCGTCAAGGGGCCGTGTTTCGGTCTGAACCCTGTAGGCGAGCGTTCTATCCATCATCAATTCATAGCTCCTACAAGTATGCTCATCATGTCCCACCGATCTCCAAAAGTTGCAGAACAACTGTTGCAGAGTTTGTGTATACTTTTGTAACAAGTGGTAGTTATCTGTGGCATGTTTTCCCGACAACGGAACCATTTTTTGGCTTGAGGGGGCTCGACCCAGGTTCAACATTAGTTAGCCAAATAAATCCTTACACTACAGGCCCTTTCGACATCAACCCCCGGAGTGTGAAAGCAGTATGGGGGGATGCTAGAACCAATTTTCTGCACCCTTGAGATGGTTGTGATGTTAGTTTATTCCAGCTATGCCTGCCTTCGCGCAGGTCACTTATCCCTCTTCCCTACCCTTCAGCACCTTCGCGAACTGTTACAATTGACTTCTGCGCAGCCCTAACCAAGGGTTGAAGTCCTTTCATGTTGCTAGGGCATCAAACTGCAATATCTCCCAAACTACACTAAGTATCATACTTATCTTATTAACAGGTCTTATTTGGCTTCACATAAACATATGTTTTTACTTGCGTACACTTAACCAACACATTTATACACATTCGCGCATCATATAAGCATTAGAAGTGAAATTCATACCCAATATAACAGATGCATAAACAAGAAATAAAGACATAGAAATGATAGAATACTTCTCTTTATTAATACTTCCAGATAATTACAAACTCGACTTGCCTTGCACACTCAGCTGCAGGGGTTTGCGCACTCATTTGTGGACTTCTAGGCCTTTACGCACTCAGTTGCAGAGCCTCTACCTACATTACGACCCAAAACTTAGACTTACACTTCAAAGCTATCTCTCATACATCATCTATCTTAATCCATCGATTATTCTTCTAACTACTTAGAGCTTAGCTCTATTTATACAATCCCATGGTCCGAAACCATGGGTGGATCTTCTACAGCTAACATTACATTATCAAAATAAGGGCAGACAACCCTGTGACTCTTTAACATCTATGTGCTTCGTGCCCATAAAATGCAGAGTCTTTACATTTGTTTTACACAATTGGACCAAAATATGGGCTCTTAGCCCCAAAACTGCCCTTGGGGGATCTTGCACCCAACAAAGGTTGTAGATTGCATTCTTGCAAAGTGTTTGTCAAAAGGTATCAATGCTTGTAGGTTGCATGCTTGCAAAGTTTTTGTCAAAAGACATTAATGGTTGTAACTTGTAGATTGCATGCTTGCAAAGTGTTTGTCAAAACGTCGATGGATGTAGTTTTTGAACATATAAATTGTTACAGTAAATGTCCTACTTACTGTAGCTTTTACGTACTAGAAAATGTATGAACATATTATTTAATAGATGTAGTTTCCTATGTCTGCAAGTTTTTGTATGAATGTGAAAATGAATTTAATAGGTTGTTGAAGTGTGAATAAAGAATAGGAATGTTATTACTTTTATTATCTAAAGCTTTCATTTTAAAAAAGGGTTGTTGTTGGAAAGAATTTTATAGTGACTAATTCTATTGGAATTTTTTTGCAAGTGAGCATAATAAGTTTCGTCTAAGTTGCATGTATTCATGGGTGCAATATTGTGTTTTAATGGCTATAGAAAACAACTAGTGTGCCCAATTTTGGCAACTTCACTATTTTATTTGGCACTTTTGAAGAATAATATGCTTATGAATTTGTAAGAGTTGTTGCTCTTGCTGCAACATTTATTATACAAGTCTCATGAATGAAGAATAAATTTAATTGTTGAATCAATAAACATATCATATTTATTAGATTAACTGACAAAGAGAGGCATATTCCTCCTTCAGTTATCTTGTTGCAAGTATGATAATACTCATACCCTTGTATGTGATTTTTATGATAGAATCATAATATATTAGGTTCTTATGGCATCCTTTTGTGGTTATGATGTCAAGAGCCAATAAGTAGAACTTATTTAGAATAATCTAGGAGATCAAATAGGTTGTTCTAGATTAATTCTCACTCATGGCATTATGGTGGAATTTATTTCTAGTCTTACTTAGAGCTCACATATAAGTGTGAAAAGATCACATGCTTCTTTTAAATTGGAGGAGAAATGTGTTTTGGAATTGGTTTTAAGGGAAAATTATCCCCGACTTCTTATGTGATATTCTTATATTGAAATAAATAAAGGAACATGATTACATGATAACTAAGTTGGTAATGTTACACAAAAAAAATGAGTATTAGTTATTAATGTGTCCTCTACTTATCTATATTATTGATGGTTGGTAAGGTGGGACCTTATGTATGGTATCAGAGCCAGCTACAACACTAGGGCATAATGGGCCAACAAGCTTGTTTGTAGGTTGATGATGTATGAATGTTGATTTTACATGCATGTTGAATTGTTGTATATGTTGACTTGAAAGCATAGTGGTTGCATAGGGGGTATTATTATTATTATGACTCATGAAAGAAAAGAATGTTTTCTTATATTCCTTTATATTTTTGTTAAGACAAACTATTACAAATATGTTAAAGGACTTAAAGACATTATTCTGCTTGAGAAAGTTGGGTTTAAACCCAGGTATGCGAATGGCTTGATTTTCAATTGGTGAGTGAGATAGGTGGGGTGCATGCATTTTTGCATATATGTTTAATGCATCATTATCGATGCAATATGGGCTTAGTAGCCATCTTTATTTGCTGAAATTTTATCTACCAAAAAAATATCGGCTTAATTTGGACTATAGTATGATGACTTTGGTGTGTATGCCTTGGGAATATGTAACACATGTAAGGCTAACATTCAAATAATATGATGATTGAGTTCATCATGCTACTTTTGACTCTTTTCTTATCTACACTAATGGAAACTTAACAAAATTTACCTTGAACGATGCCACTTTTAACTGTGAATGTAGATTCACGATTAATTTATGTGCATTAATTAACAATTAAGAATGAAATTCCTATGATTTCCTTGATATGATTTTTTGCAGTTTGGGTTGAGATTATGCATCAAATAACTTGAAATTATTATGACCTTCCTAATAAATGGTTGTGGAAGCCATTTTAAGGAACACTTGAAGGTTATGTTTTCCTCAAGTTATGTATGGGTGTGGAATCCATACTAGCATATATCTATGAGCTAATGTATGGGTGTGGAATCCATACTAACATATATCTATGAGCTAAGAAATGAGGTAAGGTATGGGTTTGAAATCCATACTAACATATATCTATGAGCTAAGTAATTATTATCGTTAGAATGAACAAATTATTTTGATGAAATCTCATAGACATGATTAAGGAGGATTGATTATGTGTAATTAAAGTAAATGAATAGAGGTTCGTAACATGAATTTACTTGAGATTCAGATCCATTATTTTCTTATTACAAATGAAGATACTAAGATTAGTATAGTGAACACCATTAGGTGGTTTAGAATGTTTGGAATAATTGATTTTGATATATGGAGTCAAGTGTGAACTAGGTATCTATCATCTAGTATTGCAATTCTTTTCTATGTGTTGGATTTAAGTAGAATTAATTGATTTTCAAATTCTTGAAATGTAGAAAAATATTATTGTGATAAGTTTATGAAATATCTTTTATATTGGCTTAAGATAAATTAGGTCTAGGAAAGCCATAACAGTCTCCTTAATAATTTTATCAATTGCATATTGGTTGAATTCTATTTAAACTAAATTAATTAGAAAAATTATTAGGATTGAACTCATGAACCAATCTAAACTATTGTTAGTTAGGTGATCGAGTCAAAATTCATATTTTTTATGAACTTGATGAACTACTTTCTTGAAATTTGATTAACTTGTAAATTGTTGAGACAATTACATGTTTAGAAGATAAATAGGTTTTGTGGTGAGAACTTTGTTTTATTTGAACTTAAAGGAAAAAGGTATATGATTAATGAAGAGCTTATTTGAGTTCTTATTTTACAAGAATATGTGCTTGTGACATTTTTTTTTGAGGGAAAATTTGAAGGAGAGTGAGATCACATTTTGATGCATCAAAATTATTGCATGATTTATAAGCCTAAGATGATTTCATTATATGATTTAGGAACTTTATGCTTGGATGTATAGTTGTATGAGTAGTTAGTAGTCCTACAAAAGGTTTTAATCTTTTGAGAGGTAGTTAAAAAAAGGTATCTTTAGGCTAGAAATGCCTTTATGATAGTCTAAATATTATTTAATATCAACAATATTCTTCATAGTTTGAGAAACATATGGTTTTCATAGCTTTTTTTTTTGTATGCATTAATAGAAAGGAATAAGACCTAAAACCAAATGAATTGATTAATTATTGAATAGAAATCATGAGTGAATTTATAGTGGGAAAACAGGTTGACTTACGGTTATCAAGATAGATGCAATAATATAGATATCATATTTTTATAATTATGAAAGTTTTTCTTTATTACAAGACACTTTCGAAAAGATATATTTAATTGTTTTTGGAATGAATATATTCTAGCTTATTCATTCATAATTTATTATCAAGTAAGAGAAGTGAATAATAATGAAGATTATGGAAATTCAAGGAACGATCTATAATACAAAAATGGGTCAATGAGGATGGTATATAACCTTAGCTTGTCAATTAAAACAATAAAAATAAAAATTGCGTCTTGAACCTTAATTGTGGTTTTTCCTAAAGAGTAAACATTCAATAAAAAAAAAATTAGGAAGATTTTGATTGCAAAGGTGTCTTATGGAATGGAAAAGTGAAAACTTGGATTGAGAAGACATAAATCGAGTGGGATGTAAGAGTGGGTTATATATATGACATGTTTTGTTACATAGTTTCAATGGAAATTGTGTGTGGATGATTTGATGCTTCTTGTATACAAATTTGGTTGTGAGATAGGATGGACCATCATTGTCGTTTATACAACCAATGTGGGAGTTTTTTGTGAGTTGGAAAGCTCAATTTTTCTATAGAAACATAAGATAGTGACACAGGAAAGATTATTAAATTCTTAGTGCAATAGATAAGGAAAAGAAAATCATTTGTAATATGATATCATTGTCATATGCTTGATTAGATATTTGTTTGATATAGTATGTATTGTGGTGTATGTTAAAATATATTTAATATGGCATAACTATACATGGTACTGGATTAATAATGGTAATTTTGGTCTTTATGGACAACCTAATGGCATTTTAGAAAGATATGTATAAAATATATCTATATATAGTAATCCTACAACTATAAGAAAACTTCGGGCCAAATTTAACCCAATAGGGGGAGTATGTAGTGTCCCACCTTGGCAATGCTAGCTTTCTAACACTTAGAGAGGGTGATTTTCATATAATAATATTATGCAAGGAAGACTTATGTACATGCTTATATGTTATAGACCTGGTTTGGGTCACCTAGTTGTTGTGTACTTATGATAATATCTAGGTTGTATGTGTAAGAATTGATTTTGGTTAAGAGCATATTATTGATGTTTTCTCTTTTGGTATCCTAGTTTGGACATAGCTCTATGGAATGGATGGTGATCGAGGATTGAGACACATAGATCCATGGATGATCATGTTTATGTGAATTATGATTTGTGGATGATACATGATTTGTATGATTATATATTCTTAATCTTGTAGTGAGCAGGATGTGGCAGGGGATGTGGCTATTTGCAAACAACGATGCTCAAATTATAATGACTACGAAAGCCATGATGCATGATTTGTATGATTATATATACTTAATCCTGTATTGAGCATGATGTGACAGGGGAGATGGTTATTTGCAAACAAGAATGTTCAAATTATAAATGATTGTGGAAGTCATTTCTTCAAAACCAAAATGATTGCGAAAGTCATGCATAATTCTTGGTCTTGGAACTAGACCTTACTAATGAATCATCATATGGGTATGAGCTCACAATCAGTACCTTGAGCTGAAGCACAAAGTTTCAAAGTAGAATAGATGAGAAGCCATGGAAATTAGGGCGCAGAGTACTAAATTCATGAAAGATAAAGACGTGGAGTCTTGGATATATAATAAAAGGATTAGGATGTGGAGTCCTAAATATTTAAAAGATCAAGGTGTTGAATCTTCGAATCCTTGGAGTAGATTAGGGCATAGAGTCCTCAATCTACTAAGGCACATAGATGCATACAATAGGGATGTGGAATCTCTATTCTTTAGAAAAAAAATGTCACTCATGGGAAGCTCAAGGATGAATTTCCTTAATAAAATCTCATTTCTCGCAATTTTGGAGTGAAATTCTAAACATATAAAGTCATATCTAGCATCTCAATTATGACTTTCCAAGAATATTAAATCACCTTCAACCAATGGGTAATCAAATATACTTGAAGGAAAATCACATAATTTATCATTAATCAATCAAATAGTTATATCTTGACTTAATCCTCAATATTATTAATATTTTCTAATATTACTATTATCTTTTATGAGACTATGATATTATTATTAAAAGGGAATTACAAGTCACCTTCATCTCCTCAATCACTTGACACCTCTCCTTGATGATTCTCATGGCTCTGTGTAACTCTCTCTCTCTTTTAATAATACATTACACTCTTTTTTATGCACTCATCAAAGAATGACATATTCCTCTTACACTCATTAAAGACATGTCATAAAATATTCATCTTACGCTCTCTTTAATGCATATGTTACACTCACCTTAACTAAGGCATGCATACATCTTCTCAATGGAATGAGTTACACTCCTCTATATGGAATACAAGGAATGCATATTACTCCTCCTTTATGACAATAATTTGTTGCTCATCCTATATATGTGTCTCATGTATTCTCACTTGGGGGAGGTGCATTGCAATACCGAGAGTTGGAGAGATTTAAAAAAAAAGGATTATGAGAGGGAGAGACTTGGAGAGTAACTAATTGCTTTCAAAAGGAATTTGAAATTCCTAAACTAAATTAATAAGTAGAATTACCTATTGGAGCTAACCATGAGTGGTATTGGGAGAAAGTGAAACTTATCTTCCTTAGCTTACCTTGGATATCTCTCTATTGCTATATTTTGGTACTATTTGTGAGCTCTTACAGCTTGGGGGTTCTAGGGGGAGAAGTTCTCCCTAGATATGGTTGGGTGGAAAAACTGATGGTTCAAATGAGTTGGTTAAGGGATAAAAAAATGGATCATATTATCAGTGATTGGAGTTGAATATCTCTTTAGGTATAATTTTCATTGTCCTAAAATTTTAGTATAGCAATAGCATAAAAGAAAAAGTAGAAATTTAAATTATTGTAAGCATCTAATTTTGATTTAAGCTTATGGTATCTGAAACATTATTGACTAGTTTAAAATGAAGACTAAGATTAGTCTATATGTATGGATGTTTAGATCTCAAGATTGGAATTATTATTGGTGTAGTTTATGGTACTAACCTAGGTATTGTAGCATTTGAGAAAAGAAATCCAAATATTGTTGATGGTAATTGCAATAAAGAATTTCTAAAGGACTTGGGTAAGAGTTTCATGAGTTATTTGTTTCATTTTAATTGATATAGGTAACTAATGACATGTATTAGAAACGGTTTTAGGATATGTTGCAAAGTGTTTGGAAAAATCTGTTAATGGGAAATGTTATTATTCTATTATATATGAAAATTATTATGCATGAATAAGTGCTAACTTGCAGCCTATGGGAGAAGTAAGGAAATTGACACATACCCAACATATACTGGGAGGAATCATTGGATCAACCCTTAAAATAAAAATGTAAAATAATGATAGCCAAGAGTGTTGGGTCCCTATAATACTAGTGATTACCCCATTACTATTGTAGTTATACCCCTTATTTATATTTTTGTGCCCCTATTACCCCCATATTGTTATTTCTGTGCCCCATAGAATCCCTCTATTGTTATTTTTGTGGCTTTATATTATTATTGTTAGGTCGGCTGGATTATATTGTGACTCCTTAGACTCCTATATATAGAAAGGAGGTTTTGTCATTTTTATCATCCAAGAATTGCTCATTTATGTAATGTAAAGGAGGTTGCCCCCTCAAAGAGGCTGAATTCTAAGGCGTGGATCTCTCTTTTCTATCTTTTTGTGAGCTGGTTTCATAACATTTGGTATCAGAGCTTTGGATTCTAGGGTTTTGCTGCTCCAAACAGGTCATCGTGGCATTTTCGCTATAACTTTTTTTCTATGACGTTTCAGAAGTCGCAAAAAAAAACCCATTTGAGAAGAATTGGTGCTGAACCTTGGGTCCAAATTTCAGAGCTTTTCGAGCAATATTTGCGGAGATATGATCTGAGGAAGTTGGCCTTTTTGCAGACTCCTGAATTACATGCAAAACAGGTGACCGGGGGAAAATCGTCATAACTCTCTCTTTGAGGATCGGATTGAAATTTCGTAAAAAGGTACAGAAAGAGGACGGATTTTAGTTTATTGTATGTGTGTTTCAGATTCAAAGGTTGAAAAAGTGACTCGTGGCACGTCGTACAAGTTCACTCTTCTGAACCAGTCTAAAAGCAAGTCACTGTGGGAGATTTCACATAACTCTTCCTTGGAGAATCCAATTTGGCTCAGACTTGTGGCATTAGAAAGAGGACACAGAAGGCTACTACAGGTAGCAATTTCAGAACTGGATGATCCGAAATTACAGAGATACATCAGATTCAATATCAGGCTTCTATAAAGTAAAAAAAGGTGTGTAGTTTTTTTTTAAATTTTTGTGTAAGCTTGGTTTAACGGAATTCAAAGGGCATAGTAAAGAATTATTATCGGTAACTGATGCCCCGAGGAAAGAAAATGCAAACACCTAGTAAGGAACCTGAAAGCTCTAGCATGACTCATGAAGAAGAAGAAGAAATGCTACATGATATATCAAAATTACAAGAACAAGTGCAACAAATGTCACGCTCACAAAAGCTAACAGAAGCTAAGATAAGTGGCGTGGAATCTAAGATAAGGGGCATGGAAGCTAAGATGGATGATTCGAAGATAGATTTGAAGAGAGACATGGCAGATTTGAAGACAGGTTTGAAGACAGACATGGCAGATTTGAAGACAGATTTGACAAATTTTCTACAAGAAATACTTACTAATGGTGAAAAGGTTGTAAAGGAAACTCATGATGTGAACAAAAGAAATGTTAATCATGATTCCATAGACGCTAATGTTGGATCGAAGACCCACCATATTCCAAAAATCGATATGAGGAAGTTTGATGGCAAGGATCCCGCCACATGGATATTACAGATGGAGCAATTCTTCGATCTCAATAATGTGCAAAACACACAAAAGGTACGTATGGCAACTGTATATTTGGAACCAAATCAGTTTGTATGGTATCAATGGCTTTGCTCTCGTAAAAATTTATCACTTGGGCAATTTTTACGGAAGAATTGATAGCACATTATGAAGATACAAAAAGCAACACTTTTTTTAGCCAATTGATAAGTCTCAAACAAAAGGGTTCAGTAATGGAGCACATTGAGGAGTTCCAAAAATTGAACATAAGGGTAAAAGATATTCCAGAGGAGCATAGGATTGATGTGTTCATAGGGTCTTTAAAGGATAATATCCAACATGATGTTCGCCTTTGGGAACCTGATTCATTAGAGAAGGCATTCAGGTTAGCAAGAAAAATGGAAAGCAAAATTATGGCAACCAGGAAGCATACCATTCACAACTATAAAGACGGAAGTGTTGTTGCCCATAGTCTTCCACAACCTACAAGGTTGACACCACAACAATTGGAAGAAAAAAGAGCAAAAGGGCTTTGTTACAATTGTGATAGCAAATACACAAAAGGTCATAAGTGTGCTGAGAAGAAATTATTCTACATAGATTGTGAAGAGGAAGAAGAAAAGGAGCAAGAAAGGTCAAAAGAAGAGGATATACTCCAGGAACAAAGCCTAGATGAAGAACAAATAAATCCGACCATATCTTGTAATGCATTGGCGGGAATTACCACTCCTCAAACCATCAAGATAGAAGGACAAATCAAGAAGAAAAAGGTAATAGTGTTGATTGATTCAGGAAGCACCCACAATTTTATTCATTGTAGGGTAGCAAAAGAATTGAATTGCTTCCTATATCCAGCACCAGAGTGTCAAGTGATGATTGCAAATGGAGGAACAATAAATTGCTCTGGAAAGTGCCATAATATCAAGCTATCCATGGGAGAATATGTATTGACTAGCCCAATGCTTTCCATTCCAATGGGAGGTGCTGATGTTGTACTAGGAGTCCAATGGCTACAATCCTTGGGTACAATAGCTTTTAATTTTCAAGAACTTTTCATGAAATTTTCTGTGGAAGGAAAGGAAGTTGAATTAAGGGGTATTGCAGGGAAACCAGGAAAGATAATCAGCTCTAATGGCATGACAAAGCTTCTAAAAAAGGAGCAAAGAGGTGTAATTGCACAATTATGTTCGCTAGATGTTTCCACATTGGAATCATCTATTTCTCCAGATCTCCAAAAAGTCTTGGACAATCATTCCAAGGTATTTGAGACTCCCAAAGGTCTCCCACCTATGCGTGATCATGATCATGCTATTCATCTGATTCCAGGAAGTGTTCCTCCAAACATCAGGCCGTACAGATATCCCTATGTCCAAAAAAGTGAAATTGAACGTATGGTTGCAGAAATGCTAGAGGCTGGTATAATTCAACCGAGTCAAAGTTCTTTCTCAGCTCCAGTAGTATTGGTGCACAAGAAGGATGGATCATGGCGCATGTGTCCAGATTATAGGGAGCTCAACAAGCTCACTATTAAAGATAAGTTCCCCATTCCTGTCATTGATGAATTACTGGATGAATTGCATGGATCAATTTACTTCACCAAGTTGGATCTTCGTTCGGGATATCATCAAATCAGAATGAAGATTGAAGACATTCCGAAAATAGCATTTAGAACTCATGAGGGTCATTATGAATTTTTGGTCATGCCTTTTGGCCTTACCAATGCACCTTCAACATTTCAAGGTTTGATGAATTCAATTTTCAAACCATTCCTTAGAAAATTTGTGTTAGTATTTTTTGATGATATACTAATCTACAGCAAGTCTTGGAAGGATCATGTTGAACATGTTGACAGGGTGCTACAACTATTGGAGGAGAAACAATTATATGCAAAAAGATCCAAATGTTTCTTTGGAGTCCAGGAGGTGGAATATTTGGGTCATATTGTATCTCATGAAGGAGTTAAGGTAGACCCTAGCAAAATTAAAGCCATTAAGGAATGGAAAATCCCCACATCCATAAAGCATCTGCGAGGATTTCTTGGGTTGACAGGGTATTATCGCAAGTTTGTTAAGAATTATGGGAGAATAGCAGCACCTCTAACAACATTATTGAAGAAAGATTCATTTTCATGGACTCTGGAAGCAACAAAGGCCTTTGAACATCTTAAAGAGGCAATGTGCCAAGCACCGGTCTTAGCTACACCGGACTTCACAAAAACCTTTATTGTGGAATGTGATGCTTCAGGAAATGGAATTGGTGCTGTTCTAATGCAAGATGAAAGACCCATTGCTTTTGAAAGTCGTCCAATCAAGGGAAAGTTTTTAAGCAAAGCTATTTATGAGAAGGAAATGTTGGCAATACTCCATGCACTTAAGAAATGGCGACCCTACCTAATGGGAAGACACTTCAAGGTAAAAACGGATCATGATAGCCTTAAATACTTTTTAGAACAAAGATTATCCTCTGAAGAGCAACAAAAGTGGGTCACAAAGATGTTGGGTTATGACTTTGAAATCATCTACAAAAAAGGGAAGCAAAATGTGGTGGCAGATGCACTCTCAAGAAAGGATGAGGATGTGGAAGCATTGTTGTGTGCCATTTCTATTATCCAACCAGATTGGATAAACGAAGCAAGGGAGGAATGGAAGAATGACGAAGAAGTGTGGGCACTTATTCGAAAGCTACAACAAGATTCCAGTACTTCTGATACATTTAGCTGGCAAAATGATTCGTTATGGTACAAAGATCGCTTATACCTCTGTAAGAATTCCCAGCTAAAACAAAAGATTCTTATGGAATTGCACACTTCTCCCTTAGGAGGGCACTCAGGATTTTTAAAAACTTACCACAGGGTTAAGAAGGAATTTTTTTGGGATGGCCTTAAATCAGATATTCAAAAGTTTGTGGCGAAATGTTTGGTTTGCCAACAAAATAAAGTTGAAACAATTAAGACACCGGGTCTATTACAACCTTTATCCATTCCAAGCCAACGTTGGGAGGAGGTTTCAATGGATTTTATCACAGGTTTACCCAAGTCTGAGGGAAAGAGTGTCATCATGGTGGTAGTTGACAGACTTACCAAGTATGCACACTTTTGTGCATTATCACATCCATTTAAAGCCAGTACAGTTTCTACTGCATTTATGGAAACAGTTCAAAAGCTACATGGAAACCCAAAGATTATTGTAAGTGACAGAGATCCCATTTTCACTGGAAATTTTTGGACAGAATTATTTTCTTGTCTTGGTACTCAGTTAGCTCATAGCTCATCTTATCATCCTCAATCTGATGGGCAAACTGAGATAGTAAACAAATGTTTGGAAGGATATCTTCGTTGCTTTGTATCTGATAAACAGACACAATGGGTCAAATGGTTGCCTCTGGCTGAATGGTGGTATAACACTTCCTTCCATACAACAACAAAAATGACCCCATTTATGGCACTTTATGGGTATCAACCACCATCCATCACATCATATTTAAGAGAAAATTCTAAGGTTCAGGCAGTGGAACATCACATCGAACATCAACAACAAGTCCTCCAACTCTTAAAGGATAACCTCGTGTTGGCACAAAATAGAATGAAACAACAGGCAGATCAACATCGCAGTGAAAGAAGTTTTGATGTAGGTGATTGGGTATTCCTACGGCTACAACCATATAAGCAAATGTCCCTAAAGCAAGCTAAGAAGGATAATAAATTATCACCAAAGTATTATGGTCCGTACAAGGTGTTGCAAAAGATTGGTACTATGGCATACAAATTGGAGCTTCCTGCAGCTTCTCGATTGCACCCAGTTTTCCATGTTTCATGTTTAAAGAAGGTTATAGGCGACAAGCTCCCAGTTCAAACAATATTGCCAGAACTTGACGAGGAAGGAAAAATTATATTGGAACCGGAAGCAGTCACAGAAACAAGAACTCGACAGCTACGAAATCGATCAATTTCAGAGTATCTTATCAAGTGGAAGAACTTATCCGCTGAAGATTCCACATGGGAGGATGAGAATTTTATGCAGAAGTATCCAGAACTACTCAAGCGTTGAGGACAACACTTTTTTGAAGGAGAGGGGCATGTTGGGTCCCTATAATACTAGTGATTACCCCATTACTATTGTAGTTATACCCCTTATTTATATTGTTGTGCCCCTATTACCCCCATATTGTTATTTCTGTGCCCCATAGAATCCCTCTATTGTTATTTTTGTGGCTTTATATTATTATTGTTAGGTCGGCTGGATTATATTGTGACTCCTTAGACTCCTATATATAGAAAGGAGGTTTTGTCATTTTATCATCCAAGAATTGTTCATTTATGTAATGTAAAGGAGGTTGCCCCCTCGAAGAGGCTGAATTCTAAGGCGTGGATCTCTCTTTTCTATCTTTTTGTGAGCTGGTTTCATAACAAAGAGTTTCAAGGAAAATAATTGAGTTTTCGGTCATTATGTGCTTCAGTCCTTCTAAATATAGATAACAAGTAAGGATAAATAATGCATTAAAATAATCATCACTAGTTAACTCTTATTTTGGAGTGATTCTTAACAACTCAAGATGCTTGCTATGTGTTTGATGGAATGGTTGAATGAAAATAACACTTGATGAATCTCAAAACTCTTCAACTCACTTACAGTAGATGAAATGATTTAAAAAAGAATTTAGAAAATACATAAGTAATTATAACTTAATTTTGTGTTACCATTTTTTATTCATGGTTGTAGATTCAAGCTTCCATGCCATCTGTTTGACAAAATATGTAAATGAGATTCTAGGAGTCATAATATTTTCTAGTTTAAATAATGGCATCCATGGGTGGTTTCGAAATGATTCAGGAGAACATCAGGGGTTATCCATACCATATGAATCGGTAACCCCCGACTTGATTCCAAAAAAACACTTTTCAAAACCTAGAACATAAATATGGGCGAATTTTCAAATTGTTGCTGCCAACTGTGTGCGCATGTTGTCAAGTTTTGTGTGCAAGAATAATATGATTTAGTTTGTGTTTTAATATTTTTTTCATTTGAAGAATTACTTTATAAATTTTATGAGTTAAATAGGTTAAATAAGAATCTTAGATTCATGTAAAATTGCCTTAAGAGATTATGGCTTCCAAGTGTTTGACAAAATGCCTCATTGGTTGTATATTGCATGATTGCAAAGTGTTTGTCAAAAGGCCTCGATGGTTGTAGATTGTGTGCTTGCAAAGTGTTTTTCAAAAGGCCTTAATGGTTGTAGCTTTTAGATTGCATGCTTGCAAAGTGTTCTTCAAAATGCCAATGAATGTAGTTTTTTTACATATAAATTGTTAGAGTAAATGTCCTACTTACTGTAGCATTTTGTACTAGAAAAATTATGAATAGATTATTTAATAGATGTAGCTTCCTTTGTCTGCAAGTTTTTGTATGAATGTGAAAATGAATTTAATACGTTGCTGAAGTGTGAATAGAGAATAGGAATATTATTACTTTTATTATCTAAAGTTTTCATTTTAAAAAAGGGTTGTTGTTGGAAACAATTTTACAGTGACTAATTTTGTAGGAATTTTGTCCAAGTGAGCATAATAACTTTTGTTCAAGCTACATGTATTCATGGGTGAAATCTTGTGTTTTAATGGCTGTATCAAACAACTAGTATGCCCAATTTTTGCAACTCCACTGTTTTATTTGGCACTTTTGAAGAATAATATGCTTCTAAATTTGTAACAGTGGTTGCTCGTGCTGCAACATTCATTATATGAGTCTGGGGAATGAAGCAATGCTATTAGGAGTTTTAATTGATGAATCAATAAACATATCATATTTATTAGATTTACCGATGAAGAGAGGCATATTCCTCCTTTAGTTATCTTGTTACAAGTAGGATAATTCTTATACCCTTATATGTGATTTTTGTGATAGAAGCATAATATTTTAGGTTCTTGTGGCATACTTTTGTGGTTATGATGTCAAGAGTCAATAAGTAGAACTTATTTAGCATAATATAGGAGATCAAATAGGTTGATCTAGCTTAATGCTTGCACATGGAATTATTGTGGAATTTATTTCCAATCTTACTTAAAACTCACATATATGTGTGAAAATAGCACATGCTTCTTTTATACTTGAGGAGAAATGTGTCTTGGAATTGGTTTTAAGGGAAAGTTATCCCAAACTTCTTATGTGATATTCTTTTATTTAAATAGATGAAGGAACATGATTACATGATAACTAAGTTATTAATGTTATACAAAAAAAAAATTGATTATTAGTGATTAATGTAACCTCTACTTTTCTATATTATTGATGGTTGGTAAGGTGGGGCCTTACACATTACAAGCCAAGTTTCCAAGGAAGAGATCTCCAACTAAAGCGAAGGAAACCAACGCATAAGAAAGGTCATTTACATGTGATAGGGTTTTTGAATTAGGGCTGAAAAGGTTGTAGGTCTGAAGCAATGTCAAGGAAGACAAAATTCTGAAGGGTCACTGAGAAGGAGAAAAAAAAGAGGTTTGACTATTAGTTACTCAAGCAAGAAGAATCTCATTAGGGAGGCTTTGTGGCTTATTTTTGGAGTGGCAAATAAGTCAAGGGTCTTAGTCTTGGTATTCGCCAATTGAATTCTATACAAGAAGAATAATTCATTTGGGTTTTCCTCTATAAAAGAAGAAGAAGTATAAAGAAAAAATGTAAAAGATATTGCAAGTTTCCAAATCTGTCAGCTCAGGGTACTACTTACAAGTGCATATGCGCTTGAATATATCAAAATGTGACAGTGTCAACTCAAATTCCCAAATATTTACAAAATTTATTGAATTTAAATCGTCAAAACCTTTAAGATCGGAAGATAAAATTGACACCCCAAAATTTAAAATTTGAAATAAGAGTTGTGATGCAGCCTAAGCAATGAAGAAATGACGAGATAACCGTGGAGAATTTGGCTATCGAAATCAGCCCCCACTAATCAGTGATACAAGATGAAAACATCCAACAATGAAACAAAAGTTTAGGGATCTGAGTGGCTACTGTCCCTTCCCTAACATATTAGAGCCCATAGCCATGAGAGTATTGAAATAGATTAGAGCACGTAGCAATGAGAGTTTCCCAGCAGCTTGTAGTTGGATTTAACAAGTCCCACTAATTTCATGTGAATCAAATTCAAATTGAGTAGGTAGTAAATTCAAATTCTCAAGGGAAAATTCAAATCTCTGTAAAGTTTAAATTAATTCAAAATATATGATATGGGTGGTTTAGATGTGACATGCGCATGGTGGATCATCTGACATTGGCATAAGCCATGGATAATGAGACATCAACTCGTAATTTCTAATCGAAAAATGTTGGGTGGAGAAATTGTGTATACCAGTTTACAGTGAAAAGAAACCAATCCCCATATTTGTTTAGCATAGATCAAGGACATGGAGAGAGCTTTATTTTCTTATGTGACAGAGCCTTTGTCACTTTCTATTATATTTTTCAAGGCTATTACAGGTGTAGCTACCACGCTATGGGAATTATCAAGAATTTTGTCATGGATTATGTCGAGGGTGGGGGGGCATAGCCAAGAACATAAAGACCCAACATTTTAATTTTTGTTACAAGCATATTTTATTTCGGCTTATTTTTATTGTTCTATTTTTCTATTTTTTTTGGCTCACAAAGAACTCATGCAGCATAGAAATGAAGTCAAGGACATAGTATAGTGGCAGTCATCATTAAGATCCATAGAGGTGTTGCTAAATGGTCTTGCACAAACTTGTTGGCACAGAACATTCCAGATGTCCCAGAGTCACCAAAGATGTAGAGAGAGATAGTTTGTAACCAAATAATATGTCCCAACAATGATGGAGAATTCCAACATCACTGACATGTGCTAGAGTGCAAAGAAATCAAGAAGGTACAATGGACATGGGTAGCAGAAGATGGGTGACAATAGGAAGATGAATGTAGGTTGTAGTAGTAAAGTAAAGAATAAGAGAGATGGGGTCTTAGGAGTAGGAGGATGGGAAACCCACAAAATGAGGAAGAGGTGTGAAAAGAGGAGGAATAGAGTAGATTATAAGTTAGGGAGCATCCTGTAGTTCAAGTTTTACAAGTGGATTTGGATCATGTAGTAGCAGTGCAAGTAAGTTTGGTTGTGTGACTGGACCTAATTCGAGACAATCTAGCGATTTGTGTCAAGGGCCTATTGGATAACGAGTGTGACATGAAAATGTAAATGTAAGAGAAACACAAATGTAGATGAAATGAAATCAAGTTCAAATGAAAAGTGAATCTCTAATAGAGGGAAAAGGAATTAGCGATATTTTCATTAAAGAATTCCCCTCGTGATTAAAAAAGATTATTTTTAGGGTTAGGGCTTTTGAGGAGCATGTAATGGTATTTCGAGTTGGTCTCTTTTTGCTAAAGTACTATGCAGGATTTTGAAGGTGGGAAAGAATTTCTTGGAAGGAAACACATTCCCCTTACCACCATGGCAAGGAGGGTTGCATATGATGTAAAATTTTCTTATGGTAATGGAGGAATCTAGATTCCAATGTTATGTGTCTACTTGCAGCAGCTTCTGTCAATTGCATCGTTATGTTTTTAGGTGCAGGAATATGTGTAATGTAACGTAATTTGTTGGTTTAATTTTATGTTGATTCGTTTGTTGTGCATGTACGATGTTTATTTATACAATTAGTTTTTGTGTTATTTTGTTGGTTGTCTTAGCCAGAGGGTAAATCAACAACTATTATTAGTTTTTTAGCACAATAAAAAAAATCCTCTTAGATTTTTTATAACCACACAGTAGCAAACCATTTAGTTTGACTAAGTTTTTAGGATTTATAAAAAGGAAATTGTTTCATGTAGTTTGAAATTTTCTTCCAAAATATTATCGCGGAAACCATATGGGAGGACAATCATTCTCTCCTTACAAATTGTGGGGTATTTCTAACAGAAGGGAACCCATTGACACCAAAAACATTTGCTAGCACTCTTGATTTGTTACCATCTTTGAGAATTTCGAATGGTTAAGGTTTTGAAAAATTCAGGGACTTTGATGATGAAGCGACAATGGAATTTTCCATGAATTTGTAGAACCCTAAGGGGAATTAGTTTGTCACCATTTTCAAGTGACTAGTGATTTACTTCAATTACTATGAGAATAAAATTATGACTCACCCTAAGGGATTTTAGTGGAATAAGGAAGAGAGGTAGGAGGTCATCATTGCTAAGAAGGTGTTTTTCATACAAGATGGAAAACATGACAAGGACAAAATTTGAGTGGGGAGGGAAAGCTTTCTTCATCCCTAGGATGAGGTATCCTACCATATTCTCAAGTACATATCTTGTTAGGTTAGATTGAGCATAAACTATGCTTACCAATTTAGGCTGCTATATCAGCTAAGGTTCCAAGCACACCTCCCAACCTCTGAATTACTAAGCACCTCATTCTTTTTCCTACAATATATGAAGGGGAAGAGCACTAAATTGAAGGATGGAAATAATAATTACTTGGCCCATGGTGGCCTAATTATAACCAATGCACTTGAAGGCTTACATCATCCTATTTCATGGGCCAACTTTGTGGACATGGATAGTCATTTCTTTCTAGAAACATAGGAAGAATACACTAGGCCCAAAAAGGTTACAAATAAAAGAGGAAGGGGAAGGAATTAAATAGCCCCTAAATAGTAAACAAGAAACATACCCTGGAGAAGGGGAAAAATGAGATAGAAACCACCTTGGCAGTTTTAAGTTCCCTTACCAAGTCCAAACTAAGTAAGCCTATCCAATAAATTGTTTATTATTACACAAAAGTTTGTCGTTGTCCCTGTACTCCCCTTTCCTTGACCCTGGAGGACCTCTGTAGTGAACCATACATGCTTTCCCTTCATGAAGAAACTCCCATTGTGTCCCCCTTCATGAGCAGAACAATTCCCTTTTGCACCATTTCCCAAAAATCTTTTGTTTTTCCCAATTTACAAGATCGATGCTAATGACCCTTGTCCTCCTCGCATCGATATGTAGGGATTAACATTGTCCCTAGCACCGACCAGAGTGACTGAGCTTCATTTCAGTCGCACCGATCCTCTTTTGGAAATTTTTTTAAATAGGGAGTCAAAGCTTCCAGCTCTAGAAGCTTGGTAATGGAAGTCTGGTAGATGGTTAGATCGGGTGGAGTCGAGGATATCAGTTTGGGCTCCTTTCCCCTATAATTATGGAAATACCTCAAGAGATAAGACCTTCTCCCATGAGAAAAGGAACCATCTCCCATCCATTCATGCTATATAAACCTCCCTTTTTCCCAAGCACAAGCTAGTGTTAAAGTGTTAATGTTGGTGTGCTAGTGCTAATTAAGTTTGGAGTAAAAAACAAGTTATTCATAGTTGTAGCTCTCTAGTTGTGTGTGAGGGAGAATTGTGAATTTGGTCTAGTGTGAAGACTAAAGGAATGAGCCTTAAAACTATCATTGTTGATTCCATCATGGAATGCTAACGGAAGTGTGTGGGAACCTAGTTTTGTCAGAGGATAACAGAAACATCAAGACAATGGTTGTAATCTCTTCTTGATTTAATATATATGCAACTATCGATTAATTTCCAACATAATGTGTCATCTCACATGTTTATGGCTTAATGCTTCTTGACTTGTTAAGTAGGTTGAATTACAATTTGCATATTATCACGGTTGTTGCTTGTTGTTGTTTACTTTTTTAAAGCATTCGAAGAAGGAAATGAGAGATAGTTGGAGCAAGCAAGCAAGACCACCACGAAATGGGATAAGCGTACTAAGAGGTAGGCCCTCTTAATTGGTTCTAACCTAAGAAAATATTCCATAGAATGTCTCAGTTGTGGCTAGACCCACTATCGGGCTAGAGGAATTGTTTGTGTCCACACTTATAATTTTACTTCACCACAAATTGGCGATTCCACTGGGGATCAATCCTTTTGTTTGTTAGCTTTGGATTTCATGGTTTTGTGTGAACTTTTCTAGTTTTGCCATTTCCCTTTAGTTTTGTCTGATTTCCTTTTCTTATTGCTCTGGGTTTGAAATTTATAGTAGCAAGTCTGGTCCCAACTTTTGAAAAAAAAAAAAAAATCTTTGCATCCTCACTCAGTGCGCTTATTTCGCTGATAGTCGCGCCGATCAGTGTGATATGCTGAGAAGCAGTGGCGCCAACCCCCTTCTAGCACTTGTTGTCAATTAGGTAGTCGCTTCAATACCTATAAGTGAAGATTAGGGTTCACCCCAGATCTTGGCCAGTGTGTTTTGCTCTCATGATTTCTACCCTGTAAGTTGTTTAGACCATCTTCTCCCTAACTAGAAATCTTCTTTTCATTTGGTTTATTTGCTTGTTGATTTGCCATATTTTTGCTTGATTTCTTGGGTCATTGGATGGTTAGTGGCACTAGGGCATCTAGATTTTCATCCATTCAGATGATTGTGAACTCAATGAGTCAAGTTGTCGATGCATTTACTCCTTGGATTTTGTTTATGGTCCTTCTATGTCTTTGACCTCCACTACACAAGTTTGAAGAGTTTCATTTGCTTATCTAAACGTCTCTTTTCCAGTATAGATCACATTGCTTGTCTTGTTTTTGGTAAATTCATTATGTCACTAGTTTGAAAGAGATTCTCTTTTCACATTTTTCATTTGCTTGAGAATCGATTGTCTTGAAACTTTTTCATTGAAGTGTTATATGAGAAATTAATTTTGTCATTTCATGAAAAGTACAAAATTCTAGTTTGTTGCATCAATATGTTATGGTAGTTAGCATTATTGAAGACTAGGATTGCATTGGCATTTGAAAAGGAAAAATAATTTTCTTTGCTTTCGAAACGATTGTTCGAGTATACTTGTTAGGAAATTAGGATTTGGAATGTATTTTTCATTAGTTTATTTTCTCGAAAAGTGAAGTAGTGAAAAATCATTTTGCTTTCGGTTGCTTGGTTGTTTGCATTTGATTGTGTTTTCTACCCTTTCTAGTGTATACAATTCATCGAATTGAAAGGGTCTTGTATCATTTAGTTGCATTTATGGATTTTTTGAGTCACATCACTAAGGCCTGAAAACTGAGACATAATTCAAGATAAACTTTCAAATGAACCCAATTAACCTAAGGTGCATTTGAAACCTAACGATCACATTTAGAAGGTCTAGGCTAGAGATGTGTTCCGACATCTTTAAACCTAGCAGATGTTGTTAGCTTCGGCATTAGACAACGCTAGTATGGATTTGTGCTCCCTGTACCATCGAGTATATAACAAGAGACCCCTCTAGGCTGCAATCATTTATCTATAGGAAGTAGAGTCTGCCGCCTTGCAAACGTGATACATCAAACACAACATCCAGAGAGATCACGTGCCCGTACTTCTTGGTTTGCCGGGAGGTATTCTAAAGTTCATGATTGCCTGGTAATCCTTTTTAACTAGATCATCTAGAGTAGTCATTCGATCTTTTTGACTCATTAAACTTAAAATATCATTCGAGCGCTTGTCCTTTCAAGCTCGTTTCCAATCGAAAGTGATAGAGTCATCTTTGTTTCTTTCTCAACTCTTAAAACATGAAAGAGAATCAATTTATTTATGCGTCTTAAAAATTGATTGCCCACGATCTTATAACATCTTGTTAGTCTCTTCTAGACCAAATCGTGATTTTTCCCTAAAGTACATTTTAAAGCCTTGAAATTTATCTCTCTTTTCTTATTAACTAAGACAAGGTCATCGTGGTTGAACCATCTAGTTCACCTAGTTCCTCTTCCTCTCCTCTGTCTAAAAGATTTTCTGAGGAGCCTATTTCTTGAATTACCAAAGTCACTAGAGGATCAAGGTGTTGAACTTGGAATCGTTCTGAGCATTCAACTTTTATCATCTCATCCTCCGCTTACTTCAGATACTAGGTCACCTATTGATATTGGCCTGGAATCTCTGGAAAATCCCATCCAGACTCTTGAGAGTTCGTCGACTACTAACGATCAGCTTGGACTGGCTATATATCCTCTAAATCCTTTTTTTGACCTTGTTGTGATATCACCACAGTGTCCATACAGTCCGTACAATCAGCCGAGTGTTCCTTTGGAATTATCCCCTTGCACATCTTTGGTCGTTCATCATCATTTGTTCCCAGTTGTGGAACCTGAAGGTGATGCTCCAGTTACCTCTCCAGATTAATCAGAAGTTTCTACTCCACACATTTTCGAAGAGGAAGAACATCAATTTCCTCCTGAAGGTTTCCCCTATACAAGGAGCATTCCCATTAGTGTGTATCGGAATTTTCCACCTAACTATGTGACCTTAGCACAATTGGTCTCAGGTACACCAACCCTGTCTGGGAGTCTAGCGCCATGCCTACTACAGGTTAATTCATTGTGAACCCGACCTCCCAACAGGTTGTTACCTCAGTCTCGGTGCAACCCACCATTCTGAACCCTTTTGTCTTGTCTGTCCTAGTCACCTGTTCGGTTCAACCGACGGTCTCGAAGAATGTTATTGTTAGTTCTTCGATCCCTCTAGTAAGTGGACAAGATGTGCCACTACTTGGGGGAAAAATCTAAGTATTTTTATGGTGTCAGGAACCATCATTGTGAGTAGCTCACAGGCTCACATGGTTCGCATGAACCGACCTTCTTCTAGTGTTATCCAAAACCCTACCGGTCTTGCTGGATCAAGCAATGTCCAGTACCAGCAATTTCAAAATCTCGTTGGTCTGTTGGGGTCAACAAATTTCCAGTATCAGTAGCCTTATGAGGCTCAGGTTCGGTACCAATCTCCTTACGTTCCATATGGTTCTCAAGGAATGGTTAATCCACCTTACTTCCTTCAGTCTGGGCAGTATGTTCAGCCTAGCCCATACACTTTTCATGGTGGTTATGGCCATATACAATTCGGAAATTTCTCAGGAACCGTTCAAGTACCCTTGCAAAAAAAAGGACAACCTCTGCAGCAATAAGGGAAACCTTTGTTGCAGCAAGGGCCGTCTGTGCAAAAGCAGGGCCAAGACAACTGCAACAACTACAGGGGCAACCCTCGCAACAGTTGCAGCAAACCATGCAATAGAAAATGCAGTATGCTCTGCAAACCTCCTAGCCTATTTCTTCACAAGGCCAACCTCTGTAGCCGCAACGACAACCTTTGCAGCAGCAAGGTTAACCCTTGCAGTAGCAGAGCCAACGTGGGCAGTAGAAACCCTTATATACATATCTACAGGGTCAACCCTTCCAAGGACAAAGCCAAGGTCAAGTCCTACAACAGCAGGCCCAAAATCCTAATGTCTTAGGGCAACAGGCTCAGAATCCTTTTGTCTAAGGGAAGTAGGTCCAAAATCCCTATGTCCAAGGGTAGCAAGTGTACAACCCTTATGTCCAAGGACAGCAAGTCCAAAATCCTCTTGTTAAGGGGCAACGGGTTCAAAACCCATATGTTCAGGGACAACAAGTGCAATATCCGGATGTCCAAGGTCAACAAGCTCAACAGCCTCTTAACCCATATGTTGCTTATCAACAACCTATAACGGACAATTCCAAGGTATTCAAGCTCAAAATCCTCCCTATGACCAAGGTAACCTACAGTGGGGACAGAATCAAATCCCATATGGCCAAAACCCTCCACTATGGGGCCAAAATCCTTATCAGTAGGGATGGGATCCTCCGGTTGGACCCACTTATCGACCTCCAATTCCTTTCAATACTCAATTGTATTTCTTGGCTACACTATAGTTTCCAGATGTGTCTCGAATCACGAATGATCCAATTCTTCATTCGCCATACTGGCCTCTGGTTCCATCCAAGATCCCGAGTGATTGTCCTAAGTTCAATGGGAAAGCAAAAGAAGATCCTCAAGCCCATGTGATGACATATCACCTCTGGTGCTCTTCAAATTCTTACGTTGATGATTCTATTTGTCTCCGTCTTTTCCAATGAACCCTCATAGGTGTTGCGGCCAAATGGTACATAAAGCTCCCTCGAAGTACTTACCATCACTTCAACTCTTAGCCATGGATTTTCTCACGCATTTCCAATTGCCGATTTGCTATGAAACTGACACCTATTTTCTTACATCGCTTAAGCAAGATACTGCAACTCACATCCATGAATGGAGACGTAGACCCTAATCATATTTGAGATTGCTGATCAGTCGCTCACCGAATGGTTTACCAATTCATTTGTCGCTCCAATTGCTCGTGATATGGGTGGATGTGTTACTAAAGAAAAAGGAATTGCTCATGCCTAGTACTTAGATCTTGTTTATTCTTAGTCTGGCACTTTATATGAGTTATTACCCAATGCTCCATGACCATCATCCGATCCCACGACATCGAAGTCACAGGCTACACCTCCTCTTCATGAAGTAATTGGTTAAGTGTCCCATACCCCTTCCAAATCTTCTTCCAAAAAAAAGTCAGTCTCGAACACTGCTTCCAATATTTCCTCCCAGACTCCACCTGACCTTGATAAAACCTTAGAGGTCCATGTTGTCCAGTCTAGCATAGCAGACAAATCCTCAAAAGGTAAGAAGAAAGGCAAAGGAAAGGGTAAATTTAATGCCCCAAAACAGGGTCCTCCTAAGTCATCTTCTGGTGATTCTTCACGACGAAAGCCTAAGTATCTGTGCCTCATTTGCGAGGAAGATCACTATACTAAGTATTGTCCCCGATGGTTCGAAGTTAGTCGTTTGCTCAAAGGGACCCCAGTTGTCCTGAAAGAACCATTTCCATCTAGACCAACCTCAATCATCTGCTTCCTCAAGATCTCAAGTGTTCATGATGAGTATGCCTATTAATGTGGCTACTAGTTCAAAAGATTATCAAACTCCTACTCCGACAGCTGGGAAAGAGAAAGAGGCCACCCTTCTTCTTCTGCCTTGAGTTCTGGCCCTCTTCATGTCGAGCACCCTAACCCTGATTCCACCATTCGACCACCTTCTCGAGGTGTGCTAAGGAAATCCTCGTACAATCCCAATGCTCGAGCTGCTCGGCACTATAATATTGTTGAGTATTTGGCTCAAGCGCCATCAATTATGTCAGCTCTTGAGGTACTCAAAACCTATCCCTCCCAATGGAAATCCTTATTGTCAGCTATTGGGGGTGTTGATCCTACTGATTCCAATTTGAAATGTTTTGATCTAGAGAACCACATTCCACGTCTGCTTCATCACATTGCCTTTCTCATTCAAGTAATAATCAATGAGAAAACCATTCATAGGACTGTCATTAATGAAGGTGCTTCTACCTGCATCATGTCGATCGCTTGTTGGAAGGAAATTGGTTTTCCTACTTTGAACCAATCCCCTAACACCTTGGAAGCTTTCGACGAGCGCGATTCGTGACCCTTTGGTGTCTTTCCCATCCTTGCCATTACTTTGGAGTGCAAGACAGTACACCTTGAGGTAGAGATTGTTGATGCTAATCTCAATTATAATCTTCTAGTCGGACGGAGTTGGACCCATGCCATGCATGTTCTAGCCTCCTCCTATTCCACATGATTTTTTTCCCCATCAAGGGAAGATCATCACAGTCAACCAACTGTCCTTCTTTTCCTCTTCCTCCTCAGATGGCAATGTTCCGTATGTCAAGCACACTAGTTCTCCTTATGAGAGTGTGGGGGCAAGTCTTTTTAAAGATTTTTCCTTGATGGGAATTTTTCCGCTCCCACCTCCTCATGTTGCCTCTATTAAAATGATCTCGGTCAAATTTGATCCTTAGGTCATACCGTCACCAAATCTTATTGATACCTACGGCAAGGATATGCCACTTAGTCCAACCAAAATCAATTATGTGGAAATTGTTTCAGCCTCAAGTTCCATATCCTCTGATTTTTGTGTTTCGAGGACTTCTCTCAATACATATTCTCAATCCCCTTGGCTTGGTGCTTCGAAATATCCCGATCCCTTAGCCGAGACTTTCCTTACTGACAATAGTATCATGGAATTAATGTCTCTTGAGGAACCACCATGGAACGATACTCACCATCGTTCCTCGTTCCTGCCTTGCTCGACGGTCATGTCTATGTGTCTTAAGAAGTTCTCTTCTCCATTGCCTATTAACATGTAAGTTTTGCCTGCCATTGTTAAGATATTTCAACTGAGGGCCCCTTTATCCCCTCATGGATTTAGGTTTTTTCTCCCTCCCCGATTTTTTACCGATTACCCATTATTGCAATGGGGTTGTCATCTAACTCGTAACCCTCCCTTGCCCAGGGGGCATGGGGGCAACGCCTTATACAAGTTATACTCTATTATTTGGCTGAGTCGATGCTTACTCATCATGTCAACGGTAAAACTCCAGTGGTCATATGTGTTAATTGATTACCTGAGTCCGAGCATGGACTCTCTCAAAAAGTACTATGCTTAGGTCATCTTGCATAGTTACTTGTGTACATTAGTGTGTCATTCATTTTTTTCTAGTGTGGTTTGGTGTGTTAGTTTTCAAACAACTTTCCTATTTACTATGTTTTTCCTTTCTTTGCAAATGTCTATGACTCCTCACATCGGTTTCGCTGATGGTGCTTACCATAGTACCCAGAATCTATCCTACATGGCATGGGCCATTTACGACCCCCATGGTGAGTTGATTGATCTTCAAGGTATTTGTTTAGGTTGCAAAACTAATAACATTGATGAATACAATGTAGTCACCGAATTGTTGTCAAAAGCCATTGCTCTTGACTTTCGGGAGTTGGTTGTCAACCTGGATTCACAACTTGTTATCCTTCAACTCAATGCGCAATATTTTGTCAGAAACCCTCAGATATTGAGAATGTATCTATGTATTCATCTACTGGAAAGGCATTTGATTACATTACATATCATCATGTTCCTAGATGCATGAACACATTGACAGATGCATTAGCTAATTATGTGTTCGATAGACATTTACGAAACATGTGAAAATCCAAAACAAATCATTTGTACCATAGTAAGCAAGAAAATACAGCATATATATATATATATATATGGTGATAACGTTTGATACATCAAAACCCCAAAAAATAATATGTATGTTCAAATAACATCGACGGCTCACAGGCCTCATATATTTGTGGCACGCAGGCCTCAAAAATGTAAAATGTTGGAACTAGGAACTAATCATCATGGTGATCATGGTAGCACAAAATTGCTCGTGTAACACGAGTCAACAATCGACAAATCCTATTCGATACTCCCACCGTATGCCTTTGGTACTGGCGTGGGATGTCTCCCCGGGCATACTCTGGGATACTACGAGTCAACCCCTCAAGGTTCCTCGCAATCTCCACCTTGTTGCCACTCCCCTCCTGATAAGGAGTGACATCAAACTGGCGAGAGACACATCTAGCTGTCAGGGACATCTGAGCAGGACGCTCTGGTCCAACATCTGCATTGATAAAACAAAATGTTATAAACACATATATATCAAAAGCAATTAAAAAATCACAAAATTAAAAATTGATTTTTTACCTTCGCCATCGAAATCCTCCCCATCTGGCAGCGACATGTTCGAATCTCCACAGAAGTCAGTACCACTATATGGCCATTCCTCCACTACGATCAGCTGTCATCATAGCCATGAAAAGAAGGTGGGCCTATGGGACATATGATGGCCCCTAGTGATCCTAGGCATCAAACGACTCCAATGGGCCATATGTGGGTCTTCTGGCATTGGCGGATCTACCTTAGTCAACTGGTATTGGAACAACAACACCTGTTCCAAGAAAAATGTCACTAGTACAGATCCGAAGAAAAATTGCTTCAGATTCCCCCCTTAGCTTTTGTTAGTTGGTGTTTTATGTTGATCTTCGTGGCTTCCACCCAATTGAAGATCGTCGGTGCTGTGCAGTCGATAGCGTATATTATTCTCGTTCACTGCTTAGGACCCCGCCACTCTGTTTATAGTCAACAGTAGCACTCTCAGTGTCAGATCTCATACAGTGGCAATGTTATGAAACTAGCTCAAGAAAAGATAGAAAAGATAGATCAACGCCTTAGAATTCAGCCTCTTCAAGGGGGAAACCTCCTTTACATTACATAAATGAACAATTCTTGGATGATTCAAATGAAAAAGCCTCCTTTCTATATATAAGAGTCTAAGGAGTCACAATATAACCCAGCCGACCTAACAATAATAATATAAAGCCACAAAAATAACAATAGAGGGATTCTATGGGTCACAGTAATAACAATATGGGGATAATAGGGGCACAACAATATTAATAAGGGATGCAACTACAATAGTAATGGGGTAATCACTAGTATTATAGGGACCCAACATGCCCCTCTCCTTCAAAAAAGTGTTGTCCTCAACGCTTGAGTAGTTCTGGATGCTTCTGTATAAAATTCTCATCCTCCCATGTGGAATCTTTAGCAGATAAGTTCTTCCACTTGATAAGATACTCCGAAATTGATCAATTTCGTAGCTGTCGAGTTCTTATTTCTGTGACTGCTTCCGGTTCCAATATAATTTTTCCTCTCTCATCAAGTTCTGGCAATATTGTTTGAACTGGGAGCTTGTCGCCTATAACCTTCTTTAAACATGAAACATGGAAAACTGGGTGCAATCGAGAAGCTGCAGGAAGCTCCAATTTGTATGCCATAGTACCAATCTTTTGCAACACCTTGTACGGACCATAATACTTTGGTGATAATTTATTATCCTTCTTAGCTTGCTTGAGGGACATTTGCTTATATGGTTGTAGCCGTAGGAATACCCAATCACCTACATCAAAACTTCTTTCATTGCGATGTTGATTTGCTTGTTGTTTCATTCTATTCTGTGCCAACACGAGGTTATCCTTTAAGAGTTGGAGGACTTGTTGTTGATGTTCGATGTGATGTTCCACTACTTGAACCTTAGAATTTTCTCTTAAATATGATGTGATAGATGGTGGCTGATATCCATAAAGTGCCATAAATGGGGTCATTTTTGTTGTTGTATGGAAGGAAGTGTTATACCACCATTCAGCCAGAGGCAACCATTTGACCCATTGTGTTTGTTTATCAGATACAAAGCAACGAAGATATCCTTCCAAACATTTGTTTACTATCTCAGTTTTCCCATCAGATTGAGGATGATAAGATGAGCTATGAGCTAACTGAGTACCAAGACAAGAAAATAATTCTGTTCAAAAATTTCCAGTGAAAATGGGATCTCTATCACTTACAATAATCTTTGGGTTTCCATGTAGCTTTTGAATTGTATCCATAAATGTAGTAGAAACTGTACTGGCTTTAAATGGATGTGATAATGCACAAAAGTGTGCATACTTGGTAAGTCTGTCAACTACGACCATGATTACACTCTTTCCCTCAGACTTGGGTAAATCTGTGATAAAATCCATTGAAACCTCCTCCCAATGTTGGCTTGGAATGGATAAAGGTTGTAATAGACCCGGTGTCTTAATTGTTTCAACTTTATTTTGTTGGCAAACCAAACATTCCGCCACAAATTTTTGAATATCCTATTTAAGGCCATCCCAAAAGAATTCCTTCTTAACCCAGTGGTAAGTTTTTAAAAATCCTGAGTGCCCTTCTAAGGGAGAAGTGTGCAATTCCATAAGAATCTTTTGTTTTAGTTGGGAATTCTTATAGAGGTATAAGTGATCTTTGTACCATAAAGAATCATTTTGCCAGCTAAATGTATCAGACGTACTGGAATCTTGTTGTAACTTTCAAATAAGTGCCCACACTTCTTCGTCATTCTTCCATTCCTCCCTTGCTTCATTTATCCAATCTGCTTGGATAATAGAAATGGTGCACAACAATGCTTCCACATCCTCATCCTTTCTTGAGAGTGCATCTGCCACCACATTTTGCTTCCCTTTTTTGTAGATGATTTCAAAGTCATAACCCAACATCTTTGTGACCCAATTTTGTTGCTCTTCAGAGGATAATCTTTGTTCTAAAAAGTATTTAAGGCTGTCATGATCCGTTTTTACCTTGAAGTGTCTTCCCATTAGGTAGGGTCGCCATTTCTCAAGTGCATGGAGTATTGCCAACATTTCCTTCTCATAAATAGCTTTGTGTAAAAACTTTCCCTTGATTGGACGACTTTCAAAAGCAATGGATCTTTCATCTTGCATTAAAACAGCACCAATTCCATTTCCTGAAGCATCACATTCCACAATAAAGGTTTTTGTGAAGTCCGGTGTAGCTAAGACCGGTGTAGCTAAGACCGATGCTTGGCACATTTCCTCTTTAAGATGTTCGAAGGCCTTAGTTGCTTCCGGAGTCCATGAAAATGCATCTTTCTTCAATAATGTTGTTAGAGGTGCTGCTATTCTACCATAATTCTTAACAAACTTGCGATAATACCATGTCAACCCGAGAAATCCTCGCAGATGCTTTATGGATGTGGGGATTTTCCATTCCTTAATGGCTTTAATTTTGCTAGGGTCTACCTTAACTCCTTCATGAGATACAATATGACCCAGCTATTCCACCTCTTGTACTCCAAAGAAACATTTGGATCTTTTTGCATATAATTGTTTCTCCTCCAATAGTTGTAGCACCCTGTCAACATGTTCAACATGATCCTTCCAAGACTTGTTGTAGATTAGTATATCATCAAAAAATACTAACACAAATTTTCTAAGGAATGGTTTGAAAATGGAATTCATCAAAGCTTGAAATGTTGAAGGTGCATTGGTAAGGCCAAAAGGCATGACCAAAAATTCATAATGACCCTCATGAGTTCTAAATGTTGTTTTTGAAATGTCTTCAGTCTTCATTCCGATTTGATGATATCCTGAACGAAGATCCAACTTGGTGAAGTAAATTGATCTATGCAATTCATCCAGTAATTCATCAATGACAGGAATGGGAACTTATCTTTAATAGTGAGCTTTTTGAGCTCCCTATAATCCGGACACATGCGCCATGATCCATCCTTCTTGTGCACTAATACTACTGGAGCATTGAAAGAACTTTGACTCGGTTGAATTATACCAGCCTCTATCATTTCTGCAACCATACGTTCAATTTCACTTTGTTGGGAATAGGGATATCTGTACGGCCTGATGTTTGGAGGAACACTTCCTGGAATCAGATGAATAGCATGATCATGATCACGAATAGGTGGGAGACCTTTGGGAGTCTCAAATACCTTGGAATGATTGTCCAAGACTTTTTGGAGATCTGGAAAAATAGATGATTCCAATGTGGAAACATCTAGCGAACATAATTGTGCAATTACACCCCTTTGTTCCTTTTTTAGAAGCTTTGTCATACCGTTAGAGTTGATTATCTTTCTCGGTTTCCCTGCAATACCCCTTAATTCAACTTCCTTTCCTTCCACAGAAAATTTCATGAAAAGTTCTTGAAAATTAAAAACTATTGTACCCAAGGATTGTAGCCATTGGACTCCTAGTACAACATCAACACCTCCCATTGGAATGGAAAGCATTGGGCTAGTCAATACATATTCTCCCATCGATAGCTTGATATTATGGCACTTTCCAGAGAAATTTATTGTTCATCCATTTGCAACCATCACTTGACACTCTGGTGCTAAATATAAGAAGCAATTCAATTCTTTTGCTACCTTACAATGAATAAAATTGTGGGTACTTCCTGAATCAATCAACACTATTACCTTTTTCTTCTTGATTTGTCCTTCTATCTTGATGGTTTGAGGAGTGGTAATTCCTGCCAATGCATTACAAGATATGGTCGGATTCATTTCTTCTTTATCTAGGCTTTGTTCCTGGAGTATATCCTCTTATTTTGACCTTTCTTGCTCCTTTTCTTCTTCCTCTTCACAACCTATGTAGAATAATTTATTCTCAGCACACTTATGACCTTTAGTGTATTTGCTATCACAACTGTAACAAAGCCCTTTTGCTCTTTTTTCTTCCAATTGTTGTGGTGTCAACCTTATAGGTTGTGGAAGACTAGGGGCAACAACACTTCCATCTTTATAGTTGTGAGTGGTATGCTTCTTGGTTGCCATAATTTTGCTTTCCATTTTTCTTGCTAACCTGAATGCCTTCTCTAATGAATCAGGTTCCCAAAGGCGAACATCATGTTGGATATTATCCTTTAAAGTCCCTATGAACACATCAATCATATGCTCCTCTAGAATATTTTTTACCCTTATGTTCAATTTTTGGAACTCCTCAATGTGCTCCATTATTGAACCCTTTTGTTTGAGACTTATCAATTGGCTAAAAAAATGTTGCTTTTTGTATCCTCATAATGTGCTGTCAATTCTTCCGTAAAAATTTCCCAAGTGATAATTTGTTTATGAGAGCAAAGCCATTGATACCATACAAACTGATTTGGTTCCAAATATAAAGTTGCAATACGTGCCTTTTTTGTGTTTTGCACATTATTGAGATTGAAAAATTGCTCCATCTGTAATATCCATGTTGCGGGATCCTTGCCATCAAACTTCCTCATATCAATTTTTGGAATATGGTGGGTCTTTGATCCCACATTAGAGTCTATGAAATCATGATTAACATTTCTTTTTTTCACATCATGAGTTTCCTTTACTACCTTTTCACCATTAGTAAGTATTTCTTGTAGAAAATTCGTCAAATCTGTCTTCAAATCTGCCATGTCTGTCTTCAAATCTGCCATGTATCTCTTCAAATCTGTCTTCAAATATATATTCAAATCGTCCATCTTAGCTTCTACGCCCTTTATCTTAGATTCCACGCCATTTATCTTAGCTCCTGTTAGCTTTTGTGAGAGTGACATTTGTTGCACTTGTTCTTGTAATTTTGATATATCATGTAGCATTTCTTCCTCTTTTTCATGAGTCATGCTACAGCTTTCAAGTTGCTTACTAGGTGTTTGCATTTTCTTTCCTCGGGGCATCAGTTACCGATAATAATTCTCTACTATGCCCTTTGAATTCCTTCAAAATAAATTTTCAAACCAATCTTAAGCAAAAATTAAAAAGAATCTACACACCTTTTTTCACTTTGTAGGAGCTCGATATTGCCTCTGATATATCTCTGTACTTTCGAATCATCCAGTTCTGAAATTGCGACCTGCAGTAGCCCTCTGTGTCCTCTTTCCAATGCCACCAGTTTGATCCAAATTGGATTCTCCAAGGAAGAGTTATGCGAAATCTCCCATAGTGACTTGATTATAGACTAGTTCAGTAGAGTGAACTTGTACGACATGGCACGAGTCACTATTTCAACCTTTGGCTTTAAAAAATATATAAAACAAACTACAGTCTGTCCTTTTTCTATACATTCTTGTGAAATTTCAATCCGATGCTCAGAGAGAAAGCTATGACGATTTTCCCCAAGTCACCTGTTTGGAATGTAATTCAGGAGTCTACAAAAATACCAACTTCCTCAGATCATATCTCCGCAAATATAGAATGAAAAGCTCTGAAATTGAGACCCAAGGTCAGCGTGATTTCTTCTCAAATGGGTTTTTTTTAGCTTCTGAAACGTCGCAGAAAAAAATTTATAGCGAAAATTCCATGATGACCTATTTGGAGCAGCGAAACCCTAGAATCCAAAGCTCTGATACCAAATATTATGAAACCAGCTCAAGCAAAGATAGAAAAGATAGATGAACGCCTTAGAATTTAGCCTCTTCGAGGGGGAAACCTCCTTTACATTACATAAATGAACAATTCTTAGATGATTCAAATGACAAAACCTCCTTTCTATATATAGGAGTCTAAGGAGTCACAATATAACCGAGCCAACCTAACAATAATAATATAAAGCCACAAAAATAACAATAGAGGGATTTTATGGGGCATAGTAATAAAAATATGGGGATAATAGGGGCACAACAATATTAATAAGGGATGCAACTACAATAGTAATGGGGTAATCACTAGTATTATAGGGACCCAACAGGAAATCTCAATCTTGTTGCTCTTGGATTTGAGGGCTTCTGGGCAATTTTCGGCAAGTAGCATGGATATTCTTGCTCCAATCGGTCATGACCCATAAATTTTGACTGGTTCCCCTCTCCGGGACAGTCCTATGATGAAATATATGTCTGAAGTTTCTAACTCTAGCTCCTGGTCACCAATGATGAATATTTCCCGATTTATGTCCCAGAGACTAATCAGGTATGGAAGTAGCTCAGGTTAAGCATGCATCCCTGGTGTGAGAAATAACTTGAGGATCCCACAGTTTCTCAAGACGTTCAGGTAATTTGGATCATTCATTTCCTAAGTGTCCACATCTTTATTCTCATGTTCTTTCCAGTCTACCATTTTTGACAATTCTTTCCTACAAAAACCATGTATTCAAGTCAATAATCATTTTTGGCAAGTAAAATTTGGATTCTAATGGTCGATTTGAGAGGAAAATGGATTTTTCCTTGTTCATGGTGTCAGCATGCCTGTTTTAAAAATAGTTGCATTGATAGTGCGGTTGGGCATTTTAACCACTCTCAGCAGGCGTGTTTCCATGCCCGAAAACTACTCCGACCAAGGGTGAATTCTTTTTACCCAAACCTCCCTCATAAATTCAAAAAATGGATGAAAACATGAATAAATAGTATGGAAATGGAGCTTAAGGACTTGGCTCTTACCTGCAACTAGCGACTCAGTGAATGACCTCCCGGATCTCCCGCAATCTTCTCCGGAAAAATAGGGCAAAAGAGAGTAAAAAAAAAATTCACAACAAGGTAAAATGGTAAATGGTAAAAAATATTTATTTTTCCCTCATTTTGTTCAATTTTTCATGAATTATTAGGGTTTTTAAGTAGTTTTGACCTATTTTTCCTCAATAATTGGATAATGCACTTTACCCTTTTTGCACAGCAACAAGTGATGGATTTTTGACGATGATGTCGAGTCACGTTTCAGCTCTTTTCTCGACTTGTAAAACTCAAATGAAAAGATTATCGAGTTTTTTCCCTTTTGACTTGTAAAAGAGAATAAAATTTTGGATCCACATTCAAGCTATTTTCCGGCCCTTTAAACACAAAAAGATAGCCGATCCCTTGTCGTTTCGAACTCATTAACGGATGCGAAACGGCGTGCACCTAGTATAAGTTTACCCCTTTTTCTAGCTAGGATGCACTATTTACGAAAAAGGTACTCCTTGACTGAAATGGTCAAGCAGTTCTCTCAAGTATCATTTTCTACCTTTTTGGGCTCGAGAGACAGAAATGTAGGAAAAGGGACCATGTGGAGTTTTCTTTCTAATGTCTTTTTCAAACTCTCTAAACATGAAAAGGATACTGAGTACCACCTTTGTCGGAGTCGTTAAAATGTTAAACGACGTCGAATTCATCACCATGAAAAACATGAGCTTCTCCTTCCTAGGGCTCGTTAAACTTACTAGGTCAGATTCATACGAATGATGAACTTACAATGCAAGCATATGCTATCCCGTTCAAGCTTGCAACTAAAAAATAATTGGGGTACCTGCCAAGAATGGTGGGAGAAAAATTGGAAATCTCATAAGTTGTGTCGGCAACTCACTCTTGAACATGACACTTTCTACTTCGTGTCGGGATGGGATATCCTCAATTTTATCTTTGACCTTCCTGGGTTGAGCCCTTCATTTTTGCCTTCCATTTTATCTCTACCATGTCACCATGACCACCGATCCTATGGATCCAAAAGTTGCCAAAATTCTAGTCGTGCCGCCGATATGTTCAAGAGTTGTCCTTCTGCAATTACACTTACCCCTGATTCTCTGTATCATCGAAATCATTTTACATCCCTTTGTCTCGTGTTGATGATGTGGGATACATTACAGCCCTCCTTCGACACAGTCACTTCCTGTCGACTTTAGCTCATTATCCAGGAAATTGACCGAGAGACTCCATTCTAGTACCTTAGAGCTTGCATGCCCTAATGGCAAGTTCTTCGCACTTGACAACAAGTTCGCATCATTGGCTTTCGATCGAGTGATTTCACAGGTGTTCGACTACAGTTCCCTAATTCACATTCCATGAATTGTGTTGATAGTACCTTGAGGACCATTGTCATTATTGGTGGTTTATCTCGCGCTTGTTAACATTTCACATCATCGGATGGTAATCAAGTGATTTTCTAGCATGTTCGATTTCAACACATCTATTCACATGTTAGAATTTGTACTTTGATTGGGTCGTGTTCAAGCGCAAGACCCTGGGCTCAAATTACAAAATTCCAGGTTGCAAGGCAATGTGACATGATTATGTTGATATACATGTCTCTCTCAGATGGATGGATGCGACCATACCATGGGTTATCATATGTGATCCTTCTCATTATTGGATGGCTATGATCATACCTTGGTTTCGATATGATACTCTTTATCGGATGGTTGCGCCCATACTTGGATCCATTTACATGATCATTCTCTGGATGGTTGCATCCATACCATGATTCATGTATTATTTGAAAAAGTTTTCAGTTTTGTATATATATATGTACTTGCTTGCAGGTTTTCCAACGATAGACTCTGGTTCCCTGCACTGATTCATAAAGCATTTCATCCCTCACTCTAGTTCGGCCTTCACACTTTAGGGAGCATATGTTACACAACATTTTGTCACTGTCCCTGTACTCCCCATTCCTTGATCTTGGAGGACCTCTGAAGTGAACCCTACATGCTTTCCCTTCATGAATAAACTCCCATTATGTCCCTCTTCATGAGCAGAACAATTCCCTTTTGCAACATTTCCTAAAAATCTTCTATTTTTCCCAGTTTACAAGGCCGACGCTAATGACCCTTGTCCTCCTTGTGCTAATATGCAGGGATTAACACTATCCTAGTGTCGACCAGAGTGACTGAGCTTTGTTTCAGTTGCATTGATCCTCTTTTGGATTTTTTTTTAAATAAGGAGTCGAAGCTTCCAACTCTAGAAGCTTCGTAACGGAAGTTTGGTAGGTGGTTGGGCCAGGTGGAGTCGAGGATGTAAGTTTGGGCTCCTTTCCCCTATAATGATGGAACTACCTCAAGAGATAAGACCTTCTCCCATGATAAGAGGAACCATTTCCCATCCATTCATGCTATATAAACCTCCCTTTTTCCCAAGCATAAGCTAGTGTTAAAGTGTTAATGTTGGTGTGCTAGTGCTAATTAAGTTTGGATTAAACAACAAGTTATTCATAGTTGTAGCTCTCTAGTTGTGTGTGAGGGAGAAGTGTGAATTTGGTATAGTGTGAAGACTAAAGGAATGAGCCTTAAAACTATCATTGTTGAGGCCATCATGGAATGCTAACGAAAGTGTGTGGAAACCTAGTTTTGTCGAAGGAGAATAACAACGTCAAGACAATGGTTCTAATCTCTTCTTGATTTAATATACATGCAATTAACGATTGATTTCCTACATAATGTGTCATCTCACATGTTTATGGCTTAATGCTTCTTGACTTGTTAAGCATGTTGAATTACAACTTGTCTAATATCATGGTTGTTGCTTGTTGTTGTTTATTTGTTTCAGGTGTTCGAAGAAGGAAACAAGAGATAGTTGGAGCAAGCAAGCAAGGCCACCACCAAAAGGGATAAGCATAATAAGAGGTAGGCCCTCTTAATTGGTTCTAACCTAAGTAAATCTTCCATAGAATGTCTTGGTTGTGGATAGACCCGCTATCGGGCTAGAGGAATTGTTTGTGTCCGCGCTTATAATTTTACTTCACCACATTATGGAAGGAGAGAAAGCACTATAATTAGATTTAGTGGAAATATTTAACCTCCTTCTGCCACTCCTATTGCAATTATAGGGCCAAAAAAACATTCAGGAGCTAGAAACCAAGGTACAACAAGGAAAATTGATAGTATTTCCTGAGGAAACTAAGAAACTATAGGAACAATATACCCAACTATAGTAGAGTTACAGGAGGTAGAAAAAGTAACAAAGCATCCCACACCAAGGAAGCCACCTTCCTTCTTTCTTGGCCACTGAGGGTTGATCCTTCTACTATAAGGACTTCAGGAAAAGTTATTCTTACACATATAGTACCCCACCTAATGATTGAGGCAGAGAAATAAAAATTATAAACATAAAGGTGGAAAATAATTTACCAATATAAAGGGGTGGTACATTTTGCAATCATGGAGGATGAAAGCAATAAATGGAGGAAATGTCCTTCCTAAAAATAAAAGAATCCAACATGAGAGAACATCTTGAGGAAGAAAATCAATACCTAAGGATTCAATTGTGATAAGCACAAGGATTGTTAAAATAAAATATGTTCATATTGTAGCAATGGAAACATTGTTAAGAACCATGGAACATATTTCATCAGAGGCTACCAATTGTACGAAACCATCCAAATCATATCCACTATTCATAAAGTAACGTTGTTGTAGATTCCAAATCAACCGGACAACTCAAAGAGGAACAATGTAGCTACAAGAGACTGAACATTTCATAGTCTTCTACCAAGAGTGTAGCATGGAGGACAAAGAAGAACTTTTTCCAAGAGGAAAAAGACACCCATCTCCTTTAATGCTTTCTTAGTCCCATGCCATTCTTGCACATGACCATAAGATAGAGAATATTTCGAAACAAAGGAATGTAGAATCCATCATGCACTTTGAGTACATCTTTAGGGTAATAGAAGAAGACAAATCACATTCCTTCAAGATAAGATGAAAAGGCTTGTGCTATAGCATGAAGATGAAGGAATATCACTCTCTTGATAGACTTCAAGTAGCATTAGCAAGAAATCCTCTTTATAAGAGAATCATCCAAAGGCTTGATATTGAATGGATAGGACTCAAATTTAATCCACCTCTAATACTAGGGATAAAGGAGCATTAATGTCAGGAATGGGAATCCCAAGTATAGAAGGACATAGAGGAGAATGCAAAGCTCTATCTAGCAGGGATATCCACAACCAGTTCAGCCTAGGACATCAAATAGAAAATTAGTTAGCTAAATGAATTTGAGCGGAGAAGAGATGAAGATTAAATTTCTTAAGGATAAGAAATAGTTCCAGTAGGGGGGTCTGATGAGCCTCCAAATTAGGTAACTCATAAGGTCAATTAGTCCACTCCTAGGCACATAAAATAATGTTTGACTCCAAATTTTGTACTTAATGGTATATGTCCTAGCTTAATGAGTTCCAAGAGGGTTTGATGCGGTTTTCATGCTTTATGTGACTTAATATGTTTATTGTATAGGATTTATAAATATAGTCAATGGATTAAAAGAAATGTAACAGTAAAGAAATTCTATGTTATGAAACCAGCTCAAGAAAAGATAGAAAAGATAGATCAACGCCTTAGAATTCAGCCTCTTCGAGGGGGAAACCTCCTTTACATTACATAAATGAACAATTCTTGGATGATTCAAATGACAAAACCTCCTTTCTATATATAGGAGTCTAAGGAGTCACAATATAATCCAGCCGACCTAACAATAATAATATAAAGCCACAAAAATAACAATAGAGGGATTCTATGGGGCACAGTAATAACAATATGGGGGCAATAGGGGCACAACAATATTAATAAGGGGTATAACTACAATAGTAATGGGGTAATCACTAGTATTATAGGAACCCAACATGCCCCTCTCCTTCAAAAAAGTGTTGTCCTCAACGCTTGAGTAGTTCTGGATACTTTTGCATAAAATTCTCATCCTCCCATGTGGAATCTTCAACGGATAAGTTCTTCCACTTGATAAGATACTCTGAAATTGATCGATTTCGTAGCTGTCAAGTTCTTGTTTCTGTGACTGCTTCCGGTTCCAATATAATTTTTCCTTCCTCGTCAAGTTCTGGCAATATTGTTTGAACTGGGAGCTTGTCGCCTATAACCTTCTTTAAACATGAAACATGGAAAACTGGGTGCAATCGAGAAGCTGCAGGAAGCTCCAATTTGTATGCCATAGTACCAATCTTTTGCAACACCTTGTACGGACCATAATACTTTGGTGATAATTTATTATCCTTCTTAGCTTGCTTGAGGGACATTTGCTTATATGGTTGTAGCCGTAGGAATACCCAATCACCTACATCAAAACTTCTTTCACTGCGATGTTGATCTGCCTGTTGTTTCATTCTATTCTGTGCCAACACGAGGTTATCCTTTAAGAGTTGGAGGACTTGTTGTTGATGTTCGATGTGATGTTCCACTGCCTGAACCTTAGAATTTTCTCTTAAATATGATGTGATGGATGGTGGTTGATACCCATAAAGTGCCATAAATGGGGTCATTTTTGTTGCTGTATGGAAGGAAGTGTTATACCACCATTCAGCCAGAGGCAACCATTTGACCCATTGTGTCTGTTTATCAGATACAAAGCAACGAAGATATCCTTCCAAACATTTGTTTACTATCTCAGTTTTCCCATCAGATTGAGGATGATAAGATGAGCTATGAGCTAACTGAGTACCAAGACAAGAAAATAATTATGTCCAAAAATTTCCAGTGAAAATGGGATCTCTGTCACTTACAATAATCTTTGGGTTTCCATGTAGCTTTTGAATTGTTTCCATAAATGCAGTAGAAACTGTACTGGCTTTAAATGGATGTGATAATGCACAAAAGTGTGCATACTTGGTAAGTCTGTCAACTACCACCATGATGACACTCTTTCCCTCAGACTTGGGTAAACCTGTGATAAAATCCATTGAAACCTCCTCCCAACGTTGGCTTGGAATGGATAAAGGTTGTAATAGACCCGGTGTCTTAATTGTTTCAACTTTATTTTGTTGGCAAACCAAACATTCAGCCACAAACTTTTGAATATCTGATTTAAGGCCATCCCAAAAAAATTCCTTCTTAACCCTGTGGTAAGTTTTTAAAAATCCTGAGTGCCCTCCTAAGGGAGAAGTGTGCAATTCCATAAGAATCTTTTGTTTTAGCTGGGAATTCTTACAGAGGTATAAGCGATCTTTGTACCATAACGAATCATTTTGCCAGCTAAATGTATCAGACATACTGGAATCTTGTTGTAACTTTCGAATAAGTGCCCACACTTCTTCGTCATTCTTCCATTCCTCCCTTGCTTCGTTTATCCAATCTGGTTGGATAATAGAAATGGCGCACAACAATGCTTCCACATCCTCATCCTCTTGAGAGTGCATCTGCCACCACATTTTGCTTCCCTTTTTTGTAGATGATTTCAAAGTCATAACCCAACATCTTTGTGACCCACTTTTGTTGCTCTTCAGAGGATAATCTTTGTTCTAAAAAGTATTTAAGGCTATCATGATCCGTTTTTACCTTGAAGTGTCTTCCCATTAGGTAGGGTCGCCATTTCTTAAGTGCATGGAGTATTGCCAACATTTCCTTCTCATAAATAGCTTTTCTTAAAAACTTTCCCTTGATTGGACGACTTTCAAAAGCAATGGGTCTTTCATCTTGCATTAGAACAGCACCAATTCCATTTCCTGAAGCATCACATTCCACAATAAAGGTTTTTGTGAAGTCCGGTGTAGCTAAGACCGGTGCTTGGCACATTGCCTCTTTAAGATGTTCAAAGGCCTTTGTTGCTTCCGGAGTCCATGAAAATGCATCTTTCTTCAATAATGTTGTTAGAGGTGCTGCTATTCTCCCATAATTCTTAACAAACTTGCGATAATACCCTGTCAACCCGAGAAATCCTCGCAGATGCTTTATGGATGTGGGGATTTTCCATTCCTTAATGGCTTTAATTTTGCTAGGGTCTACCTTAACTCCTTCATGAGATACAATATGACCCAAATATTCCACCTCCTGGACTCCAAAGAAACATTTGGATCTTTTTGCATATAATTGTTTCTCCTTCAATAGTTGTGTCACCTTGTCAACATGTTCAACATGATCCTTCCAAGACTTGCTGTAGATTAGTATATCATCAAAAAATACTAACACAAATTTTCTAAGGAATGGTTTGAAAATTGAATTCATCAAACCTTGAAATGTTGAAGGTGCATTGGTAAGGCCAAAAGGCATGACCAAAATTCATAATGACCCTCATGAGTTCTAAATGTTGTTTTCGGAATGTCTTCAATCTTCATTCTGATTTGATGATATCTTGAACGAAGATCCAACTTGGTGAAGTAAATTGATCCATGCAATTCATCCAGTAATTCATCAATGACAGGAATGGGGAACTTATCTTTAATAGTGAGCTTGTTGAGCTCCCTATAATCCGGACACATGCGCCATGATCCATCCTTCTTGTGCACCAATACTACTGGAGCAGAGAAAGAACTTTGACTCGGTTGAATTATACCAGCCTCTAGCATTTCTGCAACCATATGTTCAATTTCACTCTTTTGGACATAGGGATATCTGTACGGCCTGATGTTTGGAGGAACACTTCCTGGAATCAAATGAATAGCATGATCATGATCACGCATAGGTGGGAGACCTTTGGGAGTCTCAAATACCTTGGAATGATTGTCCAAGACTTTTTGGAGATCTGGAGAAATAGATGATTCCGATGTGGACACATCTAGCGAGCATAATTGTGCAATTACACCTCTTTGCTCCTTTTTTAGAAGCTTTGTCATACTATTAGAGCTGATTATCTTTCCTGGTTTCCCTGCAATACCCCTTAATTCAACTTCCTTTCCTTCCGTAGAAAATTTGATGAAAAGTTCTTGAAAATTAAAAGCTATTGTACCCAGGGATTGTAGCCATTGGACTCCTAGTACAACATCAGCACCTCCCATTGGAATGGAAAGCATTGGGCTAGTCAATACATATTCTCCCATGGATAGCTTGATATTATGGCACTTTCCAGAGCAATTTATTGTTCCTCCATTTGCAATCATCACTTGACACTCTGGTTCTGGATATAGGAAGCAATTCAATTCTTTTGCTACCTTACAATGAATAAAATTGTGGGTGCTTCCTGAATCAATCAACACTATTACCTTTTTCTTCTTGATTTGTCCTTCTATCTTGATGGTTTGAGGAGTGGTAATTCCCGCCAATGCATTACAAGATATGGTCGGATTTATTTGTTCTTCATCTAGGCTTTGTTCCTGGAGTATATCCTCTTCTTTTGACCTTTCTTGCTCATTTTCTTCTTCCTCTTCACAATCTATGTAGAATAATTTCTTCTCAGCACACTTATGACCTTTAGTGTATTTGCTATCACAACTGTAACAAAGCCCTTTTGCTCTTTTTTCTTCCAATTGTTGTGGTGTCAACCTTATAGGTTGTGGAAGACTAGGGGCAACAACACTTCCGTCTTTATAGTTGTGAGTGGTATGCTTCCTGGTTGCCATAATTTTGCTTTCCATTTTTCTTGCTAACCTGAATGCCTTCTCTAATGAATCAGGTTCCCAAAGGCGAACATCATGTTGGATATTATCCATGTTGGATATTATCATTTAAAGACCCTATGAACACATCAATCCTATGCTCCTCTGGAATATCTTTTACCCTTATGTTCAATTTTTGGAACTCCTCAATGTGCTCCATTATTGAAACCTTTTGTTTGAGACTTATCAATTGGCTAAAAAAAGTGTTGCTTTTTGTATCCTCATAATGTGCTATCAATTCTTCCGTAAAAATTGCCCAAGTGATAAATGGTTTACGAGAGCAAAGCCATTGATACCATACAAACTGATTTGGTTCCAAATATAAAGTTGTCATACGTACCTTTTGTGTGTTTTGCACATTATTGAGATCGAAGAATTGCTCCATCTGTAATATCCATGTGGCAGGATCCTTGCCATCAAACTTCCTCATATCGATTTTTGGAATATGGTGAGTCTTTGATCCAACGTTAGTGTCTATGGAATCATGATTAACATTTCTTTTGTTCTCATCATGAGTTTCCTTTAGTACCCTTTCACCCTTAGGGACCATTTCTTGTAGCAACTTATTCATATTTATCTTCAATTCGTCCATGTTTGTCTTCAAATCTATCTTCAAATCATCCATCTTAGCTTCCACGTCAATCATCTTAGCTTCTACGCCTTTCTTTAAATAGTCCATCTTAGCTTATACACCTTTCTTTAAACCATCCATCTTAGCTTCTACATCTTTCTTTAAACCATCCATCTTAGATTCTGTTCTTTTTTGTGCAAGGGACAGTTGTTGCACTTGGTCTTGTAATTTTGATATATCATGTTGCATTTCTTCCTCTTCTTCATGAGTCATGCTAGAGCTTTCAGGTTCCTTACTAGGTGTTTTCATTTTCTTTCCTCAGGGCATCAGTTACCGATAATAATGCTCTACTATGCCCTTTGAATTCCTTCAAAATAAATTTTCAAACCAAGCTTAAGCAAAAATTTAAGAAAATCTACACACCTTTTTTCACTTTGTAGGAGCTCGATATTGCCTCTAATGTATCTGTGCTTTCCAATCATCTAGTTCTGAATTTGTGAGATGTAGTAGCCCTCTGTGTCCTCTTTCCAATGCCACAAGTCTGACCCAATTTGGATTCTCCAAGGAAGAGTTATGTGAAATCTCCCACAGTGTCTTGCTTATAGACTAGTTCAGTAGAGCAAACTTGTACGACGTGCCACGAGTCACTGTTTCGACCTTTGGATCTGAAACATGCATACAAGAAACTAAAGTCCGTCCTCTTTTTGTACCTTCTTACGAAATTTCAATCTGATCTCCAGAGAGAAAGTTATGACAATTTTCCCCAGGTCACCTGTTTTGAATGTAATTCAGGAGTCTGCAAAAAGACCAACTTCCTCAGATCATATCTCCACAAATATCGTGCGAAAAGCTCTGAAATTCGGACCCAAGGTTCAACATGATTTCTTCTCAAATGGGTTTTTTTTTAGACTTCTGAAACATCACAGAAAAAAAAGTTATAGCGAAAATTCCACGATGACCTGTTTGGAGCAGCGAAACCCTAGAATCCAAAGCTCTGATACCAAATGTTATGAAACCAGCTCAAGAAAAGATAGAAAAGATAGATCAACGCCTTAGAATTCAGCCTCTTCGAGGGGGAAAACTCCTTTATATTACATAAATGAACAATTCTTGGATGATTCAAATGACAAAACCTCCTTTCTATATATAGGAGTCTAAGGAGTCACAATATAATCCAGCTGACCTAACAATAATAATATAAAGCCACAAAAATAACAATACAGGGATTCTATGGGGCACAGTAATAACAATATGGGCGCAATAGGGGCACAAAAATATTAATAAGGGGTATAACTACAATATTAATGGGGTAATCACTAGTAATATAGTAACCCACCATTCTAGGGACTTTCTTTCTATAGTAGGAAGCCTCAAACTCGATTGAATCAAGGCATTTAATGCCTCCTCCTACTATTGTGAGTTAGATCTACGGAAAAATCCCTTATTTTTAGGGATATTGGGGAGGAATGAAACACTCCTGTCAAGAAGGTTTCCCCCCACCTCCTGTATAAATAAGATATTTGAATTGGTCCTTGAGGTATTAGAGAAGGAATATATTAGGATTTGCAATATTTCTAAGTAAGTTTTGCAACATTGCAATTCCTGATGTAGGATAGATTTTTAGTTAGTGGAGGTAGTTCCTAGTTTTATTTTTTAGCATGGTTATTCTTCAACAAAACTCACCATTGTTGGGTTGGTCCCACACAAGGAGATTTAGAGCCCTATTGTATCAATTTTGTTGTTACTTTAATGCTTTGCATTTTCTTTGTTTAGATTTTGAATCAACATTTCTGGAAATCATATTTTGATAGTTTTGTACTTGGTTAAGTAGGAAGTTTTATGGGCAAACATTATTTACAAGTCATTATACAATAGTTAAACCTATTAGATACTCATATTTCTTATCAATGCATTTTTTGTTCTTTTCCCCATTTTATTTCATTTATTATTAGAAATTCTACAATTTTGTATTTTACTGTGTAGCCGAGATTATGATTACAGAGCATGAACAACGCTTGGTTTTAACAGTCTTGAAGCTTAGAATTAGTTTTTCTATGCTTTCACTAGTTGAATGATATCATTACCCATCATTCCTACCCATTTATCTCACCTTAGACTTACATTTTAGTAGTTTGGTTGGTTTGCTATTTTTTCTTATAGCAAAACAAGGAATCTTGTAAAACTTTGCAAATAACCCATTTTATCTGCCCATTTCAACAATAAACTCTTGATTTATTTTCCTTAACATATTATAACATGTCTAGGATGTTCATAATGGGGTTTGGAATAAAATAGATCTCATTAAGCTTCCCTTAAATGCTTTTACTAGATGCTTTCTAAGTGTTTTTTTTAGCTTTTGCAATATAAGCTTACTTTCCAATACCTTTGTTTCCAAGCAAAGTGTGTTTTCCATTTCTTGCAATGAGCATACCTGTGTGCCATTTTGTTTCTATAATTTATTTCCATAGTTTCAATTTCCTGTAGCATTGTTATCCTAACAAATTGATTGGATTTCTATTCATTTAGCATACACTCCAACATCTCTCAACTACATAAGGATTATAAGAGCAAACAGATAGTGCCTATTTCACATATAGTGATAACTAAAGTTGATACTCTTAGACCTATAGCATGATTGTTGTGATACTAAGGGCCATCAATGATCAAAGTGAAGGATAACTTTTTGAGGCTTCATCTTAAGGAAACATGATGGAATATGTTGATGACAATCAATTGAATCACTGAAATGAATGAATATAGTTACTCAGGAAGCTCTAGGAAATTTTTATGGAAAAAATTATTCAACAACTCAATTTGTAAAAATCACCTAAAACAAATAACATTACATATCATATTTTAATAGGTATAGAGATATTGAATCTACTAAAGATAATGGTATTTTGGTTATGAGAGGAAATCCATATTCTTGATCTAAAGTTTTCTACAATTGTAGGATTGATGAGAACCGTGAACACAAAAAATGTTATTGAACCATCTTGATGCTATAATATTTTGTAAGATTAATGATGGAATAGTGGAATTATCTATATGTTAGGGATATAAAATAATGAAGGATGAAATTATCCAAAAACTATGCTACTACCCTTCTTATTTTCAAAAATCGATTGTTGCGAGTTTTATTTAGTATACCACATATCTTAATCAAAACATGAATTTATTGTACAATTATTTCCATGTGAATGAATTTGTTGAAGTTGTACATAGAAAGAAATCGTTGGATTTAATGGTCATTGATGTATGTAGTTGACCAATGTGTGACAACTAAACATTAATGTCAATGAGCATCAAGGTACCATAGTACATCTTTCTAGATATAAATACAGGATTTGAATTCAAGTCATCTACAAGATATGACCATCATGGGACATTGATGTATTACCACCATCATCAATCAGAGAACCTATCATTGATGGATGCATGTCTCAAGCTATTAAAAGAAATCTCTAGTCTTGAACCTAGATAATTTTTTGAGGTTGATGAGTTAGACTTATTAGTATGAGGACCTAAATCAAACATCAACCAAAATGATTACAAAATAATTTTGAAGGATAATTATTTAGACAACCAACAACATGAATAAAAAATTATTGATAACTTTTCCAACTAGTGACCGAGTTTTTAAGTAAAGCTGTTTTCTAAGTATGTTAGAATCCCATTTTTCATAGTTAGACTTATTTTTTATCTTTACTATTTTATTTATTTATTCTTCTACACTATCCTACTTTTCCTAGAAAAGGAAGCCTTTTCTCAAGCATAGGAATAGTTCCAATGGAGCCATGCACATAAAAATATTTCTTTTTTGTAAGCTTGGCAGGAATACATCTTCAACATGTCCAATATATCACCCTGATTGGGCAAGCAATTGAACTGGTGACTTCACATCAAGGAGTGCCTTAAAAGAGCACTTGATCACCGTCTATCCAAGACCCTGTGGACCATGCACATAACAATATTATGAATATACCCACATTTAAGTTTAAAATTTATGCTTTGATAAATACCATAATATGAGGAACCAACTACCTTGATTGATATGGTGCAACAAAAAAATTGAGAACGAATAGTATCTACCAGCAATTTCCAGATCCATAACTGGATATAGTCACTATTCCATCAGGCATCTTCTTCATTAGAAATTTTTTCTGATCCTCCTCTATCATGCCATGCAAATCCTCTAAGATTCATTGATTTCTCTCTTGAATGTACAAAGGATCTTATGATAGGCATGAAAGAAATTCCTGAATTTCAGGCAACAATGTCTGCTCTATATTGATTTATTTCCATGACTCTTTGGTATTTTCTATAGGCTATCAAGGATGAACAAAGAAGGCTTCTAGGCCTTCTTCTTGATGTTTCTTGTGGATAACTTGCTATCCTCTTATTCCCTAAGATGAAAATATGTTCCTAATTGTGTTATATATGTGTTCTTGAGATGCAAATATGCTTCCAATTGTTGTCATGATTTGAGACATTTCTTGGAGTAGAATTTCCTCAATTTCTCAAAAAATATTTTAGCATCCCCTTTTCTAGCTGGTAGGTATTATATTGCACATGGATTAATGTATATGGGGTCTCATAGAAACATAAAAACAACCCTTATACCTTAAATAAATAAATGAAATATATTGCAGGAAAATAATTTCAAAGCAAAACTCATAATGTACTAAGATGCACTTAGGCTATAAGACCTTGCTATTGCCAAGTTATCTTTTAGCTTTTAATTTTTTCCTTTTTGTGAATCAAACTAAAAGAAAATATACTTATATCAAAGAATCATTGTACCAACAAGACAAGGTCTTGGAGAAACTCACGAAAGTGGATGCATTGGGTTGTCACACTATAGAATCTCTAAATTGAGGTCATGTATGAGTCTTGTTGTTTCACCTTCTCCAAGTCATAAACATTGACACAAAAAAATGAAATGCAGAAAATGGAATAAATAAACTACCAATGCTCTAATCCCTTCAACATCTCCCCATAAATAAGACCAAAAATGTTAGGTAATTTAATTTCTTAAATTGATGGCACATTGAAACAAAGGATTAATCAACCATTAACCATAATAGTTAATTACATTAAATTATCTCATACTACAATCTTTAAATAAACAAATAACGTGTTCTTATGGTCAACATATGTGATTGATCTGATCGATTTTGGTTCCAACCAAATTCCTCTCTATTATCATGTAAGAAAATATGATAATTGGAAAGCAAATGAAATTAGATCACTATGAAACGAAATCAAGTAACAAGAAATTAAAATTAAAATTAGAAATGAATGATAGCACACCTACAACAAAAGTAATATATACTAAAATAAATGAACAACAACATACATTGATGCAAACGATTTATGGGGTCTGTCATTTTCAATATTTTTACTCGTTTGATCCTGGGACATGTGGGTTATGATTTTACAAATTTATCTCATCCTCAATTCCATTGTGAAAACTGAAAAACCTTGTGGTCTACATGAAACTTTAATTCATCAAATAAAGTTAACGAATCTATGCATCAAGCCATCAATGCATTAAATTACCATGCACACAAAAAATTACGTAAACTAGGCCTTAAAATTAATTTATTTTCTATGCTATTACATGGCGCCTTGCCATGTCTAATATTTATTCAATTGACCGCCTCTTTTCAATTCCCAAAGGATAAAATTTATAGAGGAAATTACAATATTGTGGATCATTTCAAGATCCATGATCTTCTCCATAAATCTCTCAACATGATCCTCTCCACAAAGCTCTCAACATGGATTTTTTCACAAAGATCTTAACAAAATTCTAAGATCCCTCATGGATTTGATTTTTCAAGATTTTTAACAAATCACTTTCCTTTTGATGCACTTTTTCTCATTTTTTTTCTTCTAGAAGTGGTTCTTTCTGATTTTTCAGAGGATGGGTCGATGCTCCTACATCATACACCTGGTTGGTGGAGACTTCCCAAATTGGATGGCGTTACTGGAAATAACTTTGTAACACCCCTACTGCAATTATTTTGTTGCAGACTTTATTTATGTATGTTACCTATAAGTATTGAAGTTGGATACATTAATTATTGGGCCAAGACTAAGTTTACTAAAATACATGAACAACAACATACACCCTAGATGGTGGGCACTTCCCAACATGGATGGCGTAACTAGAAAGAATTGTGTAACACCCTTGCTACAATTATTTTGTTACAAAATTTATTGCCTTATGTTACTTGTAAATATTGAAGTTGGAAACATTGGCTATGGGTCCACGACTAAGTTTACTAAAATAAATGAACAACAACATACACCCTGGTTGGTGGGCACTTCCCAACTTGGATGGTGCAACTAGAAAGAACTCTATAATACTTGAGCTACAATTATTTTGTTACAAAATTTATTGTCTTATGTTACTTGTAAATATTGAATTTAGGAACATACGGTTTTGGGGCCAATACTAAGCTTACTCAAATAAATTAATAAAAACATACACCCTAAATGGTGGGAACTTCCCAACTTGGAATGCCCTTGTTGCAATTACTTTGTTACAAAATTTATTTCCTTGTGTTACTTGTAATTATTGAAGTTGGAAACATTTGATTTGGGTTCAAGACTAAGTTTGATTGACTTACGTAAATCAATTTTATAATAATAAATGAATGTTTTTCTCTTGGAAATAATATAGAAAACAACACATGATTAGCCTGAGCTTCTTTCATGTCTAAAAAACTATTTAAGTTGGTTAATCCAAGTTGCATACAAAAAAGAGGAAACTAAGAGTGGTCATAGTTGTAACCTTCTATGCTTCTGCAAGACTCGAGGAAGAAAGACTACAATCAAGAATAAACATAACTAGAGAGAATTTTTTTGCTGGGCGGAAAGTTAAGAAATATCATAACCAAAGAGAAAAATTATGTTGGGTGGAAAGATAAGGATAAACATAGTTGGATATAAATGCATGCTTAGAAAGGGAAAAATAAAATGTTTTTCATATTTTTTTTAAATCCTAGGTAAAGAAAATTGAGGCATATCTTAAAATAAAGACACTGCTAAAAATATGTTGGTAAGGAAGAAATAAATACCACTAAGAAAAAATAGTTGAGACAAGTAGAGCAGAGAAAATCCTGACCTTAGAGGGAGTTTCAATGAGTGTAACTCGTTGGTTGGGTGAAACTTGATGGTTCCTAATTTACATCATAGGGTTGAGATAAGTAAATTATTGTATTTTATTTCACTGTTATGTTTTTATATTATATCCATTCATAATAGTTTTTCGGTACTTAGAAGGAATTAATCTACGCATAGTAATAATTATCCTGAGATATCCATGATTTCATGTGATTTCTGATAATAAATTGGCCATGAATATGTGTATAGCTAAGGACTTTTATCCTATGATTATTTCCATAAGAACCAAAAATAGACTATGGGTAGAGAAAAGATATTACACAACCATGTCTATATATATTTTCTGAGTTTTCCCCTTAGAGGGGTTTTTCCCCAACTTGGAGCTTATACCTTGTGTTTTATTGTCTTTTGTGATCTTCATGATTTATGGTAATTGCTTGTGTTAGATTCATAAGTAATTATCATGTTATGGAAATCTGATAATAATTTAAAACCTCCCGATTTCTGACACTATGTACCTTGATATTGGTGGCATTTATTGTTGAACTCCTCTGTCATGACCTTAGTAAAAATATACCCTTTAGTTCAGAAGAATCAATAATTTGCATATTAAACCTTTTTTAATTTATTTTAATGTTTAGAGGGTGATATTGATGATGAAGATCACAAAAAAGGTAGGAATTTGATGATATGTAGTTATTTGTTTAGTATGATTGTTTTTACCTTAAAGGCCATTTTGAGACTCTTTGTTGTATTTTTGGATCAGACATTAGATTGTGCTGAATGTTATTTTGGTTGTATGCACCCTTGCTATATACAAGAGAAAATTTGCATATTTGTGATAATGGTTTGGTTCATGTGGATGCACATGAATATATTGTTTTTCTTGGGTTCAAAAATTGACTATTTTATGTATTTTTGGTCAACTGATTTTCTAGTCTGACTTTTTTCTTGGTTTTGGTTTGGTTCACAATTTTGGGGTCGAGCTGTTCGATGACCAATCTAGTTCTGATAACATTTCTTTTGAATATTGAGCTTTAAAGTGGGTGTTTCATTTTCAACTTTGAAATTAGGATGCCTCCATCAATGAAGCCCTAGTTTTCTATGTGTGAATATAAAAAGTTTTTGCACAATTGTGTGTGTAGTGACTTTGTTCGTGAATCCCTAGATTACTCCATGAATTTCATGTAAGAATCCAAAGAATACTCCACAAAATTAATGTAAGAATCCTTTGATTCCATCTATTAATCACTAAGCTCCTCCATCGAAGACATATTCTTGTCCATGAAGCTTTAAATTCATTTAAACAAGCACTAGATTCATGTCCATGTAGTAATTTATTCTCCTTTGCAAGTGTTAAGTAACAATGGCATGTAGTGGGTATTGAATAATAATGAATCTCTAATAATATTCAACATCTATATAATAATAAAATGTTCAAAAAAATCCATTATTTTAATAATATTGGTATACCAATATCAATATTTTTATATTAAAATACTATCAATCATGTAATAAATATTATTAATAATGCAATAATGTAATAAATATTATTAATAATGCAATAAACATTATTAATAGTATAATAAGATATTGTATTGTCAATATTGTCATAGTATTCAATTAAATAACCCTTTCCTTAATTATATTTTTTTTTCAAAATTAGCACTACTAATAATGATGTTTTGTAAGCATTACAACGGGTTAGAAAATTACAAATTATGGGACTTACATAAAAATTAAATAAATAAATAAATAAAAATTCCAATATGTAACTTAATAATTTAGAAAAGATAGAACATAAAAATGACAAGTTTATTTGGTAGACATAATATGAAATTATTATACTCTTTGTACAATCCTAGTATTCCTAGTATTTTGATGGCCAATTTAGTCCATTAATGATCGTGTGTGTGTATGTGTTTCTTAAATGTTAATGTCGTATTATAAATTTAAAGTATTGATTAATATTATGTGGATATGGTTGGTATTATTTATATGACATGTTTGTTGAAAAGTGTAACTAGGTTCGGTCTTCATAATGACATGTGTAATTGTGATTTTATGTAATTGATGTAAAGGAGAAAAATAAAATTATAATTGTAATGCTTGTCTCATGGGTTTCATGAGCAAGGAATTGTATTTTAAGTTATGGCTCACATTGTGAGCCTTTAGGTGTTGTCATCATGTCATAAAAGTCAAATTGAGTCAATGTCATGTATGGAGGACCCTTCTTGGGCATGTTACATTTTTGTATGAGTCTTAAACGAATAAGAAGGTGCTCCAAGACCAAGAAAAGGTATTTCCTTCAAGTCGGCTACAAGATGGAATAAAGGATCTTCACCAAAGGACATGTTAGCTCACCCTCTATCAAATTGGTTTATAAGCATGGGAAAATCACTATATATAGGAAGCTTGTATCTCATTTAAAGGCAAGAAATTCGGTCAAGGATAATTCTGCAATAAAGAAGTGCGTGGATGATAGAAGAAGACCTATATCCAAGCAAAGGAAGGAGGAACATAATTTTGTATTTGTTTTGGGATAATCTACTCCACACGTGCGAGGAAAAGGGTGTTTTCCACTACATAAGAAGTCGAGTTCTTGTTGTGATACTTGTAGGTCAAAACAAGGAGAAAATCAAGGTGCATTATGTAGTGTCCCCCCTTGGAAATGTTAGCTTTGTAACACTTAGAGAGGGTGATTTTGATATAATTATATAATATTATGAATGACATACTTATGTACATGCTTATATGTTATAGACCTCGTTTGGTTTACCTGGTTGTTGTGTGCGTATGATAATATCTATGGTTGTGTGTATGAGAATTGATTTTGGTTAAGAGAAAATTATCGATGTTTTCTATTTTGGTATCCTAGTTTGGACATAGTTGTATGACATGGGTGGTGATTGAGGATTGAGACACATAGATCCATGGATGATCATGCTTATGTGAATTATGATTTACGGATGATACATGGTTTTTATGATTATATATTCCTAATCTTTTATTGAGCAGTATGTGACAAGGGATGTGGTAATTTGCAAACAAGGATGCTCAAATTATAAATGACTACGGAAGTCATGATACATGATTTGTATGATTATATATGCTTAATCATGTATTGAGCAGGATGTGACAAGGGACAAGATTATTTTCAAACAAGGATGTTCAAATTATAAATGATTATGGAAGTCATTTCTTCAAAAACCAAAACGATTGTGGAAGTCATGCACAATTCTTGGTCTTGGAAATGGACAGTACCAATGAATCATCATATGGGTATGATCTCACAATTAGTACCTTAAGGTGAAGCACGAAGTTTTAAAGCATAGTAGATGAGAAGCCATGGAAATTAGAGCGTGGAGTCCTAAATTCATGAAAGATAAAGATGTGGAGTCTTGGATCTATAATAAAAGGATTGGGACATGGAATCCTAAATATTTTAAAGATCAAGGTGTTGAATCTTGGAATCCCTGGAGAAGATCAAGGCATGGAGTCCTCAATCTACTAAGGCACAAAGATGCATGCAATACGGATGCATAATCTCTATTCTTCGGAAGAAAAACGCCACTCATGGGAAGCTCGGGGATAAATTTCCTTAATAAAATATCATTTATGATAATTTTGGTGTGATTTTGTAAAAATAGAAAGTCATGTCTAGCATCTCAAGTATGACTTTCCCAAAATAGTCAATCACCTTAAATCAATGCATAATCAAGTATGCTTGAAGGAAAATCACTTAATGTATCATTAATCAAACCTAATAGTTATATCTTGACTTAATCCTCAATATTATTAATATTACTATTATTTTTTATGAGACTTTGATATTATTATTAAAAGGGAATAACAAGTCACCTTCATGTCCCCAGTCACATCACACCTCTCCTTGATGATTCTCATGGCTCTATGTAACTCTCTCTCTTTTCCAATAATACATTACACTCTTTTCTATGCACTCATCAAAGAACAACATATTCCTCTTACACCCATTAAATACATGTCATAAAATATTCCTCTTACACTCTCTTTAATGCATATGCTACACTCTCCATAACTAATTCATGCATACCTCTCCTTAATGGCATGAGTTACACTCCTCTATATTGAATACAAGGCATGCATATATGTGTCTCATGTATGATCACTTGGGGGAGGTGCATTGTGATACCAAGAGTTGGAGAGATTTAAAAAAGGGGGATTATGAGAGGGAGAGACTTGGAGAGTATCCAATTGCTTTTAAAATGAATTTGAAATTCCTAACCTAAATTACTAAGCAGTCCTTCCTAGTGGAGCTAACCATGAGTGGTATTGGGAGGAATTGAAACTTATCTTGCTTAGCTTTCCTTGGATATCTCTCTACTACTATATTTTGGTATTGTTTGTGAGCTCTTACAACTCGGGGGTTCCAGGGGGAGAAGTTCTCCCTAGATATGGTTGGGTGGAAAACCAGATGGTTCAAATGAGTTGGTTAAGGGGTCAAAGATGGATCATATTATCAGTGATTGGAGTTGAATATCTCTTCAGGGATAGTTTTCATTGTCCTAAAATTGTAGTATAGCATTAGCATAAAAGAAAAAGTAGAAATTTGAATTGATGTAAGCATCTAGTTTTGGTTTAAGCTTATGTTATCTAGAATATTATTAGCTAGTTGAAAATGAAGACTAAGATTGGTCTATATGTGTGGATGTTTATATCTCAAGATTGAAATTATTATTGGTGTAGTTTATGGTACTAACCTAGGTATTGTATCATTTGAGAAAAGAATGTTAAATATTGTTGAAGGTAATTGCAATAAATAATTTCTAAAGGACTTGGGTAAGAGTTTCATGAGTTATGGTTTTGTTTCATTTTAATTGAAATAGGTAACTAGAGACATGTTTTAGAAATTTTTTGAGGATATGTTGCAAAGTGTTTAGAAAAAATTGTGAATGGGAAATGTTATTATTTTGTTATATATGAAAATGATTATGCATGAATAAGCGCTAACTTGCAGCCTACGGGAGAAGTAAGGAAATTTACAAATACCAAAAATATACTTGGAGGAATCACTGGATCGTTCCTTAAAATAAAAATGCAAAATAATGACAGCCAAGATTTTCAAGGAAAATAATTGAGGTAGTTTTCAGTCATTATGTGCTTACAATCCTTGCAAATGTAGATAACAAGTAAGGATACATAATGCATTAAAATAATCATCATTGGTTAACTCTTATTTTGGAGTGATTCTTAACAACTAAAGATGCTTGTCATGTGTTTGATGGAATGGTTGAATGAAAATAACACTTGATGAATCTCAAAACCCTTCAACTCACTTACAGTAGATGAAATTATTTTGAAAATAATTTAAGAAATAAATAAGTAATTATAACTTCATTTTGTGTTGCCACTTTTTATTCATGGTTTTAGATTCAAGTTTGCATGTCATCTGTTTGATAAAATATGTAAATGAGATTCTAGGAGTCATAAGATTTGCTAGTTTGAACAATTGCATCCATGGGCGGTTTCGTAGTGATTCATGAGAACATCAGGGGTTATTCGTACCATTTGGGCCAGTAACCCCCGACTTGATTAAAAAACACTTCTCAAAACCTAGATTGTAAATATGGCCGATTTTACAAATTGTTGTTGCCAACTGTGTGTGCATGTTGTCAAGTTTTGGGTGAAAGAATAAGACGATTTAGTCCCTGTTTTAATCTTTTTTTCATTTGAAGAATTAATTTATAAATTTTATAAGCTAAATAGGTTAAGGAAAAATCTTAGATTCATGTCAAATTGCCTTAAGAGATTATGGCTTCCAAGTGTTTGACAAAATGCCTCAATGGTTGTAGATTGCATGCTAGCAAAGTGTTTGTCAAAAGGCATCAATGGTTGTAGATTGCATGCTTGCAAAGTGTTTTTCAAATGGTCTCAATGGTTGTAGCTTGTATAATGCATGCTTGCGAAGTGTTTGTCAAAACCTCAATGAATGTAGGTTTTTTACATATAAATTGTTAGATTAAATGTCCTACTTACTATAGCTTTTATGTACTAGAAAATTTATGAATAGATTATTTAATGGATGTAGCTTCCTATGTTAGCAAGTTTTTGTATGAATTTGAAAATGAATTTAATAAGTTGCCAAAATGTGAACAGAGAATAGGAATGTTATTACTTTTATTATCTAAAGCTTTAATTTTAAAAAAGGGTTGTTGTTGGAAACAATTTTACAGTGACTAATTCTGTAGGAATTTTGTGCAAGTGAGCATAATAAGTTTCGTCTGAGTTGCATGTATTCATGGGTGAAATATTATGTTTTAATGGTTGTATCAAGGAACTAGTGTGCCCAAATATCGGCAATTCCATTGTTTTATTTGGCACTTTTGAAGAATAATATGCTTCTGAATTTGTAACAGTGGTTGCTCTTGCTGCAACATTCATTATATGAGTCTTATGAATGAAGCAATGATATTGGGAATTTTAATTGATGAATCAATAAAAATATCATATTTATTATATTTACTAATGGAGAGAGGCATATTCCTCATTTAGTTATCTTGTTACAAGTAGGATAATACTCATACCCTTATATGTGATTTTTGTGATAGAAGTATAATATTTTAGGCTCTTGTGGCATACTTTTGTGGTTATGATGTCAAGAGTCAATAAGTAGAACTTATGTAGCATAATATAGGAGATAAAATAGGTTGATATAGTTTAATTCTCACACATGGCATTATGGTGGAATTTATTTCCAGACTTACTTAAAGCTCACATATAAGTGTGAAAAGAGCACATGCTTCTTTTAAACTTGAGGAGAAATGTGTTTTGGAATTGGTTTTAAGGGAATGTTATCCCCAACTTCTTATGTGATATTCTTTTATTTAAATAGATGAAGGAACATGATTACATGATAACTAAGCTAGTAATGTTATACAAAAAAAACAAAAAAATTTGAGTATTAGTGATTAATGTGACCTCTACTTCTCTATATTATTGATGGTTGGTAAGGTGGGACCTTACACATTACAAGCTGAGTTTCCAAGGAAGATGTATCCAAAAAACATGAAGGAAATCAAGGCATAAGAAAGGTCATTAACATGTGCTAGGGTTTCTGAATTATCATGTTGGGTCCCTATAATACTAGTGATTACCCCATTACTATTATAGTTATACCCCTTATTTATATTGTTGTGCCCCTATTACCCCCATATTGTTATTTCTGTGCCCCATAGAATCCCTCTATTGTTATTTTTGTGGCTTTATATTATTATTGTTAGGTCGGCTGGATTATATTGTGACTGCTTAGACTCCTATATATAGAAAGGAGGTTTTGTCATTTGAATCATCAAAGAATTGTTCATTTATGTAATGTAAAGGAGGTTGACCCCTGGAAGAGGCTGGATTCTAAGGCATTGATCTATCTTTTCTATCTTTTCTTGAGCTGGTTTCATAACATTTGGTATCAGAGCTTTGAATTCTAGGGTTTCGCTGCTCCAAACAGGTCAACATATCATTTTCGCTATAACTTTTTTTCTGTGATGTTTCAGAAGTCGAAAAAAGAACCCATTTGAGAAAAAATCATGCTGAACCTTGGGTCCGAATTTCAGAGCTTTTCGCGCGATATTTTCGGAGATATGATCTGAGGAAGTTGGTGTTTTTGCAGAATCCTGAATTACATTCAAAATAGGTGACCTGGGGAAAATTGTCATAACTTTCTCTCTTGGAATCAGATTGAAATTTCATAAGAAGGTACAAAAAGAGGACGGACTGTAGTTTCTTGTATATATTTTTCAGAACCAAATATCGAAAATTGTACACGTGGCACTTCCTACAACTTCGCTCTTCTGAAAAGGTCTATAATCAGGTCATATTGGGAGATTGTTCATAACTCTTTCTTGGAGAATCCAATTTGGATCAGAATGGTGGCATTGGAAAGAGGACACAGAGAGCTACTACAAGTCACAAATTCAAAACTAGATGATTGGAAAGTACAGAGATACATCAGAGGCAATATCGAGCTCCTACAAAGTGAAAAAAGGTGTGTAGATTTTTTTAAATTTTTGCTTAAGCTTGGTTTGAAAATTTATTTTGAAGGAATTAAAAGGGCATATTAGAGCGTTATTATCAGTAACTAATGCCCCGAGGAAAGAAAATGCAAACACCTAGTAAGGAACCTGAAAGCTCTAGCATGACTCATGAAGAAGAGGAAGAAATGCTACATGATATATCAAAATTACAAGAACAAGTGCAACAAATGTCACGCTCACAAAAGTTAACAGATGCTAAGATAAATGGCGTGGAAGCTAAGATGGACAATTTGAAGATAGATTTGAACACAAATTTGAAGACAGGCATGGCAGATTTGAAGATAGATTTGACGAATTTTCTACAAGAAATACTTACTAATGGTGAAAAGGTAGTAAAGGAAACTCATGATGAGAACAAAAGAAATGTTAATCATGATTCCATAGACGCTAATGTTGGATCGAAGAATCACCATATTCCAAAAATCGATATGAGGAAGTTTGATGGCAAGGATCCCGCCACATGGATATTACAGATGGAGCAATTCTTCGATCTCAATAATGTGCAAAACGCACAAAAGGTACGTATGGCAACTGTATATTTGGAACCAAATCAGTTTGTATGGTATCAATGGCTTTGTTCTCGTAAACAATTTATCACTTGGGAAATTTTTACGGAAGAATTGATAGCACATTATGAGGATACAAAAAGCAACACTTTTTTTAGCCAATTGATAAGTCTCAAACAAAAGGGTTCAATAATGGAGCACATTGAGGAGTTCCAAAAATTGAACATAAGGGTAAAAGATATTCCAGAGGAGCATAGGATTGATGTTTTCATAGGGTCTTTAAAGGATAATATCCAACATGATGTTCGCCTTTGGAACCTGATTCATTAGAGAAGGCATTCAGGTTAGCAAGAAAAATGGAAAGCAAAATTATGGCAACTAGGAAGCATACCACTCACAACTATAAAGACGGAAGTGTTGTTGCCCCTAGTCTTCCACAACCTACAAGGTTGACACCACAACAATTGGAAGAAAAAAGAGCAAAAGGGCTTTGTTACAATTGTGATAGCAAATACACAAAAGGTCATAAGTGTGCTGAGAAGAAATTATTCTACATAGATTGTGAAGAGGAAGAAGAAAAGGAGCAAGAAAGGTCAAAAGAAGAGGATATATTCCAGGAACAAAGCCTAGATGAAGAACAAATAAATCCGACCATATCTTGTAATGCATTGGCGGGAATTACCACTCCTCAAACCATCAAGATAGAAGGACAAATCAAGAAGAAAAAGGTAATAGTGTTGATTGATTCAGGAAGCACCCACAATTTTATTCATTGTAGGGTAGCAAAAGAATTGAATTGCTTCCTATATCCAGCACCAGAGTGTCAAGTGATGATTGCAAATGGAGGAACAATAAATTTCTCTGGAAAGTGCCATAATATCAAGCTATCCATGGGAGAATATGTATTGACTAGCCCAATGCTTTCCATTCCAATGGGAGGTGTCGATGTTGTACTAGGAGTCCAATGGCTACAATCCTTGGGTACAATAGCTTTTAATTTTCAAGAACTTTTCATCAAATTTTTTACGAAAGGAAAGGAAGTTGAATTAAGGGGTATTGCAGGGAAACCAGGAAAGATAATCAGCTCTAATGGCATGACAAAGCTTCTAAAAAAGGAGCAAAGAGGTGTAATTGCACAATTATGTTCGCTAGATGTTTCCACATTGGAATCATCTATTTCTCCAGATCTCCAAAAAGTCCTGGACAATCATTCCAAGGTATTTGAGACTCCCAAAGGTCTCCCACCTATGCGTGATCATGATCATGCTATTCATCTGATTCCAGGAAGTGTTCCTCCAAACATCAGGCCGTACAGATATCCCTATGTCCAAAAAAGTGAAATTGAACGTATGGTTGCAGAAATGCTAGAGGCTGGTATAATTCAACCGAGTCAAAGTTCTTTCTCAGCTCCAGTAGTATTGGTGCACAAGAAGGATGGATCATGGCGCATGTGTCCGGATTATAGGGAGCTCAACAAGCTCACTATTAAAGATAAGTTCCCCATTCCTGTCATTGATGAATTACTGGATGAATTGCATGGATCAATTTACTTCACCAAGTTGGATCTTCGTTCGGGATATCATCAAATCAGAATGAAGATTGAAGACATTCCGAAAACAGCATTTAGAACTCATGAGGGTCATTATGAATTTTTGGTCATGCCTTTTGGCCTTACCAATGCACCTTCAACATTTCAAGGTTTGATGAATTCAATTTTCAAACCATTCCTTAGAAAATTTGTGTTAGTATTTTTTGATGATATACTAATCTACAGCAAGTCTTGGAAGGATCATGTTGAACATGTTGACAGGGTGCTACAACTATTGGAGGAGAAACAATTATATGCAAAAAGATCCAAATGTTTCTTTGGAGTCCAGGAGGTGGAATATTTGGGTCATATTGTATCTCATGAAGGAGTTAAGGTAGACCCTAGCAAAATTAAAGCCATTAAGGAATGGAAAATCCCCACATCCATAAAGCATCTGCGAGGATTTCTTGGGTTGACAGGGTATTATCGCAAGTTTGTTAAGAATTATGGGAGAATAGCAGCACCTCTAACAACATTATTGAAGAAAGATTCATTTTCATGGACTCCGGAAGCAACAAAGGCCTTTGAACATCTTAAAGAGGCAATGTGCCAAGCACCGGTCTTAGCTACACCGGACTTCACAAAAACCTTTATTGTGGAATGTGATGCTTCAGGAAATGGAATTGGTGCTGTTCTAATGCAAGATGAAAGACCCATTGCTTTTGAAAGTCGTCCAATCAAGGGAAAGTTTTTAAGCAAAGCTATTTATGAGAAGGAAATGTTGGCAATACTCCATGCACTTAAGAAATGGCGACCCTACCTAATGGGAAGACACTTCAAGGTAAAAACGGATCATGATAGCCTTAAATACTTTTTAGAACAAAGATTATCCTCTGAAGAGCAACAAAAGTGGGTCACAAAGATGTTGGGTTATGACTTTGAAATCATCTACAAAAAAGGGAAGCAAAATGTGGTGGCAGATGCACTCTCAAGAAAGGATGAGGATGTGGAAGCATTGTTGTGTGCCATTTCTATTATCCAACCAGATTGGATAAACGAAGCAAGGGAGGAATGGAAGAATGACGAAGAAGTGTGGGCACTTATTCGAAAGCTACAACAAGATTCCAGTACTTCTGATACATTTAGCTGGCAAAATGATTCGTTATGGTACAAAGATCGCTTATACCTCTGTAAGAATTCCCAGCTAAAACAAAAGATTCTTATGGAATTGCACACTTCTCCCTTAGGAGGGCACTCAGGATTTTTAAAAACTTACCACAGGGTTAAGAAGGAATTTTTTTGGGATGGCCTTAAATCAGATATTCAAAAGTTTGTGGCGGAATGTTTGGTTTGCCAACAAAATAAAGTTGAAACAATTAAGACACCGGGTCTATTACAACCTTTATCCATTCCAAGCCAACGTTGGGAGGAGGTTTCAATGGATTTTATCACAGGTTTACCCAAGTCTGAGGGAAAGAGTGTCATCATGGTGGTAGTTGACAGACTTACCAAGTATGCACACTTTTGTGCATTATCACATCCATTTAAAGCCAGTACAGTTTCTACTGCATTTATGGAAACAGTTCAAAAGCTACATGGAAACCCAAAGATTATTGTAAGTGACAGAGATCCCATTTTCACTGGAAATTTTTGGACAGAATTATTTTCTTGTCTTGGTACTCAGTTAGCTCATAGCTCATCTTATCATCCTCAATCTGATGGGAAAACTGAGATAGTAAACAAATGTTTGGAAGGATATCTTCGTTGCTTTGTATCTGATAAACAGACACAATGGGTCAAATGGTTGCCTCTGGCTGAATGGTGGTATAACACTTCCTTCCATACAGCAACAAAAATGACCCCATTTATGGCACTTTATGGGTATCAACCACCATCCATCACATCATATTTAAGAGAAAATTCTAAGGTTCAGGCAGTGGAACATCACATCGAACATCAACAACAAGTCCTCCAACTCTTAAAGGATAACCTCGTGTTGGCACAAAATAGAATGAAACAACAGGCAGATCAACATCGCAGTGAAAGAAGTTTTGATGTAGGTGATTGGGTATTCCTACGGCTACAACCATATAAGAAAATGTCCCTAAAGCAAGCTAAGAAGGATAATAAACTATCACCAAAGTATTATGGTCCGTACAAGGTGTTGCAAAAGATTGGTACTATGGCATACAAATTGGAGCTTCCTGCAGCTTCTCGATTGCACCCAGTTTTCCATGTTTCATGTTTAAAGAAGGTCATAGGCGACAAGCTCCAAATTCAAACTGTTAGAGTCGGTCTAGTAGTCCTCCATCAGAGATCAAATCTCTTTGCATTTCATAGTTAGGTGTCTCATCAAAGTGATCATGTTGCATTCCATTAGGCATGCCATAATCTCGGTGGAAGGAGTTTATGTCGTTATTCCCCTCTTGTTTGGCACTGCTGGTTCAGGTTTGTTCAAATAAATAAAATCCTCAAAGGGTCATTCATTTTGCTTTAAGTTTTTAGGTTTTAGGTCTAGGGTTGAGTCTAATTTTGTCTTGAGAGGTCATCAAGGACCAGTAGGCCAGAGGGATGTTCTTCATTAAACATTTCTTATCATTGTACAGCTGAATTTTTGCCTTGTTCTCAAAAACTCTGTTTTTGAAAACAAGGTCATTATCTCATTTTTGTAAAAATCATCAAAATTTAAAACTCTTCAAATGTCGAAGTGCAGCCTTGGTCTGCTTTGCCAAAGCATCCCAGAAGCTATCCTTGCAAAAAATTTTAGAAGAAATCATCATTTCAACCAATTTTTCGAAGAAATGAAATTAAAGGTCAGAGCTAATTAAAGCAAAAAGTGTCAACATTCAAACATTACAAAGTGGGTTTTGGGCAAGTGAAAAATTAAAAGGAAGCCTATAAAAGCATGCCATCCCTCATTGATAATTCATTTTCCTCTCAACACTCCAAGAGAATAGTTGTCAAGTCGATTTCAAAGTTCATTGGGCGAATTGAGCAGTTGCAGCAGCACGCTACACATCAGAAGAGGCGCGCTACGCGTTGGAGGGCGCGCTACACATCAGCGCGCAGTTTCCAGTTCAATTTAACTCAGGCGCTACGCATTGGGAGGCACGCTATGCATCAGGCTGGGCGCGCTACGCGTTGGATTTCTTGCTCAGGAAATCGCCAGCAAGCCACCAAAACTGCTTTTCTCTCCAAATCTTTTCAGGTAGGCCTCTAATCATGGTGATTTTTGGTTTGGCTAAGATGAATGAGCAATGTAAATGCAAAAATGCCATGCTAATATGGAGTAAACCCTACCTTGCTGTATCAAATATTAAAAATGAAAATGTGTTAGTGTTTTATTTGAAATTTGCTGCCCAAGGTTACCCATTTTCCCATTCCTCTTTCCCCATATTTTCCTCACCATTTTCCTTGACATTTCCCATGCAAATCATATAATTTCCCTACTAAAAATCATTAAAATCCCTAAATCCTATGTAAATTCCTAAACCCTACTTCCCATTACAATCCTACAAATTATGATTGTATATGTTCCATGTTCCTTTCCTAACATTTCCTTCCACATTTGTTTTCCCTAATCCCCTCAATTTTCCCTTTTCCCTAACATTTCCCATGTGTGTTTTTCCCCTTGGTAACAGCTTTCAAACAAGTCAAAACAGCAGTTCATTGGGTGCACAGTCAGCATTATTTTTCAATCACTTGCCTCCAAAATCATGTCAGAAACCGAAACAGATTATGAGCAAAGTGATGACCGTGAATCAACACCAGAGGTAGAGGTGCCAAGGAGGCATCACAGGGGTGGTAAGGGTGGTCAACATGTCAGGGAGGAACCCACCTCTTTGGCTTATCTACAAACTTTTCCACTTGCAGTGTCATGTTTCAGATATCTATCATGCTATGAATATTGTGAAAGAATCTCCCAAATTCAACACCACAAGGAATTGGACCGCTTGTTTGTCCTACATTTGCACAATGGGCATGTGAATCTTGCAGGAGTGGACTTCACATTGTCACCTGAAATTGTTGCTCAAGCAACAGGGATACCCAATATTGGAGAAGAATGGAGCAAGCGCCAGCCGTTGAACAGATTTCATTATGAGCCATATATCAAACCTGCATATATGAGGTACCTAACTGGTGTTTTTCCCTTCAGATTCTTAAGAGACGAGTATGCACCTATGATGAAGATCATCATTCGCTATTTCACTTGTGAGGGAAGAGTTTCACGTTTGTATTCGTACCATATCTGTTTGTTGATGCATTTCACACAGGTATGAATGATGAACATTCCATTTTTCATGTGCCGAAATATAGAGAGGATGGTGCCCTTGGTGCAAAGAAAGAGCCCAGCACAACAACACAAGAGCATTTATCATTATGCACTGATCAAGATTGTGGTCATGCATCAGTTGGCACAACAGGGTATTCCATGGGAGGATTTCATTTCTCGTGAATTGTTCATGGTGCCACAACCACCTCCGGAGGTTGTCCATGATGAAGGAGGGCCTTCACATCAGTTTGATATTCCAGAGCCCGAGCATGTCAGCACTCCTCCTTATGTTACATATCAGAGAGGCCACAGGGTCTTATTTGCATCTGCATGGCGAGTATTATCTCCACATCAGGTGGAAGGGGTCTCGCCCTCTTCATCAGCACAACGAGTGTTATCTCCACATCAGGTGGAAGGGGCCTCGCTTTCGACAGCAGCACAGGTACCAGAGAGAGGCAAGCAGCCCAAGATTGATGAGGGGCCATCAGGTGTTCCAGGCATAGATGTTGTTGATCTTGATATCATTTCTCCTAGCCTAGAGTCAGAGGAGATCATCCAGCAGTTAAGGGCTGAAAATGACTTGTTGCAGCAAAAATTGGAGATGGCAAATTGGACAATCACTTATTTAGAGCAGCGCAACAAGCAATTAGAGGATGAACACTCTCTTGATGAGTTGCGGAGGATCCGAGAAGACCGGAACTTGGCTCGCAAGAGACCCGGTGATTTGACACCTAAGGAGCAAAACTCTATGCTCATTCAGGTGAACACACATCTAGAGAGGTTGATAGCGAAGGCAAACAGGGACAAGGACATGCTCCGACACATGAAGAATCACTATTGGGCTCGAATGCATGTGTGTAAAGCAAGAATGAAGGTGCTCAAAGGACGGTTGGCCAAGGCACTAAAACGGAGGAAAAGGCCCGATCCCCTTCATATTTTGGTTGAGGCTACCTTGAAGGAGCATGGTGCTCAATGATGCACTTCCAGCTCAAATTTCAGGAAATTTTGAGCAATTTTGGTCAATTTTGACTTTTTTGTGCTACACACAGGTTTTTGCTCTGAACGCGTAGCGCGCCGCGCGCTACCCTGAATATGGGCAAGTCCATTCCTCAAAAACTCAGCATTTTTGGATTTTTCATGACAAATTACACTTGCTCAGCAATTACCAAGACATTTCATCAGGTTTTGAGCCCTCAGAAGGTCAAAAAGCATGCAAAAAATGACTTTCTGCCACTTTTTGGACACACAAGGAGCATTCTTGGGAGATTGCAATTTGGGAGGGGCAAATGACCACCAAATTGAGAAATTCCACTTGGGCTGGAAAGTAGACATCCAGACCTTTCCAACAAGCCTACTTTTGCCTCATTTGGATGCTGGGAAGTGCCTCAAAATTTGGCTCAAAGGCGCGCTACGCGTTCAGGATTGGGGCGCCATGCATCAGGGAAGTTTGCCAGATTTTCACCTACAGCTCAGCAAAACGCAAATTTGACTAGTTTTGACTTTTTGGAGTGATTTTTCATCCTCCTTGATGTAATTGATGTAATTTTATGATGTCATGACACTTATTTATCTCTTCTAGAAGATTCATTCATAAAAAAAAAAAAAATTAATGAATGAATTGGTTTCCTAGCTTATAGAGGCAAGTTGTTTTGACTACCTAGATTGTAGTGCTCAGTTTAGAATTGGTTAAAACAGCTCCTAGGATGATGAGCTCGACCCCTAGAGGCAAGGAAGTGTGTTAGCTTGCCTATATTATGTACTTTCTTAGTCATTTTCATGGTTGGACTCTTGAGGGATAAGCTTCTATTGTATTACACTTTGTATCTCTGCAATTTTGGCAAAGGAAAGACCAGGGTTTTGCAGCACTTTTTGGGATTCCTGTGGTTATTTGTGTTGATGGTGTGCTTCTCTCATGTACTTTTAAGTGTGTTATGTGTATCATTTTCGCACTTTTCTTTTCTGCACATTAAGTAAGTGAAGTGTTAAGGTAGAATTCATAATTTGTATGCTCTGCCTTTAAGTTTGCTTAATATCTATGTTTTCCTCTGTCTAAAGAGAACTCTCGATGGTTTCTTGCTCTCTTTAGCCCCTCACTGGTCATTTCCATCCATTCATTTAAATCAAAGGCATCAAGACAATCTCCTACCTTGCCCCAAAAAGACCTCTGCAAAAGCTGTGTCCCATCCCCGCACCCAAAATTGCTTTCCCCCTGTTTTCCACCAAAACCCTAAAAATCTGAAATCAAACCTTCTCAATCAGTTTACTAGCCTAAAATAAATGTTCTTTATTGGTCATCTCCGCCCTTTGAAGACCTTTTGCCGAGATAGACCCGGAGAGAGCTCTCTCCTGCCCCGTAGGGCTTGCTACGAGGCTAAGTGGTTTGATGTTGCCTTGGATTTTGTCTTTTTCAGCCTGAGGCCAAATTCAAGTGCTAAGATATTGGCGACCATACTGGGGAGAAAAAACTTGTTTGTGGATTGATGTGTTTGTTTCATAAGTCTTAGACGGAGCCTGAAGTTATGCCAGGTAGCCTTCGAAACGCTTTTGCTTTGCATTAGCGGAAGTAGATAAACGCTGCTTTAGTCAATCTCCGTGAGCTTGTGAATACAGCCACCTCGATTGTATTTTACCCCAGTTCATTTGTAAACTCTGAACTTTTGGATGATTAGTTAAGAGTTTTCACAGGCTAATCGGTTATTTGTTCCTCGATATTCAAATCTCATCCATGTCCAACTATTTTTGAGTATCTTGAAGACATTGATTTTGACGAGAGTTTTGAGTTGTCCTTGTTCAAAACCAAATCTGAAAGTGCACTTGGTTCTCTAGTTCCCAACCCTGATTTTGCTGCTGCTCTTGAAATCGAGAGACATAATAAATTGATTGAAAATTTCATCCTAAGATCTCTCCAGTCAGATATTCACGCTACTAATCTTGCTGAGTTTGTTGAAACTATATCTGTCCGTATTGGATCCACTATCATGGCGCATGAGCAGACCAATCCTCCTTTTATTTCTGTTTCTCCTATAATCACTTATCCTGAAACTACAGTTGGTTCGCCTTCTACATCCCATACCACTTCTCCTCCTAATACTCCTCATACTCCTACAGCTCCTCATACTGCAGCTACACTTACTCCACCTGCTACTCCTAGACCCAATCTACCTAAAGCAATGGCTGCCCGGTTTGCCCCACTTGCTCTTCCTCAAAATCTGAATGATATGCCAGCTGATTATCAGAGTAAAATTTCCATGTTTGATGGCACTCCTCAGGGTGTTTCCGCTCAACAGAATATAGACAAGATGACAACTTTCTTTGATCTATATGAGATAGATGAAGAGGATGTAACTATGTGTTTGTTTGTACAAACATTTGATGGAGAAGTAAGAAAATGGTTCAGAGGTTTGACAGCTAGAAGCATACCCACCTTGGAAGAACTTCAGAGTCAGTTTCTAGATCGATGGGAAATCAGAAAGGATCCACTTCAGATCAATGTTGAGTACAACAATCTCAAACATAATCATGGTGAGTCGGTCCAAGATTACATTATCAGATTTAACATAGTTTACAATGCTATTCCAGATGATTTAATGCCATCTAGAAAATCAGCACTTCTCAAATTCCCGGATGGCTTTGATCCGGAGATGGCTTATTCATTGTGAGATAGAGATCCGCCTACCTTGGAGGATATGCAGAAAATCACTATTAGTGTTGAAGCGAATTTGAATGATAAGAGAGCAAGGATGAAAGCTGAGAAGCGAGTGACAATCAAAGAAGAAGCTTCTACAACAGATCAGCTCCTTCGCAAGGTAACTACGTTGCTTGAAAATACTCATCTCAGCAAGCCGAAACTGCAGATCCGTAATCCTAATTTCCGAGGTCCACAGCAACCACAATACAGAATCAAGCAGCGTGAAACAAGGGCACAAGAAACAGCAGTTCAGCAGCAAGTAAAACCTCCGCTTCAGCAGAATTTTGTTAGCCAAGAATCTGAGGATGAAGGTGATACTATAGGAGAGGAAAATCACTTTTTCACTCCTGATGATCTGCCTACCTATATTACAGAAGAAGAAGAATTTGTGAGAAATTCCATCATACATCAGGATGAGAATTATATCTTATCAAATGAGGCAGTACTTGAGGAAGAATCAGAGGAATACCAAAGAGGATATCTCAATGCTTTGTCCGCTCAGCAGAGACAATTAAGAAACCGAGCTGTTCCCATAAATCCCATTCAGAAAAGGAAAGATACTTCAGCAAAAAATGATTCAGCTTCCCCACAGACAAAAGGAAAAGACATAATTGATCCCTCAGCAAGTCAATCATCTTCAGCGGATAAGGTAAATCAGCCACCAGGTATAATGAAGGATAAAGTTGAAAGAAGAGAAGTTCCGGCCAAAGAAGGTGAAAAAGTTTCAGCATTTAGTTTGGAGAATGAAATTTCAAAGCTGAAAGTGTCTATTCCATTGACTGAAATCATGAAGAACACCACCTACCGAGGTCAAATTTCCAAAATGTTGAATTTTGATCCAATGCTTGACACGGTAAATGTAGAAGATGATCAACCGGAATTAATCTTTGGGCCTGCTTTGAATGGTGAGTCTCCTGAAAATGATGTTCCTCCCTTCTATATCAGTTTGAGGTTGCACGAGTATATTTTACATAATGCTATGTTTGACTCGGGTGCTTCGCACAATTTGATGCCGAAAGCAATCATGGAAAGGCTGGGATTGGATATCACAAGAAAATATCATGATCTATATTCATTTGATTCCAGCCGAGTAAAATGTATCGGTTTGATCAAGGACTTGGTGGTAAGCCTAGATCAAATTCCAGCTAAAAATGTTTTGATGGATGTGGTTGTGGCGGATATTCCTCCGCGGTTTGGTATGTTGCTTTCAAGATCTTGGGGAGCTAAGTTGAAAGGTACACTTCAGCTAGATTTTTCCTATGCTACAATTCCAGTCTTTGGTCAAATGAGAAAGTTATATCGGCAACAAAAGATGAAATACATGATAACTAGCAAAGAAAAGCCGATAAATCATCCTGTAAATTATGTACATACAGATTTGGAATCGTTTGTTTTGTTTGCTGATAATTTTAATGAGGTAGATAGTCAGTTAGTTCAAGCAGAAGATATACCAGAGATTACCGAAAAGTTTCAAGAAGTTTTGCAAAAGGAAAGAGTAGAAATGCCAGCTGCCATGGAGCGAACAGCTGAAGCTAATGGGCAGCAAGCAGAAAAAACAGAGGCAACACATTTTCAGCACTTGGAGGAAGATGAAGATGGTCTTTGGACCATGGATTTCGATGGCGCTATGGGCAGCGATGGTGCTGGTATTGGTGTGTGGATTTGAAGTCCCTTTTCTGCCCAAGACAAAGTCCCAAGCAAGGTGAGAGTTTGCTCTTATAAACTAGCATTCGATTGTTCAAATAATGAGGTGGAATATGTGGCTCTCATTGCTGGCCTTAAAATTCTTCGAAAGCTGAAAGCAAAGAAGATTGCAGTCTATGGCGACTCCGAGTTGGTGATAAAGCAAGTTAAAGGTGAATTTCAGGCCAAGCATCCTCGTATGAGAGCATATCTAAATGTTGTCCTAGATATTTTGAGACTGTTTTCTGAACATATTTTGACATGTGTGCCCCGCATACAAAATGGTGTTGCTGATGCATTGGCTAAGGCAGTGAGTAACTTAAAGATTCCCATGAATTCCAGCAACAAGTTTGAGATTTATGTGAAGCACCGTCCTATAGTTCCGGACAATCAAAGATGTTGGCAAGTCTTCCAGGATGATGAAGAAATTAAAGATTTTCTGCAAGTTGAAGGTGAGTTTAAAGACATCTCCATAGATACAGAACCTGATGAAGTGAATCAAATGGATGTGCTGCAACTTAAGGATAATTTTATTCCTAAAGGATTGATTCCTTTGGAAGAGCTGTTTGATCAAGATGATGTGGCCCGCAAGCCGACATTGAGACCTACCGAAGAAGGTGTTGAGGAGGTAAACATTAGAGCAGCTGAGAATCCTAAGATGGTAAAGGTATCTAAGTCATTGTCACCAAAGGTAAAGAAGGAGTATGTCAGATTGTTGTCTTCATTTTCTAATGTCTTTGCATGGGATTATTCAGATCTAAAAACGTATGATACTAATATCATTCAGCATACTATTCCTATAAAGCCAAATCAAAAGCCTTTCCGCCAAAAGTTGAGGAGAATCAATCCTAAATTGCTGCCATTGATAGAAAAAGAAGTGAATAGGTTGTACAAGTCCGGAATCATTGTACCTATCAGATTTTCTGATTGGATATCAAATTTGGTGCCCGTAAGAAAGAAGACCGGTGAGATCCATTTATGCATTGACTTCAGAAATTTGAATAAGGTATCTTTAAAGGACAATTATCCGCTGCCCAAAATGGATCATATATTGCAGCGAGTAGTTGGAGCATCAAGGATGTCACTACTTGATGGCTATTCCGGGTTGTTGAGTGCCCCGAAGTCGGGTCAACAACAAGGGGGATACCCACCCGGTCCGGAACCTGGTTGGCGGCTCCTTGCCCGTTTGGAGTAGCGGGTCCGACTGGGGGTAATGGGACCAGTTTCCCAATGTGAAGGGTGTGCGTGTGTGTGTAGAGTTTGATGATATTAATCTAAAAGGTTTCTCTAAACTAGTCTTAATTCTAACAGCTAAACTACTTCTATACTAATGTGATCTAATGAAGAGAAACAATACATCTAATCTATGCTAACCCGGGGTGTTCTCTTTTGTTATGCGATCTAGAAATATTTCTAACAACAGCTGGTAATAAAGATCATTCAACTGTTATCAGAATATAAATCGATAAAGATAAACCATTCTGCATAAGAAGTTAGGCAGAGTAGTTGTGAACAGCATATCGCATAATCAGTTTTCTATATGTCAAGCATAAATAAATGACTCCACCGTACAGAAGTGCCAAATGGTAATACAGACATTCATACAGTAACATATAAAGAACTCAGTTGTATATCACTTTAGGGATACTAGAAGAATTTAGTCAAGAGATAAAAGTACCATTTATGACTGATTTCACTAATAAACTTCAAGCAATAATGATTTACTTCTACTTGTTCTAATATCTGCTAAGAGTACAGAAGTGCAACATCAGTAACAGACATTAAAATGCAAACATAAATAAATCTCGATCCATCCATTCATCAAAAACCTCCTCTGAGGGTGCAGAAGTGCATGTTCTGAGGACAAGTTTTTTGACAGATTTCCGGACCCTTCTCCAAATGCCATGAGAAGGGTTAAATACTACTAGCTAATTGATCTTAATTACACGAATTTAGGGAATCGGCTTCAAATGACCGCCCTTTACTAAAAGCAAATTTATTTCTAAAACTTTAAATCTAATTTCTGACCGTTTCTGTATATTCTCTTTAGTGCTGTCAACTGCGCAACGCTTTCCTGGGAAGAGTCGGCTGGCTGCCTTCTTCTTTTGCTCGGGAGATAAAAGTGGAAATAACAAGAGTTGGCACCTCCTTCTAACAGACCAGAAGATATTTTCGAAAACCTTTCTCTAGCTGGGTGTATTCGTCGCGTGTATACTTAGCACAACCCAGGTTCTTCTCGAACTGATTTTGTTGTTGCTGTTTCGGTTTCCGGTCGTGCGAATGACTGAGTGGGTTAGGAGTCGCGCTGTATGGACATCCCCCTGTTTCGGGAATTGTTTCCGTTCTTTGTTCCAGGTTTTTCTGGAGTGTCTTCCTTCCTATGCGCTTCTTTCTCTGCTTTACCAAGTCTGAGCTTCAGGATCTTTTGTGAACACGCTGCTTTTGTGCGCCTTTGACTCTGAGTCTTGGATAGTCTAATTTCATCAGTGCCGGTTGTCTGATAGTCTGGAATCCGCGGTCCTGCTGCATGCGGCATTCGTTTGTGGAGGCATCTTCTCTCTGCTATTTGATTGGCGCTTTCCCCTTTCTCTCAGATGTTTCCTGCATATAGATTTATATCAGTTGCGTGTCTTGCAGTCTACGCAAAGAAGAAGGGAAATGAAAAGATTGACATAAAAGCATTAAACTCTAATGAATGCATAATCCTGACATGCATCATGACTTGACTCTTCGATAAATGCGATGCAATCATTCCTTGATACTCAAGCATGCGGTCATTAATTTCCTTTAAGGCGCGCGCTTGGTCTTGGGTTTATCGTGTGATGAGTCTTTTCAGATCGCAGATCGCAGTTTACTGATATCGCAGATCGCAGTCATCGCAGATCGCAGATTTTATTCAATGGTTCATGGTGCCATAGCGTGACGTTTGCGATGTGCGATGTCGCATATCGGCGATTGGCGCTTCTTGGAGGTCCTCCTTTTAGAGTGCGTTTGAGATGCATGCGACGCGATGAACTTCGCGTCGCTCTTTCGCAGTTTTACTTTTCGCGCTTTAAGTAATGCTTCAACCTTTCTTTGCGATGCGATTTAAGCCTTAGGGAGAAAAATACAAAAATTTAACAAAATATTTTTTGGGATTTTTTGTTCAGGGTCCCCCCTTTGCTCGACGTTATTGCTAATATCAAGCAAAGAGGGGGGGTTGTTGGTGACCACAACAATGGCGATTCACTGTGAAGAACCAGTTATCTCTGCTTGTTCTATTGCATTTTCACTTCCAAAACAGAAAAAATTTTCTTATGTCTAAATTTTGTTATGGACGGATAGAGTATTACCCCTTATCCTGTCAATGATGTTTCGTCACAACTTTTTATTTCATTCCGATTGTTTGCTTCCTCTGGGTTATTTCTTGTATTCACACCTAGACATTACTCAGTCTTTTCAAAGACAAAATAAGGTCTTCTCTGTGTACTGGCTTTGTAAAGTATGCTCATTTGTCGTAGGTAGAGCCTCTGCTGCCCGCAAGCGTCCATAGCCTCGACAGGGTTACCATATTATCCAGCAATGATCCTTTTTCCTGCTTGAGGTTATTTACAACATTCCAGAGAAAAATCCTTTTGACACTTTTCTTTCTTTTTTGATTTTTTATTCTCTAAAGAACAATGTCTTGGTTTGGTGGCCAAATTATGACACAATCATTCACTTGATTTACACTTTTGCTGAACAAGCTGGCTCGCGATGAGACCCCTTGTCTTTTGATTGCAACAATCTTGAGTTGTTGCCCTGTTTTGATAGACAGTAGTGGCAAAGTCAGCAAGTTATAATATCTGTGATCATGATAAGTCGGCTCGTGATGAGACCTCTTATTCTTTGAGATATAGTGTTTTCTTGGATTGTTTCTCTGGATGCTGCGATTTTCCTTAACAGGGAGGAAGTCATTGTTTTTCCTTAAGAAAGCTCTGGACGACAATAATAGAGTTTAAGAACAGCAGTTTTGCAGAGAATACTTATTTTGCTATTGACGATACTTTTCATTGCGTTGGCATAAAACAATTTTTTGCCAAAAGTTACTTTCATCCCAGATTTCTTTGTGAAGTTGAAACTAACATCATATTCAGGCTAAAGTTAACTCTATCTGTCAATAATAAAAGTTAGATTTTTCGAAAAGTTTTACTATTTATACAAGTGAAATCAAAATCTGATAGAGAAATGGTATATTCTTTATAAATACAATTTATGATCATTCACAACCAACCTTATTTATAAAAAAATAAATAAAACTAAAATTATCCTACAAAAATTACAAGGATAACCTTATATGGAAAATACATTTTGAGGATTTGTCCATTTACAGGCAGAGAATCTCTTCTGCCTGTCAAGTCCTGCAACACAAAAGTCGACGGGCGTATGACCTCTACAATTTGAAAAGGACCAAGCCACAGCTTCTGGAATTTCGTATGTTTGCCCTTTTCTTCATGTGCCTTATCCCACTTCAAAACTAAATATCCCATCTGAAAGTTTTTTCTGGTCATTATGTTCGAATCAAAAGAGGATTTTATCAGCGCTTGGTGGTGAGCATGGGTTTTCTTGGCCTGTTCTCGTTGTTCTTCTAGCTTGATTATTTCCGTTTGCCTTTGTTGTAAGGGAGAAGTGGATACTTCATCAATGTATTGTACTAAGGACAAGGAGGGAATGACTAAGTGAGTAGGAAGAACTGCTTCTCTCCCGTAAACTAAATTAAAGGGAGAAGTGCCGATAGAGGCTTTCTTTGTAATTATGTCTGCCCATAGGGCATTTACTAGCGCTTTATGCCAATTCTTTTGGTTTTGGTCGACTGTCTTTTTGATAATCCTGATTAGGTTCTTGTTCGTTGATTCAGCCAACCCATTACCTTGCGGATAGTAGTTGGCTGAATACTTCAATTTGAACCCTCTTTTGAGCGGGAACTCAGTCATGGTATTTCCAGAAAAATATGAAGCATTATCGAATATTAAGGCCGTTGGCAATCCAAACCTAGTAATGATAAACTGATCTATGAATTCAATAATGTTTTCAGAATTAGCTGCCTTGAGAGGAACTGCCTCTACCCATTTAGTAAAATAGTCAGTTGCCGTGAGGATATACCTATGCTGTTTAGAGGAGTGAGGAACGATCTCACCTATTATGTCCAGGCCCCACTGGCTGAACGGTTGTTTGATGTTAACCGGCTGCAGTGGCATGGATGACTTCTTTTGTTTTCCTGCAGCAGTCTGGCAGACTTGGCATTTTCTTACGTGATTGTACAAGTCTTTGAACATCGTGGGCCAGTAGTATCCTGCACGTAAGATTTTGTGCGCGGTGGCTTCTCCAGCATAGTGTCCACCTGCTGGTCCATCGTGGAGTTCCTGCAAAACCTTTTCGGCTTCAGTTTTCTCAAGACATCTAAGAAGCACAGAATCATAATTTCTTTTAAACAGGACATCATTCACGAGTTGGTATTGTTTGGCTTTTAATCTCAGGGCTCTCTTCTTGATGTGATCCAAGTGAAATGGAGCATGCCCGTTCTTCAGGAAATAAATGATGTCAGCATATAATGATTTTGCGTCGTTTAGGCTTACCTCATACGCGTGTACCTCTTCAGACGATTTTTCGGGGATTTGCGATGCTCCAGCTAACATCTTGCAGAATCCTTGGCCTCGAACGATGTGTGTCGGCTTGATCTCCAGGTCGTATTCTTGCAAGGCGGTGATCCAATTCGCTCTCTTTTCGCCCACATCCTTCTGTATCAGGAGATTTCTTACCGCTGGGAACGGTACCATGACCTTGGTATGGGCCTTTAGCAAGAATGGTCTGAAATATTTAATCGCTTTAAAAACGGCATATGCCTGTTTCTCTACGTCCGAATATTTCAGCTCAGCACCTTGTAAGTTTGAGCTAAAGAATGTGATCGGAGCTTCTACCTTTTCTTGATTCGCTTGAGTCAAGATTGCAGCATAAGAATTCTCTGAGGCAAACGTGTATAAGACAAAAGGCTCTGAAAAGTTTGGGGTTGCTAGAGATGGAGCGTTGATGATGGCTTGTTTGATTAAGTTAAACGCTTCGTGCTCGTCTAGACCCCATTTAAAGTTTGAATTCTTTTTTATCATTTTTTGTAAAGGAGAAATAATACGTGAAAAATCTGGGACAAATCTTTTGACAAAATTGATCTGTCCTAGGAAAGATTGCATGGTCTTTTTGTTATGGGGCATGGATATCTCGGAAATTTCTTTGATTCTGTTAGGTTCAATGTGAATGCCAGATTTGGACACTATGAATCCTAGCAATTTTCCTTCACTCAACGCAAAAAAAGATTTCTTCGGGTTAAGCGAGATCCCATACCTTAAACATCTTTGAAATATTTGCTTCAAATCTTTGAGGTGGTCGTTTCAGTTCTTGGAGTACACAGTTATATCATCCAGGTAAATCACTACTGATTTGTTGACTAAACCTTTAAACGCGATGTCCATGGCCCTTTGAAAAGTAGCGTCGGCGTTGATCAGACCGAACGGCATTTTCCGATACGCGTAGGCACCCCATTTAGTTCGGAAGGTGGTTTTTAACTGATCATCTGGGTGTACCAACACTTGGTTATATCCTGAAAATCCGTCCAGGAAAGACATTAACTCTGAGCCTGCGACTACCTGTAATATTTGCTCCATAGGTGGGAGGGGAAAATTGTCTTTCTGACAGGCTTTGTTGAGGTTCCGGAAGTCGATGCAGATTCTAATATCTCCGTTTTTCTTCCTAACGAGTACCATATTGGATACCCATTTGGAATGTTTGACCGGGAAGATTATTCTGGCTCTCAACAATTTATTCAGCTCAGTTTTTATCTGACTTTCCAAGTTGGGGTGGATTTTTCTAAGCTTCTGCTGGACAGGTTTCTCGTTGTCAATCATGGGGATAGTGTGTTGAATGATAGAAGTGTTGTAAGTTTTCAGCTCATCGTAATTCCAGGCGAAGACGTTTTTGTACTGTCGTAGAAGACGGATATATGCTGATTTTTCTTGAGGAGCCAGGCCTTGGCCTAGATTAACGTTTTGCGGCTTCTCATCGGTTCCTAGGTTCACTGATTCGTAGTTCAGAGTCGAACTGTAAAGTTTGGCATTAGCTGACCTTTTGAACCGACTTTTCAAGTCGTATAAGTCTTCTAGTTTGACCACCGATTTGGGTATGGCATTATCAGTGTTATTTTGTTGTATCTGGTGATCATGACAGTCTTCGTCGATTATCTAGTTTGAGTAGGATCCTTCGGAGGTGAGGAAACTTACGATGTCTGGGTCGTCGTTGAATACTCTCCAGTTAGTGATGTTGTCAGGGATAGACGGTTTAAAAATCAATTCTATCGAAAACCTATCTGGACTAAAGTCTTCGGAGGGAATGAGTCTGGAGGCTACGTTAGCTAACAGGTCTGCGCTTGCGTTGTGAAGTCTCGGGATTGACGAAATATTGAACGCTGTAAAATGTGCAGTGAGATCTTGTACTAAAGATTGATAGTGCTTTAAATGACTAGACAGGCAGTGTATGGTGTTACGTACCTGTTTGACGACGATCTCGGAATCTCCAAAGACTTGAAGATATTTGACATTGCAGCTGATTGCTTTGTATAGGCCTTGCACCAAGGCTTCGTATTCCGCTGTGTTGTTCGTGCAATCGAACTCCAGTCTGCATGTGAGCATGGTCTTATTTCCGTCAGGGCTAATCAAAACGCATCCTGCTCCTGCTCCCTCATTGGATTTAGAGCCATCAAAATATAATTTCCAAAATAAAGAAGTATTTACAGGGTTATCTAAGAAACTAACACATTTTGAATCATCAGTCTCGGAAAAGTTTTCTACTTGGGACAAAACTGAATTTTCTAAATATGGTGATATGTGAGCATTGAAATTTCCGAGGAAAGAGTCTATGGAGTAGTTGCCTATGATGCTGCTGTTGTATGCTATGGCTTCATTCTCTCCTTCCAAATCCGTCACTATGTATTTTTGGTGCAATTCTCGTTCAACCTTTATTTGATTTGGTTTCCCATTGAAGGGTAACCACATGTGCGACCAGTCGGTCGAAAAGTATCCGTGGAGTTTCTCGGACCAGTCCCTGCTAAGAATCAGGCCATAAAATTCAGGGATGTCAGCCACTAGGATGTTGATAACTTGGCATACCTTGGGGTTAGACGACAGTCTTATGGTCACTTGATTCAGTTCGCCTATCACTTCGATTTGTGATCGATCAAGTTGAACTATGCGCACTGCGGATTTTTGCGGTTGAACGTTGAGTTTGGCACATATTGACTTGGGTAGAATATTGGTTGAAGCACCAAAATCAACCAAGCAGTTTTGCACGTTTCTGTTAAAGATTTCATAAGTGAGGAGGAAAGGAGGAGTATGAGATCTAGATCTCCCTCCAATCAAAGCGATGTCATTTGGATCGATTTTATTGATCGTGTTGATTGGAGGTCTTCCTATATTATGGGAAGCTACGGCTGTAGGTAAAGGCGTAGTAGGTACGGCGTGTAACTCTTTCATCATGATTTTCTGTTGGTGTTTCAATTTGCTCAACTCGTACAGGGTGATATTAGCCCTAGTCTTTTTCATGTCATCGATGATGTTATACTCCATTTCATCCGATACTATTAGTGTCTTTGCTGGAGGCGTTTGCTCTGATTGGACCGGGCTAAAAGAGGTCGCTTTAGCAGTTGTTTTCTTTGGTGCGACCCTTTCTTTTGCTGCAGGGCTTGCGCCCTTCTGTTTTGGGACATTCTGGGGAGGATCAAGCTGATTTCTGCTTCGTGTGCTAACCGGAAGTGCTTCTTGATCTTCCTCTTGTGGGAGGATGAAATCCTACATTCCTTGCAGTTCTACCACTTCTTCATCGTCGGTCTACGTTTCGATGGTGCTCTCTTCTTCTTCTTCGTCAGATTCCATGTTTGAGACCACGTTGGGTGGCTTCGTCTCCATAGGAGGATTTCTCTTAAAACTCCTAAAAGGCTTTCTTGGGGACGATTCTGCTACTTGTTTCCTTATGTCAATCATCTCATTGGACATGGATTTTAATACCTTTTGTAATCCTTCCATGTCGAAAGGATCTTTCGTTTGCTTCTTCTTGGTGTCTTCTTTGAAAGAGATTTTCTTATATTTACGCTCTTCCATTGTAGATCTCTTTTCTAGGGCTACTAGGCGTCTTTCAACTGCCAACGCCTCAGCCAAATTTTCGACTAAGGTTGTCTTGCTCGCCCTATCTACGAAGATGGCCAAGTTTGAAGGTAACGCCGTGATGTACCATTCGCATCTTACTTCCTCGCTGGGTTGAGAAGCAGCGGGGATTTTTTTGAGGATCTTGTTGAACCGTAAGTTAAAATCTTTAATGGGTTCTCTAGCCTCAACTTTGAGATTGGATAAATCGTTGATCAGTGTCGCTGTCGATCTATCATCGCCGAATTTGGTGAGAAATTGATTTTGAAAAATGTCCCAGTTGGTGATAGATCCGGAGGGCAGCGAAAAGTACCATGACCCGGCTGTCCCTTGCATTGTATAGGGGAAAATTCGGACCACGGCATCTTCGTTGGTAACTCCGTTGAGATTAACAGAAAGCATGAAATTATTGATATGTTCTTCAGCTAGCATTCCAGTTTCTGGATTGAATTTCGGCAGCCATTTCTCAGGATGGGCAGGTATTGGACTTAGGGGTGGAGGCATTAAAACCGCCCCAGGATTGTTCCATGGAGATTGGGCCATCGCTGAGTGACTAGTTAACAAAAGTGCAGAAGATGATCTTTGATGTTGAGAAGATGGATATGTTACGATCTTCGACGATTGCGGAGGAAGGGTTGTGGGAGATGGATGAGTGTTTTGAGGTGACGACGTGGGTGGTAGACTTCGCGGAGAGGGAGTTGAAATGGACGAAGTGGATGAAAGAGTCTCTCTGTCAGACTCTGGAAGTGCTTTCCTTGCTCTTTTCCTAGTAGGGAGAGGGGTTTCAGTTGGCTGGATGCCAAACTTTTCACTATTCAATCGGGTCAGGGGATGAGCAGGGTTGTACTGCGAAGTCAAGATGCCTTTAGATTTATCAAACTTCTGGGTGAAAATAGAGAATCCCTGGAGTTTACGGATCAAAGTTTGAACTTCAGGGGGATCGATAATAGGACGGTCTGATGTATCAGGGTGTATAGCAGCGGTGGATGTCCGAGCGACTTCTAGTTCCGAGTTTAGTCGTACTGGAGAAGTCGGGGAAGTTGGTGAGGGTGATTTGCTCTCAGAATGGTATTTGGATTTTGAATTATGCGCCATTCATAGCTCATGCCCTCCTTCTAGCGCCAGAAATGTTGAGTGCCCCGAAGTCGGGTCAACAACAAGGGGGATATCCACCCGGTCCGGAACCTGGTTGGCGGCTCCTTGCCCGTTTGGAGTAGCGGGTCCGACTGGGGGTAATGGGACCAGTTTCCCAATGTGAAGGGTGTGCGTGTGTGTGTAGAGTTTGATGATATTAATCTAAAAGGTTTCTCTGAACTAGTCTTAATTCTAACAGCTAAACTACTTCTATACTAATGTGATCTAATGAAGAGAAACAATACATCTAATCTATGCTAACCCGGGGTGTTCTCTTTTGTTATGCGATCTAGAAAGATTTCTAACAACAGCTGGTAATAAAGATCATTCAACTGTTATCAGAATATAAATCGATAAAGATAAACCATTCTGCATAAGAAGTTAGGCAGAGTAGTTGTGAACAGCATATCGCATAATCAGTTTTCTATATGTCAAGCATAAATAAATGACTCCACCGTACAGAAGTGCCAAATGGTAATACAGACATTCATACAGTAACATATAAAGAACTCAGCTGTATATCACTTTAGGGATACTAGCAGAATTTAGTCAAGAGATAAAAGTACCCTTTATGACTGATTTCACTAATAAACTTCAAGAAATAATGATTTACTTCTACTTGTTCTAATATCTGCTAAGAGTACAGAAGTGCAACATCAGTAACAGACATTAAAATGCAAACATAAATAAATCTCGATCCATCCATTCATCAAAAACCTCCTCTGAGGGTGCAGAAGTGCATGTTCTGAGGACAAGTTTTTTGACAGATTTCCGGACCCTTCTCCAAATGCCATGAGAAGGGTTAAATACTACTAGCTAATTGATCTTAATTACACGAATTTAGGGAATTGGCTTCAAATGACCGCCCTTTACTAAAAGCAAATTTATTTCTAAAACTTTAAATCTAATTTCTGACCATTTCTGTATATTCTCTTTAGTGTTGTCAACTGCGCAACGCTTTCCTGGGAAGAGTCGGCTGGCTGCCTTCTTCTTTTGCTCGGGAGATAAAAGTGGAAATAACAAGAGCTGGCACCTCCTTCTGACAGACCAGAAGATATTTTCGAAAACCTTTCTCTAGCTGGGTGTATTCGCTGCATGTATACTTAGCACAACCCAGGTTCTTCTCGAACTGATTTTTTTGTTGCTATTTCGGTTTCCGGTCGTGCGAATGACTGAGCGGGTTAGGAGTCGCGCTGTATGGACATCCCCCTGTTTCGGGAATTGTTTCCGTTCTTTGTTCCAGGTTTTTCTGGAGTGTCTTCCTTCCTATGCGCTTCTTTCTCTGCTTTACCAAGTCTGAGCTTCAGGATCTTTTGTGAACACGCTGCTTTTGTGCGCCTTTGACTCTGAGTCTTGGATAGTCTAATTTCATCAGTGCCGGTTGTCTGATAGTCTGGAATCCGCGGTCCTGCTGCATGCGGCATTCGTTTGCGGAGGCATCTTCTCTCTGCTATTTGATTGGCGCTTTCCCCTTTCTCTCAAATGTTTCCTGCATATAGATTTATATCAGTTGCGTGTCTTGCAGTCTATGCAAAGAAGAAGGGAAATGAAAAGATTGACATAAAAGCATTAAACTCTAATGAATGCATAATCCTGACATGCATCATGACTTGACTCTTCGATAAATGCGATGCAATCATTCCTTGATACTCAAGCATGTGGTCATTAATTTCCTTTAAGGCACGCGCTTGGTCTTGGGTTTATCGTGTGATGAGTCTTTTCAGATCGCAGATTGCAGTTTACTGATATCGCATATCGCAGTCATCGCAGATCGCAGATCGCAGATTTTATTCAATGGTTCATGGTGCCATAGCGTGACGTTTGCGATGTGCGATGTCGCATATCAGCAATCGGTGCTTCTTGGAGGTCCTCCTTTTAGAACGCGTTTGAGATGCATGCGATGCGATGAACTTCGCGTCGCTCTTTTGGAGTTTTACTTTTCGCGCTTTAAGTAATGCTTCAACCTTTCTTTTCGATGCGATTTAAGCCTTAGGGAGAAAAATACAAAAATTTAACAAAATATTTTTTGGGATTTTTGTTCAGGGTCCCCCCTTTGCTCGACGTTATTGCTAATATCAAGCAAAGAGGGGGGATTGTTGGTGACCACAACACGGGTACAATCAGATTTTGGTGCATGAAGATGATCGTGATAAAACCGCATTCACTACTCCATGGGGTACATTTCATTATGCAAAAATGCCATTTGGCTTGAAAAATGCAAGTGCCACTTTTCAGCGTGCGATGGACATGGCCTTTGCCAATGAGAAAGATGTCTTTTTAGTTGTTTGCCTTGATGATTTGACTGTATTTTCAAAATCCGATGAAGAACATTTATATCACTTGCAAATTGTTTTTCAAAAGTGCAGAAAATATGGTATTTCGCTGAATCCAAAGAAAAGTCTTTTCGCCATGAGTGAAGGCAAGCTCTTGGGTCACATCATTTCCGAAGATGGCATCCGTATAGATCCTGCACGTGTTGAAGCTATTCAGCAACTTGAGCAGCCCCGGAACAAAAAAGAAATACAATCCTTTAATGGTAAGCTGAATTTTCTGCGTCGCTTCATTCCGAATCTTGCCGAGCATCTTAGAGAAATCACAAACATGCTGAAAAAGGACAACCAGCTCAAGTGGACCAAAAAGGCGGTAAAATCTTTCAATTTGGTAAAGTTGGTTTTATCTTCAGCCCCAACTCTAATCAGTCCAGATTACACACAAGATTTTATTTTGTTTTCATTTGCTTCTGAGCACACATTGGCAGCTGTACTAATGCAAAAGAGAGATGGAGTTGAGAAGCCTATTGCTTTTTTCAGCCGTATTATTAGAGATGGAGCATTAAAGTATAACATCATTGAAAAACAAGCACTTGCACTTGTGAAGGCCCTGAAGGATTTCCGTGTGTATGTATTGCATTCCCACATTATAGCTTATGTTCCTAACGCGGCAGTAAAGGATGTGTTGGTACAGACAGAACCGGAAGGAAGGCGGGGAAAGTGGATTGCTGCATTATTAGAGTATGATGTGGAGATTAAACCCACTAAGTTGATCAAAGGGCAAGGTCTTGCCAAGTTGATGGCTGAAACAAATCTACATGTCCTGGACATCAATTTGATGGCTGCCATGTCCGATGAAGATGGGGAGAATTCAGCACAACAGGTATCTGACATCTTTATTTCTTCTCCTTGGTATGCTGATATTGTATATGTACTTCAAAATTTGTCTTCACCTCCCGGGATGCCTCGAAATAAAAGTAGGGCATTGAAGTTGAAAGCAGCCAAGTTTTGCATCCTTAAAGCTGCACTATATTGGAAAGACCCCGGTGGAATATTGCTGAATTGTTTGGTTGAGGAGGAAGCCAAAACAGTGGTGGAAGATTTTCATAAAGGTGACTGTGGGGGTCATTTGTTTTGGAAGACTACAGCAAACAAGATCCTAAGAGCAGGTTTTTATTGGCCTTCATTGTTTTCAGATGTATATAGAGCTGTTAAGAGTTTTCATGAGTGCCAAATATTTCAAGGAAAACAGAAATTGCAGCCATTGCCTCTCAAACCAATTGAAGTCAGCGCACCATTTCAGCAGTGAGGCCTGGATTTTATCGGTGAGATTCATCCAGCATCATCAGGACAGCATAGATGGATATTGACAGCCACGGATTACTTCACAAAATGGATTGAAGCCATTCCCACTCGGCAGGCCACAGATGCGGTAATTATTTCTTTCCTTGAAAATAATATACTGTCACGTTTTGGCTGTCCAAGTAAGTTAATTACAGATAATGCAGCAGCATTTAAATCAAAGAGAATGGTTGATTTTTGCTACAAGTATAACATCAGCTTGGGGCATTCTACTGCCTACCATCCGCAAGGAAATGGGCTGGCAGAATCTTCAAATAAGTCCTTGGTAAATATCATTAAAAATTTGTTGGAAATCAATAAGAAGAGCTGGCATAAAAAGTTGGTGAATGCACTGTGGGCTGATAGGGTAAGTCATAAAAAGTCAATTGGCATGTCTCCTTTTGAGCTGGTGTACGGGGCAGATGCAGTGTTTCCTACGTCACTTGCTATTCCGATGGTCAAATTGCTTCAAGAAATTGATAATGAGGAAGATCCCATGCAGAGGCGGATTAATCAAATGATTCATTTACAGCAGACACGGGAGGAGGCTCTTCATAATACTCTCATGTTGCAAGAGTGCATAAAAAAGATTTATGACAGGAAAGAAAAATCAGATGACTTTCAAATAGAAGATGTGGTTTTGAAGTGGGATGCTTGGAATGAAGACAAAGGGAAGCACGGCAAATTTGATAATCTATGGAAGGGTCCCTATAAGATCGCAGCATATCGTGGCCAAAATGCTTTTCTTCTCAAGGAGATGAACGGAGATGATTATCCCGGAGGGTTGATCAATGGTCGACTGCTGAAGAGGTACCATGTCTAAGCATTTTTGTTCTTCTCACCATCATTGTATATACCATTTTACTTATGTTTTATCGCATGTGTGTGCTGATCTTTCATCCTCAGTTTGGGGCCCGCGGTGAAGGCTATAATTCTGAAGATGGAGATTGGTTGGTTTGAGGTTTGTCATGTTGTTTTTATCAGTCTATTTTCTGTCTAAAGTTGAGTTAGTTTGGGTCAAAGTTGTGTCCAATTTGTAGTCAGATGTCCAGTCAATAAATTTGTCCAAGCTTAGGTCAAATATGTAAATAATGACTCCATCACCCAATGGTTGAAAGCACTGGTCTGCTCTCCCAGAGGTCTGCGGTTCTTGGCACCTCCAAGGAGCTATCATCCCCATTGGAGCCAATGTTAGAGTCGGTCTAGTAGCCCTCCATCAGAGATCAAAGCTCTTTGCATTTCATAGTTAGGTGTCTCATCAGTGTGATCATGTTGCATTCCGTTAGGCATGCCATAATCTCGATGGAAGGAGTTTATGTCGTTATTCCCCTCTTGTTTGGCACTGCTGGTTCAGGTTTGTTCAAATAAATAAAATCCTCAAAGGGTCATTCATTTTGCTTTAAGTTTTTAGGTTTTAGGTCTAGGGTTGAGTCTAATTTTGTCTTGAGAGGTCATCAAGGACCAGTAGGCCAGAGGGATGTCCTTCATTAAACATTTCTTATCATTGTACAGCTAAATTTTTGCCTTGTTCTCAAAAACTCTGTTTTTGAAAACAAGGTCATTATCTCATTTTTGTAAAAATCATCAAAATTTCAAACTCTTCAATTGTCGAAGTGAAGCCTTGGTCTCCTTTGCCAAAGCATCCCAGAAGCTATCCCTGCAAAAATTTTCATAAGAAATCATCATTTCAACCAATTTTTCAAAGAAATGAAATTAAAGGTCAGAGCCAATTAAAGCAAAAAGTGTCAACATTCAAACATTACAAAGTGGGTTTTGGGCAAGTGAAAAATTAAAAGGAAGCCTATAAAAGCATGCCATCCCTCATTGGTAATTCATTTGCCTCTCAACACTCCAAGAGAATAGTTGGCAAGTCGATTTCAAAGTTCATTGGGCGAATTGAGCAGTTGCAGCAGCGCGCTACGCATCAGAAGAGGCGCGCTATGTATTGGAGGGTGCGCTACGCATCAGCGCGTAGTTTCCAGTTCAATTTAACTCAGGCGCTACGCGTTGAGAGGCGCGCGACGCATCAGGTTGGGCGCGCTACGCGTTGGATTTCTTGCTCAAGAAATCGCCAGCAAGCCACCAAAACTGCTTTCTCTCCAAATCTTTTCAGGTAGGCCTCTAATCATGGTGATTTTTGGTTTGGCTAAGATGAATGAGCAATGAAAATGCAAAAATGCCATGCTAATATGGAGTAAACCCTACCTTGCTGTATCAAATATTAAAAATGCAAATGTGTTAGGGTTTCATTTGAAATTTGCTGCCCAAGGTTACCCATTTTCCCATTCCTCTTTCCCCATATTTTCCTCACCATTTTCCTTGACATTTCCCATGAAAATCATATAATTTCCCTACTAAAAATCATTAAAATCCCTAAACCCTATTAATTCCTAAAATCCTATGTAAATTCCTAAACCCTACTTCCCATTACAATCCTACAAATTATGATTGTATATGTTCCATGTTCCTTTCCTAACATTTCCTTCCACATTTGTTTTCCCTAATCCCCTCAATTTTCCCTTTTCCCTAACATTTCCCATGTGTGTTTGTCCCCTTGGTAACAGCTTTCAAACAAGTCAAAACAACAGTTCATTCGGTGCACAGTCAACATTATTTTTCAGTCACTTGCCTCCAAAATCATGTCAGAAACCGAAACAGATTATGAGCAAAGTGATGACCGTGAATCAACGCCAGAGGTAGAGGTGCCAAGGAGGCATCACAGGGGTGGTAAGGGTGGTCAGCATGTTAGGGAGGAACCCACCTTTTTGGCTTATCTACAAACTTGTCCACTTGCAGTGTCATGTTTCAGATATCTATCATGCTATGAATATTGTGAAAGAATCTCCCAAATTCAACACCACAAGGAATTGGCCCGCTTATTTGTCCTACATTTGCACAATGGGCATGTGAATCTTGCAGGAGTGGACTTCACATTGTCACCTGAAATTGTTGCTCAATCAACACGGATACCCAATATTGGAGAAGAATGGAGCAAGCGCCAGCCGTTGAACAGATTTCATTATGAGCCATATATCAAACCTGCATATATGAGGTAGCTAACTGGTGTTTTTCCCTTCAGATTCTTAAGAGACGAGTATGCACCTATGATGAAGATCATCATTCGCTATTTCACTTGTGAGGGCAGATTTTCACGTTTGTATTCGTACCATATCCGTTTGTTGATGCATTTCACACGGGTACGAATGATGAACATTCCATTTTTCATGTGCCGAAATATAGAGAGGATGGTGCCCTTGGTGCAAAGAAAGAGCCCAGCACAGCAACACAAGAGAATTTATCATTATGCATTGATCAAGATTGTGGTCATGCATCAGTTGGCACAACAGGGTATTCCATGGGAGGATTTCATTTCTCATGACTTGTTCACGGTGCCACAGCCACCTCCGGAGGTTGTCCATGATGAGGGAGGGCCTTCACATTAGTTTGATATTCCAGAGCCCGAGCATATCAGCACTCCTCCTTATGTTACATATCAGAGAGGCCACAGGGTCTTATTTGCATCTGCATGGCGAGTATTATCTCCACATCAGGTGGAAGGGGTCTCACCCTCTTCATCAGCACAGCGAGTGTTATCTCCACATCAGGTGGAAGGGGCCTCACTTTCGACAACAGCACAGGTACCGGAGAGAGGCAAGCAGCCCAAGATTGATGAGGGGCCATCAGGTGTTCCAGGCATAGATGTTGTTGATCTTGATATCATTTCTCCTAGCCTAGAGTCAGAGGAGATCATCCAGCAGTTAAGGGCTGAAAATGACTTGTTGCAGCAAAACTTGGAGATGGAAAATTGGACAATCACTTATTTAGAGTAGCGCAACAAGAAATTAGAGGATGAACACTCTCTTGATGAGTTGTGGAGGATCCGAGAAGACCGGAACTTGGCTCGCAAGAGACCCGGTGATTTGACACCTAAGGAGCAAAACTCTATTCTCATTCAGGTGAACACACATCTAGAGAGGTTGATAGCGAAGGCAAACAGGGACAAGGACATGCTCCGACACATGAAGAATCACTATTGGGCTCGAATGCATGTGTGTAAAGCAAGAATGAAGGTGCTCAAAGGACGGTTGGCCAAGGCACTAAAACGGAGGAAAAGGCCCGATCCCCTTCATATTTTGGCTGAGGCTACCTTGAAGGAGCATGGTGCTCAATGATGCACTTCCAGCTCAAATTTCAGGAAATTTTGAGCAATTTTGGTCAATTTTGACTTTTTTGTGCTACACACAAGTTTTTGCCCTGAACGCGTAGCGCGCCGCGCGCTACCCTGAAGATGGGCAAGTCCATTTCTCAAAAACTCAGCATTTTTGGATTTTTCATGAAAAATTACACTTGCTCAGCAATTACCAAGACATTTCATCAGGTTTTGATCCCTCAAAAGGTCAAAAAACATGCAAAAAATGACTTTCTGCCACTTTTTGGACACACAGGGAGCAGTCTTGGGAGATTGCAATTTGGGAGGGGCAAATGACCACCAAATTGAGAAATTCCACTTGGGCTGGAAAGTAGACATCCAGACCTTTCCAACAAGCCTACTTTTGCCTCATTTGGATGCCGAAAAGTTCCTCAAAAGTTGGCTCAAATGCGCGCTACGCGTTCAGGATTGGGGCGCTACGCATCAGGGAAGTTTGCCAGATTTTCACCTACAGCTCAGCAAAACGCAGATTTGACTATTTTTTACTTTTTGGAGTGATTTTTCATCCTCCTTGATGTAATTAATGTAATTTTATGATGTCATGACACTTATTTATCTCTTCTAGAAGATTCATTCATAAAAAGTCAAAAATTTAATGAATGAATTGGTTTCCTAGCTTATAGAGGCAAGTTGTTTTGACTGCCTAGACTGTAGTGCTCAGTTTAGAATTGGTTGAAACAGCTCCTAGGATGATGAGCTCGACCCCTAGAGGCAAGGAAGTGTGTTATCTTGCCTATATTATGTACTTTCTTAGTCATTTTCATGGTTGGACTCTTGAGGGATAAGCTTCTATTGTATTACACTTTGTATCTCTGCAATTTTGGCAAAGGAAAGACCAGGGTTTTGCAGCACTTTTTGGGATTACTGTGGTTATTTGTGTTGATGGTGTGCTTCTCTCATGTACTTTTAAGTGTGTTATGTGTATCATTTTCCCACTTTTCTTTTCTGCACATTAAGTGAAGTGTTAAGGTAGAATTCATAATTTGTATGCTCTGCCTTTAAGTTTGCTTAATATCTATGTTTTCCTCTGTCTAAAGAGAACTCTCGATGGTTTCTTGCTCTCTTTAGCCCCTCACCGGTCATTTCCATCCATTCATTTAAATCAAAGGCATCAAGACAATCTCCTACCTTGCCCCAGAAAGACCTCTGCAAAAGTTGTGTCCCATCCCCGCACCCAAAATTGCTTTCCCCCTGTTTTCCACCAAAACCCTAAAAATCTGAAATCAAACCTTCTCAATCAGTTTACTAGCCTAAAATCAGTGTTCTTTATTGGTCATCTCCGCCCTTTGAAGACCTTTTGCCGAGATAGACCCGGAGAGAGCCCTCTCCTGCCCCGTAGGACTAGCTACGAGGCTAAGTGGTTTGATGTTGCCTTGGATTTTGTCTTTTTCAGCATGAGGCCAAATTCAAGCGCTAACACAAACAATATTGCCAGAACTTGACGAGGAAGGAAAAATTATATTGGAACCGGAAGTAGTCATAGAAACAAGATCTCGACAGCTACGAAATCGATCAATTTGAGAGTATCTTATCAAGTGGAAGAACTTATCCGCTGAAGATTCCACATGGGAGGATGAGAATTTTATGCAGAAGTATCCAGAATTACTCAAGCGTTGAGGACAACTCTTTTTTGAAGGAGAGGGGCATGTTGGGTCCCTATAATACTAGTGATTACCCCATTACTATTATAGTTATACCCCTTATTTATATTGTTGTGCCCCTATTACCCCCATATTGTTATTTCTGTGCCCCATAGAATCCCTCTATTGTTATTTTTGTGGCTTTATATTATTATTGTTAGGTCGGATGGATTATATTGTGACTCCTTAGACTCCTATATATAGAAAGGAGGTTTTGTCATTTGAATCATCAAAGAATTGTTCATTTATGTAATGTAAAAGAGGTTGCCCCCTCGAAGAGGCTGGATTCTAAGGTGTTGATCTATCTTTTCTATCTTTTCTTGAGCTGGTTTCATAACATATCACCAAAAAGGTTGCAGGTCTGAAGCAATGTCAGGGAAGTTGAAATTCTAAAGGTTAGCCAAGAAGGAGGAAAAAGAAGAGGTTTGACTATTGGTTACTCAAGAAAGAAGGATCTCATTAAGTAGGCTTTGTGTCTTGGTCTTGGAGTGTCAAATAGGTCAAGGTTCTTGGTCTTGGTATTCAAGAATTGAAGTTTATACAAGAAGAAGAATTTGTTTGGGTTTTCCTCTCAACTGGGAGAGGTTTTGGCCCTTGCCGATATCCTACATTATGTGTCTCGTCTCTTTATGGTTTATGCATTGGTAACTGATTGATGAAGAATAAAACTATAATAACATAAGAAAAAAAAGATCCTAATATAAGAAGTAAAAACCCTTGACAATAATTTATATATCATAGAGAAATTAGCTCATTGTTATGCCCTAGATTTCTCAACATGGTATCAGAGCTAAGGTGACAAAGTCAAGAAAGGGCATATTATCGAGGGACACTCAAGCATCACATGTCGAGGAAGGCATCAAAACGAATCTAGAAGTCAAGGTCTATCAAGAATATGTATGCACTAGAAACAATTCTTGGAATCCTCAAATCATCTCAAGAGACCTCAAAGGCCCTACTCAAGTTGAAGGACTTATACATCAAGTTCCTTTCTAAATAAGCAAGACCAAGATCGTTGTCATTAAGATTCTAAGGCGATCTCCCTCACGTTGAAGCAAGTTCCTTACCATTGAATACATCATCAAGGAGTAATCATTGTTCTTCATCATCAAATACATCACCATCAAAGGATCCAAAGAGATCTCCCTCTCTATAGGATCGAGGATCATTCTTGAAGAAAACTCTCTTCATCAAGAAGAATTTTTATGTTCTCTATATCATCATCTACATCAAGAAAGTTGCAAGAATAAGCATCCTATCAAGTAATTATATTATGTCCACATCTGAATCTATCAAAAAATATTTTTGCAAGGAAAGAAAGAAATTGGTTGGGGCTTCAAACTATGTTGCATGGAAGAAAAAGACAAATCTAAATCTTATTGAAAATGAGGTTAAGGAACATGTTAAAGGATATAAAACCAAGACAACAAAGGAATATGCTCAAGCACTTGCAAATTAAGGGAAATTGGAAGTTGGGGCTCAAAGGATTCTCATAGAATCCATCAAGGATACCCTCATTCCATATGTATCAAAACAAGAAACTTCAAAAGAGATTTATGACAAACTGGTAGAGTTGTATTTTGTAAGCACTACAGGAGTAGTCATCTCATTAAGGAAAGAACTCTACAAACTAAATATGTCAAGAGAAGATGGAATAGCTTCATATTTTATGAGGATATTTGAAATCTGGTATCAACTACAGGATTTTGGAGAAGTCACGTCTGATACAGAAATGACTACAGTTGTACTAAATGCACTACCGAAAAAATGGGGTAACTTTACTTCAAGTATTTTATGGGAAGAAAGAAGCTACTCCATTCTAGGATCTATGGTCACTATGCAATATTGAAGAATCTAGACTAAAGTCTAAATCTGATGTAGGATCAGGTGACAAAAATCAAGCTTATGCTACTATGACAAGATCAAAGGGAAAATTTGGAAAATCTAGTTCTCAGAAAAAGAAAAGGAACATGGCTAAGATTCAATGTTATGGATGTCAAGAATATGGGCATTACAACAATGATTGTCCTAAGTTCAAGAAGGGCGATAAATAAATAATAAGAGAAGAAGCCCACACCACTGAGCAAGTAGAATAAGTTGAAAGGAAGAATTCCAAGAAAGAGGACGTAAAATATATCTACTATGATTGAGATAGTCTTCCTCACCTAGTTGTTTCCTAGTTTTTGTTTTCAAGTTTATTTTCTGTTGCAAAATATAACTATCATGATAAGGATTACTAGAAGTGCATGATAGGATGCATCATGGCATCACAGAAGCATTAGAAGAAAGATCGTGTGACATCATCATGGAGAAGAATGAACTATGGTTGAAATTGAATTCCATTGCAATACCCATGGAAGGATATAGCTCTTGGAAACCTCATTAGTAACATAGGTCGTACTTATGGGAAAATAAAGAAAAGGTCATCTAGTACAAGACTCAACATACATATGCCAAAAAGGAAACATATGTTGGATGAGGATATTCAATATTCTCTATTGGAATCTTTGTCGGAAAGTTCACAAATCAAAAGGAAGCAAGGGTTTCATCACGAATTCCAAATTATGGAATTCATGAGATTAAGGTATGATGACAAAAGAAGTAAAGTAGATCAAGGGATTGGAGTTATTTCAATCAAATATAATATGACCTAAAATTAAAATGAGGTAGATATGCTTGTATTCGATATTGAAGAGTCATGTCATATGGTTGCAGGTAAACATAGATAAATGTTATATCTCGAGAACAAAGGAAAGAATCTCCTCCATTAAAAGGAAGAAGGAAGGAATGGGTCACACATTATCTAGATGAAATCAACATAATATGTTCTCATATGAAATATGAGGTGGTTGGCAGTGATTGGAGGAACTCTGATTAAAAAAAGTTGGGAAGAAAAATGTGTAAAGAAAGGAAGGAAGGAATAGATTGTGGAATATGCAACCATGGAAAAGGAAATCATCATCTAAGGACTGAGATATCTAACTAGGATATATCCATGAAGGATGTGTAGACTCTAATCAAGTCTGAAAAAGAAAGAGACCCTTGAAAACATATATCTTGGGGAGATATGTCAATATGTATGAAAGATGTTGATGCAAACTAGGATATGTGATGATGAAAGATTATCACAAAGGTAATTTTGTTTTTGTAAGATTGGCAAGCTTAATCTTCAACATGTCCAATATATCACCCCAATTGGGATAGGGAATTGAAATGGTGACTTCACATCAAGGAGTGCCTTAAGATAGCACTTGATCATTGTCTATCCAATACCCCGTGGACTTCACCAAGGTAGTTTTGATTCAAGTGTCATTTCTTATTTTTGAACAAATATTTGGATGGGCTTATGCATAGCTTCCAAGGGAAGAGCTATGAATTTCTTCCACCATTATTGACCATGTAGTAGGAAGTTCCTTCAAGAAACATGGCATGAAGAAAGCAACATGGCATGAAGGAATGCTAGATATGGACTGATGGATCACTTTCCGGTGAAAGGAATGATGAAATGACTGGCTCATGAATGAAAGTGATGGATGTTTTATGCCCTATGAAGAAGTCCCAAAACATGAAGAATCCTAAATAAAGAAAAGAAGTTCATGACATCGTGAGAAGGAGTTCTTCAAACTATTGGTTGTCCCATCATCTCCACCTGAGGAGTTGTTGTAGGTCCCTAATTAAGAGGGAGCTTGGAAATAATTTTCTTACTTGGTAGAGACTTTGAAGAAAGATTCCTAAGCCAAGAGGGAGCTTAGGTATGTTCCTTATGTAGGAATGAGTACATTCCTTTATTAGAATAGTTATGTCCTCCCTATTAATAGGGAGAGATATACACATCATTCCTATCTTCACTTGGGAAGACAAAATGGAGGATTGGGTAAACATCTAGCATCTGATGCCCTTTGAGGATGAGTTAGGGCATCCAAGGTAAGAGTATTCATAGAGGACCAATATTATTTAAGGACTGGGAATCCAAGATAAGAATAATCATGGTGGAACACACCCTGAGAACCCAGGTAGGGTATGTTCCAAGAGAGACAATGATGAGGGTGTATATACATCACTGGTCTCGCCATCATTGAGCTCAAATCTTGTGGAGAGATAGAGTTGTTAGTAAAGGCCTTGCTATGTGACAATGTTCATTGATATGATTCTATACATATGGGTTATTAATCTGACTCTTCTTATGAGAATTCTTCAAATTTAGAATGACCAAGTACCATTATGAATACCTCCATAGTTAAGAGGGAGTGTTGAAAAGTGTAACTAGGTTCAGTCTTCATAATGACATGTGTAATTGTGATTTTATTTATTGTAATGATTGTCTCATGGGTTTCATGAGCAAGGAATTTTATTTTTAGTTATGGCTCCCACTATGAGCCTTTAGGTGTTGTCATCATGTCAAAAAAGTCAAATTGAGTTAATTTCATGTATGAAGGACCCTTCTTGGGCATGTTACATTTTTGTATGAGTCATTAAAAGAATAATAAGGCCCTCGAAGACCAAGAAAAGGCATCTCCTTCAAGCCGGATACAAGATGGAATAAATTATCTTCACCAAACGACATGTTGGCTCACCCTCTATCAAGTCGACTTATAAGCATGGGAAAATCACTATATATAGGCAGCTTGTATCTCATTTGAAGGCAAGAAATTTGGTCAAGGATAAGTCTGCAATAAATAAGTGTGAGTATCATATAATAAGACCTATATCCAAGTGAAGGAAAGAGGAACATAATTTCTTATCTGTTTTGGGATAATCTACTCCACACGTGTGAGGAAAAGGGTGTTGTTCACTATAGAAGAAGCTGATTTCTTGTTATGATACTCGTATGTCAAAAAAAGGAGAAAATCAAGGTGTATTACAAGCTGAGTTGTCAAGGAAGATATCTCCAACTAAAGCGAAGGAAATCAAGGAATAAGAAAGTTCATTTGCGTGTGCTAAGGTTTCTAAATTAGGGCCGAAAAGGTTGCAGGTTTGAAGTAATGTCAAGGAAGATGAAATTTTGAAGGGTAGCTAAGAAGGAGGAAAAAGTAGAGGTTTGATTATCATTGACTCAAGTAAGAATACTCTCATTAAGGAGGCTTTGTGTCTTTCTCTTGGAGTGGAAAATAGGTCAAGGGTCTTGGTCTTGGTATTCGTCAATTAAAGTCTATACAAGAAGAATAATTTGTTTGGGTTTTCCTCTTAACCGGGAGAGGTTTTGGCCCTAGTTGATAGCCTACATTGTGTGTCTCTTGTCTCTTTATGGTTTATGCATTGGTAAATTATGAATGAATAAGAACACTATAATAACATAAGAAAAATAAGACCATGATCTGAGAATTAAAAAGCATTCACAAGCAGTTATCTATCATAAAGAAATCACCTCATTGTTATGCCCTATATTTCTCACAATGTTGATGTACATGAGTCTAGGGGCAAGTCTTGGGAAACTTTGGTTGAATATACACCCACTAACTGGACTCATTGGCCAAAGGAATTTGAGTTAAATATGTCTCTTGTTATAACAAATTAATATTGTAATAACAATCTTTCATATCAATATCATTATAGCACTATTGATATTGAGATAACAATGTTGTTATCATTTCAATTGGTCTAACAATATTGATATCAATTAGTTGATAAAACCAAATCAAACTACTACCTTCATATTGTAACAAGGTGAAAGTTAGTTTACATAATGCTTTACTCGAGTGGAAAACATATCTCATAATAAATGTAAATTAATAACTGGTTGGACATTAAACTCCTAGGACAAGGCAAATTTTCTAAATAAAATTCAACAATAAGGTTGTGAAAATTTATTTACATGATTAGTTACACAAATAAAGCAATTTTCATAGATATATTTTAATTTTAATTTTGCATATAAAGAGAGCCTCCACTTTGCACTATTTAATTGAATATTTATCTAAAAGAATTGATCACAATCTAAAATCAAATATGTGTATTAATTGTACTTGGATAACTCATTTAACTGCACATATCAATAATGTTTTTTGGGCTATTCAATTTAAACACATGGACTTGATTTTGGATGGTTACAAAATTGTTAAGGAAATGACCTGCTCATGACGAAGGAAATTGTATAGAAATGGAAATGGAATTGCTTCCATACTTTTCAATGTTACTAAAGTTGCTAATGGAAACAATGTAATTCCTAAATGCATCATAAGGAACAAACATATATTTTGAAGTTTTGTGGGACTTTATTGAGTGGTATGGGTCACATCTAGTTAAGAACATTGAGTGCTCAACACCACATTTTAATAATGTTCAAGTAGACACTTTGACATGCTATGAATCTATTATTGTTGCTACAACACCCTCCAAAATTTCACTACATTCGAATTTTGGAGCTTACTATCACAATCGTATCTAGTGTTGCCTTGATCACCAAGTGTCGCCTCATGTTATTCTATGAGTTTCAAGTGTCCTTGAATGATCTCAAGTGTCTTCGCATTGACTATAACATCTTTAGGTTCATTTCATGGTCATAACATCTTTGTTGTCGTAAGATGACACTTTTGGGTCTCAATCGCACACACTTCACTCATGGTACTTAGGTAAGGTGTGAAAAGTAGTGTTTTGATGTATATTTATCATTTTTTGAGATTTTTTAAGTTTTCTCGATGAGTCAGTATGTGTCACACATGTTTTTATGTTTAAACTCATCATGTTCGCCCCTTTTCCTATATCTTAGACTTAGACAAATATTTGGTTTCAAAGAAAACCTATTGAGGCCAAGATTGCATGAGCGCACCCTGAAGCCTTGATCAGGGATCCTTTATTGTTCAAAAGTGTGTAATTCTTTTAGGCCCCTATACTACTAGTGTAACCCCTTATTGTTATTAGTATAACCCACTTATTATATTGATGTACCCATGTAGTGCCCATATTGTTACTATTGTGCCCCATAGAAGCCCACTATTGTTATTATTGTGCCCTTACATTATTATTGTTATGTCGGCTCTGATTATGTTATGACCCCTTAGACTCCTATATATAGAAAGGAGGCCTTTTCATTTGTATCATCCAAGAATTGTTCATTTATGTAATTTAAAGGAGGTTTCCCCCTCGAAGAAGCTGAATTCTAAGGCGTTGATCTATCTTTTCTTGAGCTGGTTTCATAACATTTGGTATCAGAGCTTTGGATTCTAGGGTTTCGCTGCTCCAAACAGGTCATCGTGGCATTTTCGCTATAACTTTTTTCTGCGACATTTCAGAAGTTGCAAAAAAAACCCATTTGAGAAGAAATTGCGCTGAACTTCGGGTCCGAATTTCAAAGCTTTTCGCGCTATGTTTGCGGAGATATGATCTGAGGAAGTTGGTCTTTTTGCAGACTCCTGAATTACATTCCAAATAGGTGACATGGGGAAAATCATCATAACTTTCTCTCTGGGGATCGGATTGAAATTTTGTAAGAAGGTACAGAAAGAGGATGGATTGTAGTTTCTTGTATGCCTTTTTCAAATCTAGAGGTCGAAACAGTGACACGTGGCACTTCATACAATTCCGCTCTTCTGGAAAGGTCTATAATCCGGGCATCTTGGGAGATTGTGCATAACTCTTTCTTAGAGAATCCAATTTGGATCAGACTGGTGGCATTGGAAAGAGGACACAGAGGGCTACTATAGGTCACAATTTCAAAACCTAAAGATCTGAAAATACAGAGTTACAGTCGTTTCAAGGTCAAGCTCCTAAAATCAATAAAAAGCAAGATGAGGAAGTTTGATGGCAAGGATCCGGTAAATTGGATACTTCAGATGGAGCAATATTTTGATCTACATGGTGTACAAATGTTACAAAAGGTATGTATTGCATCTTCATATTTAGAACCAGATCAATTTTTATGGTACGAAGGGCTTTGTTCTCGTAAACAACTTGCTACGTGGTCAATTTTCATGGAGGAAATGATAGCACATTATGAGGATACAAAGAGCAACACCTTATTTAGAGCAACACCACAACAATTGGAAAGAGTAAAAGGGCTTTGTGACATAGTGGAAAGAAAAATTATGGAAACCAGGAAGCGTACCCCTCACAACTATAAATATGGAAGTGTTGTTTCTCCTAGCCTTCCACAACCTACAAGGGTGACACCACAACAATTGGAAGAAAAAAGAGAAAAAGGGCTTTGTTACAGTTGTGATAGCAAATGCACTAAAGGTCATAAGTGTGCTGAGAAGAAATTATTTTACATAGAATATGAAGAGGAGGAATAAAAAGATCAAGAAACATCAAAAGAAGAAGATATACGCCAGGACCCCACCCCAGAGAAAGAAGAAATGAATCAGACCATATCTTGTAAAGCATTGGCAAGAATTACCACTCCTCAAACTCTCAAGATAGAAGGACATATCAAGAAGAAAAAGGTGCAAGAAGTGAAAGATCACATCGAGAAAGAAGAAATGATCCAACCATATCTTGTAATTCATTGTTCAAAATTACCACTCCTCAAACTATCAAGATAGAAGGACGTATCAAGAAGAAAAATGTTCAAGAAGTGAAAGATCACATCGAGCATCAAGAAATGAATCCGACCATATCTTGTAAAGGATTGGAAGAAATTACCACTCCTCAAACTCTAGAGATAGAAGGACATATCAAGAAGAAAAAGGTTCAAGCAGTGAAAAATCACATTGAGCATCAACAACAAGTTCTCCAACTTTTAAAGGATAACGCCACTTCGGTGCAAAATCAAACGAAACAACAGGTAGATCAACTTCGTAGTGAAAAATGTTTTGATGTAGGTGATTGGGTATTTTTACTGCTACATCTCAAGCAAGCTATTTATGAGAAGGAAATGTTGGCATTACTACATGCACTTAAAAAATGGCGACCTTACCGAATGGTAAGACTCTTCAAGGATGAGGATGTGGAAGCATTGTTTTGTGCTATTTATATTATCCAACCAGATTGGATAAATGAAGCAAGGGATGAATGGAAGAAGGATGAAGAAGTATGGCCACTTATTCAAAAGTTGCAAAAGATCCCAATTCAAACAATATTGCCAGAAATTGAAGAGGAAGGAAAAATCATATTGGAACCTGGAGCAGTCATAGAAACAAGAACCCGACAGCTACGAAATCGATCAATTTCATAGTATCTCATTAAGTGGAAGAACTTACCTGCTGAATATTCCACATGGGAGGACAAGAATTTTATACAGAAGCATCATGAACTACTCAAGCGTTGAGGACAACGCTTTTTGAAGGAGAGGGGCATGTTAAGCCCCTATACTACTAGTGTAACCCCTTATTGTTATTAGTATAACCCACTTATTATATTGATGTACCCATGTAGTGCCCATATTGTTACTATTGTGCCCCATAGAAGCCCACTATTGTTATTATTGTGCCCTTACATTATTATTGTTATGTCGGCTCTGATTATGTTATGACCTTTTATACTCCTATATATAGAAAGGAGGCCTTTTCATTTGTATCATCCAAGAATTGTTCATTTATGTAATGTAAAGGAGGTTGCCCCCTCGAAGAGGCTGAATTCTAAGGCATTGATCTATCTTTTCTATCTTTTCTTGAGCTGGTTTCATAACAAATTCACCCTCAAAGAGCACAAAGAGCACTCCTTAATCCATATTTCCACTTCCTTTTTCCAAACTACACCCTTCAAAAACCAAGCCTTCCTTTGAGCACACTCCTTCGACCTGAAGGAATACGCCCTCCTTAGGAGCACTCCTTCGACCCGAAGGAATGTGCCCCCCTTGGGAGTACTCCTTCGACCCAAAGGAATTCTTCCTCCTTGAGCACATGAATGCACCCCGAAGGCCTTAAGCTCCACCTTTCAGCCCTCCACAATGTGTCATGCACCCTCTTGACCCTTTGAGCACATGAGTGAACTTCGAAAGCATGAAGCTTCATCCTTCAGCCTTAGAACTTGCGACATGCACCCTCTTTGGTCTCTTGAGTGCATGAGTGCACTTTGAAGTCATGAAGCTTCATCCTTCAGCCTCCGGACTTGCACCATGTTACCTCATTAGTTTCCTTTGAGTGCACTACTTCGACCTGAAGGGATGTGCCCTCCTTAAGAGCACCCCTTCAACCCAAATGGATGCGCCCTCCTTGAGAGCACTCCTTCAACCCAAAGGAATGATCTCTCCTTGAGATAACTCCTTCGAGTCAAACAAATACACCCTCCTTTAGAGCACTCCTTCGACCCGAAGGAATGCGCTCTCCTTGAGAGCACTCTTTCCACCCAAAGGGATGCACCCTTCTTGGTTTCTTGAGCACATGATAACACTCTGAAGGCATGAAGCCTCATCCTTCATCCTTCAGGAGTGCGCCCTATGCCCTCTTTCTCTCCCTTGAGAGCACAGTGCACTTGGGAATCTTGAAGCCTTCCCCTTCATCCTTTGGACTTGTGCCATGCACCCTACCTTGATTGTATCCATCTCTTAAGTGCACGAGTGCATGTTGACACCACGAAGCCTTTCCCCTTTAGGGCTTCAGCCTTTCAATGCTGAGAAATGGCAACAAGAAACTCCAGTTTAATTTTTCCTTGAATTAAAATGTGAATTAAATTCAAATTCTTTTCTCATAACAACTTAAAATTAGTTAAATTAAGTTTATTAAACTTGCTTAACTTAGGAAATTCAAGTTGGAAGTCATGTATATGTTCTCCCTACTTTGTAGGAGTCTAGTGTGAGTTAATTTTGAGTTGTAAAATAGAAGACTCAGTTTCATGAGTCAATTCAGTTAAATTATTTCTCAAGTTGATTGAGAGAAATAATAGTGAGTTAACAGCCAATGGTGACACTAATGAACTCCACCAGTGCTACTCTAGTTAACTGAATATTTACTCATCAGAAACTCATGCATGTTTATTCTAAGAAAGACCTAGTTGAGACTAGAGTGTAGGGACAATTTGCTATTTGTTTTATATTTTTCTGAGTTTCATTGATAGCGCATAAATTCAGGAACTGATCCTTGAGGGATTGTGCTATTTTTGGAGGCTTTATTTCTCTTTAAATACAGGTTATCCTCCATAGGAATTACACATTGGAATAGAGACTTGGAGAGCTTGTGTAGAGGCTAAGCTTTGGCCTTGAGCTTGCTTATGAGTTGGAGATTGAATTTGTTGAGTGTGGGATTGTTCTAGAGAGAACAAGCATTGTAATTTCATCTTGATTTTCTAGATTAATACAAAACAGATAGTGGGGTTTTGAGTTGTGGCTCCTCGGATATTTATTGTTTTATGTGCCTTTGATTCTCTTCCTCTATTGATTATTGTTTTCTCGGTGGTTATGGATTTCCGCTGTAAAGAGTAGAAGTAGATTCTTGTCTCTTGCTTTAGCAAATTGCATTAGCTTGTGAATCTATAGGATTTTCTACATGGTATCGGAGCAAGATTATTTTTTGGGCCGAGAGTTTGAAGAGAATATCATAGAATTTCTATGAAAAAATTTCTAAAAAAAAATTGCAGATTTGGATTCATTGGGAAACGATACCCAAATTCAAAAAAATAATCGGCCGAATCGGAGTTTGGATGAGGGAGATATCGCTAATTTAAAATTAGCTCTCTAGAGGAGATTTCAAAGTTTTGAGTTTTTGGGTTACAGGTGAAAGTCGAATTTGCATACATACTTCAAGATCAACAGATGGCATTCCATGGGTTGAGGCTTGAGTATGCCTTGGAAGGTAGATCGAATTTCATATCCTGGAGCCACAGGATGGAGGTTGTACTAAAGGACAATAGCTTGAAGGAATTTATTGAACAAGAAATTCCTAAGCCAGCAACTATTGATGCATAGAACTTGGCTGAGTGGAAGAAGTGTGTGGTGAAGGCAAGGCGGATAATCCTTGAGGGAGTTTGAGATCATATGGTCTCAAGTATCCTTGGAAAGGAAACCCCACATGCTATGTGGAAAACATTGACGGACTTGTATCATAATAGCAGTGATCAAAGGAAGTTGGCACTGAAGGATAAACTTTGTAAAATCAAGAAGGAGAAAGGTGAGACGATTCCAAAGTAATTGACCAAGTTCACTCAATGTCGGGATGAACTTGGAAGTTTTGGAATCACAGTTTTCGAGGAGGATATGGTGAGCCTTGCTCTTCTTGGACTCCCAAAGAGTTGGCATAGTTATCAGGACTCTGTCAATGGTCAGGACAAGCTGCCATATTGGGAATGACTATTTTCAGATTTGATGCAAGATGAGATCAGGAGGAACACGAGGGATGGCTCTTCATCAAAGACTGATGATGAAGAGAATTGTGCCTTAGCGATTAAGGCAAGGAAGGGGAAAGGAAAAATTTCCCATTCCAAATCAGATTCTTATCATTGATCTAAGAAGAAGGACATGACGAAATTTAAATTCTTTCATTGTCACAAGATGGGTCACTTTGCTACAAATTTTCCATTAAAGAAGTCCAAGGAGAAGTCCTCAAGAGGAGCAACGAGTGAGGCTTTAACCTCCCAATTTGAATTGGACTTTTCCCTCATTGCATGCATGGTGTCTTCAATGATGGGAAGTGTCTAGTACTTAGACAGTGGAACCTCTTTCCACATGAATGGTGGCAAAGAGTTATTCAGTTAACTAGAGGAGAAATATCTCAAGATGCATATCGAGATGAGTGATAACGGTAAGTATAGCATCACTAGTGTGGGCACTATTACTTTTCATAGGGAGCATGTAGCTCCACTCACCTTTAATAATGTTATGCATGTACCTAGACTAATGAAGAACTTGGTATCCATTTCCATTCTTGAGGATAGAGGCTATGATGTGATATTTTCGAAAGGAAAGGCATTCCTTCGACACATAGCCATGGGTCAAGTAAAGAAGATAGGGATTCGAGTTCAGAATCTCTATAATATAAAGGTAGAGGATTGTGCTACTTTTAGTTCAAAAGAAGAAAACATGTTGAGCCAAGACGTCAACGAGTTGTGGCACATGCGATTGGGCCACTTGCATCATGGGACTTTGAATATATTGCAACAAATCTCTACCGATATTCCCAAAGGTACGCTTGAGCAAGTTGATACATGCAAGGATTGTACTTTGGGAAAATACACCAAGTCTTCCTTTGGAGACAGAGATAATCAAGCAGAGTCTATTCTGGAGAGATTCCATTCAGATGTGTGTGGACCATTCTCGATAGCATCCACAGCCAAACAAAGGTATTATGTTATATTTTTTGATGACTATTCTCATAAATGTTGGATATTTTTACGCAGAAAAAGGATCAAACTTTCACAAAGTTTTGTGAGTTCAAAGCATTGGTAGAGAAAGAGTCTCGAAAGAAGGTTAAATCTCTAGGGAGTGATAATGGTGGTGAGTATGTCTCCAATGAGTTTAAGAACTTCTTTGTAATAGAAGGGATTAAATTAGAGTTGACAGCACCTCATAACCCTCAACAGAATGGGGTTGTCGAGAGGAAGAACATGAGCATAACAGGGGAAGCAAGGGTGATGTTGCATGATTAGGGCCTACCATTACACTTGTGGGCTGACGCATGCAACAAAACAATTTATGTTCAAAACCGTATCCCACATTGGATTCTTGAGATGAAGACACCAAAGGAGGCTTATTCCGGTAAGAGGCCAGATGTTGATCACTTTAGGATTTTTGGGTCATTGGTTTATTGCCATGTGACCAAAGATGCACAAAAGAAGCTTGAGCCAACAACAACTTTGGGTATCTTTGTGGGGTACACTGATACACCCCACAACTATCAGGTGTACATGTTGACTAGTTGGATGATAGTGGTTCATAGGGATATCAGGTTTGATGAGGAGAAGGCCATGTGAGTATCCCTTGAGAGGAAGCTTGAGCTACATGTAGATGAGGAGCTTTTAGCTCCTAAGGTTGAGGGGCCTCATATTAATGTGGAGTAGCCACATGCATAGGTTCGGAGAGTGGAGACATCCACTTAGGCATAGTCTTCCAGAGAGGGAAGAAAGCACACTAGAGAGGTTGACAGATTGTTGGATGATGCACAGGAGAATGTGGGAGCACCCTATTCTCGGTGCACATAGAGGAGGTCACCAGAGAGGTACACTAGATACATAGCACTTATGGGTGCATGTGTTATGACAGAGCCATATTCCTTTCAGGAAGCAGTGCAGCAGCCGGTTTGGGTTGATGCAATGGTGGAGGAGTATGACTCCATAGTCGAAACACTGTTTGGGATGTGATCCTGATACCAGAGGACAAGTCATTTGTGAGCTCACATTGGATTTACAAGGTAAAGAAAGCTGCATATGGCAGTGTGGAGAAGCATAAGGCCAGGTTTGTGGCCCGTGGCTTTTCACAGGTAGAGGGGATTGACTATGATGAGACATTTTATCATGTTGCAAGGTACTCATCAATCAAATCTATTTTTCCACTATCAGCATAGATGGGTTGGAAAATCCATCAGATGGATGTGAAGACTATCCTCTTCAATGGCATGGTTGAGGAAGAGGTGTACATAGAGTAGCCCGAAGGTTTTGAATCCTTGGACCATGAGTCACATGTGTGCCCACTCAAGAGAGTGTTGTATGGGCTGAAACAAGCACCCCATGCTTGGTACACTAGGATAGATAGCTACTTCACTGGGTTGGGCTTCACAAAGAGTGAAGAGGATGTGAACCTGTATCACATAGTGGTGGAAGGTAAGTTGTTGATCATTGTACCTTATGTAGATGATCTCATACTGATAGGTGATGTGAATCTCATCAAATCTTGCAAGGAGGACCTTGCAAGAGAGTTTGAGATGAAGGACATGGGGATCATGCATTACTTTCTTGGCATGGAGGTATGGCAGGTAGATGGGGAGTTGTTAGTATCTTAGGTCAAGTATGCCAATGAGATACTAAGGAGATTCCGAATGGAGAGAAGTAAACCCATGGATACTCCTCTAGCTAGTAACTAGAGGAAGGAGGATGCTACTTCAGGGGAAGTAGTGGAAGCTACTGTTTATAGGCAGCTTGTGGGTTCACTCATGTACTTGGTGAACACATGACCGAATATGTGCTATGCAGTTAACTAACTTAGTCAAGTGATGGTTAGGCCTACCAAGCTGTATTGGAAGGCGACAAAGAATGTATTGAGATACCTCAAAGGTACTACTCAGTTTGGGTTATGGTACAGACAGACAAAGGGAGTGAAGCTTCAAGGCTTCACCGATGCAGATTGGGCAAGGAGTCCATTTGACATGAAGAGCACATCAGGAGGGATCTTTAGTATTGGGTTAGTGACAATTTCTTGGTATAGTAGGAAACAAAGATCGATTGCACTTAGTTCCGCAGAGGCATAGTACATGGTTGCAAGTAAGGCAGCATGCGAGGCTATCTGGATGATGAAGCTCTTGGTTGGTTTGTTTCATCAGTAGATGGATCCTACAGTGATTTATTGTGATAATCAAAGTTGTATCAAACTCTCTGAAAATCTAGTTTTTCATGATCAGTGCAAGCATATTGATATCCGATATCATCATCTCAGAGATTGTGTATTGAGGCGGATCATGTTGTTAGATTACATTCCCACAGAGGCAAGATGCTGACATCTTGACAAAGGCATTTTCAAGATGTAAATTCAAGTTTCGTAGAGACAGGATCGGGGTAGTTGATAATCTCTTTCTTGTTGAGAGGGAGTGTTGAGAAATGGCAACAAGAAATTCCAGTTTAATTTGTCATTGAATTAAACTGTGAATCAAATTTGAATTATATTCTCATAGCAACTTAAAATTAGTTAAATTAAGTTGATTAAACTTACTTAACATAGGAAATTCGAGTTGGAACTCTTTTGGAATTCATGTATATGTTCTCCCTACTTTGTAGGATTCCAGTGTGAGTGAATTGTGAGTTGTAAAATAGAAGACTCAATTTCATGAGTCAGTTCAATTAAATTAGTTCTCAAATTGATTGAGAAAACTAATAGTGAGTTAACAGTTAGTGGTGACACTAATGAACTCCACCAGTGCTACTCTAGTTAACTGAATATTTACTCATCAGAAACTCATGCATGTCAATTCTAAGAAAGACCCAGTTGAGACTAGAGTGCAAGGACAATGTGCTATTTGTTTTAGATTTTTCTAAGTTGCACTGATAGTGCATGCATTCAAGAACTTATCCTTGAGGGATTTCATTATTTTTAGAGGCTTTATTTCCCTTTAAATACAAGCTATCCTCCATAGGAATTACACATTGAAATAGAGACTTTGAGAGCTTATGAAGAGGCTAATCTTTTACCTTGAGCTTGCTTATGAGTTGGAGATTGAATTTGCTGAGTGTTAGGATTTTTCTAGAGAGAACAAGCATTGTAATTTCATCTTGATTTTCCAGATTAATACAAAACAGAGTGGGGTTTTGTGTTATCAAACCAGCTCACAAAAATATAGAAAAGATAGATCAACGACGTAGAAATCAACTTCTTCAAGGGGGAAACCTCCTTTACATTACACAAATGAACAATTCTTGGATGATACAAATGAAAAAACCTCCTTTCTATATATAGGAGTCTAAGGGGTCACAATATAATCAAAGTCGACATAACAATAATAATATAAGGACACAAAAATAGCAATAGTGGGCTTCTATGGGGCACAATAATAACAATATGGGGACAATAGGGGCACAACAATAACAATAAGGGCTACAATGACAATATTAATGGGGGAATCACTAGTATTATAGGGACCTAACATTTTGAGTTGTGGCTTTCCCTGGATATTTATTGTGTTATGTGCCTTTGATTATCTTCCTCTATTGATTATTGTTTTCTCGATGTTTATGGGCTTCCGCTATAAAGAGTAGAAGTAGTTTCTTGTCTCTTACTTTAGAAAATTGCATTAGCTTGTGAATCTACAGGATTTTCTACATTCAAAGTGTATCTAGAAGCCTAGAAGCCCCTTTTGTCCCTCTCGAGTGCACTGAAAAGACATGGACAAAAAATATGCATGAAACATGTTAAAATAGGGGATTTTATGTTGATTGTTGCTTGTTAGGAGTGATTATAGGGTATTCCAGAAACATTATGGTAAGAACGCATGAGGAAGGTTGGGCAAAGAGAACAAATGAAGGAAGTTGCATGAAGAACGAAGATCATACTTGAACCTTGATTATCAAAGCACCCAAAAGACTCCATTACATCAAACACCCTTTTTAGGGTGAGGACATCAATGATTGAAGTTTCTTGAAGAAATGAAGACACAAGTGGCAGCCATGTCATGACTGGAGAAATTCCATCACATTAGTCACTATTAGCCCTAGTCCTCAAAGATAGTGACATGTCAAGTCTCATCACTTAATGGTGTGAAAGTCATGATGTATTATTGTAATTATTGTAAACACAAATAAGTGGAAGTCCAAGAGTCATGTATGAACTAAAGATTCATGGAAGTCCAAAAGACATGTAATATCAAAAGTCATATGTAATTCCAAATGATGTAATTCCAAAATTCATTTGGAATTCCAAAGGTTGTAGAAGTCCAAAGGTCACTATAAGTTGGAAAGTCAAGAGTCATGAGGATGTGAAAGGTCATTCCTCAAGTTATAAATAGATCCTCATTCCTCATGTAAAGGAATTTTAACCTTGGCTTCTCCCATAAGGAATTAGAGAGACAGATTTAGTACTTTTGGGGAGCAAGTAGTGGCTCTAACGCTCCACTATTGGAGCTAGTGTTGTCCATTGTATTTATGTATCTCTAGACTTTTACTTAATATTGAAGCCTTCCAGGCCAACATGTTTCCACACATGGATTGTGAATGTTTATAAGACTATTCTTTGGATGTTTATGGTTCATGGTTTCTTTCATCAATACTAAATTAGTTGAACTATTTCGGTTACTTCAGTGCTTCTTGTTGGAAATGTGTTGTAATGATAATAATGATCGGCATATGTATGTGAACTATTTTTCTCTATGCTAGGCGAGTCTTTCTCTTTCTACGTGTGTCTCTATTAGGGTAGTACTATTACTTCTCTCTTAGAGGCTCACTTTATTTCTCCTCCACAGTGAAAGGACTTAGATACATCTGTAATTGGACACTCACAATGCACACTCGCTTGCTTTTCGAAAGAAAATATGTGTTTCTCTCTCTTGACGACAGCTAAAGCCAAGGCATATCTCTAAGATAACAGAACCTAGTCTGTATTCTAGATGGTGCTCCTACACCAAATGGTGTGAGGTATAATTGGGACCTGACATTAGGGAGAGCTCTATTTTTTGGTGGTGTCTAGCACTGCCAACATTCTGGTGGTAGGAGGGACAAATGACAAGTTATGTCCATTGAGTCTATTTTGAATCTCTTAGTTTAAATGGCTCTTCCCCAAATCATAATCCCAGAGTGTTTTTCTAAACTACCACCTAGTAAACTTTCAATCTCCATAGAACTTGTTCATGCCTTGTCTCAATTTAGGTTTTATGGGTGGTACATTTTTATCAATGCACATAAATGATTTCATTGGGTTTTGTAAAACTCATGAAGTTGATGATGAAGATGTTATGTGTATTCTATTCACCCTCACTCTTGAAGGTCATGTTAATCAATGGTGTCATACCTTACCATCTGCTTTCATTCATTATTTTCATCAATTTCTTAAGGAGCTTCATTAATATTTTTATAGGCATGATTACCGAGATGTTTACAAAAGAATCAATAATCTTAGAACGGAACCTAATTAATCAATTTATGTTTTTGCTGATAGATTCCTTCACTTCTGTTGTGATCTACCTAAAGAAGATATGGATTTTTATTTCTTTAAGAAAAAAATTGAGCATTTGGTTCAGATCTCTTTGGATCAGTTTGAATCTAAACCCACAGATGTTCCTATTTCCCCAATTTTTGTAAACTGCAAGACACCTTCAATCTCAGAGGAGGAACCTACTATTCCTTTTGTTCCTTGTACTCCTCCTTTTCCAGTACCGATGTGGGTGCCTCCTTGTGATAATGTTGAAGTTGGGAAATCTAGAAATCGAATTCATGATCCATCTCCTCATTCTTCTTCTGCTTTCCATGGTTCATATCCAATGGAGGAAACCTTGGAATGGTTCACAAAGCTTCATATAAAGGTTACTCCTTCCATTCCTTAGGATGATATTTACACTCATAACTCTAGTCTTGAATCTAATTTTTATTTGTATCCTCCTATTTCATCTCTTTCTCATGATCCCTCGCCCCTTGGTCTGTTTGATCAATCTCTTCCAAATCCAAGTATCGATTAGGAGAAAGGTAGTCACATTTCACAGGTAGAGGAGCAGCAAGGTGAGGATTCTTTCGATCTTTCTTCTCTTTTTCAGAATCCTCCATGTCAAGATAATGATCTCCCATCCTTGGTTGATTTTGAATCTAGCAATCTCGATGATGTATTAAATGAAATTGATTTTCCTAATCAATTTGAATTCCTGGACAACCTTCATTTTGTTGATTCTAACTATGTTATTGTATATAATGATGGTTTCCCTAGTGCACCTTTTGATCTTTCATTTTCTCAAGAAAACTTTGTTTCGAAAGATTTATATCTTGAATCTAATTCAGTTAATGAAGGTGTTTTTATTGAAACTGCCTCTTCACCTCACTATCCCTTGTGTTCCACCTTTTATAAGGCATTAACTTATGATGGGGATACTTCATCTAATGAGTTGGATTTTTAATTGACACATGGTTGTGAGATCATTCATGATGAAGAGGAAAGTACTTAAATCATCAAGTATTCATTCCATTCCTTATCATTTCCAGTCTTTCATGGGGAGAATTCCTTAGTATAAGTTACTCATGAAATTCATTCAATCTATTCATCCTCAGAGGTGCAATCAAAATAACTTTATAACTTGGGTAATATGTTTATAAAATATGTAAATACTAATCAAATAAATAATGTAGATGGTTGCCAACTTGATACTATCGATCTTGTTTTAATTATTGGCGGTATATTTCCACACACCATGCATGATCTAATCCAATCTTCAAAACGTAATTCTACCATTCTTGAAAGTTCTAGGACTCATAAGAGATTTTAGGCACTTCAACTTTCGTTTATGGTTATTTCAGGTTCTCGAGACTCTAGTATGATCCATAAAATAAATAAGATTGGGATTTCCTAAAATAAATTCTTTACTTTGCATGGTTTCACTAGATTCAAATTCCTTCTTGAAACAATTATGGTATTTTGGACATAAGTCATATGAATTTCAAGATTCAGTTTCTGATCAGATTGAAAATTTTGTTTCAGTCAACTTACCTTCATGCAAATCTCTTGAATATAACTTTGGCTTGGAGTGTATTCCTTCCATGAATATACAAAGCCATGAAGTCGATCATTTTTAATATTATCATCGAATGAATGATCCATACCTATCAAATATGTTTGAAGATAGTCAACTCCTAGTCCTTTTCTTCATGCCATCAGATCTCCTTTTGAGTGTTAGTGAATGTTTGTATTATTTACTGAATCAAGTTCCTTTTTTTCACATTCCTTTGCACTTAAGGTTATATCAACAATTGGTTAGATGGGAATCCTTTTCATTTCTACCTTTTTTACCCATAATTGTAATGTATACTCTAATTGAAGACACATTATAGTATCTTAGTCAGTAAATAATTAGAGTATTGAAGATACATTACAAATTTTACTAGAAGGATATTGTGTCTAGGGTAAATCAATTATTCAAGAGTGGTTTAATTCAACTTTTCCGATGACAGAACGGTGACATCTCAGGAGGTTCACTTATTGTCATGGTTTATGCCCAATTGTCATGCGGGAATGTGAGTATCGAAACAATATAGTAGATTCAAACACATTTATTGCAAAATAAAAGGAGGAATTATGTCTAAGTGGACTTGCACTTTTCTGACTGCCATTAACCACAGAAAATAACCAAGACCAAGTTGAGTTTCATTTCACCTATGCAATGCACAAACGTATCAGGTTAATGAATGATATAGTGTTCACTTTTATAGATGATTCATTTGTTTTTGTATATTTGGATGATATTCTGGTATACAATGTTAAGGAGTTGTAGAAATTTAAAAAACACAAATCAAAAGTGTGAGTTGCACTAGTCTTTTGTGTAGTTAGGGTGTTGGGTATGTGATAGGTGGAGAAGAGATGAAGATACGTACTACCAATCAAAAAGATAAATCAATTGTTATAATAATAAGATCCAATAATTAAAGAAATTAGAAAACTTTGGAGATGAATACTACATGCAATCCTCTAAAACATATGATCTAACACAAAATTCATAAAATATCCACCAAGAAAGTGTTTTTTAATTGTTCTAATATAAAAAGCAAACTTTTAATAGAGAAATTTAGCATGTCATTATCTGATAATATTATTGCTAAAATCATTAAGATTAGATATTTGTTAAACTGAAGTTAGAATGATACTTTTTTAATCCAATCTTAACTCAATTGAAGAATGCATTATCAATCCAATAATTTTATATAGTATTTTAAAAAGAATAACCAAAATATGAAAGAAGTTCAATTTTAGATAACATTCATTAAGAAACAACAATAGTTCTACACCATGTTTCTCTTACAAATAAAATTTAATTATTTTTCTTTTTTGCTCATCTATTTCTTAAATATTTTCTGGTATACACAATGTATTTCTAATTCAATTAGTTATTTATTTTAAATTATACTTTCACATTTAACTCTTATCAATATATCACAAATAGCAAAAATGCCAAACCCCTTTTAAAATTATAAAATTATATTATAAAAACCCTTTTTAAGATTATAAAATTATACATTTTATTGCATTTAAAAAGAAAATAATAGAAAATTATATTTAAAAAAAGTTATACATACAAAAGATATATATATTCTCATGATTTATTATAAACACCATATATGTAACCATAAACAATAAAAATGCTATAAAATTTAGCTATGTAATACAAAATCATTTATCAAAAAGGAAAAGAAAAAATGAATATCAATAATTTAGTGGCAGAACCAAACTCTTTAACCGTTTTTGCAAAATCCAATATTAATAAATAAATAAATAAATGACTAATTTTAAAATATGATGCGAAAGAAGGGGATGCGTATATTCAGTGTACAAACTCCAAAATGTGACCGAAGAGTGCATAACAACGTTGACTTTTTTGAAGATTCTTTGGCGAAAATCACATAGAGAAACATTTGTCGACGCATTTCGAACCAATCAGTTTTAAACGCGTCAACAAATGTTTCTCTATGTGATTTTCGTCGAAGAATCTTCAAAAATTTGATATGGATCACAGAAGCCTTTTCATAACGTTGACTATGATTATATTTTATATTTTTATTTTTATTCTCAGCGAAAAGGTTGGAATAAGATTGTTGATAGTACATCAACTATGAGTATATTTATTTAAAAGTTTAGTGGATTCTAAATCAATATAACATTATTCATAATTACAAAATCATTATAACAATATTTATCAAGAAATTATATCTCATCGTATCATTAGTAATTATTTAAACCTAATTAATAGAGATAAAAACCATTCTTCTTACCAAATATGATCCAAATGGATCCTAGAAACCCTCTAAAGTCTTCAAAAATTAAAACAATCGCAAAAGGGATGAACACTTAGAATAGGTGGAAAACACTATCGGCAGTGAAAAACACAAGAAACAGTGGAAAACAAGTCCTCAGCAGCAATGCACAGGTGCCGTCGGATTTGGCCGATCAACGGTCCAAATCCAATAGGCACATCGCAATCAGCGGTGACAGTCGGAGGCGATCGGGGGCAACCATATAACAATTGCGATCGCGATTAGCGCGGGTCAACGAGGATCATCGATTAAGCGCGCAGATCGACGGCTCAAGTCGAATCCCGAAATTGCAATCAGAAAATACAGAGGAGCGCTCACCCGACGGTCCAAGGCTCATGCGACGTGCGATTGTGACAAGTCACATCGCAAAATCGCATCGAAGCAACACCACCGAGCGGGGGCCGATCTCGCGACTTGCGATATATATATATATATATATATATATATATATATATATATATATATATATATATATATACGGACCTGACGGGGCTATGAATGCCACTTCACAAATATTTCAAGTCCACCATCAAACTGTTTTATGATATTTTTAATGTTTTTAATGTATTTTAAATATAAAAGGAAATCCACGAAACAAGCGGGATTTCGGGAGGACCAAAGGCGATAAGTGGTTTGGGCCGGGATCCACCCGAGTCCACACACTAGTTGCCACATGTCCAGGCTGAGGAGAGAGAAAGCCACCCGAATCAGGCGGTTAACTCCCGTACGAAAGGGTCGCCCGAAATTTACCAAAGTCATTGGATTTGGATCTCCCAGATCAACAATGGAGATGCGATGTCAATATACAGGCAGACCCAATAGGAGTTATAAGGTGGATTCATAATGTTTCAAGTCCGATAAACGACAATTTGGTGAAATTTCACAGTTTTGAATGTATTTCTCTGTGTAAACAGAGAATGGTTATTTTAGGGATTTCAAAGGCCCGATGACCCATTCCGTTACAGAATAGGTGGCCACCATCCCTAGAAGCGTTTAGCAATGATTGCTAATGCTCAGAAAGGGATCTCAGCAAACAGAGGTCGGAAAGCCAGAAAGCCCGAGAAGGTGAAACGAACAGACAACGCCGATTGGCTTTAAAGCCACATATTGACAACAAACAGGGCATACAGCGCTGAGACAAAGCAAAGACAGAGAGAAAGAGTGATAGAGAGAGTCTGTGTACTTAGAGAGGCTTCAGGGGTTCAAGCAAAAACTCTTGTTGTTGTATTTGTTGTGTGTTGAGACTCAAATTGAGCTCATACACTTGTAAAACTCTACTTCTGAAGACATAATAGAGATGCCACCACTGAAGGCTGGACCAGGAGATGTAGCCCAAGAGTTTTGGGTGAACTCCATATTGAACTTGTTGTGTTTATGTGTGTTGTCTATTATGTTTCTTTAACTGATTCATTGTCTATGTATTTCGCAACTTATCGATCCATTGTCCAAATTAACATAGGCATATCCATGCACATGAGTCTGTAATACCTTAATAAATGGCTTAGCTCCCATTATCAGATCAAGTGGTATCAGAGCTTTAGGTTTGCTAAGGTTAGACAAGCTTGTGTTGGATTGTTGAATGCTAATTAGGTCAAAGCTCAAATTAGGAGAAGGAGAACTAGTTGAGATTAACCCAGAAATAGGAAGAGTCTATCCTAGGAGGAAAATGGCAGAAGAAATTCCCTCAAAATCAGACTCTTAGTTCATGGACAGTTTCATGACCATGACAGCCATGGTAGAAGAGATGCATCGAGAATTTAAGAAAGTTCGAGGTGAAGATACTTCAACCTCCAAATAAGACAAAGGAATAGAAGAACCTCTTCTAGATGGCCATTCTGAAGGAAAAGGGAAAGGAAAAGAGCCTCCTCTATCAACACCTCCTTCTATCCCTTTGATTAAATTAGATGTAAAATTTGATTTTCCAATATATGATGGAGAATTAAATGCAGAAAATTTAGATAATTGGATTAGACAGATTGATGTATATTGTAGGGTGTAGAACATCGATTCAGAAAGGAGAAAGATTCGGTTGGCCAGTGTTTGCCTTGGAGGAACTGCCCTAGTGTGGTGGGAAGGCAAGACCCAAGCTAATTTGAAGAAGAATGGTAAAATTCTTTCTATCTGAAATGAATTTGTTTTTGCCATTAAAAAACAATTCTATCCACTAGCTTATATGCAGCAAGCCATGATGAGTCAGCAAACTCTTCGCCAATTAAAGGGGAAAAGTGTACAAAGCTATACATAGGAATTTAGAAAAAGAGTTTTAATTCTAGGCATTTCTCTAGACTCACCTGAAACTTTGTTGAAGTATATAGGTGGTCTACACAGCTATTTGAGGCACACCATTCTCATGTTTAACCCTACTAGCATAGATGAGGTATCAGTTCAGGCTACACATTTGAAGGCTAGAGGCAAGAATGTGAACCTAGAGATTGGGGGATCATCAAAACCCACTGCAAGCAAGAACAAGGAAAAGAGGAAGCAGAAAAGGAAATAGAGGAAGGCAAATGTTGTACAGAATGACAAACCTTCATGCATTCACTACAAGAAGGATGGACATGATGATGAACATTGTTGGTCTTTGCATCTGGAGTTGAAACCCAAGAAATTCGATGGCAAGAAGAAGAAGACTGTTGCTATTATTCAGAAAGATTTGGGGTCAGACTCAGGTGATAAAAAATAGTCACAGCTACAAGTATAAAAGGTAAAAATTCTGAAGCATCTACTAGTAATTTTGCACAATCTAATGATAATGAAGAAAATGAGAGGAAAATACATGAGCTTTTTCATATTAGAGTTATTTCCAAGCATCAAAAGATTGATACTTTATTTGATAGTGGTTCACAAGTAAACTTGATTTCTGAAGCAATTGTAAAGAAGTTGGGACTACTAACCACACCGCACAAGAAGCCATATCCATTAGGTTGAGTATGTGATAAAGCAAAGCTACAAGTAACTAGACAATGTAAACTTAGGTTTGCTTTTGGGTCAACATTTGTAGATGAGGTTGAGTTAGATATAGTTCCCTTGGATATATGTGGTATTGTTTTAGGAAGTCCTTACTTGTATGATAGAAAATCCATTTTTTATAGAGCCAAAAATAAGTATCAACTCACAAAAGATGGAATAGAATATATTGTAAGAGCTCATCAGCTTAAAAATAACTACACTCTCATAAACTCAAGGCAAATGAAAAGAATTGTAAATTCATACAAGCAATTTTTACTAATGGTTGTAAAGCAAAAGAAACCTGATAAAACCAATGTATTTGAAGGTTGTGATGATAAATAGAAAATTGATTTAGAAAAAGTTGTTTCAGAATATGATATCCTATTTCAAGAACCTAAAGGTCTACCACCCAAAAGGGAAATTGTACATGATATTCATTTGCAGCAAGATGCTCCATTGCCTAACATCGGAATGTACAAGTTATTCGCTTTAGAGAATGCAGAGATCAAGAAGTAGGTACAGGATTTGCTCGAGAAAGGGTTCATAAGACCTAGCACATCCCCATGTGGATCTCTAATCATGTTGGTGCGAAAGAAAGATGGTTCGTGGAGGATGTGCATTGATTACAAAGCACTGAATAAAATAACGATCAATAATCGTTATCCTCTTCCTCGCATAGATGATCTATTAGATCAGTTAAAAGAAGCTGTTTACTTTTCCAAGTTGGACTTGCGTAGTGGCTACCATCAGGTTAGAGTAGCAGAATAAGATGCATGGAAGATTGCTTTCAAAACGAAGCAAGGGTTGTATGAATGGCTAGTTATGCCTTTTGGCTTAACTAATGCCCCTGCCACTTTCATGAGTCATGAATGATGTACTACGACCTTTTATTGATGATTTTGTAATTGTATATTTAGATGACATTCTTGTTTTCAGTAAAACATGGGAAGAACATTTGAAGCATGTAAAGCAGACTTTGGATGTTTTGAAAAAAGAAAATCTCTATGTTAAGTTATCAAAATATAAATTTGGCAAAACATCTTTAAATTATTTGGGTCATATTGTAGGGGGTGGTGAATTGGATATAGATCTCTCTAAGGTTGAAGTCATTATGAACTAGGCTAAACCCAAATCTACTACAGAAGTTAGGAGCTTCCTAGGAGCAGCACAATATTGGGGAAAGTTTATTGCTAACTTTTCCTTGATTTCAGCTCCCTTACATGCTTTAACAAGATTGAATGAGGTGTTTTAGTGGGGAGGCAAGCAACAGAAAGCCTTCGACGCCTTGAAAGAAAAGATTAGTACAACACCAGTAGTAGCATTGTCAAATCTTCAAAGACCATTTGAGATTGAAAAAAATGCCAATGACTATGCCATGGGAGCAGTGTTGATGCAACATGGTAAACCCATATGTTATCATTCTAAGACATTTAATTCTGCAGTAGTTAATTATCCCACATATGATAAATAATTGTATGCATTAGTACAAAGTGTGAAAAAGTGGAAACATTACTTAATGGGCAAAGAAGCAGTTATACATACTGATCATCAACCACTTCAATATTTTCACTCATAAACTAAGTTGCAGCAATCAAGACACTATAGGTGGATGGGTTTTCTACAACAGTTTCATCTTGTCATCAAATATAAGAAAGGCATACACAATAAAGTTGTAGATATGTTGTCCAGACCAATCATAAATGCATCTACTATACTTAAGCATAATTCAGTATTGCATGAAAGCTACATTGAACAATATGCTCAAGATGTAGATTTTAAAGATGTATATGCAACTTTAAGTCATGGAAAACAAGTAGAAGAATTGGATTATCATATTAAAGACCAACTCTTGTATCATTTGGGAAAGTTATGCATTCCTCAAACTGAAAGAGTTAATATAATCCGAGAAGCACACACTTCTCTAATATCAGGTCATTTTGGTGTAAGTAAAACAGTTGCACAGCTGCAAAGATTCCGCTATTGGCCAAGAATGCATGAAGCAGTTTCTAGATATATTAAAGGGTGTACCATTTGTGCTAAAAGCAAGTCAGCAATAGAAAACTAGGCTTGTACACTCCACTTCCAGTTCATTCTCATCCTTGGGAAAGTGTTTCCATGAACTTTGTTGGGGGATTGCCAAAATCTAGAAAAGGTCATGACTATTTATATGTTATTGTGAACAGGTTCAGCAAAATGTGTATTTTAATACCTTGTAACAAGCAAATTACAGCTAAACAAATAGAAAAGTTGTTCTTTCAGCATGTCTGGGTGCATTTTGGGTTACCCATTTCCATAGTATCTAATCGAGATTCTTGATTTGTTGGGAAGTTTTGGTCAAGTCTGTGGGAATTGATGGACACCAGACTGAAGAAAAGCACAACGTTTCATCCACAAATAGATAGCCAAACAGAGGTGGTCAATAGGACAGTGATCCAGTTGCTTAGGGGTTATTGTAGCAAGCATCCCAAGCTTTGGGATGAACATTTATGTTATGTGCAACATGCTTACAACTGTGATAAACATTCTTCTACACAAAGATCTCCTTTTGACACTTGTTTTGGTTTTATACCAAGGTCTCCCTTGGATTTTGTCTTTAGTAAAGACATAACAGTTGATAGACACAGTGATGTGGACAAAGCAACTAAGTTCATTGAACAGATCCAAGAAATTCACCAAGCAGTGTAGGAACAGTTGGAAAAGATCCAAGCCAAGTACAAGGCAAGGCATGATAAACATCGAATTGAGCATAGCTTCCAAGTTGGTGATCAAGTCTGGTTGTACATCAGCAAAGACAGAATGCAAGGTGAAGGAAAGAATTTGAAGCCAATAAGGTATGGGCCTTTCAGGATACTTGAGAAAATTGGTGAGAATGATTTTTTCCTTGATTTGCCAACTTACATGCACATCTATTTAGTAGTTAATGCAGATAACTTGAGACTATTTGAACCTTCATTGATTGAAGATCTCGAAGAGAAAAGTCAGTTGCTTTCTATTGATGATCTGTTGCCTGAATATCTCAATGAGTTACAAGAAGATAGAGTTCTGGACAAGAAGGTAAGAACTACATGTAGAGGGGATGCTGAGTACCTCAAAATCGGACTCAAAGGTCCAAAACCAAGCAGTGCAAGATGGATAGAGATTGGACAGGTGAGGAAGTTGTATCCTCACTTGACTTATGCTTAAAAACCAACTTTTGGTGGTCCAAAATCCTTTTTCAGTGGGAAGGCATGATCCAAGTGGATCCTAGAAACCCTCTAAAGTATTCAATAATCAAAACAATCGCAAAAGGGATGAACTCTTAGAATAGGCGGAAAACACTATCGGTAGCGAAAAACACAAGAAACAGTGGAAAAACAAGTCCTCAGCAGCAATGCACAGGAGCCATCAGATCTAGCCGATCAACAGTCCAGATCCGATCGGCACATCGCAATCGGCGGTGATAGGCGGAGGCGATCGAGGGCAACCATATAACAGTTGCGATCATAATTAGCGTGGGTCAATGAGGACCATCGATCAAGAGCGTAGATCGATGGCCCAAGTCAAATCGCGAAATCGCAATCGTCAAATATAGAGGAGCGCTCACCCGACGGTCTGGGGCTCATGCGATGTGCGATTGTGACAATTCACATCGCAAAATTGCATCAGAGCAACACCACGGAGCGGGGGCCGATACACGCAACTTGCGATATATATATATATATATATATGGACCCGACGGAGCTATGAATGCCACTTCACAAATATTTCAAGTCCGCCATAAAACCATTTTATGATGTTTTTAATGTTTTTAATGTATTTTAAATATAAAAGGAAATCCACGAAACAAGCGAGATTTCGGGAGGACCAAAGGCGATAAGTGGTTTGGGTCGGGATCCGCCCGAGCCCACACATTGGCTGCCACGTGTCCAGGCTGAGGAGAGATAAAACCACCCATATTGGGCGGTTAACTCCCGTACGAAAGGGCCGCCTGAAATGAACCGCATTCGTTGGATCTAGATCTCCCAGATCAACAATGTAGATGCAATGTCAATATACAGGCGGACCCGATAGGAGTTATAAAGCGGATTCATAATGTTTCAAGTCCGATAAACGGCAATTTGGTGAAATTTCACAGTTTTGAATGTATTTCTCTATGTAAACAGAGAATGGTTATTTCAGGGATTTCAAAGGCCCGACGACCCATTTCGTTACAGAACAGGTAGCCACCATCCCTGGAAGCATTTAGAAATGATTGCTAACACTCAGAAGGGGATCTGAGCGGACAGAGGTCGGGAAGCCAAAGAGCCCGAGAAGGTGAAATGAACAAGCAGTGTCGATTGGCTTTAAAGCCACATATTGACAGCAAACAGGGCAGGCAGTGCTAAGATAGAGCAAAGACAGAGACAGAGAATGATAGAGAGAGTCTATGTACTCAGAGAGGCTTGAGGGGTTCAAACAAAAACTCTTGTTGTTGTATATGATGTGTGTTGAGACTCAAATTGAGCTCATACTCTTGTAAAACTCTGCTTCTAAAGACATAATAGAGAGGCCACCATTGAAGGCTAGACTAGGAGATGTAGCCCAGGGGTTTTGGGTTAAATCCATATTAAACTTGTTGTGTTTATGTGTGTTGTCTATTATGTTTCTTTAACTGCTTCATTGTCTATGTATTTCGAAATCTTAGTGATCCATTTCACAAAATAGCATAGGCATATCCATACACATGAGTCTGTAATACCTTAATAAATGACTTAGATCTCATTATCAAATCAAAATATAACTCCAATTAACAACTTTTAAAAATTCAAAAAATGAAAAAGCTTAACCTTCTATAATCTCCCATGAATATTTCGTCTTAAAGATGACTAGTGGAAACTACTTATTTTGACGAGTATATAAGATTAAGCATCAAAATGGAAACTGCTTATTCTGACGAGTATATAAGCTTAAGCATCAAACTTTTTCTTCCTTCCTTGCAAACTTATCTAGCTAATAATAAAACTAATGAAATAAGATATCCATAAATAATTTTATATTTAAAAAATAATAAAAAAAATATAGATAAAGTGTAAATGGTAATAGAAATATGTCAAGTTCTTTTGTAAGTTATTGATAGGAAATATAAGTTTATTAAGTTCATTATGTTAGTTGAAGTTAAAACTAATCATTCGACAATATTTTCTTGGCATTTAAGTTTAATGAAAGTATTTAAAATAGTTACTTTAATGTTAACATTGAAATTATATGCAAAAGAAGAAATAATTAATAATTAATATTAATAAAATGAATAGCATTCGCTGCCAGAGTTAGTTTTTAATATTATTATATTTTTATAATATAGGAAAAAATATATAGATATGAAAAACAAAGAGAAACAAAACTTAAGGCTAATTTTATATAATTCAAAAGAATAATTGAAGTGTTACTCATTAGTAAGGCATTGTTATCATTTCTATCACCTTGTCATTATACATAACAACTAACTTAAGTAAATGCTTCAAGAAAAGTAATTAGGTTAGCACAAAAGTTAATAATAGAGAATGAATAAAATCAAATGCATTGAATATTCACAAAAATAAAAACATGATTTATTTTTGGCAATTCAATCACACCTTTGATGTATTTAGACTCACTATAGGATTAGTTTAGACAAAATATCTTATTTCCCATAAATACCACAAACAATTCAAGAATACAATAATAGCCCTTAATTATTGTTTGTACTAGCATAGATCCATCTTATCTACGGATCTACCAAGAGCCTAGAGCTATCAAATCTCTTTTCTGTTGAAGATAATGGAGAATCCTATAATAGTGTGATTTGGTTCACGAGACCTTAGGATAGGAATTGGTTTCTATTTCTTAGGGTATGGTTCTAACTTCCCTAATACCATGTATGTTATTTAATGTTTGAAGTATATTGAGAATGTAGAGCTTTCTGTAGAGCCAGACTCTCCTACTTCAGACTCTCCTTCGTAGAGCTGACTAGTGAGTTTTTTATTTATAAATTCAAGCATATAGAATTGGGTAGAGACAGATGCAGAAGGAACGGTAGAGAGAGCTACAGTGCAGGGAATCCCAGGACATCGCAGAGCATGCAGGCTATAGCAATGTGAGAGGCACAAGTGTGTTGCATAGTGCAGGGTAGCACAGAGAAGGGTGCAATGATGCGAGATGCATGGATATGTTATAGTAGCACAGAGGTCAAAGAGGGAGCACTTGTCAGCAGCAGGTAGAGCTTCAGCATTAGAGTATGTTTCTAGCCCAACAGCGAGGTCAGTTGGGAGTTTTTTTTGTTCCGAGAATTGCTGGAGCAACCACACTTAGTAGATGTGTTGCATGCAGAACATTCTAGAGGTACAGGATCGGGTTCGAGAGGAAGCCTTTCTTGTTGAGAGGGAGTGTTGAAAATTGGCAACAAGAATTTGCTAAAAATATAAGCGCTAAAAATAGCAGTTTGGGTAACAATGCTGAATTGGGCAATAGGGAATGAAAAATGTTAAGTGCTAAAAATAGAAGCTCTATTTTTAGCAGTTTTGGTTGGATTCCTATTTTTAGGCAGTCCCTAGTCTAAAATAGGAAGTAAAATTTGAATTTGGTCTTACCAGCAGTTTGAATATTAATTAATTAATTTAGTTTGAGTTAATTAGTTAAGGAATTATAAACTTGAAGTCTTTGTGAGAACATGCAATAATTTCTCCACTGATTGGGGAATGTGTCCTTGATTTGCTCCACTGATTGAGGAATTAAGGATGAGTTCTATATTGAGAGGATCAATTGACTTAGTTTAACTTAGTCAAGTCCAATTAGATTAATTTAACAGTTTTTTTAAATTAATGAGAGTTCAGTTAGTTAATGCTTGCATGCATGTAACTACTGTATTTCAGATAACTGAATATTCTCTCATAAATAACTCATGCATGTCAGTTCTGAGAAAGACCCAGTTGAGATCAGAGGAGGGACAGTGTACTATCAGTTGGATGGTTTTGTTCCTATAAAGGAAATTCATCCAAGCAGAAGGAATAAGGTTCCTTGAGGATTGTGCAGTTCTAACAGTGTGTTATAGCAGGGTGTGAGATCAGTGTGAACGATCAGTGTTACACTTGGTAACAGGAGGATCACCCAGGAGAAATTGTGTAAGGAAATAGGAGGCTTGGAGGGCAGAGGAGAAGGCTTAGGAGAAGTCTTGATTACTTGTGAGCATCCAGGAGGATTGTGCTGAGAGCTAGCTAGTTGTGAGAGCTAAGGCTTTGTGTAATCCTGGTGTATTTCCACCTTCATCATCATCAGAGTATAGAGAGAGCAGGATAGATTTTGAGCTTATTCTTTTTGTATGTTGTTGAGGATTTCCACTTGATTGATAATACAGAGGTGGGGTTTTAGGCTGGTGCTTTCCCCAAGTTATATCTTCTAAGTTATGGTTGATGACTTTTCATTCTCAGTTATATATGCTCATGCTTGATGTTGCTCATGTTCAATTAAGCTTACGCAAAGTTTATGGTAGATGTAGATATAGTGTTATGCTTTAGTACATTACATATGTCAGTTTGATCTGCAGGTGAAATTTCTACATGATATCCGCGAGCTAGCTGATTTGTAGAGAAAATTCTACAGTATTCGTGTGGGAGGATTGTACAAGTTAAATGTCAAAAGCGCACCACATCAGGCATTGGAATTATCTGCCATGACTACAGTGGACTTATGTCACCAGAGGTTCGGCCATATTAACTTCAATGATTTGTTGCTTTTACAGAAAAGAGGTATGGTTGAAGGTCTTCCTGTTTTAAAATTTGCTCATATTAATTGTGATTCATGTGCACTAGGAAAGTTGCACAGAGATGAATTTCTTGTGAATCTTGATAGAAAGAAGAGAGATATACTCGAGCTGGTACACACAGATCTATGCGGGCCTATGCAGACAAGATCATGAGGTGGTGCATACTATTTTTTATTGTTTATTGATCACTATACTAGATTTACTTGGGTGTATTTCTTCAGGAAGAAGAGCAACACTTTTGAATACTTCAAGGATTCCAGATGTATGGTTGAAAAACAGACAGGTAAATGCATCAAGATTCTCCGCTCGGATCAAGGGGGAGAGTACAAGATAGCTTTTGTACTCAAATATTACAAAGATAATGGGATACAACAATAGTTTACAGTACCCCACACTCCTCAACAAAATGGGCTTGTAGAGATGAAGAACAAACCCTTGTGGAGTGTGCTCGCAGTATGTTGAAAGGTAAGAACCTTTCTAATGGCTTTTGGGCTGAAGTGATTAATATTGCAATATATATAAAGAATAGGAGTCCAAAAATAAGTTTAGATTTTAAAACTCCTTTTGAAGCTTTATTTGGTTATTAGCCTGTAGTTAAGCATTTGAGAGTTTTTGGCTTCAAAGCTTTTACTCATATCCCAAAGGAAGATAGAAAGAAACTTGACTCAAAGGCCATCAAATGTATCTTTGTTGGGTATTGTACAAAATTTAAGGCTTATAAACTATTTAATCCCTCTACTCATAAATTGTTTGCGAGTAGAGATGTAGTGTTTCATGAGCAGGTTAATGATGGAAGCCATGAGAGTGCTAAGGAAGAATGGCACGTGCCCTTGTTGGTGGAAGAAGGAGGTGATGAATCATGTGACAACAATGAGCAGAAACAAATGCAGCGGCAGTAGGAAGGGAAAGAAGATGATGTAGTTGTCAAGCCAAGTCCAAAAAATGATGATCAGACAAGGTTTGAAGCTACCCCACCACTCAGGAGATCAGGTAGGAAAGCTCAGTTGCCAACAAGATATAGGGAAAATTCTTTTATAACTAGTATGATGAATGTTGTTTAACCTTCTAGTTATAAGGAAGCAAATGATTGTAGTGAATGGAAAACAACTATGGAACAGGAATATGAATCTATAATAAAAAACAACACTTGGGAGCTGGTTGAACTTCCTAAAGGGAAACAAACCATAGGTTGTAAATGGTTTTATAAACCCAAGATTAATGCAGATGGAACCATAGATAAACTAAAAGCTAGATTGGTAGCAAAGGGGTATTCACAAAAATAAAGCATTGACCATGAAGAAACCTTTTCCCCCGTAGCTAAACTGAATACTATCAGAATGTTGATTGCTTTAGCTACTAAGAAATATCAGATGATTCACCAACTAGATGTAAAATCTGCATTTTTAAATGGGGAATTGAAAGAGGAGGTTTATTTAGAGAAACTTGAGGGGTTTGTCCAGAAAGGGAAAGAACATTTAGTATGTATATTAAAGAAAGCTCTATATGGACTAAAACAAGCACCCAGGTCCTAGTATGAAAAGATTCATTCATTTTTTATGCAACTTGGTCACAACAGAAGTAAAAAGGACCATAATCTGTATACCATGAAAGATGAAAAGGGGTGCATAGTGTTGATTTGTTTGTATGTAGATGATTTAATTATTACAGGTGATGTTATTGCTCTATTCAAAGAAATCAAACAACAAATGTCACAGGTGTTCAAAATGAAATACCTTGGTGAATTAAGATATTGTTTGGGTCTTGAGATCTCGACAGATTCACGACAAACTTTTCTGTCCCGGGGTAAGTATGTCAAAGGTCTATTGGAAATATTCAAAATGGATCATTGTAAGGTTGCAGCAGTACCCTACGGTAGAACATTAAAATTCAGAGTGAAGATGGCTCTAAAGAGGCAGATGTGACACTTTATAGATAGTTGGTTGGGAGCTTAATCTACCTTACCACTACTAGACTAGATTTGTCTTATGCAGTCAGTGTGCTAATTCAATACATGTCCAAACCACTTGAGATTCATTGGAATGCAGCAAAAGGTGTTTTAAGGTATCTACAAGGAACTATAGGCTATGCTATTATTTATACTGATTCTTCTGATGTTAGATTGACAACATTTACAGATTTCGACTGGAAAGGAAATGTAGACGACTGCAAATCCATAACATGCTATGCATTCAACATTGGATCCGGGGTGATTAAATGGAGCAGTAAGAAACAGAACACAGTTTCTGTGTCTTACACAAAAGTAGAGTATCAAGCTATGCATGCAGCAACATGTGAGGCAGTTTGGTTGCAAAGACTTCTACAGGATGTCGGGAAAGAACAGAAAGATGCAACAACAATCAAATGCGACAACCAGAGTTCAATCAAACTTGCTAATAATCTGGTGTTTCACAAGAACACTAAACACATTGATACACAATTCCACTTTGTCAGGGAGTAAGTTCAATCAAAATAAATCCATCTTGAATATTGTAAATCATGTGATAATGTTGCAGACATTTTCTTCAGGCCTCTTGGCAAAATTAAGTTTGAAATGTTTAGGGAGATGTTAGGAATATTTGTGAACCCCTTATCCATTAAGGGGGAGTGTTGAATATAGTGGAGAATCCTATAATAGTGTGAGTTGGTTCACGAGACCTTAGGATAGGAATTAGTTTCTATTTCTTAGGGTATGGTTCTAACTTCCCTAATACCATGTATGCTATATAATTTTTGAATTATATTAAGAATGTAGAGTGTTCTACATAGCCAAACTCTCCTGGTTCATACTCTCCTTCGTAGAGCTGACCAATGAGTTTTTTATTTATAAATTCAAGCATCTCATTTTGACATTTTCACTCTTAAAGAAGTTTGCACATCAAGATATTTAGTCCCTCTAGGCACTTGGTAGATCTGGAGATTAGATAGATCTATGTTGGTTTAATCTCCCCCTTTAAATAAACCATATTCCACATGAATACCATAGGTTCTCAATACCATTGGTCAATACCATGAGCCATTTATTTTTTGTTTTTAGGGTTATTTTCTTTCATAATTTTTATTTTTATTTTCATTTTTTCTAATGAATTAAAATGTTTACAGTACATTATATTAATCTTTCTATTTTTTAAATTTTATTTTATTTTTATTTTTAGGTAATTTTACTTATTCAAAATGTTAAACATTTCATTACAACATCTCTACCATGCTGGAGAGCACCTATTTCATAACATTCAATGTATATAAACAAGAAACTTGTAGCCTATTAAAATATTAACGTGACCATGAAACAACTTCCATCATACCAGATGGAGTTATAAATACAAAAGAAGAAATGTTAGATAACGAATTTAATCTTAGAATAAAACTTTTCTCTCCTTTCAAAAAGATTGCAAGTCTCAAATAAAAGTTGTAAGTATATGAAAACAACAATCATAATGTGAATGAATCAAAATACACTACAATAGTGACTGCAAAAATTAGCAAAAGGAAAAGCCATTAGGAAGGACTTGAAGTTGAGATCATTTCTCTGAAGACTGATCTAGAAAAGTCAACTGAACAGAATGAGGAGCTACTTTAGGTATTTGAAGAATAGGAAAATGGGCTTAAGCAATTGCAGAAGCAAATTATTCATACCTTAAGCAAATATACTCTTTGCAAGAAGATCATTGGTCCCCAAGCATTCAAGTTTTTTTCAAGGTCATTTTTTTACATGCAATTTATTTGGTCATAAGGATACTGATTGCAGATCATATATAAATGAAATAAACATGAAGCATAAATACTAAGATTCTTTTTTTCACTTTTATGGTCACTTAAGGTGTTATACATGCAATAAATTTAAACATGTGGAAAAATAATGTGGCCTTGCTTTGTGCGCACTAGAAGAAAAAAACTACTAGTACATAGACAGTGCATGCTCTCATCACATTTCTAGGGATAAGAGAATATTTATCTCTCTCAAGAAAACCAAGGGTGGTGATGTTATTCTTGGACTTAGTGCACCAACAAGGGTGTTAGGAAAGGGTGGAGTCGATATTAACGTTAAAAATACAAAAGAAACTATTGTTTTATTGATTCAATGGATAAAGCAGAACATCCTAGGTGTGGGTCAAATGATGGATAGAGGAAATGTAGCTATATTTACCTCAAGAGGATGCAAAATGATAGAAAAATACATTGGAAAGGTTATAGAAAAAGTGATAAAAAAATTTAGACTAGGTATATGTGCTGAAGAAAATTCTGATTAGAAATAAGATATTGAAGTTAATCTCCCTCTCTTGAGATTTAGAGTAGGAGAATACAGTGCCCATTGTAGTCTATATCCATAAAAGGACTGTAGAAGTGAATGAGAGGTGCATAGCCTAAAGGGAAGCAGATAGTAGTGGCATGGGAACTTGATGACAATCAGGTTCACAGGATCAACTTTCCTAGTGCAAAGAGGTGCATGAGCTCAAGGGGAGCATTGCACGGAAAAGAAGGTTTACATGTAAATTATGTGTGATATTTCCATTGGCTCAAATTTGTGTTTTTATTTTTAGCCTTGGAGATTTGTGAAGATGTTGTTTTCTTGAAACCCTAATGACGATATGGAAGCTATGCATATGGCCCTTATGCGTGTTAACAATTATGATTTTATATGATGTGTTATTATATCATTGTGATTTTTCAGTGGTTAAATGATTTATGTGGCTAGTGTTTGTTACCTGTTGGTGCCAACATAATGCATTACCCAATTATATGATGTTGAATACATGTTGCAATATGTAGGCTACTAATGTTACATTCGTTGAGGTTATTATGATTACTTATGAATGATGACAATATGTGGTTATGGAGGGTTGACACGTGTCATAGGGAAGCATCTTGTATGCCTCCACTATCTCAACTATTCATTGTTGGCCTTATTCTCTTTTGTTGGCAGAAAAGGGAAGGATTATGTCATGCCTTGCCATGTAATATTTCGCATTGTCTTATTGTAGGTGTATGATAAGATCTATTATGTTCCATACATGTGAGTTGTGTGAGCACATTTATGTCACATATTGTTATTCACGTCACGTACATGTATGTTGTAGGCAGATTGATAGCTATGCTAGGTTTTGATCACATTGTACAAAGAATGTAGTATGTTGAATTTGAAAACATGGTTGTGATGAGTTTATGAGCTTCTAATAGGTGTTATTATTTGTTGAAATCCACTTAGGGTTTCATACTATTGGTACCATAAAAAACACCGTATGCTTGAATGGATGTATGAGGGGACCTAATGTTCTCAAAGAGAGTTGTGTATGCCTCTAGAGAGCTCACGAGTAGTTAAATAGACCTTTCATTTAAAATTTTGTATTGATTCATCATGTAAAGCACTTATGTGTGCCCTACATACAAATCTTTACATTGATTTTTTCTTATTTCAATTCTAGACTACATAGGTTGTATCAGTCTGTTGTCTAAGAACATGTGTCTAGACGTAGAAAGTTCATGATATCTGTGGCCCCAATGTCAAGGGGGGCACGTTTAGCTCATAGAAAATGAATGGATATTCAAACTTTTTGTGCACATATTTGTAGTTTATCTTTTGTATTCAATGGTGACAAAATGGAATTCTTTCGAGAGACTAACCCACCTCTGTCATTGATGTCAAAGGGGAAGAGAATGACTTGATGACTTGGTGTTTTTCAAGAAGTTGACGTCAATAACAAAGGGGGATATTTTTGGCATTATGGCTAGTTGAATGGTTGGAATTGATGTCAACCTGGTTTGTCCATGGTTTGGATGGATTTCCAATACTTTGTACGCTTGCAAATGTGTTTTTGAGCTATGGAAAGGTGGTAAATAGGTCTAGAAAATTGGTGAAGCAGTTTGTAGAGTTATGGGGAGAGCACCTAGGATTTTCCTCAAGTTAGATCATCTTGACTAGGAACATAACTAACATAGTGTGATGATTCAACATCTTCGTTGGGTGCTCATTTTGTCCATGCAATGATCCTCGATGGTGTTATCATGATGATGATGCCTATAGGTGAAAATGAAAATTATCTTGGGCTTTAACCATTGTAATTTCTAATGGTAATATCTAGATTTCTCAATTGAAGTTTGACTTGGTCCTCTACGGTGAGAATAAAATTAATGCCTAAACATATGGTTTGATTTGGTCATCAAAATACCATCAACAAATCCATGGTATCTGCCCAAGGTAAATGACTAATAGAGAGAGTATAAAATCTCAAGGAGATATGTCAGATGGTGCACACATGGAAGAATTGTTTCTTGACTCTAGAATCAGTGATCTTCATATGCATTTTATAAATGTTTTCATTTGTTCTAGAATAGGTGTAATGAAATGTGAATGAGCATTTTACTTGGACCAACTAGTTTTGTATTTATTCTCTATAGTTAGGCTGATGATTTAACATGTTCTAATCTAAAGTGCCAGTGATGTGTCCACAAGTGCTAGACTGCAAGGGTCTACATTTGATTGCATTGAGTAATCTAAACGACAATGGTTCAACAAGCTAACAATTTTCTTTTGGCATAAATATCATATTTCACTAATGAATTGCTATGATTAAGCATTCTTTAGAATATCATTGAACACATCATAGTTCTCGATGAATTGAGTTTCATTAAACTCTTCACAGTTCTAGATCAATCAGACTTTTGTTGTCATTTTTAACTGTTGGAGGTTCCTTTAGATTTATGCACACCATATAATAGTGATAATGGTTGTTATATATATATATTTTTTTAATGAGCCCTCTTTAGATCATCTAGTGTGACTGTAGGAGCTAAAGCACTAGGTTGAGATCAATGTCCATATGAGCATGGTTGACAAAGGTTGATGGTAGTGTCTTCTATGCCAACTCGGGTATACTCTGCAAAGACCAAGATAGGGTGAGCTACTACTCCAACCCTATGGGTAACAGGGGTGATACCCTATTTTCCATAATTCCCTCAACCCCAGGAGCCCTCTATCTCAATTCCACACCATGGGAGCTTAGAGAGTGGAGGAAGATTTCGATCGGTGTTCTCAACCAGTCCCACTCTCTATATATCAGAAGCATATAATCGTGATCGTATATGGTAATAATCATGCCTCAATAGTATATATATCTCTTGATCATGCAGGACATCTAATCAAATATCATATTATAACATAAATAATCATAAAAATCACAAAAGGATACCATATTCATCCTTCCTCTCAAGGAGGTTCCACCCACAAGCCTAAGCTTGTCTCATACATCTACATTGTCTCAATATAGGAAAGTATCTCGATGCTGACTATATATGGGATTCTCTTCCAATCGTATCCCACTCTTTTTTCATCATAAAGTATCCATGTTGTATCCATATCCTGCTCAGACAACTCTCTAAGGAGCTTCTTCATCTTGCCTCACAGCTAGCCATGCTAGCAACATCATACTCAACCTCGATTGAGCTATGGACCTCATATCCAAGATATCATGACAGATCTCATACTAAGGCAGCATCCAAATTTTCTCATCTTGTTGACAGTGATCCTAATCATCATCAGTACACTCAATTAGTCACATCTCACAGGAAGATCGTCCCATGGAAGTAATTTTAACGATGTTAGGCAACAACTCAATGTGAATGAAGTGGCTTAGTCATGAATTGACTTAGTTTCTATGCACATCATGTATATATATGGATGAATGTTTAAAACGGAACATCAATGCTTCAATCAACTATCGGTTTCCAAGTCAAGTTCAATAATATCTCTTCACAACCTCTTGAAATTCAATTGGAGTGTCCACAGATTTTCATTTTCACTTTCCAATACTTTTTCGATAGATTCCCAACTTCATAAATCGATTCATCATGCCATGATTTAGTATTTCGAGCTTCAGAAGCCATCTCCCTATTACTTAGACCATTAGAGGATCATTTCATGTCAAGATTAGACCATTAGTATAGAAAACCAAAACAAAAACCAAAATCAAAGTTGTACCTTGGAACACTTTTGAGGTAGAGGTTTGGATCAACACATCACCTTGGCTTCACCATATAACTGTCAATGCAAACATATCTGGATTGAGGATCTTGCTTCATATAGTGCACTCTACAAACATAATACTTTTCCAAACCAAGATGCTCAGACTCACAATATTGTACAATAAAATCAACTAAGTCAACTTATCAAAGTTTATATGCTAGACCAGAACCAATACAGTGTCATATTCTTTAGACCAGGTGACAGGTAGAGCTTTCATCAAGTCATGACTTCATCTATTATCATGCCAACAAGTTTTCATAAGAAATATCAATCCAAATTTCATCAATTCATCCTCATGATCATAAAATAAATCACTAGATGCAAATCCATACACCAAGGATAAGTCATGCAGGATCAAACCATTCATGGAGATAGCTTCATGTTGAATCACAATTGTCAATACTTCAACCAATGTGCTAAGAAGGAGGAGGCCAATACAAAACAATTATCAAATACCAATATTAGTCATTGGAAATTCATATATCATTCTCATCAAGGCAAGACACCAGTCGTCAAATCCCAAATTTTCTATCATAGAGAGATCTATAGTCCAGAAAATGTATCAACATCAAATTAAAGTTCTAAGTCATTATCAAGCATCATTTCAAAACTCCATAGAGTTCCCGTCTATACCAATCAGCCAAATCATGTTAAGCTCTTGTAGCACAAACTTATATGCATATCTCAACCACCTACAAATACAAATCCAACCTACATATTCATATTATAGTAAGTCATTCAAACTTCCCTCCTCATAGAACTTTTTGTTATTTGCTATATGTCTGTAGGACTGACATATTTCAAGTGAACATATGATTTCATGCAAAAAAATCATTTTCGTGTTCTATAGAAATAGTTGCACACATAGGTCTTTCCGGCAAAGCAGTTAGGACTCTACAGTCGCACCCTTGACCTTACTTTTGTGTAGCTAATCAGATATAGGATCAAGACCATATATATGATCCACATATGGGTTGATTAGTAGCTCCCCAATGTGGTTCGAGATTGATATGTACTCCCTGATGATATGCTCTCTGATGATGATAGGGATCACATCGGATATATCTAAAGAGTAGTAAGGCTACTACCTGGAAGAGATAGGGTCACCTATCTCTGTAACATATTTGGTTTCCTGTATGTGGATCCCCGAGATAGGATAGTAATCCTATACGTAGATGTTATACTAAACCTATATCATACCATGGTATACGAATGATGCCTCATAATATCCATTAAACTCTAATTCACAAATTGCCTAAGGTTATCTCCAAACCCTAGAATTCTTTTAGGTCTCCTATGTCTTCTCTCGCTTCAACATGTATACATATATTGATGATGGTTCTCAATAATATGATGTAAGCCTCATAATATGATCAATTTACAAGAATGTGAGCCTCAATAGATCTGTATCATCACTCAAAAACCATTATAAAATACCCATATTAGTCATTGGAAGTTCATATATCATTCTCATCAAGGAATATCATCAGTCGTCAAATCAAATTATTAGTCATCAGGTCAAATCCCAAATTTTCTATCATAGATTGATCTATAGTCCAGAACATATCTCAACATCAATTCAAAGTTCTAATTCATTAACAAGCATCATGTAGGATATAATTTCATATCCGAAGAGTAGTAGGGATACTACCCGAAATCTCTGTCAGTAGGCTACTACGCGGAAATATCGGTCGAGAGTCATATTTACGACATGTATCATCATCGAAGAGCATATCATCAAGGAGTACATATTAACTTAGAACCACATCGAGGAGATACTACTCAACATGGAATCTCATGGGGGAGCTAATATTACGACCACATATCGAGCAATAGGTAATATAGGGGAGCTACTACTCAACCCATCTTATTTCCTATTGATCTTCACAACAATGACCCTCAATAGTCATGTGGTGGAACACCTGCATCATAATCCGAGCTTGGATGAGATACTCGAATTACCAAGAGGTAAGGATCACATGCCTCCAAGCCTCCTCAACCCGTTGGCCAGACAGGGAGGGACAATCCCAACAAGCCATGCTTGAGGGTATGATGACAACTAAGGTATACTCTGCAAGGACCAAGATAGGATGAGCTACTACTCCAACCCTATGGGTAACAGATAGTGATACCCTATTTTCCATAATTCCCTCAACCCCAAGAGCCCTCTATCTCAATTCCACACCATAAGAGCTTAGATAGGGGAGGAAGAGTTGGCTCGTGTTCTCGATTGGTCCCGCTCTTTGTAGATCATAAACATATCATCGTGCTCATATCTAGTAATCATAATGTCTCAATAGCAATTATCTCTTGTTCATACAGAACATCAAATGAAATATCATATTAGAACGTAAATAATCATATAAATCACAAAGGGATACCATATTCATCCTCCCTCTCAAGGAGGTTCCAACCACAAGCTTGAGCTTGTTTCATACAACAACACTAACTCAATCTATATAGGTCTCAGCCCCATCTATATGCACAATTCTCTACCAATCAGTTCCCACTTTTTTTCATCATAATGTATCCATGTCATATCTAGATCTTGCTCAGACGACTCTCCAAGGAGCTTCTTCATCCTGCCACATGGATAGTCATGCTAGCAACATCGTACTCAACCTCGGTCGTGCTATGGACCTCTCATCCAAGATATCATGGTAGATCTCATACTAAGGAAGCATCCAAATTTGCTCATCTCATCAATAATGATCCTAATCATCATCAATTCACTAAAGTAGGCACTTATCACAGGAGGATCGTCCCATGCAAGTAATGTTAAGGATACTAGGCAACAACTCAATGTGAATGAAGTGGCTCAATCATGAATCGACTCAGGTTCTATGCACATAAAAGCATAACCATAGTCAAAAAAATATCATGAACTCATAGTTATACTTCTATCATCATGGTTACCATGTTTATCATTATCAATAGGATCAATTCAGGTCATTCAATAAAACTTTACCAAAACAACAAGAGTGTCAAACCTTTTTCCATACTTTCATCAGGCTCATCACAAGCATCATCAATAGTATTGTATATAGAAATCAATGAGCTAACCTTATATATGAAATCCATCATGTCTTATGCATGTCAAGTGGCAAGGGTATCATTTACTAGCGTGACGGTGCTAGCCTTCTTTATGGGATCAAGATATCCAAAACATAGATGTTAGCCAAACATCAAGTATGCCACTATATCAAAGATCAACATTAAGTAGCCTCATAGAATCAATAATTTCATTATGTAAGATATTTGTTCAACATCAAGTGCACCATTTCATCATAAGAATCATGAATTCAAATAACTTTCATATGCCTACATGAACCATATGAGAAGGATACATTCTCATCATACCTTAGTAATTACCTTGCCATAACACTAAAAAAATATACCATGCATACCTTGTAGTATTCAAATACCTGTGCATCCTTTTATTTGACATAGGCAGCATGTAGCACTTAGTCATCTTTTTATTAGGTGCCTCCTTACCTTTTCCAGCTCTAGCTTTTGTTTCTTGCATCTCAAATGATGCTCAAGAAGGATCCTATTGTTAAATCTCATCAAGGATGTTAGAAACATCCAAATACCCAAACATACATGCAGGAAGTATAATTAAATATTAAAACAATAATCAGATTTATAAGTCTAAACAAAAGTAAAGACTTAAAGGAGCATCATAAGTCAAGAGATACTTATCTTCAATAAGAGATGATTCCCTCCCTCTTTAACCAACCTTCAAGATTCATCACTGTCCATTGTCCACATAACAATGGTGCCTTCAATCAAATCTATCAACAACTAGGCCTACTAGAGACTATCCCATCTAGGGCTTCATCAAATCTGTCACAAGTGCTTGATAATCTTCACATTGACGATGCTACATTTCATATCTCATATCCTTTCCATAAACCATGGTTTCTTTCAAACCCGAACCTCGTAATATCCATCAAATTCTAATAGACAAATTTCCTAGGGTTATCTTAAAATCCTATAACTCTTTTAGGTCTCCTCCATCTTCTCTTGCTTCATCATGTATACATATGTTGATGATGGTTCTCAATAATATCATGTAAGCTTCATAATATGATCAATTCATAAGAATCAATCCATCCGTATATGTACATGATGTGCATAGAACCTTAGTCGATTCATCATTGAGCCACTTTATTCACGTTGAGTTGTTTCCTAGTATCCTTAAAATTACTTGCATGGGACGATCCTCCTCTCATATGTGACTACGTGAGTGTACTGACGATGATTAGTTTGTTGTTAACTAGATGAGCACATTTGGATACTGCCTTAGTATGATATCTATCATGATATCATGGATGAGAGGTCCATATCTCGATTGAGGTTGAGGACGATGTTGCTAGCATGCCTAGCTATGAGGCATGTATTAATTTTTCATATCGATACATTGCTCTTTGCATTGATAATTGCATTTCTTCATTTATACATTAAGTTCACCCCATATCATAATTACATTATTCATATCTAGACCATTATTGATCAGCATATGCAGTTATACAAAAAGAACATCATCATCATCATCAATGCAACGAAACATAAAGGAACAATAGAAGAAAAGAATCCACGCACACAGAGACACCAGGATTGGTTCGAGATCAGGGTAAAACCCACTATGGGGAAAACTCTTGCAAATATTCTTCTTCTTAGATCGTCATCAAATGATTCAGCAAAAGAGAGTACAGTGATCCATAACTTTATCTATGCAACAAAACAGCATTGATAATCATGAAACAAATCTAATCATGCTTATAATCAAAACCCTGATTCTAAGGACTGAGTTTGTTTTCATTGACTGTAGACAACTTTTGGATATTTTTGAACACTAATATCACTGAGAAAAGTATTTGGAATATAGAAATCTCATCCATGAGTCTTAGACGCAGGGAGGAGGAGTTGTGTGAGCGTCTATAGAAGATCTAAACGCTCTCTGCACAATTGGATGACTGTGTTCGAAAAATATCTAAATGCTCTCAGGTGAACGGGATTAGGGCATCCGGGGTCAAACATACCCAGACCTACTTCAAGCCCTAGACTCTCTCATAAGGTTTTTTGTGAGCGTATATTGTAATTCGGACGCTCTTAGGACCACTTTCTACGAGCATCTGTTGAATAATACAACTTGATCTATCTTTGAAGCCCTGAATACTCCCATAACCCACTGTGTCAACGTCCAAGGATCCCTAGATGCTCCCATAACACATTGTGCCAGTTTCCAGGGACTAAAATGTTCATTTTTTTGCCAGCGTCCGAGATATAGAAAACCCTAGATCAATGTGATCTTTGACCTTGAGTTTTTGGACCCTTGTGCCAACTTTCCTCCGACAGACCTGTACAAACCAAGACAATAAGAGAAGAGAAGATCGCTTGATAAATGTGTCCAAATGAGCTGGAGGTATCTTCTATTGATAGGATTTCATGAGGGTCCACTTGGGGTTGAGGCCGACCTAAGAAGTTATACATGTGGTTAGGGCTGACCCATTCCATAATACATGTATGAATAAAATAATTCAAAACTCAACTTCCACTTAACCAAATTGGGTGATATTTAGGTTGATTTTGGTCCTCTCAAAAAGAGAAATATGATGAAATCATTATATCTGTCATCTGAGTTGTCCAAGGTGGAATTTGACCGCGGTTTCAAAAATTAACACTCCCTCTCAACTAGGGATAATTCCACTTGCCAATATCTATCCATCAATAAATATGCCATTCTGAAATCTTCAAGTGTCATCACGTATCATCACAGATCATCTCTGTCATTTATTTACCATTCCATGTCCATCTCCAGTGTCTCATCATCACAAATCATCATTGTATATCTTGATCTATCCTTTACTTATTCTTGCTTATCTCTTGATTGTTCCTGCTCATACGTTGAACATTCTCGAATCTAGAAGAAGAAGAATTTGTTACCTGATGGGAGCTTAAGCTACCACCCTCTATCCATCAAGTTGCTACATGGAATCTCTACCAGTGGGCTGCTACCCATAATATCATCATCAATCATCATCGGGGAGCATATCATCAAGGAGCACATCTCAACCTGGAACCACATTAGGGAGCACATCTCGACTCGGAATCTGATGGGGGAACTATACATCTATAACCCCATATTTAGCAATAGGATATCCAAACACACAGGGGAGCACATATCGACCCTAGGATCTCATCAGGGAGCTCAATCTCAACCTGAAATCGCATAGGTTTATCTCAACCCATCCTATTTCCTACTGATCTTCCCGTCGATGACCCTAAATAGTCATGTGGTAGAATGCTTGCATCATAATAAACTTAGGTTATACACCCAAAGTACACTCTCAACTCATTGACCAAACGAGGAGAGGAATTCCCAACAAGCCCATCTTGTGGGTATGACGCCAACTGGGGTATACTCTACAAAGACCAAACAAGGGAGAAGCATTCTCCGACCTTATGAAGATAGGGGAGTAGCATCTTCAACCCTATGGGTAATAGATAGGGGAAATTCCCTACAGTCCAGAGTTCCCTCGACCCCAGGAGCCCTCCATCTCAATTCCTCACCCTGGGATCTCAAACAGGGAGGAATATTTGGCTCAGTGTTCTCGATTAGCATTTCTCTCATCATACTCAAATATGGTATCAACTTGTCTCAATAGTAGTTGTTTCCTAGTCATACAGGACATCAAATAAAATATCATGTCAGAGCATAAATAATCATATAAATCACAAAAGGATACCATAATCATCCACCCTCACAAGGAGGTGCCAACCACAAGCTTGATCTTGTTTCAAACAGCTACACTATCTCAATATATGAGAGTATCTCGGTCCAAACTATAAATATGGGATTTTCTACCAATTGGATCACAATGTATCCATGTCATATCCATATCATTCTTAGAAAGCTCTCTAAGGAGCTTCTTCATCCTGCCTCACAGCTAGCCAGCCTAGAAACATTGTACTCATCCTCAATCGTACTATTGACCTCTTGTCCAATATATCATGGCAAATCACATACTAGAGCAGCATCCAAATGTGCTTAACAATAATCTCTATAAAAAAAAATACATCCATATAGTCACATATCATAGGAGAAATATATCAGCCTCAAAAATAGAATATCTCATGCATATATTTCAAAGGATGCTCGGTGGAAACTCTATGTGAACGAAGCAGTTCAATCATGAATCCATTTAGGTTCTATGCAAATCATATATATATAAATGGATTTTCAAAACAGAACATCAATGCTTTAATCAACTGTCGGGTGCCATTTCAAGTTCAATAGCATCTTGAACTTCAAATCGGAGTATCCAAGGATTTTCATTTTCATTATTCAAAAACATTTTCCAATAGCTTTCCAATATGGAATTTCTTTCCCAAATTCCTAAAATCAATTCATCATGCCATGATACATCACTTTGAGCTTCAGAGGTCATCTCCCTCTTACTTATATCATCAGAGGCTCATCACTTTTCAAGAGTATACCATCGAGTTATAAAACCAAAACCAAAACCATAGTCAAAATCAAAGCCATACCTTGGAACTCATCATCCTGAGTTCATCAAATGACTATCCACTTATGGACATATCTAGATCGGGGGATATTGCTTCATGCAATGCTCTAACCATAATGCCATGCTAATCCAGCATAATCAGCCTTACATAAATCAATGTTGTACCATCACAACAACAAAGTCAGCTCATCAAAGTTTAGAAGCCAGATCACAACCATTATCAAAGGTATCATTATCATAGTATCAATACTTTTAACCGAGTAATAGGGATAGCTCATATCAAGTCATGACTTCATTTATTATCATGCCAAAAAGTTATAAACAGCCATGCAATATCAATCTGAAACTTCATCAAGTCATTCTCATAATCATAACAGAAGGCATTTATGTCGCCAGGTGAAAATGCATACACCAAGGATGAGTCATGTAGGTTTCAATGTCATGTTGAATCACAGCTATCATTACCTCAACCATTGTGATAGGAACAAGGAGGCCAATGTTTGAACACCCACATAGCATTGACATCAGGGCAAATAAAAAATCATCAAATCAAATCATTAGACATCAGGGCAAGTCCAAATTTTCTATTGTAAAGAGATTTATAGTCGAAGCATAACTCAATCATCAATTCAAAGTTATCGTCAAGCATCATGACAAAACATTGATCATATAATCCAAATCATGCCAACCTCTTGTAGCACAAACATAGTGACATATATATATATATATATATGTGTGTATGTATGTATGTATGTATGTATGTATGTATGTATGTTTTGGTCACTTGCAAACACAATTTCAATCTACATGTTCATGTTATGGCAAACATTCAAGCTTTTCCTACTTCCATATCTTGTTATCTGCAACACATCTATGGAACTGACATCTTCCAGGTGACCATCCGATTTCATGCACAATACTTCATTTTTATGTGATCAACAATTTAACCCAACAACTTTAGAAATCAGATTATAATGGTAGAATATGTTAGAGACACCTTGATTCAGAGTTCAGACAAATTCAAGAAGCTTTAGATGATGGTCAACTGTAGTCAAACCCCTGGACACTCCCTTCAGGTTAACATGGGAGTGTCGTTAGCTACCTAGATGTTGTCTATGCCTTATCATGCATGCGTCTAGGGACGAGATCTCCCATTTTTGTGACTATGTCCAGTATAGAAACCCTATTTTTTGTACAAGCTCCATATCTAAGACTTTGTTGTAGATCAATACTGTCAGATGCACATAAATCATACTTCATCAATATAGAATGCAAAGAGTAATGAGAGTAGAATCTTGAGAAGAGATTATCCCTCTAACTAGGAATCTATGTCATCAACCTATCTTTACTAGAGTCAAGCAACAACAGATCTATTAGATCATATAAATATATCTATCATGGCTATCAACATCATGACATCAATCTTTCATCAAAGGTTAGGCTCAAAGCAGCATATAGCTACAACATCATATCAGATTATGAACACAATAACACTTTCTATCAAGTCACCTCATCAAGTTAGGGCATCTATTTTAACCATATGCCATCAATACAAGACCACAAGTATTAAGAGATCTAGAATATCAATATCATAGTTATACCTCTAACATAAAGGTTTCCATGCTTATCATGATCAATAGGATCAAGTAAGGTCATTTAATAAAACTTTACCAAAACAAAGAGAGTGACAATCCCTCTTTCCATATGCTTTCATCATGCTTATCAAAAGCATTATCAACAGACTCATATATAAGTTAATGATCTATCCTTCTATATGAAATCCATCATGACAAGAATCAAGAGTATCATTTACTAGAGTCAAGGTGATAGCCTTCTTTATAGGATCAAGATGTCCAACAGATGGATGTTAGCCAATCATCAAGTGTATAAATGAATCAACACTAGATAGCCTCATAGAATTCAAGAAGATCAAAAGTTCAACACTAGGTGCATCATTTCATCATGAGGAAACATAGATACAAGTCACTTTCATATGCATGTATGATTCATCAGATAAAAAGACATTATCGTCATGTCTTAGGGCTCAATATTAGCTGAAACACAACATACCATGCATACCTTGTGGTATTCAAATAGATGTGCACCTTCTTAAAGGAAACTTGTAGTGCTTGTCACCTTTTCATCAAGTGCCTCTTTACCTCTTCTAACTCTAGCCATCCTTCCTACATTACACGTGATCCTCAAGAAGGATATACTCATCACATCTCATCAAGGAGGTTAGAAACATCCATATACACAAATACATAAGGATGAAGTATAAGCAATAAGAATAATCATCATATCCAAAGGTATAAACAAAAGTAAGAGGTGATCCTCCCACTCTTGAACCAATATTCAAGAGCCATCAATGTCTATGGTCCATATACCAATGTTGCCTTTAGTTATCCAACTAGGACTGCTAGGGATTATCCCATCTAGGGCTTCATAAAATCTTTGTCAAGCACTTGAGCATCTTCACATTGACCAACTAAGTTTCATACCTCATATTATTTCTATAAACCAGGGTTTTCTCTCCAACCCTAACATCATAGAATCCAACAAACCCTAATAATCAAGTTTCCTAAGGTTTTCTTCAAACCATATAATTATTTTAGGCATCCACCATCCTCTTCTTGCTTCCATCAAAGGTTTCATCATCGGGGTGATCTCCATGGATTTTCTTCAACCCAACTCTGATTCTATGTTAATTTTTCATAGTGCTACATTGTTCTTTTCTTTGATAATTGCATTTCTTCATTTATACATTAAGCCCCATATCATCATTAAATTATTCATATCTACACCATTATTCATCAGCATATGTAGTTATATAGAAAGAAAAACATCATCATCATCAATGCAGCGGAACATAAAGGAACAATAGAAGAAAAGCATGCACACATATAGAGACACTGGGATTGGTCTGAGACCAAGGAAAAACCCACTATGAGGAAAACCCTTGCAAATATTCCTCTTCTTAGATCATCATCAAATGATTTAGCAAAAGAGAGTCCAAGGATCCATAACTTTATCTATGCATCAAAATAATTATGATATCCATGAAACAAATCTAATCATGCTTATAATCAAAACCCTAATTATGAGGATTGAAGTGTGTTGTCACTGACTGTAGACAACTATTGGATATTGTTGAACACTTCTATCACTGAGCGGAATCTTTAGAACACATATATCTCATCCACCAGTCCCAGACGCAAGGAGGAGGAGTTGTGTGAGCATCTATAGCACATTTTGACACTCTCTACATAACCAGATGACTATGTCCGCAACAGATATGGACAATCTCAGGTGAAATGGATGAGGGCGTCTGGGGTCAAACATACCTAGACCTACTTCAAACCGTGGCCGCTCTCATAAGGTTGTTATGTGAGCGTTTATGGCAGCCTAAACGCTCTCAGGACCACTTTGTGCGAATGTCCGAAACTAATACAACTCGATCTATCTATGAAGGCTTGGACGCTCCCATAACCCATTGTACCAACGTCCAAGGCTCCCTGGATGCTCCCATAACACATTGTGCCAGCGTCCAGGGACTAAAATTTCCATTTCTGTGCCAGCGTCCGAGATCTAGAAAACCTTATATCAGTGCGAGCTTCGACCCTAAGATTTCGGACCCTTGTGCAAACTTTCCTCCAAAAAACTTGTGCGAACCAAGAAAATAAGAGAAGAGAGGATGGCTTGATCAATCTCTCCAAATGAGCTTGAGGTCTATTCTATTTATAGGCTTTCATGAGCATCCACTTGGGGTTAAGGCCGATCTAAGCAGCTACACATGTGGTGTTATGAAACCAACTCACAAAAAGATAGAAAAGATTTATCAACGCCTTAGAATTCAGCCTCTTCGAGGGGGCAACCTCCTTTACATTACATAAATGAATGATTCTTTGATGATTCAAATGACAAAACCTCCTTTCTATATATAGGAGTCTAAGGAGTCACAATATAACCCAACCAACCTAACAATAATAATATAAAGGCACAAAAATAACAATAGAGGGATTCTATGGGGCACAGTAATAACAATATGGGGACAATAGGGGCACAACAATATTAATAAGGGATAAAACTACAATAGTAATGGGGTAATCCTAGTATTATAGGGACCTAACATGCCCCTCTCCCTCAAAAAAGTGTTGTCCTCAACGCTTGAGTAGTTCTGGATGCTTCTATATAAAATTCTCATCCTCACATGTGAAATCTTCAACGGATAAGTTCTTCCACTTGATGAGATACTCTGACATTGATCGATTTCGTAACTGTCGAGTTCTTGTTCCTGTGACTGCTTCCGGTTCCAATATAATTTTTCCTTCCTCGTCAATTTCTGGCAATATTGTTTGAACTGGGAGCTTGTCGCCTATAACCTTCTTTAAACATGAAACATGGAAAACTGGGTGCACTCGAGAAGCTGCAGGAAGCTCCAATTTGTATGCCATAGTACCAATCTTTTGCAACACCTTGTACAGACCATAATACTTTGGTGATAATTTATTATCCTTCTTAGCTTGCTTGAGGGACATTTGTTAATATGGTTGTAGCTGCAGGAATACCCAATCACCTACATCAAAACTTCTTTCGCTACGATGTTGATTTGCCTATTGTTTCATTCTATTCTACGCCAACACGAGGTTATCCTTTAAGAGTTGGAGGACTTGCTGTTGATGCTCGATGTGATGTTCCACTGCTTGAACCTTACAACTTTCTCTTAAATATGATGTGATGGATGGTGGCTGATATCCATAAAGTGCCATAAATGGGGTCATTTTTGTTGTGGTATGGAAGGAAGTGTTATACCGCCATTCAGCCAGAGGCAACCATTTCACCCATTGTGTCTATTTATCAGATACAAAGCAATGAAGATATCCTTCCAACATGTGTTTACTATCTCAGTTTGCCCATCAGATTGAGGATGATAAGATGAGCTATGAGCCAACTGAGTACCGAGACAAGAAAATAATTCTGTCCAAAAATTTCCAGTGAAAATGGGATCTCTGTCACTTACAATAATCTTTGGGTTTCCATGTAGCTTTTGAATTGTTTCCATAAATGCAGTAGAAACTGTACTAGCTTTAAATGGATGTGATAATGCACAAAAGTGTGCATACTTGGTAACTCTGTCAACTACCACCATGATGACACTCTTTCCCTCAGACTTGGGTAAACCTGTGATAAAATTCATTGAAACCTCCTCCCAACATTGGCTTGGAATGGATAAAGGTTGTCATAGACCCGGGGTCTTAATTGTTTCAACTTTATTTTGTTGGCAAACCAAAAAATCCGCCACAAACTTTTGAATATCCGATTTAAGGCCATCCCAATAAAACTCCTTCTTAACCCTGTGGTAAGTTTTTAAAAATCCTGAGTGCCCTCCTAAGGGAGAAGTGTGCAATTCCATAAGAATCTTTTGTTTTAGTTGGGAATTCTTACAGAGGTATAAGCGATCTTTGTACCATAACGAATCATTTTGCCAGCTAAATGTATCAGATGTACTGGAATCTTGTTGTAACTTTCGAATAAGTGCCCACACTTCTTCATTCTTCCATTCCTCCCTTGCTTCGTTTATCCAATCTGGTTGGATAATAGAAATGGCGCACAACAATGCTTCCACATCCTCATCCTTTCTTGAGAGTGCATCTGCCACAACATTTTGCTTCCCTTTTTTGTAGATGATTTCAAAGTCATAACCCAACATCCTTGTGACCCATTTTTGTTGCTCTTCAAAGGATAATCTTTGTTCTAAAAAGTATTTAAGACTATCATGATCCGTTTTTACCTTGAAGTGTATTCCCATTAGGTAGGGTCACCATTTCTTAAGTGCATGTAGTATTGCCAAAATTTCCTTCTCATAAATAGCTTTGTGTAAAAACTTTCCCTTGATTGGACGACTTTCAAAAGCAATGGTTCTTTCATCTTGCATTAAAACAACACCAAATCCATCTCCTGAAGCATCACATTCCACAATAAAGGTTTTTGTGAAGTCTGGTGTAGCTAAGACCGGTGCTTGGAACATTGCCTCTTTAAGATGTTCGAAGGCCTATGTTGCTTCTGGAGTCCATGAAAATGCATCTTTCTTCAATAATGTTGTTAGAGGAACTGCTATTCTCCCATAATTCTTAACAAACTTGCGATAATACCCTGTCAACTCGAGAAATCCTCGCAGATGCTTTATGGATGTGGGGATTTTCCATTCCTTAATGGCTTTAATTTTCCTAGGGTCTACCTTAACTCCTTCATGAGATACAATATGACCCAGATATTCCACCTCTTGTACTCCAAAGAAACATTTGGATCTTTTTGCATATAATTGTTTCTCCTCCAATAGTTGTAGCACCCTGTCAACATGTTGAACATGATCCTTCCAAGACTTGCTATAGATTTAGTATATCATCAAAAAATACTAACACAAATTTTCTAAGGGTTTGAAAATGGAATTCATCAAACCTTGAAATGTAGAAGGTGCATTGGTAAGGCCAAAAGGCATGACCAAAAATTTATAATGACCCTCATGAGTTCTAAATGTTGTTTTCAAAATGTCTTCAGTATTCATTCTGATTTTATGATATCCTGAACGAAGATCCAACTTGGTGAAGTAAATTGATCCATGCAATTCATCTAGTAATTCATCAATGACAGGAATGGGAAACTTATCTTTAATAGTTAGCTTGTTGAGATCCCTATAATCTGGACACATGTGCCATGATCCATCCTTCTTGTGCACCAATACTACTGGAGCAGAGAAAGAACTTTGACTAGGTTGAATTATACCAGCCTCTAGCATTTCTGCAACCATACGTTCAATTTCACTCTTTTGGGCATAGGGATATCTGTACAGCCTGATGTTTGGAGGAACACTTCTTGGAATTAGATGAATAGCATGATCATGATCATGAAGAGGTGGGAGACCTTTGGGAGTCTCAAATACCTTGGAATGATTGTCCAAGACTTTTTGGAGATCTGGAGAAATAGATGATTTCGATGTGGAAACATCTAGCGAACATAATTGTGCAATTACACCTCTTTGTTCCTTTTTTAGAAGTTTTGTCATACCGTTAGAGCTGATTATCTTTCCCGGTTTCCCTGCAATACCCCTTAATTAACTTCCTTTCCTTCCACAGAAAATTTCATGAAAAGTTCTTGAAAATTAAAAGCTATTGTACCCAAGGATTGTAGCTTGGACTCCTAGTACAACATCAGCACCTCCCATTGGAATGGAAAGCATTGGGCTAGTCAATACATATTCTCCCATGGATAGCTTGATATTATGGCACTTTCCAAAGCAATTTATTGTTCCTCCATTTGCAACCATCACTTGACACTATGGTGCTAGATATAGGAAGCAATTCAATTCTTTTGCTACCTTACAATGAATAAAATTGTGGGTACTTCCTAAATCAATCAACACTATTACCTTTTTCTTCTTGATTTGTCCTTCTATCTCGATGGTTTGAGGAGTGGTAATTCCAGCCAATGCATTACAAGATATGGTCGAATTCATTTCTTCTTTATCTAGGCTTTGTTCCTGGAGTATATCCTCTTCTTTTGACCTTTCTTGCTCCTTTTCTTCTTCCTCTTCACAATCTATGTAGAATAATTTCTTCTCAGCACACTTATGACCTTTAGTGTATTTTCTATCACAACTGTAATAAAGCCCTTTTTCTCTTTTTTCTTCCAATTTTTGTGGTGTCAACCTTATAGGTTGTGGAAGACTAGGGGCAACAACACTTCCATCTTTATAGTTGTGAGTGGTATGCTTCCTGGTTGCCATAATTTTGCTTTCCATTTTTCTTGCTAACCTGAATGCCTTCTCTAATGAATCGAGTTCCCAAAGGCAAACATCATTTTGGATATTATCCTTTAAAGTCCCTATGAACACATCAATCCTATGCTCCTCTGGAATATTTTTTACCCTTATGTTCAATTTTTGGAACTCCTCAACGTGCTCCATTATTGAACCCTTTTGTTTGATACTTATCAGCGAAAAATGGTGTTGCTTTTTGTATCCTCATAATGTGCTGTCAATTCTTCTGTAAAAATTGCCCAAGTGATAATTTTTTTACGAGAGCAAATCCATTGATACCATACAAACTGATTTGGTTCCAAATATAAAATTGCAATACGTACCTTTTGTGTGTTTTGCACATTATTAAGATCGAAAAATTGCTCCAACTGTAGTATCCATGTTGCGGGATCCTTGCCATCAAACTTCCTCATATCGATTTTTGGAATTTGGTGGGTCTTCGATCCAACATTAGAGTCTATGACATCATGATTAACATTTCTTTTGTTCGCATCATGAGTTTCCTTTACTACCCTTTCACCATTAGTAAGTATTTCTTGTAGAAAATTTGTCAAATCTACCTTCAAATCTATCTTCAAATCGTCAATCTTAGCTTCCACACCATTTATCTTAGATTCCACACCATTTATCTTAGCTTTTATTAGCTTTTGTGAGAGTGAAATTTGTTGCACTTGGTCTTGTAATTTTGATATATCATGTAGCATTTCTTCCTCTTCTTCATGAGTCATGCTAGAGCTTTCAGGTTGCTTACTAGGTGTTTGCATTTTCTTTCCTCGTGGCATCAGTTACCGATAATAATGCTCTATTATGCCCTTTGAATTCCTTCAAAATAATTTTTCAAACCAAGCTTAAGCAAAAATTTAAAAAAATCTACACACCTTTTTTCACTTTGTAGGAGCTCGATATCGCCTCTAATGTATCTCTGTAATTTCGTATCATTTAGTTCTGAAATTGCGACCTGAAGTAGCCCTCTGTGTCCTCTTTCCAATGCCACCAGTCTGATCCCAATTGGATTCTCCAAGGAAGAGTTATGTCAAATCTCCCACAGTGACCTAATTATAGACTAGTTCAGAAGAGCGAACTTGTACGATGTGCCACGAGTCCCTGTTTTGACGTTTGGCTCTGAAAAATATATACAAGAAATTACATTCTGTCCTCTTTCTTCGCCATCTTACGAAATTTCAATCCGATGCTCAGAGAGAAAGTTATGACGATTTTCCCCAGGTCACCTGTTTGGAATGTAATTCAAGAGTTTGAAAAAAGACCAACTTCCTCAGATCATATCTCCACAAATATAGCGTGAAAATATTTGAAATTTGGACCCGAGGTTCAGTGCGATTTCATCTCAAACGGGTTTTTTTTTTCTCTTCTGAAACGTCGCATAAAAAAATTATAGCGAAAATTCCATGATGACCTATTTGGAGCAGTGAAACCCTAGAATCCAAAGCTCTGATACCAAATGTTATGAAACCAACTCACAAAAAGATAGAAAAGATAGATCAACGCCTTAGAATTCAGCCTCTTCGAGGGGGCAACCTCCTTTACAATACATAAATGAATGATTCTTTGATGATTCAAATGACAAAACCTCCTTTCTATATATAGGAGTCTAAGGAGTCACAATATAACCCAGCCGACCTAACAATAATAATATAAAGGCACAAAAATAACAATAGAGGGATTATATGGGGCATAGTAATAACAATATGGGGACAATAGGGGCACAAAAACATTAATAAGGGATACAACTACAATAGTAATGGGGTAATCCTAGTATGATAGGGACCTAACATGTGGTTAGGGTTTACCCATTCCATAATACATGTATGAATAAACTAATTCAAAACTCAACTTCTGCTTGACCAAATTGGGTGATATTTAGGTCGATTTTGGTCCTCTCAAAAAGAGAAATATAATGAAATCATTATCTCTATCATATGAGCTATCCAAGGATTAATTTGACCTCAGTTGAAAAAATTAATAGTAGGATGAAGAAGCTTGTTAGAGAGCCATTTGAGCAAGATCTCGATATGACATGGATACATTATTATGAAAAAAAGTGGGAATTGATTGGCAGAGAATCCCGCATATAGTTGGGACCGAGATACTTTCATATATTGAGACAGTGCAGTTGTACGAGACAAACATAGGCTTGTGATTAGCACCTCCTTGAGAGGGAGGATGAACATGGTATGCTTTTTGTGATATCTATGATTTTAATGTTCTAATTTGATATTTGATTTGATGTCCTATATGAATAGGAGATAGTTGATATTGACACATGATTATTACCATATATGAGCACGATGATAATTTTATGATCTACAGAGAGTGGGACTGGTCGAGAACATTGACCCAGCTCTTCCTCCCATGTATGAGCTCCCAAGGTGTGGAATTGACATAAATGGATCCTGGGGTTGAGGTAACTCTAGACAATGGGGTATCACCCCTATTTGTTACCCATAGGGTTGGATTAGTAGCTCACCTTATCTTGGTATTTGCAGAGTATACCCTAGTTGGCATCTCACCCAAAAGCAGGGATTTTTGGGATTGTCTATCCCCATCTAGAAAAAAGGTTGAAGAGGCTTGGAGGCATGTGATCCTTACCTCTTGATAAGTCAGTTATCTCGTTCAATCTTGTATTATGATGTAGGTGTTCTACCACATGACTATTGAGGGTCATTGTTGGGGAGATCAGTAGGTAGTCGAATGGGTTGAGTAGTAGCTCCTTTATATCACCTATTGCTCGATATGGGGTCATATTAGTAGCTCCCCCATGAGATTATGGGTTGAGTATTATCTCCCCGTTGTGGTTCCAGGTTGAGATGTACTCCCTGATGATATTCTCTCTGATGATGATCAAAGTCGTAGGTTTGACTCCCTGTTGATATTTTTGGGTAGTAGCCCACTGACAAAGATTCTGGGTAGTAGCCTGCAGATAGATATTCCTGGTAGTAGCTCGATGAATAGAGGGTGGTAGATTATCCTCCCCTCCAATGACAAATTCTTCTTCTAGATTTGAGAATATTCAACATATGAGTAGGGACAATCAGGAATGAACAAGAGATGAATTGAGGTGATCAATGATGATACATGATGATGAGATCCTTGAGATTGGATATGATTTAATTACAGTATACATGTGACATGATGCAGGTGGAATTCTCCCTAGTTGAAAGGGAGTGTTAAAACATTCAACTACGGTCAAATTCCACTTTGGACATCTCACTTGATAGAGATAATGGTTGCATTCAATTCCTCTTTTCTGGAGGACCAAAATTGTTAAAATTGGAAACTAGGGCCAACTTCCACCATAGGAAATCTCATATTATCTAGATGACTATTGCATTTGATTCCTATTTTTGAGAGTTATAATTTTGGTATAAAAATCACCTCATTATGACAAGCAGAAATGGAATTTTGAATTTATTCTTTCTCATGGAAAAAATGTTAAGTTCGACCTTAGTCAAATGTAGGCTCATGAAGCCCAATGGATGTGTCTCCTCACCCTCAATGAAGTGTATAAATAGGAATGACTTCTTTCTCATTTGGAACTCATCTCAAATTATCACATCATCTTCTCTCTCCTCTCTTGATTGGTTCATACACCTTGGAGGCTTCTCTACTTCGCACGTGTGGAAGAGGATGAATTTCTAGACTGGTTTTGGAGGCCAAAAATTTCAGAGATTAGGGTAGTGTTGACTTGAGCTGTTTGTCCATCCTTTGACTTTGATCTGTAGGGAATAATTCTGATTTCTGAAAGCTGCATTCATTGGCATAATTTTTTAGGTGTTTTGGGACTGTTTAATCGCGTTGACTACAGTGTTGAATTTTTGGTTTGACAACAGAAATTACACTAGACTTTGATTGGGTTAAATGAGTTGTTTTTGGGTTGAATTTGACTCCCTTGGTAATCCACATTCTTTTGTTGTTGACCGAGCTCCTTGGAGGGAATTTTGGGGCACCTTTGACCATAGTTGAATTTCCGGTTAGGGCTACATTGATGTTGTTGACCGCTGATTTTGCAGGACTATTTTGGGCATGTAATTCTGATATTTGTACTCTCTCTCTCTCTTTGCTAAACTATTGAAGAATAATAAGAAGATTTAATCAAAGGTTTTCTCCACATTGGGGTTTGTCCTTGGCAACTGCCACATCTTGTGTCCTCTTGTCTTGGCTTGTCTTTTGCACTTGTTTTTATGTTCTATCTGCATTTATTATAAATGTGTTTAAGTTACTATGATTACTATTGAATATAATTGGAAATTGTCATTGGGTTGATAAGAAACATTGATGTAAATTGTGCTAAAGCATAGAACATACCATTGTTATCTAAATTAACAAAAATCGACCTAAAGATCACTCAAATCAGATAAGGGAAAGTGTACCCATGATGAAAATCCCACATGTGCATATTTGATAAGGTCGGCCCTCAAGCAAAGTGGACCACCTTGAAAGGCTATAAAAAAAAGTGACCTCTAACTCATTTGGACACAACAATGAGACACTCTCCTATCTTGGATTTTTGGCTCGCACAGGTCTTAATCTCATCCACGAAGGATTAAGATCACTCTAAGGTGAAATTGTAGGGTCTAAGGCTTGCATATCTAATTTAGGGTTTTGGGCCCCAATTGTAGGCATAGAACAGGAGGATCTCAACCACAGTCGCTCCCACAAAGGGGCATCTCACTCTCCATGTGACTCGGATATTATGGTTTCCGCAGTTTAGTTTTGACCCCAGTCGCTTGCTTTCTAGGCTTAAGGATGCGACTGGGAAGCCATAGTTTCTTACACAGCTCCTCCTTCGTGCAATGATTGATATTTCATATTTTAGATCTTGATCACATGGAGGAGGAGTTGTGTGAGTGACTATGGCTTCCCAGTAGCACCCTTAATCCTAACAAGAAAGCAAGCGACTAGGGTCAGAACTGAACTACGGAAACTCTAATCTCCTGGTGGCATGCATAGTGAGATGTCTGTGTGACTGGAAGGATTTAGTCACATGCATGAACCTCTATGGGAGTGACTATATTCTAGATTCTCTTGTTATGTTCCTGCAATTGGGGCCCAAAACCCTAAATTAGATATGCAAGCCTCAGACCCTATAATTTCACCTTAGAGCGATCATGATCCTCCGCAGACAAGCCTCATACCAGTGTGAGCCAAAGACAAGATAGAAGAGTTTCTCATTGTTGTGTCTAACTGAGGTAGAGGTCACTTTTATTTATAGCCTTTCAAGGTGGTCCACTTTGCTTTAGGGAAGACCTTATCAAATTTGAGCATGTAGTTTTTCATAAGATAGGGTGAGCTACTAATCTAACCCTATGGGTGACAAATAGGGGTGATACCCCATTGACCAGAGTTCCCTCAACCCCAAGAGCCCTTTATCTCAATTACACACCCTAGGAGCTCAGATGGGGAAGGAAGAGTTGGCTCAGTGTTCTCGATTATTCCTTCTCTATGTGGATCATAAACATATCATGATTCTCATATATGGTAATCATCATGTCTCAATAGCATATGTCTCTTGTTCATACAGGGCATCAAATCAAATATCATGTTAGAACATAAATAGTCACAAATAGGTACCATATTCATCCTCCCTCTCAGGGAGGTACCAACCACAAGCCTAAGCTTGTCTCGTACAGCTACATTATCTCAATATATGAGAGTATCTTGGTCCCAACTATATATGGGATTCTCTGCCAATTGGATCCCTCTCTTTGTCATCATAATGTATCCATGTCATATCCAGATCCTGCTCAAACGACTCTCTAAGGAGCTTCTTCATCTTGCCTCACAGCTAGCCATGCTAGCAACATCGTACTTAACCTCGATCGTGTTGTGGACCTCTCATCCAAGATATCATGGAGACCATCCCATATCAAGTAGTCATATATCACAGGAAGACCGTCCCATGCAAGTAAATTTTAAAGATGCAAGGAAACAACTCAATGTGAATGAAGCGGCTCAATCATTAATCGACTCAAGTTCTATGCACATCATGTATGTATACAGATGAATGTTCAAAAAGGAACATCAATGCTTCAATCAATTGTCACTTTCCAAGTCAACTTCAATAATATCTCTTCACAACTTCTTGAAATTTAATTGGAGTGTCCAAAGATTGCATTCCCACTTTCAAATACTTCAATATCTTCACAATATAGATTTTATTTTCCCAACTTTAGAAATCAATTCATCATGCCATGATTTAGTATTTCGAGCTTCAGAATCCATCTCCATTTTACTTAGATCATCAGAGGCTCATTTCCAGTCAAGATTAGACCATCAATATATAAAACCAAAACCAAAATCAAAGTCATACCTTGGAACACTTTTGAATTAGAGGTTTGGATCAACACAACTTCTTGGCTTCACCAAATAATTATCAATGCGGACATATCTAGATTGGGGAGCTTGCTTTACCCAAAGCTTTCTGCAGACATAATACTTTTCCAAACCAATATGCTCAGAATCACAATATTGTACAATCAAATCAACTAAGTCATCTTATCAAAGTTTAGATGTCAGATCAAAACCAATATCAAGATCGTCATAATATCACAGTATCAGATTCTTTAAACTAGGTGATAGGTAGAGCTCTCATCAAGTCATGACTTCATTTATTGTCATGCCAACAAGTTTTCATAAGAAATATCAATCCAAGTTTCATCAAGTCATTCTCATGATCATAATACAAGTCATTTCTGTCACTAGATGAAAATGCATACACCAAGGATAAGTCATGCACATTCCATCTTCATACTGAATTACAATTGTCAATACTTCAACCATTGTGCTAGGAACAAGGAGGCCAATACAAAACCATTATCAAATACCAATATTATTCATTGAAAGTCATTATTCCCACATAGCATCATCATTGAGGAAAATCATCAATCGTCAAGTCAAATCATGAGTCGTCAGGTCGAATCCCATATTTTTTATCAAAACTCCAAACACCACTCATCTATATCAATCATCCAAAGCATGTCAAACTCTTGTAACACAAACTTATATGCATATCCCGGTCACCTGCAAACACAAATTTAGTATATATATTCACATTATAGAAAACATTAAAATTTTCTAGCTTACAGATCTTTCTTATGTCTGCTCCACATCTATAGGATTGACATCCTTTAGGTGAGCATATGATCTCATGCACAAAACTTCATTTTTGTGTCTAACTGGCATAGTCGCACCCATAGGTCTTCACTGCAAGCGGTTGGGAGACTATAGTCGCACCCTTGACCTCACTTCCATGTGGCTGAGAGGCTACAGTCACATCTTTGAGCCTGATTCCATGTGACTAAGGCTTAGAGCAAGGGAAAACTCTCTCTTCTCAGATCATAATTTTGATGCAGGTCAACAATGTCAGATATTTGTTTATTCATGCCCATAAATCATACTTCAATAGTAAATAATATACATATAATGTAAATTAAAATAGGAGAAGATATCTTATGGAGAGGTTCTCCCTCTGAAAGGGAATACACTTAAGTCATCTTAATTCATGCCATCAACCCATCTATAATAATCTCATACATTCCTAGATATGTTATATCATAAATTCAGACACATTCATCATGGTCATATATGTTATCATCAGCTACTTCATCATGACATCATGACATCAATATTTCATCAATAGTTAGTGTCAACATACTTCAAGAGTCATTATCACAATATTACTTCTTTGTCATGTAACTCAATCCATTAAGTTAAGGAATTCGTATGCCATAATCACTAAGCACAACAAAACATAACCATGGTCAAAAAAACATTATGAACTCATATTTATACTTATATCATCATGGTTAACATGTTTATCATTATCAATAGGATCAAGTCATGTCATCCAATAAAACTTTACCAAAAAAAGAAGAGTGTCAAACATTTTTCCATACTTTAATCAGCTCATCACAAGCATCATCAATAGTATTATATATAGAAATCAATGAGCTAACCTTATATATGAAATTCATCATGTCTTATGCATGTCAAGTGTCAAGAGTATCATTTACTAGAGTGAAGGTGTTAGCCTTCTTTCTGGGATCAAGATATCCAAAAGATAGATGTTATCCAAACATCAAGTATACCAATATATCAAAGATCAATACTAAGTAACCTCATAGAATCAAGAATTTCATTATGTAAGATACTTGTTCACCATCAAGTGCACCATTTCATCATAAGAATCATGAATTCAAATCACTTTCATATGCATGCATGAACCATCTGTGAAGAATACATTCTCATTATACATTAGGGCTTACCTTGCCATTACAGCTTAAAAATAACATTGAAACACTATACCATGCCTACCTTGTAGTATTCAAATATATGTGCATCTTTTCATTTGACATAGGCAGTTTGTAACACTTTTTCATCTTTTCAACAGGTTCTTTTTACCTTCTCTAGTTGTAGAATTTCTTTCCTGCATCTCAAATGATCCTTAAGAAGAATCCTCTTAACACATCTCATAAAGGAGTTAGAAGCATACAAATACTCAAATAGATATGCAGAAAGTATAAGTAATGATCAAAATGATAATCAGATCTATAAGTCTAAACAAAAGCAAAGACATAAAGGAGAATAATAAGTCAATAAATACTTATCTTCAATGAGAAGTGATCCTCCCCCTCTTGAACCAACTATCACTATCCATTTTCCAAATAAAAATGTTGCCTTCAATCAACATTATCAACTACTATTCCTACTAAAGACTCCCATCTAGGGCTTCATCAAATCTGTCACAAGTGCTTGAGAATCTTCACATTAACCATGCTATATTTCATATCTCATATCCTTTCCATAATCTAGGGTTTCTCTCAAACCCCAACCTCATAATATCCATCAAACCTTAATACACAAATTGCCTAAGGTTATCTTCAAACCCTATAATTATTTTAAGTATCCTCCATCTTCTCTTGCTTCTTCTAGGTCTCCTCCACCAATAGTATTCTTCAGTTGAAAGATGGCAGTCCTATAAACATATAGCAGACAACAGAAAGTTCTATGAGCAGGGAAGTTTGAATGATTACTATAATATGAATATGTAGATTGAATTTATGTTTGCAGGTGACCTGGATATGCATATAAGTTTGTGCTACAAGAGTTTGACATGATTTGGTTGATTGATATAGATGAATAGTGGTTGGAGTTTTGACATGACGCTTGATAATGACGAAGAACTTTGACTTGATGTTGAGATATGTTCTAGACTATAGATCTCTCTATGTAGCAAATTTGGGATTCGACTTGATGACTAATAATTTGATTTGACGACTAATGATTTTCCTTGATGAGAATGATATATGTTCTCACTATCAAATGAGTTCTCCAAAGTGGAATTTGAACGCAATTGCATATTTTTAATACTCCCTCTCTAATATGGAGAATTCCACCTGCGTCATGTCATGTGCTATATCAAGTGTCAGTACCCCTATGTTATATCATATCTCAATCCTAGCTAGATGTGGGAATCTATCGGGATTGGATCCTACAACTTTTAATGGACCCCAGGGGATACTCTGAGATGATATGAATAATATGAGCAGGTTAGGATACTCATACAGGCTAGTAATCCAATGCCGGAGATTGCAAGTTATAGGATATCATAACCTATAGCATATATGGTCACATTCATATCATATAATTAACATACATATTGTGAACCTCTGTGGAAGGCTCCAGTCGAACGCATGAACCTCTGTGGAAGGCTCTAGTCGAACGCATGAACCTCTGTGGAAGGCTCCAGTCAAATGCATGAAACTCTGTGGGAGCGGCTATGGTCAAGTTCCTATTGATCTAAGCCTACAACTGGGACCCAAAACCCTAAATCATAAATGTGAGCCTCGGACCCTGCAATTTCACCTCAGAGCGAACATGATCCTCCGCGGAAAAGCCTCCAATATAAAAGAGTGTCTCATCATTATGTCCAAAAGAGGTAGAGGACACTTGTAATTATAGCCTTTCAAGGTGGACCACTTTTCTTTAAGGTCGACCTTATCAAATGTGCACATGTCGGCCTCTCTTCAGAAGTACACTTTCCTTTATCTGATTTGAGTGATCTTTAGGTTGATTTTGGTCCTCTTGAAAAGTGGAATTCAATGTAATCATTAGCTCAATCAGGTGAGTTTTCCAAAGTGGAATTTGACTGCAGTTGCATATTTTTAACACTCCCTCTCAACTAGGGAGGATTCCACCTACATCATGTCATGTGTATCCTATCATCAAATCGTATCCAGTCTCAAGTATCTCATCATCTCGTATCATCATTGGTCATCCCAATTCATCTCTTTCTCATTCCTTATTTTCCCTCCTCATATGTTCAATATTGTTGAATCTAGAACAAGAATTTGACATCGGAGGGAGCCTAAGCTACCAACCTCTATTCATTGGGCTACTACCTAGAATCTTTGTCAGCAGGCTACTACCCAGAAATATTAGCGCAGAGTCAGATCTACGACCCACATCATCATTGGAGAGCATATCATCAGGGAATACATCTCAACCTAGAACCACATTAGGGAGCTACTACTCAATCTGTAATATCATGGGGGAGCTACTACTAAAACCTAGTATCGAGTAATTGGTAATATAGGGGAGCTAATACTCAACCCATCATATTGCCTAATGATCTTCCCAATAATGGTCCTAAATAGTCATGTGGTAGAACATCTGCATCATAATCCAAGCTTGGATGAGATACCCGACTTACCAAGAGGTAAGGATCACACACCTCCAAGATTCATCAACCTGTTGGGCAGACAGGGAGGGACAATCCCAACAAGCCCTGCTTGTGGATACAATGCCAACTAGGGTAACTCTACAAATACCAAGATAGGGTAAGCTACTACTCCAACCCTATCGATAACAAATAGGGGTGATACACTATTCTCCAGAGTTCCATCAACCCCAGGAGCCCTGTATCTCAATTCCACACTCTGGGAGCTCAGACAGGGGAGGAAGAGTTGGCTCAGTGTTCTCAATCAGTGATTCTCTCTATAAATCATCAACATATCATCATATTCGTATCTGGTAATCATAATGTCTCAATAGCAGTTGTCTCATGTTCATACAGGACATCAAATCAAATGTCAAATTAGAACACAAAAAATCATATATATCACAAAAAGGATACCATATCCGTCCTCCCTCTCAAGGAGGTGCTAATCACAAGCCTGAGCTTGTCTCATACAACTACACTGTCTCGATATATGAAAGTATTTTGGTCCAAAAAATATATGGGATTTTCCTCGAATAGGGTCCCACTCTTTTGTCATCATAATCTATCCATGTCATATCCAGATCTTGCTTAGACGACTCTCTAAGGAGCTTATTCATCCTTCCTCAGAGCTATCCATGCTAGGAACGTCGTACTCAACCTTGGTCATGCATGGACCTCTTATCCAAGATGTCATGACATATCTCATACTAAGGCAGCATCCAAAGTTATTTTTCTCATCAATAACGATCTAAATCATCATTAGTAGACCCAAATAGTCACATATCACAAGAGGATCGTCTCATGTAAGTAATTTTAAGGATGCTAAGAAAAAGCTCAATCTGAATGAAGCAGCTCAATCATGAATCAACTCGGGTTTTATGCACATCATGTATATATATGGATGAATGTTCAAAATAGAACATTAATGCTTCAATCAATTGTTGGTTTCCAAGTCAAGTTCAACAATATCTCATCACAACTTCTTGAAATTCAATCGGAGTGTCAAAGGATTTTCATTTCCACTTTCCAATACTTCTTTAATAACTTCGCAATATAGATTTTCTTTAAACAACTTCAGATATTGATTCATCATGCCATGATTCAGTATTTCGCGCTTCAGAAGCCATCTTCCTCATACTTAGATCATCAGAGGCTCATTTCCTATCAAGAGTAGACCATCAGTTTATAAAACCAAAACCGTTTATCAATTTATATCAGTTTATCAAGATTGATCCCAAGGATTGGTTTTCTAGATTTCATCTTCCTTTTACTCAGGGGACCACAAATAAAATCACAAGGATCTTGAAAAAACATAAGATTCGTTCTTCTTTTATACCCCTTAACAATATTCGGAGTTCTCTTCGTTCTGTTAACGACCTAGTTAACCCCAAGGATGGGAAGGGTGTTTACATCATTCCCTATTCCTGTGGAACTCCTTATATTGGTGAGACTGGTCGATCAATAAATCAAAGGATTTGTGAACATGTTGCGGACATCAAGCATGGAAGGTCTCACTCGTCCGTTTTGGTAGAAGATGCAGAAAAAACCAATCATCACATCTGCATAGAAGAGGCTAGGGTCATTACTCGGATTGACCATTTTCATCATCGTAAATTTAGAGAGGCCTTAGAAATTGAAAAGAGGCATGTTAATTTGAATAGAGATGATGGCTGGAGTATCAACAGGTGTTGGATCCCTACTCTTTCTTCTTAAAGTTATTATTTTTTTATTTTTTAAATAAAAAATTATTTATTCTAATTTAACAATAATGTTTATAATATTATTAATTTTATTACTATTTATTAGTAATAGTATTACTAATTATTTGTAAAATAATATTTGTTAATTCACCTTAACTATATTGTTTATAATATTCTAAAATTAGTTATAAATTATTTAATATTCTAAAATTAGTTATAAATTATTTAATATTCTAAATTTAGTTATAAATTATTTAATATTCTAAATTTAGTTGGTAGGAGTGTCAATAATAATATATTGTTAAAGAATACTTCATAGATTAATAAGGGGGGCTAAGAATAAGTTTAAACCTATTAATAATAATAGTTATTAGGATATTATATATAATAATATATAATAATAGGGTTATAAGGAGGTTATAAATATTAATAAAAATAGTTGTTTTATAACATTAAATAATAATACAGTTAACATATTATAACTATATTTTTTATAATGTTATTTTATTAAAATACTAATTGTTAATAATTTTATTACCTCTAATAGTATATATTTAATAAATTTTAATAATAAAAAAATGAATTTATATGTAATATTAATAGAATTTAATTCAATAATATTATTTATAAATTAAAATTTATTTAGTTTTACACCCTTCCCTTTCTTGTCAAATCTTAATTATTAATTTCTTCCATTTAATCAAACTAGTTGTTACACTCTAACAGCGAGTTAGTTGCTTTCTACATCTATTTATTGCATTGCCTAGATCTGATTCCTTATCTTGCCCTGAAGATGAACCACATTGGCTGGTTCGAAACGCATCAGCGAGATTATTTCTTATGTGATTTTTACCGAAAGAGTTATAAAAGGAATGACTCCTAATATTTGCCTCAAATACTCAAATTGTTCTCTAGGAAGTGGCTTGGTGAAGATATCAACAACTTGTTCTTTGGTAGGAACATACTCCAACTTCACAACATGGAATGCTACTTTCTCTCTCAAGAAATGATACTTGATGGGTATATTCTTGGTTTTGCAGTGGGAAATTGGATTCTTAAAAATGTTGGTTGTGCTTGTGTTGTCACAAATAATGGGGATCGATTGATTATAAAACACTTGTACATCTTGTAAACTTTGCTTCATCCACAAAAGTTGAGTACAACAAGAAGTTGCTACAACATATTTCACTTCAACTATAGATAAGGTAATGGAAGATTGCTTCTTTCTTAACCATGAGTCTAGACTTTCTCCAAGAAAGAAAGCACCACCACTTGTGATTTTTCTATCATCCACGTCACCTTCCCAATCAGCGTCAATATAGACCGTAAATGAAAAATCTTTTCCAGCAAGATCAAAGTCGATTCTTCCAGTGATAGGGTGAGATCATCTCATTATTTGTTTTTCCCAATTTCTCTCTGTATCGGATAGCCAGTTGGGCATCAAACGAATTGTACTCAAAATTACTACTGCTTAATAATAAAACCCTCAACTGTTGCACCAGTTTCCTCGCATTAGTTTTTTCTAGGGACATTTGTCCAAAATTAATTGTGTAATGTGTTGTGTATTTCTTTCTTGCTAAGTTACTTGTTTCCACATGTAATTTTAAGTAGTGAATGTTGCAGTGTATTTTATTCGATATTTACAGTAGAACATCATAAATAACTTGCATGGATTAACAAGTAGAAGAAGTAATATCAGTTGTTGCAGTAGTGATTCGGGATTCCGAATTTTTCACACAGACCATAGTCCATTGTTCCTCTGAGATATCTGAGGATCCTCTTGGCTGCTAATAGGTGGCTTTATCTGGGAGTTGACTGAAATCTGCCAACTATAGCAATGACCTGCATGACGTTTGGTCTTGAAGTTGTCAAATATAAAAGGTTTCTAATGATGGATCTATATAAGGTTTGGTCCACTTCTGAAGATTCATCCATCATACTAAGCTTGCAACATGTCACCATTGGAGTGCTCACCAAAGATCATTTTTCCATGCCAAATTTCTTTAGCTCTTTCTTGAGATACTTGCCTTGAGAAATAAAAATGTGTTTAGGGGTCTGTGCTATCTGCAATCCAAGGAAATATGATAGCTCTCCAAGCATGGACATCTCAAATTCGGCCTTCATATCAACTGCAAATTCATTGTTTAGCAAATCTGAATTACTGGCAAAGATGGTATCATAAACATATACAGCTACCACAATAAGTTTCCCATCTTTTTCTTTGAAATATAAGTTGTGTTTAGTTGCACCTCTTTTGAATCCACACTTGAGCAGGTAGTTGTCTAGCTTGGAATACCAGGTTGTATGGGCTTGCTTCAAACCATACAAAGCCTTCTTAAGTATGCATAAATAATATGGTTTCCCTGTTCGCTGAAGGCCTTCCGAATGCTCTATATAAAGTTCCTCTTGTAGCTCTTCATTAAGAAAAGTAGATTTGACATCCATTTGATAGATTTTGAGTTTCTTAAAGCAAGCAAATGCCAAAAACATTCTTATTGATTCCAATATAGCAATAGGAGCACAATTTTTTTTTTAAATCCAAGCCTTTTATTTGAGCATAGCCCTTGCATACCAACTTGGCCTTATTTCTTACCACTTCTCCATGGTCATTTAATTTATTCCTGGAAACCCACTTTGTGCCAATGACAATCTTGTTAGAAGGTCTTGGAACAAGTTCCCAAGTCTGATTTTTATATATCTAGTCCAATTATTCATTGTGGACTTTATCCAATGTTGATCCTTACTAGATTGAACAATACCATTTGGTTCCTTCATGGACAGAAGGGAAACATGTGCTTGCGTAGAGGCATTAAGTAGCTTCCTTCATGTTTATACTCAAGAATTTGATTCACCAACTATCTTATATGTGGGGTGGTGTTTTTGTACATACCTTGGGGGACCTTTGGCTTGAGGACTAGAGGGATCTTCCTCACTTTCTTCTGTCGTTGCCTCATCATTTTCATCACTAATGATCATTGTTTCATCAGTGATGGCTTTTTCAAGTTGTTTTACTTCTTGATCAATGTGTTCATCCACGTTCACATCAATGTAGTCAATGACTCTCTTGATGACTTTGTTGTAGCATCTTTACCCTTTGTTGTTGTGTGAATAACCCAGAAAGATACCTTCATTTTCTATGGCATTGAATTTGAAAAAAAAAAATCATCATTTTTCTTAATGTAGCATCTACTGCTAAAATATCTTAAGTGTTTGATTGTTGCAAGTCAACCACACCACAGCTCATAGGGTGTTGTCATTGTTTGGTCTAAAATGAGCTTTGTTGACAATAAATATTGTTGTATGAATTTCCTCTTCCCAAAACCTCTATTGAACATTCTTTTATGTCAACATGGCTCTGGCCAACTACTGCACTGATCTATTTTCTCTCTATGCTACTCCATTTTTGCTAGGGATTCTTGGCTATTGTAAACTATTTTTTTATGACATTCTGCTTACATAATTCACCAAATTCCTTTGAAGTGAACTCACCTCCATTGTTAGACCTTATGCTCTTGATTTTGCAGTCAGTTTCATTTTCAGCGATTTCTTTGAACTACTTTAATTTATCAAAAGATTCATATTTCTCTATGAGGAAGGAAACCCACATCATCTTGTTGAAATCATCAATTATTAGCATAAAATATAGCTTACATGTGGTTGAATGTGTTCTGTATGGTCCACACAAATCCATGTGTACCAGTTGTAATGCCTTTGTTGAAGAGTTTTCCTTTGCCTTGAAGGGAACTTGAGCTTGTTTTCCCAATTGGAAGGATTTACAGAAAATATTCTCTAGCTTTGAAAGCCTGGGAAAATCCTTAATAGTGTTTTCTTGATCATCTTGACAAGTTGATCAAAGTTCATATGCCCAAGCCTTATGTGCCATAACCATCTCTCATCAATCTTTTCCAAGCAACACTTTTTGCCTTTTCTTTCAACACAGACATCGTTATCTGTTCTTACAGCTTCAATGACTATTTCTCCTATACCTATGGACTTGATTTGATAATTTTTAGCTTTGAAGATCACATCATAACCTTGATCACACATCTGAGACACACTCAACAGAATATGTTTCAGCCCATCAACATATAAAACATTTTTGGCTTTATCTTTGCTATTTAATAGACTAGCCATTCCTTTTGCAATTATCTTTCCTAGATAATTGTTGCCAAAAGCCATGTTACCTTTGTCAACTGGTTTGTAAGTCAGAAACTTCCTTCTGTCTCCTATCATGTGCCTGGAACATCCACTGTCCACGTACCAATGGCTACCATTATTTTTAGCATACAACACAATATCACATTGCTTTGATTTTTCTTTTAGGCTTTCCATACCTTGGTTGTTTGCTCAATTTGATAAATTATTGGCTCTGTGTTCTTCTCCTTTAGCCTACAATTGACTGTTATATGCCAAAAATTTTGAAATTTAAAAAATTGCACCAGATGGTTTAGAGGAGAAAAAGAGTTATTATACCTGGGTCTATTTTTTCTCTTTTGAATTCTTCTGCTAGATTTGAGTTGTTTGCAAGAGAGATTGACTATACAATTTGTTGCTTTGTGGCCATAATTGGTGCATGTGAAACAATACCCTGGGAAGATATCGTTGTTCCTAGAAGTTTTCCTTCTGTGTTGAGCTTATTTTTGGGCAGTTTGATTTTCTTGGCCAACGTTATTCTTTTGTTGTTGGTGATTTTACTTTTGCTGAGAAATTGTCTCTTTCTGCTTTGCAGTCCTTTCTTTTTCTGGAACAAAGGTAATTGTATTTTTCCCTTTAATTTCGTTGTTGCGCTGGAATCGGCTTCATAACCTAGACCAATTCGATTTGAGGAGGCTCGTTGTGCTTCCAATATCTCATTCAAGTCTTCAGTCCCTTTTCTGAATTTTTGATTGAAACTAAGTTGTGTTTTAGCCTTCTCCAATTCCTTCTTCAGTAATACAATTTCTCCTTCCATCCTTTCACATGCTTGATTCTTTTCATTCAGTTGTTGGTTCAAGGAATCTTGTATCTTCTTACCTTCTTCTATTTGCAAGAGTAATGGATCCACAGTCTCAATCTTTTCTTTTGTCAAAGAATCCTTCAAGACTTTATTTTTCTTCCTCGGCCTTTCTATTTCTTCAAGAGCACTTACTAGTTCTCCTTCAAGGTCAACTTCTCCTTCATCTTCATTAGAAATAGCCTCGACTTGCAGATTTTCTATGGCCATCAGCATAAATTTTGTAGGGCTCTCATCATCTTTGTCCTCATCCAAGGATTGGCTAGGTTCACATTCCGAGGAGCTCTCTTCTTGAACATAGAAACCTCTCCTCTTAGCCTTTTTTCTGTCATTTTGAACTTTTTAAATTTTTTCTTTAGGATCATAATTTGTCTTCTTCTTTTTAGGACACTTTGATGCATAATGACCAACTTTGCCACAATTAAAACATTTAAATGGTAACTTACCTTTATATTTTCCTAGTCCTCACTTGAGCCTCCTCACAAAGTTGGATTCTTCTTAGTCCGATTAATGACATGGTTCATCATGCTCATCCTTGCACTTATTTTCTGCTTTGAAGATTGATTCTTTGGCTATAGACTTTCCTTTCGAAGTTCTCATCTCATAGAAAGTGAGTATACCAAGTAGTTGACCTAGAGTGGGAGTGCTCATACTTGGAATTTCTTCAGTGGCTGTGTTATGAAATCAGCTCACAAAAAGATAGCAAAGATAGATCAACGCCTTAGAATTCAGACTCTTCGAGGGGGCAACCTCCTTTACATTACACAAATGAATGATTCTTTGATGATACAAATGAAAATACCTCCTTTCTATATATAGGAGTCTAAGGGGTCATAATATAATTAGAGCCGACATAACAATAATAATGTAAGGGCATAATAATAACAATAGTGGGCTTCTATGGGGCACAATAGTAACAATATGGGGACTACATGGGTGCAAAAATATAATAAGGTGGTTGTACTAATAACAATAAGGGGTTACACTAGTAGTATAGGGGCCTAACATGCCCCTCTCCTTCAAAAAGTGTTGTCCTCAACGCTTGAGTAGTTTTTTATGTTTCTGTATAAAAATTTTGTCCTCCCATGTGGAATCTTCAACGGGTAAGTTCTTCCACTTGATGAGATACTCTGAAATTGATCGATTTCCTAGCTGTCGAGTTCTTGTTTCTATGACTGCTCCAGGTTCCAATATGATTTTTCATTCCTTTTCAAGTTCTGGCAATATTGTTTGAATTGGGATATTCTGCAACTTTTGAATGAGTGGCCACACTTCTTTGCAATTCTTCCATTCATCCCTTGCTTTGTTTATCCAATTTGGTTGGATAATAGAAATAGCACAAAACAATGCTTCCACATCCTCATCCTTCCTTGAGAGTGCATCTGCAACAAAAAAATTCTTCCCTTTTCTATAGATGATGTCAAAGTCATAACTCAACAGATTTGTGACCCATTTTTTATGTTCTTCTAATGATAATATTTGTTCTAAAATGTATTTAAGACTATCATGATCCATTTTTACCTTGAAGTGTCTTCCCATTGGGTAAGGTCGCCATTTATTAAGTGCATGTAGTATTGCCAATATTTCCTTCTCATAAATAGCTTGCTTGAGATGTAACCATAAAAATACCCAATCACCTACATCAAAACATTTTTCACTACGATGTTGATCTACCTGTTTTTTCATTCGATTTTGCACCAAAGTGGTGTTATCCTTTAAAAGTTGGAGAACTTGTTGTTGATGCTCGATCCGATCTTTCACTGCTTGAACCTTTTTCTTCTTGATATTTCCTTCTATCTTGAGAGTTTGAGGAGTGGTAATTTCTTCCAATGCTTTACAAGATATGGTTGGATTCATTTCTTGATGCTCGATGCGATCTTTCACTTCTTGAACATTTTTCTTCTTGATATGTCCTTCTATCTTAATAGTTTGAGGAGTAGTAATTCTGGCCAATGCATTACAAGATATGGTTGGATTCATTTCTTCTTTCTCGATGTGATCTTTCACTTCTTGAACCTTTTTATTCTTCATATGTCCTTTTATATTGAGAGTTTCAGTGGTGATTCTTGCCAATGTTTTACAAGATATGGTCGGATTCACTTCTTCTTTCTTTGGGGTTGGGTCCTGGCATATATCCTCTTCTTTTGATGTTTCTTAATCATTTTCTTCCTCCTCTTCATACTCTATGTAAAATAATTTCTTCTTAGCACACTTATGACCTTTAGTGCATTTTCTATCACAATTGTAACAAAGCCCCTTTTCTCTTTTTTCTTCCAATTGTTGTGGTGTAAGCCTTGTACGTTGTGGAAGGCTAGAAGAAGAAACACTTCCATAATTATAGTCATGAGTGGTGGAATTCCTTGTTTCCATAATTTCGCTTTCAATTTTTCTTGCCAAGTCGAATGCCTCCTCCAATGAATAACCTCATGTTGAATGTTATCCTTTAAATTCCCTATGAAGACATCAATCCTTTGCTTCTCTGGAATATAATTTACCCTTCTATTCAATTTTTGAAAGTCCTCAATGTTCTCTTCCATTGAACCCTTTTGTTTGAGATTTATCAATTGGCTAAAGGAGTTTCTCTTTGTATCCTCATAATGTGTTATCATTTCCTCCGTGAAAATTGACCACGTAACAAGTGGTTTACGAGAACAAAGCCCTTTATACCATAAAAATTGATCTGGTTCTAAATATGAAGATGCAATACGTACCTTTTGTAATAGTTGCACCTCATGTAGATCGAAATATTTCTCCACTTGTAGTATCCAATTTACTGGATCCTTACCATCAAAATTCCTCATCTCGCTTTTTCTTGATTTTAGGAGTTCAATCTTGAAACGATTGTAACTCTGTAATTTCGGATATTTAAGTTCTGAAATTGCGACCTGCAGTAACCCTCTGTGTCCTCTTTCCAATGCCACCAGTCTAATCAAATTTCGATTCTCCAAGAAGGAGTTATGCACAATCTCCCAAGATGAGCTGATTATATACCTTTTCATAAGAGCGAACTTGTATGAAGTGCCACGTGTCCCTGTTTTGACCTTAGGATCTGAAAAATATACACAGGAAACTAAAGTCCGTCCTCTTTCTGTAACGTCTTACGAAATTTCAATCTGATGCTCAAAACAAAAGTTATGACTATTTTCCCCAGGTCACCTGTTTGGAATGTAATTCAGGAGTCTGCAAAAATGCCAACTTCCTCAGATCATATCTCCGCAAATATAGCGCGAAAAGCTCTGAAATTTGGACCTGCGATTCAGAACAATTTAGACCCAAATGGGTTTTTTTTTTTAACGTCTGAAACGTTGCAAAAAAAAATTATAGCGCAAATGCCACGATGACCTGTTTGGAGCAGCGAAACCCTAGAATCCAAAGCTCTGATACCAAATGTTATGAAACTAGTGCACAAAAAAATAAAAAAGATAGATCAACGCCTTAGAATTCAGCCTCTTCGAGGGGGCAACCTCCTTTACATTACACAAATGAATGATTATTTGATGATACAAATGAAAATATCTCCTTTCTATATATAGGAGTCTAAGGGGTCATAATATAATCAAAGCCGACATAACAATAATAATGTAAGGGCATAATAATAACAATAGTGGGCTTCTATGGGGCACAATAGTAACAATACAGGGACTACATGGATACAACAATATAATAAGGGGGTTGTACTAATAACAATAAGGGGTTACACTAGTAGTATAGGGGCCTAACAGGCTTAAACCTTGGGATTAAACCTATCAGGAAGATATCTTAGTATATCTTGAACTACCGCATCTTCATTTAGCTTTTCATCAAGCCCTCTTATGGTGTTCACAACTTCATCAACCCTTAAAAAATACTTAACAATATATTCATCATCATGCATGTTCAATGATTCAAATTGGATCCTGCAACCTTGGAGTTTAGCTTCCTTTACCTTGTTCTTTCCTTCATAGTAGTTGTTCATCTTGTTCCAAATCACTTTGGCGGATGTGCAATCGATCACCTTGACAAGCTCTGATTCAAGTAGGCTAGCAAGCGAGGCATTCATTACTTTAGCATTGCATGTGAACTCCAACTTCTGATCTTTGGTAACCACTATTGGAGGTCTTTGATATGCTTCTTCCACAACATCCCACACATCAGCTCCAAGTGATTGAATGTAGGTCTTCATTCTTACTTTTCAAAATGTTAGAAAATTATATATTACAGAGAATTGGAACATATAAAAATATTGGAGAAATATAAACACAAAAAATGCATAAAACAAGAAAGACACAGATATACATGGTTTACCCAATTTGGGCTACGTCCACGGAGAAACGGTCAGTCCTTCCTTTTATATTATCCAGCAAAATGAAGAGATACAACCTACAGTATATCCGTTGTAATTCCCTCTTCGCTCTCATACAATATGCACTCTCTTTCTCACTCAGAATACACATCTACATGGCCGCAATACAATTCCCTCATTTATAGTGAGGGGTTTCCTTCTAGGGAAAAAAACCCTAAATTAAACATAACTTCTTCTGTCATATTTCCACCTAATGAACAAACCAGATTGACTACGAAATTACAACATTTTACAAGGAAATTTTACATATATTTTTAACTTCGGGGGCACTGCCCTCAATCCCCCGCCCGGGGGGGCTCTAAAGAATCATCGTCTCCCCCCTAGAACCAACTAGCAGCACGCAAAAACGGGCGACGTTTCCACCCCATTACGAACTAGGGTCTAATGTGGCGATACCTTTAAATAAAGAAGATAATCAAGCTCCACGCCCAACACAAAACAAATACTTTGTTCCATTGAACATAGGTGCCCTATTAGTATGACCTCATTCTTGGTTTTCCATGATCCCCTATCTTTTTTCCAGTTGTTAAACAGTTCTGAAGTAACTTGTCTCTGATGTCAATTGTTGGAAACCAGAACAACACTGAGAGGGGGGGTGAATTAGTATTGTAGCAATTTTACCAAATTGAAAATTTCTTTTACTTTGTGTTGATCATTAATTACTTCAAAAATTAATTAAATAACCATAACAGAGATTAATTCCAACAATCAAAATGGAACACACAATAACAAGTAGCTTTCATAACTTCTCTTCAATTCATTCATAGGGCAAGCTAGAACTTCTTGTTACAATTTCTCTGGCTACAACCAGCAAGAAGCTACAACTCCCCGATTTATCACCTACATTTGAATGCAGCTACAACCCAAACTATTCTCCAACGCCCACTAGAAGGAGCACCAACCCCTAATCAGCAAGCTACAACTTTCTTTAGACACTCATTGTTCCATCTTTCAATCATTTTCACACTAGGATCAATGACTGCCTTCTCTGCTTTCAAAAACAATTGAAACCCTCAAACACCAGCACCTTCAGCAATCTCTAATCACTAAGAAACAAACACATTCAACAATTTCTGAGTGTTAATAAAGACACCAAACCAACACCTCGCTGCACCAAAACCTCAATCTCAAAAAATTGTGTCGGTTCTACTTGATTAGCCCTGTTTTTATATATTTTTCTTATGGCTAACTTTGGCTTTATTTATTTTTGAATTTGTACATGCCTCCTTATTTTTTCCTTTGTTTTGTTCATCTTAGTCTTCTAAACATGTTCTCCCAGTTATATGACTTCCACAGACATTCTCTACCAGTTAAATTGAGCTTTTCTACATAATTTAGCAATTCTTCCCTTTCTACAAAGTTTAGTATTGCCCTTGCTATTTTTATCTATTGTTCAATTTTGGCTTAGCTGCCAAAACCTTCAATTAAACTGGCAGTTTCTCATTTCTGCCTTTAAGCTCCTTTTGTTGGCTCCTTTTCCTACTTCTTCGCCATAAGACCAAGTCTCCACAACCACCGGCTTAGGCGTTGGGTGCTAATCCCTATTGAGTCTTGTCAGGAGCCTATTTCCTTTATTAATGGCTTCGCGTCGTTGGTCACGCCTCTATGCGAGGTGACCACCCATCAGCCCAAAGGTCTTTTTTAATTAATTGTAATTCTTGAAAAGATACAGGATTCCAGGATTCGAGGATGGCCCCAAAGTCTATTATCGTCATGCCCTTGGTCATGTTTCTACGCGAAACAACCAAGGAGTTGGCGCTTAGGCGCTCCTGAAGCCTTAATGTCTCTTTATATCTCTGTCCCCTTTATTTCTTCTATGGCATAGGGCCATGTGTAGGCGCTTAGCCCGTAGCTCCCTTCCTTCTGGCCCATTCATTTATGTGCACCACAATAACCCACCGAGGCCTAACCTCCAGGTTGAGGTGTCTGTGGGGACAACCTGACATTTCTTTGATTGGTTGTCATTGTGCCACCGTGGCTTGGTGCCTGCTGCCTGACACCATTCGCTAAGATCATTTACAAATCCCGCCGAGATAAATCATATAGGATGAGTTGTCTTGTGGGTCCTCTTGGCACATTTTTTAATTAGTTGTCGGTGTTGTCAGTGCCAACCTGTCAACTTCCAATGTGTCCAAGTCCTGCTACCCAACAATACCTCTTGTGCACCATTTTTAAATCTTTCAGGCTCATCCTGTCGGGGATGATGTCACTCCTGCCATCTGTCAACCAATGAGTGGTGACATGTGTCACCCAAAAATAGCCCACTTGGATTCCCAAAAACGTTGAATCTACCTGACACATGTCCATGTTGATGTCACCACTAACCACTCATGTGTTGCCACCTATCCCTATAGGAGGATAGGGAAAAGGTCCCTGAGGACTTAGGTTTGCAACCATTTTCCCTTGTTAAACTATTTTATGGCTTATTGGCAATTTTCTTATCTTTCATATATTTCCTTTAGGTCAGCTCTCCTCTACATGTGCACCTTTATTATCCCTTTGGGATATACCTCTGGGCTCACCCTCAATAGGTTGAGCTGGTGAAGTGGGCCTCCCGCTCAACTCTTCGTTAGCTTGTGTTATATGTTGTTGTGTCCTGACACTTACCTCCCGTTCCATCCCTTTGTGTGCTAAAAGGATTGAGTCGGGCCAATGTTGAGGACCATTCCCTACCAGGTGGGCTCCACAAGCTTGTTTCATCCCGACGCTTAACTCTGTGCCATATATGAATCCTCTGAGGTGCTCCCGTCAAGGTACCACTATTGGGATGGAGTCATCCCACTCCTCCTCTGGCCAATGAGAATGGTTCCCAATACTGTGATGTCTTCCACGTCTATGCGGAGCTCTCGCTTAGAGGCTATGCCACTATATTTGGCACTTGTGCTAACTTTGGTTGCATGCAAAATGTCCTCCAAACCTCTACTAACTCTGTTATTTTGTACTTGGGGTCACCAAAATTTCACTGGCTCTATATTTTGATCCAGGAGGAAATTTCAGGATTTCCATATATCATTGGAAATTTCTTTCAGATCTCTATCCATCTTGGTGGCTTACACCTGCATCTGAGATTGTCTAGTGCTCCAAAACTAAATCCAAATTCACTGCACTAATTCTGATATTTTTCCCTTCTTGTGTGCATAGAACTTGCTCCTTGAGGTATTTCTTTGACCCTTGTGCCTCCTACTCCCACCTATTGACATCAATGACAACATATTTCCAATAGTTATATCTAGAGAACCCATCAATCATGGACAACCTTGATGACCCTACCACTTTTTGTAAAATATAATCCATCTTGGGAAAAGGGTAATTCTCTTTTAGAGAAGCTCTGTTCAAGTTCCTGAAGTCCACACACAATCTGATCTCTCCATTTTTCTTCCTAACAGGAACTAGATTAACCACCCAATCTGAATATCTCAAAGGCACAATGATCTTAGCTTGGATCATTTTCCTAACTTCTTTCTCTATCAAGGGGAGAAGCATGGAATTTATTTGCCTAAGCTTCTGCTTGTGAGGTTTAATTCTTGATTTCAAATGGATCTTATGCTAAATGATACTAGTATCATAGGTTTTTAAATCATCATAGGACTAGGAAAAAATATTAGCATACTCTCTAAAAAAGTTAAGATACCTTTGTCTGTATTCTTTTGGGATTCCCTTGGCCATCCTAACTAGTTTAGATTGTTTTTTTGTACCAATGTTGCAGTCCTCTATATCTTCCTCATGCTTTTTCTTCGATGGTCTAACTACCACATCATTAGCATCAAACAATATTTCCAATGGAACCAACCCCTTTGGGATTATATTTCCCTTTAACTATAAAATTTTATGCCCAGCCATAGACTCTTCCCAAGACACATGCTGCTCAACTCCTTCATTTCCTCCATATCTTCGCCTTCCTGGTCTATTACAGAGTTGGAAAATTCTCCAATCACTTCCATAAAGTGTTTAATATGATCTTCATCCTCAAATACCTACCAATATTTCACATTGTATGGCACTAAGGGTTTATGCCTAATCTCAACTTCATACCTAAGCAAGGGGTTTTGTGGTGGCTTGAAAGTGTTGGTTGTTATTGCTAAGGAATCAACCATTTTGTTTTGCTCTCTAGGTAGAAATTGAATGTTAAATGCCAAAAAGAAATTCTCAATCAGGTCCCATACCTCATTCATGTAGGATTTCAACCTGGGATGTTTGGTTTGGCATTGATTCCTAATTTGTTTTATAACCAGTTCAAAATCCCCAAAAACTATCAAACATTCAATTTTCAGGTTTCTAGCAGCTTGTAGGCCCAACACTAATGCTTCATATTCAACAATATTATTTGTAGTTTCAAATTCTAATTTATATGAGAGAGGGATGAGGCTACCTTCAGGGGATATCAGCAACACTCATGCTCCATTTCCTTCCCTAGAGTAGGCCCCATCAAAGTATAACTTCCAAACACAGTGAATTTTCATTTGTTGCTTATTGACCTATGAGGGAATTTCCACTTGAATATCCTCCATAATTCTCTCATCCATTTCTAATAGAAGACATGAAAGATATTTTTCTTGGCCATGTACTGGAGAGTTATTGGAATTATCTACCTTAGTGACAGTTTTTACAAATATGGACTCTCTGTACAATCTGCGTTCTTCTCCACCAAACATTGGGATAGTGGCATATGTGAGGTCAAGTTTGATGGACCCTCCAAGCTTCATTCCCCATGATTTGGAAAGAAGCATGCCAAATCTTGTAGGAATGTCTGCAACCACAATGTCCATTACTACACTCTTCACAAGGATTTGGGCTAGATTAACCACCAAATCCTTGATCATCCCAAGGCATTTTACTTTTTTGGAATCAAAGGAGTATAAGTCCTTATATGGTTTTGTTATATGCATGCCTAACTGCTCCATAACATATAGAGGCATTAGATTATGAGAATCCCCTTAATCAAGCATACAATTGTACAACAATAAATTATGAATCACCAATGTGACATAGAATGGAGGAGTGGAAGGTTCTTGCTCCTCCACATGTGGACCAAACATGACTACATACCTCTCTTCTTGCAAATTCAAATTGTCTTGTGTTGAGGTGACATGAGATGCATCTATGAAATCAGAAACTTTCCTTTTATAGGAACGTAGTTTCAACAATTCAATCAAAGGCACAAATATCTCTACTTTCTCCAATTATTTTTGCAGACTAAAGGCAGAGGTATTCTTCTCCATTTTTAGTTGCTCCAATCTCTTTATTTTCTTGATGTAATTTCTTGGTTTTCACATGTTGTTGTTCTGTGTTTGCAGATTCAGGGTTAGAATGAGTGGGATGGGAGGTTTCTACTTTGGTTGTTGGGTCAAACTTAATAAGTCACTAACCCTTATCAGCTTGCTTGGGGGTGGTTGGCTTGGCAGGTTCGTCACTTTGATCTTGTGTCTGAGACCTTTTTCTAGACCTCAAGTTGTATCTCCTATGTAACTCGGCTTGCATAAAGTCTACAAATTGCTTGCAATAAGAATCTATTTCTTCCTTACCCAAAGGAGCATCTGGATCATCCTCTTCTCCTCCATGTGCTTCTAGTTCATGCTCTTCTTCTAAGAGAGTTGAGTATTGATTTTCATGAATGTTAAGTGCATCTTAAATGACTTCTTCATGGCCATATTGTATATAGAAAGGAGATGGTATTTGGTCCTGTTGATTCTTTATTTCTCTTTGCAGATGTTGCAATGAAGGTCTCCTATATTGGGGATTGAATTTTCTATTAGGACCCTGTTGAATCTGTTAATGAGGATTTTGTTTTCCAATTCTAACTTCACCATCTTGTTTGAGAAGCTTGTAATTAACTTATTCATCTCATCCAACTTTTGTTCTTGAGTCTCCTTGGCTTGACCAGAGAAACTGGCTTCCTCTTTCCCCTTCCTCCTATCACTATGTTCTACTTTTCCCTTCAACTTCCCTGCTAATTCAAAATTTGCTTCTACCTCTAGAGCATTAGTCTAGATCTGGTCCAATGTTGGGGATTTCCTTTCTCTTAGAGTAAACTCAAAATATGATTCAAAGGCTCCAGCAAATACCACCTTCACTGATCTATGTGGGGGTTTGATCTCAGCAGGCAAGTTGTTATACAATTTGTTAAATCATTTTATAAACTGAGTGACATCCTCAATTGGTTTTTTATTTATTGCATTAAATTTAGTCATAAAGTATCCATGATCCTTCTTCTCACCCCATTTCTGCATAAATGTTTTTCCCAAGTGTTGATTGAGTTGTTTGGAAAAGTCTTGAACCATTTTCTAGCCTTACCACCTAAAGATTGAACAAACAACCTCAACACCACGTCTAGATGTTTAACATTCAAGCTCTTCGCAAAAGCACAAAACATTTCAACATGTTTTTGGGTTGTCATAGCATCTTCCCCAGTGAATATACGCAGAAGCTTAACATAGTCTTGAGGCATTGCATTTAAAGGTTGTTGCAAGTTCAAAGGGGCATATATGTTGAGCAAAAATACAGGGACAACCGTATTTTGTAAAGGATGTTGAAGAAGATTCACTGCAAGGATTGTGTGGGGGGCAGAGTGGAAAATAACTGTTGAAATTGGGTGTGAAACAACTATGAAAGCTTGAGATGTGCTAGGAGTGAGAATATCTTTAATTTCTTCAACTTCAAGGAAGGTGTTAAATGTGAAAGAATAAGGGTTGACATAGATTTTCTCAAACTTTGGTTCTGAAAAGTGAAAAACAAGTGTGGGAAAATGTTACTTAGAAAAGTCTTGTGTAGTTTTAACCCTGTACAGAAATTACCTGCAGACGAATTCTAAAAACAAAAAATAAACAATGATGAGAATATAAAACAAATGCACGGAGATTTCCCCTGGATCCCAAAACCGGGACTACCAGATTCATTTTTCATTATGTTCATTTCAATGTTACAATACATATATATACATGTTGACGCATTCATAAACCCCAATCCATTAACTCTAGATTAGAACATAATCGAAGTTCCCTTGACCGGATCTACAAAATACCATGGGTAGAAAACCATCATGCCCAAAGTCATGTGCAAAACCCATGCATAGGTAGGTCTGCCCACCCAACATCCAGAACCCTAGATGAGGTTTCAGGAGAATTTATCTCAACTTTCTAAGAACTATAAGTTGAAATCTCTGGGGAAAAAACAACTAAATATAGAGTTCTAGGGGTTCTTTCTTCCCATATTCGCTTGGAGATAATTCTTTCTGGGTCAAAAACAAGAGGATTTTTCTATTGAGAAGTATTTGAACTAGTGTGAGGCCTCCTAAAATCCAAGGTTACAGTGTAAAGACTCTGTTAGGTGAGAGATCTCAACCCACACTTCCTTTGCTCACCAGAAAAAGAAATGCACAAATTCATACCCAAGGAAGCACATTCTAATTCGTTCCCCAGCAATGGCGCTAGAAGATGTTGTGGTTCCTAGAGACAACCCTTGGGTTGAGGAGAGGTCAGTGCCTACGACATCTTAATATGTCTTTAAGAACAGGTTTGTTATGCTAAGGAATTAGATATAAATTGATTAAGTCTGGTTCAATTACCCAACTCAGAGGCAGATTCAATTTATACACAAACAATGTGTCATCCCAAAGGATTAACGGTCAGATCTGGTGGTCTACACACACAGACTGTAATTTCATTGATTGTTACAGTATAGGTTAAAGAGGAAATTCAAGAAAAGAAACACAATGCAAAGGATTAATCATAGAATCCTATACACTAAATTTCAGTAGAATCATGAAAACGACTAAGGAAACAAGATACCAAAACCATGAGGGCATTTTAAGGCTTTCAATCTAACATATCACAGGTACCATTTGCCATAACATAACATAGGTAAATCTTCTATTTAAGATTAAATCCAACAGCTACAATTACATAATTTCTAAAGAAGAAAATCACATATGAAGTGATAAACTGAGAAAGAAGCACATACTACACATCTGAAATGCTTGGAATCACCATAAAATATCTAATTAATCTTCAAGAATGATATACATCTCATAAGCGCAAAACTTGCAAAGCCTGTCGAACAATTACCACCTGTGAAACAGAAAAATTGAACCCTTACTAATGAGTCTTTCTTCCCTTTTATAGGGAGAATCAAAACAAGGACAATTTACAAAAATATCTTGGAATGCTACAGTTGTCTAAAATACTCATCTGATGCGAGCGTGCAACTAGTCTAGTTGTCCTAATTATTACATAACAGACTTGATTCCTTTCTTGAAAATGAAATATTTACAAAATTTCATAAATGAGATGAATGTGTCATGATGACAAAACATAATATCTTCATTGTTGACTCCTTTGATCTCTTGAGGTGGACCCAAGCTCCATTGTTCGGACTCGTGGTGGATTAACAAACTAGTCACATTTTTTCCATAATATTGGATCTGGTGTAGGAGTGTGAATAAGAATGTTGTAGGCCATCCTCAAATTTGTAAGTTTAGTGTAATTAGGCTTGGCAACGAACAAGGTTTTCACCAGCCATAGTAGCTGAAAATCTCTTTGTAGATAATTCACTATGGTTATGCCCTTGAGAGTGGCAGTGTTTTCATGTGAAGAATCCACCTTGATCTTGGCCTCAACCAATAGTTGCTCATATTGTTCCCATGGTAGCAGGTGCCCTTAAAAGTCCCAACAAATAGGCAATCTCACTCTAGTTCTCTGATCAAAGTTAGAATTAAATTTTTCTTCCAACTTTGCCAAATCATTTACACATTTCTCAGCCCTATCCCTTGCTTATTTTCTCTTAATCATTTTGGCGACTTCAATAACTACCCATGTCTTGTCAATAATATCCTTTGCTCTCAGGTCATCAGTTGGTTTTTCATTGAGATACCTGATGAATTTCTCTGGCATTTTTAACATCCTCCTCCTTGGATGACAGGATGGATAATTCAGTGGTCTTGACTACAGCGTTTTGTTCTACAACTAATTTCATATGCTCCCATATCTTCTTCATTTCAGAAATGATATCATCCCATATTATTTCCCTAGCCTCAATGAGGGACATATTACCTTTCAACCTATTCTTCAACGCTTTGATTTCATCTTGTGCAACCTGAAATTTATTGTTGATTTGTTTCCATACTTCCTTGGGTGGACTCAAGTTGTTTCTCCTTATTTGCAAGTAGGTAATTGGTGTTGTCCAAGTCAATCTGTGTTTTCTTGAGCTCATTATATAATAGTTGCAAATCAATGAGAGCCTTGGTCAATTTCTCAGTAGGATTTTGTGGATTGTCTAGCACAATCACAACACAAATGTGAGAATCAATTCTCTATTGAAGCTTTGTAACTTTTAGTCTGAGGGCCACCACCTCATTATTTCTCTCTATCAACTCTTTGGCCAGGATTTCCTTCTCACTTTCTACCTGGGCCAACTCCTTTGTCTGTACATGTTCTGATGCAGGCATCCTAAGTTGTTGCCTCAATGACTGGATCTCAGATTGCGAGCCTTGAATAATGGCAACTATAACAGCCTTATCATTTGGTTATATCCCCAATTCGATAATCAGTTCCTTCAAGCTTTCATTTTGAAAATGAAGGGCTCTTGAATTGGCTTTTTCATGTTTTATCTTGGTGGCAGCTTTCTCCAAAAGCTTCTCGGCCTTGAGGATAGTTAAGCCTCCTTTTCTCAATTCGTTGTAAATCATCTCCCCTTCTTGCCTGTGCAAGTTAATTTTTTCTTGCAAGGGGACATTAGCCATATCAAATGACAGGTCCACTGTCCTAAATTGTGGTCCAAATGGAATGGATTGCACTGAAGCGTGATATAATAAGAACTTCATTTGGTTCCTTTCTAGGTCCATGGCAATGAAAATCTTGGTTTGATATGGTACTGAATGAGAGGCTAGCTGTGATAACATCTCATACCTAAACTTCTTGTTTCCCTCTTCTGTCATTTCCACTTCCTCCCATTTAGGGCCTATTGTTGATGTACTTCCTAAGGAGCCAAGAATTTCTACCTCAGTGGAGTTGGTGGTGGCAGCCCGTTGGGGGTCTTCTAACAGCACTTGGAAACCTGGCTGATCCAAATTCCCCTCGATCAATTTGACCTCAATGTCTTCATCATTTGTCTCCTGGAGTTTGGCCTTTTTGGTTGATAGTGCCTCCTCCATGATTGTATCACCAACTTCATCTACACTCCTTGTTCGAGTCTTTTCCTTGGTGGTTGGTGTCTCAATCTCCATCTTTGTACTGATAAGCCAAGAGTCTAGGTTAGTTTTCCATTCTAGTTCAAGTCTAGACTCATGCTCTTAAGCAAAAGCACTAATTTATTTCCTTCTTTTAGATATAACACTCTGGGGATCATAGTGCCACACCTATCCTATCTCAAAGTTTAGTTCCTTTAGCATATTTTCTACATGTTGGAAAGTTTGCCTAGAGTTCACAACAAAGGGTCCCATAGTTCTTGCAAGCTTAAACATATAACCTTTCTTGGCAGGGACAAAGTGGATTTTGATGGTAACTGACACTTTACGGAGGAGTGGGTAGGAAAAACAAGGGGATGAAGTGGCGTGACACTTAGCACAATTGGATTGGGCGAGGAGTAGAAGGGGGGTGACTAATTCTAGAGGGGTCTGCGCTCGCTTGATGGGTGGTCCCTACCTACTGACATTGTTGTCACATTGGAATGATGGGTGGCCTACATGGTCCCCACCCTCTGACAGGGTGCTTGGACGGTTTCAAGAGCGGGGTTCGACCCTCGGAATTAATCATGCTTGTTGATCGGTTGCGCTTCACCTTTTGATCTGACCCTCCAAGGGGTAGGTGCAAGCATAATTGTCACACTCATTACCACGCTAGAGTTCTCCGGGATTCGGCGGCTTCGAGATGGATAGTGATCCGCCCGATAAGCGTCTATCGTTTAAACTTTGATGTAAAATGCAAGGGAGGCCCACCTTCCTTTGTCTTTTTTCATTTTCTCCTCTTTTCTATTCTTTTTGCTTCTCTTCCTAATTTTCCTCTATTTTTTGGTTTTTCTAAAGTTTTCCACTTGCTCCCTATATTCAAAAACAAGTCTTCCTTTGCAACATGAACACCAAGAGAAACAATAAGGAGGATACAGCAACATGTATCATGAATTAATATATGTGGCACAAAACTGAAATGCAAGCAATTGTGATGCTTGGGGATATGACCTCAACCACAAAATAGGAGCGGTGTCTCTCTATGAACTCTTGAGAGGAGTCAAATTACTGTAACATGATCCTGAACTATAGAATATGAAAATAACTATTAAATCACCGAGCCAACATCTCGTCACTGTAATGAGTCTTGTAGAATACAGGCCTTTGAGCTATGAACTTTTGAATGAGCCAAATTGGGACATCATAACAATGCCACTACAAGTGGGCCTAAGTAACACATTGTAGCGAAACCATTTCACACGGTGCTTAGTGCAATCGATGGATTTTTATCGCATAATGCTTCGCAACAAGTCACAGATATAGATATCTAGCCACAAACTATATCTCTGACCATAGACTATATATCTAGCCACAAACTGTAAATGTATTTGAGTCACTATTTAAATTGCACCACGAGAAGGTGATTCATGCCACAAAGTTAGAGTAAGCTTCCCAGAATACGAGTCATAAAAGAAGTGTGCCATTGAGTCACAACAGATACATATCATCATAGAGTTGTGCGAGATATCACAAAAATCAAGCGACTCATACTTAAATGAACTTCTGAAATCTAATGAGAATTATAGAATAACACAAGCGAGCTATTGTATATAAGTCACTTCCATACAGCCATTATTTTATGTTATAGGATTATTGATCATAGTAATGGAGTTGCCCAATAGTTATTTGTTATGCCCAAAATCTTGTTTAATCTTCACAAATGCAACTCCAGGAGATCGTCCAATACCTTCACATTATTCTTTAGGTCTCCAACTTCATACCTTAGCTTTGATACCTTGTCGGAGATCAAGAAGTTTTAACTTACCATCATATTTCCATTACATGATAATTACTTGAGAATTTGACAATATTATTATTATTATTATGTTTTCTTTCTTCATCAAGCAATTACCATAAAAACAGAAAGATCAAAGAAGACAATAAAACACAAGATATATGCTCCAATCTAGGGCAAAACCCCTCCAAGGGGAAAACCCAGAAAAACTCTTATAGAATCGGATCAAATGAGATATTCAAGAACCATAACCACATAAATTCCAACTCTAGATGCCAAGCCAAAACTTCCTTCCTTCCAGCAAATTCATCAACAAGAGACTAGCAACCATAGATATATTAAGGTAGAACATCCACAAACCCTAACTCCATGAAGAAACCCTTGCTTTCAGATTTTGGTCTTCCTCATCTTCTCTATCTTCTATGTGATATTTCATAACAAAAACATCCCAGTGTTTGTTCAACTAATCTCCATCTACCCTTTATTTATATAGATTAGAGGGGGTGTGAATAGACACGTCCATTGGGGCGGAGCCGACTTGGCTTCTAGAGGGGTTTTTGTCCCAAAATTTACATCTAAAATTTTATTTTTATTTTCATTTACAATAGGTCCAAAATAAGACTGACTCCTTGACTCAGAAACCTAGAAGCATGAAGAACATGCTTATGTAGAAAAATAATAATAATTTTCTTTTTCTTTTCTTTTGCTTTTTACATAATGGTACAAATTATGAAGAACAAAACTAGTTATATTCTCCAACATATCAAGGGCTTGGTGCTCTTGATAAAATATCAGTTCAATACCCTCATACATCTGACAAAATCTAATGGAAACCTCGCAATCCTACCAATCCTAAACATTGTTGTCTATTGAACTTTAAATTGGATATAAAATTCTACTTTCTGCATATGAAATCCAACAAGGTTGGAACCACACTAAAACTTCTAGAAATAATTAACAATAATGTAAAAAAATTAAGTAAAAGGAATTTTACTTTAAGAATTTAACATTACCATTAACTAGTAGGGTGAGTGAAATGGAGTGGGGAGGTTCTCAATAGGGCCCTTGGGTTAGATTTTATGCTTGCAAATAACCTAATTTATTGTTTCCTTTTAAACTAGGATTTGGTGGTCCTTACCCACATTGTACAGAACATACTAGTTTGATATGAAATCAAACAATTTGATTCCAAACCAACCTAAAATAGCCCAAAGCACCAATCCAAACCAATTTTGCCCCGAAACCAATCACTCCAACTAGTTCCATTGATTCTAGTTCAGTTATGATAACATTATTCCAAAGAACTTTTTTGTTATATACATTTTATGAAAACTCTAATATATTTCTAGTTCATTTAATTCCTTACACATATTTATAATTTCTACTCGTTTAAACCATAATGCATCACATTTAATACATGAAACATCTTTGTAAGTATAGTTGCCTTCTTTGTTTTTGGTCTAGTGTTAGGTTTAGCTCTTGTGTTTTAAACTCATGGGTTAGGGTTAGTTGTATCTCTTGTTTCCTTGATCTTTGCACTTCAAGTGTCATTATTGCTAAAGATGTAACAAATGGGCATGCACTTTCTTAAGTTATTGCCAGGCATGCCTCTTTTGTGAGTTGATGGTATTATTCATTGAGCCAATGATGGGTTTTTCAATAGAAAATCTGTATCTATTGACAGATAAATTAGATCCATATATTTCTTTGATCAATTTGTATCCATGGATGGATAGATTACTTGTGTATATATTGGTTGACCTGATTTATATCTATTACTTAAATATCTATGCCAACATGTTGTGAGTTTAAAGTGGCTTTCTAAACCTATTTTATTGATAAAGTCTAATATATCAGAACTAACCAAATTGATAAAATAAAACAAATTAACTCATAACTTCTAGATTCCCCTTTTGATTATTGAATTAATGTCTTTAGAAAAGCAAACTAAGGACCAATCTTTTGTCCTCTTCATACTAAAAGAGTGAAGTTGCAATAAAACTTTGTTTGATGTCATACCCACTAAATATATATGAAAATGGATTTAAAACTACAAATAAATACAGACCATCATTTTTTGCATGTATTTTAATCTAAAATATAGATAATCTGCAAAACAAAATATAGATTTTTAAAGGTACATTAATTGTGAATAAAACAGAAAAATCGTTGATTTTCTCCTTGAATGAAAAGTTGCCCAGGAAAATTCATTTCACTCAAAAAAAACACCCACAAGGGATGTTGTAGATTTTGATTTTGCAGTTTTCGATGGTTATCCGCAAAAATGGGAAGCACTTGTCAACACGGTTCAAGAGAGAGAACTTGGGTCTTTTGGAGGCCTTTTCCAATTTAATAACTATCTACCAATTTATGGATTTAAAAAAAAAAAAAAATACGAAATATTTTGTACCTTTAATTGTCTTCCCCTTTCTACTCAATCTACTAGTCAATTTCATACATATACTGTGTGCTATGCGTGGCGTCAAAGATGACCAGTATGGCTGACCAGATATAGTAGCCCCACTCACCTTATGCAATTAATTTGAAATTCTTTGTACTTATGGTTTTATTTATTTTCTACAAATGACTTGCACCTCAGAAATTAGCATTCTGTCCGACCAGTTGACCCTATGGACGTTAATAATATATGAAAGCACCCAGCCATCGAGCTTTCCCTCTCTACCTCTCTTTTGCACACAAACACCAATTGACCATTAATAATGTTTTACAAGATACGAGAGCTGACCAAAAACATAAATTCCAAGGACACAATGAACTCAACAGATAATAAAAAGGCATATAAATTCTGGTCAAAGTGTAAGTTGACTCCAACGAACATACCTAAAACCAGCGAGGCAAAATCATACTCCAAAAAGAAACAACACAAACCAAATATCTGGAAATCATACTCCAAGAACATTCCAGATTTAATTGAAAAATAGAACACATTGTGCTTGACCACGCAAACCCATCAAAATTATTAATAAACTTTTTACAATAAATGTCGAAAATTTCAATAAGCCTCCAAATTGCCATAGGTAAAAAGTAGTGCCCTTAATTCATTGAGAGCATTACATTGCTCAATATCAGCTCTAACTGTACACTAAAGCGGTGTTACAAAAGCTAACATCCTATCAAATAATCTCAACACGTTTAAAAATCTGTAGCAATCTGGATATTGTGGAGATATTATACTTTGGGCTATTTTGTAAAACAAATTCTGTATAAATGGCAAACACATCCTCAAACGTCCCACACTTACAGCACCTGTAACAACAACAACAACAAAAAAGGGTTTCAAATTTAATACGATACTCAACTAAGAAGTTGCTAATCTCAAGTCGAACTTCCCAGTTTGAAATGCACAAGAAAATATGTATTTGGAGGGTAGTGGAGCAGTGACTCAATCTAGTCAGGAAGTTGTTCAAACTTCAAACATGTTTAACTGAAAGAACAAACCAATAAATCAGTTCATTCTTGGGTACCTACAACAAAATCTAAGAATCTATGTTGATGTTAATAATACATGAAAGTTAAATCATGCAAGAAAGTTTGTAGAAAAAAAATTACTCATATAAAAGTGGTCACTAGTCTTTTGCAACAGAAACACGCAACTATTGTATGAATGAACAAGAACTGCTACTGGTTGGGAAAAATCATCTTGATCTGTTGAAAAGCCCAAGCTGAGAGGTCAAACATAACAGCATGCATATTAAACACCCAGGTTCACACAGTGGATTGGAAGTTCTGCACCAGCTGCAGAAGAGAACACGCTTCCACCAAAAGCAAATGTTAATGGCTTAACACATACAAGAGGCTTATAAAACTCATCTTGTCTCAATATAAAAAACATGCATTAATTTCTGTCGATGGAACTGCTTGCCTGAACAATCGGAGATCCGTTGCTTTGAAGCAACGTATGTCTGAAAACCTTAGCAAATTAGTTTAATTGAAGGAATTATTAAACTGATTGACTTTTATAAAAAGGTGAGTTAAGCCAATGAAATGCAAAGGTTATTTGCATTATTGAATTAGACAAATCTCAACCATTGAGCTCAAATGATGTTGAGATTTAATCTCAACCGTCAATCACTTCGGAGATTAGATTTGTGGATTTAGTCAGTAACTCAATTTGAGAAGACACATCAAGTGACCAAAATATAGTGAGATGGTCAGATCCCAGTGATTGGGTGGAAAAGGATGTTCATCCAAGTGTGCAGGGTTCAGAGGAAAAAGAAGAAGGGACGGCAAGGGAGAAGGACACAGCAGCCAGCAAGAACAAAAGACATGTTTTGGGAGTTTGATCAGCTGGAAATAATCCAGGTTTTTGACATTTGTATTCTTCCTCAGAGGGCCATTCTCCCAGTAAAGGAGCCCTTATATGCTAAAAATTTTAATTAATGAAACAGTAGATCTAAAGGGCAGAATTTATGTGTGCATATGTATGAGATTGGTGTTATTGGTGCTATTTTTGTTTCCATTGTTATCTTTTATTTACCTCTTAAAATCTAAGCAGTGTAGTTAATTAATTTATCGCAAGCTATTTACTAAAGAATAAATTGTCAGTAGCTGGGGTAAGAAATTAACACGGTATTAGAGCATTGTCTCTGAAGAAGACCAATTTCTAAAGTATTTGACACAGGCATAGAAGCCGGAAATCCGCAGGGGTCACAGGGGCAGGAGCAGTCCAAGAACAGATTACATGAGTGCACATATGGTAGATGCAAGTGATCGTTCGAAGTGACCTACAGATTCATACACACACAGCTCGACAGGGACAGTAGGCAGAGTACAGTAGAGTACGATAAAGTTGGTTGAATGCACAAGACAGCGGCCATACGTGAAAGGTGACGTGGGCATGGGTAAGGCAGAAGGCAATGAGCCACCATATGCAACAGCAGCCAACAGTCATATGCAGCATACAACAATCGTACAAACGCAGACAGTAGCACATGGGCTTTAAAAATATAACAACGGCCATATATAGTGACAGCAACAAGTACAAAAAGAAGCTGTACGAGAAAGGGATGACAGCAGCTGTACAGGTGACCACATTGAGCACAGAAGACAGAACAAAAAGGCATGGATCCAACCATACAAGTGAGGCAGACTGTGCAACATGACAACAGCAGGCTGTACACGTAGGATACATGACGATAGCAGGTCATACATGTTGATTTCGGGTAGCAGCGGATGTGCTCTAGCCATGAAAATTGGTGGAGAGGCTAAAGCACATGAGATCTCCAGGACCCAGAAATGGTTTGGGCAGATTTTACCCGGTTTAGGAGATATTCAAATAATTAATATTTTTAATGGAGTTCTTAAAGTCTAAACTTAGGAAAAATAAAATACTAATGGGTATTAATATAAAACTCGGTTAGAAGGTTATAAAAGACATGGATCAAGCCAAATCTAATCTTAGCCATTGATTAGAGATGTAACAGTTGAAGGACCAACAGAAAAAGTATAAGAGGCTTAAGGGTCAGTGGGAGAAAACATCAGAGTGATCAGTCATTCAATTTTCTAGAGTGGGGTTTGCCAAGAGAAATCGAATCAGTGATCAGTTTGCAACTAGGGGCAGTGATTACGAGGCAGAGAGGCAGAGATAGTGCCAGAAGACCAGTGCAGAGGCAGAGAGGCAGACACAGAAGCCAGAGGGAGCCATGCAGAGGCTAGCATAGACAGCGTAGAGGCCAGAAGGACCTCTGTCATTCACGTAGAGGCTGCAGGAGTGATGCATAGGGCTGTAGAGGTTGCGCAGTGCCTCAGAGGGAAAACGCAGAGGATTTTGAGGCTGAGGCTAAGGCCAGGAAGGCTGACGGAGTGCTTCAGTTGTGTTGGAGAGGGTTTCGTGGGGCAGATTTTCTAAATATCTGCTTCCGAGTAGAGAGGTACTACTGCCGGATTATTTTCTCTATTGGGTGAGCTAGTTTGGTGCCCAATTGTACTCAAGGATAGACTGCATATAAAATAACCCTCAAAATTGTTGCACTAGTTTTCCCAACTTGGGTTTTTCCAGGGACGAGTTGTCCAAAAATAATGGTGTCACTTGTGTGTTTGCTATTTCTTTCAGTTGTTGATCTGTAAATGGTTGAGACTGTATTGTGTTTATTTCAATATTTATATGTTTAAATAACTTTTTCGTAATTAACAAGTAGGAGAAATAAACCAGAGAATACAGATAAAATTTCTAATGGGTAATACTTAGAAATTTCAACATGGTATCAGAGCATGGTTGCAGATCATAGGAGAGCTGAAGGCACTAGCTGAAGCAGAGCATTTGCAGCAAAAACAGTTGTCTCGAGTGACAAAAGTTGTTCCTAGCAAAAAGCAGTGGAAAAGGGTTGACGCAGAGGGATTGCATCATCAGTTCGGGCTAGAGAGAGGTTAGTGCAGACGCTAAGGAGGGCAGAAAAAAGGCTCATGAAGAGCCACGCAGAGACCAGGAGGGTTGACGCAGTTGGCTTGGGGAGCATTTCAGTCAGTGTCGGGATTGCGCAGAGCCTAAAGGCTTAGTCCTTCGGTCGTTGGGGCTTAGGAAGTTGTGGGCAGTTTGCGAGGAGTGAAGCTGGTGGGGTGTTTTTGCTGCCGAGACAAAACAATACCTAACGGGGCAAAACCAAGGTAAAGGGAGTCACTACCGAGGTGGATTTCTAGCCAAGGAATCCAGATCAGTGTTGCAGGTGCATAGGAGATCGGAGAGGTGCGACTCGACGGTTGGCAGGCGGATTTTCGGGTGGGAAATCGAGACTTAGGGGGAGTCTAACAGAGAACTTCCAAACGGGAAGTAGCGACTCAGAGGGAGTCGAAGAGAGAACTTCTAGAGGGAAGTAGAGACTCGGAGGAGTTGAAAGGAAGAGGAACAGAGATGGTCGATGATGACGATTGTGCCATGAATGCTCATGTACCTATACAGAAGAGGTGGGGAGACATAGAGCTGTAGTCAGGAAGACTACGAGCGATGAGGGGCAAGATCTTTGAAGTACCCAAACTCTTGGATTATACCTTGCTATGGGAGCCTCGAAGAGAGAGTAGCAGGACTGGCTGATGTCGGTAGAAACGGATACGGATGAAACGACATAGAGTGCTAGAGAGCAGTAACCCCGAGCAGCGCAGAGCTAGCAGGTTGCAGCAGTGCGAGAGGCACAGAGAGATTGCAACAGTGCAGGATGACACAGAGAGGTTTGCAACAGTGTGAGAGGCAAGGAGTTGTTGCAGCAGCGCAGAGGCAGTAGAGGGAGCACTTGGTAGCGGCAGAGAGAGCTTCAACATCGAAAGTGTTTCTAGCCTGACAGGGATATCAATAGTTGGGAAGATCAGTTACTTTTCAGTAACTGAGTTGCAGTGCAGTAGCAGTTAGCAGTAGCACGATGCAGCATGATGAGAGGGGATTCCAGTGCAGATGCAATGTTCGGAGAAAGGACCAGCAGCAGCACGGATGCAGAGGGAGTTGTCGTACGGATGCAGTATTGGCAGTGGTAGAGCCATGGGCAGCAGTACAGGATGCAGCAATGCAAAGGATGTTGGGCGGGAAGGCCTAGCATCAACACAAGTACCGTTGTTGTATAATAAGAGTGATGCTCAGTGTGGAGTATTACTAGAGAACAGTCCTCGCTAAGAGGGAGTGTTGATTTGGGATAGCATCGGATGTGCTCTAGCCATGAAAATTGGTGGAGAGGCTAAAGCACATGAGATCTCCAAGACCCAGAAATGGTTTGGGCAGATTCTACCCGGTTTAGGAGATATTAAAATAATTAATATTTTTAATGGAGTTCCTAAGTCTAAACTTAGGAAAAATAAAATATTAATGGGTATTAATATAAAACTGGGTTAGAAGGTTCTAAAAGACATGGATCAAGCCAAATCTAATCTTAGTCATTGATTAGAGATGTAATCTCGGTCGTTGAAGGACTAATAGGAAAAGAATAAGAGGAGGTTTGAGGGTCAGTTGGAGAAAACACCAGTGATCAATGATTCGATTTTCTAGAGCGGGGTTTGCTAAGAGAAATCGAATCAATGATCAGTCTACAACGAGGGGCAATGAGTACCAAGCAGAGAGGCAGAGATAGTGTCAAAAGACCAGCGCAGAGGCAGAGAGGCATACACAAAAGCCAGAGGGAGCCATGCAGAGGCTAGCAGAGACAGCGCAGAGGCCAAAAGGGCCTATGTCATCCATGGAAAGGCTGCAGGAGTGACGCAGAGGGCCATAGAGGCTACGCAGTGCTTCATAGGGCTGACGCAGTGTGCTGGAGAGGGTTTCGTGAGGTAGATTTTCTAAATATCTGCTTCCGAGTAGAGAGGTACCACTATCGGATTATTTTCTCTATCGGGTGAGCTAGTTTGGCACCCAGTTGTACTCAAGGATAGACTGCATAATAAAATAACCCTCATAATTGTTGCACCAGTTTTCCCAAGTTGGGTTTTTCAAGGGACGAGTTGTCCAAAAATAACGGTGTCACTTATGTGTTTGCTATTTCTTTCAGTTGTTGATCTGTAGATCGTTGAGATTGTATTGTGTTTATTTCGATATTTATATGTTTAAATATCTTGTTCATAATTAACAAGTAGGAGAAACAAACTAGAGAATACAAATAAAATTTCTAACGGGTAATACTTAGAAATTGCAACAGTACATGCAAGAGAAGTTCGTACAATGCAGATCAGATCAGCCAATAGTGATTTGTGGGAGGTCATTCTTTAACGAGAGAGATGGAGGTCGTACCTGTCAAGGGTTTGGAAGAAAATTAATTTTTTGTGGGTGTTTGAAAGGACCAAAACACATTCACAACGAGATGTTAGTATATCTATAAACCAGCAACAACTTTTCTTTTATTCTTATGGTTGCTAGAACGACCTAGCACAAAGTTGTAAATTATCAAATCTAGATGACAACAATTAGTCTTATGTTTGAAGACCAGTTGGATGGAGCATCTAACCTCCTGTTCGAGAAGGCGAGGGTGATTGTCCTTTTTAAGGAGCTATTATCTTTAGGAGATTAACGAAATGTTGTTCTTGTACCAATAGATGTGACACTCAAGCTGGTTCATGAGAAGGGCATCGAAGCCCAAAGAGTGATGATGGATGCCATAAAGGATCATTTGATTCCACACTTGGCAGAGAAGCAGTCAATCAGAGATATATTTAAGGCTCTAGTGGACCTATCAAAAGTGATAACATGAACATGAAGATGATCTTAAGAAACAAGCTTAGACCCATCCAGAAGTTGAAGATTGAAAATATTACCATCTATTACATAATAATCACCTAGATACATGATCATCTTGCAACAATTGGGGAGAAGGTGGAGGATGTAGAACGTAAATGTGACACTGAATGGTTTTCCCAAGTGATAGGAACCATTTGTCAAGGGAGTTTATGCTTGGGGAAATCTTTCGAAATTCAATATGAATTGGGATGATTGCATCCGAGAAGAGGCTCAGGGGAAGTCTAGAGGCAATAGCTAGGGAGATGGAGGAGACATTTGCCCTGGTCAGTATCGCTAAGAAGGGAAAGGGAAGCGTTCTAAGGGTAACGATGAAGGATCACAACTAAGGAACAAGGACTCGAGTAAGTTGAAGTGCTTCATCTACAACAAGAATTGGCATTATGCATCCCAGTGTCTAAAGAAGAAGGGGAAGGGGAAGTCACATCAAACAACAACATCCACAGAAGTACTACTTAATGAGTTTGCAGCGAAGTTCAAGAAGGACCTCTTATTGGTCTCCTATCTATCTGCTAGCACCATCACTAGGAGTGTTTGATACCTAGACGTGCATAATGCCATATGACAGAAGCACGAGAATTGTTTAGTGCTTTGACAAAGAATGACTCAAGGGTTCATGTGGAGCTTGGCGATGATGCCTAAGTATGCAGTGAAGGGAGAGGGAACCATTAAGTTCTAGCTCAAGTTAGGCAAAACATTGGAAGCCAAGAATGTGTTGTTTCTACTAGGACAGAAGAAGAACTTGCTCTGAATCTCAATGATGGAGGACAGAGGATATGAGGTCATGTTCAAGAATGGGTAGGTGCTCATTCATCCAGAGGATACTAGCCAAGATACAGCAGTGGCAATTGGGGTTAAAGCGGGAAACTTATATAGATTGAAGGCAAATTTGTTCAGGATTTCTTACACGACAGTGACAACCTATGCGAGTTGTAGCACAGGAGGATGGGACACTTACAAATCCGGATTGGATCATTATATTGTTTGTCATCCATCTCGATGCTTTCAGAGTGGAAAAAGTGGAGGACTCAGCTCACGGGGCCATTTTTACCAACGCGGCCCAATTTGGCAAAACAAGGTCTAAAACCTTCCACGAGCGTTTTGAGGCATCAAATGACAATTTTTGGGGGCTAAAACTTTGTCACTTTAGCATGACACATTTTATTCATATTCTACACATAGAGACATTTCCAACAGCACAAGAATTGCGGCAATCAAAGTATGTATGTGAAAGTAATGCCACTTAGAAATTGACCTTCCTATTTTCACCACCATAATTTGAGAGGATGCCACGACAACCCCCATTATTCATGGAAAAATGAGCTAGCCACATAATTATGATGTATAAGACTCTAGAAAAGTCTATATTGTAACTCTGGCTAAGAGTTGACATAGTCAAACCTAAACACTAGTAGGCTATCAGGTTGTGTTATAACTGTTGAAAAATGTGTAAGTAGGTTTGGTCTTCATAAAGATGAAATGTACTTTTCATTCTTGTAAAGTGCAAAATGAAAGAAAATTATTATTATTATTTTTGGAACATGGGTTTCATGCTCAAGGTCTTTTATTTTATAGGTCAAGCACCCATTGAGTGCTTCTAGGGTTTGTCCTAGGTCAACAAGTCAAAAGAGTCGTTGTCATAAGTTGAAGACCCCATCAAGCACATTGTAACTTGTAAAGAAAATTATGTATTAAAAAGTGCCCAGATACCCTCCAAGACCAAGTCAGCCTAAAAGGAAGAGCCACATCCACCTTGAAGAGCCTATATATAGGAGGGAACTCGTCCTCCTTGAGACACATTCACTCATCTCTTCTTACGAACAAGGAAGAAGAAGGTAGGGAAGAAGGAAGAGGATGAAGAAGATCTTTGTTTGGGCTATTTCTCTCTCACACGTGCTAAGGAGAACTAGGGTTTCTATCTACAAGTTCAATCTTGGAGAAAAGAAAGCAAGTAGGTTAAGTGAAAGTCACCAAGGGTCATCCTCAAGCTCCAGAAGTGACGTAAAGGAAAGCGAAGGTCAAAGGAAGGCTCAATAGGCAGATCGAAGCTCACATGTGTGGCAGCAGCTATTGCTGGGGGGGGGCTGAAATTTCAGATCTACATTGGAGGCCGAAATTCTATTGTTGGAGGTCGAAGAAGTGCTATTGGAAGAGATTTGACTGGGTTTTACTGGATCAAGGTTAGCACATCATCCGAAGAGTTTGGTCTTGGGCTTGGAGGGTACTAGAGTTAGTCTTAAGGTCTTGGAATTTGTTAATTGAAGAATCTATAAGGAAGAAAAGAGATTTGCAGGTTTTCCTCTCAAGTGGAGAGGTTGGCCCTAGCCTGTAGTTTATATTCTGTGTTCTTGTTCTTCTTGTTTTGGAAGTTTTTTGATGATACACACATATAATAATAAGTAACAAAGCTAATAAGTAAAAGGACATCACAAGCAGTTATCAAGTAAAGAGAAATCACTATAGTCATTTCCCTATAGATTTCTCAAGAATAACTAGGGCACTAGGAGGAAAAGGGATTCCATTCTTTCGAGTGCAATTGTTCCATAGTTAAGCAAAACTCGCCAAGAAGGATGGGAGATAGAGCACACAGAGAGGATTTGTGCATTGTAGCAGCCCACATGCCACAAACCAAATTTTTCTGTACTCGCAACCATATTTGCATTTAGAGAAAGATAGCAAAGCAGCCTCACCTTCCAGTTGGGTTTTTCTCTTGAAAGGGTTTCCCAGAGCATATCTTGTGTTAAATGTGTGTGTGAGCCTTTATTTTCCGTTCTCTATTTTTTGAATAATTTTAATTTGCATGCATGCACTATTAACAGTAAATCTACAAATCCAAAAATCTAATAAAACTGTAATAGTGTAGAATTTTTGTTGGGTCCCTATAATACTAGTGATTACCCCATTACTATTGTAGTTGCATCCCTTATTAATATGGTTGTGCCCCTATTATCCCCATATTGTTATTATTGTGCCCCATACAATCCCTCTATTGTTATTTTTGTGGCTTTATATTATTATTGTTAGGTCGACTCCGTTATATTGTGACTCCTTAGACTCCTATATATAAAAAGGAGGTTTTGTCATTTGAATCATTGAAGAATTGTTCATTTATGTAATGTAAAGGAGGTTTCCCCCTCGAAGAGGCTAAATTCTAAGGCATTGATCTATCTTTTCTATCTTTTCTTGAGATGGTTTCATAACATTATCAAGGGAATGTTGGCAATACATTTTACACAAAGCTATTTATGAGAAGGAAATGTTGGCAATACTCCATGCACTTGAGAAATGGCAACCCTACCTAATGGGAAGACACTTCAAGGTAAAAACGGATCATGACAGCCTTAAATACTTTTTAGAACAAAGATTATCCTCTGAAGAGCAACAAAATTGGGTCACAAAGATGTTGGGTTATGACTTTGAAATCATCTACAAAAAAGGGAAGCAAAATGTGGTGGCAGATGCACTCTCAAAAAAGGATGAGGATGTGGAAGCATTGTTGTGCACCATTTCTATTATCCAACCAGATTGGATAAATGAAGCAAGGGAGGAATGGAAGAATGACGAAGAAGTGTGGGCACTTATTTGAAAGTTACAACAAGATTCCAGTACGTCTGATACATTTAGCTGGCAAAATGATTCTTTATGGTACAAAGATCACTTATACCTCTATAAGAATTCCCAACTAAAACAAAATATTCTTATGGAATTGCACAATTCTCCCTTAGAAGGGCACTCAGGATTTTTAAAAACTTACCACAGGGTTAAGAAGGAATTCTTTTGGGATGGCCTTAAATAGGATATTCAAAAATTTGTGGCGGAATGTTTGGTTCGCCAACAAAATTAAGTTGAAACAATTAAGACACCGGGTCTATTACAACCTTTATCCATTCCAAGCCAACGTTGGGAGGAGGTTTCAATGGATTTTATCACAGATTTACCCAAGTCTGAGGGAAAGAGTGTCATCATGGTGGTAGTTGACAGACTTACCAAGTATGCACACTTTTGTGCATTATCACATCCATTTAAAGCCAGTACAGTTTCTACTGCATTTATGGAAACAATTCAAAAGCTACATGGAAACCCAAAGATTATTGTAAGTGATAGAGATCCCATTTTCACTGGAAATTTTTGGACAGAATTATTTTCTTGTCTTGGTACTCAGTTAGCTCATAGCTCATCTTATCATCCTCAATCTGATGGGCAAACTAAGATAGTAAACAAATGTTTGGAAGGATATCTTCGTTGCTTTGTATCTGATAAACAAACACAATGGGTCAAATGGTTGCCTCTGGCTGAATGGTGATATAACACTTCCTTCCATACAACAACAAAAATGACCCCATTTATGGCACTTTATGGATATCAGCCACCATCTATCACATCATATTTACGAGAAAATTCTAAGGTTCAAGCAGTGGAACATCACATCGAACATCAACAACAAGTCCCCCAACTCTTAAAGGATAACCTCGTGTTGGCACAGAATAGAATGAAACAACAAGCAGACCAACATCGCAGCGAAAGAAGTTTTGATGTTGGTGATTGGGTATTCCTACAGCTACAACCATATAAGCAAATGTCCCTCAAGCAAGCTAAGAAGGATAATAAATTATCACCAAAGTAGTATGGTCCGTACAAGGTGTTGCAAAATATTGGTACTATGGCATACAAATTGGAGCTTCCTGCAGCTTCTCGATTGCACCTAGTTTTCCATGTTTCATGTTTAAAGAAGGTTATAGGCGACAAGCTCCCAGTTCAAACAATATTGCCAGAACTTGACGAGGAAGGAAAAATTATATTGGAACCGGAAGCAGTCACAGAAACAAGAACTCGACAGCTACGAAATCGATCAATTTCGGAGTATCTTATCAAGTGAAAGAACTTATCCGCTGAAGATTCCACATGGGAGGATGACAATTTTATATAGAAGCATCAAGAACTACTCAAGCATTGAGGACAACACTTTTTTGAAGGAGAGGGGCATATTGGGTCCCTATAATACTAGTGATTACCCCATTACTATTGTAGTTCATCCCTTATTAATATTGTTGTGCCCCTATTATCCCCATATTGTTATTACTGTGCCCCATAGAATCCCTCTATTGTTATTTTTGTGGCTTTATATTATTATTGTTAGGTCGGCTGAGTTATATTGTGACTCCTTAGACTCCTATATATAAAAAGGAGGTTTTGTCATTTGAATCATCGAAGAATTATTCATTTATGTAATGTAAAGGAGGTTGCCCCCTCGAAAAGGTTGAATTCTAAGGCGTTGATCTATCTTTTCTTGAGCTGGTTTCATAACAATTTCATATTTTAAATATAATTTTATCAAATATCTTGCGACAAATTGTCCAGCGAAATATCCATGGCAATTTACAGATCATATTGGTATCAGAGAAAGTTTCTTTAGGTGTATTGTGGAAATTTGCATGAGATCTAGATTGGTCAGGCCAAAAGTCATAAAACCCCAATCATGGCCGACAAATCTTTGAATAACCCTTGTGATCCTACAGAGGAGAGGTTTCCACAGCTAGAACAAGAAGTCGTTGATATAAACGTAATGTAAATGTCCTCATGGAAGCCCTGAGCAATAAGCTTGGGATATTTGGAGAAGATGGGGGTTCACATGCAAAGGACAAATCAAAAGGAAGGTCAAGAGATCGGGAACAAACAGAGGACCAGTCGAAGAAAGAACCCAGAAAAGGTCAACCGTGAATCAATCACATCCCCTATTCAAAATTGAAGCAAAGGTCGATATCAAGTCGCACCATGGCAAGATCAACACTCTGAAGCTAAATAACTAGTTGTAGCAACTGGAAGTGTACTTCAGCATCCATCAAATTGAGAAAGAACAAAAAATTTCATTTGCGCAGATGAAATTAGAGGGCCATGCCCTAACTTGGTGGCAGAGCGACATAGAGACCCTGAGGTTGGAGGGAGAGCCTCTAGTGACTAAGTGGGAGGAATTAAAAACTCCCATTCAGTCACAGTTTTACCCTATTGGGTATGTAGAGGACTAGTGGATCTGGTGGCACTACATCAGGAAAAAGTTGGGGCAAAGCATGCAAGACTATACCACAGAGTTCAAAAAGAGGGCCATAATGTTGGGTATATCCCCAAAAAACCCAAATGTACTCCTCAAGTATTCAGGGGGTCTACACGCCATCTACAGGAGCAAGTGATGTTGTTCAAGCCCAAATCGGTGGATGAGGCTTGTGTATAGGCACAATACCTAGAGAACATAGGCCTGCAGAGAGCGCAATCAAGCGGATCAAAGCAAAAGGAGCAACAAGACACGTTTAAGGAGGGTGAAAAGAAGCAAAAAGGGGGAAAGATAAAAAGACGACAGCCATAGACCACCAATGCAAAGATCCCAACAACCAATGCAACATTGACGGCTATACAGAGGAGAAGTGTTGGAAGTTGCATCCAGAGCTAAACCCGAATAACAAAAACAAAGATAATAAGAAGAAGAATCGCATGGCCACTGATTTGAGCAACCAAGTTGAAAGGAGCTCAAACGTGGATGGGAAAATCGTTTGTATGTCACTGAAGAAGGAGGTGAATCTGAATAGCCTTCAACAACAGGAAGAGAAAGAAATGGCCAAACTCTTCCATATAAAGATACAAATCAAGAAGACAAAGATTGATGCTTTGTCTGACTCAAGATCGCAGACGAATATCATTGTAAGCAGAGTTAGTCAAGAAGTTGGGGCTGGAAGTTCGTGATCACCCAAACCCATATCCACTAGGATGGGTAAATAAGGATGTAGAGTTGAAGGTAACAAAACAATGCAAAATTAGGTTTGTGATCAATGTTGATTTTATTGATGAAGTAGAACTTGATGTGGTTCCCCTTTATGTATGTGGAGTCGTGTTTAGGAGTCCCTACATGTACATGCAAGATGCAATATTCATGCGGAGAGCCAACCAGTACCAGCTCGTCAAGGATGGGAAATCGTTCATCATCAATGCGCACAAAGGCAGGTTGAAAATTTCGTTGGTAACCACTAACCAAGCCAAGAAATTGATCAGCTCCAACAAGAAGTATGTTTTACAGTTTTTAAGAGAAAATCAGTCTATAGAAGAGTAAACAAGAGGCAAGGCATCCCTGGAGGGGTGTGCTCAAAAATAGAAACAGCAACTGGAAGAGTTGTTGCAAGCATACAAGGATGTGTTCCGAGAGCCTAAAGGGTTACCACCAAAGAGGGAAGTGGAGCACAAGATCCAGCTATTGCCGAACTCCCCATTGCCAAACAATGGGTTGCACAAACAATCCGTTATAGAAGCAAGTCAGGTGAAGAAACAGTTGCAGCAACTGCTGGAACAGGTTGTCATTCGACCGAGCACATCACCATGTGGGTCACCCATCATCATCGTTCCAAAGAAAGACGGGACTTGGCGAATGTGTATAGATTACAGGGCGTTGAACAAAATCACACTAAAGAACAAGTAACCCTGCCCAGGATAGATGATTTGTTGGATCAGTTGCAGCAAGCAAAATACATCACCAAGCTGGACTTAAAGTCCAAATATCACCAGGTTCGAGTCAAAGAAGAAGATACTTGGAAGACTGCCTTCAAAAACACGCAAGGTTTGTATGAGTGGTTGGTCATGCCATTTGGCCTATGTAATGTACCAGCAACCTTTATCAGATTAATGAATGATGTAATGTGCCCTTTTATAGATTCATTTGTTATTGTCTATTTGGATGATATATTGGTATAAACTGCTACATGGGATGAGCTTATCTCTCATTTGATGCAGGTGTTGGAGCCATCAAAGAAGCACCAACTAAGCTCAACTCTCAAGTGTGAGTTTGCACAACAATTTTTGGTGTATCTGGGGTATCTGATGTTCAAGAAAATGTAACTAGGTTCGGTCTTCATAAATGTAATTTTGATCTTTGTATTTATAAAAGAAAAGAAATATTATTTTTGTTATTTATATCAATGAGTTTCTTGCTCATTGCATACTTCTAGCACAAGTCAAAGTGCTATAGGGAAGTCAAAGAGTCAAAAGAAATGTTGAAGACCCTTAAGGGCATGTTACACCATGTATACTTATGTAGAAAGTCCAAGAAATACCTCTGGGCCAAGTCACTGTTGAAGAAAGTGTAACTAGGTTCAGTGTTTACAAATGTAATTTTGATCTTTGTACTTGTCAAGAAAAAGAAATATTATTTTTGTAAATTATAAGAATGAGTTTCTTGCTCATTTCATAGGTCTAAGAAAGTCAAAGAGTCAATGTCATGCTCTTCTTGAGCTTATATGTAATGTAAATGAGTCAACCTAGTGTCTAGATCAAGCCCTCCAAGACAAGCACAATCCTCTTGAAGAAGGCAACAAACAAAATGATGTAAAACACAGTCATGTCGGCCTACAAATGAATTTACAAGAGCAGTCATGTCGGCTCAATAAAAAAACACAACGTTTCACACTATCACGTTGGCTCAAATGCATAGGCTGACCACTATATATATGTGGCTAAGGTCTTCGCAAAAGAACAGGTGCAAAACTCGTATCCCTTTGAAGTTTTAGATGGTAGTTACAGGAAGGGTTTTGTATTCCACAGTAAGGTAATTTCGAAGTCTGTCCATGATGCAGCATGTGTATTTTTCGGATGAATACCGTTGTCTTGACATCCTAGTTGCAATCACTGTCTCGGCGTATTTACACTCTTAGCATACTATCTTGGTACAGTTACAGTCTCGGCTTAATTGTGATGAAGAGGATTTCGATGATCCTACAATAGCACACTCAATCTCGCAGTGACACGCTTTGGTATGATCCCACAGTGACACACATTAACTTGACATATAATCTGGACACAGTCATGATCTCAGTCTCTGTCATGAATATGATGAAGACATAGTTACGAAGTCTTGATCATGTAAAAGTTCTCGATGCAGCTCTCATGGATACATACATATGGACCTTGTTGTTATGATGGTGATCTCAATGAAGGTGCAAAGATGATCTCAGTAAAGGCACAATGGTGATCTCAAGGAGCAGTCATGGTGCAGTAATGATGATCTCGATGAAGCAGTAATGATGATGATGATCCCAGCAGTAAGAAGAGGATTGTTGTCTTGGTCCTGGAGTGGCTTGATACGTCAAGGGTCATGGCCTTGGTATTCGTCAATTGGAATCTCTATAAGAACAATTTTGAGCGGGTTTTCCTCTCGAAGAGGGAGAGGTTTTGGCCCTGGCAGAAAGCCAACGTCTTGTGTTCTTGTCTCTTGTATTTTTTGTAACTGTTTGATGAAGTAAGAAATACACACACTAATGACATCAAGAGAAGATTGTGCTAATAAGAAAAAGTTAAAATGCCTCACAAATAGTTATCATGCTAAGAAGAATCACATTAACCCTAATTGTCCTAGATTCTTCAACATGGTATCAAAGCTAAGGTTCAAAAGTCAAAGGAAGCGCAACAAAGAGACATACAAGGATCAGTCTTCAAGGGCATCAAAGCAAGTTGAAGGGTTTTGTCAAGATTGAAGGATCAAATCTACAACAAGAACTTGTGTCTCCATAAGCCATCATCAAAAGGCCACCAAGACCCTCATCAAGATGTTTACAAAGCAAGGTAACTCAAAGTATCTCAAAATCTAAGAAACAGGTTGAAATCCTAGCAGCAATCCTGATCTACACTACTAAAGAAGGCAAACCATGTTGAAGAAGTAAAAGCATTGTCATCACATTCAAGGTTATAAAAGCAAGGATCATTTCCTTGCCCTAAAAGAAGATCATCCAAAGGAAGCAGCAGATCATCCTCATAAAAAGGGAGCAACCTTTTCCATTGAAGAAAGGTTTTCCATCAAAGAGAAGATCATCTAAGAGGAAACTCCAATACATCTTCTCCAACTAGCATCAAAGTGATCAAGTAGAAGAGCTCATCTTCACTTGTCATGTAAGTATCTTTCATTTTTATAATCAAGTTTGGTTAAATGACATCATGGAGATCTATGGATTGGATGGGTCATCAAATGTCCTTGCATGGAATAAGAAGGATCGTCACAATACTCATAGATGAGAGAAGTCATTGAACAGGTCTCCTTTGAATTCATGGGAAGGAACTCTTAAAGTCCTCTCATCCTTATGTAACAAAAAAGGAGACATAAAAGAGATATAATAAATGCTAGAAGATATTCTCTCTGAAATGAAGTTAATAAGGTCATATCACTTAGACTTGATTGAAGGTATCAAAGAATGAAGGAATATCTTCATAAGATCTCAATTGGGAGACCTGGGAGAGATGATAAGAAGATGATCATCATAAGCAAGGTAACAAATGTCCATAGACAAGGAAGGTTACCTCATTCGACAATTTGTGGTCTCTATGCTAGATAGAGAAAGATAAGTTGATGGCAAAAGCATTGAAGGTTAAAGAACTCAAACATGTGCAGAAAGGAAAGGGAAGGTTGGTCCTCAAACAAGACATAATTGTATAGCTAAGATTCAATGCTATGGAAAGATGATGAAAAGAAGCTCATATCACCAGAAAGATGGAGGAAGCTGAAGAAAAGGGCCAAGGAAAGAGGGAGTAACAATGATTGAGATAGTATCCCTCACAAAAGGGTCCTATCTTAAGCTCCTAAATCTTGTGTTATAGATATGACCATGATAATAAGATGCATCATGGCATCATGGAAGCATTAGGAACAAGAGCTCGTGACATCACCATGGGAATCATGAAGGACAAAATCCATGGTAGTCAAACTTGAAGGATATAGCTCTTGGGAACCTCATTGGACATTGCAAGAAAGGAAGAAGTCATCCAGGACAAGGCTCATCATACATCAAGAAGGAAACATTTGCCAGATGGGGATATGCAAGATCCTCAAGGTTCTCTGATGGAATCCTCATCGGAGGGTTCACTAATCTAGAGAAGAAGCAAGTGTTTCATCAGAAACTCCAACTTATGGAATTCATGGGATGATGGTGTGATGACATGAGAAACAAAGCAGATCAAGGGATTGAAGATCTTTTCAATCAAGGAAGCTGTTGGAAGAAGCCTAGATGACCTAAAGGCTAAAGGTAAAATGAGGTATGTATGTTTATGTTTAATATTATAATGTTGTGGCGTAAGAAAGAAAACCAAAGTTAATAGGGTTGTCTTAGGGCCTATTACAGTCACACATGCGAAGAAAAGGGGGCTCTCTCTATTGTCATAACAGCCCTCTTATTACAGTCATAAAATTTCGTTGGTTGGGCTAAGAAAGGATTGCCTATTAGGCCTCTCACTCAAGAAAAAGAAGAAGGCCATACAAGCGAAGGAAGGAGAGCATTCTAGCATCAGTTTCTTGAAGGAATCCCCTCACACGTGTGAAGAAATACGGCCACACTGTTGTTACATCAAACTTGCAACTATATCTCAAGGAAGAGCTCGATTGTAAGAGGGATAAGGTACTCTTGATAAAGGAAGGAGTCTACTAAGGAACAAGGAAAAATATATCTTCTAGTGCAAGCATAACTAGGGCTGCTATCAATTGTCGGAAGAAGAAAAAAGTGTCAAAAGAAGGAGGACGAAGTGCTGGAAGAAGAAGGACAAAGGCTTGACTTGTGCTTGGAGGATCTTCTTGTCAAGGGTCTAGGGTTTGGAATTTATCAATAGAAGCTTCAATAAGAGAAATTTCAAGAAGGGTTTTCCTCTCTAAGAGAGAGAGGTTTTGCCTTGGCTGAGAGCCAACATCTTGTGTTCTTGTCTCTTGTATTTTGGTAACTGTTTGATGAAGTAAGAGAACATACACTAATAATAAGAAGAAGAAGATTGTGTTAGCAAGAAAAGTAAAAGTACTTCACAAATTGTTATCATTGCTAGAAGAATCTCATTATAACTCAGGTGCCCTAGATTCTTCAACATGGTATCAGAGCTAAGGTGACACATCAAGGAAGGGCATCTCAAGAACACATACAAGGTTGAAGCATCAACTCTACAAGCTAAGGGTTTCAAATCCATCAAGGACAAGGAGGTCTATCATCTACTCTTCTAGATCCATCAAGGAAGACTACAAAGCAAGAAGAAGAGCCTTTCATATAAAGGCACCTACAAGAAGATCCATTAAAAGAAGAATCTACATCAAGTTACATCATCTTCAAGAAAAGAAAAGCACTCCAATTCAAAGAAGTCTTCATCACCAAGCAATCTCTTTGAAGGAAGCAATTTGAAGATCACCAAGATCCAAGAAGGCAAATCATCAAATCTTCAAGGAAGGAGCAAGACTTCTTCATCATCAACACTATCATGTAAGTACTTGTATGCAATGTTACCAGACTCGGAATCGGCATAAATCGGCGAGGCAAAAGAGCGAAGAGTTTTAATCGGATCGGGAAAAAATCGGCAAAAGATCGTTGAATTCATTAAATAAAAATATACACATATATTGAATTAAAAAAACCATTTTTCATTAATATTGGGTAAAGGTATGTCCAAACAATGCATAATATCAATAGATGTCCAAAATATCATTAATAAATAAGTATCTCATATATGTTATGAGTCCACACATGATCCAAAGCACTGAGTCTTGAGTCCTTAGAAGCATATGCTTCTAAAAGTTTACAAAAAAGTTAAAAACTGCATACTAATCAGAAAAAAATCAGCAACTAAGAGTCTAAGACTCTTAAGAGTGAGAACTAGAAGCGATTCCTTCCACTCCTTCGCTTGCTTGACTCTCAAAGTTCTCCAAGTCATGAAGGCTGAAAAGAGGAGGCTCATCTAATTGAACCCATTCTGCCGCATTTGTAGCTTGCAAATCTATCTCTTCAAGGTCGATTGGTGAATGATCCATACCTGTCATTATCATGAGACATTGAAATGTGAATTAAAATTTCACTTTGAAGTTTGAAGTTTGAAGTTTGAACTTTAAAGTACGAACTAGATTATGAAACCTTCAAATTCAAGCTCTCGAATCTCACCTTGTATTTGTTTGTTGCGAAGTCGTAGATTGTAATGGACAAATACAAGGTCATTCAAGCGTTTTTGTGTCAATCGGTTGCGCTTCTTAGAATGTATTTTCTCAAACATGCTCCAGTTGCATTCACAACCTGAAGCACTGCATGCTTGGTTTAAGATTCGAATGGCAAATCTCTTCAAATCTGGCGTATCACTACCAAAGTTTTGCCACCAAAGACCTAGCAAGTGGTAAGGGTTTGTGAGTAGAATACTAGAAGTACTAAATTAGTAAATAGTAAAAACTTAAAAAGAAAAGAAAATTTAATAAAACATTTAACATACAAAATAAAGTTTAAACAAATTTAATGAATTGATGAAGCCTTCAAGCTGGGTACCTAGCAACATCTTAGACCTTTGTCTTATAGCACTGGTATAGGCAAACAATTTAGATGGTGCCCTATAATCTTGTAGTTGGGAAAAGACACGACTTTGTTGTCCTGGATCAGGGAAGCACCTTTCCACGCATGTCATAAGTCCTCTGCCAACCTCCCCATACTCATTAAATTTGCTCTTATCATAAAAATATTGTGGGTTTAAGAAGTACCCAGCAGCATGTAAGGGGGAATGCAATTGCCTATCCCAACGTGCATCTATAATGTCCCAAAGAGGCATATACTTTGTCTCATCATCCCCATATCTTCTTTTGATGGCCTCCTTTGCGAGATCCATCGCCTCATAAATGTAACCCATAGCGGGTTTGTCACCATCAACCATCCTGAAAGTTCAAGCATTCAAATTTAAAGAAATATGAAACATTGTAAATAAAAAGAAGCTTGAAATGAAATTTAAAAAATGAAAAAGTTAAAAGACTTGAAGTACCTGAGAACTCTAACAAGGGACTCCGTCACAGCAATAATCTCTTCGGCATCTTTCCAGAAGCCATCATTAAACACAAGTGCAGCAATTTCGATGCCTTCAGGGGTCTTGGAATGTTTAGATCCCATCCACTCAGGTCCCAAGAACATCCTCTTTAGATTTATCTTTTGCTCAACCACAGATTGCAAAGATATGAAATTTGTTGCAAATATAGTCACTGCAGGTCGAACAATTTCTTTACCTTCAGTGTATATTCTCATAGTGTTTAGGACAATAGTGTGGTTGTATAGGTATTTGGTTATGGATTTTGCCTTCTCCACAACCTCATGTATCCAATGAAGCTTACCAATGTCCTCAAGCATTAAATCTATGCAATGGGTAGCACAAGAGGTCCAAAAAATAGTGGGGTGCCTCATCTCAAAAAGTCTACCAGCAGCCATATAATTCGCTGCATTATCGGTGACAATTTGTACAACATGTTCTTCTCCCACTTCTTGAACGACTTCCTCCATCATTTCACAGATAAGTTGGCCAGTCTTAACCTTGTCTGAAGCATCCACTGATTTGAGAAACATTGTGCCTGCGGGACAAGATATAAGGAAATTTATTAAAGTTCTATTCCTCTGATCTGTCCATCCATCACTCATGATGGTGCACCCTATTTCTACCCATGATGAACGAAACTCAGCTAGCACAAGCATGACATCTTCAACACTCTCTAACAACATATCTGTCCTAAGGCTCTCTAATGTAGGGGCTTTGAACCCTGGACCTGCAACAGCAATTGCATCAATCATAGCTTGCCAATAAGGACTTCTGGCACAGTGGAAAGGTATGTCAGAATAGTACCAAAAGTTAGCAATGGCCTTCCTTGCCTGACTATAGATATTTTTTTTCCAACCAGTGCCATCCAAGGTAGGTTGGGAACCGAGTTTTGTGCGGGGAGCAAAAAAGGTGTTTATGTTTCCACCTCCAGTGTTGAAGGAAGGAGTTGAAGGACTGGCATGGCTTTGAGTTTGACTTGGCCTTAGAGGCATGTGTGGAAAACTTGGGAACGGCATTGAGGATTCAACAGATTGAGGTGACATGGGGCTAGTGGCAGAAAAAGTATCAACTCCAACAGTTCCTATTTCAGCATTTTGCTTTGCTTTCTTGGCATTATGCTGCTCTAACATATCAAGGGCCAAGGCTGCCAGGTATTTGACATTGTCGTCAACCTTGCTGCAAAGACCTATATCACAGCCAGGTATTTGTGCAAGGTGGAACTTAAATCTATAAATGCCTCCACTACATTCCTTTTTGCAAAATTTACAAAGGAGCATGGATTTTTTGGGAATCTTCTCACAATAAGCCCAAGCAAAGTCCCGCTCTCTCGGCATTGTTGTTGCTTTGAACTTGTGTTTAATTTGTGGCTTCTGTTAAGATTTGGAGTCTGGCTTCTATTTAATTTGTGGCTCCTGTGAAAGACAACAAAAAATCAAATTTAAAAATGATCCAAAAATTTAAAATATGCTAGAAATTTAAAAAATTAAATGAAGACAGATGTCAGTAAAGTTGTAAACATATAGAAATGTTGCCTTTCAATAAAAGCAGAACCCTGTGCTTGGAATCTGGATTATTTCTCTCTCTCTAGTGTACTTGTGCTGGGGTTTATTTTTCTCTGTAGGGCTGCACCTCTTTTGGCTGCCCTACTGTTGTTTAACAGTTAACTCTTTCTTCGGTCATGGATGAGAGCATTAGAATTTAGTAGTTCAAGTATAAGGCAGATTCAAGAAGACATGGTCAACATAAGGGCCAGACCATGATTTATGTGAAGATGAAGGGACTTCTGCTGAACATACTGAGTTCCAACTTCCAACTGTCAACCTGAATAGAGAGTGTTTACCTAGGAAAGTAGGGCACCTCCAATCCAGAGAAGGAATTTTGATAATATTAAGTTCTCAGCTCTGAGATCCAATTTCTGTTGTTTTGAACTTTTGATAGTTTTTTATTAAAGAGGATGGGAAGGTTGTTGAGGAGTGCAAGGCTGCAAGCTCAGGGTGGTTTATGCTCCTCCACCCCAACCTCCTCCAGTTCCTGAAGGATCAGAAGAGGGCCTATCTCCAAGGGCACCTGACAATGGAAAACAGAATATTGGCTTGTTTGAAGCGGTGAGTGTTATGTTTAAAGTTTAAACTTTATACAATCTTGTTTCTAGTTAGTCACGCTTCTATCAGTATGACTATGTACAGATGTGGGTGTCTACTTAGTTGTCTAAACATTGTGGTTTCTCCTTATAAGAAATAACATGTTGTTCAATATGGTCAAGACTCAAGATTGACTTTATCGTAAAGGTGGCCTTCTTATGTAACATACGCTCATTTTTTTACATTCACATATCAAGAGGCGCCCAAAGAACTTGGTGAATTGAAGGCAAAACTTACTGGGGTTAGCAAAACCCTGCTTTTTATTATCAGTAGTGCAATTAATATATGGTGAATGTTTGGTTATTTTGTTATAACTGGTTCAATGATGAAAACTTTGAACTTGGGCATGTATGCTGTAAGGTGTACAGGAATGAAGCCCACTTACTTTGTAGTAACTCGACCCCCTGTTCTAATCAAAGGCTTAGCAACAAATGTAAGGAATCGGCCTGTTATCCAATGCACCAAATGTGAAATAAATCTTAAATATTATCCTGATTCCTGAGCGAATGGCATTGCAAAACCCAACTCGGCCTATAAAAAAGACATCGTGGCAAAAAAGGTCAGAGATTTGGTGCATGATTGGAATGTGATTTTTTTTCACAAATTCGATAGCTTTGCTTATTCAAATTTCATACAATGTCAAGACTCAAGAGTATTGCTTGGACCAAACTTTTTCGACATAGGCACGTCTTCCACGTCTTTCAGATGCAGCTTTATAATATATATGTTAAAAGTTAAAACGTAAAACTTAATATGTCAAGTCACTGTCAATAAACTTCACGCAGGTTACCTCATCCTCAAGGCTGAAGGCGGCTCGGGCTCACGCAGGTTCAGCAATCCGGCTCTGCGGAATACGTAACCATTCAAACTTCATGCAAGTTACGTCGGTCCTCAAGGCTGAAGGCGGCTCATGCAGGTACTCACTGCTCAGCAATCCGGCGGCGTCGAATGCAGCTCTGCGGACTCAGCGCCAATCGATAGTGAGAAAGTTCTAAATGCCCCGATAGTTATAAACGCCTTACCGCCATAATCCGAAACCCGATAAAAAAAAACTGGCTGGACTCGCCAAAAAAACGCAGAATCGGCTAAATCGCCAGACTCGCGAGTCAAACTTGCCTTGACCACGAGTCAAACTCGGTCAACGCGAGTTGACTCGCAGAGTTTCCAGTCGGATCGTTTAGCCGCCGAGCAGAGTATAACTCGCGATTAATCGCCAAAGTCGGCGATTCCTGTTTCACTGCTTGTATGTCCTCTTCTGAACATATCACAATGTCTTTTTGCAAGGAAAGCAACAAATTGGTTGGGACTGCTAATTTCCTTGCATGGAAAAAGAGGACTGATTTACTTCTCAAGGAGAATGAACTTCTAGAACACATCAAAGGGAGTATCACTGTCCCTGCTAAGGAACAAACTCAAGCCCTAGCAAAATATAATAAGGATGAAACAAGGGCTCAAAGGATTCTAATAGAATCCATCAAGGACTCTCTCATTCCTTATGTTTCCATACATGAAACATCAAAAGAAATCTATGATAAATTGATAGAGTTATTCTCAGTTAGCACAGTTGGAGAAGTGATATCATTATGCAATGAATTGTACAAGATGAAGATATCCAAGGAAGGAATAGCTCCCTACTTCATGAAAATCTCTGAGATGAGAGATCAACTACAAGAGCTAGGAGAAGTCATGTCTGATAGAGAAATGACAACTGTAGTACTCAATGCTCTACCTGAGGATTGGGGCAACTTCACATCAAGTATATATGCCAAGAAGGAAGCTACCCCACTAAATGAACTTTGGTCTCTATGCAAAATTGAGGAGACTAGACTCAAAGCCAAAGATGATGTGGGATCAAAGGAGCAAGCATTTGCTGCTATGGCCAAGAGAAAAGGAAAGTTTGGCAAGTTTGGTCCACGAAGGACAGGTAACAGAGATATGTCCAAAGTCCAATGCTTTGGCTGCCAAGAATATGGACACTACAAAAGGGATTGTCCCAAGTTTAAGAAGGACAACAATAAGAGGAAAAGAGAAGAAGCTCACATTACTCAAGAAGTGAAAGAAGAAGAGAAGAAGCAGAAAAAGGAGGACCCTCTAGATCTATACTATGACTAAGTCAACTTCTTTACATAAGTCTTCTTTCAAAGTTTTGGGTATCATAGGGACATGTAGAAGTAGGATAGAATGCATGGTTTAGGAAAAATGGCATCTTCAGGAATATAGGAGCATAATGTAGAGATAGCTCAGATAAAGATATTCATGTAGAAAGGATGTAGCTATTGAATGACCTCATCAATGCAGAAAGGAAATGATCATGATAAAATCTTAGAAAGCCACTATCATCAACAAAGAAGAAGCATTTGCAGGATGAGGACTACTAAGATCCTCTGGTGGAATCTTCAATAGAAGATTCATAACTTTCAGAAAAAGCAGATGTCTCGATAGGAATTCCACTCATGGGATTCAAGAAAGGATGATATGCAGGCAAGAAAAAAATGAAGCAAAACAAAGAGGCAATCTCAAAAAGCTATCAAAGGAAGCAAATATGATCAAGGAAATAGTCAAGATGAGGTATGTATGCATCTATGTTTTCAGTTTGTTAAAATTGGCAACTAGGGCCAAACTCCATGGGGGTCTACTTATTCATGGCAGTTGATATTTTCCTTGGATTCCTCTCGTCGAGAGGTGTAGGATTGATCTAAAGATCATCTAATTCTGACATGTATTCATGGAGATATGAATTTATTTGTGTTATGGGACAATTCGTCAAGGTCGGCCAGCAACCAAATTGCCCCTACTTGTGCTCAACGTTTTAGTATAAAAAGAGGTGGCTTGCTAGTCATTTGGACACACACTCTTCTTGTGATCTCTTCCTCTCCACTTGTCTTTGGGTTTTGGTGGGAGGAGAGATCCTAAGACTATACGCCTAAGTTGCATGAAACAGGGAAACGGGTACGAGTTTTCGAAACGGGAAGCGATACGAAACACGACCTCCCCAAACTTTGGAAACGGGGAAACGCGAATATATATATATCTATTGAAAATATATATATATATATATATATATATATATATATATATATATATATATATGTGTGTGTGTGTGTGTGTGTGCAATCATAAAGCATAAATGATACATTATAATCTATTACACTTAAACATTAAGATTTAATTTACATCACATTTACTCATGAATGATCACATAATGAAAATAAAAATATCGGAATATCCAAAAGCAACCTTTATTATATATCCAAATCTCAAAATCAGCCTTTATTTATATTAATATATGAGGCTGCAAGTACAATAAAGACTATAAGGCTGCAAGAGAGAGATCCAAATCAGGATCTTCTGCATCCACATCCCATTCTTTAAAAGGACCACTGTTGTATTGGGAGTCTCCTCCTACATAGTCGAACGACCTTAGTGCTCTTGATTAAATACACGTTTCATACCCTAGTGCCCTACATGATCTTGATTACGGGAGTTTCCCCTGCATAGAGGGCTTGGTTCTCTTGATTAAATACAAGTTCCATACCCTAGTACATGATAAAATCCAATGGAAACATTGCAATCCCTCCAATCCTGAAATCCTGAAAAACAAATAAGTCTGCTGGATTTTGTGTGAGATCTAAAATTCTACTTTCTCCATATGAAATCCAATGAGGCCGAAACCACTCTCAAACATCCTGAGTCATTTCATGGTAATGTTAAAAATTTAAGTAAAAGGATGAAAATGAAAAATAAAGGAGAATATCACTTTTACTTTAAGAATTTAACATTACCATGAACTGCATATCCCTCAAACTTCCTGATGAACTGCATATCAACACTAGGGCAAAAATTCACTTTTATAACTTTAGACACGCATCTAGAAGCAACAAGAAGTCACTAACATACCCTAAAAGTAAATTAAAAAACAAATTAAAAAAATAAATAAATAAAAACACAAGTTAATGAGGAAACGTGGGTCGTACGGCCCTGAAACGCGTTTCCGGCCGTACTGGCCACGTTTCCGTTTCGGGAAACATGGCAGTACGACCGGAAACGCGTTTCATGGCCGTACCAAACGCGTTTCCGCGTTTCATACCCGTTTCCGTACGGAAACGGACCTCTATACCACGTTTCCTGCAACATAGCTATACGCTGCCCTAAGAGGAGATGCCCTAGACCTAGTTGCTGTCATGGGTAAGAAGGATCTACGCAACCCTAAAGAAGATGCCCTAGCTCCTAACGCTGGCATGGAAATAAAGCCCTAACGCTGCCTAATGAAGATGCCACCTAAACGCAGTCATGGAACAAGGGTTCTAATGTTGTCATGCCCTAAACGCAGAGAGACCTAAACTCTGTCCTAGAAGAATCTATGTTGCAGCCTATCATTGTCATGGATGACCCTATGAAGATGACCTTAACACAGTCTCCTAGCCGCAGCACTTAAGGAAGTGTCTTATCCACTGTCCTGAGGAGAGGTCTACACGCTGGTCTAAAAGAGACCTAGCCGCAGTTCTGTGTAGCACTCTAAATGTTGGCCTTATTCCACAACAAGAAGGGACACTTACCTCCACCCTAATACGTTGTCCTAGGTTGCATTCATTAAGGGATTGAATGCAGCCAGGGGAGGCCTTTTAGCAAGCCCTAACCACAGTCTTACGTGTCACATTGGTGCCCTAGACTCTATACACAGTCCATTAAGGAGGATGCTATAGGCAGCTCAAGGTGGCTCCAAACAATAGTATATGTGCACTAGGACGCTGTCATTAGAGTCCTCAATCTACAGTTAAGGAGGACAGTTAGAAGGACTATTAGAGGCAGTTAAGGAGGACTATTAGAGGACTGTCATAAGCAATTGTTGGTTGTTGTCCTAGAGAAGCTCTTCGTTGCCTGAATATGAAAGAAGCCTAAACAACCATAGCCTAGCTGCTCTGCTAAGCTGCAAGCCATAGCAAGCAGCTAAGGTTGATAAGTGTAAATGGTTGCAACATATTGGATGTTGTATGTGCAGCATAATGATAATATATTACAACAAGCATGGATGAGTGTATGTTGGATGCAGCATGGTGTTAGAGATAGCATGTTTAGTTGCAACAATGATTAGTGTAGCATGCTGATTGGTGTAGCATAGTGCTCAACGATAGTGGTGCAACATGGTGCAATATGGTGCATCAAAAGAATGGTGGAGCACAATCGTACAGCGTGGTGATGATGGGCATGGATGTATAGTAGCAACACGATGCACTGCAACAACTTGTTGATGATGGGTACAACATGATGATGAGGTACTGCTCTATGATGGGAACAGCACAGTGATGAGAGCAGCTCAATGATTGGGTGCAACACAGTGATGGGTGCAGCATGATGATGAGGTGCAGCACAACGGTGGGTGCAGCATGGTGATGGAGTCACCTTGCAGGATCAGTTGAAGCAGTTTGTCTTCACTGGAGTTTAGATCAGGTACCTCATGTGTTATCTTCATAGAGAAGATCTTTGCTCTTATTTTGATAAGTCAAAATGTTGACCTCTAATGTATATGTACTATCTCTCTCTTTGCTGAACTATTGAAGAACATAAGAAGAATCGATCAAGGGTTTCCCCACATTGGGGTTTGTCCCTGGCTAGCGCCACATCTTGTGTCCTCTTGTCTTGGCTTGTTTTTTGCAAGTTATGTTTATGTTCTATCTTCATTTTACTATCTTGCTAAATGTGATTGCTAATTTGGAAATGACATTGAGCTAAATGAAAAATTGAAGTAAATTTGCTCTCAACATGAACATACCTAAAATCAACACAGTTTAAAAGTCATGTCATCATATGTATTAATGAGCATGAGGGATGGCTCTAAAAACATGGTCAAGAATAGGGAAGATCTCTTTCATTAATAACATGCTCGAAGGCATGATTTACACACCAATAAAGGTCAACATGAGAAATGCCCTCATAAGAAGTATGAGGTGGTTGACTAAACAACCTATGAAGAAGCATATGAGAAAAGAGATCAAAGATGAAAGAACACCATGGTCACTAGGAATCATCATCTGACAAATTCATTGAAGACATCTCCCGAAAGAAGGCTTGAGAACTCTGACAAAGGAAGAAAAAGATCAAAGGACCCTTGACACTTAGAAAGGCCTTGGAGATATGAAGATACAGGATACTGATTCAAGTCAACAAGATGTCATGATGGAAAGCCATCTAGCAAAGTACTATTTCATTTAATTTTTGAGTAATATCGAGATGAAGTCATGCAGGGCTACTAGAACAAAGTATTGAAAATGCAAGTACAACTAAGCATTCATATGATGAATATTCCGGACAGAAGCATGATGAAAAAGAAGTAGCTATATGACGGAAGATCCAAACATGTATCAAGAAGGCCACTTTCCATAAAGGAATGACATGACAAACCAAGAAGGAAAGTGATCGATGGTTGATGCCCTACAAAGAAGAAGCTCAACTGAATTTCATGACATCAAGGAGAGAAGTTGATCAAGCAACTGAAGGACCCACAAAGAAGAAGTTGTTGATGTGTAGAAGAGTCCCTAGCTAAAAGAGAGCTCTGACAAGTTCCTGATTAAAAGGGAGCTTGGGCAAGTTCTTGGTCAGAGGGAGCTTGGGTACATTCCTTCAAGGAATGGGCATATCTTCCCCAGTTGAGAGGGAGAGATAGACACAACATTCTTGTCTTCACTTTGGAAGAAATAATGGAGGATTGGGTAATCATCTGGCATTTGATGCTCTTTGAGGATGTGTAGGGAATCCAAGACAAGAGTAGGCAAGAGGATCGATATTCTTTGAGGGCTGGGAACCCAAGATGAGAATAGTCCTAGAAGGTCATACTCAGTGAACCCCCGGGTGGGTATGTACCTTGAGAGACAATGATGAAGGTGTCTATAGTCATTAGTCTCACCAACACTGTGCTCTAATCTAATGAGAGATAGATCTGTCAATCAAGGCCTTGTTGTGGAAACAATGTTGGTTACTATGATGCTATAACAGATGGATTGCCAATCCGATTTCTCTTATGTCAATTCTTCATATTGAAAATAGCCAAACACCTTGTAATGATTTATGAATACCTCCCTAATTAAGAGGGAGTGTTGAGGAGCAAGACACTTCTGGGGATGATATACGGATTCGATAGAAATGAGGGGCAGTCCTAGGTTTCGATGCCGCAACCACTGGCAGCACACTTCCATGGAAGCTAGCCTGCACCTGCCCCCTTAACTAGCTACCATCCTTAGCACCCTCATTCGTTTACCTGCGCTGCTTATCTGCTTAGACCGCCTCCAGTTGTTTGCGGTTTCCCTCTTCCGCTCTGGTTTACAGGTCTTCCCGCTGACTAAACCACGGTTTTCTGTTGTTTTGCTGTCCTCTTCTAGCAGCTGTCATAACTTCCCCCGACAATCATGGATGACCTGGGCGATTTCCTGGACCCTTTGGAGGATGTGCCCACATGGACACCCACCAAGACCACTATTGCCGTTTCTTCCCTTTCATGTCCGACCTCACCGACGAGATTGAAGCCCTTCCTCCGATAACTCGCCCTCACATTTCGTCGGTTACCCTCCCTAAAGCAGCGGCCTCCCCCCTGATCTCATTTCTCATACTATCTCGCCACGTTCCTTGGCACTCATCGCCCCGCCGCTTAAACCAGTTGACCAAACCCTAGGAACAGATAATGCTCAGAACCCTCTTTCGGCGGTGACTAGCTCCTTTCCCCCTGATCTCCCCCAGGGCTCGACAGTTGTAGGCCTGGTTCCTACTGCTTCGCGGACCTCCTCGGCTCCCTCTCGGGGGCATTTCACAAGTATCAGACCTATCTCCGGCATTTTTGCTACCATCCCGCAGGAGGCGTCTGACAACCCTAGGGTTTCTCCACCACCGGGACCTTCACTTCCCTCTTCGACACAGGAGGCGACGGACGTTGGGGTTTTTGGGCATTCGAGAAAGAATAGGGGTCCAAAGCTTCGAGCCTGTGCCGCGCCCCTCAATTTTGCAGAAGACATAAAATTATTGGATGCCATGGACATAGCAGAGAAGGTCTTGGTCAGCCGGGTGCGAGGCAGACATTACAGTGTGGCTAAACTACAGCAATGGGTCTCGGAGGTTTGGGGAGAAAACCTGAAGGATATTCCGAAGGTACAAACCCTAGTCAAAGGATGGTTCGCATTACACTTCAGCTGTTTGGAGCACACCAACTGGGTGTTGTCCACGGTCTGGCACCTAGATCTTGCCCCTGTTCTCCTCCAAGATGGACACCCCTTTTCGACCCGGCGCGGGAGAGGGTGGATGCAGGTCCTATTTGGGTACGCTTGCTCGGTTTACCCTTGCATTTCTGGACAGAGGATGTCTTCAAGCACATTGGAAATGCCCTCGGCACTTACCTCACATTTGACGATTCATACCAGACCTCAGGGAAACTAGCATATGCAAGGATTTTGGTACATTTGGACCTTTCTGAGGGTTTGCTTGAGTTTATAGACATTCGCTGGAGGAACCACACCAGACGTCAATTGCTGGACTACGAGGGCGTTCCTTTTCGATGCCGACGGTGCCATAAGGTCGGGCATCTTTATAAGGACTACCCTCTGCTGAACAAAAAGAAAAAACTGGCCTCAGAACAGGATATCGCCTCCCATCCGCATACTCAACATGACGCACAACCTAGGAGTCAAGCTCCCTTGGCCACACAGGTCGAGATCCCGGCCAAACAACAGAAGACTCTAGCAGAAGAGGCAGCGGCTCCTCCACAACCGAAGAAGCGAGGACGGCCTCCCAACCGTTCACAGCAGCCTCCTCCATCTCATCCACAGTCGCCATCTAAGGGCCTGCCCTCGTCGGGTATGAACTCATCCACCATCCCTATTCCCACTTGCAGCACTTCTCTTATTGACTATATTTGATCTAGTACATTCTCTGAACTTCATGTAATAAACCCTTCATTCGAACAACTGGGTCAGGATTTTGGTTCAAACTCCCCTATTACTACTCCTCTCACCTGCTTGATTTCATCCGCCCCCATTTTCTCCCTTGCACCCTCCTCGAATCCTCCCTCTCATCCCCTGCCCACTACCCCTTCCCTCCAGGTCCCCCCTCCTGGGAGATAAATTTGGGCTTGAGATTCTCCACTCCCCCCCCCCCCCAAAACTTCACAGGGGTCAATCCTCCTTCCTTTCAAAAGCCTAAGGCACAGCTGAAGATGAGATTTCTTTGGGGGTTCAATCTACCATCCCAGGGATGCTTAGAGCCAAAGAATCCCAGCCTACCCCCCCTCCATGAAGATTTTCTCTTTCAATTGTAGAGGGCTGGCTAAGCCGGACAAAAAACTAGCTCTTCGTCGACTGTTAAAAATTGCTCCGCTTGATATTATCTTTCTGCAAGAAACCCTGGGACCTATTTTAGACATTTCGCAGTCTCTCCAAAACATGCTTCCTGGCTGGATCTTTATTGGACTTGATGCGCATGGGAGGTCGAGAGGTCTAGCTTTGGGCTATAACTCCCTTACCATAAAAATGCATAATTGTTGGGGTGGGCTGGGTCATCTTGGAGCAGACATCAGTTCTGCAGACCTGGGGATGCATTTTCAGATTTTAAATGTCTATGGCCCGTGCCAGAACAGACCTGCATTTTGGCAGAACCTCCTAAGTTCTAATTCATTTTTGACCGACCACCTGATCCTGGGTGGAGACCTTAATTTTTCCATCGGACATGCTGAATCCTGGGGACACAGGGCTCAGCGAGACTCTCTCTCGGATTATTTTTTATCTGAACTAGATGCCCACCATCTGATAGATATCCCCTCTGCAAAACCCCAAGCGACATGGAGGAACAACAAGACTGGGGAAGACAGTCTGGCCCGCAGACTTGACCGCTTCCTTGTCAAAGAAAAGGTGTTGGACTTGGGGCTACAAATCAGACACTGGGTTGGTTCTGGTGGTATCTCTGACCACCTACCCATTTACCTGGAAATAGAAGGGGGGCGAGCAAAACCTAAAGGACCCTTTAAGTTATGCTCTGTTTGGCTCAAGGACGACTCTTATAAAAAACTGGTCTCTGATTTCTGGAGAGCAAACCCCCCTGGGAGAAGAGAAGATAGCACCAGAAGATTTATACAAAATATTACAACCCTTAAGAAGATGTCCAAACTCTGGGCTCATAACAAAAGAATACAGGAGGAACAAACTCTCTGTAGAATTGAATCTGAAATCATTGCTTTTGAGAATAATCTTGGAGGCATATACACCTCAAAAGAACACAAGGATAGGATGGTTTCTTATTATGCTGAGAGGGCTAAAATTCTTAAGGAAAAGGAAGAAACCTGGCACCTAAGAAGCAGAGCCATCTGGATGTTGGAAGGGGATGAAAACACTAAATTCTATCATAAATTCACCAACAGAAGAAAGGCGATCAACACCATATGGCAGCTACAGAATGATGAGGGGCAGATTTTAAATACTTTTCCTCAACTTGCTAAACTTGCCTCCTCACACTTCAAAAGTACATACCGAGCCCCCAGGGAGTCAAACCTTGCAGAAATCATTAGGGTTGCACAACTCTTTCCTAGATTTGTGGACCCTGTGGAAGGAGATGAATTAATAAAGGCAGTCACTCTAGAGGAATTGGAACACACCTTAAAGTGGTTCAAAAAGGATAAGAGTCCGGGGCCCGATGGTTGGTCGATTGAATTCTACTTGGCTTTCTTCGACATCATTGGGGAAGACCTGCTCAGAATAGTTGAGGATTCGAGAATCAGAGGCTTTCTTGAAAATTCTATCACCTCTACCTTCCTTGCACTCATTCCGAAGAAAGACAACCCAGACTCCTTTGAGGACTTTCGTCCCATATCTCTCTGCAATTGCATATATAAGATCATAGCCAAGATTATTGCCAACAGGATGAAACCTATTCTCTCTAATCATATCTCGCCGGAGCAATTTGCTTTCCTACAAGACAGACAGATCCATGAAGCTGTTGGCACTGCCCAGGAAGTAATTCATACTTTACACTCAAGGCGAGGCAAAGGTATGATTATGAAGGTCGATTTATCAAAAGCATTCAACAGAGTTAATTGGCTTTATATTAGAATGTTGTTAACTCATTTAGGCTTCCCTTACTTGTTCATTAAATGGATCATGAGCTGCATTACTAATATCCCTTTCAGTGTCCTAGTGAATGGAAGTGCATCTCCTTTTTTTACCTCTGAAAGGGGGCTGAGACAGGGATGTCCCCTCTCGCCTTTGCTCTTCTTGCTCGTTATGGAAGGTCTCAGCAATCTCATCAAAGAAGAGCATCAAAGGGGCAGACTAAAAGGCATAAAGATAACAGAAGGTTGCACCCTGACACACCTTTTTGTTGATGACATCCTGGTTTTTATCAATGGCAGTGTTGGGGACATTAGTATCATCAAGGCAAATTTCACCCTCTTCTAAGTGGCAACAGGTATGATCATAAATGACAGCAAGTCCAACTTGACAACAGCTAAATGTACTCCGCACGAGATATTTTTTGCACTTCAACGCTTCCAATTCACTCAGCTGCATTTAGCTGATGGTTTAAAATATCTGGGGTACAAGTTGAAGCCATTGGGATACAAAATTGCTAACTGGACTTGGCTCATCTCCAAGATGGAGAAAAGATTAAATACATGGTAACTCAAATATCTTTCGCGGGCAGGAAGACTCACTCTTATCAAAAGTGTCCTGGAGGCCACCCTAGTTTATTGGATGTCTTTGGCCTGGATACCCACAGGCATTCTCAATAGAATACAAGCCCTCTGTTGTAGGTTTCTTTGGAAAGGGAACAAACACGGAAGGATATTTTCTTGGGTCAGGTGGGAGGCCATGAATCTACCAAAAAAATGGGGAGGTTGGGGCCTAAAAAAGTTAGAGGATTTCTCATTAGCACTTGCTGCAAAACTTGGCTGGAAATTAGTATCAGCAAACAACCTTTGGACGAGGGTCACATATGCCAAATATATCACTCCATTACACATCATGGACTGGATTAGAAGATCCCATCTATGTACCTCAGGTGTCTCAATTATCTGGAAGGTTGTACTAAAGGCTTTGAGCCCGATCAAGGAAGGTATCACCTGGAGAATTCGATCAGGACACATTGTTCGCATTGGTCTTGATCCTTGGGTGGGATGTGGGGACATGCATTGACTACTCAGGGATCTCATTCAATATCTTCAGCAACAGAACTTCACTTATATATCACAAATCACTGACCTGGAAAATTCCACTTTCCTTCAACAAGTCTGGAAATCTGCACAATAGTTAAACATTCCTCCTATTTGGACACAGCAATGGGAGGAATACACTCAAGCCCTCACTGATGCCCACATCCGTATACTTGATGGTGATGATGAGATTATTTGGGCACTTTCAAAAAATGGCAGGTATACACCTAAAGATGGTTATTTGACTTTGTCAGTGCCAAGGAAGCCTCTACTACTTGCTAACTGGTGGAGACATCTTTGGAAACTCAAGGCCCCCCCCAGATCTAGACTATTAATGTGGACCATCCTCTGGAACAAAATTCCTACTGGAGAAAACCTCCTCAAGCAAGCACAACATGGACCCCACTGGTGTTGCTTCTGCAAGCAAGCAAATGAGTCCACTTCTCACCTATTTTTAGAATGTTCAGCAATATGTAACCTGTGGAAACTTATCCTACAGCCCATTATTCCCACTGCAACCTGGGCTAGAAACTCTATTCTTGCTACTTGGCAAATCTGGTATCACACATCCTCAACACACAAGCTTCGGAATTTGCCACTGCTAACCTGCTGGACAATTTGGATTGCTAGGAATCGCAGCATATTTCAAGACTTAGCGCCAAACTGGGCTATTCTGGTGACTAAAGTCATTGCTGATTACTCACTCATTCCGGATGATCCTCCTCCCAGTAATCGGCGCAACCCCTCTCATCTACAAATAAATTTCAACAAACCTTGGGCATTTTTTGACGGTGCAGCCCAAGAGCAAGGTTGTGGAGGGGGGGCTATCCTTCACCTATCCCATCATCATTCTTACAGCATGCTGATAGGATTCCGCAGATGCACAAACAACTCAGCTGAGCTCCTTGCCGCAAAACATCTCATACAATTCGCCTTGGAGAAAAATTGCACAGATTTACAACTTTATGGGGACTCTAAAATAATATGTGATTGGCTGAACAGGAAAACTAGATGTTCTACATATACATTATTGCACATCTTGGATGAGACATTGAGATTGATCTCATATTTTGACACATTTACTTGCTCACATATTTACAGGGAGCAGAACGGAGTTGCCGACAGCTTATCCAAAGAGGCTGCGATCGGGGAGTCGGGCTTCTGGATGATCAGAGAACAGAATGGAGAAGCCTTCTATCAATATTATCATAGGCCTTTTATGGAACTTGATGTATAACTCATGATATGTTATTAGTTTTTTTTTTTTGATCAGGCACTAGCCTTTTTTTATTGTATATATTGTCACTGTACATGATAACAAGTTGCTTATCATATGTCTCTTAATTTTGTTTTATTTCTGTTGCCCCCTACATGGATCAAAGGCAACAACTCTGTTATACATGATTATGATCATGCACTGTATATGCACCAGCATCTACAGAATGTAATTTCCTCTTTATAATGAAATTATGATTTTTCCTTATGGGAAAAAAGAGAGGGAGTGTTGAAGAAAGTGTAACTAGGTTCGGTCTTGATAAATGTAATTTTGACCTTTGTATTTATAAAAGAAAAGAAATATTATTTTTGTTATTTATATCAATGAGTTTCTTGCTCATTGCATAGGTCTAGCACATGTCAAAATGCTATAGGGAAGTCAAAGAGTCAAAAGAAATGTTGAAGACCCTTAAGGACATGTTACACCATGTATATTTATGTATGAGAGTCCAAGAAATACCTCCAAGCCAAGTCACAAGCCTCCTCCATGCAACGACATCACAAAAGGAAGCAATCTGAAGCATAGAAGTCAAGTCGGCCTAAAGAAGGAGCAGACCTCTATATATAAGGGTCATTCCACCCCTCCAAAGCAACGCAATTCACCTTTGAAATCAGCAAAGGAAAAGGACAAGTATAGGGTACGAAAAAGGACGAAGAAGGAGCCTCTAGTGCAACGAAGAAGGAAGGAAGAAAATCAAAGTTAATAGGGTTGTCTTAGGGCCTATTACAGTCACACATGTGAAGAAAAGGAGGCTCTCTCTGTTGTCATAACAGCCCTCCTATTACAGTCATAAAAGTTTGTTGGTTGGGCTAAGAAAGGAGTGCCTATTAGGCCTCTCACTCAAGCAAAGAAGAAGACCACACAAGTGAAGGAAGGAGAGCAATCTAGCATCAGTTTCTTGAAGGAATCCCCTCACACGTGCGAAGAAATAGGGCCACACTGCTGTTACATCAGACCTACAACTATATCTCAAGGAAGAGCTCAATTGTAAGAGGGATAAGGTACTCTTCATAAGGGAAGGAGTCTACTAAGGAACAAAGAAAAATATCTCTTCTAGTGCAAGCATAACTAGGGCTGCTATCAGTTGTCGAAAGAAGAACGAAGTGTCGGAAGGAGGACAAAGTGCCGAAAGAAGAAGGACAAAGGCTTGACTTGTGCTTGGAGGATCTTCTTGTCAAGGGTCTAGGGTTTGGCATTTATCAATAGAAGCTTCAATAAGAGAAATTTCAAGAAGGGTTTTCCTCTCTAAGAGAGAGAGGTTTTGCCCTGGCTGAGAGCCAACATCTTGTGTTCTTGTCTCTTGTATTTTGGTATCTGTTTGATGAAGTAATAGAAAATACACTAATAATAAGAAGAAGAAGATTGTGTTAGCAAGAAAAGTAAAAGTACTTAACAAATTGTTATTATTGCTAGAAGAATCTCATTATAACTCAGGTGCCCTAGATTCGTCAAAATGTGATAGGTGGAGGAGAGTTGAAGATAGATCCTCCCAAGATGGAGGACATCATGAAATGGCCGGTGCCTACTAATGTTTCTGAGGTCAAGAGTTTCATTGGGCCAGCACAGTACCTGAGGAAATTCATAGCCTCATTTTCAGCAATAACAACACTGCTCCATGCCATAACAATAGGTGGCAAGAGTTTCCAATGGGGAAAGGGTCAGCAGAGGGCTTTCGAGCAGCTAAAGAAGAAGATCATCCAAGCACCAGTTCTGGCATTACCAAACCTGCAGCGGCCCTTTGAAGTTGAGAGAAATGCAAGTGCGTATGTTATGGGAGTGATCTTGATGCTTTGTATGCTACCTCACCATGTGGGTCACCCATCATCATTGTTCCAAAGAAAGACAAGACTTGGCGAATGCATATATATTACAGGGCGTTGAACAAAATCACGTTAAAGAACAAGTACCCCTTGCCCGGGATAGATGATCTGTTGGATCAGCTGCAGCAAGCAAAATACATCACCAAGTTGGACTTAAAGTCCAAATATCACCAGGTTCGAGTCAAAGAAGAAGATACCTGGAAGACTGCCTTCAAAAACACGCAAGGTTTGTATGAGTGGTCGGTCAAGCCATTTGGCCTATGTAATGCACCAACTACGTTTATGAGATTAATGAAGGATGGATTGCACCCTTTTATAGATTCATTTGTTATTGTCTATTTCGATGATATACTGGTATACCATGCTACATGGGATGAGCTCATCTCTCATTTGACGCAGGTGTTGGAGACATTAAAGAAGCACCAGCTACTAGCAAATCTCAAGTGTGAGTTTGCACAACAATTTTTGGTGTATTTGGGGTATGTGATAGGTGGAGGAATGTTGAAGATAGATCCTGCCAAGATGAGGGCCATCATGAAATGGTCGGTGCCTACTAATGTCTCCGAGGTCAGAAGTTTCATTGGGCCAGCACAGTACCCGAGGAAATTCATTGCCTCATTTTCAGCAGTAACAACACCACTCCATGCCATAACAGTAGGTGGCAAGAGTTTCCAATGGGGAAAGGGTCAACAGAGGGCTTTCGAGGAGCTAAAAAAGAAGAATAGCCAAGCACCATTTCTGGCATTACCAAAACTGTAACGGCCCTTTTAAGTGGAGACAAATGCAAGTGCGTATGCTATGGGAGCGGTCTTGATGCAGGGAGGAAGGCTTGTATGCTACGATTTTGAAGTATTTCATGGAGCAGTTCTTAACTACCCTACCTACGACAAGGAGTTCTATGTCGTGGTGCAAGCTTTGAAGTGGAAGCACTATCTAATGAGAAAAGAGACAATAATCCACACAAATCACCAGCTACTACATTACTTGCAAGCCTAGAGTAAGCTACAACCTAAGTCATCACATTCGGCGAATTTCAACGAACAAATTCGAAATTCAACGAATTTTAATCGAAAATGAATTTATTCGTTCGAGTTCACCGAATTTTATGGCGAACTCGAATTTCATCGCGAATTCGAATTTTTTGCCGAACAAAATCGTTTAGGGTTCGATGAAATTCGTTTCCGGTTCGAAAAAGTTCGTTTAAGTTCGTTTTTTTCGCGCGTTTTAGCAAATTTGCCTGCAGCCCGCGGGTTTCATTGTTCGTCGGGTTTCATTGTTCATTGTTCCATTGTTTCATTGCTCGAGCCTCGAACTTCGAAGGGTTTCATTGTTGCCTGCAGCCGAAGGGTTTCATTGTGGTCCAGACTCCAAACTCTGTTGCAAACTTGCAAGTTGCAGTCCAGTCTACAGCTGCCGGAGGGTTAGAATGACATACAATCCAGTCTACAGTCCTCTTTTTTGTTTTCAAATTTAGTGATAACTTAGCAAAACAAATAATAGATATAGACTGGTCCAGATGGGTTAGAATGACATACAGTAATTGGAACTGATAACGGCTATTGTTTTTTTGTGTTTAGGTCTACAGTGACTTGACTGTGGATTATTTTAAAATGTTCTTGCTGAATGTGCCAGGCTAAAATAGCCTCTCTATATTCAACCTCTATGAGTGGTGGGATCTTAAAGGCAGTATCCCTGAAAAGTTTTGTTTTCACCAATTAAAGTGTACTAGGAGTCTAGAGATGCTGATGGGTTTTGTCTATCATTAGGAGGATAAGCCCATGCAGCAGATCCAGAAATTTTGAAATGTGAAATAGGGTGTTTGTTGCCATACCATTTCTCATATGGAGTCATATTTGTGAGAGGACGAGTAGATGTTCTATTAATGACATGGATTGTGGAAACAACAATCTATTCCCAAAATGGAAGTTTCATTTTCTTGGAGTGAAACAAGCCACCAACCATCTCCATGATAGCCTATTCTTCGATGTTGTTAACTTGTTACTACATTTTACTGTGGAGTGTAAGGAATAGTTCTTTAGCAAGATATGCCTTGAGATATGAGAAATTATTGGAAAGCATTGCCAATATATTCACCTGTAGATTCTGAAGCATATAATTTGGAGGAGAATTACAATAAAGATTAACATTAAAAGGCTTGAAAATGACCAAAATTGATCAATCATCACACATAATTTATAGAATTTAATCAATTTTCTAGCCTCTGTTCTCTTGCTAAGCCAAAAATTTATTTGAATTTGACTTTAAATTGATTATATATATATATATATATATACATTTTTTTTCGAATTCCTATATGTCGAATTTTATGTCGAACTTTATCAACAAAATTTTAGTTGCCGAACTTTATTCGAATTTCATGGTCGCCGAACTCGAACACGAACCTGGTGACTTAGGCTACAACAAAGCAGGCATTACAAGTGGATGGGGTTTCTACAGCAGTTTCAATTGGTGATCAACTACAAGAAGGGAAACACAAACAAGTTGGCTAACATGCTTTCAAGACCACCCACACCAAAGACCACAGTTTTGGTAACCCTTATGCACATGGAACTCTTATGAGGACTTCAAGGAGGTGTTTCAACAGTTGCAGAGTCAAAGTCATGTGAACAATGGCGACAGCACCGTTGACTACCATCTCCAGGATGGGTTACTCTATAGGTTGGATAAGTTATGTGTTCCTACAGGTGAGAGATTGCAGTTGATTAGAGAGGCTCACACCTCCAAGGTTGTAGGGCTATTTGGTGTAGGGAAGACCGTGCCCAACTTGCAGAGGTATGTGTATTGGCCCAAGATGCAAGAGAAAGTAGCTAGGTTTATAAGAGGATGCATGCTTTCTTGAATCAACAAGCCTACCAACAAGAAACAAGGTCCATATCATCCCTTACTTGTACCCACTCGTCCTTGGGAACACATCTCAATGGACTTTGTGGCAGGTTTATCAACAACCGGGAAGGGAGACGACAACCTGTTCGTGGTAGTTGACAGGTCCAACAAGATGTGTGTTTTGATGCCCTGTAAAAATACCATCAGTGGGCACAAGTAACAAACTTGTTCTTTGGACAAGTCAGGGTGCACTTTGGGATACCTAGGAGCATTGTTTCATATAGGGATACAAGATTTCTCAGTGCCTTCTGCACTACAATGTAGGAGAATAAAGACACAAAGTTGAAGAAATCTACAGCATTCCATCCACAGACATATGGGCATATAGAAGTACTCAACAGGAATTTGGTGCAACTTCCGAGGGGATACAACCAGAAGCATCCGAATACAACATTCTTACAACAAAGCAGTCCACACTTCTACAAGAAAATCCCCATTTGAAACTTGTTTTGGATCAAGGTTTCATGGGAGCAGGAGTGAAAACGAAGAGTGGGAGCGGGAGAGACATTTTCAGAAGCTCCCGGCCCGGGAGCGAACCAGGGAGCGAATTTTTATATAATATATTTTTTTTATATTTTGATGCATATATGTCAACAAAAGCATGTAGAATGATGAATTAGATATAAAAAGCATAAAAATATAAATTGAACCATACAACATCAATCATCTAGAAGTTATAATCTTCATCAACCACGTCCACAAGTTAGTAACATACAACATATTGGGTCACATGATTCATCAATCCAAAGTTTCAAGCTTTCAAAATTCAATATATAACATTTATCATCATTAATCACCAAAGTTGTACTTGTAAGTTAAGTGTAACCATTACAACAAAGAATATCTAACACGAAATGAAATGTTATAAAATGAAATGAAATGAAACAACTTTCAACTTTCACAAAACATCATATTCATAATTCATTACCAATGAGTTATAATTGCCAACTTCAAACTTCAAACTTAAATTGTCATATATTGTTTTCAAAAAATATCATAACAAATATGAAAGAGTCAATAGTTATAAAAACTACTAGAAATTAGAAAAGACAAATCTATTATCTACAACTTCTTGCCACCACGAGAAATGTCTAATTTCTGAGCAAGTCTGTGGTGGTCTTCTAGGAGTCTCCCCCCACATAGTCGCACCACCAAAACCAGAAGGCACATGCCCTCCACATGAGGATGTAGATGGAGGCAGTGTCAACAAAGGAACAATAGTTGGAACTCTAGCACTAGCACTGCTACTGGATGGTGGGGGTGGCATGGTTGTTGTTGCTTCATCATCCTCTCTCAAAAGTTCTACTTCCAGTTCTTCTAGATATATAGTGCCATCCTCCAAATTATCGCCCTTTGGGTTGTTGACCTAAATTTTATATGTTGGATCCTCATAAGCCCGATCACAATAATGACTCAACAACCTCAAGTTGTAGTGCACATAAACCAAGCTTTCTGCCTAGTTTTCATTGAGTCTGTTTCTTCTCACATTATGGATGAAGTTGTAGGTGCTCCAACACCTCTCTGCAGAAGAACATCAAATTTGTATCTATCTTCCATTGCATACAAAGAACCAAACAAACCAGTGCAACTGAAGTATCTGCCTAATTCAAGACGCAGATTAGCACACTCCTTGTCAAGGACCAACATGTCTAATTCTTCCATATATCCATAGTAACACGATATCACTCCTAGGCATTGGAGAGCGCGTACCCCACACTCCCGCACTCCTGAGAGCTTGGGAGCTAGTAGGAAACTTTCCAAAATCGTTGGGAGCTTCAAATAGTACTTTGGATCTTTTCGGGAGCCTCACCACAACAAATTTTGATGTTTTGGGTACCTATTTTGAGCATATTTTCACTTTTCGGGTACCTATTTTGAGCAAAGAAGGTACCATTTGTTTATTTTCTAAGTGATACATGACAGGTCAGGGGCTAGACTGCATGGGCTCTGTAAAGCAACAGAGACGTGGAGATGTAGCAAAGGTTTCAACAAAATATAAACAGTTGCCAGTCATTCTTTGGTAGCTTTTGTTGCAAATCTTGAAGTTCAACAATTGCAAATAAGTCTACTTTCTTGAAGTCTATCTTGAAGCTTTAATGATAAGATTCAACAAATTACAATGATGGTCAGAAAGAGAAAGAGTAGCGTGTTAGTCAGTTTCATTTTATAAATTTCCAAACTTGAATTTCGAAGTTGAATATAATATAGTGTTGCATGAAATCACATAATAATCAAGTAATAATAGCCTTTTTTCGGTTTGGGAGTTCTGCTCTTTGTTGGCAAGGAATTTCATTGGCAAATTGTTGATGGATTAATATTTTGATTTTTTCTGGCAGTGTTTCAAAGTTCAATCTTTTACATATTTCATTGCAAGATGGAATCTGCAGGATGGAATTTGATTGGCAAGTTTTGGATGGAAATAAATTAATTATTTTATTTTTATTTTTAATATATATTAAATTTTAATATATTATATTATTGTCGCTCCCAACTTGACGTTTCCTGTAAATTTGGAAAAAGCTTCTAGCCGTGCCGGATACTTGTTCCCCCATACCCGAAGTACCCGCGTACCAGAAACTCGTGCAACATAGCATATATCCTTTAGATACCTCTGGATTTGTATGGGGTTTGATCCTAACCCCAGCCCCACGTGCAAGTTGGCACAACCAAGATGGAGAGTAGTCTTTTAGCATAAGGATATATGCCAAGGCATGTAGTGGAACATTAAATTTATTCCAACGTGCACACACACAATTGTGAATCATCTAATACAAGATGGGATCATTTTCCTAAATAATATCTTTTATTTGCCCCAACATGCTATCCCTCTGCTCATACACCTCCCCAATCACTGGTTTATTTGTATCTGCAAAACGAATTAGAATACTTCCCTCACACGTGCCCAAAACAGATCATCAAGAGAGGTCTCCTTCACCTGTTCAAAACCTTGCTTGTCAACTGCATTTGGAGCCCTATCCTTTAATACCTGCCAGTGTTGACTTGATACCATGTTAGCCAATGACTCTCTTACCTTCAAAAGGCACCTGAAGGTGAGGTAACAGCTAGCAAATCTAGTCTTCGCAATCTTCAACAGCTCCAATCTTGAGTGACTGCGGTAAAGCCCATGGGTATTGCTATGATTTGTAATAAATTTTATCATTTTTTTGCCTCTCTTGTACAAATCACCAATCCATTTGTATTGATGGTTTGTGTTCTTAATAATATCATGCATCAAAAGGTTCATTATGTGAACCAAACACCCAGACCAAAATATGGTGGGGTATCTATTCTCAATAATTGCTCTCGTTGCCTTACAATTAGCAACATTATCAGTGATGACTTGGATGACATTGTATGGCCCAATATGTTCAATTGTTTGAAGTAATGGTTCTACAATGTTGATGGCGGTCTTGAACTTGTCGGAGTAATCATATATTGAAAGGAAGATGGTGCCATTAACAGACACAACAAAAACACTTATCAATGGCTTGCCTTTTACATTTTCCCTTCCATTAGATACAATCGACACCCAATGCTCATTCCAAGCATTTTTCATTTTACTCAAACAATGTGCTATTTTTTCTTTTTCATGATCAAGTCCAATTGTTCTAGCCTTGTCATACCCAAGGCTCGTGTACCCTTTGGGGGCATCATTTATGGCAGAAACCATTTCATGCCAATAAGGTGATCAAAGAACATTGAACGATATCCCACATGCATAAAGAAACCGGTAAAGTTTTGAATCCACGTCATTCTTACACCCTTTGTCAAGGAAATTTGATATGGTTCTACGCCTTAAAGAGATGTTTGTTCCTTTGCCTCCATATCCACTGCCATGGGAGGATGTTGATGGAGTTCTTTGTGCATGTGAATGTGAGCTATGTTCAAGAAACCCTTTGATATTTTAGTTCTGTATTGGGCTTCCTCTTCTTCCCTTAAGTATTTGGCTCTTTGTGTTGCTAACACACTTACACAAGCTTTGATTCCTATTTGTTTATCTCCATCCCATGGCCTTTTCCCACAGAGGTGCCTTCTAGCACAGGTGTATGAACCTGTGTAAGTGTTTTTGCAATGGGGCAATGGTTCCACCCCCTTTCCCTGCTTCAGGCCTAGAAACATATTTCCACAATGGGGTTTGGTCTTGTTTAGTTTTTGTGCCCTCATCATCTCCACTCTCTTCCTCCTCACCAAGGTACTCCTCTCCAGGGTTTTCATCAAATCCACTATAACCCACTTCTTCATCCTCTTCATCATGATCAACCCTCCTTCTTCTACTCTCCAACACCATAATAACAAAAAAAGGAACCAACAACAAGAGAATGCCAAGCCATATAGCCATGATGTTTGAAGTTTTGAGTCTGCAAAAAAATGGAGGAATGGGAATGGGAAATAGAGAAGAGAACATTTTTATTTAGCAATGAACATATAAAAAACAAAAATGCTAGATTAGAGTGTAGATCCTACCTCTTTGGCCTTCAATCCCAAGCTCCAATCTCCCTTGCAAGCTCCTCAAGCTCCTTCAATCTCCCTCCTCAACTCAAGCTCCAAGCTCCTCTCTCTTGCTCTCTCCAAGCTCCAAACTCTCTCTTGCTCTCTCCAACAAAGACAAATGGTAAATAATGGGAGGGGAGAGGGCCTTTTAACCTTTTCCCCCCTCCCCTTCCCTCCCTTTCCTCCACGTTTGTCGCCTATCCCTCTTCATCCATCGGCCGACCCCCCCCCATGTGCTACGCAGCCTTTTCGCAGATGGGAGTGGCAAAATTAAAATAAGGAGTGGTCGGGAGCGATCGCTCCCCGACTGCTCCCTCTTTTAATTTTTCGCTCCTGAAGCGAAAGGGAGCGGTCAAGGAGCGATCGCTCCCTAAATCACTCCCTAAAAACTAGGGAGCGAAAGAAAAAGATAAAAATAAATAAATAAATAAAAATAAAATAAAATAAAAAATAATTAAGGGAGCGATTTCGGGAGCGTGCTCCCAAGGTCGCTCCCTATCCGCTCCCAAGCGAAGCACGATTCAGGAACGGGTTCGAGGGCCCGAGGGGGTGCTCCCTCGCAACCCTGCATTCAACTTCCTTTGTTACTGATGAAAGCTTCCACATTCTAACCATGGCCCTGATTCGAGGATTTAGTCCATAAACCCTATCTCATATTCTTCCACTGTCTTAATACCTTGGACTAACATATGGAAAGTTTTGGCTTGCTGCTCTTAAAAGTAAGGTGGCAAGTATTTAGCGCGAAATCTTTCCTCGAACAACTCCCAGGGAACATTGTCTGAAGTGAGATGTAATTGCTTTTCTAGGTTTCCCCACCAAATCAAAGCACTTTCCCTAAGCTAAAATATAGCGATCTTTGTCTTAGAGATAGAAGAATATTCTCTTAGTGCAAAACACCTTGTCATTCCTTCCAGCCATGCTTCAGCCCATTCTCCAACCCGCCCTCCTGAAAATTCTGGGAGTTTAATCTTTTGCAATTCCCTAGAAATATCTTCTTTCGGTTGTCTATAATCAAAACCTTTGGGCTCCTCTGGGTTTCTTTCCTCAAGGTGAGGTTGTTCTTCCTTGGTATTAGTTATTCGCAGCGCTTTTAATGTTTCCAAGATGGCTTCCAATGAGTGCATTATAACAATTAGCTCAAGTGCTGAAACGGTTGGTGTTGATGATGGTATTGATGGTGGCGATGGCGATGGAAATAGCGATGGTGATCATGATGGTGATCACGACGGTGGTGGCGATAGCAATGGCGATGCTACCCGATGGCGTCATCGTTGATACTTCTTTACCATTACAACTTTTCCTAGTCACGTAATAAGATTATGAATATCTGAGGTGCAATTTAGATTAATAAATACAATTTCATAAATTCAAGCTCACATACAGGTATAGGTTTTTTCTGCTATTATTACTTGCAGGGATGTCTTACTGATACTGAAGTCAAGGAGGGTGGTATTGCTACCTCCTTGTCCTAATGCATGGTGATCTATTCTGATGTGTAATAATACTTATTAAACTGCATGGGTCTTCATAGATCATAGTATCACTTCATAATATTTGCCTAGCATTTTCTAGTCCTAATTGTGGTTATGGGCACACTCTTTACACCGGGTAAAACAAGCACAATTCTTTTTTAATAATAATTTAAATTAAAAAAAAAAATATGCAGTGTCCTACCTACAATTACAAACAAAATGTGAATATTAGCATGCAAATGGGCAATCCATATATCTAAGTTAGGTTAATAAATCAATTATCGAAGTAAATTCCTAACTCACCATAATATAATAAATATATCGAGTTGGGCCTCTGATATATACCACCCATATATATCTATATATATGATTAATCCTTTAATCAAAGATATATATATATATATAACAAAAATAATAAAATATAAATTAAATTTATTTGATTTATAATTTAATTAAGTAAATAAAATAATTTATTTATATGTTAAAAATAAAGTGAATTATTAAAATCTATAAGTAAAACAATTAACATATTCATAAAATACTGTATTAACTAATCAAACAAAAAACTATAATATAAAATTTATTCAATCAAAAGAAAAGTAATAAAGGCGGGAACCTCAATTCCATGAGTCATGTAATATATATATATATATATATATATATATAACGCAGAGGAAGTTTGAATCTTGACAGAGAGGAGGAATTTCTAACAAAGTCACTACAGAAGGAATTGAGCTTTAATTGTTCTTGAATTTTTGGGCACGAGGGCCAGAGTACCTCGAATTTGAAGTACTTTGGAGTTGGGTACTGAGATTGTGCTCAGTTTGGTAGGGAGGTTTTGATTGTTTTGGTAACAGGAGCAAGAGCAAGAGCCACGGTAGATCAGAGACATCTTCAACCACGAAACCCCATGTAGGTACTCAATAGTAAAATTGATAAATTATGTTTGAAACTTACACAGACAGTAGTATATTCTTAGCATTAATTTTGTTTGAATCAGGGCTCCACAGTTATTCTAAACGTAATATTGGTTATACCCTGTTAAATTCCTAATTTAGGGCCTCACATGAACAAACATGTCAATTGGGGTAGGGCCCACTTGTCATGTAGGCCGACTTAGCATCTAGAGGGGTTTTTGACCCAAAATTACATAATAAAAATTATTTTTCCTTTTTCTTTTCAAGAGGTTCAAATAGGACTTTGACTCAACAAAACCTAGAAGCATGAAGACATGCTTATCTAATAAATAATAATAATTCTTTTAAGCATGAATACTGTGCTCGAAAATATTTTTCTTCTTTTTGCTTTTTACATAAAATACTTAGAGATACAACTACGAAGACCGAAACTAGTTACATCTTCCAACAAGAAAAACACAATTTCTTTGCTTTGACCTTTGCTCTCTCTCCTTTGACTTCCACTCTTTTCTCTTGGCTCTTCGTTAGTTTTCTTTCTCTTTCTTGGCACAGAAATCGATGAGATTGATTGATGTCCAAATAAGGACAAATTGCTTTGTATTTATAGTTGTCTAGGAGGTTGAATGGGTGCCTTTCTGGGTCAACTTGTCCACGTAGGGCCGACTTGGTCATGTGGGTGACAAATTGACTCTTTTAACTCAATAAAATATTTTATTTTCTTACAAATAGGTCAAATGGAACTTTGACTCAAGACAATTTTTCTTTTGACTCAATAAACCCTAGAAGCACGACAAACATGCTTTGACTATTGAAAATAATAATAATAATAATAATTTCTTTTTCTTCTTTTTGTTTTTACATGAAATACATATTGATACAAGTAGAATGATAATTTTGAAGACCAAACCTAGTTACATTTTCAACACTTAGGTCTTTCAAAGAGAGCAAAGGGCATTTTGGAAGTGTGAAATCATCAGATAGAGCTCCTTTGAGAGGTTCTATCCATTTCCTAGAGTCTTGACCTTAGGAATACATATTACCATTGCATATCTCAAACCCGAGGTCTTGATCTTCTCACTCGAAGGTCTTTCTTGGAGAGTGTGATAGCTTCTTTGAAGCATTGAGCCTTTATCGTATCTCTCCTTCAATGGGCTTCGCTAAATCACTTAGTACCTAGTTATTGACATATTCATTTCAAGTGACTTCCCTCCTACTGGGACTCCTACCATTGGTGAAAGTCCATCAAGAGCATGGGGCATTGACTGAGGTGACAGTGGGTCTTTGTCCCATTGTTGTCACTTAGTCTAGCCGTTATCCCATAGGTTCCCCTTCTAGGGCCCTACTAGATTGTGTGGTAACAGGGACTATGTTATGTTGTTAGTCCTTTGGATATATATATATATATATATATTAACAAATAGCCTCTTATTCTGTTAGTAGGTTGGTTTCCCATGTGGTAGACCCCTGACAAGCAAGACCTGTGGATATATGTAAATTTCTATGACAATTGAAATTTAACTTACAAAAAAAATATTGTACCACCATGGTTTACATAGGTAATTTGGAAAGACTAGCTTAGGTTATCTAATGTTAAAGTAGATTATCTATATTTTGGTGCCTAACAACTTGTTGGAGTTTTGATTCATCATGATAGGTTAGAGTGCTACACATTGGAGTTTGTAAATTGTACCTCGAGATCCATGCACACTGCTTTGGAATCCATGACAGTATGGATGCCACATCATCATAGTGTCCACATCACCTTATCACATTAGATAGAGTATTTGCTAGATTGTATTATGGCTATCAAGCACATGAGGGGGTTGTTCAAGAATCTAGGGCATGCATATTTAGAGTGATTCCTCGATACATGATAACAATTTGTGAAGTGTTAATGCAATTTTATCTTAGCTTGATTGTTTACTTCATTATTAGCATTTATAAGTTTAACTTCATCAACCTACTATCAAACAACAAGAGACAAGAACACAAATGGTTGGCTATCTGCCAGGGCCAAAACCTCTCCCTCTTGGAGAGGAAAACCCATGCATAAATTCTTCTTATAGAGACTCCAATGACGAATACCAAGACCAAGACCCTTGACACAATAAATTCTTCTTATAGAGATTCCAATGACGAATACCAAGACCAAGACCCTTGACACAATCTGCCTCTCCAAGACCAAGACATCAACCTTCTTCCTTGCCATTTCTGAGATCATCAGCATCACTGTTGATTTCACTGATGTCCTCAAAGTTGCACTTTTGAGAACTTCATTGTTGTAGCAATTTCACTTCATTTATCATTGTTGCACCATGGTTGTCTTTAGGATCTCTGCATTATGAAGACTATGACAGCATTTCACTATACTACACCTTTGCAAATACCTTTTTCCATTCTTTGTCTCTGAGATCATATTAACATGGAGATCATTAGATCTGAGTAGAGATCATATATCTCCTTCTGCAGGAATGTCGAATACTATTGTCATCACCAAGACCTTACTTCATCATTTTGGTCATGGTGCATCTATAACATATCAGGCAGAGATGTGATCTTCATGGATTCTATACAATAGATTCCATTGCTACTCATCCTTGTACCTAGTATTCTACAGGAATACCATGACTGCTTTGTCATATTTTCCCATATGATGCAAAGACTATCACTGTAAGGGTTAGGTCTCTATACAGTTTAGACCTCACTACAATACCCTCATCCGAGACCTTTATTTCCTCGTCCATCGAACATTGTTTCACAGGTAGTATATATAGATCAGATCTGCGTCCATTTTATATTTTCAAGATTGGTCATGACTGCACCTAATACCCTAGCCGAGGTGCAGTCAGACTCTGTTTCTTCATGCGAGATTTTTCTTGCGTGTTCTCTGCCTCCTTGACTGCGACTCTGAAGCACACCTTCCTACACCCTATCCAAGGACTGTACCCTCCTTCCTGTAGTGCGGATCTGCTCCCATATTCACACAAAAGAAAATGATATACTTGCCTGCCATTTGTGGATACCCTAGCCCACTGTAATATGGATCTTCTGCTCCTTCATCACCCGACATTTTAGAGACAAAAAATGCGAGATTTATTGTATATATTTTGCTAACCCCTCGTGTGTATTTATAGTGGTGAGCATATATATGAGTCGACGTATGTTAATGAACCGACATGTCTATTTCTTCAAGCCAACATGACATGTATTTATTTAATTTATTTGGAGCCGACATAATTATATCCTTGTCGTTTTGCCTGCAGACTTTGATAGGCTTATTTGAGGCATTGATCTTGGTCTTGGAGGGCTAAAAGACAACTTGAAGTCTTGTACATATTTACATGAACTCATAAAGAGTTTCTATACACATGACATGACTCTTTGACATTTAAATAAATCCTAAAGACATCAAGAAGAAGTCTTCTATCTAGAGACACTTCTTGCTCATGAAACCCATGTAGCAAGATTACAAACATAAATTATTTCCTTTTATTACATTAAATACAAAGATTGTGTCATTATGAAGACCAAATCTAGTTACACTTTCTTCAACACTCCCTCTTAACTAGGGAGGTATTCATAACGGTACTTGGTCATTCTCAATCTAAAGAATTTCTCATAAGAAGAATCGGATTTGCAATCCATCTGTTATAGCATCATTTCAGCCAACATTGTTTTCATTTAGCAAGGCCTTGACTAATAGCCCTATCTCACTTAGATCAGAGAACACAATGTTGGCGAGATGAACGATTGATAGACATGCATCCTCTCTTAGGGTCATACCCACCTGGGTGTTCTCCGAGTATGCCCTACTAGGATTATTCTCATCTTGGGTCCCCAGCCCTCAAGAATATCAGTCCTCTTGCCCACTCTTAATCTCGGATGTCCTACCACATCCTCAAAGAGTGTCGGATGCCAGATGATTACACAATCCTCCATTCTTTCTTCCAAACCGAAGACAAGAGTGTCGTGTCTAATTCTCCCTCTTAATTAGGGACGAGTTCCAAGTTTCTTTTTACTTAGAAACTTGCTCGAGTTCCTTTGCTCATAGGAACTTCCCAGAGCTCCCTCTTACCCAAGGACTCTATCATCAGTGCTTTATAGGGTCTTCTAGTTGACTAACGATTCAAGACTTCGATGTCATCAATTTTTTCACATGTAAGGTTCATCCATCCATCACTTTCCTTCGTCATGTCATTCCTTCTTTCCTCGAAAGTATCCTCCTTGGCTTTTTATCTTGGGCTTCTGTCATAAGCTCATTTGTCTTCATTTTTCTTCAACGGTGATTACTCTGGATCACAAGGTACATGGTTGTGACATCCTTCACAACTCTCCTTTCCTTGATCCTCCACATATACTCAGACTTTTCCAAGAGGTCAGACACCAAAAACAAATCACATATTACATTTTTGGTGATGGCCTTCTTCCAGTGACACCTTCTTGTAGGTATCAATCATCCTACATACATGTTGACACATCTCCTAATGATATTTGTTGTTAAGGGTCCTCATCTTTTCAATCTTCCATCAGAGTCTTCACATCATTCCAGGTGGTTTCCAGGTCAAGTCTTCCAGATCCTCTGGATGTTCACTGCCTTCATCATGGTTGCATGTTTCACGATCTCTTTCATCCTCATGTCCTTCATTCCCAGGAGTTCTCAGAGTTCTTCAATTATACTCAACTACCTCATATTACGAGGGCATATTATGTTGATTTTATCTAGTCTGACTTATGCATCCTTTCAGATGAGGAAATCCATTCCCTTTTGATCATGCTTGATCCATTTTATCTGCAACCACATATCATGACATTATAATATCAAATGCAAATAGAAATACAATCATACATACCTTATTTTCCTTCAAGTATGTTTCAGTAGCTCCCTTGATTGAAAAGATTTTCAATCACTTGGCTTGCTCCATTCTTCATGTCATTGAACCACCATCTCATGAGTTCCAAGAGTTGGAATTTCTGATGAGACATTTGCTGCCTTCCCGGACTAGGAGATCCTCCGCTGAGATCTCTATCAGAGATCCTTCGGGATCTAGTATGTCCCCATCTAGCAAATGTTTCCTTTGACTTGGATGACCTCTTCTTTCAATGTACAATGAGATTCCCAAGAGCTATGTTCTTCATGATTCCATACGAACGCTTGATACCACGATGCATTTTGCTATGTTCATATCTGCAGGGACTTATGATAGGATCCTTTTGAGAGGGATACCATCTCATCCATAGTGGAGATCCATTACTCCCTCTTTCCTCAGCTTTCTCCATCTGTCAGTACTTATCTTGTCAACCTTTCCTCTGCTTATCTACACTTATTTGTATCCTGTCAATTTTCTTTTCTCTATCTGCAATAGAGACCACAGATTGTTGATCAAATTAACCTTCTTGTTTATCGACATTGGTTACTTAGCTTATCAATGATGTTTATCTATTCATCATTTTTCCAGATCTCTTAATTGAGATCTCATGAAGATATCTCTTCTATCTACATTTCAGATGGTATGTCTTATGTCTCCTTTCTTGTTTCATAGAACGCTAATAGTTCTTATGACTTCAAAGGAGATCTTGATGTTTTGACTTCTCGAAGGATAATGACAATCCTCCTTATTCTATGCAAGACCCTTGATGACCCAATATGTAGATCTTCTTGCAATCATGAAGTCATAAAACAAAAATTTGATTATAAAAGGTACTTACTTGATTGTGAAGATGTAATCTTCACCTTGATCATGTTGGTAGAAGTTGGAGCAGGAGTTTTCATTTGACTGAGATCCTTAGGTTGCCTTCCAACAAGCTGTTGATACATGTCGAACTGAGGTTGCTTGTCATGATCCATAGAATGGCTTATGTTCATAAATACTCTCATATATGCCTTTGAATCAAGTTCCCCCTAAGATCTAATATCTTAAGACCTTGTTCTTTATAAAGAAGTATCCAAACTGAGATACTGAGATGTTATGGACGAGTTTGTCAAGACTCAAAACTGCTGTTACATAACCTCAGATCTGAAGACTGTTGATATCTAAAACCCTTGTTGTTGTAGATTGATCTCTGATCTATGACTAAGGTTTGATTCTGCCATGTAGATCCTCAGTTGCTTTGATGTCTTGTAGAGACATATTCTTGAATGTCTCTTTTCTGCCCTTACTTTAACTGCTGAAACCTTTCACTCTGATACCATGTTGAAGAATCTAGGGCATGCATATTTAGAGTGATTCCTCAATACATGATAACAATTTGTGAAGTGTTAATGCAATTTATCTTAGCTTGATTGTTTACTTCATTATTAGCATGTGTAAGTTTAACTTCATCAAACTGCTATCAAACAACAAAAGACAAGAGCACAAATGGTTGGCTATCTGCCAGGGCCAAAACCTCTCCCTCTTGGAGAGGAAAACTCATGCATAAATTCTTCTTATAGAGATTCCATTGACGAATACCAAGACCAAGACCCTTGACACAATCTGCCTCTCCAAGACCAAGACATCAACCTTCTTCCTTGCCATTGCTGAGATCATCATCATCACTGCTGCTTTCACTGATGTCCTCAAAGTTGCACTTCTGAGAACTTCATTGTTGTAGCAATTTCACTTCATTTATCATTGTTGCACCATGGTTGTCTTTAGGATCTCTGCACTATGAAGACTATGACAGCATTTCACTGTACTACTCCTTTCCAAATACCTTTTTCCATTCTTTGTCTCTGAGATCATATTAACATGGAGATCACTAGATCTGAGTAGAGATCATATATCTCCTTCTACAGGAATGTCGAATACTATTGTCATCACCGAGACCTTACTTCATCATTTTGGTCATGCTGCGCCTGTAACATATCAGGCAAAGATCTGATCTTCATGAATTCTATAGAGTAGATCCATTACTGCTCATCCTTGTACCTAGTATTCTACAGGAATACCATGACTACTCTTTGTCATCTTTTCCCATGTCATGTGAACACTGTCACTGTAAGGGTTAGGTCTCTATACAGTTTAGACCTCACTGCAATACCCTCATCTGAGACCTTTATTTCCTCTTTCATCAAGCATTGTTTCATAGGTAGTATATAGATCAGATCTGCGTCCATTTTATATTTTCAAGATTGGTCATGACTGCACCTAATACCCTAACCGATGTGCAGACAGACTCTCTTTCTTTGTGAAAGATTTTTCTTGCGCGTTCTCTGCCTCCTTGACTGCGGCTCAGAAGCACACCTTCCTGCACCCTATCTGAGGACAGTACCCTCCTTCCTGTAGTGCGGATCTGCTCCCATATTCACACAAAAGAAAACGATATACTTGCTTGCCATTTGCAGATACCCTAGCCCACTGTAATACGAATCTTCTGCTCCTTCATCACCCGACATTTCAGAGACAAAAATGCAAGATTTCTTGTATATATTTTGCTGACCCCTCGTGGGTATTTATAGTGGTGAGCGTATATATGAGCCGATTTATGTTAATGAACCGACATGTCTATTTCTTCAAGCCGACATGACATGTATTTATTTAATTTATTTGGAGCCGACATAATTATATCCTTGCCGTTTTGCTTGCAGACTTTGATAGGCTTGTTTGAGGCATTGATCTTGGTCTTGGAGGGCTGATACACAACTTTAAGACTTGTACATATTTACATGAACTCATAAAGAGTTTCTATACACATGACATGACTCTTTGACATTTAAATAAATCCTAAAGACATCATGAAGAATTCTTTTATCTAGACACTTCTTGCTCATAAAACCCATGTAACAAGATTACAAACATAACTTATTTCCTTTTATTACATCAAATACAAAGATCGTGTCATTATGAAGACCGAACCTAGTTACACTTTCTTCAATAGGGGCTCCCCCTTTCTTGAGCCATTTGGAGGAATATTCTCACATGTATATGTGGTTAAAGAACATTTCTTAGGGCAGTCAGATTTAGGGACAATTATAGTTTGACAGAGTGCCCAAAATTCTATCAAATTAGCACCATTAGATTTAAATTGACCACAAAATTTCCAAAATGGGTCAAATAGAAAATCAGATAAAAGTTGACCAAGTTACAATGCTATAGAAATTGCCATGTCAAAATTATTTGTAATGTTTCAAACAAATAAAATTTAAAGAAGCTTGGAACACTATAATATTCCTTTTTATCTTTACTTAGGGTTTCCAGGGAAAATGCTTCAAAAAAATTTGCCACAAATTTTTTTAACAGAAATAGCACATTTACGTAAACGAAATATCGAAACAAATTAAACCCAGAAATTCTTCAACACAAAATACACAAGAAATAGTTGCAAAGTCGACTAGATTCAGCCTTATTATATTAATATGAGAACATGTTACAATCGCAGCAATGGCTAACAATAGCTCCTCAAATCACTAGAGATGTAGCCCAAATTGGAAATCTATGTGATCCTCACTCCAATCTGTTGATAACATTGAAGCTTCGTGAGATTTCTAACTAAAATCTCCTCAACAATGGGTTGGGTTTTCGTTTAACTATAAAGCCCTGAAATTTTTAACAGGATATAACTATTCAAAAAATAAGGATTTATCAATTTGATGTTGAGTACCTACCTGATGTTGAGTAACTACCTGGCTGAAGATGCTTCTGATTTGCTCTAGTTCCCGCTTCCATTATCAAAAGACCAAAAACCTCCCAGCCAAGCTAGGTACAGTCTCAGCACCCAGCCCCAAAATACTTCAAATTCGAAGTATTTTGGCCCCCGTGCCCAAAAGTCTCAAGAACAACTGCTCAAGCTCCATTATTCTTTGTGTCTTCCTCTTGTTAGTTCCTCCTCTGCCTCCCTCTGTATCCAAGAATGTCCCCCTTTCTACAATACCCTTCCTCCTTTTATGCCCTCAGAAACTCCTCCACTGCTTCCTCTTTCTTTATTGTTTTAATTTGATAAGTTCATAAGTTGTAGAGGCGGTCACCGCCTTCTCCCCTTCCCAATTTGTTGACCATGCACTCTTATTTATACAATATCTCCTTTATCATAATGTTATGTTTCACTTTTGTTTAAATCGAATTATTTTCATAGTATTATGGTTTTATATATTCTTCTCTTTATTATATTCACTATATATATATAGATATAGATATAGATATAGATATAGATATATATATATATATATATATATATCTATATATATATATATATATATATACATATACTTTCCTTTGACTTTATAGAATATGTTGTTTCTTTTGTAGAATAATATGTATATCATAACTCTTTTGTAGAATTTACTTTTGGGTATAGTTTCTTTGTATGTAGTAGGGTACATACTTCCTTTGTTGTGAGTTCATGATACTGCATTTATCATTAATTTTATATAGTAGAATTATATATATGTATTATAGTGGTGGTACGTATCTCATATATCCTACTATATTCCTATAAGTTGGGTATTCATTTCAATAGTTAATTCGTTACCAAAATACGGACGTTTTTTTCAATATTAACTAATATATATACTAGTGCAGTGCAAGCGATGCATGCATATGTAGCTATCATATGCATGTCTCGTGTGCATGCTAATATCTCTATGTGCCCATTAATTTATGATGGGTCCTTACATACACCCCTCCTTTAGAAAACTTTGTCCCGAAGTTAGGGTATATAAATTATTAGTAATTATTTAGCGATAAGTATAATCATGTAAGGATTATGTTCCATAATTGGATTTTCGTTTAATGTGGGGATACTTTAAAATTTATATTTTGAAAACTTATAGGTTTTTTTTTTTTTACAACTTTAATATCCATGCTTTGTCCCAAATGGGTGCCCAAGCTATTCTAAAATCATCCTATCCTTCCTAATCTCTTCCGCTCCCATCCTATCATTCCTCTATTGGAGTATCTATCCTTCCTCTACTGGAGTATGCCATGGCTCCAGCTACACTGATCTGTGTCGACTACATCGACTTGATTTCTCAGTAGGCATCGACAGTCATCATCACACATCTAGGGGAGCATGGCTCGCACAATCCTCCCATGACTAGGGGCTTTGGAGGATAAACGGTGGGTAACACCTCCACCCCTCCCTGTAGGACCAGGGTTATCACCCTATCATGGAATCTTATTAAGCCTCAATTGTTCTTGAAACTTTTGTCATCACGTGGTCATTTTGGTAACGATGCTATCTGCAAAACACTTGTCCATACATTATAACATATGCATTAATATATTCAAAATAAACAATTCCTATATAATTCATACATGTTATCTACAATACAACATACTTGGCCATATCCAGCTCATGTTATTAGCTTTCATATTAACCTGTAATCTATGCAACCGGATTCGTTGGAAACCCCTGTCGAATCTGAATCCTGCGAATCGGATACGATTCAACAGGAATTCGAATCCCAGAACAAGATTCAACGTGTCCATACAAGATTCATACGAATCCCATACGAATACCATACGGGCACAACGAATCCCGATTCTGGGATTCGAATCCCAAGAAAATGACTCAGAATGCAAAGCTTAATTTTCAAAAAAATCACTCAGAAATGCAGAGTTATATTATTCTTTCAGTTTAAAGTTTATCTGTTAATTATGGAGGAGAATCTCTTGAATATGGAGGTCAAAGATGTTGTTGATTTCAAACATTACCTGAAGATTTGTGTTGGAGGTAACATCAGTCTTGCACACTACAGAGGAAGTGCCAGAGGGATGCATATGGAAAAGAAGACCGGTGGTTTAAAATACCTTTGACAAAGTTTTCTTCATATAAATACTCTAGTATTGACATATCCCTCTTTTGGATGATGGTGAAACACAGAGGTGGAGGGCATTGCACCTTCAAAATTTTGAGATGGTTACATTGCATTAAAATAAATTATGAATTATGAATCATGATTTATGTGACCACTGACATGTATTTGAATTTTGTATGTACTATGCATGCTATAGCCTATAGATGAAGATCTATGTTTGAAATCAATGAATTTGTATCATTAATTAGAATTTGTGTAAGAAATATCTAATTTTTAATATATGTATATACAAATATATATATATATATATATATATATATATATATATATATATATAACGAATCCTACGTGTCCTGTTCCGGGGGGTCAACATGTCCGAATCCGACACTCGAATCCCCGAATCCTACGAATCCCGAATCCCTGTGTCAGGTGACTTACCCTGTAATTATTCTTTTATTCCTAGCTCATCAATAATATACATATGCATCAATGAGACAAATTTAAAGATATCTTAATTCATAACATAATTCATGATTTACATTTTATAACAAGTTTCATATTGGTATTTATATCCTAACAATGTTAATTAAATGAAGGCTACAGAGCATTTGAAACAACATCCCAAGATGGAAGACAATTGAAATCATGTGCTGAGTAATGCATCATAATTTCAGATTAAGTAATTGTAAAATTGGTTCTCATGCCACTTGAAGTTGCATAGTTAACAAGCATTAGAGTTTAGGTTTGATATGCCCAGTTGAGCAGATATCACATTCTATATCCATGCTAATGACAATAACTTCACCACTCTTTTGAAATTCTACGATGAATATTCAGTTTGCTTGCACACCTATCCACTATCTTCATGCTAAACTGAGCAATTTGCATTGCTTGCTGATAACCATCAGTCACAATTGCTGAAAAGTAAGGTCATTAAGTTTTTGTGGATAGGTGGCTTCTGGTGTAAACTAAGCTGATCTCTCAATCTTTTCAGGTTCATCTACCAATGGATAAGTCTTATCAATACTTCCATCCTCTGCTTCCATACTCGTTTTGACTATCTGCATAATATGTCTACAAGTATCAGTTGCACTTTTCCACACATTCAATACTAATTCATTAGACTATTGTTTAAGATGAGGCTTCTAATCCGTGTCAATCTGTGAAGGGCCCAATAAAAGGAGAATGAGAAATGCTTTCCCTCATTTTACATTTAGACTTGTAATAACTCACCTTTTGGAAAGGGAAAGGTTCTATCGAATTAGAAATTTTTTTTTTTTTAGTCTCTGAGTTTTCACTACATCACTTTCACTCAAATTAGCAAGGACAGAATTGTCAAATTTCCTTGATTCTGTCAATTATGAAACCTTCAGATCCACAACGTTTTGGAGCATATGTAACATGCATTCTTATATCATTCTAACTGCTTTCATCCAATGAAAAATATAAAATATTGCCTCTCCCACCAACACAATAATTTTCACAATACTTTTGCAGGCATAAAATTGGACTCTGAACAAACTGCCTCAATTACTGTATTCTTACTATGAACAAGTACCAAAGGAATAGCACACTCCATAGACTTTTCACCATCATCTAGGAACACACTACCTAGTGAGAGCACACATTCTCCGGTTGTAATGAAACAAATTCAACACCAATCTCTGAAGTCTTGATTCTTAAATTTTTATTTTTTTTAATCTCTTCTTCATCTTTGTCAGCAACTTCTCCGTCATGCATGGCACATCTAACCCTACTACTGTTGCTTCCTTGATTTCCTTTTTAAAGTTTTTAATGACAAAGTTTTCTTCCACATTGTGTGCTCGAACTCATTACAATAAAATGGCCCAAGCAAAGTCACAAAGGATTACTTTGCACCACCTACAAGGATATTAAATGTTAAACTATTTTATTAATTAACTCTTAACTCAATGCCATTTTCAAGATATAGGAATAGCCATTCCTTCAGAAGTTTTTTTTTTTTATCAGTAATTGCCATGTATATACGTTATATATATACACATATATATATTTCAAATCATATTGCTTAAATACTTTTCAGGTCATTAAGCAAAGATTTAAAGGTTGTTCTTTATTTTAGAACAGGTAAAATACGATTTGAACAAATGTTTTTAGAGAGGTTGGAACATAACAGAAACATATATGTGCCGAAAATTTGGGCATTTGAAGAGGGGTAAATCGGTGGAGACTAACACAGAAATAGAGGCTAATATCACCCAGCAAAGTGCTTATATGAAGTCAGAATCTCCTTTAGTCTCGAATTCTTCCTTCCTCTATTTAAAACATTATTGAGCTCTAAAGTCTGGCATGTGCTTTTAGAAACCGTTGATGCTGAGTTAAAAATTCCCAAGTGAATAGTTACACCATTTCTTTCCACTTTTGGTGGTTTATATATAGTTCTGCTTTCTATAGTATGCAAATCTATAGTATTTAAAGCAGCTGAAGCACCCAATGCTGAACTTCTCTTAAAAACAGCGTCCTTTGTCGAAGATTCATCAAATGTCAAAGGATGCTTTGGTTCAACCTCTTGCCCTTCAGTCTCTAATAGACCAATGTACTCTCCTTCATAGGTAATATACTGTGCTTTTCTCCATCCATGCAATGGAAGGAAACCTCTCTCTATGTCCTGAGATTCATGGTGAAAAGCTTCAACATATCAGTTCTGCAAATCCAAGTGTGTTTCTTCATCTGCCAAAGTGTTGCCTTCAAACACTGCTCTCCCCAGAAATGTCAGGAGCACTATCATCATCTCTCCAACTACCACGCACTGAATCAAACTTACTAGAATTATCCAACTCAGAGTATCACTCTTGCTTTAATTTATGTACTGCCCATGTAGATAACTGTGTCTTGCACACCAGCTCAACCATTTCTTGTTCATGAAATTTAAGATTCCTTGAATGCTTGATCAAAGAGTTTAGAGGCACAATATCATCCTTTGTTCTTTCCTTCCTCTCCATGAAATATAATATAATAAGAAACACCTCCCCTCATGCAAATTTTAAATTCTACATAGTTCTATTAACTTTCACATTAGAAGAGTCCAAATCAACCATTTTTGTCTTTTCCTGATTTCAGTGCTAGGCTCGTCCTGAACAACTTGTTTGATGTATCATTTCTATAGTACCTTAACCCTATTTTTCAAACCTTAAGTAACCTTTTCAGTGCCCTAATGTTGTTGGAACACAATCTTAGATATGGTAGTACATTGCCTAAACTCTTGAGTGATGAGGAATCTCAATCAGCAATTCCTTCCATCCAGCTGTTCCCTTGCTAATATCTCAAGTGAATGATACGTTTCAGCATTCTTTATAGTTGTGGATGGTTTCCCAATGAAGCTTTTGATATCCATATCATTTGTCAATTTCTAAGTATCTAAAGTAAATGCTGACAACATATTTTTGAATTGTCGTTGTAATTACTTACATGACATTAGCAGATTTTCAGGTTCAATAGTAATTTTATTAACAGGGTATATAACTACATAATCCTAGCCTTCTAGAATCAACCATTCCATTTTATAATAGCTCCAATACCATAGCGCCACTAGAAAGTGCTCTGCATTATTGAACATTTCGACTTATATTCCGTGTTTCATTCAGCGTTTATTGTGAAGGATTTGTAAATTCACTCAACTGTCTCTGCGGCCGTTTATAATAATACAATCACATTACTTTCCTTCAAGTTAGATCAGCAAAATATCAAAAGCAGCTGAAAAATGATACAAAATCCTGTCAGTCACAACCGATGTTTCTCATGTGACAGGGATAGCACCATTCTGCAAGATATACTCTGATCAATAATGTGTGTAGTAGTAATGGTGTTGTTATTGCAAATCATCCAACAGAACTTTGCAGATTGAAATTTGCACAACTTGGTCTAAGCAACATTAACTCTACACTCCAACTAAATACACTACCAATGCCCTTTAATTAAGCTATTTTTTTGAGAAAATCAAAAAACAAGAGTTTGATTTCACTTACAGAGTCATGTAGACAGTAATAAGATATACATTGACACTCCTTCAAGATATCCTTTCAAATTTAAACCCTTTAGTATCAGCTTTAACAACCCATAACATAGTTTTGAAATTGATCTTATATCTATGGTATATGCCTTCATTCCTATATGTTTAACGCTAAACTCAGGTATAGCTGTTAGTTGTGGAAGTCCAAGGATGTTGTTTGGCAAGCCTTGTGACAATTGGAATCCAAGAGTTAAATATTCTACAAGACTTAGATTTAGAGGAAGTAGTGCACGAATAATAACATTGGAAGAAGACAAGAACTACAATATTTGAGTTGTCAAATTAGAGGCCATTAGTTGCTTTCATGATGAATGGATGGAATTCTACATTGAGAAAGTAACATGTAAATATGATAACTAATAAAGAAGTTATGGGAAGACATGCTCATTGTGAATTTAAATGTGAGAATAAAAGAATTGAATGGATAGCAAGTTCACTTAAACAAGATTAAGTCTGTATTACTACTTGCAATTTCACACAAAAATAGTTCTGTGATGAAATAAAGTAGAAAGATGTGCTAATAATTAATTGATTAAAACAGGAATTAGGAACAGCATAAACAACATAAAATCTTGAGAAGTAGCTTAAACTCACGCTGAAAATATTGTACTAGATGCTGATATTTGGAAGGAGATTACAAATAATAATTTTTCTCCTGGTCTGTTTTCTTATTTTAGTACTTCTCCAATCTTTACTTATCTGTTTTACCTTTGTGAGACTGTATTCTAGACTTCTGATTCATCTATGTGGCATTGGTTTCAGAATTCGGCTAACTTGATCTCCAATGTTACTATGAAAGCCCTATCGATGAAGGTCAATGTAGAGGCATTGATGATTCAGAGAAATTCCGAGTATCTCTCCACGCCTGAGTTTTATTACTCCCTACTATATTTCTCATAATTCATCGAAATTTCTCATGCCCTACTACATTTCTTACGCGAAGTTTCAGAATATTTCTCGAATCGAGACTCTGTTTTTTTTTTATTTCTGAAATGCCTACATACTCCATCCTTTGAATGAGCAATTACGGAGACTCTCAGGCAAAACGAGTTCAAACTATTTCAGTTATATATGCCTAAGTTCAAACTATTTCAGTTATATATATATATATATATATATATATATATATATCATAGTTTACATGGTTTACGATGGGTTAGTATTATATTGCTTGCATTGTTTATAGTATTGTGACTAATACATTACATACTAATATATGCCTACGATGGCTCTCGGGTCAAAGCGTGAATGCTGTGATGGTTGGGGTCTTCACTGCCACCCGTCTCTCGATGAACATACCGTATGTGACCTTTCGTGCTCCAGGCGGTGAAGGCCCAAGAGCGTTCTAACGGATTGGCAGACATCTTCCTTATAGCCAGAAATCATATGCGATTTAAAATGGGTCACAGGTTCAAACCTGCAAACCTATGTATCAACACCAGAGCACTCCACCGTCACACCACCGCATGTTCCTTTATCCGCCGGTGCATGCTAATATCTCTATGTGCCCATTAATTTAAGATGGGTCTTTACACTAACTCACACAAGGTGTTGAAATGTGTAACTAGATTTGGTCTTCATAAATATGAAATGTACTCTTGATTCTTGTATATTGTAAATAGAAAGTAAAATTAATATTGTTATTTTTGTAGCATGTGTTTCATGCTCAAAGTCTTTTATTTAAAGGTCAAGCACCCATTGAGTGCTTCTAGGATTTGTCCTAGTGTCAAGAAGTCAGTAGAGTCATTGTTATATGAAGGCCCCACTAGGCACATTGTAACACATCAAAAAAAAAAATTGTATTTAAAAGTGTCAAAATACCCTCCAAGACCAAGTCGGCCTGGCAGCTAAGAAGTCGGCCTCATTAGGGCATGTCATCCTCCTTGGAAGCCTATATAAAGGAGGGAACTCAACCTCCAGTTGATAGAAGAAGCAGAAGGAGAAGCAGAAGAAAGGCCAACGAAGAAGGATAGAAGGACGAAGGACGAATTGTTTGGGTTATTTATCTCTCTCTCACACACGTGCGAAAGAAGGCTAGGGTTTTGCAGCTGCAAGGTTGAACTTGAGGAAATTGCAGAAAGAAGGTCGAAGGAAGGACTATCAGGTCACCCACAAGCCCTAGAAGAAAGAAGAAACCAAGCAAAGGTCAAAGGAAGCCTTAGAAGCCTTGAATTTGGTCACACGTGTGGAAGTCGTAACTGTTGCAAGGGCCGAAAATTTCAGACCTACAGTAGAAGTCGAAATTTTGTAGTTGGGAGTCAAAATTGTGTAGCTGGAAGAGATTTGACTAGGTTTGACTTGGACAGAGGAAGCATATCATCAAGAAGGTCTAACTTGGTCTTGGATGGATATTGGTCTTGGTCTAGAGGTCTTGGAATTCATCATTTGAAGAATCTATAAGAAGAGAAGAGATTTGTGGGTTTTCCCTTCAAGTGGAGAGGTTTTGGCCCTAGCTTGCAACCTACACCTTGTGTTCTTGTGTATTGTTGATATTCCTATTTTGGTAGTCGTTTGATGATAAGAACAACATAATAATAAGAGAAGAAGCCAATAATCAAGAAAATAAAAAATACATCACAAGCAGTTATCAAGTTTAAGAGAAATCATCCTAGTTGAAGCTCTTTAGATTTCTCAACACAAGGAAACCAAGGGTTTTCGTCTTGGGGCTTTCTGAAGCTCAAAACCATGTTCCCAAAACCTCTTCAACAAGAAAATACTCCCCCTCCTTTTAAAGATTGGATGGGTCTTTCTCTGACCTCATAGAAGCACTATTATTTTAATATTTTATTCCCAATCTAGAAGCTTCTCCCTTTTACTTTATTTAAGTGACTTTTTTATTTTATTTTATTTAAGTCACTTTTATTCCCTGAAAATGGTAAATCTACCTCCATGGTCTCTCCAACCATTGAAAATCACTTCTCATCACCCCATCTTGTAGATTTATTCATCCTAGTTCTAACGAGCTATTACACTAAAGTGTTTCTTCAAAGAATCCTACCCAAATGACAACTTTAGCATATTTAATTAAAATATGTTGATAATATCCCCATTTTATGGGGATCATTAGAATACAACGAAACCAAAAATGAATTGTGCGAAACTAACTCTAATGATGAAATATAGTAAGTGAACCCTATCAAACTCCTCCAAAACTCTTCAAGCCCACAGATGATGTAATCTCACTCTTGTGACCTAACTGACACCAACCTTGGAAATCCGCCCTAACTACATCACAAGGGAAATCAAAAAAATGGGAACATTACATTATCACGTGTTTTGACCACCTGACATCCACGTGTGGAAATTGCCCACTTTGTGAAAGGTGCTTCTTTGACTAAGGTATTGTTGTAACAAACTTTGAAATTTTCTATAGTTTGACTTCAACACATGGTATTGAGCTCATGGTTTTACCTAGCAGATGGTATGAGCTCATGGCTTCACACGAGCGCATCGTATAGTATGATGGTTTTGACGCACCGCTTCTCCTATAAAGGAGGTTGCTCTAACTCATTTTTACTCATTGGAGAATAAAGGATAAGCTTGCTTATTATTTTTCCTCTAGTACTTTCTCTTTCCATTGTATAAATGTTTCTGTTGGAAAATGTAACTAGGTTCGGTCTCCATAATTGTACTTGAAGTCAAAATGCAATATATATTTGTCAAAAGAAAGAAAAAAGAATTTGTAATGACTTGTTAAAGCATGGATTTCATGCTTGGGTCAAATGTATAGGTCAAGCCTCCATTATAGGCTTTAGGTTATTGTCAAATCAATTTGTGATGACTCCTCCATCCATCAAAGTCTCCTTGAAAGAATCTCCATCAAGTCAGTTTTCATAAGGTGATCACATGTCGGCCAACATAAACACAATTGTTCGAATTCTCATGTCAGCTCAATTATATTGGACAACCATTATATATATATTTAAAACCAACATAGAGAAGTTCGGATATGATTTCAAAGACATATATTTCAGGGTCTTTATAGTGAAAAGTTTGGATATTATAGTGTGCACAATTTGGATGACTTCAGCTCGGTGCTATTTCAGAAGGAGAGGTTCTTTGTTATCACAGAGATAAACTCACATTGCAGTGACTATACGATTCGGTGTTATCACAACGACCTTAACTCAGTGCTCTCACATAACCACAGTGGCATCATCTCAGTGCTATTACAGTGACCTCCTCTCAGTGATATTATAGTGAGTTCAGTTTGGTACATGAAAGAGCTCGGATTGGTTGCAAAGGTGATCTCTTCAAAGACAAGTATGAAGAACACTGACTGCTACAGGAGCAATGGAATTGAAGCATGACAAGGTTGACTTGATGGATGGAGGTAGTCTCGAGTCTGAGTTGTAAGGGTCTTGGTCATCTCATCTTGAATCTACTAAAGGAAGAATTTGTGACTGGGTTTTCCCCTCGAGGGGGGTTTTGCCCTGGCAGCGTGCCTACATCTTGTGTTCTCATCTATTTGTTGCTTGGCATTAATCTTGATGATAAGAAAAGCTAATTAAAAGATCTAATACTAGTAATGAAAACAACACAAGTTAATGTCATAATAAGGGGAAACGTTTAATTGCCACCTCTTTGGATTTCCCAACATGGTATCAGAGCTATGGTAATGGTCAAGGGCAATTCTGGGCTAATAAAACTAATGAAACTAAGATTAAGTGAGCATATTAAAGATATGAAGAATGAAGGAGAAAGAATTTGGATCATTTCTGGAGAATGAGCTTGTAAAATTTTAGTGAATACACAGTACATCAAAGGAGTGACTTCAAAGAATCTTGGCATATAAGTAACAGTGAAAACAAGAGAGATTTCTGATACCTACACAGTGAGATAGTTCGGACTTTTCCAGAGATTGGGCTCTTAATATTTCCATGAAGATACAGTATCAGTATTTCGGTAATGGCACAGTTTAACAAAGATATAACTTCACTATATATAACAGAGATGACTTCGGTGCTATGTTTGATGCTCCCACGTTTCTATGCCACCACTATACCAGAGTCTCATTGTATTCATTATTTTGGTGCCACCACAGAAAGAAGATCTCAGTGATACATCACAATGAAGGATTTGGTGCTTCCAACAGTGAGTAGGTTTCAATGAGAAGGTTTCGGTGTTACTACAATAACACAATTTTGGTGCTTCCAACAAAAAAGGAGTTTGGTGCTACCACAAATTACAATGGCTCGGTGTCACTACAATGTGCGGGGTTCACTACATTGTGAAGGGATGGAAATTGGTACCGCTGCCTATGAAGGTCTATCAAGTACAAGCATAAGAAACCAGCTTAAGAAAATCAAGTACTCTGTACCCAACAAGATACACTTGCAACAAGTCTAATAAAAACAGAGGTATGTAATTCACAAGGTATGTATGCTCATAAGCATTTGAATTTCTATTATCACTAATGGTTCATATAATCCTTGTTTCTAACTAGTCTAGGATTAAAAGTGTACTTTCTAGTTAACATATTAGAACCTTAATCCTCTCCCTCTAGGATTTACAAGTAATCTAGGATTCCAAGCAAAAGTCCTTGAAAGAAAGAATAACTTTTCATAGAATTCCATCCTCCATGGCTATGTAGGAAATCTAACCTAAGAAATTAAATCACATTCTTGGTATCACATGTTGTGCTTGTAAGTATGTACTACAGGTATAAAAAGATGATGGCATTCAAGGAATCCTTACCAGGTTTGCCAAGGAACATCTCCAAGTATGTCTTAAACTATACACCTTATAAATTCTCTTAAAGATACGTTCATCTTATTTTTGAAGTTTGCATTACTTTACTAACATCATTATGTCTAGCTATCTTGAATCATAATGATTCTTGTTTTGGGTGATTCATCACTTGATAAATCTACCCTCCTCATATTCTTAATGGATTTTATAGAACCCTAGATAGGTTCCCGGGAAAACCCTAACCTAAGAGTATGTTAATGTTAATGTCTGCAACCGTAAAACTACTTAGGGTTATTGAGAAATATTATTTAAGTTTTTGTCGTGTTTGGGGTCTTGATATGATTATGAAAACCTTAACTTGTTAGAGTTAAAATAATCTTGTCTGAAATCTCGAACTTTTGTAGTTCTGGTAAAGTAGGATTTGCTATGAATTGAAACCCTAGATCCTTAGGGTTTGGTTGACTCTATAGAAAAACCCTTGTTATGTATTTGGAGTCCTATGAATGAAACCCTAGGTATGTGTTCATTTGGTTGAAACCCTAGCATGTTCTAGGTCAGTGTATGTCTAACATTTTAATAATGCCTAACATATGATGTGCTTATGATATGTGGATGAATTCCTAGATATATGTGTTGACCTAAGTGTTAATGGTCATGAGTCCTAAGGTTTGGAAACAAGCCCTAGTCAAAGTTTGATGGTCTAGGATGATGTTTGGAAAATCTAGGGTTTAGCAAGCTAAACCCTAGTAGTAGTTAAATTCTCTAGTATGTATAACTGTATGGAATTTATGATTCTATACAGTGAAAGATGAGAATTTGAAGATGGAAATCTAGGGTTTACATCAAACCCTAGTAGATGCTAGTCATGATGTTGATTAAGTTGTGATTGGTTTTGATTGTTGAAGCTCATGTATGAAATCTTAGTGAGGAGTCTAACATATGAATTCTGAAAGTTGTTAGATTCATTGATTTGATTTGTTTCTAGGGTTTTCTATATAAAGGAACTTGTCGTTGAAAGAATATTGAAACCCTAGATATAATGAGTTTGATATCTTATGAATGTGATTTAGGGTTTGTAACTAAACCTGGGCAAGAAGTTGAAGTATTGAAGTATAGTCTCTTGCTGATTATGTTTGTAAAGTCTAAATGCTTCCGTTGTTATAAGATTTTGATATGGCTAACTTCATGCTTCTATAATTTTGGTTGTACTTGCTATCTAAGTTGTGCAGGTACATCATCTTCAAGTTGGTGAAGATGATCGTAAGTAAAGTTGATGTGATAAGCATGATATATGAATGACTCTGATAAGGATGTAAGTCATGAAAGATTCTCCAATGTCGTAAAGAAGAAGTAGAAATCCCTAAGTTAAGAGGGAGTCTGGATGAAATCTCCCTAGGTTAAGAAGTAGCTTCAATGAAAGAAATCTCCCTAGGATAAGAGGATGGTTGAGAATATTCCTTGTACAGGAATAATTAGATCCTCTCTGTTTAAGAGGGAGTGACAAATATGATTCTCTACTTCATGTGTCATGCACTAGACCAGGACTAATAGTCGTAAGTTTTAAAGAAGGCCATGAGTGAGAGAAGGAAATTGGAGAATACATTTTAAGTTGTTGCTGAAAGAAGGAAAGCAGGATCCAATTGAAGAATATGTTGTTGCATATGAGGTAGGAAAGGAAAGTGTATGATTGAGGAATCTTCTGTCAAAGATTCAGTTGATAGTCCTACTATGAAAAGTTGAGAAGCAACATCAAGTTGTTTGGAAGACCCTGGAGGTTTGTATTTGATTATGTACATGTGAAAAATATATTATTGATTGGGGTTGTGTTTGTACAAGTAAATCTCTCGAAGGTTTTGATAGCATGTTGGTTACCGATCAGTTTGATCATGAGAGATTAGTTGTCCTTGATCTGCCGGACCAAGAGGTGTTGAGGCTTTGTGAGTGAAGCATTGCTTGGGAGGAAATTTGGCCAGCACTCTGTGTTGATGTCTAGGTACCGAAGTTGGAAGGGTGGCATTGTTCATTGAGCTTTGACGCGCACCTGATCCTTGGGTTGATGGTTAGCAAGTAAGCCTGATGGTACCTAGAGAGGCTGAAAGCTTGAGTCCATCTTAGTCCCATCAGGATAGATTGCCCCGGTCAGGAATCTAGCCTCTGGCATTGCGATGCCTAAATTGTTGAGAGATCAATGGATAGATTGCCCTAGTCAGGAATCTAGTCCATGGCATTTCAGTGCCTAAACTTCTTCATAGATGATGTGGTTTGAGATCATCCATGTACCTTTTTTATTATATGTGAATATGGATACCTCCCTAGTTAAAAGGGGGTGTTGGAAAATGTAACTAGGTTCGGTCTTCATAATTGTACTTGAGGCCAAAATGTAATATATATATTTGTGAAAAGAAAGCAAAAAGAATTTTTGTTAACTTGTTAAAGCATGGGTTTCATGCTTGGGTCAAATGTATAGGTCAAGCCTCCATTGTAGGCTTTAGGTTATTGTCAAAATCAATTTGTGAAGACTCCTCCATCCATCAAAGTCTTCTTGAAAGAATCTCCATCAAGTCGACTTTCATAAGGTGATCACATGTCGGCCAATATAAACACAACTATTCAAATGCTCATGTCGGCTCAATTATATTGGACAACCACTATATATATATATATATATATATATATATATATATATATATATATATATATATATATAGGGTCTTCGCATTAAAACCAACACAAAGACATTTCGGGGTCTTTACAGTGAAAAGTTCAGATATCACAGTGTCAATCGTTCGGATGACTTCAGCTCGGTGCTATTTCGGAAGGAGATGTTTGTTGTTATCACATAGATGAACTCGCATTGTAGTGGCTACATGTTCAGTGTTATCACAGTGACCTTAACTCGGTGCTCTCACATAACCACAGTGACATCATCTCAGTGTTATTACAGTAACCTCATCTCGGTGATATTACAGTGAGTTCGGTTTGGTATATGAAGGAGCTCGGATTGGTTGTAGAGGCGATCTCTTCAAAGAAAAGTATGAAGATGATTGACTGCTACAGGAGCAATGGAATTGAAGCATGACAAGGTTGACTTAATGGATGGAGGCAGTCTCAAGTCTGAGTTGCAAGGGTCTCGGTCGTCTCACATTGAATCTACTAAAGGAAGAATTTGTGACTGGGTTTTCCCCTCTAGGGGGGTTTTCTCCTGGAAGCGTGCCTACATCTTGTGTTCTCATCTATTTTTTGCTTGGCATTAATATTGATGATAAGAAAAGATAATTAAAAGATCTAATACTAATAATGTAAACATCACAAGTTAATGTCATAATAAGGAAAATCGATTAATTGCCACCTCTTTGGATTTCCCAACAGTTTTTTAATAAAAGAGATCAAATGGTTGTAGCATCTTTGTTAAAATTGGCAACTAGGGTCAAATTCCACCATAGGACAGCTCATATGATGGAGATGATTATTGCATTGGATTCCTCTTTTTGAGAGGTCCAATTTTGATATAAATATCATTTCAATCTAACAAGCAGAAATAGAATTTTGAATTTATTCTCTCTCATACACAAATTGTCAACGTCGGCCTTAGTCAAATGTAGGCTCATAAGCCCAATAGATGTGTCTCCTCACCCTCAACAAAGTGTATAAATAGGAGTGACCTCTCTCCTCATTTGGACATCACACATCTCTCTCTCCTCTCTTGATTGGTTTGTACAGCTTGAAGGTAGCCTTCCCTACTTCGCACGTGTGAAAGAATGATGAATTTCAGGATTGTTTTGGAGGCCGAAAATTTCAAGAAACAGGACAGCGTTGACCAGCATTGACTTCATTCTAGAGGGCAGAATTTCGATTTCTGAAGGCTGCATTGATTGGCACAGTTTTCAAGGTGATTTGGACAGTTTGACTGGTTTGACTTCAGCATTGACTTCAACCTTTGACCGCAGAAATTACAGCAGTGTTTGACTGGGTTGACCAAACTGTTTTTGGGTTGAATTTGACCCTCTTGGAAGGCCGAATTTATCTGCTGTTGACCGAGCTGCTTGGAGGACATTTTGGAGCTGCTTTGACCACCATTGACTTTCTGGTTAGGGCTACAGTTGACTGTTGTTGACTGCTGATTTGACAGGACTGTTTTGTGCAAGTTAATTTGATATTTGTACTCTCTCTCTGCTGAACTGTTGAAGAATAATAAGAAGATTTGATCAAAGGGTTTCCGCACATTGGGGTTTTTCCCTAGCATCCACCACATCTTGTGTCCTCTTGTCTTGGCTTGTCTTGGCTTGTCTTCTGCACATGTTTTTATGTTCTATCTGCATTTACTGTCAATGTGTTTAAGTTAATGTGATTGCTACTGAATATAATTGGAAATTGTCATTGGGATGATATGGAACATTGAAATAAATTCTGCTAAAGCATAGAACATACCATTGTTATCTAAAATTAACAATCTTGAAGCAGTGAAAGACTTTGAAAAATGGTAGAGATGCCCAAATGGTAAGATTTGTTTCTCTATCTCTTGCCATTTCTAATTTCTTTAGATTAATTTATAGTTGTATATCAGAGGAATATCCTTTCAGATTTTGTTTCATTACCTCATGATTGTTCAAACAAGTCTTCACTTAGGTTATTTACTTCAATGAGATTTAACCTCTTTAGGAGCTGCTAGTCTTTGATCTCAGTTTGATGCTTCCCTCTCAACTCCAAGTGGGAGGAAACTTCTACACATTTGCAAGGAAGCCTTTACAATGGAAAAGAGAGACTCCATGGCCCAATGGTAGGTCAACTTCACCCCTTTTCCTTCAAGTAAGTTTCATTTATTTATTAACTTTAAGCAAGTAAGCAATTCTTGAGTTCAATTTTTTAATTAACTTGCTCCGCATAGGTTAGCACTTTAAATTTTTAAATCTATAATCTAACTTGGGAAAAGAAAGTTGGTCTAGGGGTTTTAATTTTTCGCATTTTAAAAGGGATCAATCTGAGTTATAGTGCTTTCGTTCTTCTACAAGATTTGATTGCACACTTATTGGCACTAAATATTTTCAGCAACTAAATGTTTAAGAAACTAGATCTTTGTTCATTAAAATGTGGGCAGTCGATATATGAGTTTTGGTTTGGAGTTCTGGGAAAAGTTTTAATGTTATCTGGTTTCTCTAAATACTTAAGTAATTGCCAACCTCTTAGCTCAGAAAGCGATGTTATTTAGATCTGAATTCTTGAATTTTTTATGACCACTATGGTTTATTTCTCATAAACATTAAGCTTGTTCTAGGACACCATTCAGCTAACTATACATTCTAAGCATGCCTTAACAAACAAATTTCAAGTTTATTCATTTTGCATGCGTGCTCTTAATTTACCGTAGGAATAAAATTTATTTCTATGCTTTTTTCACTGATATATTCTGAGTGAAAGCGACTTCATGGCCACAGTTCCACATATTATATCACGCTCTCTAAGAATATATTTACATTTGTATCTCCAGCATAGTAGTTTAGTTGTTGACCCTTATGCTACTTTTGGCTCTTATCTGGCATGTTTCTTTCTATTGTGGAAATAATTAAAATGCTCAAGCGCTTTGGAATTATAACATGTTACTTCAACACTTTTCTTTGCATCAACTGGCACAATTTTATGAACTACTCTTGTTTCATGACTATGATTCACACAATGACATTCCATTAATAAGTCTGGTGTGGTGATTGTAAACATTTCGGGCAACATTCTTTTGTGGGAATTTGTTTGATTCAGTGGAACGATAATGTGGCATTGGCTTAAATAAATAATCTCTCATAATTCAAAAACGTGGCACATGGTTAATATCAGGATAAATGACCACTCAATAGACTCCTTAATTCTAGTTGGACTATGATTGTTTTTATTTTCTCCAGCATTACTGCGTTTCTTGATCCATGCTTACTAATAACGCTTGAACTGAGTTACTGAACACACAAATGGTATCTTGCGACAATGTGGTGTTTACTTTTAAATGTATGATTTTCATGAATTCATGACATATTTGGATATATCTTGTCCCATGGTGTACTGAGTTTCTCTCTTGAATTCAACGATCTTGAGATTAATCAGTGTGCTCTCCATACATATGCTCTTCTCTCACTTATATGAATTAACATGGTTGAAGTTGCATCATGAATAACACACGAATGAATGTCATATCCACCCTTACATTTCTAGGGACCTGCATGAGACATATTTTTTGTGACATCATATAGTCCCGTGAATTTGATTTGCGCCACAATTGCTATTCAGATTACAAGTATGTGCTCATTTCCCAAATTTCCACCAGCATCCTTAATCGTTGGGTATCAAACATCATTAAGCAGCCACTGTGATTTGGGACCTTCACCCTTACAAGTCTCCTTGATTCTGGATCCTTGAGTGAGTTAGTTAGATCGGCTAGTCCTAGGCATTTTCTTCCCTATACAATGATAAACCTAGGATTAGTTAAGGAAATCACAATTGTCCTTGGAATATTTCAAGCCAAAAGAAAGGAGTGAGTCAACAGGTGACAGATAGTGACCACTTGATAGTGTCCTTAGGCTTTCCCCTTTGCATGAAGTTAGGACGTTTCCTCTAGGGAATGTCTAAGTGATAACAAACCTTATGCAGATGGCCTATTTCATGAACGTGACTCTTTGGTCTTGTTCATAATTGGCAGACAACCTGATTCATTCCACAAATTAATGGTCTACTTCCTGTTATATGATATAAAAAAGTGTATGTCTGTAATGGTTAACGCTTGAATGCTTAATCATTAATCTCTGTGAATTCATAATAATGCAGTATCCATCTATGAGTAGCAAATATATACATGGTTTCATATATCTTCTAACTAATTTGGCATTCTGCATGAACTTTTTAATATAAATGCATTATAATATATATATAAACATATATTATATAAAAATGCTTTCAAGATTTTTTGTGAAATGGTGCTGTCAGTGCCCTGCTCCCACACTCTAGCAACCTTCGGATGTGTTGAAGATAGTGTAACTAGGTTTGGTCTTTATAAATGTACTTTTGATATTTGTATTTATAAAAGAAAAGAAATATTATTTTTGTTATATTTATCAATGAGTTTCTTGCTCATTGAAATAGGTCTAGCACATGTCAAAGTGCTATAGGTAAGTCAAAGAATCAAAAGAAAATGTTGAAGACCCTTAAGGGCATGTTACACCATGTGTACTTATGTATTAGAGTCAAAGATATCCCTTCAAGCGAAGTCACAAGTCCTCCATGCAATGACATCACCAAAAGAAGCAATGCCGAAGAAGAAAAGTCAAGTCGGCCTACAGTCTCCTAGCCGGCCTCAAGAAGGGACAGACCTCCAACGACAAGCAATCATACCTCTGAAATCAGCAAGCAAGAGAAGCTGAGTAAAAGGTGAAGAAAGACAAGTATAAGGAACCTCTAGTGCAGCGAAGAAGGAGGAGACATAACCGAAGTTTAAAGGACTATTTTTAAGGTGAATTGCAGTCACACGTGCGAGGAAAGGAGGGCTGCCTGAATTCACTACAGCAGCAACATCACAGTTGCTCATCTCTCATTGTTTGGGCTAGAAACTTAGGCCTATAAGGCCTCCTACTCACATGAAGAAGAGGCTCTCTCAAGCAAAAGAGAAAAGAGTCAAATACGCAAGGAAACCTCTCACACGTGCGAGAAACTAGGGCTGCAATACTGTCACATTAAGTCTGCAGCCTCACATCAAGAAGGAGCTCGGTTGGTCAAGAGAAGGAAGGTATCCTCATTAGTGAAGGACCTCACTAAGGATCAAGGATAAAGTGTATCTTCTAAGAGCTAACATAACAAGGACTATCATCAAGTTCCGGGGAACGAAGTGCCAGAAGGAGGACGAAGTACTGGGAACGAAGTGCCGGAAGAAGGAGGACGAAGTACCGAGAAACAAAGTGCCAGAAGAAGGAACGACTTGACTTATGCTTGGAGGATATTCTTGTCAAGGGTCTAGGGTTTGGCATTGATCAATAAGAAGCTTCAATAAGAAAAATTTACGAAAGGGTTTTCCTCTCTAAGAGAGAGATTTTGCCCTAGCAGAGAGCCAATATCTTGTGTTCTTGTTTCTTGTGTTTTGGTAGCAGTTTGTTGAAGTAAACACACACACACAATAATAATAAGAGAAGAAAATCAAGCTAACAAGATAAATTGTAAAAGTGCTTCACAAATTGTTAAAGTCTAGAAAAATCCTACTATACCTCATAGCCCTAGAATCTTCAACCTGGTATCAGAGCTAAGGTGACACATCAAGGAAAGGTCATCTCAAGAACACTCATAACGTGACTCATCAAGGAAGAACATCTCAAGAACATCTACAAGGTTGAAGCATCAAGCCAAGAAGTCTCAATCACATCAAGGACAAGAAGGTCTACCATCTATCATTCATCAAGGAAGACTACAAAGCAAGAAGAAAAGCCTTATATAAAGGCACCTACAAGAAGAGCAAATCAAAGAGGGACCTACATCAAGCTACACCATCTTCAAAAGGAAAAGCACTACAAAGTCAAGTCATCAAGCATATCTCGTCATCAAGCAAGTCTATTTGAAGGAAGCAATTTGAAGATCATCAAGATCCAAGAAGGCAAGCCATCAATTCTTCAAGAAGAAAGCAAGACTACTACATCACAAACTCTATCAAGTAAGTATATATGTCCCCTCTTGAACATACATCAATGTCTTTTTGCAAGGAAAGCAACAAATTGGTTGGGACTACTAACTTCCTTGCATGGAAGAAGAGGACTGATTTACTTCTCAAGGAGAATGAACTTCTAGACCTCATCAAAGGGAATATCACTATCCCTGCTAAGGAACAAACTCAAGCCTTAGCCAAGTACAATAAGGATGAGACAAGAGCTCAAAGGATTCTAATAGAATCTATCAAGGACTCTCTCATTCCTTATGTCTCCAAATTTGAAACATCAAAAGAAATCTATGATAAACTAATAGAGCTATTCTTGGTAAGCACAGCTGGAGAAGTGATATCTCTACGAAATGATTTGTACAAAATGAAGATATCAAAGGAAGGAATAGCTCCCTACTTCATGAAGATCTCTGAGATGAGAGATCAACTTCAAGAACTAGGAGAAGTCATGTCTGACAGAGAAATGACAACTGTAGTACTCAATGCTCTACCTGAGGATTGGGGCAACTTCACATCAAGCATATATGCCAAGAAGGAAGCTACCCCACTAAGTGAACTATGGTCTCTATGCAAGATAGAGGAAACTAGACTCAAAGCAAAGGATAATGTGGGATCAAAGGAGCAAGCATTTGCAACCATGCCAAGAGAGAGAGAAAATTTGGCAAATTTGGTCTGCGAAGAACAAGCAATAGAGATATGTCCAAAGTCCAATGCTTTGGATGCCAAGAATATGAACACTACAAAAGGGATTGTCCTAAACTTAAGAAGGACAACAACAACAAAAGAAAAAGGGAAAAAGTTCATGTAACTCAAGAAGTGAAAGAAGAAGACAAGAAGCAAAAGAAGAAAGATCCTCCAGATCTCTACTATGACTAAGTCAACCTCTTTACTTAAAGTCTTCTTTCAAAGTTTTGAGTAGTATAGGAGCATGTAGAAATAGAATAGAATGCATGGTTAAAGATATCTTCTAGAATATAGGAGCATGGTAGATATAGCTCAAGATATTCATGTAGAAGGAGCATACCTATTATAGGACCTCATCCACAATGAAAGAATAATTGATCATGATTGAGAATCTTAGAAGGCCTCTATCATCAAAAGGAAGAAACATTTGCAGGATAAGGGTCTTCAAGATCCTCTAATAGAATCTTCAAAAGAAGGTTGATAAATAAGAGCAGATGTCTCATTGGGAGTCCCATTCATGGGATTCAAGAAAGGATGATATGCAGGCAAGAAAAGATGAAGCAAGAAAGGCTACACCAATCAAGAAGAACCATCAAATGAAGCCAAGATGATCAAAGCAAAATCAAGATGAGGTATGTATACATCAAAGTTTAAGTCATGTCATCATATATATTATTGAGTCATGGGAATAGTTCTAAAACATGATCAAGCATAAAAGGATCTCTTTCACCAATGACATGCTCGAAAGCATGTACTACAATACAAAGAAGGTCAACATGAAGAAGTGCTCCCATAAGGAGTATAAGGTGGTTGACTAATCAATCCAAGAAGAAGCAAATGAAGAAAGAGATCAAGCATGTGAAGAACACCATGGTCACAAAGAATCACTATCTGACAAGATCCATTAAAGACATCTCCCAAAAGAAGGCATGACAACTCTGACAAAGGAAGAAAAAGATCAAAGGACCCTTGACACCTATGAAGGCCTTGGAGATATTAAGGTGCAGATAACTAATTCAACTCTACAAAGATGTCAGGATGAAGAAGCCATCCAAGCATTATTTGATGTTGAAGCAATATCAAGATGAAGTCATGAAGGGCTACTAAATCGAAGTATGGGAACAAGCAAGTACAACTAAGCATCTATGTTATAAATATTTCGAAGCATAGTCAGATGACAAAGGAGTAGCAGATGACAAAAGAACAAGACATATATCAAGAAGGCCACTTTCCACGAAGGAAGCAATGACATGACAAGCCAGGAAGAAAAGTGATTAATGGTCGGTGCCCTACCAAGAAGAATTTCAAACAAAGACTTCATGACATCAAAAGAAAGAAGGAGATCAAGAAACTAAAGGACCCACAAAGAAGAAGATGTTGATGTATGGACAAGTCCCTAACTAAGAGGGAGTTCTAACAAGTTCCCAATTACAAAGGAGCTTGGGAAAGTTCCTTGTCAGAGGAAACTTGGGCATGTCTTCCTCAATTAAGAGGAAGAGATAGACACAACATTCTTGTCTTCACTTAGGAAGAAAGAATGGAAGGATTGGGTAATCATCTGGCATTTGATACTCTTTGAGGATGTGTAGGGCATCCAAGATAAGAGTAGGCAAGAGGATCGATATTCTTTGAGGGCTAGGAACCCAAGACAAGAATAGTCCTAGAAGGTCATACTCAGGGAACACCCGGGTGGGTATGTACCTTGAGATACAATGACTAAGGTGTCTATAAGTCGTTGGTCTCGCCAATAGTGTTATGATCTTATGAGAGATAGAGTTGTTAGCCAAGGCCTTGCTATGAACAATGTTGGTTACTATGATGTTATAACAGATGGATTGCCAATCCGGTTTCTCTTATGTGAATTCTTCAAGATTGAAAAATAGCCAAACACCTTGTAAGGATTTATGAATACCTCCCTAGTTAAGAGGGAGTGTTGAAGAAAGTGTAACTAGGTTCGGTCTTCATAAATGTACTTTTGATATTTGTATTTGTAAAAGAAAAGAAGTATTATTTTTTTTATATTTATCAATGAGTTCCTTGCCCATTGAATAGGTCTAGCACATGTCAAATTGCTATAGGTAAGTCAAAGAGTCAAAAGAAAATGTTGAAGACCCTTAAGGGCATGTTACACCATGTATACTTATGTATTAGAGTCAAAGATATCCCTCCAAGCAAAGTCACAGGTCCTCCATGCAACGACATCACCAAAAGAAGCAATTCCGAAGAAGAAAAGTCAAGTCGGCCTACAGTCTCCTAGTCGGCCTCAAGAAGAGATAGACCTCTATATATAGAGGTTGTCCACTCCAACGACAAGCAATCATACCTCTGAAATCAGCGAGCAAGAGAAGCCGAGTAAAAGGTGAAGAAAGACAAGTATAAGGAGCCTCTAGTGCAGAGAAGGAGGAGACATAACCGAAGATTAAAGGACTATTTTTAGGTTGAATTGCAGTCACACGTAAGAGGAAAGGAAGGTTGTCTGAAGTCAGTGTTTTAAAAACCGGCTAGTTTGAATCAGTAACTGGTCAAACGGTCAATTCACTAGCCCATCGGGTCAAACCGGCAAGAAAAACCCGGTTTGACCACTTCCTTCGCCAAAAAATTAGAAAAAACGGTCCTAACCAACCGGTTTAGGATGGAACCATCCGGTTTATGGTCAAATCGGCCGGTTTATTGCCAGGGCAACCATAAACCCCACAGAATGCATTTTTTTGAGTTTTGAAGTTGTTTTGAGGGAAATTTGGGGTTGCTTTCCTCCAAATATAGTCCCTCCAAGATAAACATGCCTACCCTCTCATTTTCCTGACACATCTCAACCCTAGTAATGTTGGCAATTAATGGTAATGTTAAATTTGTCACTTTTACTTAAATTTTTAACATTACCATGAAATGACTCGAGATGTTTGAGAGTGGTTTCGACTTCATTGGATTTCATATGGAGAAACTAGAATTTTAGATTTCACTCAAAATTTAGCAGACTTAATGGTTTTTAGGATTTCATAGTTTGGGGGTTTGCAATGTTTCCATTTGATTCTATCATGTGTGAGGGTATGAGATTGGCATTTGATCAAGAGCATGAAGCCCTTTAAGAACCTTGATGTTGGTGGCATTGATTGTTGAACTTTGTTGATGTTGGTGGTATTGATTGTTGAACTCCTCTACCATGTCCTTAACAAGAATGCACTCTTCACTCAAACGAAAACAACTGGTTAGGCATGCTGATCTTTGTCTACCACATTATAAGGTTGAGGAGATGAACCCTTCAGTCAAGCCAAAATCATTGGTTAGGCATGTTAAACCTTTTCAATTTCTATCATGTTATAAGGTTGAGCAATCCAAGCCTAAAGACTTTGAGGTAGATGATGTTTATGTATCTCTTGTTGATGGTGTTTATGTATTTCAAGTAGCGTTGAATCAATGATGAGTTTCATGAGTGACCATGTTGATCAGTGATTTGTTGTTTTGATGTCTATTTTTGCTACTACTACTAAAGTTGTAGAGGAGTTTTAGGAGTCGTCAAACTCTAAGCCATATTATTTATGTAGCTCATGTTGATGATCTCTTGTCTAGTAGTGAGTTTGATCATGATGAGGAGTGATTATGTTGTTGATCACTGATATGTAGACTTGTAGTAGGTCAGTGATCCCATAGCTTAGAGCATTGTTTTCGGACTCTAGAGGCAATTTAGAGCCTCATTGATTATGTATTTTGATGTGGATAGGTATTGCACTCGATGCCATTTTGATATATTCACCTTTATATGGTATATAGATGAGAAAACCTTGCATATTTTGTTTCTATTGGCTTGGAATCATGGTTTTAAATCTTAAAAATAGTTTTTCTCATTAAAAATTAATTATTTAATGTATTTTTTTAGAACTGGTTCGTTTAGACCTGACCAGTCCCGGTTCAACCGGTTCCGGTTCGAAACTCAGTTCATTAGGTAGACCGGTCCGGTCACCGGTTCCAATTTTTAAAACATTGGTCTGAAGTCACTACAGCAGCAACATCACAGTTTCTCATCTCTCGTCGTTTGGGCTAGAAACTTAGGCCTATAAGGCCTCCTACTCAAACGAAGAAGAGGCTCTCTCAAGAGAAGGAGAAAAGATTCAAATACACAAGGAAACCTCTCACACGTGCGAGAAACTAGGGCTGCAATACTATCACAATAAGTCCGCAGCCTCACATCAAGAAGGAGCTCGGTTGGTCAAGGGAAGGAAGGTATCCTCATTAGTGAAGGACCTCACTAAGGATCAAAGATAAAGTATCTCTTCTAAGAGCTAACATAACAAGGACTATCATCGATTATCGAGGGACGAAGTGCAGGAAGAAGGAAGACGAAATATCAGGAACGAAGTGCCAAAAGAAGGAAGACGAAGTACCGAGAAACAAAATGTTGGAAGAAGGAAGGACTTGACTTGTGCTTAGAGGATATTCTTGTCAAGGGTCTTGGTTTTGGCATTGATCAATAAGAGCTTTGTGAAAATTCTATCACTGCAACCACTGATTTACTTTTCCTACTTATTTCATCATAAGTTATTCATGAAATTACTTCAACAAACATTAAAATAAATATTGTTGCAAATATCACATCGTAATACAGAAACAAAAATATGCACACATTGACACAGTTATTTTGGACTAATGTCCTCGGAAAAACCCAATGTGGGAAAACCAATGTAGCAAGGGAGGATTTTATTATTCAGCAATTTTCTTGTACAACAGGGTGCCAAACTAGTTTACCCACAGATAGACAAACTTCCAGCACTTTCCTAAACCCAGTGTAGGCCCTATTGACCTCTGCTACAACCTGAAACCCTCTGTGTCAGCCTAAAACCCTCTACGTCAGCCTACTGAGGCTCTACGCAGCCTCTCTGGGCTTCTGCGTCACTCCTGCAACCTCTGCATGGATGACGCAGGCCCTTCTGGCTCTGCGCAGTCTCTGCTGCCTCTGCGTGGCTTCCTCTGGTTCTGTGTCTGCCTCTTCTGCGTTGATCTCCCATCTCTCTGTTCCGTACTTGCTGCCTCCTTACTGCTCTCCAGATCACTAGTTCAATTTCTTAGCAAACCCTGCTCCAGAAATTGAACTGACTGGTCTCCCTTAGTATGTTCTCCAAGTGCCCCTGAAGCCTCCTCTTATACTTTTTCTGTTAACATCTCAACAGCCAAGATTAAGTCCCTAATCAACAGCTAAAATTAGATCTGGCTTGATCTATGTCTTTTCAACCATTCTAACACAGATTCATATTAATACACATTAATATTTTATTTTCCCTAAGTTTAGACTTAGGGACTCCATTAAAAATATTAATTATTTTAATATCTCTTGATCTGTTTAGAATCTGCCCAAACTTTTTCTGGGTATTGGAGATCTCATGTGCCCCAACCTCTCCACCAAATTTCGTGGCTAGAGCACATTCAATTCTACCCCAAATCAACAAGCTTCAATAAGAGAAATTTATGAAAGGGTTTTCCTCTCTAAGAGAGAGAGGTTCTTGTTTCTTGTGTTTTGGTAGCAGTTTGATGAAGTAAACACACACATAATAATAATAAGAGAAGAAGATCAAGCTAACAAGATAAATTGTAAAAGTGTTTCACAAATTGTTATCAAGTCTAGAAGAATCCTACTATACCTTATTGCCCTAGATTCTTCAACAGGATGAACTTCCTCAACCCAAGTAAGAATGGCTAGGCAGTAGACCTTAAAGAAAGGTGTAAGAAAACTATACATCATGTTTATTTTTCATTATTGTCTATGTGGCAAAGCCTTTAGAACATAAAAGCCAAAGATAAATGGAAGAAAGAACTCATGCAGGTTGAAGGCAATCTTTTTCATACAATGAAGTTTGGCATATAAAGATTACTGTTAGACATGGGAACACAATTGGGTTGGTGGAATAGCAGCTTCGACATAAAAAATCTTAAAAATCGGCCACAAAGGCTGCAGTTTGCAGCGAAGGATCTTGTGAGTAGGACTCATTATAGGTTATAGTAGGTTCCGAGGTATTGGTTTTTTCTAGATTAAAATATTTTATTACTGAGTTGTAGAAAGGACTCACTTGTTGGAATTAAAACAATCTATTGCATTTGCGTAGGTAGGCTAAACATTTCCCCAACAATGACTCTAATATGACTAGCGAGTCAATGGAAGGACAGGTGTTTGGTTGCTTGAAATGCTCTGCATCAACCATGTCAATATAGTTTATGCAGCTAGCTCTATCTCTCAATATGTCGCAACATCAAAAGTTGAATTTTGGTGTAAAGTTCATAAAGGCATCTAGTTGATGGACAGATCAATGGGATGTGAGTTGTGGTCAGCATAATAAAGGATTTCCAACAGGCTAACTTCTCTATTATCACATACAAGTGTTGATCTGTTGCACACTATTCAGGGCAAGATTGTGGATATCCTCTACAATATTTTAGGTCCAAACTAGTGTTGCACATATCGCAATAATATCGAATTATCACGATATTATTGCCAAACTGCCCCTCGCCGATATTACCGCCCTAATTTATTGTGATAATTTCCCTATTTTGAATATATCGCAATAATTAAGGTACACTTTTACTTAAATTTTTAATATTACCATTAATTGACTTAGGATGTTTGAGAGTAGTTCTAACCTCATTGGATTTCATATGGAGAAAGTAGAATTTTAGATCCCACTCAAAATCCAACAAACGTATGTAATGACCCATCGCTAATATAGGGAGCACTAAAATGTTAGCATGCATACAATATCTGCATATGCATGTATCGCATGTACTGCACTAGTATACACTCTAAATTGGTTATAAATTCTCAATAAGATGACACTCCTTCAAATAGAAGTTACACCCTTTGGAACAAACAAAGTTCGTTCTTCAAGTTAAATACTCTATAAGACTTGGAATATGTAGATCTCCATTGATGATACAAGAATATATATTAAATGTATGCGTAAGAATGATGATAAAAGTGAGACCGAGGGTCTTGTATATAGAGTCAGGTAAGTACCCTTTCACGAATGGTCATGTTTGTAGAGACATGCCTCTTCCCTACTAATTATTAGTTAATTAACCATTGTTTATGTCTATTATTATTTATATTATTTTTATATATATTTTATTCATAGCATTTTCTTCCTCCTCAAAAAAGATTTGTCCTAAAAGCTTACTGATGAAAGGCTTGATCTCTTTTTTCTGTTTCAAATGTCTTCTTGTCTCAGAAATGTCATCTTCGTCAAAACAAGACGATATGATGCTCTAAGTGATAAACAAAATTGTCGCACTGAGAATGGATCTGACCATCCTAAATTAATCTTTTGTGGAATCTTGTGGTTACTGGATACTTCGTGTGAATTGTTATCACAAGACTGAATTGTACTGACATTAGTAGTCTTCGGAACATAAGTTTGTTGTTTATGTTCAAAGTGATACGGATTCGTAGATTGATTGAGATGTATGTTCTTGTGATCCGAATGTAGATAAAGAGTTCTTTTGGTCTGTCTTTCCCCTATCATGTGTGTGGCGGTATCTTGATTCACTTTTGGTGATGATGTTGTTGTGTTGGTTACAAAAACTTCACTTGGGATGTTTATCATATAAACAGCAACATCTAAGTGTGTCTTTTCTTCAACCGGTTTACCTTATTCTTGAGTTATGATATTCACTAGATAAGTATTTATTCCTTTCTCTTCAACTTGGACTTCTACATTCGATGCTTCCTTCTTGATAAGTTGTTGTACATTGTTTTCCAATGACGACTTGTCCTTTTTAAGCTTCTTAATTTGCATCAGTGGTTTTTCACTATGGTCTTTAAGTCGTGAAACTTCTTCATTTTTTTCAGCAGAGATCTTGTCAACTTCTCTTTGCATATTTTGCAGTACTTTTTTACCTTCTTGAAAAATTATTTTTGAGATATCTAGTATGTCGTCTGGTATTACTAAATTCGGCTTCACTGTAACATATTCTAGCCTTATTTTTTTCTTTTTGTAAGAAAATGTCAAAAACTTCTTCTTTGTATTTATGATGAAGGACCCTAGTGATTCCATCCAAGGCAAACCCAAAATTATATCACTATTGTCGCAAAATAGGGTATTAACAATGAATTGTGACACAAAAGTAGCCTCCAATACTTAGTTGTAGATTTCTTATGTCGTATTGTTTGTCACTTGTGTCAACAAAATTCATTTCAATTATATTTGATTCAGGGATCACTAATTGGTTAGCACATTCAGTACTAACATAATTATTATTTTGAGTAGGATCAACAGAGATGATAACATCATTTCCCACAAGTGATCCTTTGAATTTAAATAGCGCACCGACACATATACTAAAAGTTTTAGAAAATCTTACCTCTTTCGTTTCTGACTTAGACTCAATTTCCTTCTCGTCAGTGATTGATTCCATTTTGTTTGTTGAATCTTAAATACTTTTGACGCCAACAATAAGCAAAGCTTTTTATTTTTACTAAATCAATTTTTTTTGTTTATATATATATATATATATATATATATATAATTCCTATTTTTAATAATTTTTTTCTTTTTAATATATATATTTTATAATCTCTATTGTTTTTTGAATTTTTAAATGCACTTTATTTATAATTAAATATTAATTTACATATATAGTTATTAAATATTAATTAATTATATAATATAAATCTATAATGAATTAATATTAATTAATATTAGAACTATATAATTTTATATATGAATTGTTGACCCGATGGAAAACTTTGAAACAAGATTCGAAGGATGATAATATAGCGGCCAATGGTGACTTCGGGTGGATGCGTCGAGCGAGGAACGGAGGCAGCAAATGAATTGATGGTATGACGATTGGTCACAGCGATGATTGGTAAATACACAGAATGGATGGGGAAAACAGATAATAGCGGCGAAGATTTAGTGACAAGAGTGCAAATGATAGGGTTGTCGGGGTGTGGACAAATAAGGCAGCGGACAAAGAGATTCGTTCCGGTGGTGGGGCATGGTGAGACGGATGGAAGAGATAGCAGGGTAATGAAAAGTAACGACGGTAGTTTAGCAGTGACAGGTAATTGTTTGTAGTACTGTTGGGCAACAGTGAAAGGTAGCATGAGGGTCAAAAGGCGGCTCGAGGGGTTGTTGATCGGCTGCAGCGAGAAAGATTGGCGGCAAGCACTGAATATCATGGGGTTGTTGATCGGCTGTGTTGTCGCACAGATTGTCACGACAACGCTCAGACCGGGGGCTGTCACCCTAATCCCCGATCTCTCCGTTTAAGCCTGTCTCCCGCGGCTAAGGGAGGTAGACCCTATAGGAAAATGGATGACCAACTGTGAATCAGTTGGTTTGGGAGACACGAAAGGAAACCAGCACTAAATAGATTTTATTAATTTAATAGACCGGTGCCTTATGGGGTTAAAGTTTAAATGATTACTTACTAAATGTTGCAGAAATGTAAACCATGTAGAGCAATTATTTATCATCAAATAACTCAAACAAAGATTAAATTTTATCAGATGCGAGAAAATGCTTAAAGGATACTCCAGCAATTTAAAACTTCGAAAGATAAAGATCGATCCACAACCATGTAATTTTAAACGTTAACCAGATATCACATTCATGATCATTCAAGCATGCTAAATCACATAAAAATGATAAACATTAATTCCACATCAAAATTTTAATCTCAGCAGGAAAAAATAAAGCGTGATAAACCCCTGAGCTAATACTGAATCTGGCAAACAATTTCCACAATATTTTTATGTTTTTCAGACAAAATTTAAAACAAAATTAAAACTAAATGAAACTTAAAAATCTAAATCTACACTTTTAAAAAGAAAAGAAACTCCCTTTTTATAATTTTATGATTTTAAAATTAAGAAAAAAAAAAATATGTTTTTTAAAGCTTCAAACTTAAAACTAAAAAAAAAAAATATTTAACCTAATCTAAGACTAAATGATTTAAATCTAAATCTAAAGTTTCTTAAATCTAAACAAAATATAAACCTAAACCCTAACTAAAGTTAACGAATTTTTTATGAATTTTTTTTATGAATATAAATCTAGAAATAATGTAACTCTAAAATGATCTAATGCATGAAGACTGAACAAAACCAAAAAAAACTAAAATAAAAAAGAAAATCGAATTTAATTTTTTATAAAGCCTAAACAAATTAAAGAAAAAAAAACTTACGCTAAACCCTAAACTATAATCTGAATGTAATAAAACTAATGTCTAAAGTTCTCTAATCGCACTTACGCTGAAACCAAAAACGATTTCTTCATACGCAGGCAGAGAAAAGACTTACATATAACAGTGCACCAAAAATTTACCTGGCCCGTGCTATAACAGTTACCTGGCCCGTGCCATAAAAAAAAATTTAGACTGCTTTGTGTACAGGTGACGTCCAGAAGGAAAGCGCATTTGAAATCAATCTGCAGTTGTGCGTTTGCAGGGTGAGTTCTTCAGCAACTGGAGCAGTGTGTGAATAAGTTGCAGGTGCGTGGAGCCCCAAAGAAATCAACGCAGGGAGCACTAGTTCCTATGTTTGCTGCAGGTGTAATGGCGGCAAGGTTTGAGGAGATTGAGCGATGAGAAGGCAGCACACAGGGATTGTGGTAGCGTGAGATAGATAGCGTGAGGGGCATTTGAAAAACCAACGTTGCAAGTAAACCAAGAATTTGATGTGTGCTGTAGGGATGACTGCGTGTAGGTGAAGACAGAGGTTTGCTGGCAGATTCGGCACGTTTGTAGAACAGCAACTGATGATGGCGTACAGTGAGGAGGGTGAGGGGTATAGTACACACCGCAAGGACACACGAAATTTTCCAGAGACCTCAAAATTTCTCCAGATCTGAGACAAACACCCCTGCAAAAGCTATTTTCTGGGGCCAGATCTGGCTTCACACAAAAGAAATTTTTATCAGACCTACAACCTGCAATGGGAAAACAAGCACCCGGAGAATATATGCAAATATTGAAACTAAAACCCTGCAAACTGGTCCAAAATTATAGCTCTACAACAGCCAGATTTGTTAGTTATCATCAATAATATTTTCAGAACTTCAAATTTGCTATGAAATGCTTTAGAAATCTCTCATGCAAATCAGAAAACAAACTTAAATAATAAACTCAGGATTGAAACTGGCTGGGCTCTGCAAGAGAATCCTTGCGGGAGTTGGCTGGTTCAGCCGAGAACTTCCCCAAACGCCCACTGATCTTCTTCAATAAGGGTTTCCTGCACAGCTCATTTCAACCATCAATAAAGAGAGAAAAAACGGTACTAGATCTCAAAAGCAATGGAGATACCTACCATTACTTCAGAAATTCTAATACCATTCAAACCCTAGCAAGTGAACAAGATACCTGTGCTCAAGAATACTCTTTAATAAGCTGTTACTATTGGCTAAGAATTAAAATATGCAGAAAATAAAATAGCTCACAGCACTTCCAGAGAGTAACACCAGCAAGATTTCAACCCCAAAGTCTTTCTTTATTAGCATCAGAAAAAGTTTACAAGAGAGCTTCTTCAGCACAAGACTCACAGATCGAATGATCTCAAATGACCCCTAGGACCCTATTTAAAGGAAAAATTCCCAACGGATAGTTCGAGTGATCCATGTCAAAATGATCTCGACCGTCGATGAGGATCAAGAGATCTCTTAATCTCATCCGTCGAATTTTTAATGCATTAAAAATTGAAATTTTGCATTTATTTACTCAAAATATTATTATTTTATTATTTTTTAAGTTTTATTGTATTTTATTATTTATTTTATAAATTTTAATTTTATTTTTATTTTTATTTTATTTTTATTTTTTAGTTATTTTTTAATTTTTTAACCTTTTTTTTTTTTTTTAAATGGATCCTCGAACTTAGCCTTTGGAAAAATCACCTAGGACCTAGGACTTAGGACCTATGAGGGGATTAAAACATTTTCTAACCCTCAAGACACTTTACATCATGACTTTTACAACTTTACATCTTAAGGGGGAAAACCCATTTGACATAGACCCTCATAAACCACCCAGTTCTGCGACACAACTATAATCTAGCAGATTAACACACTAGGATTCTCCTAAGATTCTAATGACAAAATCCATTCCGGCTTTGGGGTTAGGTTGAAGGAAAACTCTGCCGATCATGGATCGGTGAGACGAAAAACCTTCCGGAACGTAGATTATCACTAGAAAGTTAGGTCCACCTAGGCAATTTACATACATGACTCATATCTGCTAAGATTATTTACAATTTATACATGCAGACCAGGTTTACAACATAATATGATCAAGTCGACGATGACTGTCGAATGGCACGGACATGTCGATCAAGCGCTATCCCTTTTTGCGAAGAAAAGGGGGTGTACTGCTATGGGTAGTTGACACGTAGTGGTCAACATCTGGCTCTACTTGGGGACACGTTGTTGCACTGTAGGAATGTGAGAATCCAGAATCTGCATCCACGCAACACACAACAGAAATAAGTAGCATCCATTCAAACATCATCATATAACATTTAAGCACATAAAAGATAGAAGCTCTTTAACTATCTAGTAACATGAAAAGTAAATCTAATCCTAAAACAGAAATGAAATGCTGAAATGACAAGGAGTAGGGATAGAAATACAATACAAAGGATGCCCTATGGCATCAGATATCATCTTTGAAGAACAACTTGAGCATTTGGCCATTTGCAGGTAGATCAAGTGGTTCGCCATCCAATCTGCTCAAATGGAATGAGTTTGGTCCAGCTACGTCTCGAATGATATACGGTCCCAGCCACAAACTGTCGAACTTCTTATGTTTTCCTGGTTTTTCATTCTTGCGGTCCCAAAGTAGTACCATATCTCCCACCTGCAAAGATCTAGATCGAGAGAATTTATCAAAGCTTTTCTTAATGTTAGATTGATTTTTACATATAGCATCAAAAGCTGTTCTACGAGCTTCATCTAACTCCACAATCTGATCTATTCTATTCTGAACAACATCTTTATTAGTAGAAAAATTTTGAAGGAGCTGATAAGCTGGCAATTTCAGGTGCATAGGTAAAGTTACATCCAAGCCATAAACTAATTCAAAGGGAGATTTACCAGTAGCTTTCTTCTTAGTGATTCTATCTGCCCATAAAGCATACTTGATTTTGCTGTCCCATGATCTCTTATTATCTCCTATCTTTTTTATAATGGTTATGAGATTCTTGTTACTTGATTCAGCCAGACCATTACCCTGAGGATAATAATTTGACGAATGAGATAAGACAATGCCATATTTGAAACAAAAAGATGAAACTCTAAGGAACTAAAAGCTTTGGCATTGTCAGTAGTGATCTTAGAAGGGACACCAAATCTAGTAATGATATTATTTTCAATGAAATCCATAATAACCTTTTCAGTGGCATTCTTAGCAGGAATGGCTTCAACCCATTTAGTGAAATAATCCGTAGCAGTCAAAATCCATGAGTAGCCATTGCTAGAATTTTCATGGAACTTCCCTATGAAGTCCAGACCCCAATGTTGAAAAGGTGCCTCTACAATGACAGGTTGTAGGGGCAGGGCAGCAAGCTTCTGTTTCCCAGTGAATAGTTGACAGGCTTGACAGGCTCTAACAAACTTGTGCACATCAGAAAAGATTGAAGGCCAATAATAACTAGCTCTCAGGATTTTGTGGGTGGTAGTTCTAGCAGCATAATGACCACCACAAAATCCTGAATCAAACTCAAAGATTAATTTCTTGGACTCAACGTCATCAACACACCTAAGCACTATGCCCTCAGGATTTCTCCACCCAAGGCCATCCTTCATAAGGCAATACTTAGTGGCTTTCAGTCTAAGAGCCCTTCTCTTATGAGCAACTAAATGGTTAGGACATGCAAGATTCATCAAGTAATAAACTATGTCCTTGTACCACTCATGCTCCCCTAATCTTTGCAACTCCGGCGAAGATAGATCGCTAAGACAAAACAAACCAAGAGTCTTTTCGTTGCCTTCAGTCAACATCTGAGCCAAACCTTGGCCTTTGACTAGCTTGGTGGGTCTGATCTCTAAATCATATTCTTGTATTTTAGTAACCCACCTAGCACGAGTCCCTAAGCAATCAGTTTGAGTTAATATATCTTTAACAGCAGAATGTGGGACGAAAGCAATGATTTTAAAATAACCCACATATGTTTTGAAGTGCTTAAGAGACTTGACCAAGGCATAACCCAGCTTTTCCATGGTATTGTACTTCAATTCGGAATTTTGAAGCGCTCTACTCATGAAAGCAATAGGCTGCTCGTGACCATCTTTATTTTTTTGTAACAAGACACCAACAATGGTATCTTCGGAAGCGAAAGAAAAAATCATGAAATCCTTGGAATAATCGGGACTAACTAAGACAGGAGCTCTTGCAATAGCGCATTTGATTTCTTGAAAAGCCTTTTTGTTGTCTTCTTGCCAAACAAATTTTGCATCTTTCTTTAGAAGACTTTGAATAGGCTTAGCTATTTCTGCATAATTTGGAATAAATCTTCTAATAAAATTTGTCTTTCCAAGGAAAGACTGAAGGGATTTAAGATTATGAGGGAGAGGAATCTTTTGGATTGCTTCAATTCTTTCAGGATCAATCTTGATTCCTTCCTTAGAAATGATATGGCCAAGTAATTTCCCTTCCGTTACTCCAAAAACAGACTTAGTTGGATTCAAAGAAATCCCGTATTCTCTACATCTATCGAAAAACTGCCTAAGATGATTTACATGACTGATACCATCTTTAGAGAAAACAGTAAGATCATCTTGATAAATTTCCCGATTAAACCTTTGAAAGCATAATCCATAGCCCTTTGGAATGTAGCCCCAGCATTTGTTAATCCAAATGGCATTCTAATGTATTCAAAAGTACCCCATGTTGTGGTGAATGTGGTTTTATGACAATCTTCCTTTTTAACCCATACCTGATTGTACCCAGAAAAACCATCTAGCAACGACATCATTCCAGAACCGGTTACTCTTTGCAACAAAGTTTCCATGTTTGGCAAAGGGTAATTATCTTTTTTGCATGCTAGATTAAGGTTTCGAAAATCGACACACAGCCTTATCGTACCGTTCTTTTTCCTAACAATCACCAGATTTGAACACCATGTTGAATGCCTGGTTTGAGCGATAATTCCTGCTGCAAGCATTTTCGCAAGTTCTTTCTGAACTAAAGGGGCTAATTTAGGATTAATTTGCCTAAGTTTCTGGCGAAAGGGTTTAGCATTTTCATCTTTTAAGGGGATAGTATGTTCCATGACATCTTCCCTATAGCCCTTTAATTCATCATAAGAAAAAGCTAAAACATCGCGATACTCGCGAAGTAAATCAGTTAACTTTTTTCTTTCCTCCGCACTAGTACCTCTACCAATTTTAACAATCTTCGGGTTTTCAGAAGTACCAATGTTTATCTCGAGATATTCGCCTGGGTCCATCTTATTTTCTTCTCTCAACTTCGTGGCATCATGCCGATCAAAATGTTGCTCTAAGGCAACCACATTTCTAGGAGTAGGATTTATGATATGCTCATGATTTAAAGATCCATTCTCCTCAGAATCTATCTGGAAATCTTCAAACTCATCCAAACTATTAAGAAAACGAATGACTTGCTTTTCATCATTGAAAACCTGCCAATGCTCTGAGTTATCTGGAACAGATGGTCTAAATATTACTTCCATTTTGATCTTATCATTAATTAGCTCATCAGATAACTGGAAAGTAGTAGCAGCTACGGCAAGTTCATCTGCCAAACTATTTTGCTCTCTCGGGATAGCTTTGAGGTCAAGAGCATCAAAGTGCTCCATAGTATCCCACACAGCATTTCGATAATTCCTTAGTCTTTGATTTTTGCATGTGAATTTATTTTTAAGCTGCATGATAACTAAATCAGAATCCCCCTTAATGCTAAGCAACTTGATCTTCAAAGACTTTGCCAATTCAAGCCCCAACAATATAGCCTCATATTCAGCGACATTGTTGGTTGCTTCAAATTCTAATCGATAGGCAAACTTGAAAATGTGATCAAGGGGAGATTTAAGCACTATTCCAGCACCTTTACCATGCCTAGACGATGCACCATCGAAGTACATATACCAAACTTTATCCTTGAGACTCTTAATCTTATCATCGGGAGGAATTATGAAATTAGACATGATGGCATAGTTCCCAATGTCAGATTGCTCTTTGATTATCTCGTTGTGAGGTCTCTTAGGATCTTCGACATGAAATTTTCTTTCGGGCTCTCTATTTAGTCTTACAAAACCATCACCCCTAGGAGAAGGAATCATAGCATATGACCAATTCATTTGAATACTTCCTCCTAGATCAGAGGCCCACTTTCTGGATAACAGCATACCCCAGGCATCAGGCACATCCACAACAACAATATCCATGACAATCATGATGTCTGGGTAAACAGATAGATGAACTTGCAAATCTTTGATCAAACCATGCACTTCAATTTTCTTAGAATCCATGGCACATATGTTATAGTAGGGTCTAGAAACTCTTAAGTTAAGTTGTTCCATGACCCTTTTAGTCATTACACAAGCTGATGCACCAGAATCCAACATGCAATTATTCAATTTATATCCATTAACTAATAAGGTGATAAAGAAAGGCTGGTGATCTTTGTTATCAGCATCTAAGCTTTGCAAATATATGGGAGCATCGTGATAGTCAGCTTCTCGAGTTTTCTGTTGAGAAGTATTTACTTGAGAACCTTGAATAGCTTTTAGTAATTTGTCTCTTTGGGAAGGGATTTTAGCAATCTCGGAGACAGGAACCCAGATTTTTGCGTTGTTAAACCAACTTCCCAAATCGACATCTAATCCAGAGTTTATACCAGGGTTAAAAGTTCGAGGGGGAATTTGATTCCCGCTTTGATCCTTATCCCTTCTCTGGTATGTCAAACCTTTATCTCTAGCAATTTCCAAGATTTGCTCGGGAGAGGATTTCTCACCATATAACCTAGCCAAAATGTCATCTTCATTTTCAAGGTTATTTACATTAAAAGCTAATGAAGGATTCATAACGTCACAACTCCTTTCCTTGACCTCTATCCAATCATCCATAGACAAAGGAAACTTGCTACCTACTACATTTATTTGATCACCTTTTCCAAACATTCCATTATCTAAAATTCTTCTAACAATGGGACAAGTAACCTCTTCATGAAGAGCATCGCAAACAAGAAAGTAAGGAGGAGCATTATCAACCAAATTAGCTAGCGGATTAGGAGGTCTCTGCTCACTAGATTGACCCTTCTTTTGCCAATTGTTATTTCTATTATTATTATTTCGAGGTTGAAAACTTTGCGTTTGCGCTCTTTCCATTTGGATCAACCTATTCTGCAAAGTAGTTATCTCCTTATTATGATTGATTTCCATGGTTTCAATCTTTTGAAGCAATTTGAGAACAAGTTCGCTTTCAGGTTCTTGAACTACTTTTCCTTTAGGTTCTTTTAGTTTCGTAGCAGCCCTATCAAAACCTGGGATCTCAGACTTCCCAGATGTTGCCTTGTCCTTTTCAAGCTCTATAGCTAAGGCTTGGCAATCTCTATAATCATTAAGTTTAGCACGCCTTAATTCATAAGATGGCTCAGGACTAAAAGCATCAATGTAAAAATCTTGGAGAGGTTTCTCTGTAGGTTTATAGTCTTGAGGTAATTCTCTAATAATACCATTAAACCTTTTATTAAATTCTTCAATAGTTTCATTCTCTCTCTTTTTTATTATGCTAATAGCTTTTACAAGGTGTCTTCCTTCTCTCTTATCTCCATATTTTTCTTTAAAGGCATTAATGATCAATTCTAAGGAATCAAATGAATTCTGAGGCTTTTCAGTAAACCATTGATGAGCATTGCCCCCCAAGGTTAAAATAAAAAGAGTCATTCTAACATCTTCATGATCGAAATCAGGAGACCTTGCATACTTAGCCATCCATATACTAAAATCCCTCAGATGCGAATTTGCACTAATCGCATTATCTCCCTGAAAGCTAGGCAACTTATCTATCCCAACTGATGGAAGAGCATTGGGATACCCTGGAATGTTAGAAAAATTGCAAGGGGCATACATATCCATGATGTTGTGCCTAACTTGACTAGTAAAAAGCAAATGGATATCAGAGAGGGCTTCTTGTCCAAGGTTAATAAGAAGTGTATGAGAAGAGAGTTTGTGTAATCGTACCCTGAGGACCCTTTCAGGATCAGGAGTAGGATTGCACACACTGCTTGGATGTCTTCTAGTATACACTCTTGAAGATAATATATGAAGTGGAGTCGCCACCTGGACAAGAAGTGAAACACGGAAAAGCTCGAAATGAAAGAACCAAGGACAGAAAAACTCTATCCCCGGCAACGGCGCCAAAAAATGTTGTCACACAGATTGTCACGACAACGCTCAGACCGGGGGCTGTCACCCTAATCCCCGATCTCTCCGTTTAAGCCTGTCTCCCGCGGCTAAGGGGGGTAGACCCTATAGGAAAATGGATGACCAACTGTGAATCAGTTGGTTTGGGAGACACGAAAGGAAACCAACACTAAATAGATTTTATTAATTTAATAGACCAGTGCCTTATGGGGTTAATGTTTAAATGATTACTTACTAAATGTTGCAGAAATGTAAACCATGTAGAGCAATCATTTATCATCAAATAACTCAAACAAAGTTTAAATTTTATCAGATGCGAGAAAATGCTTAAATGATACTCCAGCAATTTAAAACTTCGAAAGATAAAGATCAATACACAGCCATGTAATTTTAAATGTTAACCAGATATCACATTCATGATCATTCAAGCATGCTAAATCACATAAAAATGATAAACATTAATTCCACATCAAAATTTTAATCTCAGCAGGAAAAAATAAAGCGTGATAAATCCCTAAACTAATACTGAATCTGGCAAAAAATTTCCACAATATTTTTATGTTTTTCAGACAAAAATTTAAAACAAAAAGTAAAACTAAATGAAACTTAAAAATCTAAATCTACACTTTTAAAAAGAAAAGAAACTCCCTTTTTATAATTTTATGATTTTAAAATTTAAAAAAAAAAAATATGTTTTTTAAAGCTTCAAACTTAAAACTAAAAATATAAAAAAATAAAATTTAACCTAATCTAAGACTAAATGATTTAAATCTAAATCTAAAGTTTTTTAAATCTAAACAAAATATAAACCTAAACCCTAACTAAAGTTAACGAATTTTTTATGAATTTTTTTTATGAATATAAATCTAGAAATAATGTAACTCTAAAATGATCTAATGCATGAAGACTGAACAAAACCTAAAAAAACTAAAATAAAAATGAAAATCGAATTTAATTTTTTATAAAGCCTAAACAAATTAAAGAAAAAAAACTTACGCTAAACCCTAAACTATAATCTGAATGTAATAAAACTACTGTCTAAAGTTCTCTAATCGCACTTACACTGAAACCAAAAACGATTTCTTCATACGCAGGCAGAGAAAAGACTTACGTATAACAGTTCACCAAAGATTTACCTGGCCCGTGCTATAACAGTTACCTGGCTCGTGCTATAAAAAAAAATTTAGACTGCTTTGTGTACAGGTGACATCCAGAAGGAAAGCGCATTTGAAATCGATCTGCAGTTGTGCATTTGCAGGGTGAGTTCTTCAGCAACTGGAGCAGCGTGTGAATAAGTTGCAAGTGCGTGGAGCCCCAAAGAAATCAACGCAGGGAGCACTAGTATCTCTATTTGCTGCAGGTGTAATGGCAGCAAGGTTTGAGGAGATTGAGCGATGAGAAGGCAGCACGTAGGGATTGTGGTAGCGTGAGATAGATAGCATGAGGGGCGTTTGAAAAACCAACGTTGCAAGTAAACCAAGAATTTGATGTGTGTTGTAGGGATGACTGCGTGTAGGTGAAGACAGAGGTTTGCTGGCAGATTCGGCACGTTTGTAGAACAGCAACTGATGATGGCGTACAGTGAGGAGGGTGAGGGGTATAGTACACACCGCAAGGACACACGAAATTTTCCAGAGACCTCAAAATTTCTCCAGATCTGAGACAAACACCCCTGCAAAAGCTATTTTCTGGGGCCAGATCTGGTGTCACACAAAAGAAATTTTTATCAGACCTGCAACCTGCAATGGGAAAACAAGCAACCGGAGAATATATGCAAATATTAAAACTAAAACCCTGCAAACTGGTCCAAAATTATAGCTCTACAACAGCCAGATTTGTCAGTTATCATCATTAATATTTTCAGAACTTCAAATTTGCTATGAAATGCTTTAGAAATATCTCATGCAAATCAGAAAACAAACTTAAATAATAAACCCAGGATCGAAACTGGCTGGGCTCTGCAAGAGAATGCTTGCGGGAGTTGGCTGGTTCAGCCGAGAACTTCCCCAAATGCCCACTGATCTTCTTCAATAAGGGTTTCCTGCACAGCTCACTTCAACCATCAATAAAGAGAGAAAAAACAGTACTAGATCTCAAAAGCAATGGAGATACCTGCCATTACTTCAGAAATTCTAATACCATTCAAACCCTAGCAAGTGAACAAGATACCTGTGCTCAACAATACTCTTTAATAAGCTGTTACTAATGGCTAAGAATTAAAATATGCAGAAAATAAAATAGCTCACAGCACTTCCAGAGAGTAACACCAGCAAGATTTCAACCCCAAAGTCTTTCTTTATTAGCACTAGAAAAAGTTTACAAGAGAGCTTCTTCAGCACAAAACTCACAGATCGAATGATCTCAAATGACCCCTAGGACCCTATTTAAAGGAAAAATTCCCAACGGCTAGTTCAAGTGATCCATGTCAAAATGATCTCGACCGTCAATGAGGATCAAGAGATCTCTTAATCTCATCCGTCGAATTTTTAATGCATTAAAAATTGAAATTTTGCATTTATTTACTCAAAATATTATTATTTTATTATTTTTTAAGTTTTTATTCTATTTTATTATTTATTTTATAAATTTTAATTTTTTATTTTTTTTTAATTTTTATTTTTTAGTTATTTTTTAATTTTTTAACCCTTCTTTTTTTTTTTTTTAAATGGATCCTCGAACTTAGCCTTTGGAAAAATCACCTAGGACCTAGGACTTAGAACCTATGAGGGGATTAAAACATTTTCTAACCCTCAAGACACTTTACATCATGACTTTTACAACTTTACATCTTAAGGGGGAAAACCCATTTGACATAGACCCTCATAAACCACCCAGTTCTGCGACACAACTATAATCTAGCAGATTAAAACACTAGAATTCTCCTAAGATTCTAATGACAAAATCCATTCCGGCTTTGGGGTTAGGTTGAAGGAAAACTCTGCCGATCATGGATCGATGAAACCAAAAACCTTCCGAAACGTAGTTTATCACTAGAAAGTTAGGTCCACCTAGGCAATTTACATACATGACTCATATCTGCTAAGATTATTTACAATTTATACATGCAGACTGGGTTTACAACATAATATGATCAAGTCGACGATGACTGTCGAATGGCATGGACATGTCGATCAAGCGCTATCCATTTTTGCGAAGAAAAGGGGGTGTACTGCTATGGGTAGTTGACACCTAGTGGTCAACAGGCTGCAACGGGGAAGAATGGCAGCAAGCACTGCGGCTACAATGTGTTGACGATGCGATGCGAGGAAAAGGGGCTGAAACTGCAATGTGTTGACAGTTAAATGCGAGGAGAAGGAACTAAGGCTGCGTCTCGTGGACAGGCTAACGACGGTGGTTGTCATTGTGTCAAACGATGGCAACGATTGGTCATTTTTGGACGACGATGGGCTCGAGTGGGCAGGTAATTTTTTTTTTAATTTATGTTTATGTTTTTTTATTTAGTATATATATTTTTTTTAATTCCACATCTTTATTATAATAAATTTGTTTATAATTTATTTTGTTTTTTTTAATATAATTTTTTCTAGTTATTATTATTATTATTTTAATATTTTTTTTCTTTGACCCCTTTTTTTAACATGTTGATTTTTCTCTTTTATTTTTTAATATAATTTTTCTCTTTTTAATGGCCAAAGGCCTCAATGACGAATCTGGCAAAATGGAGAAACTCACGAATTCATGTAGCGAACGCTTCAATCTTGATGACAACAATGTTGACGAAAGTTTGATGGCCAAAGGTCGGGTCAAGCTGACTCTGTGCAGTGGTTAAGCAGCCAGAGGATCGAATAGCTCTGATACCAAATGAAACGAACAAATTTCATTCTTCAAGTTAAATACTTCAGAAGACTTGGAATACGGAAATCTCCATTGAGGATATAAGAATATATATTAAAATGTATTAATAAGAATGATGATAGAATTGAGAGCGAGGGTCCTGTATATATAGTCAGGTAAGTACCCTTTCACGAACGGTCATGTCTGTAGAGACATGCCTCTTCCCTACTAATTATTAGTTAATTAATCATGGTTTATGTCTATTATTATTTATATCATTTTTACTATATATATATATAACACCCTTACCCATCACCACACATATTGCTCACTGTGTCATAAATAATTAATAAGTAATACTCTAAATAAAGTTTAAACTCAATGATATAAACTTAAGCGATAAAGTGAATATGGTTATAAATATAAATGTAAAATTTGATGTCAATTATAAATGTGATTATACATATATATTACAAAATATATAAATATAAATTATATTAATAAATTGTCAAGTAACAAATTTAACCAAAACATGGTACATAGTATGGGCCAAGGGCCTCTATATAAAAATTATATATATACTAATACTAAAGGAAAACCTAGAGCATATGTCAACATGCCATTACCATAAACAAATCTGATCACATGTTACAAGGAGATTGGACGTGTCACCATGTAAGAAAGTGACAGATTCAGCTAGTAGAGAAAGCGGTGGTTGTCGAGGAATGAATATAGAGAGACGGAAGGGAGCATGAAGGGAGGAAGCAGGAGGTAAAATTGTTGATGAAACAACGGGTAAAGTTGTGGGATTTCAAAAGGGAAATGAAATAGAGGAAGAGGGGATCCTGAGAGCAGTATTATCGGAGAATTATTGGAGAGAATGAGATTTGAGCTTTGTTCTTGGGGATTTTGGTACGAGGAGCAGAAGACTTCAATTTCGAAATCTTCTAGATCTGGAAACTCGATAGGTTGATCCCAAATAGGCTGGGAGGAAAAGGTCGGGTTGGTAGCAGGAGCGGGAGCAACTACAGATCAGAAACACCTTCAAATGGATTTCCAAGTATTCTTCTACATGTATATTGTTAAATTCTGGTTAAACTAAATGTCTGGGTAAATTTTAAAGTCTGGTATAGCTTTTTATTTAAGAATTGTCTGTGTAATTGTTTTAAGGCATTAACACTTAACAATTTTCAAGATTTCAAGACTAGCGGAATTGTAATGTTTCTACTGGATTTTGTGATGTACAAGGGTATGGAACTAACATTTAATCAAGATCACCAAGCCCTATATGTACCTCGATGTTGGTGGCATTGATTGTTGAGCTCCTCCTTCATGACCCTAGTGAAAATGTACACTTCACTAAAGCAAAATCATTGATTAGGATGTTAAGTTTTTTCTATGTTATGTTAATGCTTAGTGGGTGATCTTGAGGCCGAGGATCCCAATATAGGCAATGATTTTGATGTTATGAAGCTATTCATCATAGCATGATTTTCTTTAGAATTTGGAGGCCATTTAGAGCCTCTTTATTGATCTATTTTGATTCAGAGATGGATTGCACTTGGTGATATTTTGGCTATATGCACCCTTGCTATATACATGAGACATTTTGCATATTTGTGTATAATAATTTGAATTCATATGGATGCATATAAATTATATGTTCTTTTCAAAATTTTAATATTTTATGTATTTTTTGGTTGACCAATCTTTTGGTCCAGTTTCGATAACATTCCTGAGGATGATGTGACGAATCCATTGTTTTCATTGCCATGATTCATCTTAGGAGATACATCTATATTTCTTTTCATGTGATTTGTATCATTCTATTAGATCTTATGACTCAGGACAAATATCATATTTCAATATCAATATATGATCTATCACTTGACATCTTATACATCTCATATATCATTTTATTTTCATATTTATGTAACAATATTTTGTTTGACGTTAATGTTGTTTTATAAGCTAAAAATTTGAAAAAAAAATGATTATTTTTGTATTTTTGTAAGTTTCCTGATAATTTCTGATATTTTCCCCGATATTGCCAATAATTTAAATTTCGGACCCCCCGCGATAAATTGCCGATAACGATAACTGTAACATTGGTCCAAACAAGCTTGCAATAGTTTGGGACAAGCATTTGTTTTCCATGTGACCATAAAGGGATGTTGATAGAATAAATGTGTTAATAATAATCATATCATGGATCACACTGAGTACTTTTAAGTTAAAAATAGTTAATAAATTACTTAGTAAAGTGAATTAACTGTTTAAGTCACACTTATTTTAATGACTGCATAGTGATGGTTGTCTATCATAGGTCTCTCTCCCATACAAATCATGGTATTAGTTATTGCACACTGATTAGCATATCAAACATTTATTTTCTCACTGCAAATACTTTGGTGTATGTGTGTGCAACTTTTATAGGCCAATTGTCAAAATACACTGAACATATAGTTATAGCATACAATCACTCAAATTCCTTTCAACATATTCTAATAAAAATCAAGCATGTTGCCTCTTTTCTCTAGCTACTTGATAACAATAAGCAAATGCAAAACAATGTTTAGCTTGAACGATAAGGTAGTCATTTGTTATTATGTTCTAAAATGTTAGTCCTCCTTTAAAAAATACAGATGTCAAAATTTGAAATGAACACCTTTCTATAGAATTCAAGCTTGTTTTGCTCTCTGGTCTAGTTACATGATATTCATTAAGCAAATGCAAATCAATGTTCAACTTGCAATGATTAAAAAATTTACATGTGTTAGTGTGCCTTCTTTAATAGTTAAGTCCACCTAAGATAAATGGTAGATACTAAAGTTTGAATCCAGTATTTCACAGGGATGAAAGACATACATAGTACTTTCATAATGCCAGTCTTGAGTCCAAAGTTCCTGTACTACTCCCATCACCAGTCAATGTTCGATTCCGATCCTGTACTTGAAATGTTATTTTAAAGCTTTAAACAAAACCATTACTTTTTACGTGACAAAAACCACAGGTCCATAAACAACAGAAAAATCAATGGAGATAAGATGGAAGAATATACCTCCATGCCCCACTTGATATAATCCGGTGACTCACATGCTTTGTATTCATCAACTAAGCTCTGGACTATTTCTCGGGATTCATCAAACTCAGACAAATCGTTGTCCTAAGAACAGCACAAAATCTATGCTTGAGCTTCCATAAGGTAATCAGAATATCAATGAAACAGCAGAAACGGCCTAATTAGAAATGCTTTCACAACAATATGATATTTTAATCCAAGTTCCCTTTGCTCAGACAATCATGTTCATATTCATTACAGTGATGTGAATAAGTGCTCATATTCATTACAGTGTTCGATATCAGCTCTCATATTCATTAAAATGATGCATATAAATCATAGTTCTAAATTCACATCACACACTAGGAAAAATATCAAATTTCATATGGTCACTGAAGTTTTAATGTATTGATATGTATTCTAACCAAATGGGCACCTTTGCGACAGGATCAACCAATTCAAAATGAAAACATACTATATTGACATTCAGAAAGTGGCAATCCATTGATAAAAATCATAGAAAATGCCGCCTAGCATTCTTTTTTTCTGTAACATGTAACATTTGGACTGGAGAACAGTGGTGACGGTATGACGCATCCCTGGAAAAGTTAGAGCACACTCCCAAATTTTCAAGGGACCACACATTGAGGATGGCAATTATATATATATATATATATATATATATATATATATATCTATGTTGCACGGGTTCCCGAACCCAGGGGTGGGGTTCTCGAACCCGTCCCGGGTTCCCGTCCCCACGTTCCGGGTGCTGGAACGGGTACCTCTGAGAAGAACCCTGAAGAACCCGGTTCTTCTTGAAAGAACCCGAGACTTCGAAATCATAAACCGGGTTCTTTTGATACATCGGAAAGGATTGGAAAGTGTCGATGTAGATGTAATATTCCCAACTCAAATATACTCAATTTTCTCTTAAAATTTCTGAGTTTTTAATTGAGTTTCAATGAGTCTTAATTGAGGTATTTTATCAAATAGTTGAAGGACAACTGCTGTACATGTTGGTTTTATATTTTCTCTCAAGTGACATGGACAGGGGTCATTGCAGCAATGGGAAAATGCTTCAAATAACTAGACAACTTATTTATAAACTCAGAATTAGACTTTCACTGCTGTTACAGCTTAAAATGATGAAAATTTCTGAGCATAAACAGCCATGCAATTAATTAGACACCAATAGATGTAGTGAAGGTCAAAACGGTGGAACCTGGTAGCATTACAGCAGTATATAAATGGAATATCAGCCTTTAAATAATAGATCTTCAGCCATTAAAATCAGTCTTCTACAGCAGAGATGGATCAGCAATAAACATAGCTTGTTCTCTGAAAAATCGTAGTTTAAGAGCAAATTTCCCAAATTTTACAATGCCATTGCGAAGGACACACCTGGAACATGCTCCATCTCATAAGAACTTAAACTTGCTGATTGTCAGAGCCTTTGCAATTAACTTGATTTCTTGACTAGGCAAGCTGCTACAGGATTTGGCAAAAATATTGAAATCTGGACAGTGAATAAGGATACATAAATTGGGCTCTATTATCTCTTGAAAGAGGATATTTGATTAGCCTTTAACCTCTGAAATCAATACAGTTAAATCATAAATATTTTAGTTTTCTTGTTTAAAGTTGAAAAATATACAAATTCATATATATTATAATTTATAAAATATAATATATATATATATATATATATATATAATACCCCTGACGAACCCGCGCACCCTGTTTCAAAAATCGACGTCCCCGTCCCCGTTCCCGTACCCGTCCCGTCCCCGAACCCATGTTTCCTGGCAACATAGATATATATATATATATATATATATATATATATATATTCAGAATTCAAGATTAACATTTGTAGTTGTTTCAAGCTTGTGATCATAGCAAGCTATTCTTTATAGTATTATGCACAACCCTTACACTTGCCAATTAAAATCTCTAACAAATTTAAAAAGGGTTGAGTGACATTCCATTATTGGCCACAAGACATAAGCTTTAGCTTTAGGAAACTTAACTCTAACTACTTTCAATTTGTAATAAGGTCCATGAAGGATCTATCACAGATAACTGTCTTTATAGCAGTTTTTTCCCTCCTATTTCTTGTTAATGATAACTATGTTAAACATAAAAGGAATTCCCGTCTCAATAGGTTTTACAAACTTTTACAGCTGCATTGAAAACCACCATGAAATACGTTGGCTTTTTTAAGATATTACATTCATATTTCAGATTAAGAAGGGAATTGAACAGGAATTTATTTAAACACTTAGTATCCAATCCAAGTCACTACTATTTGATTGTTTTAACTTTTCACAGGATGGTGGAAGCACTGAACTTGAATGACTCCTCGAAACCAACGTACAATATGTAAAACAGATGAGATTATCCAAAAATGAGAAAGAACAAGAGCAATAACCACAAGGTTTAGCCATTTAAAATGTTGCATTTTCTGTTTTCTTGACATGGAGGCTAGTTCTTGTAATTTTACCATTGAAAATACAATATCTAAAACACCAAAAATCCAAATTGAAACCCATCATACAAAACCCATTTGAGCAGCAACTTGTACAAAAAATTTAGATTCAATGCATTACAAAAAATAATGAATGGGAAAAATAATCATATTGCTCAATCACCAATGTCCATGATTGTCAAAACTGAAGCTATATGCTTGGATTATCCCTGAAAGCTGCCCAGAAAATCCTTGAAATCTGCCAAAAACATCCCTGAAATCTATCTAGAACATCCTTGAAATCTGTCTAGAACGTCTTGGGGATGGCCAGCAAGTCCCCAAGTCCCGAATGAAGTCCCCAGCAGTTTGGGGATGTTTCCTAAGTGTCCAAAAGTCTCCAGAACACAGGAACACATGGTACATGGGTTTTTTTGGGAGGGACCACTCCCTATGCAACATAGGAAAAAATGGAACAATTCAATATTACCTTTGAATTGGCAAAAAGAATGTCTCCTTGCATAATATGGATTACAAACATGCATCAACTGAATGTTAGTGACTTAGCTAACTCTTTCTTGGTTTAGGCTTAACTAACTCTTTCCTGGTTTATTAGTGAACCATCTCTCTAGAGATGATAAGAAAGATTCTATTAGAAATATTCTTGTTATTGCTCCGACACATATCCCCAAAAATGGATCCAGCGATAATAGATCCAAATCAATTTTCTGAAATGGTGTCACAATAGAAATTCAGGTAAAAAGTGGCCAAGTTACAATGTTGTAGAAATTTTTGCATGGGAATTATTGTGCCTTTTTACCACTTGTCATCCACAGTCCATGTTACCCACCAAAATGCAGGTAACCCATAAGAGAAAACGTTCTCCTCCTTGGACAACCAGCCAGCCAACAACTATTCATTTTGATTAACATGTTCTTTGATTACAACAATTACTTCAATGTTTCATATTAGCCCATTTATCAATCCATATCATTTCCATTAGCAATCACATAAGTCATTAACACATTGACATTAACTGAAGAAAGAACATAAACCTTAAATGCAGAAGACAAGCCAAGACAAGGGAACCCCAAAATTTGGCAAATGCTAGGGAAAAACCCCATGATGGGGAAAACCCTTTGATCAAATGTTCTTATTATTATATCAAATGTTCAGCAGAGAGAGAGAGAGAGAGAGTACAATAGTATAAGTCAAAATAGACTTGCCAAATTACTGTTCAAAACAGCCTTGTAAGTTCTGGAAATCTAGTTAATGTAGCTTATTGCCTGGATAGGGTTCTTAACAGTCACTATGTAACCTTCTTCCAATGAGTTGCACCCTTTGTTGTCCTCTTCCAGACATCCAACAATGATCTAGGAGTTGCGGCTCCTCTTCAAGGCACCCTACAGCAGTCTTGTACTAACAGCAACAAGAATCTACCCACAAACTAGGGCTATACCCTTTGTTTTGTTAAAATTGGCAACTAGGGCCAAACTCCATGTGGGTCATCTTATTCATCGCTGATAATATTCTTATTAGACTCCTCTTGTTGAGAGGTGTAGGATTGATCTAAAGATCATCCGATTCCGATAAGTATTTATGGAGATATGAATTTATTTTGATTATGGAATAATTATCAAGCCTACCAACAACTCATGTAGGCTCAGAAGCCCAACAGTCGCATCTATTCAATTATCATCAGATGTGTATAAATATAGGAGGACTTTTCCTCATTTGGTCTCACTCAACTCATCACATCTCTCTCTCTCTCTCTCTCTCTCTCTCTCTCTCCAACGCAGTAAAGAGTCTCTTCTCTCCTGTGCAGTAGGTGACTCTCTCTCACACATGTGGAAGGAAGGACGCAGAATTTAGTGCTGCAACTGCAGAACCAAAGTTTGACCAGCGTTGACCAGAAGACTCCCTCCTCAGAACTGCGTTGTAGGTCCATCTGAACCTCCTCTGAAGGCCGCATTTTTTGGTGGTGGAATCAAGCCGATCCGACGGTCGGTTTGCGAGATATCGACTGCCCTAGTTTTGATGATGAAGCTGCTAACGCTGATGCTGCTGATCTAGGGTTTGCTACTACTGATATAAATCAGATTTTTGTACTATTTCTCTCTACTGAATTATTGAAGATAAAAGAAGATTTGATCAAAGGGTTTCCCCATATTGGGGTTTGTCCCTGGCTAGTCGCCACATCTTGTGTCTCTTGTCTTGGCTTGTTTTCTATTGATCGTTTAATGTTCTATCTGCACTTTACTTATGCACATGTGATTGCTAATCTAATAATAAGAAAGAGAAGTAAATTGCTCTAAGCATAGAACATACCATAAATTAACATGGTATCCGAGCGGAGGTGAAGACAAAGCCCGAGCAAAAGCAAGAGCAATCATCGAAGAGAAGATTAGCAAGGCTATCCTAAAGAACTATGGGGTCCTCAACACTCTTCCCTGCCGAAGACAAGCTCCGTGAGAAATTTGACTATCACGGATGGAAGATGTCTATCGATCTAACCTTAGAAGATCAAGGAGTGTTGGACCATGTGAGAGGCAATATTGTTGAGCCTCCATCAAATGCACCCGCTGGTGCGAGGAAAAAATGGAAAACCGGCGAAGTCAAAACAAAGAAGATCATCCGAGACTCAATCGACAAGCGCTTGGCTTACATCTCCGATCTGAACACCTCCAAGGAAATCTACAATATACTGGTGAGTTTATTTAAAGTTAATGATGCAAATCAAGTTCTGTTTCTTAGAAATAAGCTGAAGGAAATTAAGAAGGGCAAAGATGAGAGTATGCAAGCATACTTCTTAAGGATCACCGAGATCAGGAACGATCTCCTATCTATTGGGGAGACTATTACTGATAGGGAAATGGCACTCACAACTCTTGGAGGATTACCATCCGAATGGTACATGTTCAGGACTACTCTTCTGAACAATAATGTAATTCCTGGTTTCGAGGAATTAATGGCTAGATGCATTCAAGAAGAAACAAGGGTAGAAGAGCAAGAAATGCCCATGCCTAAAGGTCCTCCTATTGCCTTTTCTTCTCATGCTAAGAAAAGAAATAATTTCGGGACTAAATCAAAAAGAAAGGTTGGACCTAAGGGTGGAAGAAAAGGACGATGTTACATTTGCGATAAACCAGGTCACTATGCGAAGGAGTGCCCTGATAGAAAGATCTCACACCAGGACGATGATCAAAATTCCTCTCATGGCAATCATAGGAATGGGAAATCTAATAGCAAAGGTAAAAGGAGTGTTGGTAATCAAGGAAGAGGACAACCATTCAAGAAGGCTAAAAATTCCAGGTATGAATCCAACATTGTTGAAAATAAGCAGGATGAATATTATTTACCAGCTGCTCTATCTACCTATGCTCCTTCAGAGTCAATGGGAATTTGGCTCACTGATAGTGGTGCATCAAGGCACTTCACTGGTTACAAAGAAGTTCTTCATAATCTAATAGAGAAGGCAACTAACCTGGAAATTGTCCTTGGAGATAATATGAAATATCCCGTGAAAGGTGTAGGCAATATCTCTCTTAAATTGAATCAAGGAAATACGATCCACTTACAGGATGTATTATATACTTGACCTGAAGAAGAACCTGGTGTCCATCTCAGCATTGGAAGACAAAGGCTACAAGGTGACCTTCAGCGATGGCAAGGTACGAATATGGAAAAATAATGTTAAAGATGCCTTCACTCTTGGGTTTCGAGTTGATTCATTATATCAGGTCGGTGGAAGTCCGCTAGGTGTCATGTCTTGTGACACATCTTTTCAGTTTGAACTTAGGCATCAGAGGTTTTCCCACCTTCATTATAAATCTCTACTCGATGTAAGACAAATGGTGACAGGGATGCCTGAATTCTGAGTAGAGAAAGAAGGTGTATGTCCGGGATGTGCCAAAGGAAAGCTCAAAAGGGGACCATTCCCCTCAAGCCAAAGCAAGACCTCCAATATATTACAGTCGGTTCACTCAGACATATATGGTATGATGCCTGTGAACTCCTTGGGAGGATATTTATATTACCTTACTTTTACAGATGACTATTCTCGAAAGACTTAGATATACTTCTTGAAGAAGAAGGATGAAGTGTTCTCTTGGTTTCGACACTTCAAAACCTTGATCGAGAATCAAACCGAAAAGAAGATCAAGATCTTAAGGACTGATAATGGGACTGAATATGAAACTAACAAGTTTCATGACTCTTGTAAAGTGGTTGGCATCAAGAGGGAGACTACTACACCATATACTCCTGAACAGAATGGTGTGGCGGAAAATAAGAATCGTACAATTGTGGAAGTTGTTCGTGCCATGCTCCCTGATCAAAGACTTCCGAAGTTTCTATGGGCCAAAGCTGCAAACACCGCTGTATATGTACAAAACCGATGCCCTCATCAAGCATTAGGTTCCAATACTCCTGAAGAAATGTTCACCGATAAGAAACCTAACGTATCTCATGTTAAAATTTTTGGAAGCTCGTATATTTTCATGTGCCAAAAGAGAAAAGGAATAAATTGGGTGCATCTGGAAAGAAAGGGATCTTTGTGGGCTATGATGAAAATACTAAGGGCTATAGAATCTGTGTAGCCAGTCAAAGGGAAGTCGTGATTAGTCATGATGTCACCTTTGACGAAGATATGGCCCTCAGCAAGGTGAACAATCTTCCTACAGTAAGGAGCTCTCAAGAAGCTGACACCAGGGAACCACAAGAAAAAGAGTATGACGAGACATTTGTACCTGTTGCCAGATATACCACCATCCGCTCGATCATAGCCCTTGCGGCTTCACAAGGATGGAACCTACATCAGATGGATGTCAAGACCGCGTTCTTGCATGGTTCGAACAAAGAAGAGGTCTACGTGGAGCAACCCGAAGGATTTGAGATTTATGATCGAAAATCTCATGTATGCAGGTTGAAGAAGGCTCTCTATGGGTTGAAGCAAGCACCCCGAGCATGGTATGAGAGGATCGATAGCTACTTGATGAAGCTGGGAGTAAATCCGATCCTAACCCTTACTTTAAGGTTGAAGATGGCAAACCTCTCATACTGGTGCTATATGTGGATGACCTCTTTCCAACAGGTGCAGACCCTCTCATTCACAAATGTAAGAGGGAGTTGGCTTCTAAATTTGAAATGAAGGACCTAGGACTAATGCACTATTTCCTAGGACTAGAAGTCTAGCAAAAGCCAAGGGAAATTTTCCTATCTCAAGGAAAATATGTGGTGAAGATATTGGAAAGATTCGGTATGGTGGACTGCAAGCCTGTGACTATCTCGAGGATCTTAACTTTCAGAAGTTATATGGTAGTAATGTCGGACCAGATTTGAGAAATGCCTCTGAGTTTCATAAACTCATTCGCGTTGATGTTCTTGGTGAACCTCCATCCAAACATATGTTTTGCAGTGAGCATGATGAGCTCATATTTGGTTAAGCCTCACTAGATTGATGCCAAGAATCTTTTGAGATGTCTTTGGGGCACAATCTCTAATGGATTGAGATACACTGCCGAAAATATGAAACTGCATGATTATTCGAATGCTGAGCGAGCAGGTAGTGTGGAGAGCACTTCTCAGTGCTGGTTCTCTTTGGAATCTGCCTCGATATCCTGGATGAGCAGGAAGCAGAAGTCGATGGCTCTGAGCACCACCAAGGCAGAATACATTGCTGCTAGCATGGCCTCCTATGAGGCAGTCTGGTTGTGGAAGCTCTTCAGTGAGCTGTTTGTACACATGATGAATACCACTATGATTCTCTGTGACAACCAAAGGTGGGATTCGATTATAGAGGAATCCCGTATTCGATGATTGCTCCTACAAATAAACATAAAGTGCTGCCTTATCTGGGATAAATCGATGAGCAAGGAGGCTCCATCGCATTGAGACTGAAGTACAGGTTGTTAACATTTTGACAAAGCCCCAGGGAAAGATCAAATCTGTGATTTTCCCGAATGACTTGGAGTCATCGAGAGACCCTTGAAAAAGGGTCCTGCATGTTGCATACATTGAGCTCTGGGAGCTCTGGGGGCTTGCGGTTCTTACTGGAGTAACATACGACCACAGGGTGACTCACCCTCCCCTGGTGGTGCGCACTAAGACAAGATGATTCGCTCTCTTGTGGGACAAGATGACTCGCTCTCCTGTGGACAAGATGATTAGTTCTCATGTAGACAAGATGATTCGCTCTCTTGTGGGACAGGGTGATTCGCTCTCCTGTGAACAGGATGATTCGCTCTCATGTGGACAAGATGATTCACTCTCTTGTGGGATAGGATGATTCGCTCTCCTGTGGGACAGGATAATTCGCTCTCCTATGGACAGGATGATTCGCTCTCCTGTGGACAAGATGATTCGCTCTCTTGTGGGATAGGTTGATTCGCTATCCTGTGGACAGGATGATTCGCTCTCCTGTGGACAAGATGATTCGCTCTCTTGTGTAGCAAGATGATTAGTTCTCCTGTGAAGTCAACATGATGTGTTCTCCATGACAAAATGTAGCAGGATGATTTGTTCTCCTGTGAGGTCTGGATGATGTGTTCTCCATGACAATTGTAGCAGGATGATTAGTTCTCCTGTGAGGACGGGATTGATTAAGTTCTCCTGTCGAGGCATCCTACCCATGCAGTCAGGGACTCATGGGAAGTACCTCTCATCTGATCAATGAGCAGGGAAATGAAGTTAGGGACCATAGTAGTACCGATGGACACATCATTATATCTACCGCACTCCCTACGCTAGGATGACCTTCATTGATTTGTGATCAATGATACTAGTCTGGGACTAGTGGTAGGTGTGGTACCTACTATGACGCTGACTTCGGGTCGGTTGAGACTGGTCTGGGACCAATGGTACGCACTCTGACAGTGACTTTGAGTCAGTGGAGGATGATACTGGTCTAGGACTAGTGGTACGCACTCTAAGACTAACTTTGAGTCAGTGGAGGATGATACTAGTCTGGGACCAATGGTAGGAGTTATACTCGCTATGACGCTGACTTCGGGTTGGTTGAGACTGGTCTGCGACTAGTGTTACATACTCTGAGACTGACTTTGAGTCAGTATGATGCATCCTCGATCATTTCTTCTTCTTCATAATTCGGACAAAAGCAGAGTAGAACAAAACAAAGCAGAGCAGAGCAGAACAGAGCAGAGCAGTGCAGATCAATACAGGGCAGAACAAAACAAAGCAGAACAGTACAGATCAGTACAGGGCAGAACAAGACAAAGCAGACAAGCAGAATAGAGCAGAGCAGGGCAAGGGTCAAGTTGTAACAGGCAGTGCATTTGATGGATGAATAGTAGCGACCGACAGACAGATTGCAGATGGAGTTCTCCCTAGTTGAGAGGGAGTGTTAAAATTGGCAACTAGGGCCAAACTCCATGTGGGTCATCTTATTCATGGCTAATAATATTCTTATTACACTCCTCTCGTCAAGAGGTGTAGGACTGATCTAAAGATAATCCGATTTCAATAAGTATTTATGGAGATATGAATTTATTTTGATTATGGAATAATTATCAAGCCTACCAACAACTCATGTAGGCTCAGAAGCCCAACAGTCACATCTATTCAATTATCATCAGATGTGTATAAATACAGGAGGACTTTTCCTCATTTGGACTCACTCAACTCATCACATCTCTCTCTCTCCAGCGCAGTAAAGAGTCTCTTCTCTCCTGCGCAGTAGGTGACTCTCTCTCACACATGTGGAAGGAAGGACGCAGAATTTAGGGCTACAACTGCAGAACCAAAGTTTGACCAGCGTTGACCAAAAGACTCCCTCCTCAGAACTGCGTTGTAGGTCCATCTGAACCTCCTCTGAAGGCCACATTTTTTGGTGGTGGAATCAAGCCGATCCGACGGTCGGTTTGCGAGATATCGACTGCCCTAGTTTTGATGATGAAGCTGCTAACACTGATGTTGCTGATCTAGGGTTCGCTGCTACTGAAATAAATCAGATTTTTGTACTATTTCTCTCTACTGAATTATTGAAGATAAAAAAATATTTGATCAAAGGGTTTCCCCATAATGGGGTTTGTCCCTGGCTAGCCGCCACATCTTGTGTCTCTTGTCTTGCCTTGTTTTATGTTGATCGTTTAATGTTCTATCTGCACTTTACTTATACACATGTGATTTTTAATCTAATAATAAGAAAGAGAAGTAAATTTCTCTAAGCATAGAACATACCATAAATTAACATGTTTAGACTGTGGCCTACTCTTCTTGATTGCAGCTAACGTAAAGGACTCAAATTAGGACATTCCGGCCTTCCACACGTGCCTCCATACTTGTTGCTTTAGCAGCCTTTCCTACGGCCCAAACTAGAATACAAAACATGCACAAATAAACCTCAAACTCACTTTTAAACCAACATCCTGATTTGTGGCTCCACATAAGGAATGTGACCTGTTGTTTGAGAGTTTCTCACCCAAAAATCATGCCAAAACATCACCCATAACTGCCCTTAAGCCTGCACTAGCTGCTTGCTCCTAACTCGCACATATCAGAGACCAATTGACCAAAAACCAGACCCAAACAACTCGTCCTCCTTGCTTCTCTAGGTTGTGGTTGTCTTAGAAGTATCACACAAGAGATTAATGCACTCTTTTTAGATGTGTCGAATATGGTGGAGGACTCTTCATTTTATAAGATATGGAGAGGGGTTCCACTTGATTATATTACCCCAAGCCGACCTTGTCAATTTGCATATGTGAAGGATTTAATTCAAAACCACATTTTTGTTTGTCCAAATTTGATGATCTTTCGGTCGATTTTGGTTCTCTCAAAAAGAGGAATTTAATGCAATCATCATCGCCATCAAATGATCTATTCAAAGTGGAATTTGGCCCTAGCTTCCAATTTAACACTCCCTCTCAACTAGAGAGAATTCCACATGCCAATCCATCCATCATCATCGATCATCATGCCATCATGTTGTCATGTACCATCTTTTTAACTCATCTTAGCCATGTTGAACACTGATATAGATAATGAAGAAGAATCGACCAAGAGTGAGTCGCAAGACCTTACCACTTTCCACTGACAGAAGTCAATCTAGAGGTAGAACCTCAATCAGACTTGATCCTAGATCAAGTTGTTGAACATCATGCATCCTAGACATAGGGAGTGTGGCAATACATGATGCGTCCATCGGTAGTGCTATGGTCCCTAACCACTTTTCCCAACTCATTGGATAGATTAGAGGTGCTTCCCATGTGCCGCTGACTACATGGGTAGGATGATGCTAGGGCAACAACAGGGAAAGAATAAATCACATCCTTCTCACAACCACATGTAGGGAAAGGATGAACCGCATCCTACAGTCACATGTCACAACCATCATAGGGAAAGGATAAACCACATCCTACATGCATGCATACCACCGAGAGTAGGGAAAGGATGAACCACATCCTACATGCATGCCAACCAACAATCGTAGGAAGTATCCTACACTTGGGGAAAGGATGAACCACATCCCACCGACATGTCAACCATCAATCACAGGGAATGAACATCCTACATGTGGGGAAATGATGAACCACGTCCCACTGACATGTCCACATGTGACAACTGACAGATGCCTATAAGCATCTCTCACTGGGGTATCTGCAGGAGAAGGTGAAGCACTCATCCTGCTCATATGCCATAGGAGAAAGTGAACCACTCATCCCATGCATATGTCATCAATTGTAGGGGAAGGTGAACCACTCAACCTACACACGTGTCAATTGTCACAAGGGAAGGTGAACCACTCACTCTGAACACAACACATGTATAGGGGAAGGTGAACCACTCACCCTATGGTTGCTCACAGCGCAAGAAGTACCCCATGTTGGAAAATGTAACTATGTTCGGTCTTCAATAATGTACTTGAGTCATTATGTAATGTACTTGTCAAAAGAATAAAGAAAAGAATTTTCATTGTCATTATTGTGACTTATTAAAGCATGGGTTTCATGCTTGGGTCACTATGTTTTAGGTCAAAGTCCCCATTGTGTACTTCTAGGATTTATTCTGATTCTATAGAATTATTGTACATTTAAAGAGACCCTTCTTGGGCTTTTGAATCATGTAAAAAGGTTTAGTATTGAGTCAAATATGAATTATGAAACCTCCACACCATGTCGGCCTAAGGGAAGATCAAGTCAGCCTAAGACCTATTCGACCCCACAAGAAGCCTATAAAAGGAAGGACATCGAATTCATTTGGAGCATCACTTCTCATCAAGCTTGAATTCTCTTTACTGGGCAAAAGTGTAGAAATCTCTTGTTGTTGGGGAGAAGTGCAAAGTTCTCTTGTTGTTGGGAAAGTCTGTTTCCGGGAAGCCAAAGTGAATGCGATTTTGGGTGAGTATAAGGAGACCAGGAAAAGCAAAATTTTGGTGGTGGTCTCTCTTTGTTTCATGCTCTGGATGGGGAGATCGAAGTCTTCCAAGTTGGACTGTTGCCTGAAGTTGTTAGTTACTGCAAGTTGCTGCATAGTCGAAGTTGTTGGGAAGAGGTCAAACTTCTGGAGGCTGACTTGGTGTGGAGGGAAGGTCTGGTCTTGGTCTAGGGTGAAGAGTCTCAAAGAATCCTATTGAAATGAAGAAATACTTTGACTGGGTTTTCCCCTCGAAGGGGGTTTTTTCCCTGGCATGTGCCTACATCTTGTGTCCATTGTTTTATGTGTCATTACTTTGGGTAGTTGCTTGATGAGCTAAAGAAAGAAGATATAAAGAATCATAATAATAAGAAACATCACAAGTAATTATCAAGATCAAGAAAATCTTTACTGCCTTTCTGATTTTCCAACATGGTATCCGAGCTTTGGTGAAGAAAGAAGAAAAAGGCAAATCCATTCATAGGCACTACCTCAGGGAAAGAGTCTATTATATTCAAGGAAGAAGTCTAACTCAATCAAGGGTAAGAACAAACTTGAAGGAGCATCCAACTCCAGATCTTAGAAGAAGAGGATTGACCTAATCCTCAAGAAGAACAAGGCATTGGATTTAGTAAGAGGAAATGTAAAGAAACCTACAGAAGATGCCAATGATGCCGACAAAGCAAAATTCAGGGATTTAGAATTGGTGGCTATGACTCTAATGGTAGAAGGGATACAAGATAATCTTATCTCATTCATAGCTAACATCGATCATGCTCAGGATATGTATGAAGCCTTGTCGAAGTATTTCACTATTAAGAACATTGGTCAAGTAGCAAGTTTGAAGAATCAGCTAAGGAATGCGAAAATGACTAAAGAAGACATTGTGGCAACCTTCTTTGTGAAAGTAAGTAGACTCAGGGACGATATTTTGGCCATTGATGAGATTGTTCCAGACAAAGAATTGGTGATCATTGCTATAATAGGATTGCCACCCTCTTGGAGTGCATTTGCTTCAGGTCTCAATAGTTGGAAGGTAGCTCCCACCTTTGAAGAATTATAGACCGCATGTAGTCAAGAACAATTAAGGATCTCAATGGTTGGCAATCCTAATGGAGTATCAAATGCTTATGTTTCTCATCATAACGGAAAAAGATCAAGCCAACTGTGTTGAAGAAGGAGACTCAAAGAAAGTCAACCCTGAAAAATCTGACATTAAGGACTTACACTATTAAGTCATTTGCTTTACATAACGTATTTTATATGTTTTAGAATTTATAGGTTTTTAACATATCTTTGCAAAAGATATTTTTGTATTACTTTAAGTTTGTAGGTTTCCCTCAAGCTTTAGAGGGAGCTCCCAACAACTTTCAAAGATAAGTATCTCATGTCTTTTCAGTTTTGGGTTCATGTACTCATTTAGTTTTGATTATATTAAATATTAATCACCTTTCTCCCTCTCTTGTCTTGACTAGGGCAAAGATCTAAAAGGAGGATGATCTCTCAAGACAAAGTTAGTCAAGAAACAAAGGTATGCTTTGAATACTTTGATTGAAAGGATTATTCATTTGATGATCTATTACTAACTTTGTTATGGCTAGCTGTATTGAATCTTAGTGATTCTTGTTTGGGTGATTCATCTCTTGATAAATCTACCCACCCCACTCTTATATGATTTTGTAGAACTCTACACTGGTTCTGGGAAACCCTAACCAAAGGGTTTGCTAGTGTGAATGTATGAAACGCTAAACTGCTTAGGGAGATTGCGAAATGCTAGTTAAATTTTTATTGATGATGACATATTTGGGATCTTGGTATGATCAGGAAATCCTAACTTGTTAGGGTTAAGTGATAAGGTCTAAATACCGAAACCTTTGAAGTTTTGGTAATGTAGGGTTTGTTATGTTTCTACATTTGAACCCTATCTCATTGGGGTTTGGTGGAATGTGTGAGCAAGACCCTTATATTGTCTTAAAATGTTTTTCCTTGGTATGTGTGTGTTTGTCTGATCAAACCCTAGTGTAATCAAAATGATTGTGTGTCTAACTCTTATTTGATATTGTTGTGAAGTTGGGTTTGACTAACACATGATATGAAATATATTTGCATGATGATGAAATCTAGGCATATATAGATATGTCCTTTTGGTTGAAATCCTAGGTTGGTCTAGGTCAAGATGTATTAATGTTGTTGGACATATGATATGCTTATGTATGATTATGAATTCCTAGATATGTGTTGACCTAGTCATTGATGGTCATGAGTTTTAGGATTTAATGGAAGTCCTTGTCTGAGATTCTAGGATGATGATATCTGAAAATCTAGGGTTTAGCAGTTAAATCCTAGTAGTGACATTGTCTAGTGTGAAATGTAACAATCTGAGATCTATGTATGTAATGATTGTTGAGATTGTGAAAATGGAATTCTAAGGTTTTGGAATTAAACCTTAGTCAAAGTAAAATCTCTGGAATATGATGATTTGAGATTTGTATAAAGTTTGGTGAATTTGTGAATTCTAGGGTTTTGGAGTTGAACCTTAGTTGAAGTAGAAATCTCTGATGAATGTTAACTATATGATAACTTGAGATGTGTGAGAGATTTGTTGAAATTTGAATTTTTGGTTGAGATTGATGATTGCTCGGAAATCTAGGGTTTGCAACTAACCCTAGTAGTAGTTGGTCATGTTAGTGATTGATTGATGGTTGATTGAAAAAATCTAGGGGTTTGGAACTAACCCTAGTGGAAGTTGGTTAGGTTAATGACTAAGTTGTGATTGACTTTGATTAATTTTGTATGAAATCTAGGATTTGTATGAATCCCTAGTGAGAAATCTAACATATGTATTTTGAAAGGTTGTTAGATGCTTTGTAGATCTATATGTGTTTTGAATTGTTTCTAGGGTTTGCTATATGTTGAAGTAAGGTATGTCATACCTTTGGAAGACACATTGAAGCCCTAGATGGAATGAATGTTGTTATGAAGTAGTCTAGGGTGTATGACAAAGTCCCTAGCAAGATGTTGAAGAGTATATGTCTCTTGTTTATAATTAAGTCTGGGTATCTGATATGAATAAAGTTGAAATGCTTCTGTGTTTTTGATATGGCTAACATCATGCTTCTATAGATTTGGTTGTACTTGCTATTGAAGTTGTGCAGGTACACAATCTTCAACTTAGTGAAGATATTCGTTGATGTGATAAGCATGATGAGGTTGATGATAACTCTGATGAAATGGTTGGAAGCCACAAAAGATTCTCCGATGAGGAAGAAGTTGATCTCCTAGAGGAAGCATGAATAAAAGAGATCTCCCTAAGATTAAGAGGGAGTCCGGATAAAAATTTGCTTCCTGGTTGAGAGGGCATAGCTTGGTATTAATTGAAGAATGAATTTCGGAGGATATGTTATTGCATGAGAAGTAGGAAGGAAAACATATGATTGAGGAATCTTCTACCAAAGATTCGTTGATAGTCCTACTATGGAAAGTTGATAAGCAACATCAAGTTGTCTGAAAGGACCCCAGAGGTTTATATTGGGTTATGTACATGTGAAAGTATATTATTGATTGGGGTTGTGTTTGTACAGGTGAATCTCTCGAAGGATTTTGATAGCATGATGGTTACCAATCAGTTTGATTGGGAGAGATTGGTCATTCTTGATCTGTTGGATCAAGGGGTGTTGAGGCTTTGTGAATGAAGCATTGCCTGGGAAGACATCTCGCTGATGCTTTGTGTTGATGTCTGAGTCCCGAAGTTGGAAAGGTGGTGTTTTATTGAGCTATGTTTTGAATATACACCTGAATTTTTGTCAGCAAGTAAGCCTGAGGGTATTGAAAGCTTGAGTCCATCTTAGTCCCACCTAGATAGATTGCCTTGGTCAGGAATCTAGTCCCTAGCATTGTAGTGCCTAAACTACTAAGTTATTGTTTGGATAGATTTCCCTGGTCAGGAATCTAGTCCATGGCATTATGGTGCCAACTATTGAGTGACTATTTGGATAGATTGCCTGGTCAGGAAACTAGTCCATGGCATTATGGTGCCTAAATTTCTTCATGGTTCATATTGTTTGAGATCTTCCATTGTACAATATGAATACCTCCCTAGTTAAGAGGGAGAATTGGAAAATATAACTATGTTCGGTCTTCAATAATGTACTTGAGTCATTATGTAATGTACTTGTCAAAAGAATAAAGAAAAGAATTTTTATTATTATTATTGTGACTGATTAAAGGATGGGTTTCATGATTGGGTCACCATGTATTAAGTCAAAGTCCCCGTTGCAGACTATTTGATGGGTATTGCTTGTTGATATTTCTAAGTCTAACTCGTTAGAAATTTTCCTCCATTATCTGGTTTATTTCACCTATTTGATCGATTATTGAACAAGTTATTTAACCATATAAATACTGAAATAAACACAAATGCAGTCTCAACCATCTACAAATCATCAACTAAAAGAAATAGACAAACACCCAAGGGACACTTTTTGGACAATCATCCCTGGAAAAACCCACTCTAAGAAAACCGGTGCAGCAGTTCTGAGGGTTTTATTATCAAGCAGCTTTTATTGAGCACAACTAGGTGCCAAACTGGCTCAGCCGACAGAGAAATCAATCTGGCAATAATACCCCTCTTCGGAAGCAGATATTCGGCAAGTCTGCTACACGAAACTCTCCCTAACGCCTCTCTGAGGCTCAGTGTCAACACTCCTGGACTCTACGTCAACTTAGAGCACTTTGTGTCAGCCTACAGCTGCTCTGCGCTAGCTCTCTGGCCCTCTGCGTCACTCATGCATGCCCTCTAGCCCTCTACGCAATCACTCTAGCCCTCTGCGTGGCTCTTGCTAGCTCTGTGTAGCCTTCTCTGCCTCTGCGCTGATCTTCCAGCACTATCTCTGCCCCTCTGCTATGCACTCGCTGCAACTCTGATCACTAGTTCGATTTCTCTCAGCAAACCCCGCTCCAGAAAAATCAAACTGACTGATCAACTTGGTGTGTCTCCAACTGACCCTCAAGCCTCCTCTTATACTTTTTCTGTTGAGTCTTCAACGGCTAAGATTACATCTCTAATCAATGGCTAAGATTAGATTTGGCTTGATCCATGTCATTTAGAACCTTCTAACCCAGTTTTATATTAATACCCATTAATATTTTTATTTTCCTAAGTTTAAACTTAGGAACCCATTAAAAATATTAATTATTATAATATCTCTCACCATGTAGAATTTCCCCAAACCATTTCTGGGTCTTGGAGATCTCATGTGCTTTAGCCTCTCCACCAATTTTCATGGCTAGAGCACATCCGATGCTACCCCAAATCAACACTCCCTCTTAGCGAGGAATGTGCTCTAATAATACTCCACCACTAAGCATCACCTTGATGATCCAGCATCGATACTTGTGCTGATGTTTGGCCTCGCTGCCCAACATCCTCTGCACTACTACATCTTGTACTGCTGCCAGCTCTGCCACTACCACTGCTACATCTGTACGGCAGCTCCCTCTGCATCCGTGCTACTGCTGGTCCTTCCTCCCAACACTGCATCTGCACTGCAACCCTCTCTCCTCATGCTGCATCGTGCTGCCCATAGCACTACCACTGCTACTGTTGCACTGCAACTCAGTTACTAAGACGATGGTCACTGATCTACCCAACTATTGACATCCTTCTCAAGCTAGAAACCCTCTTGATGTTGAAGCTCTCTCTACTGCTATCATGTGTTCCCTCTGCTGCCTCTGCGCTACTGCAACAACTCTATGCCTCTCGCACCACTGCAAAACCCTTTGTGCCTTCCTGCACTGCTGCAACCTCCTATGTGCCTCTCGCACTACTGCAACCCCCACTTCGTTGCTACAGATCCCTGCACTCTGGCTCTCTCTGTCACTCCATCCACATCCGCTTCTACCAACATCTGCCATCCTGCTACTATCACTTCGGGGCTCCCGTAGCCGAATATGATCCAAGAGGTTGGGTACCTCAAGGATCCTACCCCGCATCTCCTGTAATCCTCCTCACTATAGCCCGATGTCACCCCACCTCTTCTCTAGAGGTGTGTGAGCGCTCATGGCACAATCGTCATCAGTCTCCACTTCCGCCTTAAACGGAACTACCATCTCCGCTCTTCTTTTGGACTCCCTCTGAGTCTCTACTTCCTTCCTGGAAGTTCTCTTCTAGACTCCCTCTGAATCTCAATTTCCCTCCTAGAAATCCTTTTGCCAATAGTCGAGTCGCTCCTCTCCGATCATCTTTGCTCCTGCAACACTAATATGGATTTCTTGGCTAGAAATCCGCCTAGGTAGCGACTCCCACTACCTTGGTTTTGTCTCATTAGCTATTGTTCTGCTTCGACAACAACATCACCCCACCAACTTCACAACCCACAATCTACCCACAGCTCCCTAGGCCCCAGCAGCTGAAGAAGCTGAGCTTTTTAGCTCTGCGCAATCCTAGCAAGGTTGAATCGCTCCTCTAGCCAACTGTGCACTCTTACCTGGCTGAGGAGAATGACATGGCTCTTCATGAGCCTCTTCTGCCTCTCACTGCTTATGCGTTGGCCCTTTCTCTGGCTCGAACTGATGACACAGGCCCTCTGCGTCACTCCTTCTCTGCTGCTTTTTGCTTAGGAACAGCTTCTGTCACTCGGGACAATTGTTTCTGCTGCAAATTTTCTGATTTAGCTGGTGCCTTCAGCTCTCCTGTGATCTGCAATGCTCTGATACCATGTTGAAATTTCTAAGTCTAACCCGTTAGAAATTTTCCTGCACTATCTGGTTTATTTCACCTACTTGTTTAATTACTGAACAAGTTATTTAACCATATAAATACTAAAATAAACACAAATGCAATCTCAACTGAAAGAAATAGACAAACACACAAGGGAGACTGTTATTTTTTGACAATCGTCCCCGGCAAAACCCAACTTGGGAAAATCGGTGCAGCAGTTCTGAGGGTTTTATTATTAAGCAGCTTTCCTTGAGTACAACTGGGTGCCAAACTAGCTCACCCGACAGAGAAATCAAACTAGCAGTAATACCTCTCTTCAGAAGTAGATATTCGGCAAGTCTGCTCCATGAAACTCTCTCCAACGCCTCTCTAAGGCTCAGCGTCAGCCCAACTGGGCTCTGCGTCAGCCTAGAACCTCTGTGTCAGCATACAGCTGCTCTACGCTGGCTCTTTAGCCCTCTGCGTCACTCACGAAGGCCCTCTGGCCCTCTGTGTGACTCCTGCTGGCTCTGCGTAGCCTTCTCCGCCTCTGCGCTAATCTTCCGGCACTATCTCTTCCTCTCTGCTATGCACTCACTGCCCCTCGCTGCAACTCTGATCACTAGTTCGATTTCTCTCAGCAAACCCTGCTCCAAAAAAATCGAACAGACTGATCAACTTGGTGTGTCTCCAACTCACCCTCAAGCCTCCTCTTATGCTTTTTATGTTGAGCAGGGAAAATTTTAAGAACCCCCCCTAAATTTACATGTATAATAAATGGGCGAATCTCCATGGTATATAGGAAAAATGGAAGGCGATTTTATCAATAATATGATATGTATATATAATTTTTTGGCGAATCTCTCACCAGGCATGGTGAATATTTTACTCAATTATAAAATCTTGTGTTTATTGAATAAACAAATGAAATCATTGCATGATCCAGAGTACAGATGGATCTATGCTGGTTTAATTCCCCCATTTAAATAGGCTACATTCCAAGTGAATACCATGGGTCAATACCATGTGCCATTTTGGTGAATACCATGGGTCAATACCATGTGCCATTTTTATATTCCCCCATTTAAATAAGCTACATTCCAAGTGAAAACCATGGGTCAATACCATGTGCCATTTTGGTGAATACCATGGGTCAATACCACGTGCCATTTTTATTTTTATTAATACTAATATTAGGGTTAATAATGTTTTTTTGCATGGTATTAATAACAATCTAGTCCATGGTATTTGTCCCATAGTATAAATATAAGGTGACTTATGGAGTAAATATAAAAAAATGTTTTATTTGTTTACCATACCTCTCGTTTATTTATATTTTTATTAATTTACCATACCATTCATAAATACAAGGGGACTTATGGAGTAAATATAAAAAAATATTTTATTTTTTTACCATACCTCTCGCTTATTTATATTTTCATTAATTTACCATATCTCTTTTACAAATATGGTATTTGGCCCATAGGATTCACTTAAATAAAACCTCTTTCTTGAGCCTTCATAAATAGAATGAGGGTTATGGACTAAATATAAAAAGAGGTTTTATTTATTTACCATGCGTCTAGTTTATTTATATTTTTATTTATTTACCATACCTTTTGAGTAAGTATAAAAAGACATTTTATTTATTTACCATACCTCCACTTTACTTATATTTTTATTTGTTTACACCCTTGCATGTATATAAGGTGACTTATGGAGTAAATATAAAAAATGCTTTAGTTATTTACCATACCTCTCATTTATTTATATTTTTATTAGTTTACCATACCTCTTTTATAAATATGGTATTTGGGCCTTTGGCCCATAGGATTCACTTAAATAAAACCTATTCTTGAAAATGGGCGAATGGATTCACTTAAATAAAACCTATTCTTGAAAATGGGCGAATGGATTCACTTAAATAAAACCTATTCTTGAAAATGGGTGAATGGAAGGTTGTAACTCCTAATTTCAAGGGCGAAATTTACCTTTTTTACCCTCTCCCTTAAAATAAGGTGGGCTATTTGAGGTGATTTGTAAAAATGTACTATGATACAAAATATTCGCCCACTAAAAATTTAAAACCCCTTAATTTCGCCAAAGGGCGAACATTCGCCCCTAAAATCACCCTTAATGTTGAGTCTTCAATGGCTAAAGATTAGATTTGGCTTGATCCATGTCATTTAGAACCTTCTAACCCAGTTTTATATTAATACCCATTAACATTTTTATTTTCCTAAGTTTAGACTTAGGAACCCATTAAAAATATTAATTATTTTAATATCTCTCTCACTGGGTAGAATTTCCCCAAACCATTTCTAGGTCTTATAGATCTCATGTGTTTTAGCCTCTCCACCAATTTTCATGGCTAGAGCACATCTGATGCTACCCCAAATCAACATTGCTTATTCTAGAGCTCAAATGATGATGGTTATCCTTGCGATGGCAAGGGAGTGTTTGGACATCACTTATTAGCACCAATGCTCGAGTAGGATAGTCTTACGACACCCCTCTTGCCCTTTAGAGGGTGACGTTGGGCACCATGGAGGTGATGTCTTCGTATAGAGGCACTTTAGAGGCATGTTCATGATCTAGGGGCAACATCTAGGAGTATGGAGTACTTAATAGCCCACATGACACTTGCTTGTGGCATTTACAGCTCATTTGGAGGATGACATTATAGTTGAGGTCTTTCTCCCACATGTGTGGGCATTTATGGAATCTTTTGTTATGTTTTTGAGCTATGAGGTTGGCTTTGTTGAAAAATAGTAGTTGCGGTCAGTATTTTCATGGTCAAAATTAAAGGAGAAATTATTTATTTTCCACCTGTCCAAGTTGGCCTTAATTGGACAAGTCAACCCCACCACTTGAAGGGGTCTAACCCCAAGGTCGAAACCCACCTATTGACACCAGTGTTGTTAAAATCGCGATAAAATCGCGATTTTATCGGAAAAGCGCGATTTTTTCATTTACCCGATTCAAATCGCGATTTTTATGCACAAAAATCGCCACTTTTTTTATAACGATTTTTATCGAAAAAATCGCGAGTTTTTGAAAAAATCGCGATTTTTTCGAAAAAATCGCAGGCCGTCGGGGCAGCGGGCTTTTTATATGCAAAATCGATTTTTTTTATGTCATTTTGCTGTTTGCGCGCAGAGGAGGAGGAGAAGAGGTGAGGGAGAGGCGCTGAAGGGTTTCCGTCGGATTTGGGAGCGAATCGAAGCGTTTTTAAGAGGAATCCAAGCCTAGATCACCAATTTGTCCATAAAAGAGGTATGTAGATTAATTTTTTTTGGTTTTGCTTCTATAAAAACTTTGGTTTTCATTGTTTTTAAAGAATTTTTTGAAATTTTTCATTGATTTGGGATGGGTAATTTGTTATGACTATGAGAACCAATTTGTTATTTTTATTTTCTCATTTTTTTTAAACATTGTTTATTTTTTTTGAATTTTCATTGTTTTTTGGCATTTGGTTGGGTAACTTGGGTTTAGAAATTGGGATTTTGGAAATAATTAGCTTGTAATTTTGCAAATGCTAAATTGTAATTTGTATTATCATTTATGTAATCCTAAATTCCTATTTCCTAATCCTTATTTTTCCATAGGTTTGCAAATTCAAAATTCAAAAACAAACATGCCAAGGAAATTGGATCCTTTCTGGGAATATGGTGACCCTAAAACTCCGAATGATAGACAAAACTTGTATTGCAAGTTGTGTGGAAAGGAAATATTCGGGGGGGTGTACAGGTTGAAGTTCCACCTTGCACAAATCCCTGGACGTGATGTGGGGCCCTGTCTAAAGACAAATGCTGAAATTATCCAAAAAGCCATGAGAGCATTGGGAGAATTAGAGCACACTAGAGACGCCAAAGAAGAACTCAAAAGGCAACTAAAAAGGTCAGCTGAAGGAAGTGGGCCAAGTGGCACAGGTTCTACTGCAGCGTCAGTCAATCCGGTAGCTGCATCATCATATTTTGTTCCTCGAACCACACCTGGTTCACAACCAACTATTGGTTCAATGCTAAAAAGAACTGAAAAAGAAAAAGCTGACAAGTTGATGACAAAATTTCTCCTCTGGAGTGATATTCCTTTCAGCATTATAAGGAATAATCCATTTTTCCAACCTACTGTTGATGCTATTGCCAGTGTTGGCCCGGGGTACAAACTCCCTTCTCTTCATGATTTCAGAGGCCGGCTTCTTCAAGATGAAAAGCGTGACTGCACCCAAAGATTGGAGGATTTTAGGGCATCATGGGCACAAACAGGATGCACTGTTATGTCAGATGGTTGGACTGACCAAAAGGGGAGAACCCTTATAAACTTCTTGGTTAGTTGTCCCAAGGGGACTATGTTTATCAAATCTGTTGATGCAACTCATCAAATCAAAGATGCAAGAACTTTATGTGATTTGCTGGATGTGTTTATTTTGGAGGTGGGTGCAGAAAATGTTGTCCAAGTCATAACGGACAATGCTGCAAATTATGTTGCTGCTGGTAGAATGCTTATGGACAGGCCACCTGCTTTATTTTGGACACCTTGTGCTGCCCATTGTATTGATTTGATGTTAGAGGACATTGGGAAAATTCCCTTTGTCAAAGAGGTTGTTGACTCATCAAAAAGCATCACAAAATTTATTTACAATCACACATATGTGCTTAGCTTGATGAGAAGATTCACCAACAACAAAGAGTTGGTGCGCCCCGCCATTACACGGTTTGCGACGAGTTTCATATCTCTTCAATCCCTCTTGAATTCTATGTGGGATTTGAAGAGAATGTTTCTTTCAGAGGAGTGGCGTGCTTCGTCAATGAGCCGCAAACCAGAAGCAGAGGCCGTCTGCAGACTAGTTTCATACCAGGAAGACTTCTGGGCGGGAGTGCAGGAGGTGTGCGCTGTTACAGAACCTTTGGTAAAGGTTCTTCGGTTGGTTGATGGTGAGAAGCCCGCAATGGGCTATTTGTATGAAGCCATGGACAGGGCCAAAGAAGCCATTCGGTCCTACTATGATGACAAGGGAGATGATGGGTTCCAGAGACAACTCCTTCTATGGAAGGTCATTGATGAGCGATGGAACAACACACTCCATCGTCCAATTCATGCTGCGGGGCTTTTCCTGAACCCTGCATTTTCTTATGCATGTGGGTTTAATTTTGATGTTGAGGTCGTGGAAGGATTATTAACCTGTGTCCAGAAGATGGTGAGATCTTCAGAAGAACGTATGGAGATCTCTAGACAACTTGAGCAATATAAGTTGTCAGGTGGCACATTTGGCTTTGAGATGGCTATCATTGATAGGACGGTTAAAATGCCAGGTATTTTTTAGTTTGTACTTTGTAACTTTGTTTCAAATTTCATTGTTTCTTCAAATTCCATTTTTTTCTTATGTTTATTTAAAATTTTATTTGTAATTTTGTTGTAGACGCATGGTGGAAGATGTATGGTGGCAGAGTACCCCTTTTGCAAAATCTTGCCGTACGCATCCTCAGCCAAACATGCAGCTCCTCGGGATGTGAGCGCAATTGGAGTGTATTTGAAAAAATACACAACAAGAAGCGCAATAGGTTAACACTTAAACATTTAAAATATTGCAAATTTCCAAATAAATTTTTGAATTCATTAAAGTTTTAAACAATATTTTTTTTATAATATTAATTATTAATTATTAATTTATTATTTCATGAACTTTGTACAGGTTGGAGTCCCATAGACTTAATGACATGGTCTATGTCTACTACAATCTTCGATTGTGGGTGAAACAACTAGAGAAGACACCTGATACGGAAGCCATCTCATTGGATGGGATTGACACCACTGCTGAATGGAGGGTTGAGACCGAGAGGCCTCTCATGGATCCCACTGAGAATTGGTTAGTGCAGGATGAGGGGGAGGAGGAGGAGCAGGAGCAGGAGCAGGAGGAGGAGGAGGAGGAGTTGGAGGAGCAGGAGGAGGAGGTGACACCGCCTACCCGGGCTACCCGGGCTACCACTACCAGAGGACGTGGTCTCCGTCCACCTCGGCCTCCTGTAGCTGCTACTACTAGTTCTTCAGCTTCTAGAGCACGTCAGACTCCACTGCCATTTCCACCACCACAGGCACCAGCTTCTACATCTAGAGGGAAAGAGAAAGTTGTGCCATTTTCTCGCAAGAGGGGCAGAGGAAATCAATAGGATTAGACTTTCATTTTATTGTATATGACATTATGACATGATGAGATACATTATCATATTTTTTGTTGATATTTTGAGGCTGAGTTGGACTTGGGACTCAGGACTTACTATTCAGGACATGATTCAATGTTATGTGTGATTTTAGCGCTAGAAATGATATTAAACATCTTATATATTAGTTTTTTTATCATATTTATGTGTCAATGTATTTATTTTATGTTGTAGATGGTTTAGATATTAAAAAAATTGAAAAAAAATGAATATTTTTGTGCCAAACGATTTTTTCCCGCTTTTTTCCGATTTTTTCCCGATTTTAACGATTTTTTCCGCTTTTTTCCCGGCGCCGATTAAATCCCGATCGCGATGTGTGCAACACTGATTGACACACATATAAATTGGCATTCGTTGGACCTCATTTTGGTATCATCAACAACTCATTCATTCGACCAATCATAAGGAGGTCTATTCACACATGCAAAGGAGGAAAACGATAAAAAAAATAATGAAGTTTGACATCTCTTTACTCTGCTTTGACCAATGTTGACTTGGATCTTCTTCTTCTTGTTTGCTAGTTTTTTACTAGACTCGGAGGCCGAATATTCTCTGATTTGTTGACTATTCATTTACCAATATTTTGTTCATGTTCTGGGAATTGAGCAAGGGTTGGCTGCAGGTCAAACTTTGCAATCTGACCAAAGTTTGACTGACGCATTTCATGTTGATTTTCTAGTGCAATCAAGACTAGTACAATTTTTCAAATTGATAACTACTTCCAATGATACAATTTAACTTCTTATAGCATTTCAATCATTAAGCAGTGATACATGAAAAATTTCAACCATTCACTTTCATCAATAGAGCAATAGAGATCACAGCAAACAACAAAACAAGAGACAAGAGACACCAATATTTAGGCTAGCAGCCAGGGCAAAACCCATAAGGGGAAAACCCAACCAATCTTTCCTTATGAGAGATAAATTCAGTTCATGAAAAATACATTAGAATATTCCAACAAGATTCCAATTTTCCTGACCTCAAAATTGCCAAGTCAAACTAGTCAAAGGAGAGAGAAAATATAGTCAACGTTGATCAAAATCAAGTTTGCAACAGAGGGCCAAATTTCAGCATGAGCTAGCTCAGAACAGAGGGTCAAAATTCAATCAAAACCACAGTGAACAAACCAGTCAACCTCTCGATCAAAGTCTAAGGCTTGACCTGTGGTCAACGAGCCCAGAGCAAAGATGTAAATGTGGTCAAACAAAGTCAACAGATCCCTGGAATATTCAGGCTCCAAAACAGTCAAAGAGCTCGATCAAACAAAAGCTATCTCTCCCAAGTCAATGTTGGTCAAACAGAAGAATAAAGGTTGGTCAACGTAGAACAAAAAGACTTCTTGACTCCTTCGCATGTGTGAACTTCACCTAGCTATTTCAAAGCGAATGTGTGAGTGATGTGATGCCAAAATGTGCTCCAACAAACTTAAATTTATATGTGTCTTACGAGGAGGCATTTCATCATGTGGGACCGACTTGTGTACATTAGGTCAACTTGGTCAAACATCAAAATATGAATTTTCTCCATTGATTTGCAAATGAAAATGCCGACCATAGCTACCATTTTTCAACACTCCCTCTTAGCGAGGGAGGTATTTTTCATTTTCTCTCAAGATCAATCTCGTCGACCAATCCATAGGTCTCTCAACCACAGCCCAAGGGAGGGATCAAATGTACAAGTCTCTCTCTTTCTCCCCGACCAATCCATAGGTCTCTGAGCAACCACCCAAGGTAGAGATCACTAATATAATCACAAGGAAAGATACATATCATCAAAACACATCGCAAAATCCAAAACCCAGTGGCATCCAGGTCAATGCCCAACTAACCAAAGGGATCAATCAATGAGGCAACACTTTCCAATCATATACACAGGGTCCATCTCCCCGACCATAACAAGGTTTCTCAGTCCACAACAGAAGGGAAGAATCCCTATCTCAAACCCTGACTATATAGTCTCTCGGTCCATAACTCAAGGGAGAGAACTCATCCTTCCCAACCAAACTCATTGGTCTCTTAGTCAACGACCCAAGGAAGGGAACTCAAGATCAATCTCCTCGACTAATCCATAGGTCTCTCACCAATTTCCTAAAGGAGAGATCACAAAATCAGTGTCCCCAACCAAACTAGTCTCTCAATCATCATGACCCAAGGGATCACTCTATGCCTCAAAACCAAGCTCCCCGACCAAACTCACTGGTCTCCCAGTCATTAGCCTAAGGGAGTGACAATCTTTGCGACCAATCCATAAGTCTTTCAGCCACAACCCAAGGAATATTGTCAATCACATGATGTTGTACAATCAGTGCTCCCTCTCTCTCAGAGAGGGGTTCTCAATAACTCCAAGTTGTTCTCTGAAATAAACAAACTTCATCCAGGAGAATGGCTTTGTCAAAACATCAGCAATTTGCTCATCAGTAGGGACATACTCGAGCCTCACAGCTCCTCTCTAGACAATATTTTGGATGTAATGATACTTGATCTCAATGTGCTTCAACTTGTCATGAAAAACCGAGTTCTCAAAAAGCTTCACACAGCTTTGATTATGACAATATATAATGGTTAATTCCATCACTTAATCAAACAATCCAACAAATAGTTTTTGAAGCCACAGCTTCACAATAGGCTTAACATGCAGCTATATACTCCACTTCAGTCGTACTCCGAGCAACAAAAGTTTGCTTTCTAGTCGACCATGAAATCATAGCAAAGCCCTACCTAAAACAAAATCTAGAAGTCTTATTTCTATCATTAGAGATTCCAGCGCAATTAGCATCAGTGAAACGATGTAGTTGCCATTCTTCATTAGAAGCATATCTCAAACCATATTCAATGGTACCACGCAGATATCTCAGTATATGTTTCACTGCAACCCAGTGCACATGTCGGGGCTCAACCAAGAATTGGCTCAATGTGTTCACAACATAGCAAATATCAGGTCTAGTGTTCACAAGATAGTTCAACAAGCCAATCAATTTGTGATACATAGAGGGATCAATCAAATCAGAATCACAGTCACATATCTTCTTCAAATTCGTCACCATCAGAGTGTCCATGGACTTGCAGTCCATCATGCCAAATCTCTGAAGGATCTTAATAGTGTACTTGCCTTGGCCAACAAAGATTCCATTAGGCTTTTGCCAAATTTCCAATCCCAAATAGTAATGCATAAGACCAAGATCCTTCATCTCAAATTCAGAAATCAGCTCCCTCTTACACTAGACAATGAAAACTTCAACCCCTATCAGAAACAAATCATCTACATACAGCAGCAAAATCAAGGGCTCACCTTCAACAACTTTGAAGTACAAGTTTGGATCAGCATTGCTCTTTTTGAAACCAAGACTCAACAAATAGCCATCAATATGGAAGTACCATGCACGAGGAGCCTGCTTCAGCCCATACATGGCTTTCTTCAATTTGCAAACATGTGTTTCTCTATCATGAACCTCAAAGCCTTGAGGTTGCTCAATATAGACTTCCTCTTCAATGATTCCATTCAAAAAAGCAATCTTGACATCCATTTGATGCAATTTCTAACCTACAATAGGAGCAAGGGCAATGACAGATCTAATAGAAGCATACCTAGAAATGGGAGAAAAGGTGTCTTCATTACCCTCTCCCTCTTTTTGAGAGAATCCATGAGCCACGAATCTTTCCTTGTACTTTTCAACACTTCCATCCGCTGCATGCTTGATTTTGTAGATCCATTATGAAGACACAACGGACTTCCCTTCAGGTCTTGGAATGACTTCCCAAACATCGTTCTTCAATATAGATTGATACTCTTTGATCATAGCATCTTTCAAAACTTGATGCTCAGTTGCTTCCTCATATGTGGATGGCTCGGACTCAATGATCTTACACATCATAGTTGCATAACCATAATATTTCTTCGACCCCTTGCTTTCCCTAAAGGTCCCACGAGGTGCAGCATGTCCTTCAGCTTCCTTCAATGTTCTTTCAAGCCAGGCAGGTCTCTTTCTAGTCTCAAGTATAGTGGCTCTTAGAGAGTCAACAAATTCATGATCATCAGATTCTTCATGAGGATCTTGTTCCATTGGTTCAGGTTCTTTAGATTTCGATTCCACATTCTTTGGAGCCACCTGCATCTCATCATCAAAGTCCAAGTGTGAACCCTTGGACTTCTAGAAAGCAGCATCCTCATCAAAGATAACATCCCTGCATGTTTCAATAGAACGTTGTCCTGGTACATAGACCCTGAAGGCCTTTGAATTTTCACTATAGCCAACAAAAGTTCCTTTCTTCCCAGAAGGTTCCAATTTTGTCCTTTTCTCCTTGGGCACATGAACATAAACAGGACAACCAAAGATTCTCAAATGCTCAACATTGGGTCTCTCACCTGTGAAAACTTCTTCAGGAGTCTTGTAGTCCAAGATTCGATGTGGGCATCTATTTTGAACATAAACAATTGTTCTTGCAGCTTCTCCCCAAAGAAACATAGGCAACTCTTGATCATGAAGCATGGCCTTGGCAACTTCCATAATAGTCCTATTCTTCCTTTCGACAATTCCATTTTGTTGAGGATAGTAGGGAACTATCAACTCCCTCTTAATTCCAACATCCCTGCAAAAAGAAATCAATTCCTTGGATACATATTCTCCTCCATTATCAAACATTAAAGTTTTGATCCTTCTTCTTGTAGCATTTTCAACCTGTGTCTTGAATTCCCGAAACTTTTCAAATACTTCATCCTTGGATTTCAAGAGATAAGCCATGTCTTACGAGAGTAATCATCAATAAAAGAGACATAATACAAATTGTCACCCAAGCTCTTGACAGACATAGACCCACAAACATTAAAGTGCACAAGATCCAAGATCCTCTTAGATCTACTATAATTGTTGGTACATCTTCCTTTAACATTCTTCACAAGGGGACATCCCATGCATACTCCATCATTCTCAATCTTAATTTTAGTACACCTTTAACAGAATTTGTCATTCTAGACAATGCTTTATAATGAATATGAGCGTACCTTCGATGTCACAGTTCACAAAGATCAGATGTGTTGTGAATTAGGGCTTGGATTGAACCACCAAGGAGACGATATAGGCCTCCAATTCATACACCAATGACTTTAGCATATTCAAAGGAGGCATCCTTCTTCCATACTAGAACTTGCCCATCAACGAAAGCAATTCTATATCCTTTGTCCTCAAGACATGAAATAGGCAACAAGTTCTTCTTCAAACGAGGAACATATAAAATATTGTTAATAGATGCATTACCTCCTAATTCCAATTGGAAGGATGACGACCCAATGCCCTTGACTTCATATATGCCATTATCTCTAAGCTCAACTCTTTGAGCTATCTTCTTTTCAACCAATTCAAAGGGGTTTTCATGACATCTGGTCATGTTCCTAGAGGCACCACTATGCACCAACCATATTTAATCATGACCTGTAATGGAACCTGTAAAAGAAAAATAAAATGAGTATTCATCATCAGAATCTCTCTTTCTAGGCCTCCTCTTATGAGAGGATTCATCAAGGTCAACTACAAAAGCATGATGCTTCCCTTTTCTCTTTCAATCATCATTCCTTTCATAGTCATTCCTTTGATTCCTTTGAGGATAGTGATTTTCATAGTGACCATATGCTTGGCAACGATAGCATTGAATATTTTTTAGATCTCTTATATCTCCTCTATCTCGAGAGGGAGGAGATCTTCTTTGTGGAGCAGGTTCCCTTCTTGGAGCAGACCTTGGATCAAGTCTTGAATTAGGTCTTCTATCTGAACTTCTTTGAAATATTCTAAAACTAGGCCTTCTTCTATTATTCTTTTAGTGGGTTGCAAAGGATTGAGAGTCTTCAGTTGGATATGGAATCTTGCCTCTGGAAATGAGCCTCGATTCTTCTTGTGTGCAAGCAGTCGAAAGCTTGTCAAATGAAGGTGCATTTTCTCTACCACTAATACTTGTTGCAAAAGGATCCCAAGATTTAGGTAGGCTACCCATTGAAATAGCTACCAATTCTTTATCGGATACTTCTTCTCCAATAGCTTTGAGTTGATCTCTTATTTGAGATATCCTTACATAATATGATGCCACAAAGTCATTATTTTTCATCTTGATATTCCAAAGTTGAACCCTCAAAATTATAGATTGAATGATGTTGTTGATAGTGTACAATGGATCATACATCTCCTTAGAATCTTGGTGATCAGCAATATAGGGATCATACATCCACAGGGATGCTTCTTGCCAAGATATCATCTTCCTAAAATTTGTCTTATCTTGCTTAGTCAATTGGTTCAGTAACTTTTCCTATAACAATACCCAAGACCTTGTGCATTGCAAGCACTAGGTCAATCCTAGCCTTCCATGCCCTATAATTTGTAGCTCCCTCGAGCTTGATCTTGGTCTTCATGAAGGAATTCATGATGAATATGTCCAATCAAAACAGAAAGTAGAATCCCAAACTCTTCAAAGTGCTTCTCAATGCCCTTCAAGGTGATCTCAATGCTCTTTCCCTTCACCAAAGCTCTGATGTTGATTTGCGGTAGCATCGGATGTGCTCTAGCCACGAAAATTGGTGGAGAGGCTATAGCACATGAGATCTCCAAGACCCAGAAATGGTTTGGGCAAAATCTAACCAGTTTGGGAGATATTAAAATAATTAATATTTTTAATGGAGTTCCTAAGTCTAAACTTAGGAAAAATAAAATATTAATGTGAATTAATATAAAACTGAGTTAGAATGGTCCAAAAGTCATGGATCAAGCAAAATCCAATCTTAACCATTGATTAGAGATTTAATCTCAGTCATTGATGAACCAACCAGAAAAGTATAAGAGGAGGCTTGAGAATCAATTGTAGAATACACCAAGAGAGATCAAGAACTTGATTTTCTGGGGCAGGGTTTGCTGAGGAAATTGAGTGAAGTGATCTGAGTTGCAGCTGAGGGGCAGTGAATACATAGCAGAGAGGCAGAGTTAGTACCGAAAGCATCAGCGCAGAAGCCGGGAGAGGGTTGACGCAGAGCCAGCTAGAGGCCACGCAGAGGCAATCAGAGGCCACGCAGAGGTAGCCAGGAGCTGCGCAGAGCCTAAGGAGGGCCAGCGTGTGAGATGCAGAGGCTCCAGAGGCTGACGCAGAGCCCCGAGAGGCTGACGCTGGGCCAGATAAGCTGACGTTGGGCCAGAGAGGCTGACGCAGACCCTAGAGGCAACGCTGGGAGATTTCGTGGGGCAGATTGGAGCTGGAGAGCTGGATAGGGTGACGCAGTCCCTATCAGGGTGACGCAGAGCAGCAGAAAGTTGTATTGTTGTTGTGGGATCGTTCATCTGGTGATTTAGCCGAAATATTTGTCTCCGACTGAGAGGTACTACTGCCGAGGGCATTCTCTGTTGGGTGAGCCATTTCTGGCACCCTGGTTGAATTCTAAAACTGCATAATAATAAAACCCTCTGAATAGGTGCACTGGTTTTCCCGCATTTTCCAGGGACATTAGTCCAAAAACAACGGTGTCACTTGTGTGCTTGTTTCTTTCAATTAATGATCTGTATGTGTTGATATTGTACTTGTATTTATTTTTAGTATTTACATGGTAAATAACTTGTAAAGTAATTGAACAAGTACGAAGAAATAAATCAAATAGTACAGGAAGAATTTCTAACTGATATACTTAGAAATTCCAACATGGTATCGGAGCGAGGATGCAGATCACAGAATAACTGAAGGCATCAACCGAGCATAGCAGCAGCAGCAGAAACAATGGTCCTGAGTGACAGAAGTTGTTCCTAGCAGAAAGCAGCAAGGAAGGGGTGATGCAGAGAGCCTGTGTCATCAGTTCAGGCCAAGAGGAGGATCAGCGCTAAGGCGAAGAGGAGCAGACTTGACCTACGTAGTGCCTGGTCATCTTTCTCAGTCAGGAAGGATCAATGTTGTGGCCAAGAGGTGCAGATTGTGCCAGTGTCGGGATTGCGCAGAGCCTAGAGGCTCTAATCTTCAGATTGCTGGGGCATAGGAGGCTATGGAAGTTGGTGGGGTATTGTGGTCAGAATAGTACCTAACAGGGAAAGACCAAGGAGGAGGGAGCTATTGTCGAGGATTTCTAGCCAAGAAATCCGAATCAGTGGTGCAGTTGCACAAACGATCAAAGTGGGGCATCTCGACATTGGCAGAGGGATTTCCATAAGGGAAATCGAGGCTCAGAGGGAGTCACACCGAGAACTTCCAGACAGGAAGTAGAGAGACTTGAAAGAGTTGAAAAAGGAGCAGCAAAATGGCAGTGAATGGGCTAAGAGATGAAGATAGACTGAACGGAGCCTCAAACTTTGTAGTCTGGAAGGCCAGGATCTTGTCCATCCTAGACAAGTATCGCGTCAAGCACTTCGCCTTGAAAACGATAGTGATCCCGGTTGACCCAACTGAAAATGACAAGTATGAGGAGGCAATGAACAGGGCAAAGTGCATCATACTTGATGGTGTCAAGGATCATGTGGTACCACATATTGCCGAAAAGGAAACGGAAAATGAGATGTGGGAAGCCCTGAAGAAATTGTACCAGCATACTTCCATGCAGAGGAGGATGTTACTTGAAAATCAGTTGTGGTCATATCAGATGCAGAAGGCAGAGCATATAGATGTCTTCCTCGGTGGATTGAAGGAGATCCGTGATCAGCTAACTTTTATCGAGGCCACACCGGATCAAGAACTGATGGTGAGGACTGCATTAAACGCAATCTCAGAGGATTGGGAGGTATTTGTCCAAAGCATACTTGGTAGGACGAGCCTTCCAGATTGGGAGGAACTGTGGGCAGCTCTTCGTCAAAAAGAGATCAAATGGGTTTCCAAGGAGGGGAGTAGCAGAAAAGGGGTCAGAATCAAGAAGGAGGAATAAGAAGATGCGGCTCTCGCATCTGCGAGAAAGCAAGAAAAAAGAAAGGACCTCTCCAAGGTCAAATGCTTCCATTGTGGGGAACTGGGTCACTATGCGAACCAGTGTCCAAGGAAGAAGAGCAACGGAGAGGCTTCGAAGACCAAGGTAGTGCCAGCAAGGGCAGAGAAAGAAGTGGAGACAGAGGACCACTGTGCCATGAGTGCTCATGTACCTCTAGAGAAGAGATGGGGAGACATCGAGCTGTAGTCAAACGGACTACAGGCGATGAGGGACAAGATCCTTGAGGTACCCAACCTCTTGGATTATACCTTGCTATGGGAGCCCCGAAGAGGAGTAGCAGGATTGGCGGATGTCGGTAGAGACGGATGCAGATGGAGCGACAGAGAGTGCTACAGTGCAGGAGTCTCAGGACATCGTGAGGCAACAATGCGAGATGCATGGAGTTGTTGTTGTAGCGCAGAGGTCAGTAGAGGGAGTACTTGTCGGCGACAGAGGGAGCTTCAACATCGAGAGTGTTTCTAGCCTGACGGAGATGTCAGAGTTGGGAGGATCAGTTACTTACTTCTTAGTAACTGAGTTGCAATGCAGCAGTTAGCAGTGGCAGTGCTATGTGCAACACGATGCAGCGTGATGAGAGGGGATGCAGTGCAGATGCGGCAGTGGCAATGGCAGGGCCATGGGAAGCAGCATGGATGTAGAGGTAGCTATCACACAGATGCAGCAGTGGCAGTCACATGGCCATGGGCAGCAGTATAGGATGCAGCAGTGCAGAGGATGTTGGGCTAGGAGACCTAGCATTGGCATAGGGACCGATGCTGGATGATCAAGGTGATACTCAGTGACGAGTATTACTAGAGCACAGTCATCACTAAGAGGGAGTTTTGATTTGGGGTAGCATCAAATGTGCTCTAGCGACAAAAATTGGTGGACAGGCTATAGCACATGAGATCTCCAAGACCCGGAAATGGTTTGGGCAAAATCTAACCAGTTTGGGAGATACTAAAATAATTAATATTTTTAATCGTGTTCCTAAGTCTAAACTTAGGAAAAATAAAATATTAATGTGAATTAATATAAAACTAAGTTAGAATGGTCCAAAATTCATGGATCAAACCAAATCTAATCTTAGCCGTTGATTAGAGATTTAATCTCGACCGTTGATGAACCAACAAGAAAAGTATAAGAGGAGGCTTGAGGATTAGTTGGAGAATACACTAAGAGAGATCAAGAACTTGATTTTCAGGGGCAGGATTTGCTGAGGAAATTGAGTGAAGTGATCTAAGTTGCAGCTGAGGGGCAATGAATACATAGTAGAGAGGTAGAGTTAGTACCAGAAGCATCAATGCAGAAACCGGGAGAGGGTTGACGCAGAGCCAGTTAGAGGCCACGCAGAGGCAGCGAGGAGCTACGCAAAACCTAAGGAGGGCCATCGTGTGAGACACAGAGGCTCCAGAGGCTGACGTAGAGCCCCCAGAGGCTGACGCTGGGCCAGATAACCTGATGTTGGGCCAGAGAGGCTGACGCAGACCCAGGAGGCAACACTGGGAGATTTTGTTGGGCAAATTGGATCCGAGGAGCTGAATAGGGTGACGCAGAGCAGCAGAAACTTGTATTGTTGTTGTGGGATCGTCCATCCGGTGATTTAGCCACAATATCTATCTCTGACTGAGAGGTACCACTGCCGAGGGCATTCTCTATTGGGTGACCCATTTTTGGCACCCTGGTTGTATTCTGAAACTGCATAATAATAAAACCCTCTGAATAGTTGCACTGGTTTTCCTGCATTGGGTTTTCCCGGGGACATTAGTCCAAAACCAACGATGTCACTTGTGTGCTTGTTTCTTTCAGTTTATGATCTGTATGTGTTGATACTGTACTTGTATTTATTTTCAGTATTTACATGGTAAATAACTTGTTAAGTAACTGGACAAGTAGGAAGAAAGAAATCAAATAGTACAGGGAGAATTTCTAATGGATAGACTTAGAAATTCCAACATCTTATACCATGTTGATTTTCTAGTGCAATCAAGACTAGTACAATTTTTCAAACTGATAACTACTTCCAATGATACAATTTGACTTCTTATAGCATTCCAATCATTTAGCAATTATACATGAAAAATTTCAACCATTCACTTTCATCAATAGAGCAATAGAGATCATAGTAAATAGTAAACAAGACACGAGAGACGCCAATATTTAGGCTAGCAGCCAGGGCGAAACCCACAAGGGGAAAACCCAACCAATCTCTCCTTATGAGAGAGAAATTCAGTTCATCAAAAGTACATCAGATATTCCAACAAGATTCCAACTTTCCTGACTTCAAAATTACCAAGTCAAACTAATCAAAGGAAAGAGAAAATATAATCAACGCTGGTCAAAGTCAAGTCTGCAATAAAGGGCTGAATTTTGGGCTAAGGTAGCTCAAAATAGAGGGCCAAAATTCAATCGAAACTATAGTCAACGAACCAGTGAAACTCTTGGTCAAAGTCTCAAGTTTGACCTACGATCAAACAGGGTGAACAAATCCCTGGAATATTCAGCCTCCAGACAATCAAAGAGCTCAGTCAAACAAAAGTTCTCTCTACCAAGTCAACACTGGTCAATAGAAGAATAAAGGCTAGTCAACGGAGAACAGAAATACTTCCTGACTCCTTTGCACATGTGAACTTCTCCTTGCTATGTCAGACCAAATGTGAGTGATGTGATGCCAAAATGAGCTCCAACGAACTTGTATTTATATGTGTCTTAGGAGGAGGCTTTTCATCATGTCCGGTCAACTTGTGTACTTTATGTCGACTTGGTCAAACAACAAAATATGGATTGTCTCCATTGATTTCCAAAGGAAAATACCGACCATAGCTACCATTTTTCAACATTTCAAACTGAATTTCAGCCTCATTGACAGAGCTATTGTAGGCCAAAATTCGACCCTTTGACCAGACTTTGACTTGTAAGCAAAGTGCAGACTAACCCTATCTTTTGACTTTGTTTGACTTAGAAATTAATGTGGTCAATGGTTGACCTTTGACTGGAATATTTTGATGAACATTTTGATGAATTGAACTCTCTCTCTCATAAGGAAAGATTATCGGGTTTTCCACCTTAAGGGGCTTTGTCCCAAGAAATTTTGATGTCTCTTGTTTCATTATTTTTACTGTGATCTCTATTGCTCTATTGAAGTTAATGGTTGAAATTTTCAAGTATAACTGCTTAATGATTGGAATGCTCGAAACAAGTCAAATTGTGTCATTGGAAGTAGTTATCATTTTGAAAATTGTTCTCGTCTTGTTTGAAACTAGAAAATCAACATGGTATCAGAGCTTTGGTGAAGGAAAAGAGCATTGAGATCACCTTGAAGAGCATTGAGATCACCTTAAAGAGCATTGAGATCCTACATCTTTTGTCTTGATTGATCATCTTCATCATGAATTCCTTCATGAAGGCAGAAAACAAGCTTGAAGGAGCTACAAACTTCAGAGCATGGAAGACTAGAATTGACCTTGTTCTTGCAAGGCATAAGGTCTTGGGTATTGTGAAAGGAAAAGTTACTGAACCAACTGATCAAGCAGGAAAAGACAAGTTCCAAGAAGATGACATCTTGGCTATGAGCATCATTGTGGAATCTGTTAGAGATCATCTAATTCCTTATATTGTTGATCATAAATCTTCTAAGTAAATTTATGACGCTAACACTCAATTATGCACCATCTGTTTTCTTATGTTATGTTGATCAGTGGTTGGCATTGATGTCAACCCAAGCAGCACCAAGGGCTACCCCACTTTTGCATGGGAAATTTGACTTGACAACTTACTCTATTCTGAGTCAAGGATCTTCTAGATGGATTCTACCCGTCGAGATGTTTCCATTGATATATGGCACGCCAAATAATTCTTCACGGTTTGAGAGATATTCATGTTTGAAGTCAGTAATCCCAATTAGTGGGCTAAAACCCTATGGGGTTGTGGCATGGCACTCATAATTGGTTGTGGTCATTGAATAGTCAACAATTAATAAATGCTTTTTGCTCCTAAAACCCCTCCAACTTTCACTTGTTAAGGACCCTCTCAACTCAAGACATTCATATAAATAATGACCCTCATATCCTCCTCTAGTAGGGATTTTGTGACTTCAAATAAGTCATCGTGGCATTTTCGCTATAACTTTTTTTGTGAAGCTTCAGAAGCTTAAATTAAACCCATTTGAGCCGAAATCTTGATAAACCACGTGACCGAATATCAGAGCTTGGTTCCTTCAATAGCAGTCTAACAACTGGAAGGAGATCATGGAGTATACTAAGAATAGAGTTCCTTTGTTCAATGGAAATAACTATGCAATTTGGAGTGGAAGAATGCAGGTTCATTTGTTGGCACAAGGATACGAAGTATGGGAAATCGTTGACAAAGGCTTCACTCCGACCGAGGATGAACAAGATAAGAAAAATATGGTATATGATGCAGTGTATATAATATCGCCGATTTTCGTAAATATCATGATATTTTCGGGGAGATGAAATATCGCCGAGAAAATATCGCGATATTTTCTCTGCCCGAAAATATCGCGATATATCCAAAATATCGGCGATATCTCGAGAAAATATCGCGCTACGATGCAAAAAATCGCCGGGAGACAGTAAAAATTTCCGCTGCGGCTATAAAAGTCTGATTTTGTTTTTTTTCAATCATTTTCATTTCTGATCGCTGGAGAAGGAAGGAGAGAGCTACATGCTTGCTACCAAGGAGGGTTTGAGTGTTGAACAGCTATTATCACCACCAACAATGAAGATTTTGTTGATCTAAGCTTGAAGAATAGTGAGACAATTTCATTTCTTCCATTAACAGGTATGTTCAAATAAACCCCTATGTTATGGATTTTTTGATAGTTTTAGGATTATTCTTGCTTGCCTATTTGCCTACAATCATTTTGCTTGTTTTTTTTTCCATTTGCTATGATTTTCATGCCCATGAGCAAATGCAAGGGTTTTAACTTTTCTCCATATTTGGAGGAGCAAACTCCATTTTTTTTAGCGTTCAAAAACACCCTCTTATTGTCATTTATGGTTTTTCATTGAATTCACATTGCAAATAATGTAGCAAAAAATTATTTTGTAAAATGATGTGGTTATTACTTATTAAGTTATTAATTCCAATTTCTTTTTGGTGCCCTAGGTTTGAGTTAGCTCACTACAAAATTCAAATATGCCAAAAGCCTTGGACCCATTTTGGGAGTAAGGGAACCCTGATGGTGGGACAAATCGAGCATATCTTACATGCAAATTGTGTGGGACTAGGATGACAGGAGGGGTTACACAACTAAAATACCATCTGGCTAGACTCACTGGACATGATGTTGGGATTTGTATAGTTTCTAGTCTGAAGCTTATACAAAAAGCTCTTGAGGCAATTGATGAAAAAGACAGAAAGAAGGAAGAGACAGAAAGAAACAAGGTTGAACGTGCAGGTAGATCGTTCGGGATATCTTCTCCCGATCTTGATGTTGAGGGTAGTGGGAGGGGCTCCACAACTGGCACATCATCACCTGCTACTACTAGTGCGAGGTCATCATTTTTTGTTCCACGAACAGGACATGGATCACAACCTGGCATAAAATCGCTTGTTAAAAAAAAGGAGAAGCAAGAAGCATATAGAGTCATGGGGAGGTGTATTTTCTGGAGCGACTTACCTCTCAGCATCACCAAAACCAATCCATTTTGGCAGCCAATGTGTGATGTTATTGTTGTTGTGGGCCCAGGGTACAAAAGTGCTACATATGAGGAGTTGCGGGGGCCAATTCTTCAAGCAGAAAAGCAGGACATCAACTCTAGATTGGCGGAATTGAAAAAAGCATGGGAAGTTACTGGATGCACAGTGATGTCTAATGGTTGGACAAATAGGAAGGGTAGGACCCTTCTAAATTTCTTGGTACATTGTCCTAAAGGTACCATGTTTATTAAATCGGCGGATGCATCAGAACATATCAAATATGCAGCAACGATATGTGAGCTGTTAGATGGGTTCATTCGGGAGATTGGTGTGCAAAATGTGGTGCAAGTCATAACATACAATGCAGCGAATTATGTGTCTGCCGGCAAGATGCTTATGGAGAGGCATCGCACATTGTTCTGGACTCCGTGTGCAGCACATTGTCTCGATTTGTTGCTTGAGGATATGGGGAAACTCTCCTTCATCAAGGAGGTGGTTGATATGGCTAGGAGCGTCCCCAAGTTTATTTATAACCAAGCTTTTGTTCTTAGCCTCATGAGGAGGTTCACTAGAAACAAAGAGTTGCGGCGTCCTGCAATCACACGTTTTGCCACAAACTTTATTACTCTTCAGTCTTTGCTTCGATGTCAGTTCGAGTTGAAGCAAATGTTTGTGTCTAATAACTGGCGTAATTGTAGATACAACAGGAGACAAGACGGGAAAGCCATTGCAAAAATGGTGTACTCTGAGACGTTTTGGTGTGGAGTAGAAGAAGCATGCTCAGTTAGTGAACCTATAGTAAAGGCTCTCAGATTGGTAGATGGGGAAAAGCCTGCAATGGCTTATTTGTATGAGGGCATGGATAGGGCCAAGGAGGCCATTCGTTCTTATTATGCAGACAAGGGTTCTTTTGGCCTTGATAGGCATATGATGTTATGGGATGTGATTAATAGTCGGTGGACAGGGATGCTTCATCAACCCATTCATGCAGCAGCACTCTTCCTCGACCCCGCATTTTCATACAAATGCGGCTTTGATTTTGATGGCAAGGTGATGGAAGTGCTCCATTCCTGTATTCATAGGATGGTACCTAATCCTGAGCTTCGTAGCAAAATCAATCGCGAGATACAGTATTATCGGGATTGTGTTGGCCTATTTGGCTTTGATGATGCTGTTAGGGAAAGGACCCTCTTCATGCCACGTAAGTGACAAGTCATCACTCATTAGAAATTAGAATTTTCAATTTAGAATTTCCTTACTTATAATTCTATTTTTTTTAAATTCAATTATGTAACTTTTATTTGGAAGTTTAATTATGTTTTTTGTTTTTGAATTTTTTATTTCTTTATTTTGTTGTAGATATTTGGTGGCGAAGCTATGGTGCAAGGGCACCAAATTTGCAGAAATTGGCCATAAGAATCTTGAATCAAACATGTAGCTCTTCAGGGTGTGAGCGCAATTGGAGTGTATTTGAGAAAATACACACAAAAAAGCGCAACAGGTATAACTTTGAGCTCCAGCATTCAGTTGAGCAATTACACTTATTGTTATTTTTAATTTTTAATTTATGACCTTCAAGTGTTAAGACTCAAGACTCAAGACTCATTAGTTTTTTTTGACACTCTTACAGGTTGGAGTTCGCACGCCTCAATGATTTAGTGTATGTGCATTACAACATCCGACTTCGAGTGAGGCAAATAGAAGCACCAATGGATCCAGATGCCATTTCCTTAGACAATATTGATGTATTGTCTCAGTGGAGGGTGGAGTCTGAGGAGCCCATCTTGGAGGAGTCACCTTCATGGTTAGAGCCAAATGATCCATTAGAACAGGGGCAGCAAGAGGAGGAGGAGGAGGAGGACACTGTGGGAGCATCAGCATCAACACCATCTGCTATAGATATAGGAGAGCACAGCTCCATACCTAGCACTCATTATTTGACATTAGGTGCAGAGGCAGGGTCAGGGCCTTCTACTACTAGGACCAAGCCTGGCAAACAGCCCATCATGTTTTCCCGTAAAAGGGGGAGAGGGCAGTGATTTCAGATAGATAGTTGCTAGTTTTATTTGTTATGCTACATATAACTCATGATGATGAGATACTTTTATATATGTGATGTTATTTTGTATTGGTTCTCCACATTTGAGTCCTTGAATGAACAATTATCAGGGATCAGCAGGATTTGGTATCGCCTTTCATGTATCATTTCTATTTGACATCATATATATCAGTGCTTTCTTCATATTTATGTGTCAATGTGTTTATTTCATGTTGTTGTTGCTTTATATGTTTAAAAATCTGAATAAAAATATATATATATAGTGCATTTTTTATGCTTGCCGATATTTGCCAATATTTTGCCGATATTTTCGTCGATATTGCCGATAAGATATTTTATGGACCCTCGCCGATATTTTGCTGATACCGATATTTTCAACACTGATATGATGTAAAGGCTAAAAATCTTATTATCGATGGGCTTATCGAATCTATTTATCTTAAGGTATTGAGTTGCAAAACTACTAAAGAGGTATGGGGCAAGCTTGAAAATATATACTTAGGTGACTCAAAGGTGAAAGAAGCAAAGCTTCAAATTTTCAAGGCAAAATTTGAGCAACTCAAAATGAGGGAAGATGAAAATATTGCTGCATACTTTCAGCATGTTGATGAAACAACAAATACGTTGGAAGGTTTGGGAGAACCTATTGAAACAAAAATTGTTGTCCGAAAGATCCTCAAAACCTTACCAGCAAGATTTAACCTTAAGGTATCTGTCTTGGAAGATAGATCGAATCTTACGATGGAATTCTTACGGCATATGAAATGAGGATTGAAGAAGAGGATGGCACATCTCACTTACAAGCAACATTTGCCGCATCCAAGAAGATTGGTAAGGACAAGCAGACTCAGAAAGCAAAAACTTGTAGTTGTAAGGATGAAGAAAAGGAAAAAGAGGAAGAACTCTTAGATAAAGAATTCGCCTACTTCACGTGGAAAATGAGAACAGGTACGGGAAAATTCAAAGGTAAACTTCCATTAATATGTTTTGACTGTGGTGAGGTTAGGCATTTTGCAACCAAATGTCCTCACAAAAATGAGGTTGTTACGAATGGAAAGAAAGGTCCTAGGAAGTTCAACAAGCAAGGCAAGAAGAAATGGTTTAAGAAAAGTTTTTTCACCAAAGAAGATAGTTCCTCATCCAAAGAAGACAGTGATAACAAAGAAGAATTCAACAAAATAGTATTGTTTATGGCCAAGCACAATAAGCAAGAGGCACCTAACGAAGAAGGAGACGAAGAAGAAGAAATGACTGAGGTTGAATTTCAAAACGAAGTGATCAGGGTTATCAAAGAGCTCAAAGCCGAGAAGAAGCATGTCAACACTCTTGAAGATGAATTGAAGACAGAAAGAGAACAGGTCCTCAACCTTAAAATCAAGGTTGAAGAATACAAGTGAATTGAAGAATCTCTCATGAAAGAATTAAAGGAAAACAACAAGGAAAGAGAAGCATTGGAAGCTGAAATAGTTGCTCTACGAAAGGAAGTAAAAAATGGAAAAACTTTTCAAAACTATGCCAACAGTTCAAAGACTTTGGACGAACTCATCAGCAACCAACAATCATACAGCGACAAGACTGGTCTTGGTTACAAAGAAAAATTCGAAAAGAAGTCGAGTTCTTCTATGACAATTAAAGAAGATGGATATGCAAAATCTACCAAGCAAATAGATCTCTCAACTAAATCAATAGATCAAAACTCGCAGGAAGAACCTTGGAAGACAATTCCCCGAAGAAGATTTCCTCCCAGGTACCAACCTATTTTTTATGGTCATTGTTATTCACGTGGAAGGTTTGGACATAGAGCTGCAGAATGTCGTGTGTATGTTTGGAATGAATATAATTCTAGGAGATCCTTCAGAAATGGATATTCCAGAACTCAGCGTAATATCAACAAATTTCATCATTTGAGATATGATGTTGAATGTTACAAATGTAGCAAATTTGGACATATGGCTAGGGATTGTGAAGTTCCAGATAGGTACAACTATTATCGGCAAAACCCTAGAAGCAAATTTGAAGGATCATGAGATAGACACCAAACAGAATCTTATATGAATAACATCGAATGTTACAAATGTCATAACTATGGACACATAGCTCGTAACTGCAGGTACAAGATGGAATCAACCATGAATGAAAAGCTTGACAATGAGAATAAGAAGTTTTGGAAAGGAAAACAGGTACAGGATGAACAAGTACAAGATGAGTAAGAAAAGCAAGAAGGCAATAAGGTCCCAACATTTATGCTTTCACGATTCGTAACGGATTGTGAGGAATCAACAGCGGTTTCGGTTAATGACTCGAGTCATGACGTTCCGTTAAATGACACACTATTCTGAATAATTCAGCTTATCGACTCCTAGAAATTTGAAGATGAAGAGTCTGTGCAACAGTGTATGACACAGGTCTACGATTAACAAACAGGTAGGTTGAACAAGATGGCAGTTTCATTACATGTTCAAGGAAGAATAGTTGAAGTATTGCAGATTCAAGAAAGGAAGCACTTGTTGACCACTGGAGACTGGAGTGGCACCTAATGATTATATGAAGACTCCATGCCCAAGGATGATCCAGAGGACTCGTGTATCATCAGATATCGTCAGTCAACAGAGTTTTTTAACTCTACTACTATCTTCTCATCATCTTTCTTGTACCCAGATTCCACACCCTACGGGGAATGGTAATAAGTGATACTAGTAATGACGAGTTTTGAGTCTATAACAGGCCTAAGATGTTGGGACTCGATCAGTAAACGAGTACACCTTGGAGTGCTTTTTTTATCTGGTTACTTATCCCTTCTTTTTTAGAGGCAGATAATTTTCTAGGTTTTTCACTCACGTTTTACCCCAAAGTCGGGTGACGGTTTGAAGGTTAAAGTTGATGTATATTGCCATACTAGATCACACAAAAAAAATCGTGGAATTTGGTTAGGTCTAAGTAGTCATTTTTTAATTTTTTAGATTTCCCACAAGTCAAAAGTTGCAAATAAAATTGTATTTAAATTGTAATAAGTGTAGTCTAGAGAAGTTGTATGGGGAATGAGTAATCAAAATTACACCTCTCACCCTCAGTTTTCTACTATGACACACTTTGAAGGGCTAATAATGTGTTTTGGACCCTCAAAAATCACTTTTCCTAAGCTTAGTGGGAAATCTGACAATTAATTAAGCCAGAAATTAAATAAATGGAGAAAAATAAATATCCACACATGCTAACTGTTGTGGAAATGAGGTGGAAAATTATGAGGGAGTTAAAGTGAAGTCCCAAGGTGATGTGGACTCCTAAAATCAAGGAAAGGACATGTGCTCAAATAAAATTGAATTTCTGGCATTAAATGAAAAAGCTACTTGGAAATTCAAATTTGTGAAATTAATGCACATTTGGGAGGATTTGGGAGAATATTTGGTGGAGGTTTTTGTGGGAAATTGTCCCCACATGGGTTATCGCCCATATACACTTGTCATTCCACCATAAAAATCAAATTTGGCACATAAGGGAAAAAGAAAATGATGTCCACTTGCCAGAATTCGATTTTTACACTTGGCATTGAAGCTTCATTCAATAAATTCGAATTTCTCTTTGGGATTGTCACCCAGTGCCATTTGTCATTGTCATTCTTCATTGGGATTTGCTCCCAATTCTCTATATAATAGAGCCATGGGCTCTCACATTGTATAATATTGTTACTAGCTATTGTGCTTGCGGAAGCGCCGCTGCCTTGTACACTTTCAGAAATATCAATAAAGACTTTGGAGTTTCATTCATGAGGTGTTCCTCCTTTACGAGTGTGATGAATTGTTGAGCATTGGTATAATTCCTTTTACTCGTGCTTTGATCTAATTTGCTTCCATATGCTCTTGTAGATTTGTTAATGTAGAGCTATCTTGCATTGACATTTGATTTAGAAGTATGCTCTAAGTATAGAATGCTCTAGTTAGTTTTAAATAAATATCTAGAATTTCTTATCATTGTTTATTGCTAAATCTATATGGAACTAATTCTTGATTGAAGTTTTCTAAAGGGAACATCTTGTTGGGATTACAGAATCAAGCATGAGGGGAAGTCTTTGGAGAGACCAATCCACTCTTGATGCATTCTTAAAGGAGCTCTCATTTGTTCTTTGACCCTTCATAGTCTTATCCTACAAAGTGGTTGTGTAGGGATTTCGGCACATAGTTTGTATACAAGCCGAGAACTTCTAAATTTAAATCTCTTTTAAAAAAAACATTGTACTTCATTTCTTTCATTTGTTGTCTATGAGCTTGAAGATGGTTAAGCAAAGACGAGAGTTTACTCTCACTCTTTAACTTAGCCTTTTGTAAATTATAATTGTACATATACATTTTATCTTGCTGATTTTTCCGTTAATACTCAACTTATTTTGCAACCATTGTTTGGATTGTTTGCTAACTCGTGTGGCAAATTTTGAAGAGCAACTTCCCGCAACATCTAACAAGTATTTGCAGGACCTTTGGCAAGTGTTGGGGGTTTGATTTCCAAGGATGTCGTGAGCCCTTTTGAGGCTTATTTTGGCCAAGTCGAGCTCACTAGAGCGCTACCCATTTTCCTCTTTAAGCCTGGGCATTTGGAGGAAACTCACACCTTGTTTTCCTTGCATAAGTTTTGTGAGATCTTGTCACTACTTTCTCAAGAAAGGAGGTCGAGTGTCCAAGTTTCAAGCAATTATTGTGAGGACTCTCCTTGAAGTATAGTTGAGAACTTTGAAGGGCCCTCTTCTCATTGTAATATTAATAAAAGATCTAACTTGATTGTGGGAGCTTGGATTTCTCCCATGGTATCTTATCTCCCCATTTAGGGGAAGGCTTCTCTTGGGTGGATTGACATTTGCATGGTTTAAGCTTTCATACTTCATTCACTTACATGCATGTTTTAATTGGGAATTAACACAACCTCACTACCACATTTCATTAAGTTAAAGTTTGTTACAATTTCATTTGAGCTTTGCATTTTCTTTCTCGTTGTTGCTTGGAGCTACAAGCTTACACTTTACTTTGGGCAATTCATCCTTTACATGCAAGCATTTTATATTCTTAGCAAACTTTGATTCATTTCCATTTACCTTGGTAAATTGTTTCATGAGCACTTGAATGCATGCTTCAATTTTATGCTACATTGTTATCTTGAATATTGGAGCAATTTATTGTCATTGTCTATTTGAAACAAATTTTATTTTCAAGCAAATTACTAGTATCATTTTAATTCATTGATGAAACACATGCAACACTTGTAAGCTAATTTTATTCCTCCAATTGAAGTTCTAATTGCAACTTATGTTGAACACAATTTCATTTTCAAGCATTGCAAATCAATCTCTTTGAAGCATTTGCATGTATCATTATTTTAATTTGGGGAATTAACACAATTTGCATCTCATCTAGGCATTTTAGTGTAAGAAGGCCCTAAGCCTCATTAAAATTTTACCTCCAACATAAGTTTTGAAGTAGACATTTTAGGGATCCTCTACTCCTCTATTGACTCCTCACTGTGAGATCCATCTCATTGGGCGAGGGTGAAATCTGAGGATTGAAGAGTTAAATTGTAGTCTTGTTCTAAAGCTAATTAATAAAATTAACCATGAACACTTTCCATTACATTTACTTTACCTGTCTCTTGATGGTTTGAGTTTTCATATGCAAAGTCTATTCCAAAAGCAAGTATTGTAATCATTTCAAACAAGCGTTTTCTTTTCATGTTTCAAATCCAATTGCATATTGATGTCTTGGTTTAGCACTTCCTTTCTTTTACATTTCCAAGTTAATTACTAATTTTTGGGTTTTGGCAAGATATGTTTCACATGTTTTGATTTATAGAGTTGATTATCTCAAAAGCATTTTGTATCTTACATATCTTGTGCTAATCATTTTTATTTACATTTCAGGGTTACTTTGTTTTCTCTTTTGACAGCATTGCATTTTACTTGAGAAAATTTATCTTTAAATTGTTGAACAAATTCCTTATAAGGCACTGGTTTTATGGTTTTTTTAATCATATTAACGATTGGCATTGTTATTTCAAGTTGCTCACTTCATATTTGTTCATAAATCCTTAAAAGTAATCCATTTTCACTATAACACTCTCCTAGAAACTCATATCTTTTAACTTAACTTTTCATTAGGGACCACCGCCCTTAGCTAACCTAGGAGATAGCTCAAACGGAGAGAGTCGGGATTAGTGTGACAGCCCCTTCTTTGAGTTCCCTGCCACCAACCACACCTTGTGGGGTTGAAGGCTTTTCACACTGACTTGTAGGTAGGTGTAGGTAGCAGGGTCAACGGCGCTGATAAGCAATCTCTATGTGAAAGTGGATCAAGAAAAGCTAACGATTATCGAGATATCTCAGCGGGATAAAGGAATATTCACATATCAAATCAAGTACATCAAGGAAATGCTCAAGAAATTCAAGATGGAAGATTGAAAGCCTATCCTTTACCCCATGGTAACAGGTTACAAGAAGATTCTTCAACGGATGTGGACCAAAGGTTGTATAGATCCATGATTGGTAGTCTCATATATGTGACGGTCTCTATCCCAAATGTGATGCAGGCAGTTGGACAAGTTGCACGATTCCAAGCAGCACCAAAAGAATCTCATATTATTGGCGTCAAAAGGAATTCTTCGATACCTTAAGGGTAGAGTGGAATATGGTCTATGGTATCCCAAAGGAAATGATCTGGTTATCCAAGCTTAAACAGATGCATATTGGGCAGGGAGTGTTGATGATCGTAAGAGTACTAGTGGAGCAATGTTCTATCTAGGTTTTTGCCTTGTCTCATGGTTAAGTAAAAAAAACATACTTCAGTCTCGTTATCCACAGAGGAAGCAGAATACATCGCGGCAGTAGCTTGTTGTACTCAAGTTCTCTGGATGAAGCAAATCTTGCAAGATCTTCAAGTTAAGTTTGATGAGCCCATTCCCATCTTCTGCAATAACACCAATGCCATCAATATCTCCAAAAATCCTATGATGCATTCCAAAACAAAGCACATTCCGATCAAATATCATTTCGTTAGAGAGAAGACCGCCGAAAAGAATATCAAGCTTGAATATGTTGGCACAAAAGAACAAATTGTTGACATCTTCACCAAACCATTACCTCGTGAAGCATTTGAGTATCTTTTGCCAAAAGCTTGGGATTCTCCCAAGTTCTCATTAAAATCTCTCTCTTATCTAACTAGAAAGGGGGAGTGGAGGTGTCTACAGGTCTATAGGATGACAGTTTGTCAGGGGGAATTACCCTTTGCCATTGATGACAAAGGAGGAGAGAAGGCAGTAGGAAGAGGTGTCATGATCGCAAGGGGAGTACTTGTGTTGCCATCAATGCCAAAGGGGGAGATTGTTGATAAGTGGTTGTTGTTTTTTTTTTCAACCACATGGTGATGTTGACATTATGACACACGTTTGGCACTATGACACAAGTGTTGTCCTTGATGGCAACTCACTCAGATGACAGATCACAGTTCGGGTTCTCAAAATGAAGGAAAAAGAGATATACGCAGGTTCCACTTAACCAAGTCGCCTATACACGCGGGATAGCCAATCAAAAGGCGCGTATGCATATGCACGCACTTTCATGCAAGGAAAAGCGCGTACATGTGGCAAAAGTTGTTTTTAGTCCATGGTATTTAGTCCTTGGTATTTGGACCTATGGTTTTGGACCATGGTATCTCGTCCGAAGTATTGGACCCAGGTATTGGGTCCCAAGTATTGGTTCTAAGCTAAGTCACCAGATTCGGCGAATTTCAATGAACAAATTCGAAATTTGGCGAATTTTAATCGAAAACGAATTTATTCGTTCGAGTTCGTCGAATTTTATGGCGAACTCGAATTTCATCGCGAATTCGAATTTTTTGCCGAACAAAATTGTTTAGGGTTCGATGAAATTCGTTTCCAGTTCGAAAAAGTTCGTTTAAGTTCGTTTTTTTCGCGCGTTTCAGCAAATTTACCTGCAGCCCGCGGGTTTCATTGTTCATTGTTCCATTGTTTCATTGCTCGAGCCTCGAACTTCGAAGGGTTTCATTGTTGCCTACAGCCGAAGAGTTTCATTGTGGTCCAGACTCCAAACTCTATTGCAAACTTGCAAGTTCAAGTCCAGTCTACAGCTGCCGGAGGGCTAGAATGACATACAGTCCAGTCTACAGTCCTCTTTTTTGTTTTCAAATTTAGTGATAACTTAGCAAAACAAATAATAGATATAGACTGGTCCAGATGGGTTAGAATGACATACAGTAATTGGAACTGATAACGGCTATTGTTTTTCTGTGTTTAGGTCTACAGTGACTTGACTGTGGATTATTTTAAAATGTTCTTGCTGAATGTGCCAGGCTAAAATAGCCTCTATATTCAACCACTCTATGAGTGGTGGGATCTTAAAGGCAGTATCCCTGAAAAGTTTCGTTTTCACCAATTAAAGTGTACTAGGAGTCTAGAGATGCGGATGGGTTTTGTCTATCATTAGGATCATAAGCCCATGCAGCAGATCCAAAAATTTTGAAATGTGAAATAGGATGTTTTCTGCCATACCATCTCTCATATGGAGTCATATTTGTGAGAGGACGAGTAGATGTTCTATTGATGACATGGATTGTGGAAACAGCAATCTATTCCCAAAATGGAAGTTTCATTTTCTTGGAGTGAAGCAAGCCACCAACCATCTCCATGATAGCCCTATTCTTCCGTACTGTTAGCCTGTTACTACATTTTACTGTGGAGTGTAAGGAATAGTTCTTTAGCAAGATATGCCTTGAGATATGAGAAATTATTGGAAAGCATTGCCAATATATTCACCTGTAGATTCTGAAGCATATAATTTGGAGGATAATTACAATAAAGATTAACATTAAAAGGCTTGAAAATGACCAAAATTGATCAATCATCACACATAATTTATAAAATTTAATAAATTTTCTAGCCTCTGTTCTCTTGCTAAGCCAAAAAATTATTTTTGACTTTAAATTGATTATATATATATATATATATATATATACATTTTTTTTCGAATTTCTATATGTCGAACTTTATCGACAAAATTTTAGTTGCCGAACTTTATTCGAATTTCATGGTCGCCGAACTCGAACTCGAACACGAACCTGGTGACTTAGGTTCTAAGTGGTTTTGGACCACGGTATTGAGTAGGGCCTAAGACTATAAAAGGGGAAAGAGATCATTAGGCAAAGGCACTCAAGCATTGAATATCTTATGAAGAGCAAGATCTAGAATACTGGTCATTGGGGTTACGGTGCATAGCTAGATCTGAATCAAGGAGGAACCCGAGCGCTAGAAGAAGGATAAGTTCTATTGATGGATCAAGATCTTAAAGCTTGAATAGAAGTATCTTTGTGTGATTTTGATCTGTTATATTTGGCGCATGACTTGATCTATAAATCTGATAATCTGGGTATAACTGATAAATTGAAAAGGGTAAATTATCTTTTATAGATCTGTACGCAGGTTCGACACAGCAAAGGCGCGTATACACGCTGGTTCGGTAATTCAAAACAGCGTATACGCTGGTTTTCCTTAATACAGAAGCGTATGCATGCAGGTTCTTCATCTTGAAGTAGCGTACATCTCATAAAATATGTTTTAGCTACTTCTGTTTATTGCTGCATTCTGGGTTCAGGATTGGTGTCTAGTTACTGTTATTGTATTCTGGGTACAGCATTCAGAGAAGTGATTGATTGATTCAGTTTTGGTTGGTGCAAAGGGGATTGGTTGATGCAGATACATTTGATGTTTGATTGATGTTATTTATGGATCCAGTCTGAAAATTTATGAAACGTGGTCCCTGGAAGAAAAGAGAAGGTTGTAGCCTTCTGTAGGTCAGCACCTACGTACTAGTACATCAGCTAGTACAAGAGTTAAGGGGGTTGTAGCTCCCTTCCAGGAGAAGTTGGAGAACGAGAGAAGGTTGTAGCCTTCTGCAGGTAGAAGCCTGCGTACTAGTATAAGACTGCACCAGTACAGAAATATTGTAAAAAGAAGTTTCTTATTAACAAGAAGATAGAGAAGCATTGCAGCAGGTGGTTTTCACCCACATTGGGTTTCCACCTTATATCTTGTGTTCATATGTGTGATGATCTGTTCTGTTTACTGCATCTGTTTACTGTTCTTCTGGTTAATGAAGTTCTGGTGCACTGATTAAATATCAATTGGTTTAATTAAATCTTAAGTTCACTGGTTATACGCTAGTTGTTGTAGACATAGTTGCATGTATACGCTGATTTCCATATCTGAAGTAGCGTATATCTAAGTTTGAGAATAACAAACAAAAAATGTGTTTGACCTGATAACACTAATTCACCCCCCCCCCTCTTAGTATTATTTCCAACAGGTGAATCGGTAACTACCAGTCCTAATCTACAGGAGACCCAGGATCAATCCTCGTAGTTGCCACTATAACACCAAGAGTACATCCAACTACCTGCAAGTCGATATACTAAGATCCCATGGTTTTAGCAAAGCGAGACTCTCGGGCCGCCAAGGCGGGGGTGGGGAATCTGCTTCTTGAGCATCCACCACAGCAAGCCAGTGTACTCAATGAGATTTGAACTATGGTCTCCCGAGCTTCGCCCAAGTAGACTTACCATCAAACAACACATCACTGTACTTTTACTACGGAGTTCTGATGAGATCTGGTGCATTAACGCTGGTATGATCGCACCTATTGATAAGTGGTTGTTATTGATGTCAACCCAAGCAGCACCAGGGGCTACCCAATCTTGCATGGGCATTTTGACTTGACAACTTACTCTATTCTAAGTCAAGGACCTTCTAAATGGATTCTACTCGTTGAGATGTTTCTGTTGATTTATGGCTTGCTAAGTAATTCTTCACGGTTTGAAAGATATTCATGTTTGAAGTCAGTAACCCCAGTTAGTGGCCTAAAACCCTATGGGGTTGTGGCATGGCACTCATAATTACTTGTGGTCACTGAATAGTCAACAATTCATAAATGTTTTTTGCTCCTAAAATCCCTCCAACGTTCACTTGTTGAGGATCTTCTCAACTCAAGACATTCATATAAATAATGACCCTCATATCCTCCTCTAACAGGGATTTTGTGGCTTCAAACAGGTCATCGTGGCATTTTCGCTATAACTTTTTTTTTGTGAAGCTTCAGAATCTGAAATTAAAACACATTTGAATTGAAATCCTAATGAACATCGTGACCGAATTTCAGATCTTGGTTCTTTATATTTTTAGAGATATGATCTGAGGAAGTTAGGGTTTTTGCAGGCTCCTGAATTCCATGTCAAACAGGTGACATTGGGAAAATCGTCATAACTTTCTCTCTGAGCATTGGATTCAAATTTCGTAAATAGTAACAAAAAGAGGACGGACTGTAGTTTGTTGAGTAGCATTTTCAGGGACGAAGGTCGTGACACATGGCACTTCGTACAAGTTCGCTCTACTGAACGAGTCTATAATCAGGGCATCGTGGGAGATTGGGCATAACTCTTTCTAGAAGAATCCAATCTTGATCAGACCTGTGGGGTTGGAAAGAGGACTCAGAGGGCTACCACAAGACGAACTTTCACACCCTGGAGATTTGAAATTACATAGATACAATAGATTCAATATCGAGCTCCTAGAAAGCAAGAAAAAGCATGCATTCAAGGATCATTGCAGTAAGGACCACACATCAACAGTCAAGGGTAAGTCTCCTACAGCAAGGTATGTCTGATTAGTGTTTACATTTGAAATATGAGTATCATCTCCGACATATGTTTTTGCAGGACAACGTAAGTACATACAAAGTCTCGGTTATATCTCTATGTCTATATATGTCACAATTAGTTTTGATACCACATTTCGGATGTCTTATTCTTGATACTACACATTTGATGCTACACCAAGTTTCTAAATCTATATGATGTTGAAACTTCATGTTACTTGTCTTGTCATAGTTGATAGAATGGTCTCTGTTGTTGTACTTAGAACTTGGTCCATCACAAGTCTAGGGTTTGTCATCAGTTTTTATTGTATATATCTTTAGGTCAGTTTTGGATATAGTCTTGCATAGAGTGCAGGCCTATATCAAGAGTGGGAGTCTTTGTCTACTGCTGCAACAAGTCAACAACAAAAGTGACAAGCAAACCTCAGGTATGCATTGTAATTTTAATTTGTATTTATTCATTATTATGCACTTACATGTGTTTTGCAGGCAGAGGTAAGTTAGAGGGTATTTTGTTTTGTTTTGGGATTGGTTTCGCCGGGCAAATTTTGCATGCAAGTAGAAGAAGATTCAAGTACAACTTCAAGCAAGAATTCAAGAGCAAAAGTATCAAATCAAAGGAAGCATTGCAGCAGGACATCCTTTGAAGACATGACAGCTATCCGTATATTGTGAAGAAGTGTCAAGGCCAAGAGTCATCATTGTAAAGTTGTGAAAGAGTCATTTGTAAAAGTGTCATCATTGGAAGAGTCATTATTGTAAAAGAGTCAATCTGCCTAGAGTCGAAAAGCCAGTATTGGGAGGTATAGGAGTCTCTCTTGGGATGATGTCATGGTTCGGTTGCAGGTCATAGTGTGATTGGGTGTTCTGTCAAAATCATTGTAAATCATATTGTATCGTGGATTGTTGTACCTGGTACGGCAATCCACACTCTTGTCTCGTTTCAGTCATTATAGGGTGGCAGGGAGGTGCTAGGCTGGTGCATGAATTCGCCTACAGTTTGAAGCCTGTGAACACTTCAGGGTGGTAGGTTGGTCTAAGATGTTGGGGCATCCATTCAGTTGACTACTGAAGGAACCAGGGCGTTGGGGCGTCCTTCCAATCGGCGCTGGAGAAGAATTCTTTTCTAGAATTCTAGGAAGTTGTTGCCTTCATTTCAGTTGGGGCTGAAGATTAAAGAATTTATTAGAAAAGCGTTCGGTGGTATTTTACCGACAGGGGGTTTTCCACCTAAAATTCTTGTGTCTACTGTGTTCTTTTATTTATTGTTATTACTGCATAAACGTTAATAATAATTGAAGATTAACTAATGCTCAAAAAAAAATTAAAAGTGCTAATTGGTAAGGAATACTGATTCACCCCCCCCCCTCAGTATTTCCAACATGTTCATCTTTTATCTTTAGTTCATCAAGCAATTACCAAAACAATAGCACAAAGATCACAGACACCAGATGTAGGTGGACAATCAGGGCAAAACCCCTTATCTAGGGGAAAACCCAGTCAACAACTCTTCCTTAATAACTTAACGAGATAATCCAAGACTCTTGACCTAGACACAGACTTCCTCCACACCAAGTCAGCCTTTTCTTCCTTCTGTAGCTATGTAACTGGATTCGTCCTACAGGTGCTACGTGTCGTTGTTAAAATTGGAAACTAGGGCCAAACTCCATGTGGGCCTAATTATTTATGGCAACTGCTATTTTTCTTGGATTCCTCTCGTCGAGAGGTGTAGGATTGATCTAAAGATCATCCGATTCCGACATGTATTCATAGAGATATGAATTTATTTGTGTTATGTTACAATTCGTCAAGGTCAGCCAGCATCCAAACTACCCCCACTTGTCCTCAACATTTCACCATAAATAGAAGAGGTCTTCAAGTCATTTCACACATCATCTCTTGTGATCTCTCTCCACTTGTCTTTGGGTTTTGGTGGTGGGAGAGATTATACGCTGCCCTAGCCCTAGATGTTGTCACAAAAGAAGGACTTACGCAGCCCTAAGAGGAGACACCTCCACACAGTCAAGGAAGATTTATCTACGCAAGGAGAGGTCTTCTATCCACAATCTTTAAAGAGACTAGGCCACAGTTTAAGGAGGGTTCTTATGTGCCCTAAACGCGGTCTAAAGGAGCTACAATTCACAGCCTAAAAGGGTTCTCTAATCCGCAGTATATGGGACTCTTCATCCGCTGTCAAGTCAAGCTCTAAAGAAGCCCTAAACACAAGTTTGTCAATCACCTTCCATCCGTTGTCAAGGAGCCCTAGCCGCAGTTAAGGTAAGGCTTATACTCACAGCTAGCTACAGTAAACGGAAGGCTTCTTACGCTATATGTAGGAGGCTCTACCGAGATCTAGGAGGAAGTCCTAATCTGCATTTATTAAGGATCCTAATCTATTGTTATACATGGTTCAGATGAAGCCCTAAAATGCTTTTAATGGAGGTCCTTATACTCAACCTGAAGCAGTCCTAAAGAAGCACTCATTGACAGCTATGTTCACAACAAAGGTGGTTGTAAGGAAATATCTTGTCACAGCATTCATACATGTTTGTTGTAGGTAACTATGTGATGAAGGGAGCTAGTATAATCATGCCCTAAGGACTATTTGATAAGCCAGCTTTAATGTAAAGGAAAGTGTTAAAGTCTGCTCCTTGGTGTTTGATTATTTACTTTAGCATTGTTATGTGCTAGGCCATAGGCCATCGCATCATAGCAAAGGTTTATTAAGAGTCGATCCATTGAGATCAGTGCGCTCATCAGTTCAGCTACATATCACATAGCAAGGGAGTTTAGGGCTACATGTTATGCCCTAATAGGAATTGCAGGAAAAGCTTGTCATTAGTGGATTGATGCAGCATGGTGATGGATGTAGCATAGTAGTGATGAAGTGCAACATAGTGATGATGAGTGCAGCATAGTGGTGATGAAGTGCAGCATAGTGATGATGAGTGCAGCATAGTGATGAAGTGCAGCATAGTGGTGATGAAGTGCAACACAGTGATGAAGTGCAACATAGTGATGAAGTGCAGCATAGTGATGATGAAGTGCAGCGTAGTGATGATGGATGCAGCATGGTGATGGAATCACCTTGGAGAATCCATTGAAGAATGAGATCTGATAAGTGTGCCTTCACTTAAGTTTAGATTTGCAATCCTTGTCATCAGAACTATTGTGTCATCTTCATGGTGAAGATCTCGGTTCTTATCTTGTCAAGTCAAAGTGTTGACTTTTGATGTATATGTACTATCTCTCTCTCTGTTGAACTATTGAAGAATATAAGAAGAATTGATCAAGGGTTTCCCCACATTGGGGTTTGTCCCTGGTTAGCGCCACATCTTGTGTCCTCTTGTCTTGGCTTGTTTTCTACGATTTATGTTTATGTTCTATCAACATTTTACTATCATGCTAAATGTGATTGCTAATCTAGAATTGATATTGAGCTAATATGGAAAATGGAAGTAAATTTTCTCTAAGCATAGAACATACCTAAAATTGACATGGTATCGGAGTTGAGGTGAAGACAAAGCCCAAGCAAGAGTGAAAGAGCAATCACCAAAGGCAATTGAAAAAGGAATGCAAGTCATCAAGGAAATAGCCGACTCATCAACAAAGCAAGGAACTCCTATATTGGCCCTCTCCACTACTTCTCCTCTGGACTCTTTGGGAAACAAGCTTATTGATAGTAGTGCTTCAAGGCACTTTACTGAATACAAGGAAGCACTCTCTAATCTAATAAAGAAGGAAACAATCGAGGAGATTATTCTTGGAGACAATTCCACCTATCCCGGAAAGGGTGTAGGGAATGTTATCCTTCAATTGAATGAGGGTAGTGGTGATGAAGTGCAGCATAGTGATGATGAGTGCAGCATAGTGGTGATGAAGTGCAACACAGTGATGAAGTGCAGCATAGTGATGATGGATGCAACATGGTGATGGAATCACCTTGGAAAATCCGTTGAAGAATGAGATCTGATAAGTGTGCCTTCACTTAAGTTCAGATCTGCAATCCTTGTCATTAAAACTATTGTGTCATCTTCATGGTGAAGATCTCGGTTCTTATCTTGTCAAGTCAAAGTGTTGACTTCTGATGTATATGTACTATCTCTCTCTCTGCTGAACTATTGAAGAATATAAGAAGAATTGATCAAGAGTTTCCCCACATTGGGGTTTGTCCCTGGTTGGCACCACATCTTGTGTCCTCTTGTCTTGGCTTGTTTTCTACGATTTATGTTTATGTTCTATCAGCATTTTACTATCATGCTAAATGTGATTGCTAATCTAGAATTGATATTGAGCTAATATGGAAAATGGAAGTAAATTTTCTCTAAGCATAGAACATGCCTAAAATTAACATGGTATCGGAGTTGAGGTGAAGACAAAGCCCAAGCAAGAGTGAAAGAGCAATCACCGAAGGCAGTTGGACAAGGTCAAAGGCTCAATGGGTTCCTCAATGAAGGGTAAGATCCCTGAGCCTCCATCAAATGCACCAGCTACTACAAAGAACAAGTACACTAAGGGTGGAAGGAAAGGCAGATGCCTTGCTTATAATGAGTTTGGCCATTATGCAAAGGAGTGTCCGAATAGAAGGAGCACATCACTTAATGATGATAACAATCATTCTAGCGGCATCATCAATGATCAGAGAAATGACAGGTACAATGGCAAAAGAAAAAGGAATGTAAATCATCAAGGAAATAGCCGACTCATCAACAAAGTAAGGAACTCCTATATTGGCCCTCTCCACTACTTCTCCTCTGGACTCTTTGGGAAACGAGCTTATTGATAATAGTGCTTCAAGGCACTTTACTGAATACAAGGAAGCACTCTCTAATCTGATAGAGAAGGAAACAATCGTGGAGATTATTCTTGGAGACAATGCCAACTATCCTGAAAAGGGTGTAGGAATGTTATCCTTCAATTGAATGAGGGTAGCATGATTCATTTACAAGTTCTTTATGTACCTGATCTCAAAAAGAACCTGGTGTCCATTTCGGCAATGGAATCAAAGATTTCAAGTTGTCATCCATCGATGGAAAGGTACATGTCTGAAAAAGGAATTTTCCAGATGCTTTTACTCTTGGGTTCAGGGTCGGCAATTTGTATCACGTTGCAGAAAGTCCATTGGGGACCATGTCGTGTGACTCATCTCTTCTATAGCACCGGAGGTTTGCCCATCTTCATTGTAAGGCCCTACCCAATATGAGTTAGATGGTGACAGGGATGCCTAAATTCAAGGAAGATCATGGAAGTACATGTCTGAGATGTACCAAAGGAAAACTTACAAGGGGACCATTCCCCTCATGTAATAGCAAGACCACAGATGGGATCAACCCAAGGAGTTTGAGATTCATGATCAAGAACCTCATGTATGCAGGTTGAAGAAAGCTCTCTATAGTTTGAAGCAAGCACCCTGGGCTTGGTATGAGAGGATTGATAGCTATCTGATGAAGCTGAGATTCACTAGGAGTGAAGCCGATCCAAACCATTGCTTTAAGGTTGTGGATGATAGACCTCTCATACTGGTACCTTATGAGGACGACCTCTTTCTGACAGGTGCAGACCCTCTCATTTGCAAAAGTAAGAGGGAGTTGGATTCCGGATTTGGAATGGTGAACTACAAGCCCCTGACTACCTCAATGAAGCCTAACTTTAAGAAGTTATGCGATAGTGATGCCGGACCTGATTTGGGAAATGCCTCTAAGTTTCATAAACTCATACTAGCATTGATGTTCTTGGTGAACTCCCGTCTGGATATATGTTTTGCAGTTAGCATGTTGAGCTCATATATGGTTGAGCCTCACTGTATTGGTGCGAAGAATCTTTTGAGATATCTTCAAGGCACAATCTCTCATGGATTAAGATACACTTTCGGAAATGTGAAGCTGCATGATCATTCTGATGCTAGTTAGGCAGGCAGTGTAAGAGCACTTATGGGTGTTGGTTCTGCGTCAATATCCTGGATGAGCAGGAAGCAGAAGTCAGTTGTTTTGAACACCGATGAGGCCAGATACATAGCTGTGAGTATGGCTTCCTGTAAAGTTCTCTGGTTGAGGAAGCGCTTCTGTGAGCTGTTTGGACACGTGTTGGATACCATCGTGATCTACTGTGACAACCAGAGGGGGATTCGATTGTTAAGGAATCTTGTGTTCTATGATCGCTACAAGCATACAGACATCAGGTACCATTTTATCTAGGATATGGTACAACGAGGAGCAAGAAGGCTCCATCACATTGGGACTAATGTGCAGGTCGCCGATATTCTGACGAAGCCCCTAGGAAAATTCAAATTCTTGACTTTCCAAGAACGACTAGGAGTCATGGAGAGACTCTCTCCTAAAGGTCTAGTATAATATGGACATTAAGCTCTGGGAGCTCCGAGGGGCTTGGGGGTACTTCTTGGAGCGATGAGCAACAATAGGGTGAGTGGTTCATCCTTCCCTTAGTGGTCTGCTATGTAGGCAGGAAGAGTGGTTCATCCTTCTCCTGTCGAGATACAATCATAGGGTGAGTGGTTCAGCCTTCCCCTAGTGATTTGTTGTGTACAGGGTGAGTGGTTCAGCCTTCCCCTGGGGTACCCCTGGAGACATGTAGGCAGGATGAGTGGTTCATCCTTCTCCTACTGAAACATCCTACCCATGCAGTCTAGGACTCATGGTAAGTACCTCTCATCTAGCCAATGAGTAGGGAAATGAGGATGGGGACCATAGTAGTACCGATGGACACATCGTGTATCTACCGTACTCCCTATGCTAGGATGATATTGATCTGGGATCAATTGGAACTGACTTTGGGTCAGTAAGAGTGATATCACTCACTCTCTTTTGGAACTGATTTCGAATCAATAAGAGTGGTATGATACACTCTTTATTTGGAACTGATTTCGGATCAGTAAGAGTGGTATGATACACTCTCTTTATTTGGAACTGATTTTGGATCAGTAAGAGTGGTATGATACACTCTCTTTATTTGGAACTGATTTCGAATCAGTAAGAGTGGTATGATACACTATCTTTATTCGGCACTGATTTCAGATCAGTAAAAGTGGTATGACACACTCTCTTTACTGGAACTGACTTCGGGTCAGTAAGAGTGGTATGAGACACTCTCTTTTATATGAGACTGACTTCGGGTCAGTAGAGGATGGCATGATACATTCTCAATCACTTCTTCTTATTCATAGTTCAGCAAAGCAGAGCAGAGCAGTGAAGGGAACTCATAGTTGGGACAGTACGGACTGGCAAATGGATTAGCATATGGAGTTCTCCCTAGTTGAGGAGTATTAAAATTGGCAACTAGGGTCAAACTTCATGCGGGTCTACTTACTTATGGCAACTAATATTTTTCATGGATTCCTCTCGTCAAGAGGTGTAGGATTGATCTAAAGATCATCCGATTCCGATAGGTATTCATAGAGATATGAATTTATTTGTGTTATGTGACAATTTGTCAAGGTCGGCCAACATCCAAACTACCCACACTTGTCCTCAACGTTTCACCATAAATAGAAGAGGTCTTCAAGTCATTTCACACATCATCTCTTGTGATCTCTCTCCACTTGTCTTTGGGTTTTGGTGGTGGGAAAGATCTAAAGAGGATATGTTGCCCTAGCCCTAGATGCTTTCACAAAAGAAGGCCTTACGCAGCCCTAAGAGGAGACACCTCCACACAGTCAAGGAGGATTTATCTACGCAAGGAGAGGTCTTCTATCTGCAATCTTTAAAGAGACTAGGCCACAGTTTAAGGAGGGTTCTTATGTGCCCTAAACGTAGTCTAAGGGAGCTACAATTCATAGCCTAAAAGGATTCTCTAATCCGCAGTCTATGGGACACTTCATCTGTTGTCAAGTAAAGCTCTAAAGAAGCCCTAAACGCATGTCTGTCAATCACCTTCCATTCGCTGTCAAGGAGCCCTAGCCGCAGTCAAGGTAAGGCTTATACTCACAGCTAGCCGCAGTAAAGGGAAGGCTTCTTAGTTGTATGTAGGAGGCTCTACCGAGATCTAGGTGGAAGTACAAATCCGCATTTATTAAGGATCCTAATCTGTTGTTATACATGGTTCAAATGAAGCCCTAAAATGTTGTTAATGGAGGTCCTTATACTCAGCGTGAAGTAGTCCTAAAGAAGCACTTGTTGACAACTATGTTCACAGCAAAGGTGGTTGTGAGTAAATATCTTATCACAGCATTAATACATGTTTGATGTAGGTAACTATGTGATGAAGGGAGCTGGTATAATCATGCCCTAAGGACTGTTTGATAAGCCACAGCTTTACTGTAAAGGAAAGTGTTGAAGTCTGCTCCTTGGTGTTTGATTATTTACTTTAGCATTGCTATGTGATAGGCCATAGGCCATAGCATCATAGAAAGGGTTTATTAAGAGTTGATCCATTGAGATCAGTGCCCTCATCAGTTCAGCTACATATCACATAGCAAGGGAGTTTAGGGCTGCATATTATGCCCTAATTGAAATTGCAGGAGCAGCTTGTCATTAGTGGATTGATGCAGCATGGTGATGGATGCAACATGATAGATGCAGCATAGTAGTGATGAAATGCAACATAGTGATAACGAGTGCAGCATAGTGGTGATTAACTGCAGCATAGTGGTGATGAAGTGCAGCATAGTGATTATGAGTGCAGCATAGTGGTGATGAGTGCAGCATAGTGATGATGAAGTGCAGCACAGTAATGAAGTGCAGCATAGTGATGATGAGTGTAGCATAGTGATGATGAAGTGCAGCATAGTGATGAAGTGCACAATAGATGATGGATGTAGGATGGTGATGGAATCGCCTTGGAGAATCCGTTGAAGAATGAGATCTAAGAAGTGTACCTTCACCTGAGTTCACATCTGCAATCCTCGTCATCAGAACTATTGTGTCATCTTCATGGTGAAGATCTCATTTCTTATCTTGTCAAGTCAAGTGTTGACTTCTGATGTATATGTATTATCTCTCTCTCTCTGCTGAACTATTGAAGAATATAAGAAGAATTGATCAAGGATTTCCCCGCATTGGGGTTTGTCCTTAGTTGGCGCCACATCTTCTGTCGTCTTGTCTTGGCTTGTTTTCTGCAATTTATGTTTATCGTCTATCTGCATTTTACTATCATGCTAAATATGATTGCTAATCTGGAATTGATATTGAGCTAAATGGAAAATTGAAGTAAATTTGCTCTAAGCATAGAACATACCTAAAATTAACAGTCGCAAATCCATCGAATCTGACACGATTCATGCAGATTCATGTCTGAATATCGAGACATGTAGTGTCCGATCAGGACACGATCGAATCCGGATTATGTCTCGATCGGACACCACGTGTCACGATTTCTGGACACGAACCTGGCAAAACAGCGACCTGCACGGCTTTTTAAGAGGGCTTTCCTCATTTTTTTTGCACATTCACTCATTTACTTTGTTGTGGGTTTGTTGTGGGTGTTTGGGAGCAAGGAGCAAAGGGTGTGGGAGCATTTTCAAGGTGATTCAAACAACAGATAAGTGCATTTTCTCTCTAATATCTTTGCATTTTTAGTACAGCAGTTTGCAAATGCATTTCTTTTACAAATTTGTGCATTTTTTGTTTTTTTTTTACAGTATTCATGGCTCAATCAAGGGCAGTAGGGAAAGGGCAAAGAAAAGGAAAGAATGTGCCCATTGGAGATGCCCCTCCTCTCCCAATTTCATCAGAGTCTGTTGCAAGTAATGTTGAGGGAAGACTTCCTCCTGAATGTAACATTGACAAATATCCCTTGTGGAAACATGTCACAAGAGAGCAAGGGCCAAGCAACAAGGTGAAGGGAGGAGGAAATGTGAGCTAGAAATGCAGCTATTGCCACAATACTTTCACGAGCACATATTTCCATGTAAAAGGTCATTTGTTGGCTTTACCAGGGTGTGGGATTGGAGCTTGTAAAAAGGTTCCATTATCAAAGGCGAAAGAAATGGAAAGAGAGTCCAATATTGGTATAGAAAATGTGGCTGCAAAATCAAAAAAAGCCAAGAATGATGACCCCCTTCCATTCTCGAGGAAAGGCAGCAACAAATTCCCATTTGAGAGTTCTAGAGGGGGACAAGCAACAAAAAGAAAGGCAATTTCACTTGGTCCAATGGACAAGATTTTTCAGAAGGAGAAACGGGAAGAGCTTGATCTCACCATTGCCTTTTTTTTCTATCAAAACTTCATATCCTTCAATGTTGCATGCTCACCTCTATTTATTGAGATGTGTCGAGCTCTAACTCAAGGGGCTCCATCAGGGTATGTGCCTCCTGGGTCAACGAAGCTTAGAACCACATTGTTGACGAAGGCAAAAAAGAGGTGGAAAAAATTCTTGAGCCGATTAAAGCATCATGGCCAACATTTGGGGTTAGCATTATTTATAATGGATGGACAGATTCAGCACGACACCCACTCATCAACTTCATGGTGTCTTCCTTGAATGGTATGGTTTTCTTGAAAGCAGTGGATGCACTTGGACAATACAAGGATGCACAATATATGGGTGAGTGGTTTATTAAAGTTATTAAAGATGTAGGTGTTGATTCTTGTGTGCAAATCATTACAGAATCCAGATGTGCACCTGTTTGCAATGTTGATGGCATGATTGTGGAAGCTAAATATCCACAAGTGCTTTGGACACCTTGCATTCTCCATTCATTGAACTTAGCATTGAAATCTATTGCTTCAGATGTGCTTTGGATTGGTAACATTATTGAGGACGCATGCCATATTCGTAACTTTGTACAAAACCATACAAATGCCCTCACTATCTACAAGGAGTACAACAATCTATCATTGTTGAAGATTGCGGATACACGGTTTGCCTCTTCATTCATCATGTTGAAGGGGTTGAGGGAGGTCAAGACCGCTCTTGGGGCCATGGTTATTTCAAATTTTTGGCCTTTTTGGAGAAAGATAGATCAGGGAGCCTCTAAAAGAGTGAAGAACACAGTGTTAGATGATGCTTGGTGGGAGAGCGTAGATCTAGTTATTCAGATCATGGACCTTATCATTTCCTTGCTTCGATTTGCAGATACAGACCAACCCATCCTAGGAGAGGTTTATGAGGGATGGGATTCCATGAATGAGTATATGAGGAGCATTATTTTACAGAGTGAGTGCCCCGAGTATGAGACATCATCAAATGCCATCTTCACCACTATACAGGATATCCTTGTCAACAGATGGGACAAGAATTGCATACCTTTACATTGTTTGGCTCACTCATTGAACCCAAAATACTATAGCTATGGTGGCTGAATGGTGGACCTTCCCGCAGATTCCCTCCTCACATGGATGGTGAAATCTCACAAGGGAGGAAAGATGCATTCAGGCGGGTTTTTCAAGATTGAGCATCCCTTGATGAGGTGGAGGATGCCTTTACAGAGTTTTCCACTGGCACTGGTCGATTTGCAGGATATGATCTGATTAGAGACAGGGGGACTAAGAAGCCCTATTCTTGGTGGGCAAATCATGGGGCAACAAGCCCTCCTCTACAGCTGTTAGCCATGAGGCTCCTATCTCAGGTGACTTCATCCTCTTGTTGCAAGAGGAATTGGAGCACATATGGGAATTTATATAGTGCCAAGAAGAGCAGGCTTGAGCAGTCCACGGCAGAGACAATGGTGTATGTGCACACCAACCTTCGTCTTATTTATAGGCAGAGGAAAGAGTGGTTGAAGGGAAAGTCAAAGATGTGGGATGTCTTTCCTGATGATATGGGTCTGGATAGCAGTGTTGAGTTGGCATTAGCCAACTTGCATCTCAATGATCCAGTGCTAGAGCTTGTCAAATTTGATGATGGTGATACTGTAGAGGGGTCATCCTCCACACCAGCAGATGCAGAGATGTCTTTGGATACAGAGGAGGAGGATGCAAAAGAGGAGAGCAGTGGTACTGGTGACCATGATGATCAGGAGAGTGATGCTGATTTTGATGATCACTATGAGGATTGATGACTCATGAGTCATGAGCTACTTACTTCCTTGAGGCTTGTATACTTCTAGTTGTTTTGTATTTGCTATTTGATATTTTTATTTGCCATTGGCAATGCACTACCTATGTAACACATTTTGATTATGATGACTTAATGAGAAAAATACAGTTGCTAGTATCTTTATCTTACTATCATGTCTTTCTCCTATTGGATCATTGATGAATTGAATATGTATTATGAATCATGATTTATCATTTATGCCAGAATTGTATTTGTATGTACTATGTACTATGCATAATGTTACTTTGTAAACAGTGAAACTTACATGTAGATGAAGATCTATGTTTGAAATCAATGAATTTGTATCATGAATGAGAATTTGTGTAAGAAATATCTAATTTTTAATATATATATATATATATATATATATATATATATAACGTATCCAAACGTGTCCTGTTCCGAGGGGTCAACATGTTCGTATCCAACAATCAAATCCTTGTATCCGTTGAATCCCAAATCCACGTGTCAGGTGACTTGGTTCTATACATAATAACCCTTTCAAAAATAACTTCAACCTAGCAGCAACAACTTGTAGTAGCAACAGAACTTCGATCCAGCAACAACTTCCACCTAGTAGTTAGCCCAACAACAATTTCGACCTAGCAGTATCTTCATCCTTCTAGAAAATATCCTAGTAAATCCACACAAGTGAGAGAGAGACAAACCCAAAAACTTCAATCGTCCTTCTTCGAGGAATTTCGCATTTTTTTTGCTCTTCTTCTCTTAGATATCGAACTTGTGTGAGTGAGTGTCCCCAAATGAATTCGAACTGCTTGTATATATACCCTTTGGTGAGGTCGAATTACCCTGTTTCAGGTCAACTTGATCTCCTTCAGGTCGACTTGGTGTGGAGGTGACAAATGACTTATTTGATTCAATAAAAATCTTTTTACATGATTCAAAATCCCAAGAAGGGTCTCTTTAAATGGACAATGACTCTAATGACAATATAAATCCTAGAAGTCCTCAATGGGGACTTTGACCTAAAACACAATGTTACCAGACTCTGAATCGGCAAAAAATAGGCGAGGCAAAAGAGCAAAGAGTTTTAATCGGATCGAGGAAAAATAGGGAAAAAATCAGTGAATTCAATAGATAAAGATATACACATATATAGAATTAAAAAAACATTTTTCATTTCTATTCAATAAAGCCATGTCCAAACAATGCATAATATCAATAGATGTCCAAAATATCATGAAAGAATAAGTATCTCATATATGTTATGAGTCCAAACATAAGTACTAAGTCCTAACTCCTAACCAATGGCTACATAGAACCAGAAGCATCTACTTTTAAAAGTTTATAAAACACTGCATACTAATCAATAAAAAAGCAGTAATTGCAATCTCTTGATTGGTGTTGAAATGATACGATAATGGTTTTCTACTGAAATCTCTGACAGAGCACACGTTGAAGCTAAACTGGAGCACATTGTACACTACTCCTCTATTACACTACGACTCTATTACGCAGAGTAAATTGAAACTGAAACCATGCCTCCATTACCTCTCGACGTATGAGTTGCGGGCCTAAGCAGTGAGAAGTCAGTTATGGACCAACGTAACCTAACCAAACCACACAACGAAAAATGAGGGAACCCTAAAATTTAAAACCCATGCTCGCCAAGTTGAGGGCTGAAATACACCTCAGTCACCTAAATCGCAATTAATCAGTGAGTCACAAGTCAAACTTGTGTTGACCAAGAATCAAACTCGATCAACGCGAGTTTGACTCGCCTAGAGTTGAATCAGATCGTTTGAGGGAAGAGCAGAGTTTGACTCGTGATTAATCGCGAACGATTGGAGATTCATGGTTCACTGCTAAAACATGATGACCCAAGCATGAAACCCATGCTTTAATAAGTTACATGACTCAAATACAATTTATGAAGACCAAACCTAGTTACATTCTTCAACACTCCCTCTTAACTAGGGAGGTATTCATACATAAATATACAAGTACATGGAAGATCTCAAAACACATGAACCATGAAGAGTTTAGGCACTTACAGTGCCACAGACTAGATTCTTGATCAGGGCAATCTATCCGGATGGGACAAAGATGGACTAAATCTTTCAGCCTCTCTACGCACCATAAGGCTTACTTGCTAACCATCAACCTAGGGATCTAGGTGTGTAATGCAAGGTCAAAGCTCTATGACCAACGCCACCCTCCCTTCTACTTCGGGAACTAGACATCAACACATATGCCAGCCAAATGTCCTCCCAGCCATATTACACACACAATGCCTCAACACATCAAATCTCTCTAACCTCGAGCATGATTTTCAAACACTTTGAGAGATTTACCTGAACAATCACAACCCTAATCAATAACAACCTTTCAATACTCATGAGTAAACACAAACCTTTGGGGTCTTCTAACATCTTGATGTTGCCTCACAATTCATCATAGTAGGACTTTGTGGCTTCAAATAAATCTATGACAAAAGTTTCCTCAAGTATTCAACTTTCTTTCCTACTTCACATGCAACAACCAAATCATGCTTTCCTTCTTTTAGCAGCACCTCAATATTCATTCTCGAATTTTCTTCTTCAAGGTATCCATCATGACTATAATACGCCCTCCCACTCAATTTGGGAGATATCCTTCTTTTTATCTCGACTTCTTATTAACCTAGGGAGATTAACTTATTTCTATGACAATGGAGAATCTTTCATGGCTTCCATCCTTCTTGATCATCATCATTCATATAACTTCCTTCATCATGTTTATCAATCAAATGATCGTTACTTACAAATATCTTCAGCATCTTGAAGATTATGTACCTGCATAACTTAGACAGCAAGTACAACCAAATACATACATATAGAAGCATGAAGTTAACTATATCATAATATAATAATGGAAGCATTAGACTTTAGACATCAAATACCTAAACATAGTTAGGTTCATAATCAACAAGTGACACATACTTTATACTTCAATTTCTTGCTAGGGTTTTGTCATAAACCCTAGATTTCATTAACAAGACTTCGAGCAACTCAATCAAGATAACAATCTTCATTATATCTAGGGTCTCAATATTTATTTCAGAGATATGACATACTCTACTATAATGTATTACAAACCTTAGAAGCAATTCAAACAAGTATGGTTTTACAATGCATCCAACATCTTTATAATTCATATGTTAGACTTCCACTAGGATTTAATGCAAACCCTAGATTCCATACATGAGACACTAAGCCTTGGATGACAACAATCAAAACCAATTATAACACAATCTAAGGTTTCAACTAAATGACCAACTTCTACTAGGGTTTGATTTTAACAATATTGATATATTCTAGAATATCAAACTTCTACTAGGGCTTAGTTACAAACCCTACATTATTAACAATTAGGTTAGCACATATCCATATCTAGGATTTCATAATCATGCACAAGCAAATCAATATCCATTAGGTAAGCCCAAGACACAAATATTAATACATTCAAAGTCATACATATAACAATCTCGATTACACTAGGGTATTGATCAAACAAACCAACATACACCTAAGGCTTCATTCCTAGGAGATAACTCTAAATACATAAGGGTTTTACTCATAACCCTAAATTATCAAAACCTCAAGGTCTAGGAACACATTACCATCCAACCCTAAAGGACTAGGGTTTCCATAATAATACTAAAACTTCAAACATGACATTACCATCAAAACCCCAAACATCAAAAGAATAGTATTTTCTAGATTTCATCAATAACCCTAAGACTAGGGTTTTTCATATCAACATACCCTTAGGTTATGGTTTTACAGAGAACCTTTGCGTTTAGACAAACCTTATAAGACATCAATTCCAATTTGTCTTGTGAGGTCTTCTTCAGTAACATTTGCATGATCTCTTTTTCTCTTTCTATTTCTCGAACTTTTAGGACAATCACTTTTATAGTGACCCATCTTGTGACAATTGTAGCATGCAGTTTTGGATATGTCTATCTCCCTTCTAGGCCCTTTAGACTTCTTGAATGATTCTTTGTTCTTGTGATGAGCGAAGTAGGCATTTGAAACATTTTCTTCTTAGTTCTCCTTGTTTCTTACTAGAGAAATTATGACTTCTTCCTGACTGCATGGATTCCATATAGTTGTTCGAATGTAGGAGTCTCCTTCCAACTCTTGAGACCTTATGAGAAGGCACTCCATGATGTTGGTAAATCTAGAAGTGCAATAATTACAAGCTCCTTTTCTGGTACTATCTCATCAATTGCCTGAAGTTCCTCTCTTAATCTATTTATTCTCACAAAGAAGGATGCCACAGTGTCTTCCTTTGTCATCTTTATAGATCATAGTTCATTTTTAAGACTTGCTATTTGACCAAGATTCTTGATAGTGAATAATTTTGATAATGCCTCATACATCTCTTGAGCAGAGTCTTTGTTGGATATATAGGGGATGAGGTTATCCTTTGTTCCATCCACCATAAGTGTCATGGCCAATATTTCTGTTTCCTTGAACTTTACCTTTTCTGCATCACTTGACTCATTAGTAGGCTCCTTTACCTTTCCCTTGAATAGATCAAAAACTTTATTCTTCTCGAGGAAGAGGTCTATCCTCTTCTTCCATGCCCTGTAGTTGGATTCTCCTTCTAATTTGTTTCCTCCCTTCATTGAGTTAGACATCGTCCTTGAAGATAATAAACTTGACTTCTTATATGATCCTTTCGATGACCCTTATTCAAAGCTTCTTAAAACTCCTTATTCTCCTTTCAATAGATCTTTGAGCTACCTTATTCCCTTCATCACCTTAGCTCTAATACCATGTTAAAAAATCAAAAAGGCAAAATGATTTTCTTTATGTTGAGAATTACTTGTGATATTCTTATATTTTCTTATGTTCCTCTTTTATCTTTAGTTCATCAAACAATTACCAAAACAATAGCACAAAGATCACAGGCACCAAATGTAGGCGGACAGCCAGGGCAAAACCCCTATCTAGGGGAAAACCCAGTCAACAACTCTTCCTTAATAACTTCACGAGATAATCCAAGACTCTTGACCTAGACACGGACTTCCTCCACACCAAGTCAACCTTTCTTCCTTTTGTAGATGATAACCCTTTCAACAATAACTTCGACCTAGCAGCAATAACTTGTCGCAACAACAAAACTTCAATCCAACAACAACTTCAACCCAGCAGTTAGCCCACCAACAACTTCAACCCAGTAGTATCTTTGTCCTTCCAACAAATATCCCAGTAAATCCACACAAGTGAGAGAGAGACAATCCCAAAAACTTCGATCTTCCTTCTTCAAGTAACTTCGCATTTTTTCTGCTCTTCTTCTCTTAAATATCAAACTTGTGTGAGTGAGTCTCTCCAAATGAATTCGAACTACTTGTATATATACCCTTTTGGTGAGGACGAATTACCTTGTTTGAGGCCAACTTGGTGTGGAGGTGACAAATGACTTATTTGACTCAAGAATAAATCTTTTTACATGATTCAAAAGCCCAAGAAGGGTAGCTTTAAATGGACAATGACTCTAATGACTCAGTATAAATCCTAGAAGTCCTCAATGGGGACTTTGACCTAAAACATGATGACCCAAGCATGAAACCTATGCTTTAATTAGTCATATTAATAGTAATAAAACATTATTTTTCTTTCTTTTGATAAATACATTTCATTATGACTCAAATAAAATTTATGAAGACCGAACCTAGTTGCATTCTTCAACACCATCAACAATATTAATCAATCTATAAGTCTAAGAAATCAACTTCATGATGTTAAGATGACAGAGAATGATATTGTAGCATCATAGTTCATAAGAATATCTCAATTAAGAGATCAACTCAAAGTTACTGATGAAGAGGTACCTAATAAAGAACTAGTAATTGTAGCACTCAATAGTCCACATGACTCTTGGCATTCTTTTGCATCAAGCATTAGTGGTAGAGAAACTGCGCCTACTTTTGATAACTATGGGTTGCTTGCACTCAAGAAGAATTTAGGCTCATGTCCAAGGGCAAGATTCCAAATCCAGGTGAAGATTCTCAAGCTTTTGCAGCCCACTCAAAGAATAACAAGGGAAGAAGAAATTTTGGAAGATTTCAAAGAAGTACAAGAAGAAGACGTGCTCCAAGAAGAGGAGCTACTCCACAAAGAAGACCTCCTCCTACCTCTCAAGAAAGAAGGGATACATCAACTGTTTAATGTTATTGTTGCCAAGCATATGGTCACAATCATCGCAATTTGTTATTGTTTTGTGATCTTATATTATGTTCTTTATATTATTAGTTAAGTTCTCTTCATCAAACAGTGACCAAGAGCATAATCAATAAGAACAATGGACACAAATATAGGCTCCAAGCCAAGGTAAAACCCCTCCAAGGGGAAAACCCAAAAGAATTTCTTCTCTTCTTATATAGTCAGTTCAATAAGAAAACCAAGACCCAAAACCAAAGTCAAGACCTCCTCCAAGCACCAAGTCAGCCCTCCAACAAAGCCCTTACAATAAGTCAAAGTCAACAAGAGTCAACATCCTACAAATCAACCCTAATTCAGCTCTCGGCCCCACAATTTGGGTCTGCAACTCGACCTGTAACTTTTCAGCCTTGTCGCAACACAAAAACCCTAATTCACTTCACACGTGTGAGCAAAAAAGTCCAAATTTCAGCCTCTTTCCTTTGCTAGGGTCTCCTCGTCTTCTTGCTTCTTTTGCTTCAGATCAAACTCGTTCCTTGAGCAGATCAATTGGTGGTGAATGAGGTCGAAATTGTTTCTATATATACACATTTGTGGAGGTCGAATAGCATCTTCTAGGCCGACTTGTCATTGGCAGGGTCAACTTGTGCTAGGAGGCTTATTTGACTTTTTAGACACATAATCATTATCTTTTGCATGTTACAACTTGCCCAATAGGGTCTTATACAATTTACAAGGACTCTTTTGACTCAAGAAAAATATTCGTTTAACTTGACAAATCCTAGGAGCATGAAATGCATGCTTGACCTAGAAGACCAATAAAATGAAGCATGAAACCCATGCTTAAAATAATATTTTTCTTTCTTCTTTTTCTTATAACATAAGATATACATAGTTATATGAGTACAATGACAATTATGAAGCCCGAAACTAGTTAAATTTTCCAACATATTGAACATGACGGGGTTTGCAAAAGATGTGCTCTTGGGGAAAATGTCAAAGGACGATTTACTAGCAGAGATAGTAGATCTAAAGAATCCTAGACCTTGTACATTCTGATGTTTGTGGACCTATCTCTGACAAATCCTTGGGTTGTCATTGACTCATTTGTACTATGGCACTTTCATTGATGATTGATGAAGTGTTTGAAAAATTTCAGGAAATCAAGGCACGGGTTGAAAATGCTCAAGAAAGATCAAGACATTAATATCTGACAATGGAGGAGAATGCGTATCCAAGGAGCTCATTGATTTCTACAAGGATGTTGTAATTAAGAGGGAGTTGATAGATCCCTACAATCCTCAACAGAATGGAGTTGTAGAAAGGAAGAACAAAACTATCATGGAAGTTGCCAAAACCATGCTTCATGATCAAGAGTTGCCTATGTTTCTATGTGGAAAAGTTTCAAAGACAGTTATTAACTTATTTATGTTCAAAATAGATGTCCACAAAGAATATTGGATATAAGACTCCTACAAAAGTCTTCACAAGTGAAAAGCCCAATGTTGAGCATTTGAGAATTTTTTATTGTCCCATTTATGTTCATGTGCCCAAGGAGAAACGAACAAAGTTGGAACCTTTCGGGAAGAAGGGAATTTTTCTTGGCTACAATGAAAATTCAAAAGCTTTCATAATCTATGTACTAGGACAACGATCAATTGAAACTTGCATGGATGTCATTTTTTATGAGGATACTACTTTCTAGAAGTCTAAATGATCACACTTGGACTCTGACAATGAGATGTAGGTGGCACCTAAGACTGTGGAATCAAAACCTAAAGAGCATGAACTTATTGAACAAGATCCTATAGAAGAGTTAAATGAACCACATGAATTTGTTGATTCACCAAGAGTCATTGTACCTGAGACTAGAAAGACACTAGCTTGGATTGAAATAACTTTAAAAGAAGTAGAAGAACATGGGACCTTCAGAGAAAACAAGAGGCCATAGAAGTATTCAGGTTATACAGCATTGATGTGTAAGATCATTGAATCTAAACCATTCACCTATGAAGAGGCAGTTGAACATCAAGTTTGGAGAGATGCTATGATTGAAGAGTACCAATCCATATTGAAGAATGATGTATGGGAAATCGTGCCAAGACCTGAAGGAAAATATGTTGTGTCTTCCAAATGGATCTACAAAATCAAGCATGCAGTTGAAGGATGCATTCAGAAATACAAAGCAAGATTAGTCACCCATGGATTCTCACAGAAAGAGGGAGAAGATTATGAAGACACATTTGCTCTTGTTCCCAGGTACTCTTCTGTTAGATCTATTATTGCTTTTGCTTCTATTACAAGTTGGAAACTACATCAAATGGATGTTAAAATTGCTTTTCTTAATGGAGTCATTGAAGGGGAAGTATATATTGAACAACCTCAAGCAATATTGCACGAAGCGGGGACGTTTTTTGGAAGTGAAGAGTTGGAAGGATCATTTTCCAAAAATCTAGGAAGCGAGGCGTCTAAGAAGCATCTATTATATATATATTTTTTATATTTTTTTGCATTTATATTAAAAGAAAACATCCAAAATACGAAATTAGTTGTAGAAGATATGAAAACATGGATATTTGTACATAAATCAAGATAGATATGGCATCCATTGTACATCAATAATTAATTATTTGAGCATCAACCATCTAGAATCTAGATTCGTCTCCTCTTGTCTAGCCTTTGCCTCTACTTTGATTCTCTAGGGATATTAGTCAACATTGCCCAATTTTGATCGAGCGGCCTAATCCAAGCCTTATAATATGGTAGAGGAAGCTTAACATGTCTAATCAATGATTTTAACTTGAGTGAAGGGTACATTTTTGCTAAGGCCATCACAAAGAAGTTCAACAATCAACATCACCACCACTAGGGTACATATAGAGGTTGGTGCTCTTGATTAAATGACAATCACATACCCTCATACATGATATAATCTAATGAAATGCCACAATCCCATTGATCTTGAAATCTTGAAAATTGTTAAGTCTATTGAATTTTGAATGGGATATGAAATTCTATTTTCTCCAAAAAAAGTCTGATGAGGTTAGAACCACTCTCAAACATCCTGAGTCATTTTATGGTAATGTTAAAAATTTATGTAAAAGGATGAAAATGAAAGATAAAGAAGAATGTCACTTTTACTTTAAGAATTTAACTTACCATTAGGAAGTATCAAGGAAGCATTTAGGGAGCATGATTGGGGCACCTTGGGAGTTTTGTGGAAGCATAACTCCTCACATTAAATTACAAAAAATAAATTAAAAAAACATTAGAAATTTGCCCCCCTGTGGTACCGTCTTCCTACCTCCAGATCCGCTTGCAATCCGCAGCAAATACGCACCTGACCCTCCACGGATCTGCAACCAATCCTTTCCGAATTCATGGATCGGGCAACTAGAATCGTGGATCGGGTCCTTGCATATCCGATTTTCTAGGAATCGTCGAAAATGGCAGAACTACGAATCCAGTTTTTGGATCTACGGTTCCGTCGGAGGATCTGATTTTCTAGGAGTCGCTGAAAATGGCAAAACTACGGATCCGGTTTTTGGATCTACGATTCCGTCAAAGGAGCGGTGGCAGATCCGTACAGGACACAGTTCGATCTCTAGATCTGGGTGGGAAGTATCCTGCAACATTGGCCTCAAGGCTTTGAGATACATAATAGAGAGACACATGTTTGTAATTTGATGAAAGCCTTGTATGGGCTTAAGCAAGCTCCACGTGCATGGTACTCTTGTATTGATGGCTATTTGTTGAGTCTTCGCTTCACCAAGAGCAATGTTGATTCAAATTTGTACTTCAAAGTTGTTGAAGGTGAGCCCTTGATTTTGCTATTGTATGTCGATGATCTATTTCTAACAAGGGTTGAGAATCTCATTATCTAGTGTAAGAGGGAGCTGATTTCTAAATTTGAGATTAAGCATTTGTTGAAGAAAGTAACTAGGTTCAGCCTTCATAAATGTATTTTAAGTCACAACATAATGTAGTTGCCAAAAGAAAAAAAATGAAATTTTATTATTATTAAAATTGACTTATTAAAGCATGGGTTTCATTCTTGGGTCAATTGTTTTTAGATCAAAACCTCCATTGTAGGCTTCTACGATTTATGTCAAGTGACCTTGTCTATGTCATAATGTAAAAAACTCTTCTTGGGAAATATTTATCAAGAAAGAAATTTATTTTCTATTAAAATAATTCTTCTAAGCCTCCTCCACCAAGATGGCCTCAAACTGGACAAGTCGGCCTAAAGCTAGGTAGCAGAATCACCATATAAAGGCAGCAACACAACCTCATTTGTCACTCACACACAACAAGTTCGATCTGCAACTTCTGGGGCCAGAAGAAGTGTGAAACTCAAGAAAGAAGAGGAAGAAGGATAGCAAAGAAGAAGGAGGACTCTTTCAAGCACAAAAGTCAAAATTTTCTCTCTTTCCCACACGTGTGAAGTTGTGCAACTATTGGAAGCGAGCCGAAATTTTGCAATTACTAGGAGGCCAAAATTCTGCTGCTGGGGGTCAAAATTCTGCATCTGGGAAGTCAAAGTGTTGGATTGTTGTTGGGTTGAAGGGCTAGATAAGAAGAGACTACTACATCATCTTGGAATGATGACTTGGTTAAGGAGGAAGGTCTCTTGGTCTAGGGTCTTCGTCGATCTCAATTTGAATTACTGAAGGAAGACTTCTTGGCTGGGTTTTCCCCTATATAGGGGTTTTAACCCTGGTTGTTTGCCTACATCTGGTGTCCCTGATCTTCATATATTGCTTTTGACAGTTGCTTGATGAAACAAAGATAAAAGAAGAACATAAGAAAGTTAATAAGAATAAAATATCGCAAGTAATTATCAACATAAGAAAATATTTCTACCTTTCTGATTTTCTGATTTTCTAACAAGATCTTGGTCTTATGCATTACTATTTGGGATTGGAAACATGGCAAAAGCCTGGTGAAATCTTTGTTCGGCAAGGAAAGTGCATCATTAAGATCGTTCAGAAATTTGGCATGATGGATTGCAAATCCATGGACACTCCCAAGGTGGCAAATTTGGAGAAGCTGCGGGATTGTGATTTTGATCAAGTTGATCCTTCTATGTATCATAAATTGTTTGGCTCATTGAACTATTTAGTTAACACCAGACCTGATATCTGCTATGTTGTGAACATGTTGAGCCAATTCTTGGTTGAGCCCCGACATGTGCATTGGGTTGCAGCAAAACATATATTGAGATATCTATCTGCCACCATTTATTTGATATGTTTCTAATGGAGAATGGAAGTTGCATGGTTATACAGATGTTGATTGGGTTGGATGCACTATTGGTTTCTATTTTAGCTTGGGCTTGGGCTCTGCTATGATATCATGGTCAAGAAAGAAGCGGACGCTTTGTATATAGCTACATCTTTAGCCTGTTGTGAAGCAGTTTGGCTTCGAAAGTTGTTTGTTGGTTTGTTTGATCAAGTGCTAGAATTGACCATTGTATATTGTGACAATCAAAGTTGTGTAAAGCTTTCTGAGAATCCAGTTTTTCATGACAAGTCGAAGCACATTGAGATCAAGTATCATTACATCCAGAATATTGTCCAGAGAGGAGCTATGAGGCTCGAATACATCCCTACTAATGAGCAGGTTGTTGATGTTTTGACAAAGCCATTGTCCCAAATGAAGTTCATTATTTTCAGAGAAAAGCTTGGAGTGGTTGAGAATCCCTCTCTTCGAGAGAGGGAGCATTGATTGTATAGCATCATGAGATTGACAATCTTCCTTGGGCTTAATTGAGAGACCATGGTTTGTGGTCGGGAAGATTATCCTACTTACTCCCTTAGGTCGTTGAGATTGAAGGAGACACCAATATGGTTGGGGAGTTTGGTTCTAAGGCCTAGAGTGATCTCTTAAGTCATTGTGTTTGACTGAGAAACCAGTGGGTTTGGTCGAGGACACTGATTTTGAGTTCTCTTCCTTGAGTCATTGTGTTTGACTGAGAGACCAAGTGGACTTGGTTAGGAAGATTGATTTTGAGTACTCTCTTGGGTCATTGTGCTTGACTGAGAAACCATTTCATATGGTTGGAGAGTTTGGCCTCATTGATTGATCCCATGGTCAGTTGGGTTCTAACTTTGATGCCATTGGTTTTGGCTTGTGGGATGAGCTTGATGCTATGTATCTTTCCTTATGATGAGACTTGTACATTTTATTTTGTGATCTCTCCCTTAGATCATTACCGAGAGATCAATGGATTGGTTGGGGAGATTGATCTTTGTGAAAATTCCTACACTGTGAAGGAACCCCTACTGCAGCAAATCTGAATCTACTTCACGTACTTGATCCTTTTTTTTAATTACATTCATCAAGTTATTCTTCTGAATACTGAAGCAAATTACTTCTGCAGCGTACACTAATTAAATATTTGATCTCATGAAACAGAAAACAGAGCAAAGAACAAGATACATAGGACACACTTATTTTTGGAAACAATAGTCCCCGGCAAAACCCAATGCAGGAAAACCGGTGCAGCAGTTCTGAGGGTTTATTATTATGCAAGAGAAATATCTACATACAAATCTAGGATGCTCATCTAGCAATCCTTTACAGAGAAAATATTGGTGGAAAATCTGAGTGAGTTTTACCTCACTTCACCCAACAGAATTTTCGCTGATCCGACACGAGATTGGTTGGCCCCGACTATTTTTATGTTGGCCCTGCATAGGCCCTGCATCAGCTTCTCTGCCATCTGCGTCAACTTCTCTGCCATCTGCGTCAGTTCTCCCAGCGGTTCCAACAGTTCCCGATTGTTCCCGACAATTCTGGATTTTGTGTGAAAGGCAACTTTCTGGCTCTGCATCAGGATTGTGTGGGCCCAGGTTGGCCCAATGTCAGCCTTTCCCAGCTACTGTGTTGCCTCTCTATAAGCTCTCTCCGTCTCTCTGTCAGTATTCTCCAAAAATTCCTTCTCTCGGATTCTCACTGCCCCTCTACTACTGAATGATCACTTAGTTCAAAATTCTCAGCTTCCTAGCCCCATAAATCGAACTCCAGATTAATTCTCTCTCTCTCTCTCTCTGTTTTCAAATGAACCCCAAGCCTCCATTTTATACTTTTCCTGTAGAGTCTTCAACGGCCGAGATTAAAACATGACTTAATCTGCCTTCTAGATCATTCTCACCCATATTTTGATTAATACCCATTAATATTTTAATTTCCCTAAGTTTAGACTTAGGAACCCCATTAATATTGATAAAATACAATCTAGGTGGAATTTCACCAAACGATTTCTGGGTTCTTTAAAACTCATGTGCCTTAGCCTATCCACCAATTTTCAAGGCTAGAGCACTTCCAATGCTACCAAAAACTAACACTCCCTCTTAGCGAGGAAAGTGCTCTAGCAACAATGTCCAACTACATGCTGCTCTGTTTTTGAAGCACCTCCTTTCTGCACTGTTGCTGCCACCAACATTGTGTTGTTGTTGCTACTATACTGCTGCCCATGACACTGCCACTGCCACTGTTGCATCTGTACTACAACTCCCTCTCAAACGCTGCATCTACTATGCTGCTAGCACTGCCACTACTAAGACTGCAACTCAGTTGCTGAGAGAAGCAACGAAACACATACAAAATTAGCTGAACTTAACTGTGTTCAGCATAATACCACTTCCAATGCTACCAAAAACTAACACTCCCTCTTAGCGAGGAAAGTGCTCTAGCAACAATGTCCAACTACATGCTGCTCTGTTTTTGAAGCACCTCCTTTCTGCACTGTTGCTGCCACCAACATTGTGTTGTTGTTGCTACTATACTGCTGCCCATGACACTGCCACTGCCACTGTTGCATCTGTACTACAACTCCCTCTCAAACGCTGCATCTACTATGCTGCTAGCACTGCCACTACTAAGACTGCAACTCAGTTGCTGAGAGAAGCAACTGAAACACATACAAAATTAGCTGAACTTAACTGTGTTCAGCATAATACAATGAATGTTGGAATCTGACTGTTGTTGATTCTGGCCCTCTAAATCTTCTGCGATGTTGCTGACTCCTGCACTATGCCAACCTTGCTTTGTGTTGATCAGTGTCTGGTCCCAAGCTACTGCATCTATCCTCCAAAAAATCCATTACATCATCTGACACTAAGTTCATCTCGCTAATGCTGAATCTTGGGCTCCCGTAGCAAGGAATTCATCCAAGAGGTGGACTCCTCAAGGATCCTGCCCGCATGTAGTCCTCCCGACTACAGCTAAATATCGCCCCATCTCCCTCTTGCAGATGTGTGGGCACTCATGGAAAACTCCTCCTCGCCAATATTTGTTGAAGCAGCCTTAGGGTCATGTTTCTCATCCTTATCCTTTTTCTTCAAAGGACACTGGGATGCATAGTGGCCCAACTCACCACAACTAAAACATTTCACCTTCGAAATGTCATTCTTTCGCTTCGGCTTCTGTTCTCCCTTCGATGCCAGAGCTACGTTCTCCTCCTCCTCCTTCGTCTTTGTGCCACTCCCACTGTTGCCACTGAGGTTGACCTTCACTAGGTCCCTCCTTAACTCCTCTTGTTAAAGAGCCACCCACATCTCCTCCCATGAAGGTAGTTTCTCTCTACCCAATATGCTTTCAACGAAAACGTTCCATTCATCTGAGACTCCATTCAGGGCTATCCTCAGCATCGCGGTTGGCTAGGTGGACCCCACTGCAGCAAGCTGGTCTCTAGTGTCCTGAAGACACTGAGGATAGAGATTCACACCTTCTCCTTTTTGCATCAAAGTCTGCTACAACTTCTGCTCCATATTCATCTTCCACTATTTGGAAGAGCCTTCATACAGAGAAGACAAGGCTTCCCACATCTCTCGGGCTATATCCTTGCCCTGCAAGTGTGAGACCACGTGATCTTGAACTCCATCGAGAATGAGCCTCTTCGCCTTCCCTTGCTCGGCTTTGTATTTCTACTTTTGATCGTTTTTAGTGGAACAGCTACAACACTATTGATGTAGGTCTCGAGATCATGTTCCTCCAGACAGCGAAGCTTTTGGTCTTCCATATGACATAGTTGGAAGCTCCTTCCAACCTGTCCTGATCTCTGAGCCCGTGTGATGCCATTTCACCCAACTGTCGAACTGACTCCTCTAGTCATTGCTTATCACTGCTCAGCTGCTCAACAAGTGAGAAATTCGAACTTTCTGGCGGAAAGTTCTCTGAGTGGAAAATTCCCTTTCTACGTGTCTTCGCTCTTTTCCAGCAAATTTCTGCCCCGGCAGAAACTGCACCCTTCAAGCACTGCGTTGAGGCTCTACGTCACTCCCTTTGCCTCTGCAAACTCACAAACTGGAAGTCGTACCTATCTGTAGTCTTGCTGAGAGAGAGATTTCCTTGGATCTGCTTCCCGGCAAGGACCGCGCAATCCCTTCAAGGGGATTCGAATTGCTGCCAAGTGCAGTTTTTCACCTCACTGTTCAGCACTGGATCTGCTCTTCCTGTTTCAAAATCAATGCTTTAATACCATGTGAAAATTCCTACACTCTAAAGGAACCCCCACTGCAACAAATCTGAATCTACTTCACCTACTTGATTTTTTTTTAAATTACAATCATCAAATTATTCTTCTGAATACTAAAGAAAATTACTTTTGCAGCCTACACTAACTAAATATTTATCTCATGAAACCGGAAATAGAGCAAAGAACAAGATACATAGTACACACTTATTTTTGGACACAATAGTCCCCGGAAAAACCCAATGCGGGAAAACTGGTGCAGCAGTTATGAGGGTTTATTAATATGTAGGAGAAATATCTGAATACAAATCTAGGATGCTCATCTAGCAATCCTATACAGAGAAAATACCGACGGAAAATCTAAGTGAGTTTTACCTCACTTCGCCCGGTAGAATTTCGGCTGATCCAGCACAAGACTGGTTCGCCCCAGCTATTTTTGCGCTGGCCCTGCGTAAGCTCTGCATCAACCTTTCAGGCTCTCCATCAACCCTGCGTCAACTTCTTTGCCCTCTGCGTCAGCTCTCCCGGTTGTTCTAGCAATTCCGGTTGTTCCCGGTAGTTCCAACTGTTCCCGGCAGTTCTGGATTTTGCGTGATAGGTAGTTCTTTGGCTCTGCGCAGGCCTTTCTGGCTCTGTGTTAGGACTGCATGGGCCCACACTGGCCCAGCGTCAGCCTTTCCCAGCCACTGCATTGCGTCTCTGTAAGCTCTCTCCACCTTTTTGTCAGTATTCTCCGAAAAGTCCTCCCAGATTCTCACTGCCCCTCCACTGCTGAATGATCACTTAGTTCAAATTTCTCAGCGTCCTAGCCCTAGAAATCAAACTCCAAATCAATTCTCTCTCTCTCTCTCTCTCTCTCTCTCTCTTTGTGTTTTCAAATGAACTCCAAGCCTCCATTTTATACTTTTCTTGTTGAGTCTTCAACGGCCGAGATTAAGTCTCTAATCAACAGCTAAGATTAAAACATGACTTGATTTCCCTAAGTTTAGACTTAGGAACCCCATTAAAAATATTAATTATTTTCATAAAATACAATCCGGGTGGAATTTCACCAAACGGTTTCTGGGTTCTTTAGAACTCATGTGCCTTAGCCTCTGCACTAATTTTCAAGGCTAGAGCACTTCTAATGCTACCAAAAACTAACAATCTTGAGAGAGAATGAAAAGTCCCTCCCTAGCTAAGAGGGAGTGTTGAAAAATAATAGCTGCAGTCAGTATTTTCATGATCAAAATTAAAGGAGAAATTATTTATTTTCCAACTGTCCAAGTTGGCCTCAATTGGACAAGTTGGCCCCACAACATGAAGGGGTTTGACCCCAAGGTCAAAACCCACCTCTTGACAAACATATAAATTGGCATTCGTTGGACCTCATTTGGTATCATCATCAACTCATTCAATCAACCAATCACAAGGATTTTTGTGAAGAAGACAAAAAGTTTCAGTGAATCTTGACCTCTCTTATCTTTGCTTTAACCATTGTTGACTTGGATCTTCTTATTGTTGTTTGACCGAGCTTTTGACTGGACTTGGAGGCCGAATATTCTCTAATTCGTTGATTGTTCAATGACCGAGATTTTGTTCCTATTTTTAGCATTGACTGCAGGTCAAACTTTGCAATTTGACCAAAGTTTGACTGATACATTTCAAACTGAATTTCAGCCTCTTTGACCGAGCTACGGCAAGCCAAAATTCATCCCTTTGACCATACTTTGACTAGTAAGTAGAGTGCAAACTTTCTCTCTCTTTTGACTTTGTTTGACTTGGAAATTAATGTGGTCAATGGTTGACCTTTGACTGGAATATTCTGATGTACATTTTGATGAATTGAACTCTCTCTTATAAGGAAATATTACCGAGTTTTCCCCCTTGTGGGGTTTTGTCCCAAAAAAATTTTGGTGTCTCTTGTATCATTGTTTTTACTGTGATCTCTATTGCTCTACTCAATGGTTGAAATTTTCAACTGTAACTGCTTAATGATTGGAATGCTCTAAAGAAGTCAAATTGTATCATTGGAAGTAGTTGCCAATTAGAAAATTGTTCTAGTCTTGTTTGAAACTGGAAAATCAACAGGCTTGTAACCTCTATCATGTGGAATGCTTAAAGTAAATTTGTAATTAGGGTTGGCCTTGTATATTTTGTAAAAAGGAGGGAGTTAGGTCTCATATAAATAAAGACTCCTCCACTCATTTTCAGTTCATTGTCACACGTTACATTTGTTTCCTCTCTATAAGAGTGCGAACTAGTCTTTTTTGCTACTATGGACAAGATGTGACCTTTTGGTGGTGCAACTTTCTTGAGGATTCAATTTTTGCATGGAGATATTATTCCCATATTGAAATTTTTTCTTTTGTGGAGAATTTTGTAAGTTTAATGTCTTACCATTGATATTTTGTATGTTGAATATATAAAGTAGGGTTTCATAGTGCCATGACTAAATGCTTAATTATTCTTGGAGTCTTGCTACATTATTGCATATAAAAACTTCTCTTAATGGTCTATAGGGAAACTTTAAATGTGCAGCCCCTATATTTAGTTTCTTCCCTCACAAGAATAATAGTTAGGGTTTCGAAAGTGCATGCCCTAGCCATCCCCCCTTACTTCATCAAGGTCTATTCCTTGAAGTTTAATCCTAACAGACTCCATTAAGCCCTTGTAGGATTAGCAACTAATCATAGGTGCGTTGATCGTCCATAATCTTTTCTAAAATTCATCTTTTTCCTCTCTCCCATACGTCTAAGGTAGCCACTAGGGTTTCTAGGGCATATTTATGCATAAAAGTGTGGATGTATGGCTTATAGATTAGGAATTGCATCTATAAATTGTGTGAAGGAAAAACCTAGCATAATGCATAGTTGATACCTCCTAATTAGGGCTAGCGTCACCTTCTTTTTGTTGTTTACGTATACCTAACAACCATAGAAATAAATTTCCTAGCCTAATCCTAGCTTATATCGGAAGATCTTTCATCTTTTGTTGTTGAACATCATATAAAGATCTTTTCTTAGGTTGCTATATGATATTGAAAAACTTTCATTGCATATTATGATTTATCCAAACCCTAACTTATAGCAGCCTCATTCTTGGTTTAGGCATAGAGTATTTGAACCCTAGCATAGAACATCTAGGCCATCCTAGGCACTGTCGATACTCTATCCAATATTTAGACCTCTCATTCATCACCTTGAGCCATAGCATTAGAATTATCCTTTATGCAATCTAGGGAAGCCTCCCTTGTGGTTAATTACCACCAAAGAGCAGGAGAAAGGCTAGTGAGGTGACAGTGGCTACCCTTTCTCTTGTTGCCATAAGATCTGGCTCCACCCAGTGAAGCTTTACACTGGGCCTGCTAGATTTTGCGGCAACAGATCATACCTACGAAATTTTCAAACTTTGAGGAGGGAATCCCTTTGGGTTTGTTGTAAGAAACTTTGGAATTTTCCATAGTTTGACGTGGGCACATGTAATGAGATTATGGTTTTGCCTAGCACCTACTATGAACTCATGGTTTCAAATCAGCAAATAGTTATTGGTCTTGAAGCAATAAAGAGTTTGGTAAATGGTGAACGTAATGACCCATCAAATTACAGGGAACATAGGAATATTAGCATGCATACACAGCATGTCTATGATAGCTACATATACATGTATCGCACTAGTATACATACTAGCTGATATTGGAAAATGTCTAAGTATAGAGTAATGAATTAATTATTGAAGTACTAAGTAAATACCTAACTCACTAGAATATAATGAATATGTAGAGTGGGGTACTTGTTATACCACCCCTATAATATGAAACTAATTAAAGTACTATTCAAAATATATATATATATATACATACAAAGGATTGTATAAGATAAAAGTGAAATTAAAATATATAACATTTTTATATTAACTAAAAGAATTATACATTTTATTTTACTAAAAGAAATATAATACATAAAACTATATCAACAAAAGGAACTAAATAATATAATCAAAAGGCATATGACATAAACATTGAATAAGTTCTTAAATAAAATGTATGGACTAAACATTAAAAGTGAAATAAATCATTTCAATTTAATTTAACCGAATAGTGTTATTTAAACGAAAGGTGTGACCGCTTCAGGTTCCACGTAACAAGACAGGTGCAGGGAAAACAAATGGACGACGGACACTGAGACAGTGGAAGGAGGGGGAAGACGGTGGTTTTGGGGGATATAAGGAGAGGAAATACGACATAGAAGGGGGGGGGGGGAATTTTACTTAGAGACAAAGGAGGAATTTACAAACAAGATCCACAAACAAAGAGTGAAGACTGAGTCTTGATTGTTCTTGGAGCTTTGGGCATAGGGGCCAGAAGAAATTTTGAAGTCTTTTGGATCTGGGAACTGCAAAGATTGATCCCAGATAGACTGAGAGGAAAGGGTCGGTTTGGTAACAAAAGCAGGAGAAACAACTGCCAGAAACACCTTCAGACATGAGTTCGAGGTAAGTATTCACTAAGGAATTTATAAAAATTTTGTCTTAAAATTTCACTGTTGGTAGTCTAAGCATAAATTTTGTTAAAATTTGTTAATTATAGAAATCAAGGCTTCACAATGACGCTGCCCAAAGGCATCTTTGAAATTTCTTTGGATAAGTTTTATAATTCTATTTCAGACAAATGTCATTTTAAAATTGGTCTCATTACTACTAGAATGTGCAGAGAAGCCTTTGCCTTGCTTAGGTTATTTACTTCTATTAATTTTAACCCTCTTTAGGACCCTTTATTCTATTTGATTTCAGGTTGATGTTTCTCTCTCAATTCTAAGTGAGCGAGGATTTCTTCACATCAACAAGGAAGCACTCAAAAGGGAAAGGAGGACTCCATGGCCCAATGGTAAGCCAATTTGCAGCCTTTCTCTTCAATCAATCTAATTCTTTTACTTTCATTTTAATCTTTCAAAGAGTTTAAATTTCAAGTTTCTTTTTTATTTTTTTAGCTTGCTCTCTACCTAAGTGAGGGTCCTTAATATCCTAAATTTTTAAGGCAAATTAAATTCAATCTAGGGTTTTAAGGCTTTATTTCACGTGACGATAGATTTTATGATCTAAGTGTTGTAGGTTTACTTTCTCTTAGAATATAAATTCTTATTTTATACTATCTGACCTAGACAACCAACTCCCAGATGTGGTATTAATTAAAACTTATGGTTTACTCCATGCGCTTTTACTTCAACTCTTAAATTCATACCTTAACTAGATCGTTTTGGATCTGGTTGATTTCTTAACTTCATTAATGATTCCAAGAATAGAACGTCTCCAATATTTTACCTAGCGCTGCACTCAATATCATTTTCTGTGGAATTTTGAGTTGGCATTTGGATTTCCATAAGGGTCAAATTTGCAAGGTGTTTTGTGTTGAATGCCATTTCCTTTTTTTTAATTTTTTAGAATGTTGCATTTACAAGTCACAGTTATGGCACTGGCTTGAATTTCTATTTAGCAAAATGTTTGGCTACCTTACCTAATGATATTAATTTGATAACATATGGCTCTTGGTAATGAATCGTCTCTGCAAATCAGTTCTTATGCGTGAAAACAAATAGTGTGATGAATAATGATAAAATTATGACAATTCTAAGAATCTAGGCACAATATTGATTCACAATACATAAACGAAATGATAATGTGCCTTACAATCTTCATATTTTATAATTCCTTGTTGGGTGTAACGAACAAAGTTCGTCTACTTAGAGGAATGCTCTAATACCAATGTAATGAACAAAGTTCGTATACTCAGAAGAATGCTCTAACACCGCTGTAACGAACCATGTCCATATACACTCTGATACCACTGTAGTGAAAAATTTTCGTATACACTCTAATACCACTGTAGCAACGACACTATAGCTTGTTGTACTTTAAAATGTAAAATACACAATGTATTGTAAATAATATATATATAGATAAATAATAAAATAAGGATGATTGAATGTTACAATGAGGGCCCGCTTTTATATCTAGGCAGTTGCCACTTCATGAATGGTCATGTGTTTAGAGACATGCCTTTTCATAAACTAATCATTATTTAATTAACTATTATTGTGATTATTTATTCATTTATTTATATTTATATTATTTTATATAAATTATATTCATAACATTTCCTCCCTCTTCAAAAAGCTTTGTCCTCAAAGCTTATTACTCACAATTTCCTTCATGTTTTGCACATCATTTCAGCATGTGTAATTCTTCACTGGCACCTCGGCATGTATAATTCGCTAGTAATACTATCTTGAAACTACAGTTTATATATTCCCCCCCCCCCCTTTTTTAATTTCTTTTTCAACTTGTTTTAATTTTTGTTAAATATATTTTTTAATTTTAATATTATTTTATTTTATATCTATAGTTAATTAATTAATTATGTTAAAGTGACTTTTATAAAAATTTATTATAAAATAAATTTATAACTTTATAAAGTTGCTTTATAATCACTTTTATAAAGTGACTTTTTATTAACTTGTTTTGTTATACCCATTCGTCATTTGTCACGGTAGCCATTTGTATGGTCACGACCAGCGGAGCGGGGATGTTTTGACTGAAGACGAGCTTCCCAGTGAATCCTAATTCTCTTAAACAAATAAAATGAATATGTGTGAACCCAGAAAGTACATTCTCCACTAGATCGATCCTCAAACTGCGACATTGTGATCAGAGTGACCATACAGTGACAGTTTTGTGACTTGAGGCAACTTTGCTAAAGTGCTTCCGAGCGTGGTAAATAAAATCTCATGACATGGAATGCTAGTTGGAGTAAAATGTAACACACAACACATCAATGTCTGAACCAGGGTAATGCATATCCAAACTATAAGATCCGAAGGAAAATATTGCTACACATGGCCGGATTTGTCTACTTCCTCCTTCTTCCCATGCTACCTCCACGATACATACCCCTCTTGATCCATTTTTGCAAAACAAGATGAAGTTGACCGAGAACTTCCTCCCTCTGTTTTTTCATCTCATTGTTCTCATAAACATTAGCATCAATCAGATATTGTTGCGATTCTTTACTGAAACTTTCACTTGGAACATTGGCAGGTCCCTGTTCATTTGGGGCGGCCATGGAAACCCTAAAAAATGAAACAATCAATGTATATTTTAAATGAGATGCCAGGCTTCAATGTTTCACTTTCAATTTGCATGGTTGATGGTCACATTTCATTTCGATTTACCGAGACTTTATAATATGTTGCATGGATCATTATAGAGCTAAAAAATATAACTCTACCATTGCTACTGTTGAAAGAATTTCATTGGATTTTTTATAAGTAACTCACCAGCGTTTGGTGTTCCAATTAATCATTTGACATTCATTTGAGCATTGCATTTCACAAACATTTTAAGTACTCCTTCACACTAATTGATTCAATTTAAGCTGCCATTCGAGTTCCACTTGCCCTTGACAAGTTCCTTGTCATCAAGTTATGAACTAGGATCTTTGGAATTGAGTTAGTTGAGCTAGTCTTAGGTTCTTCTTCTCCCCTATACCATGATAAGCCTAGGATTAGTCAGGGGAACCCCCCTCTTGGTTTGGATTTCTTGCAGGCCTACAAAATGGGTTGAAACACTATACGACAATGACTAGCTAGTATTCTCAAGCCCTTCCACAAGTGAGGTTAGGACTTTTCCTCTATGGAGTATTGCAAAGATAACAGGTACATCAATGGTACACATAAAATTGTAAATATATAAAAAAAAACATAAAAAATAGAAATATAACTGAATTTTATGTAAATCAAGAATGATACATATTCATTTTCAGATGAGATTAACCAATCAAATTATTCAAATATCATCTTCAAAGTCCAGCATTTGTCATTTATCAAATAGAAATTTAACTAATTCAAGAATCACTAATCTTTTTCAACATTGAACAATCACATGACATACAATAACAAGAAATAGATAAAATTGATCAGAGAAATACATTCAAAAATTGCCTAATGGCATTTTCAAAATCAAGTATAAAAAAGATGTTGATTTCCCAAGGCTAGTCTTCTAGGTCTGTTGTATCATCAGGATCACTAATGTCCTCAGAAACAACACTCTCTAGGTAATCCTCGCTCCAAAGCATAGGCTCCTCTTCCACGACAATAATTGGAGGTATTTCAACAAGGTTGTTTGGTTGTGGCTCCTTGTCCACGCATATAGCATCCTCTATGCGTCAATCCCACCTCTAAACCTATGTTCCACCAAGGTTCCAAGACAAGGGGGCGAGGGAGCGAGGATACGCGGGAGCGGCCTATGCAAAAGCTCCCCACCAATTTTTAGGAAACGTGGGCGAGCGTTAGGGTCTTAAAAACTTATAAATATAAAATATAATTTATTAATTGAGTCAACTATGACAATTGGGTTTGAATTGAAAAGCTACAAAGCATGATCATTGATATGAATATCATTATCTAATATCATATAAATTTAAAATTCTAATTTATAATCATACATCATACATTATGATTAAACTTTAAACTTTAAACCATATTGATGTTCCACTTCCTAATATGAGTATATGCCATCACAAGCATAAGATAAAAGTCAAGTCTGATACATCATACATCAAGAGTCCAAATTTTATAGAATTATAAAAGATTAAAGTCAAGTCTGATACATCAAGAGTCAAAATTTTATAGAGTCAGAATAACATAAGAACATCAACATATCAAAAGATAAACGATCATAATGCAAAATATGCCTCAAGGTAATGCCCTGCTAGTCTCTGCATCCAGTTGCTGCATGAATAAATCAGGATCAACCATATCACCATCTGAATCTGAATCACTAGCATTCTCAAACATGCTAAGTGGCACACCAACCAACCCCATCTATCTCTCATCAAGTCTCTCCTCCATATCTACCTGTGCATCATCCTCTGGATCAACATCCCATCGTGTTGTTGGTCCCTTCAAATACTCAGGTGTCTTCCTATGCTCAAGACGTAGGGCACTGTGCATAGCAACTAACTTCTCCGCTCTTTTAGAGGTAAGCTTGTTCCTCTTGATAGAGTGGATGAAGCTATATGTGGACCAATTCCTCTCTGTTGCAGAGGAACTAGCAATCTGAGACAACAAACGCATGGCTAGATCTTTGAGCTCTGGAGCACCATCCCCATGCATCCTCCACCAACCAATCAGGTCATCTTGGGCTAGATCTATGCGATTTGCCCAAGCACCACGTGTGTTGAAGGGGCCACTAAGAGATGCAAACTGAACAAACTGTCTTTGAAATCTTGACCCCTCCTCCTCACTGTACATCTTTGCAATTGCATCTAGGAAGCCTTTCTTTACCTCTAAATCATCAATAGGAGGCACCCTCCCAGGTCTCTCAACATACCATTTTGGGTTTAATGCATATGTTGCCATGTGCAAAGGTGTGTTCATGCGATCCCACCTACGCTGAATGGTGGGTTGAATCTAGGAAGTATAGAACTCTAATGAGGGCTCCCTCCGCTAAATGGCTACCTTCACACGACCCAACATGCTATCAAAGATCTCATAGATTTCTCCAAGACTAGGAGCATCTGAATCAATGTAACAAATGACCTCCACAATAGGGCCCAAGAATGACACCAAATAAGAACAATCTGCCCACCAATCATTGTCCAACACCTGAAGCCTGACCTTCTTCCCAATGTCTGTCTTTGATTCTGACCACCTTCCCCACTCTGAACTCACAACCAAGGATTGTAGAGGTGCTTGTACCTCTATCATCCTCTCCAATAAGAGAAAATAGCTAGCATATCTAGTATCAGTGGGCTTGAGGAATTCCTTCCTCGTGTGAGCCTTGTACATAGCCAAGGAGGTGTGGTGGTTGCAGATAAACATCTGCACATCTCTTGCAGCTGACACCAAGTCTGATATCCACTGAATCTTGCCAATGTCCTTCAGTGCATTATTGAGTGCATGCACACAACAAGGAGTCCAAAAAATATGTTGATACCTGTTTTGAATCAATAACCCAGCTGATCTACAAACTGTTGTTGCATCTATCACAACCTGCACCACACTATTAGGCCCAACATCCTCTATAGCTTCTCGAAGAAGCTCAAATTGGAAAGATGCATCCTTGCGCTTTCCAGAACAGTCAACAGCTTTAAGAAAGAATGGACCTTCTGAAAATGTCACTATGATGTTGATTAGTGGGCGTTTTCGGATGTCAATCCATCCATCCATAACAATAGAGCAACCAAACCTCAACCATGTATGTCTCATTCTCTCTTTCTGCACATTACTCTTGGACACTTGTCTATCTAAAATTGTTGTTCATAGTTTATGTTCTCCGGGTGGTACATATGAAGGCTCTAATTTTGCAATTGCTTGGACCATTTCCTTGTAATAAGGAGAACGAACAGCATGGAAGGGAATTACATTGGCAAAAAGAAATTTGCCAATTGCATCATCTGTGTCATCTCGATCTAGAATGTTGTACATCCCAGACACTGAACTACCCATTGCACAAGAACGAGATGCACCAGTAGAAACCTTTGTCTTTTTTAATGAAGCACCAGATGGAAGAATATTTGTGGATGGATCAACATGTCTACTAGAAAACAATCCTTTTCCAGTGGCCGCCCTCTCTAGCCTCCAAAGTTGCTCTCTTTGAGCTGAATCCAAGTTCTTTGAGGGACACATATTGACTCCTTTACCTGTAATAGCCAAAATGTGTTGCTTCACCCTAGTATAGCTGCCAACAAAGTGATGCCGACAAATATTGCAGACCCAATCACATGAGCCACCACCAACTTTTGGATTCTTTTTCGGCGGTCTAGTTGCATAGATTAGAAGTGGTTTTAGAGGATTAAATTTCCCCTTTGAAAATTTCTCCAGCTCTCTTGGTGGGCCTCCAGAATCTACACCATGCCTATTCTAGTATCCTGCCCCCTTATGACCGCTTTCAACTTCTTCTTGTGCATCATGTGGCTCACTACCACTGTAGCTACTGTCACTGTTCCCAGAAGAAGTTTGACTCTGACTCATAGTTGTAAGTTGAATGACAAATCAAAATGTAAGTTGCAGCCTGTAGGTTGCAACCTGTAATGAAAATAAAAAAAAATAAAAATAAAAATAAATTAGAAACATTACAGCTACAACACACACATTGAAGTTTTGATTCTTGAACACTGATTTTTTTTAATTTACAAGAAAAAATAGAAATTAAAATTTAATATAGTAAAAAATTAAAAACAATTTTAAAAAAAATTAAAATTTACAAAAACAATTTCAAATTTTTTTTTAAAACACAGTGAAGACTCAGTCACTCAAAACATAAAATAAAAACTGATAAACCTACGTTCCGGTAAAACACTGATCATCCAACCAAAATTGGCAGTTATTGACAAGTGGTATCTTGAAACATGAAAAGTTTAAAGAACAGAACTAGAAAAAAGCATAACAGTTATCCAATGCAGCTCATCAGAGATTATTTTATTCTTTTAAAAAAATATATATATATATATAATAATTTTAGAAATCAAATTATAAATACCCTATACAGTAAATTGAATAAATTCCAGGAATCTTAAAATTCAGACTACCATTCTGGAAAGGATAACTAAGATTATAATCATCAAAATCAGCTAGCAGGGACTTTGTACAGTGGTGAGGTTGGAGTACTAAACCGTCCATCGGGGTTTGATTCACTGCGGTCATCCCTTGCCGAATGGCATGTTAAAAGGGGATGAGGTCAGGTGCAAGTCCCCAGTGAATTTGGTGGAATAGATACACCTGATTTGGCACCTAAAAGGCTAAAAGTAGCCCTCAACCTTGAGGCATGTTTCTTGAAGCAACTTCCAGAATAATATCAACATCATAAATTTATATTGTCAAGGAGCTGCGGTGGCAAGACCCTGGTAGGAGAATTACTAAATTAAATTAAAAAAAATGAAAAAAAAAAAATAAAAAACGCAATTACCTGAAGCTGAACAATGCTGAATGCTGACTGCTGAGGAACCTCCAAGGACCGAACCAATGCTTGCAGCGTCGCTGGTGGACTGGCAACTACTACTTGACGGAGGAAAAAGGTCCAACGACCGTGGACGTGGGCTACTGCAGCACTGCGTGACTGCTCGACGTGCTCGTAGGATGGCGATGCTCGACCTACTCGGAGGACGGAAGGAGTTGGAGTTCTGAGTTCTGAGCGACGGTGTGAGGTCTCGACTCTCAGGTGTGAGGGTTCAGTATTTAACATAAAACTGAAACAATGAATTACGAAACTCAAATGCCAAAAGTTAAAACCCTACGCTGTTAATTAAAATTTAGTTTTAAATTAATTAAATTTTAGTTTAGTTTTAAAAATTTTAATTTAAAGTTTAAACCATTTATTTTGTTAAAATCGTGCTCTCGTCCCCCCACAACCCCCGCTTGTCCCCCCACGACCCCCCTTGTCCCCCTTTTCGGAAACGTTTCCTCAGGACAGGGAAACGACCCCCTAGCACGTCCCCCTGCATACCCTGATTTTTGGGAGTGTGGGGAAACGTCCCCTACTTGTCCCCAAGTCCCCAGAGCGTGGGGGAGCTAGGAAACTAGACCCCTAGGGGGGCGGGAGGGGTAGTCCCTATGGAACACTGCTCTAAACAGAACCACCTTTGAACCTTGGGTCTCCCTCAGCAATGAAACAAAGTGTTCGATGAATGTAGGTTTGAACACCACAAGAAATCAAACGACTTCACCTCTTCACTAGTTACCACTATCCATGAACTTCCTAAAAGAAAAATGGCAACAAAATCCCTTTCCTTCTTTTTCTTGAATATTGGGTTATTTCTCCCTTCAATTTGAAAATGAAATGGTAAAAACAAAGTGTTTTTTGTGCTTTTGAGTTCAAAAGAGAGTTTGAGAAAGTATGGGTTTAGGTTTTGGAAGAGGGGGCACATTTCATTTACTTTTTTTGGGATTGTTCAACTTAAATTACTTTTTCTACATAAATGCCAAATTCGGGTACATCCCTTTTACCGCAAAATCTAAAAGGCTTAGTGCAAAGCCTCACTATGCAAATCCAGACCTTGTGGCAACAAGAGATCGACCACTGCCATCACCTTAGCATCCTTTCTCCAACTATTTAGCGGTGTGCAACTGCAAACCACAATGGAGGCTTCCTTATATCACCTAAGGATATTCAATAAGAAGGGTCCAAGGTGACGGAAAGCTCTAGCAATTGGAATAGAGTACTAGTAGAGCCAAGGGGGCTAAGATACTTTTTGCCAAAGTTCAAAAACTCTATCCTTCGACCAATTAGAGAGCTGTTATAAGTTAGATTTTGATAGATTTGCAATGATATGGCATGCAATGTCATGTAACAACGAGGGGAAATAGTCTTAGAATGATGAATCAACAAAGGAGCATGACTATCAATTAGATATGCAAGGTATAGGGTTTGCAATTGAGTTTTTATGGCTCAAACATGCATAAAACAGCAATATAATGATGATGCCAGCCCTAGAATTAGGGTTTTCCAATGCAATAAATGTTAGATTTGTCTGTTATGAATTATTAATACAATTCCTATTCATAGTACAACAATACATCAAATAGAATTACTTTTTGGCAATATTTCAAAGAAACCCTAACCCTAACCCTAGATATCTAGAATTTTAGAGAGGAGAGAGAAAAAAGAGTTGAAGTAGAGAGATTGATCACCACCTAGACTAGTGCCTTGATCTACATGGGCAATGGATTCACGTAGGGAAAATTCAATGGGGATGGCCTTGATGAAGACGTTAAGAGGGCCAAGGCCTCTTCTTACAAACCCTAGTGGTTCCTTAACAGGGAGATTTTAAATTCAAGAGATGCACATTGGAATTCTCTTGAAGGATTCAAGGAAAACAATTTCGCATGGAACAAGGAATCAAGTTTCTAGATAACTATAACAATTTTAACCATGGCACATGTAGAACCCTAATTCACAAGATAGAAAGCAAAATATAGAAGATGAACAATAAACATACAAAATATCCACAAGAATCACTTCAATCAATCCCAGAAACCATCCTCAAGCAAAAATCCAAGAGCAATTCGCACCATAGAACTACATTATATCCAAGTAGAACAAAGACAAAGAGCTAGTGTGCACTTCCAAAGAAATGGAAGTGCAATGATGAATGATGATCAAAAGTGAATAAGGCTTCCCTCTATTTATATGAGGGAAAACAAGCCTAACTTCATTAATTTTCTATGTTTCCAAGAAATGTGGGTTCGGGGACGGGTGCTTTACTTTTTGCAACAGGGTACGTGGGTTCATCAAGGGTATATTATAATTTATATATATTATATATTTTATAAATTATAATATATATGAATTTTGAAATCTTCCAACTTACAACAAGAAAAATAAATCATTTAAAGACTTAAACATGAACATTCACTTTGAAATTTCAAATTTGATATCAAGTGGAAATTGCAATTTACATATTGAAATGAAGACAATAACTCCCTTAAAGAAGAAAACCAAAGTAGATTATAAAATTAATATATCTGTTTAAAGAACTTTAAACCATAAAAACACATTCCTCACATATGGATACTACTGAATAAATAAAGAACTTAGTATCAAAGTGTTGTGTTGAGTGTGATGAAACATTTATATTATATGGGTATTGACATTGTGGAGAAATTATCAGTGGAAGAAACGCAAGGAAATTAGCAAACACTTAAGATAGCAAAACGTATTTTTTAAGTGCATATATCCTTCAAATGACTTATATGTAATGGTATTTCTATGTTTTTTAAATGCATATATCCTTCTTAAGATGACTTGTACTTCATGGTATTTATGTAAAACAGTAAAAGGATGTTGTATTTCAGTTGGAGGTGTGCATTACAAATTAGTGATTATATCATTAAGAAATAAAATTCAAGACCTAATTCATAGCAAATAAATTTAAAAAACATGTACTTTTGAAATGATGGGACTTTAAGACCTTAGAACTTTAGATTTGAAATGTTTTACTAAGATAGCAATTTTGATCAAAATCACGGCTAAGAAATTAAAAAATTTGTACTTCTTTAGAAATGATGGGACTTTAAGACCTCAGAACTTTAAATTTGAAATGTTTTACTAAGATAGGAATTTTTTTCTTGCCCGGCACCACATAAGAACCAGTCACAGGTTTTGGCGAACCCGTTTAAGCAAACGAGCCCAAGCCGCAGTAATCGAGTATCAGGTCCATAAGAACCCAATTTGTATCGGTTCGTCTAGAAAGTACCCACTCCAACACCCGGTTCAAGGGGACAAAAACTCAGGACAGGTTCGCGAACCCCACCCCCGGGTTCGTGAACCCGTACTTCACAGTTAATTTTACAAGCAAACCCCTTAATAAAGTTTACAACCCCTAATAAAGTTTACATGAGCATTCAACTACGTCAAAGGTCAAGAGCTAACCTTATAATAGATATGAAACATAAAAAAGGCCAAAAATAACCCACAAGTGTGGGAGAAAAGTGATCTCCACCATGACGTCATTCTCCAAAATAGGAAACAAGACATCAAGGAATTAAAACAAAGGTCCAAGAGTGCTCCTCGCTCCAAGAAGTTCCAAAGCGCATGTGTACATCTCCAAATGGTGCCTCCTCCAACATGATATCATCTAAGAGAATCCCTACGTCACCCTATGCAAGCATGTGGGAGCAACGTGTCATCTCCAAGGGCAAGCATCAGCATCAAAGAGGGATGTACTAGCTCTCCCAAGTCATCTCAGTGATAACCATCCTCATCTAGGCCTCAGAACAAGGTATCATCCATCAAATAGGGTCAAGGCCAACTTGGGGACATCTTGGGTCCATTTGGGCACATCATCAAAAAGTCCAATGCTCAAGCTTTTCAAGCTCAATGTTTCAAGATCTAAAGGCTCATCAAGAAGTGCAGTATCATGAGGAAGTTTCCCAAGGCCCAACACCCATCTCTGCAAAGGCAATGTTTGGGCCACAAGGTCAATAATGCTCTCAAAATGGGGCAACATACCCCTGGATGGTGCTGAAAATGAGTCAAACTATCCCTCAAGGGATCTCCACTACAATGTGAAACCACCTTAACAAAACCTCTCAAGATCAAGTGAGATCAACATCATTAGGGACATCAAACCATTAAAGCATCATAGTGGAACATATCTAATGTTAGGGGCACAAAAATATTTCACACAAAACTCACCTTCAAATGTCAAATTAGATCAGGATTTGTAAACAAGTTACCTCACTTATATTAGGGACAAATTGACAATTAGGTAAACAAACCTATTAGGTGCTTACAACCCCTATGGGAAGTGACAATTCCCAGCTTAGCCCATCAATCCACAGGTGTGTGTGAAAATGTTGATCATGGATTGGGAGAGACTTCAAGGAAGGTGACATAGCCATGAGACTAGCTAATGGGAGTCCAACATCATGAGTGTAATGAAGTACGGAGGGAGCAATCATGGTGGCATGAGTTACCCCCTTCCTCGGCCTACTTTTTCCACCCCTTTGGTGCACCTTTACTTTAAAGACTTGCCTTTGTCCAGTGCATAGCTTAGGAGCCCAAGCTTGTCTTATGTTTTACTAGTACCCCTTTAAAATGTAGTAGTTTCTCACTCATCGAGGTTGGGACATTCAAGTGTTCCTTTATTCGAGATGAAGAATTAAAAGCTTGAGGAACTAGGTGAAGGCTAATGAGGGGGGTAGAGATCATGCTAGGCTTTTTCCCACACGTTAACCTTTGAACTAGTCATATTTTGCATTATACATTTTCTTTCATTGTGGATTTATATGTTTTTGACTTTCTTTCAACGACATCAACCTTTGGGGCCAAGTTTCTAAGCCTTGACTCAAGGATGTGGATATAAGGTGTCAATCCCAATGACTAATGACAATGACCAGCAACCTGAAAAATGGAGATGAATAATCGGGAGAGATGGAAAGTGGCAAGTATGGATTACCTTGGACACACTATATTAATCAGTGCCTCCCCAATAGTGCCCTTCCTAAAGCCTAAGGCTTCAAAGGAGGTCCAATTGGAAAAGAGTCAAAGACTAACCTCCCAAATGAAGTGTGGAAACAACGATACAATTGAGATCAGTCAATTGTCCAGTTTGCCTCAAGATCCATATCAATATGCCCATAACATTAAATGAAAGCACATGATTGCAAGAATGGTTAGAGTACCTGCTGAGAGATGACCCACCTTCCTTCAAGTGGATTGCCAGATGGGAGAGAAATCTGACAAGACATAAGGGTAGAGAACTCTAGCATAAATGCTCTATGTTTACCATCATGGAGCTGCTATCGTGATAACTATCAAATCAGGAGAATTTTTTCTCCTAGGGTTACGCACTTTTGGTGGGTAACAATCCTGATTGTTTGAGCTTGAAGTACTCGATACCCAAATGTGGTCAAGACTGTAGGGTATGTCAAGGTATGTCTTGCTAAGAATTATAAGGTCAATAAGAGAATCAAAGGAACCAGATCTCCCTTGAATATTGAAATAGCCTTCTCACAAGTGCTTTAGAGAGAGAAAGGAGTGATGCATTGAAAAGACCATGCAAAACCAAGCACAAATCCATTGAAAATAGAAATGCATAAGTGGGCAGAACAGAAACGTCAATCGCAAGGAAAAAAACTCACTGCTTAGGTTTATAACACTTTGTACATTAGATCAAGCTCACTACAAATGTCCATTGTGCTTATGGGTTTGGTTCATTTTGAAATCAAATGCAGCTCAAATCCAGAAGCACTATAAAAATTTGTGATTTTTGTAAACATTGCAATGTGGTGATTTCTAGTTTCAGGTTGTGCATTGCCAAGAATCAGAACGTTGACATTTTCAAGCAATCTTTGATACAATCCTCGTGCTTTCCTTTTTTATTTTTTTTCTTACTATTGTAATAAAATTTAGCTTTGTGAGCACATCCTGGTCATAGTATATTGGGATATTCCCCATTTTACAGGTTGACATAGGGTACATTGCAGACATCTCCTTCACATCCCATCACCATTTTGGCATACCCAAAATAGGGGCATTCACATTTTCGGCTAGCACAGCCCAAGTATAGGTACCAATGTGACTCTGAAAGATTATAAAATGTTGTTTCAAAAGCAGTTTGATGAACCTTTAATAAGCTGCATTCATTCAAGTGTTTGCCAAGTTACATAGTCATAAAACCTGACAAGATTTCCAATAATGAAATTTATCCCAGATTAAAGCCAAGTAGAAGCTGCATTATAACTTATCCAAATCCATTCTAATCACGTAATGAACTTATTACACCAATCTGAGAATAGTGGCACAGTGCTACATAGAAAATTAGAAATACACCCAAAAAAATGACTGCAGTTGCACAAATCAACTCTTTTCAGAATAAAGATAATAAACATTTTGACTGACATTTACGAAATGTGAAGTACAGATTTCCTAAAAGGCACAGGCTAAGGAAACTCACAGCAAACATAGGAAACTTCCGATAGTTGTCCAGAAAGGCTTGCTTCTTCCTCAATTTCTCATACTGGCTTATGCACTTACTAAAGAGATGTCGAATGCTTGTGTGGCTTGCTAGCATAAGACCACTGACCTGTGCATTAATAAGAATGTAGGAACATTATGTCTTTAATCAAATATTTTAGCAGTCTTCCAAAACTTTTCACTAAAAAATCCTTATGATGCCAACACTCAGCATTCTTCAGAAAACCAATATGATGCAAGTGACAGTTTCATGCAATTTCTCTATAAAGATGCTAAAATTATGGAACTAAACAGTACCATTGTACAAACTTGTGCAATGATTTGAAACAACATACCCTGTGAGCAGTCTGCACATATGGTGATTTTCTTGATAAAGCAACCTGAAACAAATCGTTTTTGTTAATTCCATAATAAAGAATCTTTCCATCAACACAATCAATGGATATCACAATCCACTTTCACATTTACAAAATGTACCTGGATACTTGCAGGTCCCCATTCAATAAAATTAGCCAGTTTCCTTTCACGTATTCTCTGAAGGCTTTTATGAACCTTGCAATAGAAAAACATGTCAGCTACTTAAGTTAACACAATGCAGTTTTCCAGGCCTGAAATATCAGTGAATTTCTCTGCATGATTATTAGCTAGGAACATACACATAACAGAGAGGATATATCTACAAGGTGTTGATGTCAAATTACACAAAACCAAAAGTCACCAAATTCCCTTATTGATAAAACTTTTCCAAGAGAAACAACATTTTGAGAGTATCTAATATATCCCAGAAAATATCCACCATTATATTTCTGGCAATGCTTTCTAAAGTAGAAACCATCATAATTTCAGGTTAGGCTCATGCCTTTGAATAGAACTAACTGCTCTCAGAACAAAAGCTTAAATACCTGTGTGGGATCCACTTCCCCTTGAATAATGTTCAGGATAGATATATACTTTGCCTGACTTGCTTCCTTAGTACGAGCATAAGAGGAAACCATAATATTTTTTGCCTAAACCACCAGAGAGAAATTAAGTCATCATCCCCAAATTACACAGCAGTGTTTTGAACAACAAATAAGTTCCTAACCAGTTTTAAACCTGCCTGCAAAAGCCTTCTCATCACATCAAGTACAGTTGTCTTGCGTATAGCATTAGCCTGCAGATGAAAAAAGCATAAAAGATATCTCAGCCCTGTTCTTAAACCAAGTAATTTGTGCAGTAAATTTGCTCTCAGAAACTTTCATGAGCAATTAAAATGCTAAACCGGAGTAACTGTAGGTTAGCATGGGGTATCAGAATGAGGTAGAACCTAAGATTCAAACAACTCATCTTATTAGCATGCACATCTGATGCAACTTAAAAGCAGGACAAATACAAGAGCAACAATTTCCTCCTAAAATTTCATAAATGTTTATAGCGTATTCAAGATCATATTAATGTAAATTGGATAGTGAAAGATTCAATTTTTCAAATTTCAATCTTTTGACTTTATAACAGAAACAGTTTCTCACTTTTACCCACGAAATTCCTCACCTGATGCTTGAAATTAACTTTAATGTTGTTAGACATGAAAAGCATTGTAAAGCTAAGTTGTCATAGAAATAGACCGAAATCGTTAGAGCTTAGGCCAATCTATTGGGATCCAAATTGCCAAACCAAGCCTGTAAGTCACTATCAAGCAGGTAACACTCAAGGTCAGATAACTCTCAATTCGTATGAATGGTATTTGGTGAACAAATGGAGTAAGGCTTTATCTCCATGCATATATAATTATTTATTTCCTCAATGCATCAACATCTAGGATTCGGCTTGTCTCTCATTGGTTTATAGCATATCTTTCTCCTAGTCTGTTATGTATAAGAAATGGAGTATCCTAGCACTTGACAAGAAACGATTCCATTCCCGTATTAATCGAAGTCAGGAAGAAATTTTCAAAAGACCAGAATGGCAAGCAAGTCAATCTCCAAGGCAAGATGAAGGGTCTGTCATAACATAAAAAGAAATCAAAGAATTATTCCAAGAAGAATAAAGGTATGGCATCACGCTCTGCCAAATAAAGGAATGGTTCTTTCCAGGATTCCATGAGGAATGCTTGGAGTCGGTGGCCTCCTATGTCACAAGGTTCGCCAAACTTCAACCTTGAGGTTCAAAATTTGGTGAACCTAAAAACGATTTGAGCTTCAACAAACCTCTTCGAACCTCATAGCCATTGTCCAAGTCCATAGCTCAAAACTCATAACCTCATGGCACAATGTAATATCCCAAACAGGATACTTTGCAGAAATCTAACTGAACCAAAATTACTCTCTAAAAATTTCCATTTATTTTAATAGAACATTCCATGTAAAAATATAACCAATAGCATACGGCTAAAATAACAACAACCTGAACAAGAACAATCTCATATTTTATTATAATGGAAATTGGGGTTTACATGCTGATACAACAAAATAGCTAAGATGGGAAATTGGCCTCAAGAATCTGTTCCAATGTTATGTTGGCCCTCCAAACTGAGCTAAATTGCAGTACTAAGCTCTCCTGTGAATTCTGGATGAATTCACCAAGGGAAGGTGGGTACTCACGCAACCTCACTGAATCACCCAAGGTTTTCCGTCCTAGGGCTATAAATGAAGTAGAGAACTGGGTTCTCAATCCTCTCATACAATAAGAAGATCAAATTCAAGATGTCCTCAAATGGTCTCCTCCTCTTTTTATAGATCTAACGGAGCCCTCTAGAAGCCTTTACTTTATTATTATTTTAATCACTAGTACCTTTTCCCTTCTTTACTTAAAATACCTTTTTAATTCAGGAAAATGATAAATCAGCCACCATTCCTCCTCAGGCCACCGAAAGTCACTTCCCACCATCTCATCCTGTAAATCTTCTCTTTCTGGTTCCAATGAGCTATTACACTAAGATGTCCCATCAAGTATTCCTACCGTAATGTCACCTTAAGTGTAATCAATTGAGTTAGGCACCATAATAACTCTGTTCTCTGAAAGATGTCGCAATGCAACGGAACAAAAGTCAAGTTGTACGTGTTGTCGCATAGAATGTCTAGGCACTGTGACAACAGCTAGAATTATCTTGCTAGAAAATTTAGGACCAAGTAATTGATGAGCAACTGCTACTTAGATGAATAACTATTTTATATGAGATGAAGATCCTAAAACTAATGTGAGATGCAGGAATCTTGGTTAATTTTACTTAAATGTCTATCAAAGTTTTAACCTCCGATCGTTTCTATATTGAGCCCGATTCTGTAGTAAGTGGCAGAGAGAAGATAAAGTGAAGCACACTAAGGTGCGATTAATGATACCTCTCCTGAAAATCTAACATACCTGATACCTCCGACGTTGCAGAGAGTTGTGTCTCTGACGACTGCAAGGTCATCGTCTTAAGTACTATTAAAAACAAGCTTCTCAAGCAAAGATGGATGGATACCTATCTTTCTATCGACCAAGCTTATGCTTGGAAGTAAACTTTAATTTTTCAAGGCTAACATAGTATGCAAATGCACGAGATGACTAGAAGATGGAGCGAGATGAAGCTAGATTCAAGGATTTAAAGTGATTATGCCACGATTTATTTATGAGTTATATGCCAAGGCCTTAATCGCCAAAATATTCACTTCACAAGACAGTAACTAAAATATAAACCACTTAAAATATTCAAGTCAACAATGTCACAGTTTAATGCCCAATATGAAATTGAATCACAAGCTTATCACTTTAGTTCATCTAGATTCAATGCAATTATAGCTCAAAGAAAACAAAAACTTCCTCACAAATTTTTCGATATAACCTTCAAGATAATGCCAATTATATAGATGCTCAAAATACTCAATTTAGGAAACGAAAGATATGAAATTTACCACAATTCCATGAAAGAGTACTTAACAATTACTTGAAAATTTTTCAAAAAAATTAAATATGCAAGAAATATCCAATAGTTTCAAGTAATTAAACACACGCTCAGAGTGATTAAAGATAGTTAAAAGCCAATGCTAGTGATTATGAAACTTAGAATGCAAAAGTCCCAAGCACTTAAATTTCGAGAATTAATTACCATGAAAAAACCATCAAATTCAAATGCTAAACACTTTAAGCAATTCCGGATTTAAAATAATTTTCTTAAGTGATCCAATCCAGAAAAAAATCTTCCTATAGTCAAACCTTAGAGTTATTTAAAAAAAAAAAATGTCTTGACTATAGAAGAATTTTAAAATTTAAATTTTACCCCTCAAAATGTTTCAAAGATTTAAAACCCCAAAACTTTTATCACATAAAACTTAGATTTTAGAAATTATATCATACTTTGAAGTTCTTTTAAAGTTTAGATGTGATAGGTTAATTTTCTCAAAGCGAAATAAATCAAAAGAAAAAAAAAATAATGTGGAAACATCAAAGTTAAAATTCAATTTTTCTTTCTTCATGGGCCAAAAGCCACTTAACAAAAATAAAAAATAAAAAAGCTTGAATTTTTTTATTTTTTTTACGCATTATGAATTAGGTAAGTCAATGAAGGCATAGGCAATGAGGAGGAAAGGCAGAGGAGCCGTCACGAAGGAGAATGGGAGGAGACGTCGCAGGTCAAAGGAGAAGAGTTGCAAAGAGGGAGAGAAATGAGCTCACACAAGCAGGGAAAAGGTTGGATGAGTTGGGATGAAGGACGAGGAAAGATAGAGTTGCAGGATAAGGAGCCGACGCGGAGAAAGAAAGGGTTGCGGGAAGCTGAGGGAGAGCCGATGCAAAGGGGAGAAGACTGCGACAGGGCAACAGGCAGCAAATAAGTAACCAGATTCGTTGATATACCCCGGCGAACCCGAATCCCGCATGTCCGATACGATTCGCTGGAAAATCGTATCCCAAAATCGGATTCGAGGAGTCCGACTAGGATTCTGTACGAATCCCGTACATGACCAGCGAATCCCGATTTTAGGATTCGTATCCCAGAAAAGTGCCTGCCATGGGTTAAAAAGCACGCATTTCTTCTATTCTTTCACGCTTTTTGTCATTTGTATCTGCATTGTTTGAGCTGTTTGCAAGGAGATAAGGGTTTAGAGCAAGGAGCTAAGGGAGTAAAGCATTCGGCAAGCAGATTCAAGGTGACTATGGATACAGGGTAGGAGGAGGATGCAGAGGAGAGCAGTGGGGACCACATGATGAGGACATTGATGTTGATTTTGATGTTGATGATGAGGATTGATGCCTTGAGGCTTGTATACCTGTAGTTGTTTTATATTTTCTATTTCTATTTGCCATTGGCATTGCACCAACACTACTTATGTAACACATTTTGATTTGATGACTTAATGAAAAAACTACAGTTGTCAGTGTGTTTATCTTACTATCTTGTAGTTGTAAGTTGTCTTTCATTTATGAATTATGAATCATGATTTATGTGACCACTGACATGTATTTGAATTTTGTATGTACTATGCATGCTATAGATGAAGATCTATGTTTGAAATCAATAAATGTGTATCATTAATTAAAATTTGTGTAAGAAATATCTAATTTTAATATATATATATATATATATATATATATATATATATATAGATATATATATAATATATAACGAATCCTACGTGTCCTGTTCCAGGGGGTCAATGTGTCTGAATCCGACACTACAAATCCCGAATCCTACGAATCCTGAATCCCCATGTCAGGTGACTTAGGGTAGCAAGGGAATAGAGACATGGGCTAGGGTAAGGCAGCAGGAGAAGGGAAATAAGAGGTAGGTCGAGGGAGAAGAATTTACGCAGAGGAGGCAGCAATCTGAAGGAAAAAGAGAAGAAAAATGCAAGGATTAGGAGTTGTTGAATGAAAGTCGCAAGCAAAGAGAAGACTATGCGAGGGTTAGGAAATGCAGAGAGGAGAAAAAACGTAGAGACAAATCACTGCGCGAGGGAAAACATAGGCAGGAGTAAGGGAGAAGAAGGAAAACACAGCTACAACAAACAAGACAACGAAGAAAATGAAGGCTATCTCTAGCCCAAAAAGTAAAAAATTTAACCTCAAAAACCTCCACCCGACAATCAAATTTTCCTCCAAACTAATGTATTTTTCTTTAAAATTTATCTCATAAATTTCGGAAAAAGAAACCCGAATTTGAAGTTTTTGTTGAAAGATTTGAAATGAATAATCCCTGCAAACAAATATTTTATGAGACAAGATCTTGTCCTTCAGGGCCTAGATCTGTCTCAGATCTAAAAAAAAATTCCATAAAAAACCTTCAGATCCACGCTTGCAAAAATGGAAAACAAAAATACCCAGATCTCGATATATACAATAAACAAAACCCGAGAAACCCAAGTTAGAAAATCTTCAGATCTATGTACAAGAGTTGTGGATCTGTCAGATCTTAGAAGTATGACTCCAACTTCACTCCTAGATCTGAAGATCTAAAGCTCTTACTAGCCAGATCTATCAATTTTTCCACAAAATATTTAAAAGATTCTAGTTTTTTTAGAGAGGCACTAGCCCAAAAACTTCCTGCATAAAAATTTAATCTTTAGATAAATCTTGAAGTTAGTATGAGGTAGGCTCTTCAGAAAATATATGTTGAGAGTTCACTGGTCCAACCGAGGACTATCCCCAAACGCTCAATGAAAACCTTAGAGAACTTCTGCAAACACTAGATAAACCATCAAAGCAAGTAGAGAAATAAAATAACAATAAAATTATGAAAAAATAGAGATGCCTAGTAATTCAATAAAAATTAAAGAATGTTACCCTAGATTCAACAAACTGAATAAGATACTTGTATTCAAATTGTTCTAAAAGAGCTATTGATTGATAGTTTTCACATAATTTTAAGCAGAAATTGAAACAATGTTACCATAGATTCATGAAGAGGAACACCACCGCAAATTGAAACCCCAAAGACTTTTGCATTAATTCCAGAAAATATACAAGAGAGCTTGAGATCTTAGTACACGATTCAAAGATATGATGAAAAAATACATGGACACCGACCTCTAATTTATAAATAAAATCTCCAACGGCTAGTTGGTTTGATCCCTGTCAAATTAATCTCGATCGTTCATAAAGATTTAATTAATCTTTAATCATCACCATCGAAAATATTTCTTTTTTGAAGAAAAAACTAATTTTTCATTTAACTGATTCTTAATTAACTCAAAATTATTATTTTGAGTTAGTTTCCTTAAAATTGACTTTGACTTAACTACCAAGGCCCAAGGGTCCAAAATTTCTTGGTTTCTTCAATATTCCCTTGATAGGGAACCTCCAAAAATTAATTTATTTAAAACCCACGAATTTCACCTTTGGAGAATTTAATTTTACCTAAGACGCAAAATTAATTAAATTTTTGGCTTAGGATTTTAATTTAAGTTTTCCAGGAAATTTAATTAATTGACTGATGAGGGGATTAATAATTTTTCCAACCCTCTAATATTTAACCACGGTGTCTAATTATAAAAGACCATGCACTAAATATTTTTTACATCAAGATATTACAATTTAATACATGAAGGGGGAACACCCGTTCGTTATAGACCCTCAACATTTACCCATTTCTACGACACAAAAATATAATCTAGTAGACCAAGTGACTTGTAATAAAATAATTTAGCCAATTAGCTAAAATTATTCCTAAGTCACTTTTACAAAAACTCGATCTAAAACACTAGGACTCGCCTAAGATCTTGACGACAAAATCCACCCTAGCTTTGGGGTGAGGGTGGAGGGAAAAACTCTGCCAATCATTTGTGTCTAGAGACACAGATGAATCAGTGAGACAAAAAACCTCCTAGAATGGAGATCGTCACCAAAACCATCGGTTTACCTAGGTTGTTACATACAAACACGGACATACTGAGACTATTTAAATCTTACATATGCAGAATGGGCTAACATATTAAAAATTGTCGATTGATGATGAAGTTTGAATGGCACGGATACTAGAACATTTTGGATCCCCTTTGCGAAAAAATGGGTGTACTGCTACGGGGTCGTTGACACAGAGTGGTCAACAGTGTGAATGATGGAATATGCCAAGCGAATGCCATCAGATCCCAAAGAAACTCATCAAAACCCCATAAAGCCCCTCCAAAAGCTCTTGGGACCACTGATGGAGTAAACCTACTTTTGTGACCTAACTGCCTCCAACCATGGAAGTCCATCCTGACCACACCTTAAGGGAAACCAGAAAATGAAACATGACACACAACTCAAGCTTGCAATCTAACCTTGCAGTTTCCAAGTCCATGATAGCATTTTTTTTATGTTTATTGATGTTGATTTCATACTATTCTATGCTATATTTCCATTCAATATATATATATAAACAAACCTCCTCTGAATCTCATCAAAAAATTCAAACTCGATCAAAATCTAATTGTTGTTGAACCCAAATTCGAATTGGAACCATGTGACTTAGGTGGACTCAATACAAGTATAATAGGTAAAAGTATAAACAAGTAACAAGCACAAAACAAAATGACTAGTAAGGAATTTCTTAATTTGGGTCTAAACGTATAAAATTTTAAAAAATAATAAGCACAAAACAAAATGACTAGTAAGGAATTTCTTAATATGGATCACAATCACCAAACTTTCAAATCCAGGGAAGCCGGATTGAGCAAATCATTTAACAAATCAGACGATTTTGGCCTTAACTATGAAAATTCGGAAACCCTGAATCCTACTGCAGCAACTGATTAAGTTTCTTCTATTTGTTGAATAACTGAACAAATTATTTGCATTTTCCTACAGCAAATATCAAAACTAATACACTGCAGCCTTCCCAAAATAAATATTGCGGAAGAAAAATAATGTTGGAAGAATAAATGCACACACACACAAATAACATTGTTATTTTTGGACCAATGTCCCTGGAAAAAACCCAACTTGGGAAAACCGGTGCAACAGCTGAGGGTTTTATTATTATGCAGTAGTAAATCTAAGTACAAATCTATGGATACTCAAATCTAGCAATCCATACAGAGAAATGACTGAAAGAAGATCTAGTGAGAAAAATCTCAGTTCCACTGGTGATCCGACACTGACCTTGGCTCAAGATGAGTTTCTCTTTGCTGCCTCTACACAATCCCTGCGTCAGCCTACGCAGTTCTGCGTCACACAACTCAGACCAGCGTATCTCTCGCTAACTGATCAGTTGTTCTTTGGAAGATTGATTCTTCTGGCCTCTGGGCTCCCACTCTAGCTTCTAGCACTAAATCACTACTTCTCCACAGCAAAATACAGCTTCCCCTCTAAAGCACTACGCTGCCTCTCTGTGGAACTCTCTGTCTCTTTTCATGCACTCACCGGACTGGAATATCTTCCTCCCATCCTTACTACCCCTGCCCATCTCACCGCTCCGATCTTACTGAATCACCCCCGGCAACACACAACTACTACTCTAAAGATCAATTTCCCAGCAAAATCGAATTCCTTGGTGTCTCAAGTGTGTTCTCCAACCCCCATCGAATTTCTTCTTATAATCCCTCGTTGAGACATCAACGACCAAGATTAAAACATAATCAATCGCTAAGATTAACTAGAACTCGATCCATGTCTTCTTCTAGAAGATTTCACCATGACTTAAATTAATACCCTTTAATTAATCAGTTTTCATAAGTTTAGACTTAGGCATCATTAAAAAAAGATTAATTATTTTAATTAAGTCATCTCTAGGCGGAATTTCCATAAATGATTTCTGGGTTTTGGAGAATACATGTATTCTAGTCTCTCCACCAAATTTCGTGGCTAAAACACATTTGGTGCTACAAAAATCAGCATTAACCAATAAATAGATAATAGTATGTCAAAAGACAAAATTGAGAGCAAATTTTGTATACACACTCATAGCATAATATGTAGCTACTGGAAAAAGTTTGCAAGCACAATGTAACAAAAGCGTAAGGATCAAATCAGTTACATGTCGTTAGATCAGCAACGTCAATATAACCAGAGGTGAGCAAATAATATGAGAGCTTTAAAGTTGGACAAAGCTAGCAGAACGCTAGGCAACAGAAGGAAGACCGATGGGAAAGAAAATGAAAGGGCCTACAAGGAAATCTATGATATTAAGCAGTTGGAGAAACTGAAAGAAATGAGACTAACATCATGTTGATAGCATGATTCTCAAAAGATAAGATTTGTTAAAAGGGAAAAGATAAAGTAAATTATTCAAGACAGAGGAAGAGGAGCAATTGCTACCAACAATGATGCAGATCTTGTTGGTCCACAAATGAGCAACTAACCCTTAATTAATCAAGTTGATCATCCAAGATTCTAGGAATAATGAACACATGAAGGACTGATGATGAAGGGGTTGTAGATTGATGAGTCCAAGATATTTATCATGTCATGCATTAGATAGCAATATTCTTTAGAGACTAATGAAACCACCATGAATTACTGGGAAGCTTTCCTAAATCAGATAGATTTGTCCTTTAAAAAAAAATAAACAATTACCTATTTTTCATTTAAAACTTTGATATTCTTTTCCATAAAATATGATTAAATTTATAATATTCCCCGAAATTACAAGTTTTAATAGAAAATTATATATTGTTTATCGAATATTCACCTACATATCTATATGTATGATTTTCTCTATCCAAAATGTTGAGAAATCAATGCTAGTAGGATTAGGGTTAGATTTCTCTTTCTTGATAATTACTTCTGAATTATGTTGGCTTCTTTTACTTATTTGTTATATTATCTTTCATCAAGCAATTATCAAATTATGTGTGCATGAAGATCACAAAAACACAAGACACAAGATGTAGGCACTCTGTCAGGACAAAACCCCTATCTAGGGGAAAACCTAGTCAAAATCTCTTCGTTCAATAGTTTTCCTTGAGACTCTTCAACCTAGACAAAGACCTCCTCCACACCAAGCCAACCTCTCCTTCTTCAATCCAACCTTCAACCTAGCAACAGCAACACTTCGACCCTAACACCTTTGACTTGGCAGCTTCCGGCATTAGCAGCACCTTCGACATGGCAGCTTCCGACATCAACAGCAGCTTCGACTAGGCAGCCTCTGGCATCAGCAGCAGCTTCAACTTGGCAGCCTCTGGCATCAGCAGCAGCTTCAACTTGGCAGCCTCCGGCATCAGCAGCAACAGCAGCTTCGACTTGGCAACCTTTGGCATCAACAGCAACTTCGATTTGGCAGCTTCTGGCATTAGCAGCAGCTTCGACTTGGCATCTTCCGGTATCAACAGCAGCTTCGACTTGGCAACCTCCGACATCAATAGCAGCTTCGACTTGGCAGCTTTCAGCATCAGCAACAGCTTCAACCTTGATAAGGAAACTTCGATCTCCTAAACTAGCCCACACGAGAGAGAGACCAAAACTTCGATTTTCTTCTTCCCTTCCTTCTTGACCAAACTCGCACTCCTTTTAGACTCTTCCTTCAACTTCACACCTTCTCCCAGCTTCCAACTTCCAGATATCGAACTATGTGTGAGAGAGAGATGCTTAAATGAATTCGAACTACCTTGTATATATAGCCTTCCAATGAGGTCGAATTGTCTTTTTTAAGGTCGACTTGGTGCGGAGGTTACATAATTCATTTTTTGACTCAAAAATAATTCTTTTTACATCATTTGAAAGCCCAAGAAGGGTCTCATAAAATATACAATGACTCTAATGGCTCTTTATTAATCGTAGGAGTCCACAATGGGGACTTTGACTAATAAAATGATGACCCAAGCATGAAAACCCATGCTTTAATAATTCATTGTAACAATAATAAAAATTGTTTTGACAAATACATTTTATGAAGACCAAACCTAGTTACAATTTTCAACACAAAATAGTAAGTTACTTGATACAAAGGAAGAGGAGCAATTGCTGCCAACAATGATGCAGATCTTGTTGGTCCACAAGTGAGCAACTAACCCTTAACTAATCAGGTTTATCATCCAAGATTCTAGAACTAATGAACACATGAAGGACTAAGGATGAAGGGGTTGTAGATGGATAAGTCCAAGATATTGATCATGCCATAAATTAGATAGCAATATTCTTAAAAGACTAATGAAACCACAACGAATTACTGGGAAGCTTTCCTAAATGAGTTAATTTTTGTCCCTTTAAAAAAAATGGTCAACGATTAGTGTTAATTTTAGATAGCAATGGTACGTTCTATGCTTAGCACAATTTACTTCAATGTTCCTCTAACATCCCAATAACGAATTCCAATTATATCCAGTAGCAATAACATTAACCATTAATCACATTGACAATAAATGTAGATAGAACATGAAACAAACGTAGAAGACAAGTCAAGACAAGAGGATACCAAATGTGGCGAATGCTAGGGAAAAACCCCAATGTGGCGAAAACCCTTTGATTAGCTCTTCTTATTATTATTCAATAGTTCAACAGAGAGAGAGAGTACAAAATTCAATACAAAATCAAATCAACCTTGTCAAATTCTGCAGTCAACTGCAATCAAACTTCAGCCCTAACCAGAAAGTCAACTTTAGCCAAATCAGTGGTAAAACACCTCCTTTAGAGCTCGGTCAAAGGCAGTTCAATTTGGCCTCTAGCAGTGGTCAAATTCAACCCAAAATAGTCACAAAAACTCTAGTCAAACTCAATCAACCTGCCTTCAGCTCTGCGGTTAAACAGGCCTGCGAACAACGCAAGTCAAACAGCTCCAAAATCCTCGATTTCTGTGCCAGTCAATGTGGCCTAGAGAAATCAAAATTATGCCTTCAAAACCGCAGTCAAATTCAGTCAAAACAACATCGGTCAAAGTTGGTCAACGCTGGTCAAACAGTCTGAAATTCTGCAATTTTCGTTTTGTGATTTAGCCCTGAAATTCATCCTCCTAACCACGCGTGTGAGAGAGAGAGGTTGCCCAAGTTGTACGAACCAATTTGATGAAGAGAAGGAAGAAATGTGTGAGTGAATGATGTCCAAATGAGGTGTGAGGCCTCTTCTATTTATACACTTTGTTGTGGGTGAAGAGACACATCCATTGGGCTTCTTGAGTAAGCTGAGGCCGACCTAAATAATTTGCACATGTGGACATAAATTCAAAATCACACTTTTGCTTGTTTGAATGAGCTTATCTTTATATCAATCTTGGACCTCTCCAAAAGAGGAATCCAATGCAATCATCATCTCCATCAAATGAGTTGTCCCAAGGTAGAATTTGGCCTTAGTTGCCAATTTTAACACTCCTTCTCAACTAGAGAGAATTCCACCTGCCAATCCATGTGTCATCATCACACCATCCTATCGTCATGAACCATCTTTGTCATCTATGCTCTGCTCTGCTTAACCATGAAGTAAAAATGAACAAGTGATAGAGAGTGAGTCACAAAACCTTACCACTCTCCACTGACAAAAGTCAGTCCAGAGGTAGAAACTCAAATGATCCCAAATCAAGTTGTTGAACACCATGCATCATAGTCATAGGGAGTATGGTAGTACACGATGTGTCCATCGGTAGTGCTATGGTCCCTAACCACTTTTCCCAACTCATTGGTCAGATGAGAGTTACTTCCCATGAGTCCCGGACTCCATGGGTAAGATGTATGTTGGGGCATCGACAGGAGAAGGTGAACCACTCATTTTGCTCATATGCCATAGGAGAAGGTGAACCACTCATTCTGCTTATATGCCATAGGAGAAGGTGAACCACTCATCCTCTGCATATGTCAATCGTAGAGGAAGGTGAACCACTCACCTTGTACATAGCGCACCACTAGGGGAAGGTGAACCACTCTCCCTGTACATAGCGCACCACTAGGGAAAGGTGAACCACCCACACTATGGTAGCTCATAGCTGTTGATTTGCGGTAGCATCAGATGTGCTCTAGCCATGAAAATTGGTGGAGAGGCTAAGGCACATAAAATCTCCAAGACCTAGAAATGGTTTGGGGAAATTCCACCCGGTTGGAGAGATATTAAAATAATTAATATTTTTAATGGGGTTCCTAAGTCTAAACTTAGGAAAATTAAAATATTAATGGGTATTAATATAAAACTAGGTGAGAATGTTCTAAATGACATGGATCAAGCCAAATCTAATCTTAGTCGTTGATTAGGGACTTAATCTCGGTCGTTGAAGACTCAACAGGAAAAGTATAAGAGGAGGCTTGAGGGTCAATTGGAGATACACCAAATTGATCAGTCAGTTCGATTTTCTGGAGCGGGGTTTTGCTGAGAGAATCGAGCTAGTGATCTGTTGCAGCGAGGGGCAGTTCGGCACAAGGTCGAGAATACATAGTAGAGAGGCAGAGATAGTGCCAAAGAGACAGTGCAAAGCCTGGAGAGGCTGACGTAGAGGCAGCTGGGTGTTACGCAAAGGTAGTTGGGAGCTACGCAGAGGTTGAAGAGGCCAGCGTGGGTGACGCAGAGGGTCTGAGAGCTGATGCAGAGGCTTCAGTAGCTGCACAAAGGCTAGCAGAGCTGACGCAAGGCCAAGAGGCAGTGCCAGAAGAATTTTCGTGGGGCAGACTGAGTGCTGATGAGCCAGGAAAGGGTGACGCAGTTCTAGAAAGAAGCTTGGAGCAGCTTTCATTGTCGAGCTAAGGAACTGTCAAAGTTGTTGTGGGATCAATCATTCGGTTGTTGATCAGTCGAAATATCTGTCTCCGAGGAGAGCTACTTCTGCCAAGGAAATTCTCTGAAGGGTGAGCCATTTCTAGCACCCTAGTTGTATTCAAAAACTACATAATAATAAAACCCTCATATCTGCTGCACCAGTTTTCCCGCATTGGTTTTTCCGGCGACGATTATCCAAAAATAATGGTGTCCCTTTTGTGATTGTCTCAGTTATTTTAGTTGCTAATCTGTATATGTGTTAAGGCTGCATTTGTGTTTATTTCTGTATTTATATTTATAAATAACTTGTTAATGGAAAGAACAAGTAGGAGAAATTAAACCAGATAATGCAGTAGGGATTTCTGATGTGCCAGACTTAGAAAACTTAACAATAACCCCAAGCCCCCTGGAGCTCCCAGAGCTCAGTGTCCAACTCATGCGAGACCCTTATATGATGGTCTTTCCACGACTCCAACTCTCTCTCGGAAGGCTATGAATTTGACCTTCCCAAAGGGTTTCGTGAGAATGTCTGCGACCTGCTCATCTGTCCTGATGTGATGGAGCCTTATTGCTCCTCGTTGTATGATATCCCGGATAAAGTGTTACTTGATATCAATGTGCTTGGAGCAGTCGTGGAACACGAGATTCTCTTAAAGGTGAATCCCACTTTGGTTGTCGCAGAAGATCACGTTGCTATGTTGAACGTGCTTAAATAGCTCACTAAAGAGCTTCCTCAACCAAACAGCTTCACAACAAGCCATACTAGCAGCAATGTTTTCGGCCTCAACGGTGCTTAAAGCAACCGATTTATGCTTCCTGCTCATGCAAGATATTGAAACAGATCCCAAAGAGAAACAACACCCAGACGTGTTCTTACGATCCACCACACTACCAGCCCAGTCTGCATCAGAGTAACCATGGAGCCTCACATTCCCGGTAGTGTATCTCAGTCCATAAGTGATTGTACCCCGGAGATATCTCAAGAGATTATTGGCAGCAATCCAATGTATGTGATGAGGCTCGACCATAAACTAACTCAGTGTATTCACTACAAAACATATGTCCGGATAGGAGTTCACCAAGAACATCAGGGCCCCCACGAGTTGACGATACTCAGAAGGATTTCCCAAATCGGGCCCAGCAGCACATTCGCATAACTTCTTAAAGTTAAGTTCCATCGGAGTAGTCACGAACTTGCAGTCCACCATCCTAAATCTTTCAAGTAGCTTCACAGTGTATTTTCCTTGAGAAAGGAAAATTTGACCTAGCTTTTGCTAGACCTCCAACCCCAGGAAATAATGCATCAGTCCTAGGTCCTTCATCTCGAATTCGAAAGCCAACTCCCTCTTACATTGATGAATGAGGGGGTCTGCACTAGCCAGAAAGAGATCATCCACATAAAGAACCAGAATGAGAGGCCTGTCCTTTTCAACCTTGAAGTATATGTCCAAGTCAGCTTCACTCCTAGTAAAACCCAGCTTCATAAGATAGCTATCAACCCTCTCATACCAAGCCCTAAGGGCTTGCTTCAACCCATAGAGGGCTTTCTTCAACCTGCATACATGTGCCTTTTGGTCTTGAACTTCAAACCCCTCAGGTTGCTCTACATAGATTTCCTCCTTAAGCGAGCAATGCAAGAAGGCAGTTTTGACATCCATTTGGTGTAGGCTCCATCCTTGAGAGGCAGCAAGAGCAATGATGGATCGGATAGTGGTGTATCGGGCAACTGGTGCAAATATCTCATCATAGTCCACTCCTTCCTTTTGAGAGAAGCCTCGAGCAATGAACCTGACCTTGAATTTTTCAGCACTCCCATCAACTCATGTTTCATTTTGTAAATCCATTTTGAAGTGACCACTAACTTGTCCTTAGGTCTAAGAACCACAACCCAGACATCATTCTTCACGATCGATTCATATTCTTCATTCATCGCATCCTTCCATACTTGGTGCTTCATGGCTTCTTCGAACGTACATGGCTCAGGTTGAACAATGGTACTCATAGCAGCTAAGTACCCTCAGTGCCTGTTTGGCTTCTTGCTTTCACAAAATGTCACCCTGTGTGCAACATTTCTTTCAACATCTTCGAGAGTTTCTTTGAGCCACAAAGGTCTTTTCTTTGAGGTAGAGGGCTCACTAGGAGGTGGATCAATGGGATCCATTGGGCCTTCAACATCAGGCATCAGATCATATGTCAGAGATTCATCCTTCTTTCATGCATCATCATCGTTGTCCTTCCTAGGGATAGGAAGATCTCTAACTTTCCCAAGGGCAGAATCTTCATCGAAGGTGTCATCATGACTTATTTCCACTTTTCTTTGACCAGGCACATAGATTCTATACGCCTTCGAAGTTTCATTGTAGCCCACAAAAGTTCCTTTCTTCCCAAATGCATCTAGCTTGTTTCTTTTCTCTTTCGGTACATGAAAATATACGAGACAACCAAAAATTTTAAAAGGAGAAACATTAGGTTTCTCATTGGTGAAAACTTCTTCGAGAGTCTTGAAGTCCAATGCTTGATGCGAGCACCTATTTTGAACATATACAGCGGTGTTCGCAGCTTCTCCCCATAAGAACATCGGTAGGCCTTGATCATGAAGCATGGCATGAGTGGCTTCTATGATAGTTCGATTCTTCCTTTCAGCAACTCCATTCTGCTCAGAATTTTATGCAATAGTGGTCTCCCTCTTAATGCTAGCTTCTCTACAATAGTCATTGAATTCATTTGACTCATATTTAGTTCCATTATCGGTCCTCAATATTTTGATATTCTTCCTTGTTTGATTTTCGACCAAGGCTTTGAAAGAGCGGAACCATTTAAACACTTCGTCCTTCTTCTTCAAGAAATAGATCCATGTTTTGCGAGAGAAGTCATCCACAAAAATTGCATAGTACAAGTATCCTCCTAGAGATGTGACAACCAACATACCTGATAGATCAGAATGGACCAATTGAAGAATATCGATTGTCTGAATTTCACTTGAAGGGAATGGTCCCCTTGTATGTTTTCCAGTTGCACAACCCTGACAAACTCCTTCATGATCTATGTTGAATTCAGACATACCTGTGACCATCTTCCTTACATCAGGTAAGGCTTTGTAATGAAGGTGAGAAAATCTTTGGTGCCATAATTCGGATTGAAGAGAAGTATCACAAGTCATAGCTCCCAAAGGACTTCCTCCAACCTGATAGAGACCTTCAACCCTAAATCCAAGTGTAAATGAATCTTTCGGTTCCTTTGCCAAACGCATACCTTCCGATCAATGAATGTCACCTTGAAACCTTTATCTTCCATCGTAAAAATAGATACCAAGTTTTTTTTCAAATCAGGTACATACAATACTTCTTGTAGATGAAGGGTTTGACCTTGATTTAAGTGAAGAGTGACAGTCCCAATCCCTTTCACGGGGTAGGTGGCATTGTCCCCAAGTATGATCTCCAAATTTGTCTTCTTTTCAACCAAGTTTGAGAGGGCCTCCTTGTACCCAGTGAAGTGCCTTGAGGCACCACTATCAATCAACCAATGATCCAATGTATCCGAAGGAGAGGCAGTGGTGAGGGTAGAAATAAGATAAAATTCTTTTTGCTTATCTACAACATTAGTTTCCTCATACTTGGAGTTTCTCAACCTTTTGGGGGGACAACCATTTCCATATCGAGCAACGGGAGCATTCCTCTTTCCTTTGTTGTTTAACCTATTGTTTCTTTGATTGCCATTGCCTTTGTAATTGTTGAGGTTGTTGTTGTCATCATCCCTTGGAGTATCCTTTTTGTGAGTACACTCTCTAGCAAAGTGGCCAAACCTGTTGCAATTGAAGCATCTTCCTTTTCTTGCTTCTTTCTTGGCTTAAATCCCTGACCTTGTCTTCTTGGACCAGCATTGTTCTTCCTTTTAGCATGAGCAAAGAAAGCGTTAGGATTACTTCCATTTGAGGGCTTATCTCTTTCCATCATCCTTATTTCTTCTTGGGTGCATCTAGAAAATAATTCATCAAAACTCGGAATGTTGTCATTGTTGAGGATGGTGATGTTAAACACATCCCATTCTCTTGTAAGACCTCCAAGAGCAATAAGAGTGAGCTCCCTGTCACCAACAACTTCTCCAATAGATAGGAGATCATTCTTGATTTCGGTAATCCTCATGAAGTAGGATTGAATGGACTCTCCTCTCTCCATTTCGATGTCTTTCAACTTGTTCTTGAGAAAGATGACTTGATTTGCATTGTTTACTTTGAACAGCCCAACCAACATGTCATACATCTCCTTAGATGTTTCCAAATCAAAAATATATGCAACCAAAGGCTTGTGAATAGCATCGACAATAATTTTCTTATCTTTGACTTCACCTTTCTTATACTTTTTTTTTTGCAACAGCGAGTGCATTTGAAGGAGGCTCCACCACTCTTCCTTTGACATAGTCCATAGCATCATTCTCTTCCAAAGTCAAATCCAGAGACATCTTCCATGCATGATAGTCGGATTTGTCCTTAAGCTTGTCCTCAAATTTGAAGTATGATGTAGTCGTCATTGAGGCTAGCTCCAAATTCTTGTCCAATAGCTTTCCTTAGTGATTGTTTTTCTCACTCTTGCTTGGGCTTTGTCTTCACCTGGGCTCTAATACCATGTTAATTTTAGATAGCAATGGTATGTTCTATGCTTAGCACAATTTACTTCAATGTTCCTTTAGCAACCCAATAACAATTTCCAATTATATTTAGTAGCAATCACATTAATCATTAATCACATTGACAATAAATGTAGATAGAACATAAAACAAGTGCAAAAGACAAGCCAAGACAAGAGGACACCAGATGTGGCGGATGCCAAGGAAAAACCCCAATGTGGGGAAAACCCTTTGATCAAATCTTCTTATTATTATTCAATAGTTCAGCAGAGAGAGTACAAAAGTCAATGCAAAGTCAAATCAACCCTGTTAAATTCTGTAGTCAAACTTCAGCCCTAACCAGAACGTCAACTTTAGCCAACTCAGCAATAAAACACCTCCTTTGAAGCTTGGTCAAAGGCAGTTCAATTCAGCCTCCAACAGTGATCAAAGTCAACCCAAAACAGCGACAAAAACTCTGGTCAACTTGTGGTCAAACAGGCCTACGGTCAACACAGGTGAAACAACTCCAAAATCCTCAATTTTTGTGCTAGTCAATGCAACCTAGAGAAATCGAAATTATGCCCTCAAAACCGCAATCAAATTCGGTCAAAACGGCCTCAATCAATGTGGTCAATGTTGGTCAAGCAATCTGAAATTCTACAATTTCGGTTTGGTGACTTAGCCCAGAAATTCGTCCTCCTAGCCACACATGTGAGAAAGAGAGAGAGAGGTTTCCCAAGTTATACGAACCAATCTAATGAAAAGAGAGAAGAAATGTGTGAGTGAATGATGTCCAAATGAGGTGTGAGGTCTCTTCTATTTATACACTTCGTTGTGAGTGAAGAGACACATCCATTGGGCTTCTTGAGCCTACATTAAGCTGAGGCCGACCTGAACAATTTGCACATGTGTGGACATAAATTTAAAATCACACTTCTGCTTGTCCGAATGAGATGATCTTTATATCAATCTTGGACCTCTCGAAAAAGAGGAATCCAAAGCAATCATCATCTCCATCAAATGAACCGTCCTAAGGTGGAATTTAGCCCTAGTTGCCAATTTTAACAATTAGCTATTTTTCATTTAAAACTTTGATATTCTTTTCCATAAAATATAATTAAATTGATAATATTCCCCAAAAATTAAGTTTTAATAGCAAATTATATATTGTCTATCGAATATTCACCTACATATCTATATGTATGATTTTCTCTATCCAAAATAGTCACCTAGATTACTATGCTTAGGTATAACATTTGAAGCGTTAAAAAATACCTTTGACTTATGGAGAAAGGACTATAGATTGATCAATTCCAAGAAATTGTTCAAGTCAGACCATTACAGAGTGACATTCTAATTTACAATTTGGTTGGAGACATGGAAATCAGATATTACATCATCCTTGACACTACTGCCAAGCCCATGAATACAAGCCATCTGGTTGGACTTTGGCCACTTGATTATGCCATTACAAATTAGAAGGTCTTGGGAACTACAGAGCTTGATTAACTAAGTACAAATAAATTCTAGGTCCAGTATTTAGAGTTTCTTTCAAATCTACTAGCTAAATTAAGGTCCTCATCTAGCCGAAGAGGATTAGAGTTGGAGTTATTACTTAGAAGAATAGCTTGGCTGAAAATTTGGTTTTTCAGCAACCTGGTTCCTGCTTTATCAGCAATAAAATTATAACTTCACCGAAAAAAGTTACATTGCTTGGGAATTTATTATGCACTCCCTTTATAGATGTTAGTGTGTGCTGTATTCCCCAAGTCCCATTCACCTATTTTGGCCATTTCTAGACATTAATAAAATGTAAACTTCAATGTATATTATAATTTTGATAGCAACAAATACCCTAATAAATCATTTTAAGCAAGTTTAATTCAAGGTTATCAAAATTGAAAATAGCATTGAACTTTCAAACATAAGAATGCAACCTACACAACAGGAAACAACGTTCATAGGGGAAAACCAACCTGACGCTCCACCGTAAGGGGTGTGTACCCAGTCATTAAAAAGTGGCATCTTGGTGTTGGTATCAAAGAGGCAACCAAACCAACCAGATCATTATTCATATACCCTGGGTAGCGAAGTGTTGTTGTGCTGGCAGACATTACTGTTGACACCAAGGAGTTTGTTTGTGCAAATGTTGGGTTTGGTAAGTGGAGGCGATCCACAGCAATTCTATTTAAAGCAGTATTGTCAAGTACCACAACACAGTCAGCATTCAAGGTCAGTCTCTTGAGAGTCAAAAGAGAATTGTAAGGTTGTACAACAACATCACTAGTCTCCATCTGGTTTGGAAAAACGCTGTATGTCTGGACTAGTTTTTTGCTGTATCGATCATTTAAAGCTTCCAACAGATATGAGCCCATTCCTACAGCCATCACAAGTAAACATCCCATAAGCTTCATCCAAGAAATGTTGAGAGCAATAAAAGACCTCTAGAAACTCAAGTTATTCCAGAGTAATAAAGAAATACACACATATTGGTGCTATATGTACAATCAAAAAGCACTGTATGAAAATGCTCATACCAAAGAAGAATTGAATTGGACTTGACAGCAGTATATAACTGGACATTAATATTACCTCAACAGTCCTCCAAATGGTAGAAATTTGAGAGCAAAACAAACAGAGTATGGTAGAAAAACAGTGACGTGCACAAGAAAAATAGTTCAATTAGACAAGCAGAACCACTGTTATTATCTGAACTACTTCCCCCACAGATATCACAAGACAAATGGCCAATAGAAAATATAATAAAATCTTGATGTGGGGATCAGATCTTATGAACTTAATTACAAATTGTGAATCTCATCATCAAAGCAGGTTTAAAATAGAGAATAAAGTTCTCAATTTTAAGCGATGGACTATCAAAAAGAGTTCAATTAGACAAGGGGAACCATTGTTATTATCTCAACTACTTTCCCCAGAGAACCACAAGACAAATTGAAATAACCAATACAGAATAAAATAAAATCTTGACATGAAAATAAATTCTTATGACCTTAAATTACAAATAGGGATTATCATCAATGTTCTCAAAACCATAACCAGATAAGGATAGGATGTGTCAAATTTGTCCTCAAATCGTATTTATTGAAAGACATATCTCTCATTTGACTTAGTGGTGCAGTCTCATGGTTCTCTATTCTTATAGTTGGAGCGGCTGACAATACAAACTGATACGATCTTCTAAGCAACAAGCAGAATTGTCAAACTGTAGAGGGTCTGACTACCCAATTCAATCCTTTGTAGAGCATTACACTCATAGGATTCCCAAGATGAATTTTTATTATGAGACTCAATTGAACTAGAATTGACATTCTTCAGAAGTTGATTGTTTTTGTTCAAAGCGATCTTGATATACTGATTGGTTTAGGTATCGACTCTTGTGATTAGGATGGCAGTGAGGCATCCTTGTAACATAAACTTCATTTACCATACTTGTAGGGCTTTCTTGTTTCACTTTCAGAAGTAAGTCTTTTTTGGACACTTGTGATACTTTTTTTTATCGTTAAAACTTTATAGGTAGAGATACTTGGAATTTCCATTGTTTGTACTACATCTAAAAATATGCTTACCTCAACTAAATTTGCATCTTTACGAGTTGTGATGCTGAATGAATTTGTATTGGTTCCTTTCTCCACGACATGGACTTTTATGTCTGAAGACTTTTCTAGTTCCGTAGGTTCAGTCATTATTTCTTTTGCAATTGACACTTCTTCCCTGGTAAGTTGTTCTAACTTGATTTGTAGTGACTACTAATCTTTCTTTAGCTTCTTAATTTGTGTAAGTTTTGATTATGATCATTTAGGCATACAAGTTCTTCATTAATCTCTAACTTGTCAACTTTATTTTTAAGGTCTTGATTTTTTGGTGTCTCATCTTTTAACCTTTTTATTTGTTTGAGCAACCTCTAATTAAGGTTCCTTAAGTGCAAATTTTTTCATCATTATCTAATAATTTATTCTCGAGATATTGATTCTCTTGTTCCAACTTATGAATGCAGTACTTCATATCCTCTGACTTCTTGATTTGTTATACAGCAAGTAGTTTTCGACTGTGATCTTTTAGGCAAGAAATTTCTTCATCTTTCTCTAATAATTTACTGTCAAATTTCTTCTTGAGATCTTGATTTTCCTCTTGTAGTTTCTAATTGAACTGATTTTCAACTTTTAATTCCTTGATTTGTGTAATCAGCTCCTTATTACGATTTTTCAAGCCAGAATTATTTTCCTCTACTAAACCCTTCAAGAATTCTCCTTATCATTCTCAAATTGAAAGTTTTTATTGTTCTCTTGGTAACAAGGTTACTTGGGAGCGGGAGCAAAAACGGGGAGCGGAAGCAGGAGTGAGAGCGACATTTTCAGAAGCTCCCGGTTTGGGAGCGATTTTTTATATAATATATATTTGTTTATATTTTGATGCATATATGTCAACAAAAGCATGTATAATGATGAATTAGATATAAAAAGCATAAAAAACATAGATTGAACCATATAACAACAATCATCTAGAAGTTATAATCTTCATCAACCACGTTCACTAGTAACATACAACATATTGAGTCTCATGATTCATCAATCTTAAAGTTTCAAGCTTTCAAAATTCAATATATAACATTTATCATAATTGATCACTAAAGGTGTACTTGTAAGATAAGTGTAACCATTACAACAAATGATATCTAACATGAAATAAAATGTTATAACATGAAATGAAATGAAACAACTTTCAACTTTCACAAAGCATCATATTCATAATTCATTACCAATGAGTTATAATTGCCAACTTCAAACTTCAAACTTAGTTTGTCATATATTGTTTACAAAAAATATCATAATAAATATGAAAGAGTCAGCAGTTGTAAAAACCACTAGAAACTAGAAAAGACGAGTAAATATATTATATATTGCTAATCTTGGGCCACTTGCCACTAGAGATGTCTAATTTCTGAGCAGGTAGTGGTACTATTTGTGATCTTCTAGGAGTCTCCTCCTACATAGTCACACGACCAAAACCAGAAGGCACATGCCCTCCACGTGAGGATGTAGATGGAGGCGGCCACAGCGAAGGAACAATAGTTGGAACTCTAGCACTAACACTGCTACTGGATGGTGGGGGTGGCATGGTTATTGTTGCTTCATCATCATCTCTCAAAAGTTTTGCTTCCAATTCTTCAAGATGTATAGTGCCATCCTCCAAATTATCGTCCTCTGGGTGGTTGTCCCAAATTTTATGTGTTGGATTCTCATAAGCCCGATCACAATAATGACTCAAAAACCTCAACTTGTAGTGCACATAAACCAAGCTTTCTGCCCAGTTTTCATTGAGTCTATTTCTTCTCACATTATGTATGAAGTTGGAGGTGCTCCAACACCTCTCTGCAGAAGAAGTATTTACAACCTGTGAGAGAATTTTTTTTACCAGTTTTGGCAAAAGGCCCATGCCGCCATATGCTTCCCACCATGTCAGAGCATCAAATGCAGGGTTGCGGGGGAGCCCCCCACCCCCTCATGCTCCTGCTCCCAATTCGCGCTCCCTTCTTTTTCAGGAGCGTTTTATCTTTTTTGCAAAAACAAAATTGCAGTAATATTCCAAATGCAAATTTTTTCAAAGAAACAAATAAGTTTCGAGTAGGACAGCGTAATGATCAAGCCTATGGCCCTAGTATTGATATGTGATTCATGGTAATGTTAAATTCTTAAAGTAAAAGTGACATTCTCCTTAATCTTCATTTTCATCCATTTACTTAAGTTTTTAACATTACCATGAAATGACTCAGGATGTTTGAGTGTGGTTCCAACCTCATTGGATTTCATATGGAGAAAGTAGCATTTTAGATTTCAATCAAAATCCAACAGATTTATCAGTTTTTCAGGATTTCAAGATTGGGGGGATTGCAATGTGTCCATTGGATTTTCTCATGTATTAGGGTATGGAACTCATATTTAATCAAGAGCACCAATCCCCCTATGTACCTTGATGTTAGTGACATTGGTTGTCGAACTCCTCTATCATGACCCTCCTAAAAATGTACGCATCACTCAAACAAAATCTTGACTTGACATGCTATGCTTTCTCTATCTTATGTTAATGCTTAGAGGGTGATATTAATCACAAAGATCCCTATACAGATCCAAAGGTAATGACAAAGATACTTCTGAATATTAACGCTTAGAGGGTGATATTAATGACAAAGATCCTAATTTTCCAACAAGACTAAAAAATTACACATTTCTCATGTTGGCAAGAGGCCCAAGCATTAGCAATAGATAATAGATTTACTTTTTTTTTCTAGTTTCTAGTAGTTTTTTATAACTATTGACTCTTTCATATTTATTATGATATTTTTTGTAAACAATATATGACAATTCAAGTTTGAGGTTGGCAATTATAACTCATTAGTAATGAATTATGAATATGATGCTTCATAAAAGTTGAAAGTTGTTTCATTTCATTTCATTTTATAACATTTCATTTCATGTTAGATATTATCTGTTGTAATGGTTACACTTAGCTTACAAGTACAACTTTGGTGATCAATGATGATAAATGTTATATATTGAATTTTGAAAGCTTGAAACTTTAAGATTGATGAATCATGAGACTCAATATGTTGTATGTTACTATGTTACTAACTTTTGGACGTGGTTGATGAAGATTATAACTTCTAGATGAATGTTGTTATATGGTTCAATCTACGTTTTTTATATTTAATTCATCATTCTACATGCTTTTGTTGACCTATATGCATCAAAATATAAAAATATAAAAATATTAGCAATGAGCATGCATATGATAGCTACATATGCATGCATCACATGTATCGCACTAGTACACATACTAGCTAATATTGGACAATGTCCAAGAATAGAGTAATGAATTAATTATTGAAGTACTAAGTAAATACCTAACTCACCAGAATATGATGAATATGTAGAGTGGGGTACTTGTTATGCATACCACCACTATAATATGAAACTAATCAGAGTACTATTAAAAAAAATATCAATAAATACAGAGGATTGTATAAGATAAACGTGAATTAAAATATATATACATATATAATTTTTATATTAACTAAAAGAATTATACATTTTATTTTACTAAAAGAAATATAATACATAAAATCATATCAACAAAAGGAACTAAATAATATAATCAAAAGGACATATGACATAAACATTGAATAAAGTATAATCTCTTAAATAAAACCTATCGGTTAAAACTCATCGACAAAACCTATCTTTTAAAAGTGAAATAAATCAACTCAATCAAATCTAATTTAATCAAATAGTGTTATTTAAACAAAAATATGTGACCACCTCAAAATGAAATAAAAGATCATTCTGGTTCCACATAAGAGGACAAGTGTAGGGAAAAAACAGATGGAATGTCGATGCGGAAATGGTGGAAGGAGGGGGAAGATGTTGGTTTTCGGGATATAAGGAGAGGAAATACGAGATAGAATCGGAAGAATTTTGATTTTTTGGTCTTATAAACGAAGAAGGAATTACAGATAGAGTCTCAGTCGGAGAGGAAGATTAAGCCTTAAGTCTTGATTGTTCTTGTTGCTTTGGGCATAAGGGCCAGAAGATCTCCATTTGAAGTCTTATGGATCTGGGGACCGGATAGGTAGACCCCAAATAGGCTGGGAGGAAAAGAGTCGGTTTGGTAATAGGAGTGGGAGCAACAACAGACAAAAACACCCTCAAACAGATAGCCAGGTGTTCTTCTGTATCTCCATTTATCAAATTCCAGTTAATTGAGTGCATGAGTAAATAAAAAACTCTGGGTAAAAATTTTCTCCTTGAATATTTGATTCAATTTCTAAATTTAGGGCACGAATTTTGCATCTTTATATAAATTCAAAAATCAGGCATCACAGAAGTTTTGAATCTACAAAAAAATGGAGGAATGAGAATGGGAAATAGAGAAAAAAATTTATTTAGCAATGAACATAAAAAAACAAAAATGCTAGATTAGAGTGTAGGTCCTACCTCTTTGGCCTTCAATTCAAAGCTCCAATCTTCCTTGCAAGCTCCTCAAGCTCCTCCAAACTCCTCTCTCTTGCTCTCTCCAAGCTGCTCTCTCTTGCTCTCTCCAAGCTCCAAACTTTCTCTTGCTCTCTCCAACTTAGACAAATGGGTGAATAATGGGAGGGGAGAGGATCTTTCTGACCTTTGCCCTTCCCCTTCCCTCCCTTTCCTCTCCCTCTCAATATTTAGGTCGTCACCTCCCTCTCTCCGTCGCACGGCCTTTTTTCGGCGCCGACGGGAGTGCTTTTTTAAGAGGGGGAGCGATCGGGAGAAATCGCTCCGCGACCGCTCCCCTTCTTAAAAAATCGCTCTCGGAGCGATCGCTCCCAACTACTCTCCCTCTTAAAAAATCGCTCCCGACCACTCCCCTAATCGCTCCCTCGAAAACAGGGAACAAAATTTTTTTAAAGGGACCGCGCTCCTGAGGTAGCTCCCGAGCAGAGCGCAAATTGGGAGCGGATTTGTGGGCAGGGGGGCGCTCCCCTGCAACCCTGCTTGGTAATACTATAGTTCACATTGTAAGTACCCCAGGATTGCTATATATGTAAATCCTATTAATAAATATTTTTATATAAAATGAGTGTAAGAATTACAAAATACCCACTTCAATATTATTCATTAGGTTTTGCTGGGCATAAAAGAATATTCTTCAATCTGACATAAAGCTTCATATTTATTTGCTCAACAACATTATCCTTAGAAATATACAAAATCCACCTTTCATTCACTCAAATATACCCGTTACCAACCAAATTAGCAGTCTTATTAAGGTTCGACAAGATGCTAGAGTGACATCACACAGAACAAGGATCCAGTGTTGTCTCAACAGAAGTCCCCACTCTTTAGGCCAATTCGTATAAATCCGATGAAGAACCCCTACAATCACAACTTCTCCACCACAAGGTTGATATACCAGTGCCTTGTAATTCCTCTTGGATGATGGAGTCTTGAAGTTAGTTTAAAAAAAAAAAAAAATTGAAAATGATCTCTTACCGCAGAAAAATGCAGAGCAGCAAAGAAAAACACTCAAACCAAGAATAAATGTACTTTAAAATCGAGATGAAATACCTTGATGGATGCCTTAGTATATGGCTGGAAATGAAGAGACTGCTTGCTGTCCTGCACCTTCAAACCTGTAAATCTGCAGAAAACGCAAAAAACAGCAAGCAATAGCCCCACTTTGGGGCCACCCTCAAGCCCTAAAAAGATCAAGAGAAGTATGGCTATGCGGTGAAAGTCTTAGGATACTAAAATATGAAACAAAGGACACTCCTACCACTTCAAAACAATGAGTAATGGCTGAGATATTCAAGTCTGAAATATGTTATTCATAAAAGAGAGTCAAATCCCCACTAGGGTCAAAATCCAGATTTTTTATTATTACAGATTTTTATTTCCAGCAAGCAGAAACTTGATTTCTCACTTCTAAAAATGTTCAAATACAACTCAAAAGTGAGTAGAAAACAAGGGGTTGATGGAATAGACCTTTAGGCTCAAAACCCCTAGGAAAGGGCCTCACATACCATGTGAATTAGCTGTTGTAAATTGAAATTATAGACCAGCAAAACCCTTCTACAACCATTAGTATTGCTTCAAATAAACCGTCTTGGACAAGACAAGCTAGCTATACCGTCCTTGGGAAAATTAGTTAAAATTGTAGTGCAACCCAAGTAATGAAACTAGCTAAAAAAATCTGAAATTAAACTCAAGCTAGTCAGATATTTTTGTATTTTCATATTTTCTAATTTTTTGTTTTTTGAATATTGTTTTTAACAGAAATGAGTAAATCTGGTATTAAATCTGTGCCAGGTCACAGCCAAATACTCGGGAAACGCTTACATTTTGTTCCAAGGTACAAGATCTTCCATAGAGAACAGAAGAGGAAACCCAAAAACTTCATCTAGTAAGCTTCCCCATACATACATTTTGCTAACCATTCTACACTTGTAGGCACCACCAAATTGGCCAAACAAAAAAACAATCTTACAAAATGTGATCAGAAGTCATGGAGGGGGGTCAATTGACATCTTATCCGAAGGGCAACCGAAAGAGTTGTTGGCTGTGCTGCGATGTTCCTTGAAGTTCCTCTGAGATTGCAGTTCAGCAAGTTGATGATGAATGGCCACAATCTCATCTTCTTGCTGGTTCACTTTGGCATGGAACTTTTGCATTTCTTCTGTCAGATGGAGGTTAGTATGTGACTGCTAATGGATCTGCTGATGAAGGTCGCCATTCTTGGCTTGACAACCAAGGGGCAGGGTGAGGAAAGGAATTGCATTGACTTGTGCTTCCCGTGGCAACAGGAATATAGCCCTTGTTCTCCATGACGATTAGAAAGCGGATGGAGGAATGAGGATTCAGAGACACTGAATGACAAAAGGGCATAGATAGAGAACCAAAAGGGTCAGGAGAGGGGAGGGTAGGGTTCCGATCAGGAGGAGCAAATGGGGAGGAAGAGGCAGTCCCAGAGGGAGCGACCAGCACAAAAGGATAGCCAGGATACTCAAGGCACAAAGAGAGCTTCGTGCAGGAAGAAAGGAAGGCAGCTACCCAACAAAGAAAACGAAGCAGTACTTAACTAAGGGCAACAGTGGAATTGAACTATGAACTGGTGAAAGTGTACCTATTAAAGACTTGTGAGCCCAGAGATGCTTGAAGCTTCTCCTTTGTTGATGTCCTCAAATCAATACCACCTTTCACCAAGGAAAAGGATGTTGGAGGCACATAGGGTGGCAGAGGAGCCCCGAATTCTATTAAGAGAACTACTAAGCCTTCTTGAAAGACTTCAGAACTGACATCTTGTGATTCCAGAAAAGCCATTAACAAGCCAGAAGGGAACCATTCCCAACTTCTTACTGCACGAAAGAGGAAAAAAGGGCTTGGATCAAACAGGAGAATTCCCAGGATTCTCACTTTGAATGAGACCAACCAGACTACAATCCCAACACCGAGCAAAAGGCTCATGCGTTTTAAGGAGTTCTCTTCATCTCTAGAGTTTACAAAGGCATGAAAAGCCCACCAACCACTAGAGAGGTTGTTTTGGCTCACAAACACACACCATCAACCTGATACTAGTTTCCTTGTCATTTTAACACTATCCATGAATACAACCTTAAGTCCAGTGAATTACCACACCTCAAATATCGAATCAAGCATGAAGCTCATTAAATCTCCCCACCATGTATCCTTCAAAGAGCTTGGTATGAGGGCACAGGAGAAAACGAAGGATTGTTTGGCTTCATATGATGCCACATGCGAGGGATAAGTGGGCATATGGCATGCATGCCCATGATCTGCCACCTCAACCACAGTGACAGGACCCCGAAACCAAATGACAAATATATGTTTGCTTATATTGGAGGAGACGGGGGGTTTGAATGAGGAGAACCTTAGAAACCTCCATATAGAAATTCCCATGGTGATAATTTCCTATTTATTGCAAGACGACCTCGAATTATCACCTTGCTACTGAAATCCATGCAATAAGCTTCGATTCAGGATTTTCAGGGTTATTTTGGTTTTTTCTTCTGCCAAGATTGAGCTCTAAGGGTAGTTTGAGCCTTGTGACATTTTTTCATCCAGCAAACAAGGGAATATTTATAGTTTTCTTTCCCATCAATTGAGCATTATTGAGTGGAGATCTACTCCAATATACCATATCCATATTTCTAAGTATGTAAATTGACTTCCATTTCTTTGTTTTTCAAGATCTAGTATAGGGCATGCAATGTTCATTGGATATACTTGTTTTTTCCCTCTTTGAATGGAAAATTTGACACTTATGTAGCTAGGGTACTTTAATTCAAGCAATGTTGAATTTTTTTGTTAACATGTATTCTAAGTCCCTCGCCTGCCCCCTTTTTCAGTTCCATTGGTTTACAAATTTAATTAGTGCTTTGCAGTCTACACAGATCAAGAATCAAAATGCCAAAGCCATTGGATCCAATATGGGAGTCTGGTCTATACAACAAGAGTCATAATTGAATGAGGATGAATTACAAGTTATGTGGCATGGAAATGTTTCGCGAAATCAGTTATTTGAAATACCACCTTGCCAAAATACCAGGGAATGTAGTGGAGATTTGCCCAACATCAACCCTAGAAATTGTCCACATGCAAACCAATCCATTAAATGCATAAGAAGAGAGCTCAGATGGAAGAAGTGAGGCTTGAGCCCACAAATATATCTACAAGTTTCTCAAGAGTAGGGAAAAGCCAATCCTCGAGCTCACATTCCGCAACATCTGGCACCTCAACATTCTCACCTTTCCTTATGTTGTGATAGGTTGCTAGGGGGCAACCTTCTACTCAATCGATGGTTAAGTAGGAGGAGGAGGTTCACAAAATTGTGTCAAAATGTTTTCTTTGGAGTGACATAACATTCAACATTTCCAAGAACAACCCATTCTACCATTCCATGGTTGAAGTTGTTGCCATTGTTGGTCCAAGGTATAAGGGCACTTCTTACAATGAATTGAGAGTGCATATCCTTCAACGGGAAAAGGTTGATTACACAAGGAGATTGGTTGAGTTGAAGAAATCATGGGACATCACAGGAAGCTAATTCCATAAGGCAACACAGAACTATCTGTAGGGGTTGACTTCCTTTGATATGGCTTGTTGTCGCTTAGATTGTACAGGCACTACAACGACGACTCAAGTCGGGGGTTGTTACCCTAATCCTCGACCTCTCCGTTCTAGTTGTCTCCCAACAGCAGGCTATGGGAGGTAGTCCCTATGGAAATGTGAAGACAAAGGACAAGTTGGCAATAGTAGCTTTACATCAACTTTTACAAAGTTACACTAGCCAAACATCCAGTGGCTTGAGACACGAATGACCTCTAGGCTCTAATTTATAGATAAATCCTCCAAGTGGAAAATAACGGCTAGTTGGCTTGATCCCAATGAAAATAATCTTGATCGTTGATAAATCCTTGATCATCTTTTAATTTCTATTGTTGAAATAATTATTTTTGAGGAATTTTCGAATTTCTCATTAAACCCATTTTTTATTAGCGCAAAAATAATTATTTTGAGCTAATTTCCTCAAAAAATTGACTTTGACTTGACCACCAAGGTCCAAAGGTCCAATTTTTCTTGAAATTTCCAATATTCCCTTAGTGGGGGACTTCCAAAAATTAATTTTTTCAAAACCAACGAAATTTTCCACTTAGAGAATTTAATTTCTCTAGCATTTTTAATTTTGCACTCTAATTAATTATTTTTTGGCTTAAGATTAATTTTATTTTTGCCAAAAAAATTAATTAATTGACAATTGAAGAGATTAATTATTTTTCCACCCTCAAATAATTTAGCCATGGTGTCTGATTGCGAGGGACCATGCACTAAAATATTTTTTTCATAAGATTTTTCATAATTCAACCCTCAAAGGGGGAATCTCGTTCGTTATAGACTCTCAAATAACTTACCCAATTCTGCGACACAATATGATCCAGTAGACCAAGTGATTTGTAATAAAATAATTTAGCCAATTACTTTAAATTATTCCCAAATCACTTTTACAGAAGACTCAACTAAAACACTAAGACTCACCTAAGACTTTGACAATAATTTCACCATAGCTTTGGGGTGAGGCTAGAGGAAAAAACTTTGTCGATCATTCGTGTTTAGAAACATAGTTGAATCAATGAGACGAAAAACCTCATAGGATGAAATTCGTTGCCAAAAAAATAGACTTACCTAGGTTGTTACATACATATACGATGTTACTAGCATCATTTACATTACAAATTTGCAGAATGGGTTTACAATGACTCAAGAGTTGATAGCTGATGATCTTGGTCTTTGAAGAAAAATATGCTACCACTGCTTCCTTGGGATTTTGACAAAATGTGTGCAACATCTAACTTCATATGGGGACACGTTGCTTCCATGAAATAACGTGAGAATCCCAGAATCTTGCATCCAAGCAAACAGAAATCCATCAAATAGATATCCATTCAAAATCCAAAAACTCATGCATACATAGTAAATTAGCTGGAATAGAAAAAGTATGCTCGAACAAACTAAAATATAAAGAACATATATCTTGAATATGTGAATTAAAACTAGCTATCGACATAAATGAAGAGTAGGGTTAGAGATACTATACAAAGATGCCCTATGGCATCAGATGTCGTCTCTATAATACAACTTGAGCATCTGCCCATTTGCTGGCAAATCTACAAGATCACCTTAAAATTATGGGGCAATGGAATTAGTTGAATGGCTTCAACCCTTTCAGGGTCAATCTTGATACCATCTTTGGAAATGATGTGACCCAGCAATTTTCCCTCAGTCACCCCCAAAAATATATTTGGCAGGGTTTAATGTTATGCCAAATTCTCGGCATTTGTCAAAAACCTAATTAAAATGGTTTATATGAGCTTTGCCAACCTTTGAGAAGACGGTGAGATCATCCTGGTAAATTTCAATGATTTTGACAATTAATTCTTTGAAAGCGTAATCCATAGCTCTCTGAAAAGTAGCCCCTACATTTGTTAACCCAAAAGGCATTCTGAGATATTCAAAGGTACCCCAAGGCATGGTGAAGGTAGTCTTATGATGATCTTCTTCCTTAACCCAAACTTGATTGTAACCAGAAAACCCATCCAATAATGACATCATACCAGATCCAGTTATCCTTTGAAGCATATTTTCCATGTTAGGTAAAGGATAATTATCTTTCTTACAAGCCAAGTTAAGATTTCTGAAATCAACACACAACCTGATAGTACCATTCTTCTTTCTAACAATCACCAAATTTGAACACCAAGAAGAATGTCGAGTTTGTCTAATGATACCAGCAGCAAGCATTTTCTGTAACTCTTTCTGAACGAGAGGGGCCAACTTAGGATTGATTTGCCTAAGTTTTTGCTTAAATGGTTTAGCATCTTCATCTTTCAAAGGAATAGTATGTTCAATAACATCCTTTCTATAACCTTTGAGGTCATCATAAGAGAAATCCTAGACATCTCATACTCTACGAGTAGATCAATTAAGTTTTCTTTCTCTTCCTCAGAAGTCCCTTTACCAATTTTAAGCATCTTTGGGTTCTTGGGAAAACCAATGTTTACTTCAATAAACTCATCGAGATCCATCTTCTTTTCATCAGCCCTCTTGGTGGCATCATTTCTATCAAAGAGTTGCTCCACAAACACCATATTCCCTAAAGTAGGATTTACCACATCCTTTCTTTTAAAAACAGACCCTTCTTCCTTGGAACAAGCTTGGAAATTTTCAAACTCAACCAAGTGATTAAGAAAACAGACAATTTGTTTTTAATCATCAAACAATTGCCAATGTTCCACATTATTAGGTACAGATGGTCAGAAAACTACTTCTATTTTGGCCTTATCATTTATTAAATTATCAGAGATTTGGAAAGTGGAAGCGGCTACAGCGAGCTCAACTGCTTGACCATTTTCGTCTCTAGGTATGATATGTAGACCAAAGGCATCGAAAAACTCAATAGTATCCCAAACAGTGTTTTTGTACTTCTTGAGTCTGTCACTTTTACATGAGAATACACCCTTGACCTGCTTGATGACAAGATCAGAGTCACCTTTTACACTTATTGATTTTATCTTGAGGTCCCTGCCTATTTCAAGGCCCATCAATAAAGCTTCATATTCAGCTACATTGTTAGTAGCTTCGAACTCTAGACGGAAAGCAAACTTGAATACATGCCCTAGAGGTGAAGTCAAAACAATTACGACCCCTTTGCCTGGTTTTGAGCAGGCACCATCAAAACTCATGTGCCAGATCTTGCGCTTAGAATCTTCTTTATCCTTTGGTAAGACTATAGGGTCAGGAAGGACATCATAATTCCCCATGTTAGACTACATCATAACAGGCTCTTCTAAAGGATCCTTGGGAGCAGAGACCTTTTCTGGAACTGTCTTGTTTTTGACACACTCACTACATGGCGCAGGAAGAGGAGGAGCCTGGTGCTCGATTTTAAGAACCCCTTTTCCTGAGGAGTCTTGACAAATCTATGACCATACCCTTTTGATTTGGACTCTTGATCATCTTGCTGATATGTATAGATATTTTTACATGGTTGATCCATTACCCCAAATCAATATTTGAATTAGCTACTGAAATATTGGGAACTACTCCTTCTATGTCTTGCGTAGACTGATTCTCAGGCCAATCCTTACTCTCATCCTTGACGTTGTTTGAGCTAAGAGGTATGAGAATTTTAACACTACAACTATTCTCCATAACTTCCATCCAATCCTTTAGAGGCAAGTGGAACTCTTTTCCAAACATATTGATTTGATTTCCAGCAGTTGTAAACTTATTACTTAAGATGTCCTTTGCAATAACACAAGATTCTTCATCGTGGAAACTCTTACAAGGTCTGCAAAAGGAGTGGGATACCATATTCGTAGATTCCAAGGGATCTAGAGGTCTCTACTCAATAGGAGGATTTCTAGGTTGCATGTTCTGTACTTGATTTCTTTCCATCCGCATCATCCTAGATTGTATGTTGCTTATTTGTCTAGCATGCTCAATCCTCATTTCCTTAATTACTTGAGTTAATTCTTTAATCGAGTCATGCCCCTTTTCCTTAACTTCCTTTTCTTTAGATCTGACCGAACTCTGTCAAAACCAGTTATTTCTGACTTACCTAAAGCTTTCTTATCCTTTTCCAATTCTTTAGTTGTACTTTGGGCAGCAGTTAGAGTGGCAGGGCGAGCACGTCTTATCGCATATTGAGTATCTATACAAAATGCCTCAAGATATTGTTCTAACACTGCCTGGTTAGGCGGCATGTAATCTTGGGTCATGTCTTTTAGAAGACCATTAAACCTTTGATTAAATTCTTCAAACGTCTCATTTTCTCTTTTCTTAATAGTGTTGAATTCTTTGACCAAGTATTTTCCTTCTCTTTTATCCCCAAATTTATCCTTGAATGCATCGGTAAGGGCTCTTAAAGAATCAAAAGCATTATCTTCTTTGTCATGAAACCATTCTAATGCACTATCTTCTAATGATAGGACAAACAACCTCATTCTGACATCTTCATGGTTGTATGTGGCTGCATGAGCAAATCTTTGCAGAAAGGTGTTGAACTTCTTTATATGAGCTTCGGCATTGATGGCATTATTTCCTTGGAAGATCGGGAGCTTGTTCATAGTAGAGTCATCTGGCAAATTATGTGGATATCCCCGGATATTGGTGAAGTTGCAAGGCCTGCAATAATCAGCCATGAAGTCTTGAATGTGATGATTAACAAAAAGCAAATGGAGAACAAGGATGCCTTCCTATCCGAGAAAGACTAAATGAATTCTAGAATGTAATTTGTTTAACCGAGCTCTTAGAGCCTTTTCAGGCTCAGGAGTGTGACTAACCATGCTACTAGGATTCCTTCTAGAGTAAGCTCTTGTGAATGGATGAATAAGTGGAATCGCCACCCAAACAGGAAAACAACCTAAATGTCCAGGTGTTAAAGGTGAAGATAAACAAGATAAAAGGATTAGCGAAAGGAAAAAGGATAAGGTGATGAAAAGATCAAGAATGATGAAAGATTGGACGTCGGAAAATGTGGCGTTGGTGGGATAAGGAATGATGAGATAAGATCAAGATGATTAAGACGAATGTAGCAAAGCCAAGGTCCAACAAATTGGTCCCCCGCAACGGCGCCAAAAAATGTTGTCGCTTAGATTGTACAGACACTACGACAACGACTCAGGTCAGGCGCTATCAACCTAATCCCCAACCTCTCCATTCTAGTTGTCTCCCAAGAGACGATATGGGGCGTAGTCCCTATGGAAATGTGAAGACGAAGGACAAGTTGGCAACCAACGAGTTTGGGAGACACAATTGAGTGGCCTAGCTACTTGGTTAATTTTAGCAAAATTTAAGGATTAGATTGAATTCAAATGTGAGACCAGTGCCTAGTGGAGTTAACTTCTTGCTTATTATCAATTAGAGATCAAGTGATCAGATCGACAATCGTTGCTTAAATGCTTCACTAACCTATATGCTATGCAAATCCTAAGACCTAGGTATGATGCAAGAGTCTTGCTTACTTTTAGTTATATGCCTATTCTAAATATAACCTCCCTCCTAACAGTTTTGGGACGAGTCTTTAGAGTATAGTTTGTGGGATGGAAGCCAACGGGAAGCAAGCAAAGGCTTGATTAATGATACCTCCCCCTGTGTTCCATCCAGTCGATGCCTCTGGCATTGCAGAGACTATGGCTCTAACGACTGCAAGGTCATCGTGTTAACCACTAGAAAGGTGTTGAATCCCTCAAGCTAAATTGAGAAAAGGTTGGCCCTAGATGTCTATCAACCAAGCTTATGCTTGGAGGTAAGTTATTAATGCAATTAGACTTAGAATGCTTAAATGCAAGATTATTGAGTGCTTCTTGAGATAAGATTGTTCAAGTCTTTGAGTACCTATGTTATGATTAGCCTTTAATGACAAGAGTACTTAATAATAAACGGTGAAACAATCTTATAACCAAGAATGTGCCAAATTATTAAGTGCCAATGTTAAACACTGGATCAATCCACAAGATGCTTAATGATAGCAATCTAGAACGATAATGCCAATTACTTGAGATAATTTAAAGTATTCCAAGATAACAAAGTAAATGCCAATGATATTATGCCAATATTAAGAGATGCTCATCAATGATTATCAAGATGTCAATGCTTAAGATAGACAATAAAATTATCAAAGCTTCTTAAGATATGAAGAAAGACAAGATTATTGATTATCCAATGATTCCTAAACAATGTTCTTTAAACACAATGATGCCAATTAGATGCCAAAACACGTAATAGAGAGAAATGCCTCAATGCCAATGAAATTTTAAATGCCCAAAGTAACTTAAACCATCCAACAAAATTAGAAAAGTAGAGTTATGAGGTGTGAGTGCTTATTTAATGCAAAATTAACGACTCTTAGATGCTATGAATGAGCTTACAAGAAACAAACAAGTGTTAACTTTCAAATATCCAATATTTAGACAAGCTTCTTCACAATAGCACTTAGAATCACTAGTGAAAATGAGCACTTATTAACTTTTAGGACAGCAGCAAGTAAATCACTCTAGATCTAAGAAATGACAAGCATGTAAGAACCAAATATGATCAATGAGACACTAAGTGACTTGCCAAGAGATTATAGGAGATAGCTAATCTTCCTATGATGTACTATTCAGTGTTATATCAGATCTAAAAGCATTTATGACAGAAGGAAAGAGTGAAAACAGTGAACTACCAATATGAGAGTGTGAGCCAAAAATTGCCCAGAAATTTCCCAAATCCCAAAACAAGCTTATCAAACTGAAATTTAGGATTCTTTAGCCCTTTATGATGTGAATTTAGAATTTATATCAAATTTTATTACGCTTTTATGCAGAGATATCAGTCATCAAAATTTGAAGATCTATGCCAAAAGACCAATCCCCAAGCTACCAAAAGACCAGTAAATTTTAACCATGAATTTCTTAGTGCATTTAGGCAATTTATATGTGATTTTAGAACATTTAAATTCAAATTTTATCAATGTTATGAATGTATTCAGAGAGCTGTAGCAAACAGTGAGAGAAAATAAGGGTTTAGAGATCAAACCCTAGGCCCAAGCCCTTGAAGATTAATTTCCCAATTTGCCAAATTTTTTCCAAGGGTGGAACACCTGCTAATATCAAAATTTGAGTCAATTATTCCTGCAAAACCCTCCAATATTCAGTCTAGAAATCAAATAACCAACCAGCAGATGAATGAGGGCAAGCTAAGGCTAGGAAGAGGGCAAGAGACAAGGGAAAAGGCCAAAAGAAGGCAACAGCTAGGGGAAAAAGGCTAGAAAGGGTCCACGGCAAGGGAGGAGAGGCTCAAAGTGGCCCATGGTAAGCCCTAAGAGTTGTTGTCTAGCCTAAGGAGGGGGTCGAAAGGCCTTGGGGGGCTATGGCCTACGGCTATGAAGCCTGTAAGGCCTGTGGCTACCCTAGGAAGGGAGGTCGAGGCCTTTAAGGCTCACAGCATGGCCTAAAAAGGCCTAAAAACACCACGGCGAAGGGGAGGAAGGAGGGTCAAGACCCTTAGGGGCTTACGACCAGCCTCTATGTTGAAAAATGTAACTAGGTTCGGTCTTCATAAAATGTATTTGTCAAAAGAATTTTTACAATGACTTATTAAAGCATGGGTTTCATGTTTGGGTCATCATTTTATTAGTCAAAGTCCCCATTGCGGACTTCTAGGATTAATAAATAGTCATTAGAGTCATTGTATATTTTATGAGACCCTTCTTGGGTTTTCGAATGATGTAAAAAGAACTATTTTTGAGTCAAAAATTAATTATGTAACCTCCACACCAAGTCGGCCTCAAGGAAGGCAATTCAACCTCAATGGAAGGCTATATATACAAGGTAGTTCGACTTCATTTGGAGCATCTCACTCTCTCAAGCATAGTTTGATATCTGAAGCTGGAAGCTAGAAAAGTGTGAGTTGAAGGAAGGGGCTAAAATGAGTGTGAGTCTGGTTTGGTCTCTCTCGCTCTCTCTCTCTCGTGTGGGCTGGCTTAGGAGATCGAAGTCTCCTTGCCAAGGTCGAAGCTGTTGCTGATGTCGAAAATTCAAAGTTGTTGCAGATGCCGGAAGCTGCCAAGTCGAAGTTGTTGTTGATGTCGGAAGCTGCAAAGTCATAGCTATTGCCGATGTCGGAAGTTGATGCTGATGGCGAACGCTACCAAGTCGAAGTTGTTACGGTCGAAGTGTTGCTGCTACTAGGTCGAAGGTTGGATCGAAGAAAAAGAGGTTGGCTTGGTGTGGAGGAAGTCTTTGTCTAGGTTAAAAAGTATCAAGGAAAACTATTGAAAGAAGACATTTTGACAGGGTTTTCCCTTAGATAGGTGTTTCTCCCTAGCAGAGTGCCTACATCTTGTGTCTTGTGTTTTTGTGATCTTCATGCACACATAATTTGGTAATTGCTTGATGAAAGATAATATAACAAATAAGTAAAATAAGCCAACATAATTCACAAGTAATTATCAAGAAAGAGAAATCTAACCCTAATCCTACTAGCATTGATTTCTCAACATGGTTTCAGAGCTAAGGTCAAAGAAGATTGAAGATCACATCATTGGCTTGAAGGAAATGATTACTCCGTCTATGATAAGAATGGGATTCAATATTGTAGGAAGTTGTATCAAAAAGATCTTCTACTACTTATTCATCAAAGTCAAAAGCCAAGGGTTCTTGGTTGCACTTATAGGTTCACTTAATAATGATAATGCATGGATTATTAACAGTGAAGCATCTAGAAATATGAGAAGAAAGAGTAAACAACCTCACACTCTATAAAAGGAATCATCGTCTCATACAGTGAAATTGGGAGATCACAAAAGCTATTATAGGCCTGGGATCAACATCATTAAAAGTTGGAGATTGGAGCTAAGATGAAGAAGGAAGAAAAAGACAGTTTAAGGATCTATTGAAATTAATCTAAGGAACCTCAAGAAGTTGATTAAACAATCACATAATGAGACCTTATAAGAAAAGAAGTTTATTATCTTCAAGGGCAATGGCTAACACAATAAAGGAAGAGAACAAATTACAAGAAACATTCAATGCACGAACAAAGAGGATAGATATCATCCTCGAAAAGAATAAAATCTTGGATCTATTCAAAGGAAAAGTGAAGAAATCTACAAATAAATCAAGAAGCCTAAAGGGCCAAGAAAGAAGGGACAGGGATCAAGCAAACTTTGCCAAAGAAGTTTCACCAAAGAAGAACATGATGAAAGGACTCGAATTCAAAGACTTATTTGCTAGAAACTCTTACGGACTCTATCCCTTGCATCCCTCAAGCTTGGAAGGAGCCCTTACCAACTTCCAAAGATAAGTATCTTACTCCTTGTATTGTCTTTTATATTTGGTTTCCCTTACTTATCTAAGTTTGTTTATATTAAATACTAATCACATTTCTAGTCATATTTTTGTTTAGAAAAGACTTGTTGAATACTCAAGGAACATGGAAGAAGGCTTCACAAAACAAAGCATTGGAATTACAAGGTTTGTTAAGAAACAAGAGGTATGTTTTGAATTACAAGTTTTTGATATTTATTCTTGATAAACTATTACTAAAATATTTTTGTCTAGCTTTCTTGAATCTTAAATACTCTCGATTGGTGATTCATCATTAAATAAATCTACCCTCCTTATATCTCTGATTATTCTTGTGGAACCCTAAAAAGGTTCATTGTGAAAACCCTAACTTAAGGGTATGTCCATGGTTATGTGTGAAACCCTAACCTACTTAGGGTTTTTGTTGAAAGAAAATGTCTAATGTTCTGATGAAGTCATGTTCGGGGTTTTGGTATGGTTATGGAAACCCTAACTTGTTAGTGTTGAATAGTAATGTTTGGAATCCTGAACCCTTGAAGTATTGATAATTTAGGGTTTGCTATGTTTTGTATTTAGACCCTAGATCATTAGAGTTTGGTAGGGTGTATAAGCAAGACCCTTATAATGTCTTGGAAATGAAACCCTTGGCATGTATGTGTTTGTCTGATCAAACCCTAGTCAAATCAAGTTTGTTATATGTCTAACTCTTATTGATATTTGTGTAGTTGGGTTTGACTAACACATGTTATGATGTGCTTGTGCATGATAATCGAATCCTAGATATATGAGTTGACATAATTATTAATGGTCATAAGTCTTAGAGTTTGGAACTGTTAAAATTGGCAACTAGGGCCAAACTCCATGTGGGTCATCTTATTTATGGCAGCTGATATTTTTCTTCGATCCCTCTCATCAAGAGGTGTAGGATTGATCTAAAGATCATCTGATTCCGACAAGTATTCATGGAGTTATGAATTTATTTGTGTTATAAGACAAATTGTCAAGTCGGCCAGCGACTTGTGTAGGCTCAGAAGCCCAATAGTCATGTCTATTCATCATCTACGTTTTAGTATAAATAGGAGAGGACTTGAAGTCATTTGGGAGACACACCCTTCATGTGACCTCCTCCTCTCCACATCTTTGGGTTTTTGGTGAAGGAGAGAGACACTGAGAGTACTTTGGGCTAAGTAGATGATGCCCAAGCCGCAATAGATGATGCCGTAGCCGCAGTAAGATGATCCCCTATAGGTTGTCTCAAGAGGCTCAATCCGCAGATGAAAGGAGGGCTAACATAGTCCCTAAATGAAGGTCTGAATCTGTTGTCTATTGACCCTATAGGCAGCAAGAAAGAGACTCGTTATCCGCAATCACAAAAGAGGCATAGCTGCAATTGGAAGGAGCCCTACCACAGGTCCTATTACGCAGCAAAAGAAGGTCTTAATACAGCCCTATATCCGCAGTTGGATACGCTGCACAAAGGAGGGCTAAACGCAGTCAAAAGAGACCTCATCTATCCGCTGTTGAGGAGCCCTAATCCGTCATCCTGAAGAAGATTTATACGCAGTCAAAGGAAGACCTATATGCTGCCTGAAGAAGCTCCTCCTAAATGTTGTCAAGGAAAGGTCTTAGAGCTACTGTTACGTGCAGCCCTTATTCCGCAACTAGAAGATCTTATACGCAGCTCTAAGAGACCTATTACAGTCATCTAATCAAGTGTCATAATGCCACATTGCTGTAGGTGACAGCGTGGCCTATTTAAGGACTATTTGGGCAAGTTAAAGTTATTCTTGAGAGGCAATAGAATCTGCAATAAGGAGGAACTAGAGGTTGCTGTTTAAATTTTGGATCCCTAAGCCACAACCGAGAAGTGCCCTAACCAGTCATCATGATAGCATCAAAGACTATGATGTGTGCAGCATGATGATGGAGAGCAGCAAGTTGTGTACAACAACTCAGCAATGGAACAGTATGATGCAGCTCAGGAACATGGTATGATGTTGTAACAAGAATGCAGCATGGTAACAGTTGCAGCATGATGGGGCAGCAAAGTGATGATGGATGTTGTATGTTGAGTGCAGCGTAGAAGTCATTGAGTGCAGATCCATGATAAAGAACAGCTCAATGATTGGAGCAGCTCAGTGACAGGAGCAGCAACATAAAGTGCATAGCATGGTCATGATTAGTGCAGCATGGTGCAATACGTACAGGTGCAGCAAGTGGACAAGATGTAGCACTATGATGGGTGAAGGAGTCACCTTGGAGAATCAGTTGAAGCAACATGTCTTCAACTGATCTCATATAGATATAGAAAGTCAAAGTGTTGACTTATGTTGTAAATGTACTCTCTTTTTCTCTGTTGAACTATTGAAGAACATAAAAGAAGAATTGATCAAGGGTTTCCCCATATTGGAGTTTGTCCCTGGTTGGTGCCACATCTTGTGTCCTCTTGTCTTGGCTTGTCTTCTACAATTTATATTTATGTTCTATCTGCAATTTACTTTAATGTTGATGTGATTGCTAACTGTGTAAATTGAAATAAATTGCTCTAAGCATAGAACATACCTAAATTAACAGGAACTAAGCCTTAGTCGAAGTTTGATTCTCTAGGATGATAGTAATTGTGAATTCTAGGGTTTTGTAATTAAACCTTAGTAGAGGTCCAAATCTTTGATATATGATGACAATGTGATAATGTGAGATTTGTGTAAGAATGTTGAAATCTGAGTTTTAGTTGTGATTGATGTTTGATTGAGAAAATCTAGGGTTTGCAACAAACCCTAGTGGAAGCTAGTCATGTTGATTGAGCTGTGATTAGTTTTGATTATTGAAATTTCATGTATGAAATCCTAGTAGAAACTCTAACATGTGAATTCTGAAGTTGTTAGATACTTTGTAGATCTATATTTGTTTGAATTGTTTCTAGGGTTTGCTATATGTTGTAGTAGGGTATGTCATACCTTTGGAAGAAACATTGAAACCCTAGATGTAATGAAAGTTGTTATGAAATGCTCGAAGTCTTAATGAAGTAATCTAGGGTTTATGACAAAATCCCTAGCAAGAAGTGGAAGAGTATGTTTGAGCATTTAATATATAAAGTTGAATGCTTCCGTGATTTTGATATGGTTAACTTCATGCTTCTATAAATTTGGTTGTACTTTCTATCTAAGTTGTGCAGGTACATGATCTTCAATATAGTGAAGACGTTCGTAAAGTAAAGTTGATGTGATAAGCATGATGTGAATAATGATAGTCATGACAACTCTGATGAGAAGGATGGAAGCCATGAAGGATTCTCCGATGTCATAGAAAAGAAGTTGAGCCCCCAAAGTTAAGAGGCAGCTTGAATAAAAGGAACCTCGCTAGGATAAGAGGGAGCTTGGGTATATTCCTTGTATAGGAATGATTAGATCCTCCCTAGATAAGAGGGAGTGATGAATATGGTTCTCTACTTCATGTGTCATGCAATAGACCAAGACTAACAGCCGTAAGTTTCAGCGAATGCCATGAGTGAGAAAAGAAAATTGGAGAATGTATTTTGAAGCACTGCTGAGATAAGAAAAGTCGGATCGATTTGTAGAATATGTTGCTGCACGAAAAGTAGGAAAGGAAGTTGTATGGTTGAGGAGTCTTCTTCCAAGATTCATTTGGAAAGCTCTAAGTCCTACTGTGAAAAGTTGAGAAGCAACATCAATTTGTCTGGACGACCCCGAAGGTTTGTATTTATGTACGTTTGAAAGTTTGTTACTAATTCGCATTGTGTTTGTACAGGTAAATCTCTCGAAGGTTTGATAGCATGTTTTACATGCTTAGAGTTGTCAATCAGTTTGATTGGGAGAGATTTGTTGCCAATCTGTTTGATCAGGGAAGATTTGTTACCGATTGGAATAATCGGGAAGTTGAGGCTTTGTGTGAGACATTGCCTGGGAGGACATCTGGTCAGCACAATGTGTTGATGTCTAGTTCCCGGAGTAGGGAGGGCGGTGTTGGTTATGGAGCTCTGACCTCGAATACGCACCTAGATCTCTAGGTTGATAGTTACTAAGTAAGCCTGATGGTACCTAGAGGATGAAAGCTTTAGTCCATCTTAGTCCCACTTGGATAGATTGCCCTGGCCAGGAAACTAGCCTGTGGCATTGCGGTGCTTAAACTATTGAGAGACCTTGGATAGATTGTCCTAGCCATAAATCTAGTCCATGGCATTGTGGTGCCTAAACTCTTCATAGTTCATATAGTTTGTGTAATGACCCACCTACAATTTACAAACAAAATGTGAATATTAGCATACATACGACACATGCATATGATAGCTACATATGCATATATCACATGCACTGCATTAGTATATGTGCTAACCATTTATAAAAAGTCCAATGAATGAATTATTGACATACTAAGTAAATAACCAGACTCGCCAGAATATAATAAGCATATTAAGGTGGGTGACTTGCTATATATATATCACCATAATTAACATATTATTTAGAATAAAAGTAAATTTCGAGTATTTTACAAAATAAAAGGGTAACTATAATATTATTAGTTATGTTAACTAATTAAGGAGAGCGATATCTCTAAGACCGTATTCTGAATACGCTTCGGGCATTATGAGTTCATTGTGGTACCATTTGGGTTGACCAATGCACTAGCAGTATTCATGAACCTTATGAACAGCATTTTTTGCAAACCTCTCGATCAATTTGTACAAGTCTTCTTAGATGATATTCTCATCTACTCCAAAAATGATAAAGAGCATGAACAACATTTGCGGATAGTATTATCTTTCCTCCGAGAAAACCAGTTATATGCAAAGTTATCCAAGTGTTCTTTCTTTCAGAAGAAGATTCATTACTTAGGTCATATCATATCTGGTGAAGAAATCTCAATAAACCCTGAGAAAGTAAAAGCAATCATGGAATGGCCAATACTGAAAAATGCACATGAAGTGTGAAGCTTTATGGGTTTAGCTGGCTACTATCGAAGGTTTGTAGAAGGATTCTACAAAATTGCAAAGCCTATCACGACTCTTCAGCGCAAAGGAGTTGGATATGAATGGACTGAAGAATTCCATAGAGCATTCTCTGAACTTAAAAGATTGTTGACCAGTGCACCAATCTTGTGAGTACCCAATATGGACAAAGATTTTACTGTGTACTAATGCATCCAAGCAAGGATTAGGTGCAGTGTTAATACAGGACAGAGGAGTAATAGCACATGTCTCAAGGAAGCTAAAGCCTCATGAAGAACTCTACGTTACAAGCGATTTAGAGTTAGTTGTTGTAGTGCTAGCTTTAAAGATATGGAGACACTATCTAGTAGGCAAAGGCTTTATACTCAAAAGCGACCATCAAAGTCTAAAATATTTGTTTACTCAAAGAGATTTGAATGCTAGGCAAAGACAATGGAGTGAATTCCTAAGTGAGAATGACTTTGGAATTTCATACATTAAAGGAAAAGAGAATGTGGTAGCAGATGCTTTAAGTAAAAGAAAACAAATATTCTCCTTCATACCTATCAAGGTAGACTTGAGGAAGCAAGTACTAGAAAATCTCTTGAGAGAGTTGGTATTTAAAAGTAAGATCTAGGCTTGAAAGTAAAAATCCAAAAGAACCTAAATTTGAGGGATTTGAACTAGAAGATGATGAAATTTTGCGATTCCATGGAAGGATGTACATTCCTGATAATGGGGATCTCTAAGACACCATCCTTAAGGAAGCCCACAGAGCATTGTATTGTGCACATCCTAGTGTAAAGAAAATGTATGTCGATACAAAGAAACTCTTCTTTTGGATAGGCATGAAACATGATATTTTCCAATTCGTCACACAATGTCCCGAATGTCAGCAAGTGAAGGTTGACCATTTCCATCCAACAAGTCTCCTACAACCTCACGACATTCCTATGACCAAATGGGAGATAATTTCCATGAATTTTATCATCAAGCTACCTCTTACTCCACAAAGGCATAATGCCATTCTGGTTGTGGTGGATAAATTAACGAAAAGCGCCAATGTCATTCTTGTAAGAGATACTTACGAAGTTGCTAACATAGCTCATGTATTTATAAATGAAATTATCAAATTTCATGGAGTACCTATGAAGATCATATCAAATAGAGACTAACGATTCACTTCAAGATTCTGGACTTGTATGCAATCAACCTTAGGAAATCAACTAAATCTAAGTACAACTTATCAGCCTGAAACTAATGGACAAACAGAAAGGGTAAATCAAGTACTAGAAGATATATTGAGGATGTATGTTATGGACTAGCAAACACACTGGGAAAAATATTTGCCCTTAGTAGAATTTGCATATAATAACAGTTACCATAGTTCAATCAGGATGCCTCCATTTGAAGCACTGTACAACAAACCTTGCAAAACACCGTTAAATTGGGACAGGTTAGAAGATCAAGTGATAGTGGAGCCAGAATTAATTCAAAAGATGGAGGAACAGGTAAAACAAATTAGACAACCATTGAAAGAGGCACAAGATAGACAAAAAATTTATGTTGATGCTCACAGGACAAATAGGAATTATGAAGTAGGAGATCAAGTTTTCATCCACATCAGACCCAACAAAAGCACCATCTGGTTCGGAAAATGAGCAAAGTTATCACCCCGATTTATTGGACCATTCAAAGTTTTGGAAAAAGTCAAACTTGTTGCCTATCATCTTGCACTGCCACCCCACTTGCATAAAGTTCATAATGTATTTCATGTATCTATATTACGACATTACATAGTTGACAAATCTCATAACCTTCAATGGAAGGAACTACAAGTATCAAACAAGGGAACCATTTCAGTCGAACCATTATGTACACTGGGACTTAGGATTCGACAGCTCAGAAATCGCTTGGTAGACCAACTTAAGGTCCAATGGGGAAAATGAATTTTATTTTATCAGTACGTAATATATGTTATTTGTTTAACTCTGCTGGTAGGTGGATACCAAGGAGAAATATGTTATTTAATTAACATTGTTGGAATATGGATACCAATCTGAAATTTAGTATTTGATGAACCTTGCTATGAAATCTAAATCATGAATTATGTTATGGATGAAGATATCTGCAATTTTATTTCGTTTCTGCACATCAACATAATTGATGAGATAGAAATAAAAGAATGACTACATTATAATATGAAAATTAACTTACAAATATATGGGTTAGATATGGTCAAGTATGTTGTGTAAACACAAAAATCAATATCGTAAATAGCGATATATGTGAAATACACCGAAAATGTTATTTAAATACAATTTATTTTGAATATATTGATGCATGTGTTATAATGTATGGACAAGTGCTTACGTTGCAGATAGCATCGTTACCAAAATGACCACGTGATGACAAAAGCTCCAAGAACAATTAAGGCTCAATAAGGTACCATGATAGAGTATTGACCCTGGTCCCACTAAGAGGGGTGGAAGTATTACCCACCGTTTATCCTCCAAAACCTGGAGTCATAGGAGGAATGTGCGAGTCACACTCCCCTAGACGTTTGATGATGACTATCAAATGCCTACTGGAAAATTAGGTCGACATAATCGACGCTATCACCCTTGAGGTTTATGAGCTAGATCAGTATAACTGACGCCATGGCATATTCCAGTAGAGAACGGATAGGATGGGAGCGGAAAAGATTAGGAAGGATAGGGTGATTCTAGAATAGAATGGGAACCCGACAAGGACAAGGTGTAAGGACTATACAGAATTTAACAGCCATCGTAAAGACAGTAAAGGATTTCTTAAAATCATCATGAACCTGTGATAAAATTACATAAAAATTTTACAAATCTAATTGACAGAATTGATGAGAGTACCTACCTTTTTTCCTGCGGATGAAGAGGCTTCAGGATTTCCCAGCTCGCTCCTATTACCAAAAGACCATAACCTCCCAGCCAAACCAAGTACAACCTGGGTACTCAGTCCAGATTGCTTTTCAATTTCTGCAATCTGTTCCCCCGTGCCCAAAAACTTCAGAACAAGCAAGGCTCCTTCCCACTGTGCTTCTTCCCACCGTCCTCAGATTCTTCGTTCTTCCTCCTTTCTCCACTGTTTTGTTTTTTCCCGGTTCAGATCCCCTCCAAAACTCCTTCTACCTCTATATGTATCCTTCCTTGGCGGTGACCGCTCTCTCCACCAGCGAACCCACCGCTTCCATTCGTAGTGACACCTTTTCCCTCTGTGTAACGTGAGTCATATTCCTTTAAAGGTGTGGTTATATTATATTTAGGATTTTTGTTTGTTTAATATAAATGCCCTAGGTTCATACTAGGTACTTTATTTTGATTTACTTTATCATTTTAATAATTTATTGATATAATTTATTAATATTCTGGGATATATAATTATATAACCATATTTAAAAATTAACTTAATTTTTACATCTATTTCTTTATAACCCTTTTTACTTTATACTTTTTAAATTTATATCATTGGTATTTGCTCATTAATTATGATGCATTAAGCAATATGCGTGTTGATGGGTGAAGGCAACTTCTATTTGAAGGAGTGTCATGATATTCAACATTTATAGTTAATTTTAGAATATAAATACTAGTGCAGTGCATGCAATACATGTATATGTAGCTATCATATGCATGCATCGTATGCATGCTAATATTCTTGCACTCTCTATATTAAAGATGGGTCATTACACAAGGCATGACTATTAAGCTTGTAAAACTATAAATGTTCAAAATTCAAATTTCAAGTACCCTCATATTAATAAAAATAAAATTATAAAACACAATTCTTACCTGATTAATCATTATACTAATCATTAAATAATTACACTCTGACATACTATATAACCCTAACTTCGGGACAAAGTTTTCTAAAGGGGGGGTGTATGTAATGACCCACCTACAATTTACAAACAGAATGTGAATATTAGCATACATACGACAAATGCATATGATAGTTACATATGCATGTATCGCATGCACTGCATTAGTATATGTGCTAACCATTTATGGAAAATCCAATGAATGAATTATTGACATACTAAGTAAATAACCAGGTGAATATAATAAGCATATTAAGGTGGGTGACTTGCTATATATATATATATATACCACCATAAATAACATATTATTCAGAATAAAAGTAAATTTAGAGTATTTTACAAAATAAAAGGGTAACTATAATATTATTAGTTATGTTAACTAAATGTTGTATTAATTATTGATGTTATTAAATTAATGAAATTTTATATTAAATCAAATTCAAAGAAATTAAAAGAAATAATTATTAATAAAAAAATAATAAAACATAACATGACCCTATGCAAACTTCACCAAAAGCATATAACATATATAAAGCAATATAAGGCACGTAACATATATGGTCTATAAATATTATAAGAGTTTAAAAGACAACGTTGTCAACCATAAACGTTGGTGGTGGATGCTTGTTCAGTCGTAAACCAAAGCTTATCACTTAACCCTTCACTGGAGGAATTGGGGAACAGAAAAATCACCACCCTAAAACAGATGAGGGTCCTATATAAGAAAAGGGAGTTTTCCTTCAAAGGGAGGTGGGCCTGGAGAACGCAGTACAGGAAGGAAGAATTTACAGTGAAGAACTACAGCTAAAGCAACCTTAATTTTCCTTGAAGCTTTTCGGCACAGAGGCCAAATTACTTCAAATTGGAAGTATTTTGGAGATGGGTACCGAGTTTGCCCAGTTTGGCAGGGAGGTGTTGGTCTTTTGGTAACAAGAGTGAATTTGGAACAGCAACAACATGGATTGATCTCAACAACAAAAACAGTTTCTAGGTATTCTTCTGCAAAAATTTAAAATTTTAAACCCAATTACTGTCTCCTTAAGAATTCCTCAGTAAGGGTATTACAGTTTGAGATCTTTCGTATGAATACCTCCCTAGTTAAGAGGGAATGTTGAAAAATGTAACTAGGTTCGGTCTTCATAAAATTTATTTGTCAAAAGAATTTTTACAATGACTTCTTAAAGGATGGGTTTCATGCTTGGCTCATCATTTTATTAGTCACAGTCGCCATTGTGGACTTCTAGGATTAATAAAGAGTCATTACAGTCATTGTATATTTTATGAGACCCTTCTTGGGCTTTCAAATGATGTAAAAAGAATTATTTTTTAGTCAAAAATGAATCATGTAACCTCCACACCAAGTCGGCCTCAAGAAGATCAAATCGGCCTCAAGGAAGGCAATTCGACCTCATTGGAAGGCTATATATACAAGGTGGTTCGACTTCATTTGGAGCTTCTCACTCTCTCAAGCATAGTTCGATATCTGAAGTTGGAAGCTGGTTTTGAGAAATCTAGGGCATGGATAGCTAAAAGATTTCTCTGTTTGATAATTGCTTGTGATATACTTTTACTTCTTAGCTTATGATCTTTTCTTCGTTATGTTATTCTTGTGTTCTTTTCATTAAGACAATTACCAATATGCACAATAAAAGACAAGTGACACAATATGTAGGCTTGTTAGCCAAGGCCAAAACTTATCATCTCTTGAGAGGAAAACCCGATCAAAATTCTTCTTCTAGATCTTTAATTGATGAGTACCAAAACCATGACACAGACCCTTGACTTTAGTATCCTCCCAAGAACCTTTGTCACTATCCTTGATGCTCTACCTCTTCACTTTATCGACTTCCTTCGAGCTGCTCTCCTCGTCTCCTTCTAGAGAAACTCGGTCTCTACACTTCACACTGCTTCTTCTCGACTTCTCCTAGAGAAACTCGGTCTCTATGATCTCACTTGCTTCCTCTCAAGAATCTCGGTCTCTAGATCTCTACCTTGGTTACCCAGAATCGCTTTTATAGATGTGAAGGTTGTAATATGGGATAAAAACTCTAGCATCGAAAAATGCAAAGATGATTGGGATTTGAGAATGAAGACTCTACAGATTGTTGACTCCCCTCTCTCAAACTTTGGTTCACATTGAAGTAAGCCCATGTGAATGTTGGCATACAAGGTTTGGTCACCTTCAATACAAAATATTACCAACTCTAAATTCAATGGTGAATGGCATCCCCGAACTCAAGGAAGATCATGAAGGAGTATGCAAGGGATGTGCATTAGGTAAAAATGTCAAGAGACCATTTGGAAGCAGTGCTTCAAGGTCAAAAGAAATTATGGATCTCATTCATTCCGATGTCTGTGGTCCTATGTCTACAAAGTCTCTTGGAGGTCATCTATATTATGTGACATTCATTGATGACCATTCAAGGAAAACTTGGGTTTATTTGTTGAAATCCAAGGATGAAGTATTCATCAAATTTCAAGAATCCAAACCTAAAGTGGAGAAACTTACAAAAAGGAAATAAAGATTATAAGGTTTGGTAATGGAGGAGAATATACTTCAAAGGAAATCATAGCTTTCTGTAAGGAGTCTGGGATTAAGAGGGAGCTAATAGTTCCATACAATCCCGAACAAAATGGAGTTGCAAAATGAAAGAATTGATCTATTGAAGAAAGTGTAAGAGCCATGTTACATGATCAAGATTTGCCAAAATTTCTATGGGGTGAAGCAACAAAGACTGTTGTATATATTCAAAATCGAAGTCCTCACAGATCACTAGACAACATGACTCTTGAAGAAGCATTCACTGGGAAGAAACCAAGCGTGGACCATCTCCGAATATTTGGTTGTCCTGTCTATATTCACATACCGAAAGATAAGAGAAAGAAGTTGGATCCTACAAGCATGAAGGGAACATTTGTTGGCTATAGTAATACTTCAAAGACATATAAAGGAAGGGCACCGAATAGAAGTTAGTCGAGATGTGATATTTGATGAAAGTATTGCATTTAAGAAATCAAAAGACCTCTCGACGGACTCTGATGACAAAGAATTCCTATATTTGAAGAGGAAGGTACCAGGAAGGAAGAAGATTCAAATCATGAAGATGAAGGTCCCAGTGAACCCATGCAACCTGTGGTCATCCCTAAAAATAGAAATAGACCTAATTGGTTGAAATCTACTCTTTTAGATGCATAGGGACATGGAGCAGCCAAAGGCACATTTAGGGAAAGTAAGAAGCCCAAAAGATATTTTGGGTATGCAGCCTATATGACAAAACTAATAGAAGCAAAACCATCCACCTTTGAAGAGGTTGTCAAACATCAAGAATGGAAAGATGCCATGAATGAAGAGTATCAATCAATAATGAAAAATGGAGTTTGGGAGATCGTACCTAGGCCTGAAGACAAATTTGTGGTAACTTCCAAGTGGCTCTACAAGATTAAACATGTAGCAGATGGAAATGTTGATAAATATAAGGCAAGATTTGTGGCTAGGGGCTTCCCTCAACTAGGAAGAGACATTTGCAACTAAAGCAAGGTATACAACTATACATTCATTGGTCTCTTTGGCAGCATCGATGGGATGGAAAATCCATCAAATGGATTTCAAAACCGCATTCCTAAATGACACTATTGATGAAGAAGTTTATATAGAGCAACCCTTGGAATTTGAAATCAAAGACAGAGAGACTTATGTTTGCAGGTTTAAGAAGGCATTGTATGGCCTCAAGCAAGCACCAAGGGCATGGTATGCAAGGATGGATGCAACCTACAAAAATTGGGCTTCTCGAAGAGTTCTATTGATGTGAATCTCTATATCAAGGTTGCGAGGATGAGCCCATAATCATTCTTCTACATGTGGATGATCTTCTCATGACAAGTGTGGAAGGTTGAATCCAAGAATGCAAGAAGCAACTAGCAGCAGAATTCGACATGAAGGATCTAGGGTTGATGCACTATTATTTGGGACTCGAAGTTTGGCAAGGATTTGATGAAATTTATCTAGGTCAAGGAAAGTATATGATCGAGATGCTAAAAAGGTTTGACATGATGGATTGCAAACCTACGACAGCTCCCATGATCACAAACTTGAAGAGGCTAAGAAGTTTAAGCTCTGTGGATTCGACCAAGTATAGACAATTGATTGGCTCGTTGATGTACCTAGTGAAGACATATGTTTTGCAGTGAATATTCTCAATCAGTTCCAGGTAGAACCTAAGCATGATCATTAGATAGCAGCCAAGCATACACTGAGATATCTACAAGGAAAAATCCACTACTACCTGAAGTATGATAAAAGGAATGATGTCCACTTGATTGGATATACAGATTTTGATTGGGGAGGCAGTGAGCCAGATGGAAGAAGCACTACTAGAGGATGCTTTAGTTTGGGATCCTCCATGATCTCCTGGATGAGTAGAAAGCAAGAATCGGTTGCTTTGAGTAAATCGGTTGCTTTGAGTAGTGTTGAGGCTAAATATATTGCAGCCTATGAAGTAGTCAGAGAAGTTGTCTAGTTGAGGAAGTTGTTGTTCGACTTGTTTGAAAGACCAATGGACCCTACAATGATACATTATGACAACACCAGTTGTATAAGGTTGTATGAAGACCCAGTGTTTCATGGAAGGACAAAGCATATATATAGCATCACTACATTCGGAAGTTGGTGCAAGATGGTGTGTTGCAACTACGTATATCTCCACCGATGAATAGGTCGCTGACATATTGACAAAATCTCTTCCAAATAAAAAGCTTATGTAGTTGAGAGACAAGCCTAGACTAGTTGGTATATCCTCCCTAGTTAAGAGGGTGAGATAGTCACATCATTCTTGTCTTCACTTTGGGAAGAAAGAATGGAGGATTGGGTAAGCATCTGGCATTTGATACTCTTTGAGGATGAGGTAGGGAATATAAGACAAGAGTAGTCGTAAAGGACCGATATTCTTTGAGGACTGGCTATCTAAGATAAGAATAGTCCTGAAAGGGCATAGTCTGTGAACATCGGGGTGGGGTACGTGCCTTGAGAAACAATGATGATGGTGTCTATCAGTCATTGGTCTCGCGAGCATTGTGCTCTGATCTTGTGGAGAGATAAAATCGTTAGTCAAGGCCTTACTATGTGACAATGTTGGTTGGTATGATGCTAAACAGATGGGTTACCAATTCGACCCTTCTTATGAGATCTCTTCAAATGGAGAATGTTCATGTACCATTTATGAATACCTCCCTAGAAAAGAGGGAGTGTCGAAAAATGTGTAACTAGGTTTGGCCTTCATAAATATGAAATGTACTTTTGATTCTTGTATATTGTAAAATGAAAGAAAAAATATTATTGTTATTTTGGAGCATGGTTTCACGCTCAAGGTCTTTTATTTTAGAATTCAAGCACCCATTGAGTGCTTCTAGGGTTTGTCCTAGGTCAAGAAGTCAAAAGAGTCATTGTCATATGTTGAAGACCTCATCAAGCACATTGTAACTTGTAAGAAGAATTATTTTTGTATTTAAAAGTTTCAGAATACCCTCCAAGACCAAGTCAGCATGCCAGCTAAGAAGTCGGCCTAATTTGAGGAACTTCATCCACCTTGGAAGCCTATATATAGGAGGGAACTCAACTTCCTAGGGACACATTCATTCTCTCATAAAGTAAGCGAAGGAGAAGAAGAAAGAGGCTAGTGAAGGAAGAAGAAGGGCAAAGATCAAGTGTTTGGGCTCTTTTCTCTCTCTCTCTTCACACATGCAAAGGAAGCTAGGGTTTTTGATGTTGGGTTAGGGTTTTGCTGTTGCAGGATTGAACTTGGAGAAGTGCAGAAAGAAAGACAAAAGAAGGCTCCTTAGGTCATCCTCAAGCTCTAGAAGAAGGAGAAAGTCCAGCGAAGGTCTAAAGAAGCCTTGGAAGCCCGAAATAACCTCACACATGTGGAAGCAGCTACTGCTAGGAGGACCGAAAATTTCAGACCTATAGTAGAGGCCGAAATTTTGTTTCTGGGGGTCAAAGTTGTGTTGCTGGAAGAGATTTGACTGGATTTGACTTGGACGAAGGAAGCACATCATCTAGAAGGCTGGACTTGGTCTTGGACACATATTGGTCTTGGTCTAGAGGTCTTGGAATTCGTCAATTGAAGAATCTATAAGAAGAGAAGAGATTTGTGGGTTTTCCTCTCAAGTGGAGAGGTTTTGGCCCTGACTTGCAGCCTATATCCTATGTTCTTATGTACTATTGATCTTCTTGTTTTGGTAGTTGTTTGATTATAAGAACAACATAATAATAAGAGAAGAAGCTAATAAGTAGGAAAAAGTAAAAGACATCACAAGCAGTTATCAAGTATAAGAGAAATCATTCTAACTATTGCCCTATAGATTTCTCAACATTATTGACCTGCAATGTGCTTGGAAAAGGAATTTAGAATTTTTTGCAAAACAAATAAGCACTTCTCTAATAGGGGGCAGTGCAATGGCATCAGAGTTTTGCATCCTGCCAGCAGCTTAATGGGATTAACAGTGAATAATGGAGTACATTTGTACACAAGTTGGTTCTTTGACAATATAGTTTTCATGGAGAAAAGAACAAAGTTGAACAACAAACCTTTCTCAAAAAAATTCCATGCTACTCTTCAGCACGAGCAACCAAGGAATCTACAAAAAGAAGCGGAAGTGGGAAATTGGCTCTTCATACTTGGATTAGAATTGAAGTTTATGAAATCAGGAGACATCATCTCTAAATTGGAGGGGATAGACTCATGTTTATCCAAGGTAGACCAATCCGATTAGAAAATTTTGAGGTGGGTTTTAAGCCATCGATGCTTGCCTTAATCCAACACAAGTTTCTAGAACACCCTTGTAAGGAGGTAAGACTTGCAGTAGCTTCTTGCCTCAATGAAATCATAAGGATAACTACTCCTGTACCCACTACAATGATGACATTTTAAGAAAGGTTCTACAGCTGATTATAGAGAGCTTGCATGGATTGCATGCTATCAAGGGCCCTACCTTTGGTAAGAGGCTCAAGGTCTTACAAATTATAGCAATAATCAAATCATGTGCCATTATGCTCGATCTAGAGTGTGATGGTTTGATTCTTCAAATATTCCAATGCTTCTTCACCAACATCAAAGAGCATCATCTAGACATTGTTAAAACCAGCATGCAAAATATTTTGTCTTTACTTTAGCTGAAGATGATACCATTTACAAGAGCATGCAATCAAAGTTGTTGGCTATTTAGAGGAAGGAGCAAGTTCTTCCACCTGTTGCTCATGAATTCTCAAAAGATCAGTTGAGCAAAACATAAAAAGGCTCAAAAAGCACTTGACTAGAAAAGAACTAATTTCGATGGGGTTGCAGGGCATAAGGTATTCCATTAAAGGTAAGAGCCAAATAAGAAGGAAGCAAAATTGTCCATCATGGACAGTCAATCACTTAGCTGTTGTTGGTGAGGTAAAGGATCTATTGCTCTGAAAAATCAGTTACCCGATTCCTATTGTGGCAAACTAATTATATTTCACCTACTTGTTAAATTAATTGAACAAGTTACTTGCATTGTTCTACGGCAAATATTGAAATACAGACACTAAAACCTACATCAAAAAACCCGGATGCGGGTGTATCCCAAGAACATTAATGGACACCATTAGGATTGCCGACGCAAGGACTTGCCAGGCGGTGAAATGCGCTCTGATCCAGGCTCATCGCAGACGAAACCTGGCCAGCGTGCATGTTGCAATAAATGGCCCATCAGGCCGAGAGCTGGAAACAGTTGAAATTCGAATGGTGCCTCCTGAACCTTCAGTTCATCCCCCGCTCCTTAGCTATTGTCCGCCGCAGGCCGAATTTTCTTGTAGCAGAACAGCTACAGGGAGACGATGCTGGCACCTCTGTTGCATTGATCTTGGAAATGGGCACCATTTCTCCCACTCCAAGCTCTGCCCTAAAAATCCTGCTCAGGAGCCCTGTTTTCACAACCAGTCTCCCCTCCCGACCGTTTATCCAGCTGATTTGCTCTCCAACCTCACGGGTATGGTCAGGCACCGAATGAGGAGTCGTCGTGGAGGAACTCGAGGTGGCAGCGCTCGCCCTCAGGCAGCGCAGAGCTCGGCTCCCCCCTCTCTTCCTCAGCACCAGGAAAACCCGCCTCCCCCCAGGTCACCACTTAGACATCCCCATACGCGCAACGGGCGTGGGCAAGGGATGGCATCAATGGCTCCGCCCAGCAATTTTAGGCTCCATTCTGCAATTTCACAGCTGCATCTTGGCCCTGTCCCTCATGCTACCCAATTCAAGTTCCAAAGCCGTCTGAATAGACCCATTATAACTGCCAATGTGACCATCGTCTTCACTGAAGAAGATGAGCTGAACAGTGAACAAGCAAGAAATTCTGAAGAGCACTCACAGGAGGTGAGAATTCCGAAAATGGGAAGGGGTCATGAGAAAAAATTGAAGGACGATGGCCAAAGCTCTAGTCATAGCAGAATGCATGGAGGAGAAGCTCACGAAGGCGACATACAGTGGGCTGGTGGCAGCTCTGTAGGCGCAGCTTTGATGGTGGGGTTTGCTGGTAGCTCAAGCGGCACCCAGCATGCAGGGGAGCCTCCAGGTGGTGCTGAGAAGGGCGATGTGGCGGAGAAAGGTGTAGAATGGGACCAGTATGCCTGCCTCGTGGTCGAGGAGACACCTGACGAGGAAGACAACAAGTGACGCCACGTGGCATCCGTTGCCACCCACGAGCCAGATCTGCCTTCTGCTGATGACGGGTTGGTCCAGTCATTTGATGTTTTTTCCGTTTGATTGTCTGATCAATGGTTTTGTTGTTCTGTTGTCGAGTCCAGAGGTGCTGAGTTGTATATTTTTCTGGGATCCAGGTTTGAAGTATGGGTGTACGTTGATGACAGTTCAGGGTTATATGTTGGTTATTTTTGCAATGTCAAGCTGGTTTCCCCAATCTGGGGCAGTTTCGATTGTTTTGATGAACTTTAGAAACAAAGGTAGAGGCGGGACCTCGATGTAATTATATTTTTTGTTTTATTAATAGAATTAGTCTTACATAGAGAAGAAATTAACAAAAAAAAAAACCTACACCAAAATAAGATTGCAGAAACTAAATACAACACAACTGAGAAATAAACAGCACACACATCTACACAAATCTTTTTGGACAAAAGACCATGGAAAAACCCAATGCGGGAAAACTGGTGCAACCACTGAGGGTTTTATTATTATGCAGTAGTTAATACAATCTCTGGATGCCCTACTGGCTATCCAGTGCAGAGAATATCACTGACAGAGAGATGAGTGAGATTACCTCACACTATCACTGGAAATCCCGGCTGATCTAGCCACTGAATGGCCAGTCCCTGGTTGTCTCTATGCAGTTTCTACGCAATCACTGTGTAGGCCCTGTGTCACAGCTACTGGGGTCTGCGTCACTCCTCCCGGCTGATCGATTTGCCTATGAGACTTCGACTTCTGCCTTCCAATCTCACACCTCAGCTTCTGGCTCTGGAAATCGATTCTCCAGCAAATTTACATATTCCCTCTGAGCTTCTGCGTGGCCCTACGTCATCCTCACTTTCTCTGTGCTGCCTCTGTTAGATCTCTCTCTACCTTCTCTGTTGAGTATTCTCGGATCAGGAGAAATCTCCAACCAGAACTATCCATGCCCCTCACTGCAAAATATCACTTCGAATTCTCTTCCCGGCAACTGTTGTGCTTCAGAAATTCGATCTTCTGATCTCCACGCTGTGATTTCCAAATGCCCCTCAAGCCTCCTCTTATAATCTTTCTATTGAGAACCAACGGCCCAGATTAGATCCTAATCAATGGCCCAGATCATTTTGGCTTGATCCTCGTCTTCTTCTAGAAGTTTCGCCCAAAGCTAGATTAATATCCTTTAATTATTTTAATTTCCTAAGTTTAGACTTAGGCACCGATTAAAAATAATTAATTATTTTAATAAAACTGATTCTAGGTGGAATTTCCCAAAACAATTTCTAGGTATTGTGGAATACGTGTGTCCAAGCCTCCTTGCAAATTTTGAGGCTTAGAGCACATCCGATGCTACCAGAAATCAACACTCCCTATTAGCAAGGAATGTGCTCTAGTAATGCAACCTGTTGAAGCATTACTCTGACTATGAAACATCTCCCTTTGCACTGCTGATGTCTGACATTGCTACCCACCAACTACTGCACAAATGTTACATCTGTACTGTTGTTGACACTGCCACTACCAACACTGCATCTGTACTGCAATTCCATCTCAAATTCTGCAACTGTGTTGTTGCTGCCACTGCCACTGCCAACAATGCATCTGCACTGCAACTTTCTCTAACTGTTGTTGTTACTGCATCAGCGACGGAAAAGCATCTAAAATTACTGAACAGGTGTTCAGCATGATGCATTTGTTGTTGGAGTTCTGATTGTTTCCAGTCTCTGCACTGACCCTCTGAAGCCTATGCGTTGCTGCTGACTTTGCTCTGTACCAACTGCACTGTTGCCAACTCTAACTCTGCGTTGATCAGTCTCTGGCACTCCTAGCTACTGCAACTGTCACTCTGACACTCCTCTGCATCAACTAACCTAGTCCATCCTGCTCCTACTAATTTGGGCTCCCGTAGCAAGGTATTGATCTAAGAGGTGGACTCCTCAAGGATCATGCCCATCTGCAGTTTTTTCGAACTACAGATCTATATCACCCCACCTTTAGGCGATCATGGCAAACTCCTCCTCCTCGATCTGTGTGGATGCAACCTTCAGATAATGCTTCTCATCTGTGTCCTTCTTGAGAGGACACCGTGACCAATTTCACCACACTGGAAGCACTTGATCTTCAAAATATCTTTCTTCTTCTTCCACTGCTCCTGCTGCCCCTTAGATGCAAGGGTTGCATTCTCATACTCCTCCATGGGCTTCGACCCACTGTTGTTGTCGTTGTTGTAGTTTGCACTTGATTAAGTCTCTCCTTGTCTCTTCCTGTTGAAGAGTGGACCACATCCCTTCCCAATCTGGAAATGTTTCTCTGCCCAGGATGCTCTGGCCAAATACTTGCCACTCTTCTGAAACTTAGTTTAGGGCCAGCCTCACTGAGTTCAAGGCCAGCCTCACTATCTCAATAGGTTGAGGTATTGACCCCACAGCTACCAACTCGTCTCGGATCTGCTGAAGCTTTGCAAGGAACGGGTCAATGTGTTCCCCCTTTTGCATTTGCGTGGATATCATCTTCTGCTCCAAGTACAACTTCCGCTGCTCGAAAGATCCCTGATATCGTGTGGACAAGGCATCCCACATCTCCTAGGCAGTCTCTTTGCATGAGATGTGACAGACTACATGATCCTTCACTCCGTCGAGAATCATCCGCTTGGCCTTTGCCATTTCTCCCTTGTACTTTTTGAGCGGATCTAGCCACGAGCTCATCTATCTTGAAAAAATGTTCATCCAAAAGGCATGACATCCTCGCCTTCCAGATCACATAGTTGGATGCACCATCCAACCGATCCTGATCTCTCAATCCACTGACTGCCATCTCTGCCAATCGAAAAAGTCGAATGACCTCCTCTCTCCTCTGCGTTGCTGCTAAGCTAGCCTACGCACTCCCTGTTGGAGTCAGTAGATCTGTTGCCCCTTGTTGCTGCTCAGCAAATGCGAATTCGAATTCCTTGGCTAGGAATTCTCTAAGGAAGAAATTCCCTCAAGTGGCTCTCTCTCTCCCACTTACACTATTCTGCCAACAATTGCTGCAAAATGTCTGCGTCCCAGCTGAAGATCTGCTCTGCAAGGAAAAAAAACACGTTGCTCCCTTCTGCCTCTGGAAAGCTTCGATCTGGAGATTGAATTTCTCTATCGACTCACTTCGAATTCTCCTCAAAACTTCGACCTCCTTAGTTCACGAACTGCGCTGCCTTTGGGGGTTTCGAATTTGCTGCCTCTACAGTGAATTCGAACTCCTCTTCCTTTCTGCTTCTAAGATCTTCTGCTCACGATCTGTGCTCTGATATCATGTGAGAAATCGGTTACCCAATTCCTACTGCAGCAAACTAATTGTATTTCACCTGCTTGTTAAATTAATTGAACAAGTTACTTGCAGTTTTCTATAGCAAATAATGAAATACATACACTGCAGCCTACACCAAAATATAATTGCGGAAACTAAATACAGCACAAGAGAAAAATAAACATCACACACATCTACACAATTATTTTTGGACAAAAGTCCCTGGAAAAACCCAATGTGGGAAAACCGGTGCAGCAACTTAAGGTTTTATTATTATGCAGTGGTTTTTCTGAATACAATCTTAGGATGCCCTGTTGGCTATCCAGTACATAGAATATTATTGAAAAAGAGATGAGTGAGATTACCTCACACTATCACTAGAAATCTTGGTTGATCCAGCCACTGAATGGCCAGTCCCTGGCTGTCTCTACGCAATCACTGCATAGGCCCTATGTCATAGCTACTGGGGTCTGCGTCAGCTGATTTTCCTTCGAGACTTCGACTTCTGCCCTCCCAAACTCACACCCCGGCTTCTAGCTCTGGAAATCGATTCTCCAGCAAATTTACGGATTCCCTCTTGGCTTTTGTGCTGCCTCTGCATGGCCCTACGTCAGCCTCCCTGGCTCTGCGCTACCTCTGTTGGATCTCTCTCTGCCTTCTCTGTTGAGTATTCCCGCATCAAGAGAAATCTCCAACCAAAACTATCCATTCCCCTCACTACAAAAGATCACTTCGAATTCTCTTCCAGCAA